>FR997742.1:2542500-5042500 GCA_905475445.1 Ochropleura plecta
TTGAAGCTGTTGCCATTTTTTCTGTGTTTTTAAGGTTTTCAAACTTGGAGCTCTTATAAAAAAAACTTTTGCATACGTATGAACAAATTAAAGTGATTGCTCGATTTTTCCGGGGTTGTGGGTTGTTCGCAAGAGATAACGCGGCTTCGGAATACATATAAAGGGCAAAAGAAGGAACATGGGTGGGATTTACTCAGTAAACGTCTGAACCAATCCAGAGGAAATTTATTTGATGATTTCCCATACACAAAAAAAGATATGATTTAATTCTGTAGGTTTCAGTTTCAGTCATCCACACCAAATCCCCATGCGTATCTATTAACGTGCAAAGAAACTGTACGGAACCCACACATTAAACTCCGTCATCGTCTTGGTACTCCCAAGTTTTTGCACAATTACTTGTGGTGACAATTGTTTATTGAATTATGGCATCCATTGCGTTGAATGTGGCTTGGTGATGGCGATGGCGCCATTATTGTGTAAAATGCAGCTATTTTCTATTATTACGCGACATCTGTGGTCATACGTTATGCTTGCATGTACAACGAGTTGCTTAACTTAAGTATCAAGTTTTTGAACTCAAATGTTTTTACATCATTAAGGTCTATTTAAAGTTTTATGTTAAACTCTAGCTGGCCCAGCGTGATATCGAAAAAAAAGTATGCTATGTTATTCCAGACTATATCCTACCTCTGTGCCAAATTTCATCGAGACCCGTTCAGCTGTTTTGATGTGGAAGAGTAACAAACATTCATACATACATCCATCCATCAATCCTCGGAAATATTCGCATTTATAATATTAAAGTAGGAAGTAGGATTAATCGATTAAAATAACTTACAGAAACTAACATCGTCCTCAACGCTGTCAATTGGTAATGTCCCCAAGAGACTGGCTGCGTTGCCACGTTGTATGGCAATGCTAAGCCTCTGGCCAAAGTAAAAGCCAGCGCTTGTTTAAGACTGGAACCCGATCTCAACATTGTTGCGAAAAGGCTAGGCAGATGATGATAAAGCCTGTTAAAAATCGTTGGAGAAATTCGAAACGCTATAAAGATCAATTTTCATCACCGAACATCAAGTTTATTGCCAAAAATAACTGTTTGTCAGCGATATCGGTTTGATAAGCTGTACTACGCACGCGGCGTTTCTTTCGATTTTATTACTCCTCTCGCTGGGCGCCCCGCAGCGCGAGTAGGTGTTAACTCCGCCCCCCGCTGCGCAAGAGTCGACCGCGCTTTATTTATCACTGTGCCTCCCTAAGCCAAAAAGCGGTAAGTCAACAAATCTATGTTTTGGGGAACCCAAGGAATCCAAAGAACAACAACAACTATGTCCGCCAGTTCTGTTCAGCCCCAGTAGAAAAGGGGCAAGCTTATCGCAATCAACCATGCACGAAAAACCCAATAACACTTGGTTACACAATTCTATGATCAGCAGAAGTTCTTGGGTTGGTTGGGACCTTGTGGTTATAGTGGTCTACAACCACAAGTACAGTTGCAATAATCTCTTTAACTCTACAAATTGATTTAGTCAAAATGCGATTATTATGATTTAAGTTCATTTGGTGCGAGAAAAGCTTGTCGATGAAAAAAAAACAGAATTTTAGTTTTTTGAGATATGGCTGTTTGGTTTCAGAGCAACGTCACTAGACAATGTCTGTTGATGCTGTTTGTGACTTGTATTCAAAATGTTTTTTTTTTTCTTTCTTTCTTTCTTTTTGCAGCAATGAATGTGTAACTAATTACAAGTTCTTCGTTGCGTTTTTTAATGTGATCATTAATGTATTTTTATGTTTGTTTATTGTGGTATGAGTTGGTGCACATTTTTTTTATTATGTTTGACATTTTAATGGAATAGGTACTTGTATGTCTTCTCTCCAAAAAGTACTAAGCAAAGCTTACGCTTATTTTGATCTTGCTTCTACCATGCTTTATTTATTTATTTTAACTTCATGCACAATAGTGGTACATAGGAGGACTTAATGCCATAAGGCATTCTGTACCAGTCAACCTTTAACAGTCAACTTTATCTCCAATGCCCTTCGCCTAAACCGAAAAAAGACATGGCTTCTTCGGTTTTTAAACTACTTTAAGAAAACGGTGGAACTTTTCAATTTGACAGATTCCTTTTTGTATACGTTTTACACAATTTCTCCGTCGTTCATTAGCCGATTTATAAAATTCTTTTTATAACTAAATGGGTATACTCCCGAACGGGTCCCATAAAAAGTTTATCTATATTGTTTAAGAAGTTTATAAGTTATCTTCTACAATATTTTTTTATATGATAATTTCTCTTAGTAGCAATGGAAAATTAATCCTACTAATAATATTATAAACGCAAAAGTTTGTACGGATGTATGGATTTTTATTACACTTTCATGCAAATACTATGGATTTTAATGAAACTACAATAATATAGCAGTCAGAATACATAGGGTACAATTCATAAAAATATATCGTATATTCTATCACCACGCGAGTGGAATAGCAGGGCGCAGCTAGTACTCCATAAGAATTTGTGTTAGATACCATCATTGCACAACTAAAAAGACTGAATTACAAAAAAAAAAGATGAAAAAGACCACAAAGTAAATTAATTTTCCGTTTTTATAGTATTTTTTTATATAAAGCTTTTTCTAAACCGCTGACGCCGATTCTGCATCAATAAGTAGTAATAGCTACTCCATTAAATCCTTGCCACAAAAACTCTAAGCCCGCATAATTTACTGCGATATCGGTAACATCAACTCATCACAGAAATACAAGATATACACAAATCAATCATGCCATCACCTAAACTCCTCAAACAGGTTTGAAACCTTCACGTCAACCCGTATGGTATCCGTACGGTATCCCTGCTCTGCTCCCGTTCACAATACCTTGTTTTGTAATTCTAATGGTGTCATGGCCGCCGCGGTACTTCTGGGGAGAGGGGGGAGGGTACGCCACCCGCACTTTTATGGTAATCTGGTCTATGTTTCAAGGTTTTCACTTGATGAGGAGGAATTTTATGGTGCATAGTGTCCGAGAAACGGCAAATAATTCTAAATACTCACAAATTCTTCTAAATACTATGTACAACTTGAGTTTAACCCAGAATTGGGTTTCTTACAGCAGACCTTACTGAAATTGAGAAATTTGCAAATAAGGATATGGTTATACTAAGGTGACATAAACACTTAAAACTTAAATATTAATTAGTTATATAAACTAAGGCATATAATATTTGTAATAAATATATGTATATATCCATATGAAATCTTGAAGAAATACATATTTAACATGTTGACAGAAAATATTCCCATATAACTTTCTTGAAGACGTCTTACGAAGGAGACTAGGGGTAACCCCCTCGTTGTTTTTGGGTTAGAAGTAAGATTACGATCAGCCTCACTCTTCCCTACCAAACCACAGCAACTCCTGAAAGCCAGAATCAACAACCATCAGTGAACGCCGAGACATGAAACTCGACGTTAATAAGAATAGAATAGTGGAAGAGTTGGAAACAACTCCCTCCATATCAGCAGATCAAGGTCAATACCACAAATGGACTTTTACAACTTGGATAGGCCCAGTTGCTTAGCACCACAGATAACTAATTGTGATAAGTTAAATTAAAAAATACCGACTTCCAATAAACACTTAAAAAGGCGGAAAAATAGATTTATACTTCCGAAAGTCGGTGGCAAAAAAGCTATGAATCAAGCAAAAGTCACTTTTTTTTGTAAAAGGTGTTTTTTTTACTCGTGAGATGATTTATCTATCTTATAGATGTTGGTTCTCCTATTTATAAATAAATAAGTTCAGCAATGATGCACTGGTTTTGTTCCGTGGCAGCCCTGTGGTGATGGTGTTACCAGTGGGATGGTAGCATGTTGGCGCCGTGACAATGTGACGAAGTGTCACACTGCATAATGCATGTCCGTGTAGGCTCCGCCCGGGAGCCTGTTTGATACATCTTGACTCCGTCACGTATTACAGGTACACTGCTTTTGTCCGAGACCCCACCAGCGTTGAAGGTGGAAATGATTCCAGAATTAAAGGTCCTTATCCAGAGAATTAAATTTAAATGAGTTTAAAGAACATAAAGCTTTGTTGTGTGTGTGTGTGTGTAAAAAATACTCTAATTTAAACGAAAATTTGAATGATACTTTGACACCCTAATTAAATTGTAGTCATATAATCTTTGACATCTCTCTCTATTAAAGTTTGACATTGAATTGAATACCGATAATATTTATTTTTTCTGGTATGCCACTAACTGTAATTTTGTGATGTGTAATGTACCAAATATTTGGACACTCCCAGTGGCAGAATATGATGAGACCTTTGTTGATATTTAAACCATAAAAATGTACCATATTCAGATAATTAAATGAATTTTGATTTTGGTTTTGATCCAGGACAAGGTCTTCATGTAGACCTGGATAAGAAATCGGCTGAACGAATTGTACGGACGATCCGTTCAACTGGATTATAGACAGACTACCAGACAAATTACTTTAGCAATCACACTTAATATTATGAAATCGAAAAGTTGTATGTATGTGTGTATTGTCTGTTACTACTTCCCGTTTAAACGTCTTGACACATTTGGATAAAATTTGGTACTTATATACATAGATAGTTAATACCCTCGATTACATATACTTCTACTTATCTTGGTCTCCAATCGGGGTGCAGCTAGTATTGATCTAAGTATTTTAATGTAACAACTGTGGCATAGCTGCTCTGCTGTAGTTCTTTCAATATTCAGGCAAGCAAACCCTGGTGCAATCACAAGTTTGACTTCACCACGGCCCCTTCCACAATTATCTACAGCTATACGGTAACATTTAAGCACGACCCATAATATAAAATCTTAGCTGATGGTCCCTTCGCCGTCAAATATTCCCACTCCATCTTAAACCCAATCAAACTTCAGCTCTAAAGTCCTTTCTCTAAAGTTGAGTATCAAACGCAGCGTTGATAAAGTTCTTGAAATAGTTATGTAAAATACCACATCTTTGTAACAAAGGTGTTTGGAACAGACAATGTATTGATGCTGAAGTGTGACATTCGTCAGGGCTTTTAAAATCTTTTCAACTTTTAATGTTTAGTAGAAACATAATATTAGGGCTGCTACACACATCATGTGACTAGTGATGGATCTGAATGTTGATGGACGGAGAGCGAGAGGAAGGCCAAAGAAAATATTGATGGATTGTGTAAGGAATGATAAAGGAGAAAGGAGTAAATAATGCCGTGACGTTAGGGGAGAATGGAAGAAGAAAACGTGTTGCGCCGACCCCAAATAGAATGGGATAAGAGCAGGAAAACACACATATTCGGCTGCACATACTCCTTTAAACCGAGTAATGAAAGATTGGTATGAAATATGCCTCGGGAAGTCGGGAGGCACGTAAAACCGTTGGTCCCGTCTGTTATTGGTAGATCTTTGACAGTCGTTACAGATAATTTGTGTCCGAAAGTCTGACAACCAGTCTTACCAAGGTGTATCGTAATACCGTGCTAACTTAGTTGTGGAGGTCAGATAGGCAGTCGCTCCATGTAAAATACTGGTATTCAGATGCATCCGTTTAAACTGGAAGCCGGCTCCAACATATCTAGTTGATAAAAGCAGTGGTGTTCTAAAACTAAGCACTATTTGGTTGTCATTTGGGTTGTACCGATCGGTAAACGTCATCGGCATCTACTTTGGTGGAGTCATGTTCTGACGGGAATTGATGGGATCAACAAAATTCAAGATATTTATTTTATTGCACGAATTACATCGACTCAAGAAGAGGCTGCCCAGCAGTGGGACACCAATAGACTGGTATTATTATAAGGCTGGTGTCAATTCCACGTCAAAACGACACGGTTGGCGCAGTGGCTAAGCGTTTGACTGCTGCGCTACGTGTCCTACAGATAGTTGTTCCGGGTCTGGCAGTCTGTGTATATGAGTTTAAATGTTTGTAAGAGAAATTCCTAGTGCGAAGCGTTGTTTAAAAAAAAACACGTATTTTACGTTGAGTGTAAAAAATGGTTATTCATCACCAGAACAAAGACTCCAAGGTGTTACTGACGATCATACGGAGCGGGTTGAGATGAAACCGAGCTTTCTCGAACATACCTTGTTTGCCGAGCTGAACGTGTGAAGGAACCCTTACGCCTAAGAAAAAAAACCAATTAGAATGGGGATGTCAATGCGGTGTTGAATCGTTTGGGTGGCAACCGGGTGGACGGCGCGTTCATGTTCCACGCGGCCATACCCTGAAGGCCTAGCACAAGCGGCCGGTGTAAATGTACGTGATCACGTCGCTTTTTTTAAATCGAAAATCCTTACTTATTATCCTTACTAATATTATAAAAGCGAAAGTGAGTTTGTTTGTTTGTTTGTTTGTTTGTTTGTTACCTCTTCACGCTTTAATGGCTAAACCGATTGTGATGAATTTTGGTACAGAGATAGTTGGGAACCAGGAGACGGACATAGGCTAATTTTTATTTTAAAAAAGTGGGATATGAGGGAGAACGAGGGAAGAAAAGGGAAAACTTAGCGTTGCTATTACAAATCAATCAGGCGCAAGAGCAAAAACCGCAGGTCTGCTTGGTGTGTTATACCGAATTTAACGCGAGTAAAGCCGCGGGCGAAAGCTAGTAAATTATAAAAGCGAAAGTGAGTTTGTTTGTTTGTTACGTCTTCACGCTTAAATGGCTGAACCGATGTTGATGAATTTTGGTACAGATATAGTTGACACCCTGGAGACGGACATAGGCTATTTTTTGTTGTAAAAATAAGAGAAATGAGGGAGATAGAGGGAAGAAAAGTGGAAACTTAGCATTGCTATTACAATAAATAAGGCGCTAGGGCAAAAACTACAAGTAGTGTGTTAGCCCAAATTAAACGCGAGCGAAGCCGCGGGCAAAAGCTAGTACATTACATTACATTATACTTTAGCAAAATCCGTATCGTCCATTGATATGAATAAGTTATTAAAATTGTGAAAATATGATATTTGAAGCAAGTATTTCTGTGTGACAGAGTATTGTAGATGTATTCTCATTATTTTTTAATTAAATAACGTATTTGTATTGTATTTCTAACTTTACGCCTGTAATCCTCGAAGTGTTAGGCAAAGGTGTTTAAGTTCCATGTAAAAGGAGTGAGCCTATTGCCATCAACGTGGACCTAATCCCGACGACGAAACTGTTACTGAGACATTCGTGATGGAAAATATATATATAAATATATAATAGATCCTACTTCCTACTATCCTTACTTATATAATATTATAAAAGCGAAAGTGAGTTTGTTTGTTACCTCTTCACGCTTTAATGGCTAAACCGATTTTGATGAATTTTGGTACAGAGATAGTAGGGACCCTGGATACGGACATAGGCTAACAAAAAGTGAGAAAAGGGAGAGAAAGAGGGAAGAAAAGGGGAGAGAAAGATTTTTTTTCGATCATCATGCCGGTTAAAGTTAGCGTCAGCCCAAAGTAACTATGCCATGCACGCGGACGAAGTCGCGGACGGAAGCTATATACAATAAAACTTTGCCTGCCGGGGAATCGAATCAAAGATCTCATGCTCTGCAGTTACGCTTATGCCACTACTCCAACGGGATGCAGTTAAAGAATAAATAAATATAACTAAACTATTAAATACTGAACATAACATTTCCGCCCAGAACATAACGTGTCCCCACTAACTGCCTACCTCACACATATTAATAATAGCTTCATAGCTCATCAAAAAGACACCCTCTCCGGTTTCAATATCTCTAAAGAGAACCCTTTTAACACTTCCGCTATTAAAACTGCTATAAACACTGAAAAACAGTGACAAAAAAAACCCTTTAAATTCCAAAGAATAACGAACTCAAACCTAACTAAGATAAGGTTGAAAACCGCTTGCAATAAACAGCTTTCACAATATCAAAGTGATAATTCTCACATTTTAATCAAAACATTCATCTATGTTTAAAAGAATAAGGTTCAAAATCGGTAGTACAGTTTAAAAGTTACGTGTAATAAACTTTTAACATGACAACACGAAATTAAGAGTATTAAAACAACATGTGTGAGACAATGGAGCGGCGAGCACAAAGGGCGGCGGTGCCTTTGAAGTCGGCGTTGGGCCGGTTAATTTTACAACGGGCCCGGTGGCCACTCCCAGGCGGGCTGGTAACTTGTACAACTAACTATTGTGCACCCTTTGAAAGTAATAATGTAATAAACTATTGTTCTGAACCTTTGTTAACTAAACTCGAAGTTTCCTCGTATTGTTCAATTAACAAATTGAGTTTCTTTTGAAGTAATTAGAACTGATTGTACAATCAGTTTTTAGAAGGGATCTACGAAAAAAAAATTAAGATAGCAAACATTCTTTCTATGGTCTATGGTCTTTCTTTCTACAAAAAAGTTTTTAGTCCAGTCTAGGATCATAATTGACGTGTTTATGTATCGTGCAAGTCTGTCATTATGTTCATTTCTTTTTTCTTTCGTAGGAAACTCCTGAACACTATGAACCAATTTCAATAAAATTATACATCGATAGATTCGTCTTAAAGGCGCGAATGTCATTAGTTGCATTATAAAATAATCCATAAATTAAACAACTGATAAATATACAATGTGACCGGTCACGGTCTAGCGATATTTTATTTACTTATATAACAAATATTCTAGTAGTCAAATTTATTGATTTAAAAAAATACTACCATTTTCTTCACAAAAAGTTTACAAAACTTTCGTTGCTTTGCATATTTCTTTGGACTTTAAATTTATTTTCTTAAGTTACGAAAATGTAAGCTCATCATTTCTTAATTTAAACGATAGACAATATTGTTGCCCTCTGAATAAACCTATTGTCGTCTCAGTAAGACCAACACTGAGAGATATGATTTTTTTTTTTTTTAAAACAGTTATAGTAAAACCACTCTTCAAAAAAAACGACAAAGAGTGTTTAGCTAACTATAGACCCATTGCCCTGATTCCTATATTTTCAAAAGTCATAGAAAAGATTATTTATGAAGCAATCAATAAGTTTTTGTGTAAATATAATATTTTATGTGACGAACAAAACGGTTTCAGAAGAAACAAAGGTATAAATATTGCTATTTACGACTTGCTTAAGGTTATAATGGGAAATGTCGATAAAAAACTACCAATTTGCGCAATCCTAACAGACATGACAAAAGCTTTCGATTGTGTTCATCATGAAACCTTGATCAGTAAGCTAAACATTTGTGGAATAAGAGGTAACGTACTTGATCTTATTAAGTCCTATTTAAGTGACCGAAAGCAATACACGGAAATTTCAAATATTTGCATTAAGACTAGGCGTGAGAAAAAATATAAATCCAAAGCAAGAGTTATCAGGTATGGTGTGCCTCAGGGTGGAGTTCTTAGCTCACTCCTATTCTTGCTATACATAAATGACCTACCTCGTCACATTAAACACCCTATGGTCTTATTTGCTGATGCCAGTACCGCACTAATTAAATGTACTGACATAAATAAATATGAACAAGACATAAATACTACATTGGAGGACATTGTGAATTGGTTAGACAAAAATAATTTAGTAATCAATCTTCAAAAAACAAACGTAATGCATTTTTATCAACGCACATCAATACCCAATGTCGTGATCGAGTATAATGACTGTAGTATAGACCAAGTAAAAGTTGCAAAATTTCTAGGTATACTGATAGATAGCCAGTTGACTTGGAAACCTCAAGCAGAAGACGTCTGCAAAAAACTGAGTGTATCAGCGTATATGCTTTATACTTTAGCAAAAAAAGTCAACATCACCACTACAGTAGTTGCATACCATGGTCTAGTCGCGTCCATTTTAAGATATGGAATAATCTTTTGGGGAAATTGTGCTCTGAGAGAACAGGTGTTCAGAGCCCAGAAGCGTTGCATAAGAGCGATACTTAATATGAAAGTGACGGATAGTTGCGTTCCTGTGTTTAAGTCCCTCAAACTTTTAACTTTCCCAAGCATTTATATTTTAGAAGTCGAAATTTTCGTCAAATGTAATTTAAACATTTTCAAGACTATGTCAGAAGTTAGGAAAAGACCCATAAGAAGTCAATATAAATACTTATTAAGTGTTGAAAGTTGTCATACTGCTTTGCTCAAAAAAAGTGTTATTAGCCCAGTCATTTACAATAAAATACCCAATTTTATAAAAAATTACACAATTCGAAACTTTAAAAAGAGACTGACATTATTATTAATTGAAAAATGTTATTATTCTGTAGCTGACTTCCTAAATGACTCTGACATTTAAACTGTGTACATTTAATTGATTGACATACCTAATTATCGAAGCCCATTTTTTTTATTTTTATAATTTATTTTTTCTTTATGTGTTTGTAATTTATATCATTATTTTAATTTTAATCTCAATTATTAACAAATAATAATTAATGTTTGCATGCCTACTATAAGGTAGATTGTACAAGGCTCAACCAATCATTGTCACCTTATTTTATGTACCTACAATCTATGCAAATAAATTTTACTTTACTTTACTTTTGTACACGCATAGAGAATATCTCAAAATGGCTGCCAAAAAGCGGGGAAGTGAATTAGAGCCAAGTGTGTAGCGGTAATAGTATATTAAAACACTCGTTAAATAAGTATCTACAATATGGCTTATGTTTAACTTACCACCAGATATAGTAACAAATAGCAGACAAAAATTGTAAATGATCACCAAAACAAAACCCGCATTAAAATGTAAAATTATAACCAAAGTTTTAACACTTTGCTATCCTATTTAAGCAAAATGACTCCAAATAAATCGTGGTTAACCCAAAAATAATAAATGATCACCGAAATTAAACCAGCATTTTAAAGTAAAATTATAACCAAAGTTTTTACATCTTGGTATCCTATTTAAGCAAAATGAGTCCAAATAAATCTGTCGCAGTCATCAGGTTGAATGTGCTATTTGATTGTATGACTAGCGCGTTCATTGAATGACGACATTTAATTGAATGTCTAGGCCGAACGTTGATTGAACAAGCGTCACTCAACATCCAACTAGATAGCTGATTGTAACATAATAATTAAATGTCGTCATTCAATGAACGCGCTAGTCATACAATCAAATAGCTGATTCAACCAGATGACTGCAACAGCATCATAATATCTAATTTGGTAATAAGCATATCTACATCATCTGCCTAGCCTTTTCCCAACTATATTGGGGTCGGCTTCCAGTCTAACTGAATGCAGCTGAATATCAGTATTTTACATGGAGCGACTGCCTATCTGACCTCCACAACCCAGTTAGTACTGGGTAATGCGATACCCCTTGGTAAGACTGGTTTCAGACTTTCGGAACACTGACTACCTGTAACGACTGTCAAAGATCTACAAATGACAGCCGGGACCAACGGCTTAACGTGCTTTCCAAGGCACGAAGGAAACTCGGTGTGTAACGGGTGGTCACCCATTCACAGACCAACCTAGGCAAGCGCGGCTTAACCTAAAGATCGACCCGAGCGGCTACTATTACGCTACATTGTATGGCAATCACAGAGGTTTATTTAGGCAGAAATAACACATTAATTCGCTCGGCAATTTGGTGGTCGAATACAATATAAAGTGCAGTAGTGACTAAAATAGCTGGTACTATTGTAATTTAGACATTATTTTTCTGGCGTTAAGTAGATATTTTTGGTTACATAACTAAGGGTATCAAAGCATTTTATGGTGGTCATTATATTTAACCCCCTAGAATATAGCTAGTCCATGACTAGACACATTGAATATATTCGCTAAGTTTAATAAGGTGTACTGAATACGTGGATGACAAAGGGCTAAAGAAGGAACATGGATACATGGATGGGTTTTAGTCGGTACAAGTCTGACAGTCTCTTCGGCTCCGGCGATAAGGGGTCCATTCTTCCTACCCTAAAGAGACCCTTGGTTCAATCTTGGACACACAATTATTTTCCCCTTTTTAGAAAACATAAACTCAAAACCAGCACCCTCTCCAGTAGAACAAGTCATACATTTGTTTTGGCGCGCTATTATCGCTTCCTGTCGGGCGGCGCAGGCGCAGGCAGCCGTGAAAACCCACCATTGTGAAGCGGCGCCGTCACCAGATCCCGCTACAACCACTTTTATTGTAAAGGTAAAATTGTAACGTTAGCAGATTTTTATCACAATGCTATAATTATTGCAATTTCAATTCAATTTTATTTTTTATGAATGGCATCTCGCAGTTCAACCTAGGAGGTTGTCGTCTCCTGTGGATGCCTTAAAAATTAAGACCTCCAGCCAGGGTAAAAAACTTACAAACTAAGCGACTACGCGCTAAGGGCACCCCCTGTGGGGTACGAGCCTCGGCTTAGGGCGTCGCTGAGGGACAGCAAGGGACAGGCTGGATCTGGGTGATATTATTTATGGACGGATTTAGACTTAGGTACTGGCTCAGCAGCGCGGGCTGGCTCTTGCAAGGGACGGGTGGGATTTCAATTACAAACAGACATTTCAATTTTATTCATTTTTATAGATTACGGTACTTATATGGAAAAGGCAGTCTTTCCGCGCTAGTTACCTTAAGCGTGCCGCCATTATAGAATAATTAGCCATAATTTAATTATAATAATATTCACCCTAACCCCTTATTTCCATACATATTCCCATACTGCATTAAACTACCATAATATTCATTGTTAATTCATTAATTAGTAATTAAAGCTAAGATATCTTATCATACGTGGGCAGTTATAAAGCGGTCATAGTTTCTTGTGCTGCCCCCTACCGGATGCAGCGTGAAGATAAAACCACATTAGCGATAAAGGTGTCATTAAAATGCAGTTTATCTACAAAAGAACTGGCTGGCTACGGTATCTGAACAGGAATATACATACATATGTACCGCTTTCTATGAGTGAAGTCATGTGTTGGTTTTCTGACATATTTTAGAATGATAATTTTATATTGAAATGTTTTTAATTACCCTTTGGTCTAAAAGAAAACCAAATTATTACAACTCGTGTGTCGATTATAGCTTTTAGGGTCGCCGCACACGAGCCACACGCGACAGCCACAAACGCCGCCACGAGAAGTTAGAAGCGGCACAAACTACTGTAGCTTGTGGCGGCCACCAACATCAACCGTGTGCGGCGAGTCCATATAAAATGTATGAAAACTAATAGGAAATATACCGGTGGCGGCATTTTGTGGCTGTGGTCGGTGGCCCGTGTGCGGCGACCCTTAATGTTCGAACATTTAAACAGTAAGTAGGTAATGCATTATTACGTATTCTGTGGCCAGTGCAAAGGCCATTGCAATCTGAGAAAGCGATGGGGCAAATGTTTTTTGGTAGCATCAATAGTCAAGGTACCTAATTAAGTATTCGTACCTGAAAAGGAAAAATCAGAACTCTTTTCTGTCCCTGATCGCTTTGTTGTCCATCTGTCTGTCTGTCAAGACATCTCGGGAACGCGTGGAGGTATCCAGTTCAAATTACCCAAGTCTATGGTCCCTTGGAGCTGTAAAAAAATCAACCATCTAGGTCTATGCAATCAAAAGATATAGCCGTTTATGTCGCAAGTTTGTACGGAACCATGCAGTACGTACGGCAGTCAGGGCTCCAGAGAAAGGAACCTCCTAACAATACGAGCCGTGTCCAGGAGTCCCGCTTTCTGTATCAAGCCCTTGATCCAGCTGCCTAACGAGAGCCTCCTCAGGTATTGGTCGAGGCTCTTGGCAATTAAACCATTGGCTGTAACGACTATCGGCACAATGATCGCTGAATCTAAATAGATTATTGTTAGGTCGTTAATAATTAACAATACATAATAACGAACTATTCAATGGTAACACTTTGAAAGAACTCTCTCCTCATTCAATAATATTAATAATAAAAATATTTCTTGTCCATTGTTTATTTAGTTCACTAATAGTTCTCGCAACATCCATTCACTAATTGTATTTGGTTAAAAGAATGTAACACTATTTAAAAACAATTGTTGCTAATTGGTTTCCGAATACCGACCACCTTTGAGGGGTTTATTGCAAATCAATGGATTTCTTTGTTAAGGAAAAGAGATTAAACAGAGGCCCGCCAATGTGGTTTTTGGATACGGATAAATGAAATGAAAACAGAACAATCCTTACTAATATTATAAAAGCGAAAGTGAGTTTGTTTGTTACGTCTTCACGCCTACATGGCCAAACCGATGAGAAATGGAAAAGGGCGAAAAGGGAAGAAAGGGGAAATCTTAGCTTTGCTATATTAATAAGGCGCTAGGGCAAAAACTACAAGTAGCAGGTACATGCAAATCAGGAAAGGGGCACTGTGTTACCCCGAATTAAACGCTAGCGAAACCGCGGGCAAAAGCTGGTAAAATAAATAATTTTCAGTGACTGCAGAGCTTGTACTGACGAGTTCATTTTTTTTTCTTTTTAATGGCATCTCGCAGTTTAAGAGGCTGTCGTCTGCTTATCTGGGAAAAGCCGAGTTCATACAGCCAAGATCTATATAAGTACTGAGTTAAAAGTCTTATTTTTTTGGGGTTAGATCGTTCCATTGTCGATATCATCTCTGTACTTATACAAGATTGAGGTCAAGAGTGAACCGATCCACAATGAAAAAAAAAACAGTCGGGGCCTGCTAGGCTCAATGGCTCTCAAGACCTTCGATCCGCCGGGGAAGCGGGTTGTTCGAAAAAGTTACCGTAACCCCAGAACATAAAGGGCAAAAGAAGGAACATGGGTGGGATTTAGTCAGTAAAACTCCCCCCCGCTCCGCCCAGAACAGAAGAAGTTATTTAGTTTTTTGTTGATATTCCATCCGTTGACAAGACCTTCGCTCCAGTAATTTATGAGTATAACTGAAGCATAACTCTTGCAGTTTTTTCAACGCTAAGCTTAGAAGGCAAGGCTTCCTTACATAGCCACACACATACCTAATTTGTAGATATAGGTACCACACTTGAGATATTTGCAATCCATCGTAATTTTATAGACATTCCAAAGGCGATGCCGCGCGGCTTTTCAAAGCAGTTAATGGCTGTCTAAAGCTCCTCACAATTAATTCTCCCCCCTCCCCGCTCCTCCTTCCGTCTTCAACGTTGGGTGCGCGGGAGCAGACAGTGATGCCAAAGAATATGTATAAGCAGAAGTTGCGGTATATAATTTCAGTTTGAGTCGCTTGACTTCATTGAACCACTGCAGGTCTACATTCTAACCTATCCAACATTTACAACTAATTTAAAAAAAAGACGTTGCCCCACATTAGGATTTTCTCCTGTATCGTTGGTGCGTTTACAACCATTTGAACTCACATACACATAAAGCCAGACCCGAAACAACTACCCGTAGGCCATACAAATATTTGTTCCGTGCGGGAATCGAACCCGCGACACGCAGCGCAGCAGTCGATCGCTCGGCCACTGCGCCAACCGTGTCGTCAAAAAAATGGAAAAAGTTCGTATTCCAGTCATGTGACTGGTAACTACAAATCACCAGATCAGTCGCTACCTAAGTATTTGCATTGTCCCTCGTGGAGGCGATCGGCGGCGGCGATCTCTCGCGTCCGGCCCTGGTTCAGGCCATGGTCCGGAGCGAGAGGGAATGGGAAGCGGTCACCACCTTCTGCGAAGCAGTAATGCTAGCAAAGGAGGTGGCCGGGCGTTTGAGGGAGAGAACATCAGGCCAACCCAGCCGCCGCGGGAGACGCCCAGGGCGCCGGGCGCCGCGAGACGACTTCCGGCCACCGTAGATGCGGGCCTGTGGGCGGTGAGCAATGGGTTGTTCACCGTCCGTCCGTCAATTGACGACAGGCCGTGTCGACGGCGCGTTCGTGTTTCACGCGCGCCTCAAAGAGAGTCAGCAAAGCAGAGGGGCTTGCCAGAGCCTCCGCCTGCCGGGGTTGCGGGTTGTTCGAAAGAGATACCGCGGCCTCGGAACGTAAAGGGCAATAGAAGGAACATGGGTGGGTTTTAGTCAGTACAAGTCTGACATGCCCCCCCGCTCCACCCAGAGCGGGGGAAGTCATTGGATGATTTCCCACCCGAAAAAAAAAAAAAAAAGTATTTGCATTGTGATTTCAAGAGAAGTTAAAGAGGGAAGTTGGACGTAAGCTACCTTCTATAACTATCTCCGGGGTTGGGGGTTGGGGGAAGAGATACCGCGGCCCCGGTTCTTAAAGAGCAAAAGAAGGAACTTGGATGGGTTCAGTGCCCCTAGCACGAATAACTTGCGAAAAAGTATTCGTATCGTTGACGTTAGCATTTTATATGGAAACATGAACAGCGCCTCTGGTGTGCAAAATTTGAACTAATTTTGCGAGCACGAACATTACAAGTAAGTTTCGTATCGCATTCGTAACGTAGGTAACGTAACCTTGAGCCGTTTGTATGAAGATAGCTAGCACGAAGGCATAAAATGACGTATAGTATCGTCATTGTCGTTAGCTGGCTTGCGAGTTTCACGAAAGTTTATTCACTATAAATTTGGCAGTGAGAAAACTTTCGTCGGAGTTTATTGGAGGCATAAAATAATAATTTAAGTGATTTTATTAATACATTTTGTTAGAAAATGCTTAGATTAAGAAGAAGCACACCTAGAAATAATAAATTCCATTATGTGCAGCAAAAATGGAATTTATTATTTCTAGGTGTGCTTCTTCTTAATCTAAGCATTTTCTAACAAAATGTATTAATAAAATCACTTAAATTATTATTTTATGCCTCCAATAAACTCCGACGAAAGTTTTCTCACTGCCAAATTTATAGTGAATAAACTTTCGTGAAACTCGCAAGCCAGCTAACGACAATGACGATACTATACGTCATTTTATGCCTTCGTGCTAGCTATCTTCATACAAACGGCTCAAGGTTACGTTACCTACGTTACGAATGCGATACGAAACTTACTTGTAATGTTCGTGCTCGCAAAATTAGTTCAAATTTTGCACACCAGAGGCGCTGTTCATGTTTCCATATAAAATGCTAACGTCAACGATACGAATACTTTTTCGCAAGTTATTCGTGCTAGGGGCACTGAACCCATCCAAGTTCCTTCTTTTGCTCTTTAAGAACCGGGGCCGCGGTATCTCTTCCCCCAACCCCCAACCCCGGAGATAGTTATAGAAGGTAGCTTACGTCCAACTTCCCTCTTTAACTTCTCTTGAAATCACAATGCAAATACTTTTTTTTTTTTTTTTCGGGTGGGAAATCATCCAATGACTTCCCCCGCTCTGGGTGGAGCGGGGGGGCATGTCAGACTTGTACTGACTAAAACCCACCCATGTTCCTTCTATTGCCCTTTACGTTCCGAGGCCGCGGTATCTCTTTCGAACAACCCGCAACCCCGGCAGGCGGAGGCTCTGGCAAGCCCCTCTGCTTTGCTGACTCTCTTTGAGGCGCGCGTGAAACACGAACGCGCCGTCGACACGGCCTGTCGTCAATTGACGGACGGACGGTGAACAACCCATTGCTCACCGCCCACAGGCCCGCATCTACGGTGGCCGGAAGTCGTCTCGCGGCGCCCGGCGCCCTGGGCGTCTCCCGCGGCGGCTGGGTTGGCCTGATGTTCTCTCCCTCAAACGCCCGGCCACCTCCTTTGCTAGCATTACTGCTTCGCAGAAGGTGGTGACCGCTTCCCATTCCCTCTCGCTCCGGACCATGGCCTGAACCAGGGCCGGACGCGAGAGATCGCCGCCGCCGATCGCCTCCACGAGGGACAATGCAAATACTTAGGTAGCGACTGATCTGGTGATTTGTAGTTACCAGTCACATGACTGGAATACGAACTTTTTCCATTTTTTTGACGACACGGTTGGCGCAGTGGCCGAGCGATCGACTGCTGCGCTGCGTGTCGCGGGTTCGATTCCCGCACGGAACAAATATTTGTATGGCCTACGGGTAGTTGTTTCGGGTCTGGCTTTATGTGTATGTGAGTTCAAATGGTTGTAAACGCACCAACGATACAGGAGAAAATCCTAATGTGGGGCAACGTCTTTTTTTTAAATTAGTTGTAAATGTTGGATAGGTTAGAATGTAGACCTGCAGTGGTTCAATGAAGTCAAGCGACTCAAACTGAAATTATATACCGCAACTTCTGCTTATACATATTCTTTGGCATCACTGTCTGCTCCCGCGCACCCAACGTTGAAGACGGAAGGAGGAGCGGGGAGGGGGGAGAATTAATTGTGAGGAGCTTTAGACAGCCATTAACTGCTTTGAAAAGCCGCGCGGCATCGCCTTTGGAATGTCTATAAAATTACGATGGATTGCAAATATCTCAAGTGTGGTACCTATATCTACAAATTAGGTATGTGTGTGGCTATGTAAGGAAGCCTTGCCTTCTAAGCTTAGCGTTGAAAAAACTGCAAGAGTTATGCTTCAGTTATACTCATAAATTACTGGAGCGAAGGTCTTGTCAACGGATGGAATATCAACAAAAAACTAAATAACTTCTTCTGTTCTGGGCGGAGCGGGGGGGAGTTTTACTGACTAAATCCCACCCATGTTCCTTCTTTTGCCCTTTATGTTCTGGGGTTACGGTAACTTTTTCGAACAACCCGCTTCCCCGGCGGATCGAAGGTCTTGAGAGCCATTGAGCCTAGCAGGCCCCGACTGTTTTTTTTTTCATTGTGGATCGGTTCACTCTTGACCTCAATCTTGTATAAGTACAGAGATGATATCGACAATGGAACGATCTAACCCCAAAAAAATAAGACTTTTAACTCAGTACTTATATAGATCTTGGCTGTATGAACTCGGCTTTTCCCAGATAAGCAGACGACAGCCTCTTAAACTGCGAGATGCCATTAAAAAGAAAAAAAAATGAACTCGTCAGTACAAGCTCTGCAGTCACTGAAAATTATTTATTTTACCAGCTTTTGCCCGCGGTTTCGCTAGCGTTTAATTCGGGGTAACACAGTGCCCCTTTCCTGATTTGCATGTACCTGCTACTTGTAGTTTTTGCCCTAGCGCCTTATTAATATAGCAAAGCTAAGATTTCCCCTTTCTTCCCTTTTCGCCCTTTTCCATTTCTCATCGGTTTGGCCATGTAGGCGTGAAGACGTAACAAACAAACTCACTTTCGCTTTTATAATATTAGTAAGGATTGTTCTGTTTTCATTTCATTTATCCGTATCCAAAAACCACATTGGCGGGCCTCTGTTTAATCTCTTTTCCTTAACAAAGAAATCCATTGATTTGCAATAAACCCCTCAAAGGTGGTCGGTATTCGGAAACCAATTAGCAACAATTGTTTTTAAATAGTGTTACATTCTTTTAACCAAATACAATTAGTGAATGGATGTTGCGAGAACTATTAGTGAACTAAATAAACAATGGACAAGAAATATTTTTATTATTAATATTATTGAATGAGGAGAGAGTTCTTTCAAAGTGTTACCATTGAATAGTTCGTTATTATGTATTGTTAATTATTAACGACCTAACAATAATCTATTTAGATTCAGCGATCATTGTGCCGATAGTCGTTACAGCCAATGGTTTAATTGCCAAGAGCCTCGACCAATACCTGAGGAGGCTCTCGTTAGGCAGCTGGATCAAGGGCTTGATACAGAAAGCGGGACTCCTGGACACGGCTCGTATTGTTAGGAGGTTCCTTTCTCTGGAGCCCTGACTGCCGTACGTACTGCATGGTTCCGTACAAACTTGCGACATAAACGGCTATATCTTTTGATTGCATAGACCTAGATGGTTGATTTTTTTACAGCTCCAAGGGACCATAGACTTGGGTAATTTGAACTGGATACCTCCACGCGTTCCCGAGATGTCTTGACAGACAGACAGATGGACAACAAAGCGATCAGGGACAGAAAAGAGTTCTGATTTTTCCTTTTCAGGTACGAATACTTAATTAGGTACCTTGACTATTGATGCTACCAAAAAACATTTGCCCCATCGCTTTCTCAGATTGCAATGGCCTTTGCACTGGCCACAGAATACGTAATAATGCATTACCTACTTACTGTTTAAATGTTCGAACATTAAGGGTCGCCGCACACGGGCCACCGACCACAGCCACAAAATGCCGCCACCGGTATATTTCCTATTAGTTTTCATACATTTTATATGGACTCGCCGCACACGGTTGATGTTGGTGGCCGCCACAAGCTACAGTAGTTTGTGCCGCTTCTAACTTCTCGTGGCGGCGTTTGTGGCTGTCGCGTGTGGCTCGTGTGCGGCGACCCTAAAAGCTATAATCGACACACGAGTTGTAATAATTTGGTTTTCTTTTAGACCAAAGGGTAATTAAAAACATTTCAATATAAAATTATCATTCTAAAATATGTCAGAAAACCAACACATGACTTCACTCATAGAAAGCGGTACATATGTATGTATATTCCTGTTCAGATACCGTAGCCAGCCAGTTCTTTTGTAGATAAACTGCATTTTAATGACACCTTTATCGCTAATGTGGTTTTATCTTCACGCTGCATCCGGTAGGGGGCAGCACAAGAAACTATGACCGCTTTATAACTGCCCACGTATGATAAGATATCTTAGCTTTAATTACTAATTAATGAATTAACAATGAATATTATGGTAGTTTAATGCAGTATGGGAATATGTATGGAAATAAGGGGTTAGGGTGAATATTATTATAATTAAATTATGGCTAATTATTCTATAATGGCGGCACGCTTAAGGTAACTAGCGCGGAAAGACTGCCTTTTCCATATAAGTACCGTAATCTATAAAAATGAATAAAATTGAAATGTCTGTTTGTAATTGAAATCCCACCCGTCCCTTGCAAGAGCCAGCCCGCGCTGCTGAGCCAGTACCTAAGTCTAAATCCGTCCATAAATAATATCACCCAGATCCAGCCTGTCCCTTGCTGTCCCTCAGCGACGCCCTAAGCCGAGGCTCGTACCCCACAGGGGGTGCCCTTAGCGCGTAGTCGCTTAGTTTGTAAGTTTTTTACCCTGGCTGGAGGTCTTAATTTTTAAGGCATCCACAGGAGACGACAACCTCCTAGGTTGAACTGCGAGATGCCATTCATAAAAAATAAAATTGAATTGAAATTGCAATAATTATAGCATTGTGATAAAAATCTGCTAACGTTACAATTTTACCTTTACAATAAAAGTGGTTGTAGCGGGATCTGGTGACGGCGCCGCTTCACAATGGTGGGTTTTCACGGCTGCCTGCGCCTGCGCCGCCCGACAGGAAGCGATAATAGCGCGCCAAAACAAATGTATGACTTGTTCTACTGGAGAGGGTGCTGGTTTTGAGTTTATGTTTTCTAAAAAGGGGAAAATAATTGTGTGTCCAAGATTGAACCAAGGGTCTCTTTAGGGTAGGAAGAATGGACCCCTTATCGCCGGAGCCGAAGAGACTGTCAGACTTGTACCGACTAAAACCCATCCATGTATCCATGTTCCTTCTTTAGCCCTTTGTCATCCACGTATTCAGTACACCTTATTAAACTTAGCGAATATATTCAATGTGTCTAGTCATGGACTAGCTATATTCTAGGGGGTTAAATATAATGACCACCATAAAATGCTTTGATACCCTTAGTTATGTAACCAAAAATATCTACTTAACGCCAGAAAAATAATGTCTAAATTACAATAGTACCAGCTATTTTAGTCACTACTGCACTTTATATTGTATTCGACCACCAAATTGCCGAGCGAATTAATGTGTTATTTCTGCCTAAATAAACCTCTGTGATTGCCATACAATGTAGCGTAATAGTAGCCGCTCGGGTCGATCTTTAGGTTAAGCCGCGCTTGCCTAGGTTGGTCTGTGAATGGGTGACCACCCGTTACACACCGAGTTTCCTTCGTGCCTTGGAAAGCACGTTAAGCCGTTGGTCCCGGCTGTCATTTGTAGATCTTTGACAGTCGTTACAGGTAGTCAGTGTTCCGAAAGTCTGAAACCAGTCTTACCAAGGGGTATCGCATTACCCAGTACTAACTGGGTTGTGGAGGTCAGATAGGCAGTCGCTCCATGTAAAATACTGATATTCAGCTGCATTCAGTTAGACTGGAAGCCGACCCCAATATAGTTGGGAAAAGGCTAGGCAGATGATGTAGATATGCTTATTACCAAATTAGATATTATGATGCTGTTGCAGTCATCTGGTTGAATCAGCTATTTGATTGTATGACTAGCGCGTTCATTGAATGACGACATTTAATTATTATGTTACAATCAGCTATCTAGTTGGATGTTGAGTGACGCTTGTTCAATCAACGTTCGGCCTAGACATTCAATTAAATGTCGTCATTCAATGAACGCGCTAGTCATACAATCAAATAGCACATTCAACCTGATGACTGCGACAGATTTATTTGGACTCATTTTGCTTAAATAGGATACCAAGATGTAAAAACTTTGGTTATAATTTTACTTTAAAATGCTGGTTTAATTTCGGTGATCATTTATTATTTTTGGGTTAACCACGATTTATTTGGAGTCATTTTGCTTAAATAGGATAGCAAAGTGTTAAAACTTTGGTTATAATTTTACATTTTAATGCGGGTTTTGTTTTGGTGATCATTTACAATTTTTGTCTGCTATTTGTTACTATATCTGGTGGTAAGTTAAACATAAGCCATATTGTAGATACTTATTTAACGAGTGTTTTAATATACTATTACCGCTACACACTTGGCTCTAATTCACTTCCCCGCTTTTTGGCAGCCATTTTGAGATATTCTCTATGCGTGTACAAAAGTAAAGTAAAGTAAAATTTATTTGCATAGATTGTAGGTACATAAAATAAGGTGACAATGATTGGTTGAGCCTTGTACAATCTACCTTATAGTAGGCATGCAAACATTAATTATTATTTGTTAATAATTGAGATTAAAATTAAAATAATGATATAAATTACAAACACATAAAGAAAAAATAAATTATAAAAATAAAAAAAATGGGCTTCGATAATTAGGTATGTCAATCAATTAAATGTACACAGTTTAAATGTCAGAGTCATTTAGGAAGTCAGCTACAGAATAATAACATTTTTCAATTAATAATAATGTCAGTCTCTTTTTAAAGTTTCGAATTGTGTAATTTTTTATAAAATTGGGTATTTTATTGTAAATGACTGGGCTAATAACACTTTTTTTGAGCAAAGCAGTATGACAACTTTCAACACTTAATAAGTATTTATATTGACTTCTTATGGGTCTTTTCCTAACTTCTGACATAGTCTTGAAAATGTTTAAATTACATTTGACGAAAATTTCGACTTCTAAAATATAAATGCTTGGGAAAGTTAAAAGTTTGAGGGACTTAAACACAGGAACGCAACTATCCGTCACTTTCATATTAAGTATCGCTCTTATGCAACGCTTCTGGGCTCTGAACACCTGTTCTCTCAGAGCACAATTTCCCCAAAAGATTATTCCATATCTTAAAATGGACGCGACTAGACCATGGTATGCAACTACTGTAGTGGTGATGTTGACTTTTTTTGCTAAAGTATAAAGCATATACGCTGATACACTCAGTTTTTTGCAGACGTCTTCTGCTTGAGGTTTCCAAGTCAACTGGCTATCTATCAGTATACCTAGAAATTTTGCAACTTTTACTTGGTCTATACTACAGTCATTATACTCGATCACGACATTGGGTATTGATGTGCGTTGATAAAAATGCATTACGTTTGTTTTTTGAAGATTGATTACTAAATTATTTTTGTCTAACCAATTCACAATGTCCTCCAATGTAGTATTTATGTCTTGTTCATATTTATTTATGTCAGTACATTTAATTAGTGCGGTACTGGCATCAGCAAATAAGACCATAGGGTGTTTAATGTGACGAGGTAGGTCATTTATGTATAGCAAGAATAGGAGTGAGCTAAGAACTCCACCCTGAGGCACACCATACCTGATAACTCTTGCTTTGGATTTATATTTTTTCTCACGCCTAGTCTTAATGCAAATATTTGAAATTTCCGTGTATTGCTTTCGGTCACTTAAATAGGACTTAATAAGATCAAGTACGTTACCTCTTATTCCACAAATGTTTAGCTTACTGATCAAGGTTTCATGATGAACACAATCGAAAGCTTTTGTCATGTCTGTTAGGATTGCGCAAATTGGTAGTTTTTTATCGACATTTCCCATTATAACCTTAAGCAAGTCGTAAATAGCAATATTTATACCTTTGTTTCTTCTGAAACCGTTTTGTTCGTCACATAAAATATTATATTTACACAAAAACTTATTGATTGCTTCATAAATAATCTTTTCTATGACTTTTGAAAATATAGGAATCAGGGCAATGGGTCTATAGTTAGCTAAACACTCTTTGTCGTTTTTTTTGAAGAGTGGTTTTACTATAACTGTTTTAAAAAAAAAAAAAATCATATCTCTCAGTGTTGGTCTTACTGAGACGACAATAGGTTTATTCAGAGGGCAACAATATTGTCTATCGTTTAAATTAAGAAATGATGAGCTTACATTTTCGTAACTTAAGAAAATAAATTTAAAGTCCAAAGAAATATGCAAAGCAACGAAAGTTTTGTAAACTTTTTGTGAAGAAAATGGTAGTATTTTTTTAAATCAATAAATTTGACTACTAGAATATTTGTTATATAAGTAAATAAAATATCGCTAGACCGTGACCGGTCACATTGTATATTTATCAGTTGTTTAATTTATGGATTATTTTATAATGCAACTAATGACATTCGCGCCTTTAAGACGAATCTATCGATGTATAATTTTATTGAAATTGGTTCATAGTGTTCAGGAGTTTCCTACGAAAGAAAAAAGAAATGAACATAATGACAGACTTGCACGATACATAAACACGTCAATTATGATCCTAGACTGGACTAAAAACTTTTTTGTAGAAAGAAAGACCATAGACCATAGAAAGAATGTTTGCTATCTTAATTTTTTTTTCGTAGATCCCTTCTAAAAACTGATTGTACAATCAGTTCTAATTACTTCAAAAGAAACTCAATTTGTTAATTGAACAATACGAGGAAACTTCGAGTTTAGTTAACAAAGGTTCAGAACAATAGTTTATTACATTATTACTTTCAAAGGGTGCACAATAGTTAGTTGTACAAGTTACCAGCCCGCCTGGGAGTGGCCACCGGGCCCGTTGTAAAATTAACCGGCCCAACGCCGACTTCAAAGGCACCGCCGCCCTTTGTGCTCGCCGCTCCATTGTCTCACACATGTTGTTTTAATACTCTTAATTTCGTGTTGTCATGTTAAAAGTTTATTACACGTAACTTTTAAACTGTACTACCGATTTTGAACCTTATTCTTTTAAACATAGATGAATGTTTTGATTAAAATGTGAGAATTATCACTTTGATATTGTGAAAGCTGTTTATTGCAAGCGGTTTTCAACCTTATCTTAGTTAGGTTTGAGTTCGTTATTCTTTGGAATTTAAAGGGTTTTTTTTGTCACTGTTTTTCAGTGTTTATAGCAGTTTTAATAGCGGAAGTGTTAAAAGGGTTCTCTTTAGAGATATTGAAACCGGAGAGGGTGTCTTTTTGATGAGCTATGAAGCTATTATTAATATGTGTGAGGTAGGCAGTTAGTGGGGACACGTTATGTTCTGGGCGGAAATGTTATGTTCAGTATTTAATAGTTTAGTTATATTTATTTATTCTTTAACTGCATCCCGTTGGAGTAGTGGCATAAGCGTAACTGCAGAGCATGAGATCTTTGATTCGATTCCCCGGCAGGCAAAGTTTTATTGTATATAGCTTCCGTCCGCGACTTCGTCCGCGTGCATGGCATAGTTACTTTGGGCTGACGCTAACTTTAACCGGCATGATGATCGAAAAAAAATCTTTCTCTCCCCTTTTCTTCCCTCTTTCTCTCCCTTTTCTCACTTTTTGTTAGCCTATGTCCGTATCCAGGGTCCCTACTATCTCTGTACCAAAATTCATCAAAATCGGTTTAGCCATTAAAGCGTGAAGAGGTAACAAACAAACTCACTTTCGCTTTTATAATATTATATAAGTAAGGATAGTAGGAAGTAGGATCTATTATATATTTATATATATATTTTCCATCACGAATGTCTCAGTAACAGTTTCGTCGTCGGGATTAGGTCCACGTTGATGGCAATAGGCTCACTCCTTTTACATGGAACTTAAACACCTTTGCCTAACACTTCGAGGATTACAGGCGTAAAGTTAGAAATACAATACAAATACGTTATTTAATTAAAAAATAATGAGAATACATCTACAATACTCTGTCACACAGAAATACTTGCTTCAAATATCATATTTTCACAATTTTAATAACTTATTCATATCAATGGACGATACGGATTTTGCTAAAGTATAATGTAATGTAATGTACTAGCTTTTGCCCGCGGCTTCGCTCGCGTTTAATTTGGGCTAACACACTACTTGTAGTTTTTGCCCTAGCGCCTTATTTATTGTAATAGCAATGCTAAGTTTCCACTTTTCTTCCCTCTATCTCCCTCATTTCTCTTATTTTTACAACAAAAAATAGCCTATGTCCGTCTCCAGGGTGTCAACTATATCTGTACCAAAATTCATCAACATCGGTTCAGCCATTTAAGCGTGAAGACGTAACAAACAAACAAACTCACTTTCGCTTTTATAATTTACTAGCTTTCGCCCGCGGCTTTACTCGCGTTAAATTCGGTATAACACACCAAGCAGACCTGCGGTTTTTGCTCTTGCGCCTGATTGATTTGTAATAGCAACGCTAAGTTTTCCCTTTTCTTCCCTCGTTCTCCCTCATATCCCACTTTTTTAAAATAAAAATTAGCCTATGTCCGTCTCCTGGTTCCCAACTATCTCTGTACCAAAATTCATCACAATCGGTTTAGCCATTAAAGCGTGAAGAGGTAACAAACAAACAAACAAACAAACAAACAAACTCACTTTCGCTTTTATAATATTAGTAAGGATAATAAGTAAGGATTTTCGATTTAAAAAAAGCGACGTGATCACGTACATTTACACCGGCCGCTTGTGCTAGGCCTTCAGGGTATGGCCGCGTGGAACATGAACGCGCCGTCCACCCGGTTGCCACCCAAACGATTCAACACCGCATTGACATCCCCATTCTAATTGGTTTTTTTTCTTAGGCGTAAGGGTTCCTTCACACGTTCAGCTCGGCAAACAAGGTATGTTCGAGAAAGCTCGGTTTCATCTCAACCCGCTCCGTATGATCGTCAGTAACACCTTGGAGTCTTTGTTCTGGTGATGAATAACCATTTTTTACACTCAACGTAAAATACGTGTTTTTTTTTAAACAACGCTTCGCACTAGGAATTTCTCTTACAAACATTTAAACTCATATACACAGACTGCCAGACCCGGAACAACTATCTGTAGGACACGTAGCGCAGCAGTCAAACGCTTAGCCACTGCGCCAACCGTGTCGTTTTGACGTGGAATTGACACCAGCCTTATAATAATACCAGTCTATTGGTGTCCCACTGCTGGGCAGCCTCTTCTTGAGTCGATGTAATTCGTGCAATAAAATAAATATCTTGAATTTTGTTGATCCCATCAATTCCCGTCAGAACATGACTCCACCAAAGTAGATGCCGATGACGTTTACCGATCGGTACAACCCAAATGACAACCAAATAGTGCTTAGTTTTAGAACACCACTGCTTTTATCAACTAGATATGTTGGAGCCGGCTTCCAGTTTAAACGGATGCATCTGAATACCAGTATTTTACATGGAGCGACTGCCTATCTGACCTCCACAACTAAGTTAGCACGGTATTACGATACACCTTGGTAAGACTGGTTGTCAGACTTTCGGACACAAATTATCTGTAACGACTGTCAAAGATCTACCAATAACAGACGGGACCAACGGTTTTACGTGCCTCCCGACTTCCCGAGGCATATTTCATACCAATCTTTCATTACTCGGTTTAAAGGAGTATGTGCAGCCGAATATGTGTGTTTTCCTGCTCTTATCCCATTCTATTTGGGGTCGGCGCAACACGTTTTCTTCTTCCATTCTCCCCTAACGTCACGGCATTATTTACTCCTTTCTCCTTTATCATTCCTTACACAATCCATCAATATTTTCTTTGGCCTTCCTCTCGCTCTCCGTCCATCAACATTCAGATCCATCACTAGTCACATGATGTGTGTAGCAGCCCTAATATTATGTTTCTACTAAACATTAAAAGTTGAAAAGATTTTAAAAGCCCTGACGAATGTCACACTTCAGCATCAATACATTGTCTGTTCCAAACACCTTTGTTACAAAGATGTGGTATTTTACATAACTATTTCAAGAACTTTATCAACGCTGCGTTTGATACTCAACTTTAGAGAAAGGACTTTAGAGCTGAAGTTTGATTGGGTTTAAGATGGAGTGGGAATATTTGACGGCGAAGGGACCATCAGCTAAGATTTTATATTATGGGTCGTGCTTAAATGTTACCGTATAGCTGTAGATAATTGTGGAAGGGGCCGTGGTGAAGTCAAACTTGTGATTGCACCAGGGTTTGCTTGCCTGAATATTGAAAGAACTACAGCAGAGCAGCTATGCCACAGTTGTTACATTAAAATACTTAGATCAATACTAGCTGCACCCCGATTGGAGACCAAGATAAGTAGAAGTATATGTAATCGAGGGTATTAACTATCTATGTATATAAGTACCAAATTTTATCCAAATGTGTCAAGACGTTTAAACGGGAAGTAGTAACAGACAATACACACATACATACAACTTTTCGATTTCATAATATTAAGTGTGATTGCTAAAGTAATTTGTCTGGTAGTCTGTCTATAATCCAGTTGAACGGATCGTCCGTACAATTCGTTCAGCCGATTTCTTATCCAGGTCTACATGAAGACCTTGTCCTGGATCAAAACCAAAATCAAAATTCATTTAATTATCTGAATATGGTACATTTTTATGGTTTAAATATCAACAAAGGTCTCATCATATTCTGCCACTGGGAGTGTCCAAATATTTGGTACATTACACATCACAAAATTACAGTTAGTGGCATACCAGAAAAAATAAATATTATCGGTATTCAATTCAATGTCAAACTTTAATAGAGAGAGATGTCAAAGATTATATGACTACAATTTAATTAGGGTGTCAAAGTATCATTCAAATTTTCGTTTAAATTAGAGTATTTTTTACACACACACACACACAACAAAGCTTTATGTTCTTTAAACTCATTTAAATTTAATTCTCTGGATAAGGACCTTTAATTCTGGAATCATTTCCACCTTCAACGCTGGTGGGGTCTCGGACAAAAGCAGTGTACCTGTAATACGTGACGGAGTCAAGATGTATCAAACAGGCTCCCGGGCGGAGCCTACACGGACATGCATTATGCAGTGTGACACTTCGTCACATTGTCACGGCGCCAACATGCTACCATCCCACTGGTAACACCATCACCACAGGGCTGCCACGGAACAAAACCAGTGCATCATTGCTGAACTTATTTATTTATAAATAGGAGAACCAACATCTATAAGATAGATAAATCATCTCACGAGTAAAAAAAACACCTTTTACAAAAAAAAGTGACTTTTGCTTGATTCATAGCTTTTTTGCCACCGACTTTCGGAAGTATAAATCTATTTTTCCGCCTTTTTAAGTGTTTATTGGAAGTCGGTATTTTTTAATTTAACTTATCACAATTAGTTATCTGTGGTGCTAAGCAACTGGGCCTATCCAAGTTGTAAAAGTCCATTTGTGGTATTGACCTTGATCTGCTGATATGGAGGGAGTTGTTTCCAACTCTTCCACTATTCTATTCTTATTAACGTCGAGTTTCATGTCTCGGCGTTCACTGATGGTTGTTGATTCTGGCTTTCAGGAGTTGCTGTGGTTTGGTAGGGAAGAGTGAGGCTGATCGTAATCTTACTTCTAACCCAAAAACAACGAGGGGGTTACCCCTAGTCTCCTTCGTAAGACGTCTTCAAGAAAGTTATATGGGAATATTTTCTGTCAACATGTTAAATATGTATTTCTTCAAGATTTCATATGGATATATACATATATTTATTACAAATATTATATGCCTTAGTTTATATAACTAATTAATATTTAAGTTTTAAGTGTTTATGTCACCTTAGTATAACCATATCCTTATTTGCAAATTTCTCAATTTCAGTAAGGTCTGCTGTAAGAAACCCAATTCTGGGTTAAACTCAAGTTGTACATAGTATTTAGAAGAATTTGTGAGTATTTAGAATTATTTGCCGTTTCTCGGACACTATGCACCATAAAATTCCTCCTCATCAAGTGAAAACCTTGAAACATAGACCAGATTACCATAAAAGTGCGGGTGGCGTACCCTCCCCCCTCTCCCCAGAAGTACCGCGGCGGCCATGACACCATTAGAATTACAAAACAAGGTATTGTGAACGGGAGCAGAGCAGGGATACCGTACGGATACCATACGGGTTGACGTGAAGGTTTCAAACCTGTTTGAGGAGTTTAGGTGATGGCATGATTGATTTGTGTATATCTTGTATTTCTGTGATGAGTTGATGTTACCGATATCGCAGTAAATTATGCGGGCTTAGAGTTTTTGTGGCAAGGATTTAATGGAGTAGCTATTACTACTTATTGATGCAGAATCGGCGTCAGCGGTTTAGAAAAAGCTTTATATAAAAAAATACTATAAAAACGGAAAATTAATTTACTTTGTGGTCTTTTTCATCTTTTTTTTTTGTAATTCAGTCTTTTTAGTTGTGCAATGATGGTATCTAACACAAATTCTTATGGAGTACTAGCTGCGCCCTGCTATTCCACTCGCGTGGTGATAGAATATACGATATATTTTTATGAATTGTACCCTATGTATTCTGACTGCTATATTATTGTAGTTTCATTAAAATCCATAGTATTTGCATGAAAGTGTAATAAAAATCCATACATCCGTACAAACTTTTGCGTTTATAATATTATTAGTAGGATTAATTTTCCATTGCTACTAAGAGAAATTATCATATAAAAAAATATTGTAGAAGATAACTTATAAACTTCTTAAACAATATAGATAAACTTTTTATGGGACCCGTTCGGGAGTATACCCATTTAGTTATAAAAAGAATTTTATAAATCGGCTAATGAACGACGGAGAAATTGTGTAAAACGTATACAAAAAGGAATCTGTCAAATTGAAAAGTTCCACCGTTTTCTTAAAGTAGTTTAAAAACCGAAGAAGCCATGTCTTTTTTCGGTTTAGGCGAAGGGCATTGGAGATAAAGTTGACTGTTAAAGGTTGACTGGTACAGAATGCCTTATGGCATTAAGTCCTCCTATGTACCACTATTGTGCATGAAGTTAAAATAAATAAATAAAGCATGGTAGAAGCAAGATCAAAATAAGCGTAAGCTTTGCTTAGTACTTTTTGGAGAGAAGACATACAAGTACCTATTCCATTAAAATGTCAAACATAATAAAAAAAATGTGCACCAACCCATACGCAAAAAAAGGAGTACCTATACCCTAAGCTAAGCTACTTCTATAAAAGTGAAACAGCTCAATTACCATGTGTGATACAAAAGTGTCATTGCAGAAAAAACACCTTTTATTTCAACCATCATCAAAAACACATTAAAATACAACACTTTTCCCATATTTTGACTTAAACGTTTCCGTTGCGCCTTCTATCAACACCGACAAAATATTTGCTTGACTTTTACAGAGAAACTGTTTCGAAGACTTGCACGTTCAATACATAAAAACAGCCCTTGTTAAGTTCAATTACGAAAATAAAAATATAGTTTTAAATGTTTCAGCGTTCTAATTATCCGGTTCTAATTACATCAATTAAGTATCGTGAGCTCATTGTCGCGTCTGAAGACCTCGTAATTACTTTGATGCGTTTCTTAGGAAACAATTAAATGTATTAAAGTTTTTGTGTTGGCATCGCTGCGTGTTGCCGGTCGCTAAGTTCTGAGAGCATTTTTGTGGACTATGTTGGTGGTAATTACTGAACGTGGCTATGCTATGTATTTCTATGATTACATAGTATTCTATGTTGAAAAAAGTGAAACCTTTTTTTTTCTAAGTTATCTGGTACTATCTTTCTAGCCACTTTCCCAACTTCATGGGTGTCGGCTTTCCGTCAAACTCATTATAGCTGTTTTTATTTAAATAGAGCCTCTGTTTTCCTCCACAGCCTCCATTAACTGATACTCTATGATAAAAAATTGACAGACTTTCCGGCTTCTAAATAGCCAACGATTTTCAAAGATCTATTAACTACAAACGTAACTTACTGGTTAACGTGATTTCCGGGGCACGGAGATGTCTCGATTTATTACCGATGGTCACTTTGGCGATAATTGTATAATTTAATAAAAAAAAAAATAGTACAGGAAATATCCCCAAAAATTAACAAAAAACTAGCACATAATTTTTCCCACCTTCACTCCAGCTCCCGACCTACACGGCCGACACAAAGGGGCCGGATATAATCAAATTGATTCGTTAATTACTGGTTTTATCTGCGGCCGCCATTACCGAGCGGCCCACGCCACATATACCTACTTAATTGATACGATTCGAGGGAATAGGGGGTACGCGGTCGGAATGACAACGAGTTCATGGAGAATGATTTGGATCGTGATTTTGTCGCAGATCTGTGGTTGATAGGGAATGGAGATGTGTTCATTTGATTGGTAAAAGTTCTGATGAAAGAAAAGGAATAAGGAAAATGTGTTCGTGCCGCTTGTTTGTCACCGCATTACTTATTTCAAGTTTTGTTTGTTTAGTACTTACTCTTTTGTTACAGTCACCTGTAAAAAATCTTAGAAGTATAATTTGACATATTTCCCGATTTCTGATAGAGCTGTTGCATACATGTGTAGTTTCGATGACAATGCATGGATAGAAAGGTCACGTCATTCTCCTTCAATTTATTAAAAACAAACTTTTTTTAAGGGTGAAAAATTTCGTTGAACCCAATGTTACGAACTTAAAAGATTGTGCTATTAAAGTAAAATAATAACATTAAAAATTTGTTCTAAAAAAAAACTTTAAAAAGTTGGAACTTCGACAATACTCAATAACTTTATTGCTTTACCATGATGTGTACTTATGGTAGTTTTTATAATAGAGATCATTATGGACCCTGTAGAGCAGGCAGGCAGGGTAGGTTAGAAGAGGAAGCCCTGTTTTAGGAGATCGTTAAGTTGTTTTTACATGTAAAAGTTTTATCATTAAATAACTCCCTAACTACGAATCTCCGTAACTAGAATATTAAAATGTTCTCAATGGACGGGGAGAACACACCTTTCAACTTCGTTAAGCGTATTTTTACACCCTTCAAACAAGGTCTTCATGTTATTAATCTGAATAGTACAACCACAACAATACTACGCCTTTACAATTAGATATACAAATACCTTTCATTTAAAAGATTTTCTCACAGTGTCGCGCCCACAAGTGGCCCTCCGCTTTACTCATCAAACGTGATTCGAAACACCATATTATATTTAATTCAACATTATCTTCTATCGAACTGGAACTATTTCTAATCGAACCTTTATAATTTACAATCGTTTAGAAAAGATATGGAAATTACTAATTTGAGTAATTTGAAACAGAACAAACTAAAGATTTAAATTCCTAGATACGACTTACCGCGTCAATAAATGAATACGTTTCTGTCTCTTGGTTGGACTAGGGAGCTGAGAATGAGGTTCTTGGTTGGATTACCTGGTCAGTAAAAGTGGTATAGGGATTTTTCCATTGGGAATTAGCCCGGTTGATAGCAATATGCGCGCTCTTAATACATGGGAATCAAAAATGATTAGAGCATTTGGTTTCCCGTTTGTGGACTTCTGTTTTACACTTTGGGGAGAACAGGCGCGTTGTTATGCATCTGCATCATTTGAAAAGTAAGTAATGTGACTCATACTGAAATTCTAAGAGAGAGGACCTCAATCGCAGGTGCCGCGAGACGTGTCCAAGCCACCGTAGAACGCGGGTCTGTGGACGGTGAGCAATGGGGAGCTCACCGTCCGTTCGTCTATTCACAACAGGCCGTGTCACCTCAAAGAGATGTCAGTAAAGCAAAGCTGCCGGCGTTGCGGGTTGTTCGAAAGAGATACCGCGGTCCCGGATCACAAAAGGAAGAAGAAGGAAAATGGATGGTTTTTAGTCAGTAAAAGTCCAATACGAGGAGTGTTGGACCCGCTCCACCCAAAGCGAAGGAAGTTATTTGATGATTATCCATCCGAAATAAAAAGACCTATTTCTGAGCGAGATCGGCACCCCGGTTGCGTTCACGCGATTCTCTAGAGTTATTTATAAGAGAGCATTCACAGTTTAACACTATTTTTTTATTCTGTGGTTCAACGTTGAGCTTCAGCTGAAGGAGGGGGACGTCTGCCGCACGTTCCCCCCTTTGAAACTCCTCCCATTAAAGAATAGTTAGGGCACATCTACCTATTTCAATCTTTGGATGCGACACGACGTAAAAAGCTTTCAAGTTGGAATTGAATTAGATAAGTCAATTATGATTAATTCAAATTGGGATTTTTAGGGTTCCGCACCTCAAAAGAAAAAACCGGAACCCTTATTGGATCACTTTATTGTCCGTCTGTCTGTCTGTCAAGGACTTTTATCTCAGGAACGCGTGGAGGTATCGAGTTGAAATTAAAACCATATTCTTAACAAGTTTGAAAGTTGCGCCTGTTACAGAAAAAATGAAAGGGAGACGTTTGTCTAGGTATGGACATGTAATGAGGAGGGATGAAGGACATGTGATTAAAAGAGTGATGGATCTGAATGTTGATGGACGGAGAGCAAGAGGAAGGCCAAAGAAAAGATGGATGGATTGAGTAAGGAATGATATGATGGAGAACGGAGTAAATGATGCCGTGACGTCTGATAGGGGAGAATGAAAGAAGAAAACGTGTTGCGCCGACCCCAAATAGAATGGGACAAGGGCAGGAAAATGATGATGATTTTTAACTCAGTCTCTCTCACTATAACTCTAGAGAATCGCGTGACCGGTAAACGCAACCTGGGCGCCAATCTCGCTCAGAAATAGGTCTTTTTATTTCGGATGGATAATCATCAAATAACTTCCTTCGCTTTGGGTGGAGCAGGGTGGCGGAGTGTCAGACATTTACTGACTAAAAACCATACATTTTCATCTTCTTTTTCCCTTTGCAAAATAAACATCATTCATCTAACTCTATGTTTGTCTATCGCTTTTAGCGATAAGACCCCCCATTGTGTCACCCTATTTATAAGTTGTTTAATGTTATTCTTGTCACCCCCACCCGTCCCTTGCACCCCACCCGTCCCTTGCAAGAGCCAGCCCGCGCTGCTGCCAGTAAGTTAAATTAGTCCATAAATAATATCACTCAGATCCAGCCTGTCCCTTGCTGTCCCTCAGCGACGCCCTAAGCCGAGGCTCGTACCCCACAGGGGGTGCCCTTAGCGTGTAGTCGCTTAGTTTGTAAGTTTTTACCCTGGCTGGAGGTCTTAATTTTTAAGGCACCCACAGGATTTGCCCGGTTAAGCAGACGACAACCTCCTTGGTTGAACTGCGAGAAGCCATTCATAAAAAAAAAAAAAAAATCTTGTCATTTATATGGTGTACATAATAAAGAATATTCTATCTATCTCTCTGTGGTATCTATGTGCTGTGAAAAATCATCCGTTTAAGCCTACGCAGTCAAAAGATTTGGCTGTTTATATCGCAAGGTTGTACGGAATCCTCGGTGCGCGAGTTTGACTCGCTTTTGGCTGTTTTTTTTAATTGATTGAACGGAATGAATAGAGTGAACTGAACTACTTACAATCTGGCTTTTATGGTGGTTGGTGGGCGGTAGCTATCTGTGGAATGTTATGGCCATAACGTCATAGATTGCCGTGTTGTAAATAGTTTGATTTTTGGACTTTACAACCTATTTCGAATTAGAACCAATTAGCGAGCTTATAAATGGTAGTTTTACTACCGTTTTTTCAAATTAACATAGAAATTTATAAGGTTATCTTTTTAAATTTTTGTTTATTCTCTTATAATAACAAACGAAGTCATACCTGTCAACAATGACAAACAAAGGACCAAAAAATTACAAGACTTTTAGAGTTTATTCATTTTGACAGCTCAACAATGTTCAATGCGCTATTTACATTGTCACACAGATGACTTACTGAAACAAATAGAGCAATGGATTATGAGTACCCTCAAAATATTTCAATTAGTAATTAGAATTGGTGTTTACGCAGTAAGGGTGCAGGCGTGGATAATCACAAACAAAATACCTTAAAAATTTACGACCTCAAATCCAGCTAGTCTTATTCAGGCATATCGTATAGGTATTCCTATAGTGTTGGTCTAGTAGCCGCTAGTGTGACTTTTGAGCATGAACTCCTGGGTTCGAATCGTTTATCTAAAGTCATCATCTGCCTAGCCTTTTCCCAACTATGTTGGGATCGGCTTCCAGTCTTACCGGATGCAGCTGAATACCAGTATTTTACATGGAGCGACTGCCTATCTGACCTCCATAACCCAGTTAGTACTGGGTAGTACGATACCTCTTGGTAAGACTGCTTGTCAGACTTTCGGGACACTGACTATCTGTAACGATTGTCAAAGATATACAAATGACAGCCGGGACCAACAGCTTAACGTGCTTTCCGAGACACGGAGGAAACTCGGTATGTAACGGGTGGTCAACCATCCACAGACCAACCTAGGCAAGCGCGGCTTAACCTACAGATCGACCTGAGCGGGTGCTATTATTTAGCCTTCATTTTTAGACATTGCCCTACACTAGGAATTTTTCCTGTATCGTGGGTGCGTTTGTTATAGGATTGATGTTAATAGGCTCGTAGGATATTGGTATCAATCGGGTACAAATCCCGACTTCGTGGCGGATATGGAGAAATTCCCATTGGAAAAATATAATAAAAGTTGACGACACAGTTGGCACAGTGGTTGAGCGATCGACTTTTGCGCTGCGTGTCGTAGGTTCGATCCCCGTACGGAACAAATATTTGTATGACCTACAGGTAGTTGTTTCGGGTCTGGCTATTTGTGTATGTGAGTTTAAATGTTTGTAAACGCACCCACGATACAGGAGAAATTCCTAGTGAGGGACAACGTTTAAAAAAATACCGTCGTGATTTTATGTAATTTCAACTTGTTTACAATACAAGATTTCGATACTTTCTAACGTCCATAACAGTCTCAATGACAACTAGACCACATGGGCACTGATATCTCCGTGATTAATGACATTTATCTCCCAACCTTTTACAGAACGAACAAAAACGTCGTCCATTCATTAAGACCACTTTTATTATAATTAAAAACAAAACAAAAACTGTTGCAAGACGCTTTGAGTGCGGTTACATTCTCTTTCGTATGGTGGTGGCCATTTTGTGAAGAACTCTCTATGGTGGTGGCGATTTGTGGGACCAGTATTATTTGTAATCTGTGGTACGAGGTTCGATGGAGTACAGAGCTACATGTATCATTCTGTGCTGACAGGTCACGTTGCTGGTAAAACCATCACTTCAACAAAAAAAATAACCGACATTTTTGCCGAAAAATGAAGTCGGTGAGTTTTGTTGAAAGTCCAATAAGGGTTCCGTTTTTTTCCTTAAGAGGTACGAAAGTTTTTTACTTAAAAATACGAGTACAGTCGTATTGAGAACTTCTTCTTTTTAGACGTCGTCGGTCAAAAAACAGCAAAACCAAAATGGCAGCGATAGTTCCAGCGATGTTTATTTAAATACCGATACTAATACAGAGTTTTGAACCACAATGAAACGTTACTTCATTTTAAAGGTTTATTATGAGGGTTTGTGATCTCTCGAAGGCCCAAGTGACTTAAAATACTATTTATAATAAAAATACCAGGGGCCTATAATGGCTGCTTTAGCAGGATCACAATAGGACAGTAATATGAATTACGTTACAATTTGTAAAATGGGAACATAGTGACAGTTCTGTGAACATTTTAAAATTTCTAATTTGATTCATATTATGACTAGCTTTTGCTCGCGGCTTCGCTCGCGTTAAATTCGGGGTAACAAAGTTCCCCTTGCGCCTTATTGATTTGTAATAGCAACGCTAAGTTTTCCCTTTTCTTCCCTCTTTCTTCCTCACATCCCAATTAACGCAAACTCAAAAAAATAGCCTATGTCCGTCTCCTGGTTCTCTGTACCAAAATTCATCAAAATCGGTTTAGCCATTAAAGCGTGAAGAGTAGTAACAAACTCACTTTCGCTTTTATAATATTAGTAAGGAAGTAAGGATTCCGCTAAACCAGCAAGTTTAGGCCCCTAGTTTGTAAAATGTTAGTTTAAGATGATTTATTTATTTGGGAAAAACAAACACTTGTACAATGTTTAAAATTTTGGTATGACTAGCTTTGGCCCGCGGCTTCGTTTTTGTAAATTCGGGGTAACACGGTTCTCCTTTCATGATTTGCAGGTACTTTTCGTTGGTAACAAAGAGTGTGTACCGATTTTTAACTTCCTACCTTGAAAACTGCGAAAAGTCCCATTTAAAATTTCACTCCCTCTTTTATGGGGTTGGAGGCAGATTTCTAAAAAGTAATGATGCACGATTTATTTGTTAATGACAAATAGTCCGCAAACTGTTTTTCAGCTTCAGATTTCACCTTGAAAATTTCGGAATGCTCCATACTAACTTCAACCCCTTATTTTAAAGAAGTGGGGGATTAGAAATAGACAAAAAGTAGCCTATGTCCGTCTCCAGGGTCCCAACAATGACTGTACTAAAATTTATCAAAATCGGTTTTGCCATTTAGGCGTGAAGACGTAACCAACAAACAAACTCACTTTCGCTTTTATAATACTAGCTTTTGCCCGCGGCTTTGCTCGCGTTAAATTCGGGGTAACACAGTTCCCCTTTCCTGATTTGCAGGTACCTGCTACCTGTAGTTTTTGCCCTTGCGCCTTATAGATTGTAATAGCAATGCTAACTTTTCCCTTTTCTTCCCTCTTTCTCCCTCATATCTTAATATTTATTTTAAAAAAATACCCTATGTCCGTCTCCAGGGTCCCAACTATCTCTGTACCAAAATTCGTCAAAACCGGTTTAGCCATTTAGGCGTGAAGACGTAACAAACAAACAAACTCACTTTCGCTTTTATAATATTAGTAAAGTAACGATTAGTAGGTAAGGATTAATGTACAATCCACATCGTTAACACAGATTAATTGTGTACATTATAATTAACTTCTTTGTTACTTCTTCTTACAACATGATAACTACAGCATTTAGTTTCAAGAGCTGGGTCTAAATAAAATGGCTGCAAGCTACACCGGGTCACAATTACGCGCAATTAAGCTATCGTTTAGAGATGTTTTTCTCGGATGCGAGGCTGCTGCAATTTGTCACGCACGATTCTGCTATGGAAAGCAAAGATAGAAGGCCCACTCCTTTATATTAGTTATATCATTAATTATTATATATACCTACTAATTGGCTTTTGCCCGCGGCTTCCAGTTCCAGTCATGTCCGTCTCTAGGATCCCAACTATCTTTGTACCAAAATTCATCAAAATCGGTTTAGCCATTTAGGCGTGAAGACGTAACAAACAAACAAACTCACTTTCGCTTTTATAATATTAATAAGGATATTATTAAGCTCAAGAGTGTTTAGTTGAACACGTTAATCTCAGGAACTAATAGTTCGATTTTAATAAACCGGCCATTTTCTAGTCAGACTCACGTGCACCGTTATCTTTTGACTGCGTTGACTTAGAGGGTTGATTTTTCATAGCTCTATGGTGACCATAGACGAGTATATGGTTTTAATTTCTTGGTTCTTTTCTTTTGAGGTACGGTACCCTAAATATCTTTTACTGTTGCATAGCCCATTTATCGCGGAATACAACACTATGGGCCGTAGCCCGAAAAAAATCTTTACTAAAATTATAAAAGCGAAAGTGAGTTTGTTTATTTGATACGTCTTCACGCTTAAATGGCTAAACCGATTTTGATGAATTTTGCTACAGAGATAGTTGGGACCCTGTAGAGTAGACGGACATAGGCAATTTTTTTATAATGGGAGAAAGAGGGAAGCAAAGGGAAAATTTTGCTTTGCTATTACAATAAATAAGGCGCAAGGGCAAAAACTACAAGTAGCAGGTACCTGCAAATCAGGATAGGGGAAGTGTGTTACCTCGAATTTAACGCGAGCGCAACCGCCGGCAAAAGCTAGTAATAAAATAATAGGCCATTTAACAGAGCTACCACGCTAAGCAGCAGGTGAAACCGCTGGGCACACCTTTTTAGTCATTCTATGTACTAATGTACCACTCCTGCCGATGGCAAGTTCCATTAGCACACTGTCTACTGCCGATTACCTAAGAAGGTAGTCTTAAACGCTTTTAGATCAGCTTTGTTTTCAGATAGGAAATCTTCATATAACTTCTCCAGCTCTAGGCGGAGCAGAAGACAAGTGTCAGACTTTTACTGACCAGTGCCTCTAGCACGAACATTTGTAGGTTTCGTATCGTAAACGTTTCGAGTTGTCGATACGAATACGGAATACAACTAAAGTCGGAAGCACGAAGCTCTTTCGTAATCGTATCGACACCTCGATATGATTACATTAGTGACGTCATACTAATGTAAGTAAGGATGTAACAAATTGAACGAAAGATCTTATAACTGATTGAATGTTTCGTTCAAAAACGATATACTATTTAGTTCTTAGTGATTTCAAGGCCTTTAAAACTTTAAAATTGTTCAAATTATGAAGTGATACGAAAACAAAACAGTAAATAATCAATTTAAGATAAGATAAATGGTATAATTATTTAATTTATTATTTAAATGTTGTGTTAAGCGAGACTGTGTTCCTAGACGAACGACGCGTAACACTTGACATTTTTTGACGCGAAGCGCATTCAAGGTCAACTTTGTTTTAAAGTGAACTTAAATACAAGTTTACATCTAAAACTTAACTCTCGCAGCAAAATAACCAATAAAACGTTTCCAAAATGAGAACCAGCCACCGACAATACACCATTATGGTAGAATTTATTCATTTAAAATTTTGATTTTAACATATCTGTTCTGTGGGTGACAGTGTTTTAATGGGATATTTGTTTTTTTTATGTTAAGGATAAAAAAAAACAGTTTATTTGTATACTCGAGCCATTCAAAAACTAGGCTATAGCTTGTTAATTTTTAAACAAATTTGGATTAAAATTAAATAAACTTTTAAATGTTAAAATTATTATATGCATGGAGACTTGTCCAAACCCAGCGGGGGGCCTCGTGGTAGAGGCGAGGCCACGAGGCCCCCCGCTGGGTTCTACCATAATGGTGTATTGTCGGTGGCTGGTTCTCATTTTGGAAACGTTTTATTGGTTATTTTGCTGCGAGAGTTAAGTTTTAGATGTAAACTTGTATTTAAGTTCACTTTAAAACAAAGTTGACCTTGAATGCGCTTCGCGTCAAAAAATGTCAAGTGTTACGCGTCGTTCGTCTAGGAACACAGTCTCGCTTAACACAACATTTAAATAATAAATTAAATAATTATACCATTTATCTTATCTTAAATTGATTATTTACTGTTTTGTTTTCGTATCACTTCATAATTTGAACAATTTTAAAGTTTTAAAGGCCTTGAAATCACTAAGAACTAAATAGTATATCGTTTTTGAACGAAACATTCAATCAGTTATAAGATCTTTCGTTCAATTTGTTACATCCTTACTTACATTAGTATGACGTCACTAATGTAATCATATCGAGGTGTCGATACGATTACGAAAGAGCTTCGTGCTTCCGACTTTAGTTGTATTCCGTATTCGTATCGACAACTCGAAACGTTTACGATACGAAACCTACAAATGTTCGTGCTAGAGGCACTGGTCAGTAAAAGTCTGACACTTGTCTTCTGCTCCGCCTAGAGCTGGAGAAGTTATATGAAGATTTCCTATCTGAAAACAAAGCTGATCTAAAAGCGTTTAAGACTACCTTCTTAGGTAATCGGCAGTAGACAGTGTGCTAATGGAACTTGCCATCGGCAGGAGTGGTACATTAGTACATAGAATGACTAAAAAGGTGTGCCCAGCGGTTTCACCTGCTGCTTAGCGTGGTAGCTCTGTTAAATGGCCTATTATTTTATTACTAGCTTTTGCCGGCGGTTGCGCTCGCGTTAAATTCGAGGTAACACACTTCCCCTATCCTGATTTGCAGGTACCTGCTACTTGTAGTTTTTGCCCTTGCGCCTTATTTATTGTAATAGCAAAGCAAAATTTTCCCTTTGCTTCCCTCTTTCTCCCATTATAAAAAAATTGCCTATGTCCGTCTACTCTACAGGGTCCCAACTATCTCTGTAGCAAAATTCATCAAAATCGGTTTAGCCATTTAAGCGTGAAGACGTATCAAATAAACAAACTCACTTTCGCTTTTATAATTTTAGTAAAGATTTTTTTCGGGCTACGGCCCATAGTGTTGTATTCCGCGATAAATGGGCTATGCAACAGTAAAAGATATTTAGGGTACCGTACCTCAAAAGAAAAGAACCAAGAAATTAAAACCATATACTCGTCTATGGTCACCATAGAGCTATGAAAAATCAACCCTCTAAGTCAACGCAGTCAAAAGATAACGGTGCACGTGAGTCTGACTAGAAAATGGCCGGTTTATTAAAATCGAACTATTAGTTCCTGAGATTAACGTGTTCAACTAAACACTCTTGAGCTTAATAATATCCTTATTAATATTATAAAAGCGAAAGTGAGTTTGTTTGTTTGTTACGTCTTCACGCCTAAATGGCTAAACCGATTTTGATGAATTTTGGTACAAAGATAGTTGGGATCCTAGAGACGGACATGACTGGAACTGGAAGCCGCGGGCAAAAGCCAATTAGTAGGTATATATAATAATTAATGATATAACTAATATAAAGGAGTGGGCCTTCTATCTTTGCTTTCCATAGCAGAATCGTGCGTGACAAATTGCAGCAGCCTCGCATCCGAGAAAAACATCTCTAAACGATAGCTTAATTGCGCGTAATTGTGACCCGGTGTAGCTTGCAGCCATTTTATTTAGACCCAGCTCTTGAAACTAAATGCTGTAGTTATCATGTTGTAAGAAGAAGTAACAAAGAAGTTAATTATAATGTACACAATTAATCTGTGTTAACGATGTGGATTGTACATTAATCCTTACCTACTAATCGTTACTTTACTAATATTATAAAAGCGAAAGTGAGTTTGTTTGTTTGTTACGTCTTCACGCCTAAATGGCTAAACCGGTTTTGACGAATTTTGGTACAGAGATAGTTGGGACCCTGGAGACGGACATAGGGTATTTTTTTAAAATAAATATTAAGATATGAGGGAGAAAGAGGGAAGAAAAGGGAAAAGTTAGCATTGCTATTACAATCTATAAGGCGCAAGGGCAAAAACTACAGGTAGCAGGTACCTGCAAATCAGGAAAGGGGAACTGTGTTACCCCGAATTTAACGCGAGCAAAGCCGCGGGCAAAAGCTAGTATTATAAAAGCGAAAGTGAGTTTGTTTGTTGGTTACGTCTTCACGCCTAAATGGCAAAACCGATTTTGATAAATTTTAGTACAGTCATTGTTGGGACCCTGGAGACGGACATAGGCTACTTTTTGTCTATTTCTAATCCCCCACTTCTTTAAAATAAGGGGTTGAAGTTAGTATGGAGCATTCCGAAATTTTCAAGGTGAAATCTGAAGCTGAAAAACAGTTTGCGGACTATTTGTCATTAACAAATAAATCGTGCATCATTACTTTTTAGAAATCTGCCTCCAACCCCATAAAAGAGGGAGTGAAATTTTAAATGGGACTTTTCGCAGTTTTCAAGGTAGGAAGTTAAAAATCGGTACACACTCTTTGTTACCAACGAAAAGTACCTGCAAATCATGAAAGGAGAACCGTGTTACCCCGAATTTACAAAAACGAAGCCGCGGGCCAAAGCTAGTCATACCAAAATTTTAAACATTGTACAAGTGTTTGTTTTTCCCAAATAAATAAATCATCTTAAACTAACATTTTACAAACTAGGGGCCTAAACTTGCTGGTTTAGCGGAATCCTTACTTCCTTACTAATATTATAAAAGCGAAAGTGAGTTTGTTACTACTCTTCACGCTTTAATGGCTAAACCGATTTTGATGAATTTTGGTACAGAGAACCAGGAGACGGACATAGGCTATTTTTTTGAGTTTGCGTTAATTGGGATGTGAGGAAGAAAGAGGGAAGAAAAGGGAAAACTTAGCGTTGCTATTACAAATCAATAAGGCGCAAGGGGAACTTTGTTACCCCGAATTTAACGCGAGCGAAGCCGCGAGCAAAAGCTAGTCATAATATGAATCAAATTAGAAATTTTAAAATGTTCACAGAACTGTCACTATGTTCCCATTTTACAAATTGTAACGTAATTCATATTACTGTCCTATTGTGATCCTGCTAAAGCAGCCATTATAGGCCCCTGGTATTTTTATTATAAATAGTATTTTAAGTCACTTGGGCCTTCGAGAGATCACAAACCCTCATAATAAACCTTTAAAATGAAGTAACGTTTCATTGTGGTTCAAAACTCTGTATTAGTATCGGTATTTAAATAAACATCGCTGGAACTATCGCTGCCATTTTGGTTTTGCTGTTTTTTGACCGACGACGTCTAAAAAGAAGAAGTTCTCAATACGACTGTACTCGTATTTTTAAGTAAAAAACTTTCGTACCTCTTAAGGAAAAAAACGGAACCCTTATTGGACTTTCAACAAAACTCACCGACTTCATTTTTCGGCAAAAATGTCGGTTATTTTTTTTGTTGAAGTGATGGTTTTACCAGCAACGTGACCTGTCAGCACAGAATGATACATGTAGCTCTGTACTCCATCGAACCTCGTACCACAGATTACAAATAATACTGGTCCCACAAATCGCCACCACCATAGAGAGTTCTTCACAAAATGGCCACCACCATACGAAAGAGAATGTAACCGCACTCAAAGCGTCTTGCAACAGTTTTTGTTTTGTTTTTAATTATAATAAAAGTGGTCTTAATGAATGGACGACGTTTTTGTTCGTTCTGTAAAAGGTTGGGAGATAAATGTCATTAATCACGGAGATATCAGTGCCCATGTGGTCTAGTTGTCATTGAGACTGTTATGGACGTTAGAAAGTATCGAAATCTTGTATTGTAAACAAGTTGAAATTACATAAAATCACGACGGTATTTTTTTAAACGTTGTCCCTCACTAGGAATTTCTCCTGTATCGTGGGTGCGTTTACAAACATTTAAACTCACATACACAAATAGCCAGACCCGAAACAACTACCTGTAGGTCATACAAATATTTGTTCCGTACGGGGATCGAACCTACGACACGCAGCGCAAAAGTCGATCGCTCAACCACTGTGCCAACTGTGTCGTCAACTTTTATTATATTTTTCCAATGGGAATTTCTCCATATCCGCCACGAAGTCGGGATTTGTACCCGATTGATACCAATATCCTACGAGCCTATTAACATCAATCCTATAACAAACGCACCCACGATACAGGAAAAATTCCTAGTGTAGGGCAATGTCTAAAAATGAAGGCTAAATAATAGCACCCGCTCAGGTCGATCTGTAGGTTAAGCCGCGCTTGCCTAGGTTGGTCTGTGGATGGTTGACCACCCGTTACATACCGAGTTTCCTCCGTGTCTCGGAAAGCACGTTAAGCTGTTGGTCCCGGCTGTCATTTGTATATCTTTGACAATCGTTACAGATAGTCAGTGTCCCGAAAGTCTGACAAGCAGTCTTACCAAGAGGTATCGTACTACCCAGTACTAACTGGGTTATGGAGGTCAGATAGGCAGTCGCTCCATGTAAAATACTGGTATTCAGCTGCATCCGGTAAGACTGGAAGCCGATCCCAACATAGTTGGGAAAAGGCTAGGCAGATGATGACTTTAGATAAACGATTCGAACCCAGGAGTTCATGCTCAAAAGTCACACTAGCGGCTACTAGACCAACACTATAGGAATACCTATACGATATGCCTGAATAAGACTAGCTGGATTTGAGGTCGTAAATTTTTAAGGTATTTTGTTTGTGATTATCCACGCCTGCACCCTTACTGCGTAAACACCAATTCTAATTACTAATTGAAATATTTTGAGGGTACTCATAATCCATTGCTCTATTTGTTTCAGTAAGTCATCTGTGTGACAATGTAAATAGCGCATTGAACATTGTTGAGCTGTCAAAATGAATAAACTCTAAAAGTCTTGTAATTTTTTGGTCCTTTGTTTGTCATTGTTGACAGGTATGACTTCGTTTGTTATTATAAGAGAATAAACAAAAATTTAAAAAGATAACCTTATAAATTTCTATGTTAATTTGAAAAAACGGTAGTAAAACTACCATTTATAAGCTCGCTAATTGGTTCTAATTCGAAATAGGTTGTAAAGTCCAAAAATCAAACTATTTACAACACGGCAATCTATGACGTTATGGCCATAACATTCCACAGATAGCTACCGCCCACCAACCACCATAAAAGCCAGATTGTAAGTAGTTCAGTTCACTCTATTCATTCCGTTCAATCAATTAAAAAAAACAGCCAAAAGCGAGTCAAACTCGCGCACCGAGGATTCCGTACAACCTTGCGATATAAACAGCCAAATCTTTTGACTGCGTAGGCTTAAACGGATGATTTTTCACAGCACATAGATACCACAGAGAGATAGATAGAATATTCTTTATTATGTACACCATATAAATGACAAGATTTTTTTTTTTTTTTTATGAATGGCTTCTCGCAGTTCAACCAAGGAGGTTGTCGTCTGCTTAACCGGGCAAATCCTGTGGGTGCCTTAAAAATTAAGACCTCCAGCCAGGGTAAAAACTTACAAACTAAGCGACTACACGCTAAGGGCACCCCCTGTGGGGTACGAGCCTCGGCTTAGGGCGTCGCTGAGGGACAGCAAGGGACAGGCTGGATCTGAGTGATATTATTTATGGACTAATTTAACTTACTGGCAGCAGCGCGGGCTGGCTCTTGCAAGGGACGGGTGGGGTGCAAGGGACGGGTGGGGGTGACAAGAATAACATTAAACAACTTATAAATAGGGTGACACAATGGGGGGTCTTATCGCTAAAAGCGATAGACAAACATAGAGTTAGATGAATGATGTTTATTTTGCAAAGGGAAAAAGAAGATGAAAATGTATGGTTTTTAGTCAGTAAATGTCTGACACTCCGCCACCCTGCTCCACCCAAAGCGAAGGAAGTTATTTGATGATTATCCATCCGAAATAAAAAGACCTATTTCTGAGCGAGATTGGCGCCCAGGTTGCGTTTACCGGTCACGCGATTCTCTAGAGTTATAGTGAGAGAGACTGAGTTAAAAATCATCATCATTTTCCTGCCCTTGTCCCATTCTATTTGGGGTCGGCGCAACACGTTTTCTTCTTTCATTCTCCCCTATCAGACGTCACGGCATCATTTACTCCGTTCTCCATCATATCATTCCTTACTCAATCCATCCATCTTTTCTTTGGCCTTCCTCTTGCTCTCCGTCCATCAACATTCAGATCCATCACTCTTTTAATCACATGTCCTTCATCCCTCCTCATTACATGTCCATACCTAGACAAACGTCTCCCTTTCATTTTTTCTGTAACAGGCGCAACTTTCAAACTTGTTAAGAATATGGTTTTAATTTCAACTCGATACCTCCACGCGTTCCTGAGATAAAAGTCCTTGACAGACAGACAGACGGACAATAAAGTGATCCAATAAGGGTTCCGGTTTTTTCTTTTGAGGTGCGGAACCCTAAAAATCCCAATTTGAATTAATCATAATTGACTTATCTAATTCAATTCCAACTTGAAAGCTTTCTACGTCATGTCGCATCCAAAGATTGAAATAGGTAGATGTGCCCTAACTATTCTTTAATAGGAGGAGTTTCAGAGGAGGGAATGTGCGCCAGACGTTCCCCCCTTAGCTGAAGCTCAGCGTTGAACCACAGAATAAAAAAAATTGTGTTAAACTGTGAATGTTTTCTTATAAATAACTCTAGAGAATCGCGTGAACGCAGCCGGGGTGCCGATCTCGCTCAGAAATAGGTATTCTTATTTCGGATGGATAATCATCAAATAACTTCCTCCGCTTTGGGTGGAGCAGGTCCAACACTCCTCGTGTTGGACTTTTACTGACTAAAAACCATCCATTTTCCTTCTTCTTCCTTTTGTGATCCGGGACCGCGGTATCTCTTTCGAACAACCCGCAACGCCGGCAGCTTTGCTTTACTGACATCTCTTTGAGGTGACACGGCCTGTCGTGAATAGACGGACGGACGGTGAGCTCCCCATTGCTCACCGTCCACAGACCCGCGTTCTACGGTGGCTTGGACACGTCTCGCGGCACCTGCGATTGAGGTCCTCTCTCTTAGAATTTCAGTATGAGTCACATTACTTACTTTTCAAATGATGCAGATGCATAACAACGCGCCTGTTCTCCCCAAAGGGTAACACAGAAGTCCACAAACGGGAAACCAAATGCGCCAATCATTTTTGATTTCCATGTATTAAGAGCGCGCATATTGCCATCAACTATACCACTTTTACTGACCAGGTAATCCAACCAAGAACCTCATTCTCAGCTCCCTAGTCCAACCAAGAGACAGAATCGTATTCATTTATTGACGCGGTAAGTCGTATCTAGGAATTTAAATCTTTACTTTGATCTATTTCAAATAAGTTACATTAGTAATTTTTGTATCTTTTCTAAACGAATGTAAATTATAAAGGTTCGATAAGAAATAGTTCCAGTTCGATAGAAGATAATGTTGAATTAAATATAATATGGTGTTTCGAATCACGTTTGATAAGTAAAGCGGAGGGCCACTTGTGGGCGCGACACTGTGAGAAAATCTTTCAAATGAAAGGTATATCTAATTGTAAAGGCGTAGTATTGTTATAAATTCATAACATAACGACCTTGGTATAAAGGGTGTAAAAATACGCTTAACGAAGTCTAAAGGCGTGTTCTCCCCGTCATTGAGATCATTTTAATCTTCTAGTTACGGAGATTCGTAGTTAGGGAGTTATTTTATGATAAAACTTTTACATGTAATTAAACTCGATCTCCTAAAACAGGGCCTCCCTGTTCTCTACCCTGCTGTGCCCTAGAGGGGCCACAATGATCTCAATTATAAACTACCACCTAAATACACATTATGGTAAAGCAATAAAGTTATTGAGTATTGTCGAAGTTCCAACTTTTAAAAGTTTTTAAAAACAATTTTTTAAAGTTATTATTTTACTTTAATAGCTTCCGACCCCTGCACTATTACAGTGCATTTATCAGCACAATCTTTTAAGTTCGTAACATTGGGTACAACGAAATTTTTCACCCTAAAAAAAGTTTGTTTTTAATAAATTGAAGGAGAATGACGTGACCTTTCTATACATGCATTGTCATCGAAACTACACATGTATGCAACAGCTCTATCAGAAATCGGGAAATGTGTCAAATTATACTTCTAAGATTTTTTACAGGTGACAGTAACAAAAGAGTAAGTACTAAACAAACAATACATGAAAGAAGTGATGCGGTGACAAACAAGCGCCACGAACACATTTTCCTTATTCGTTTCTTTCATCAGAACTTTTACCAATCAAATGAACACATCTCCATTCCTTATCAACCACAGATCTGCGACAAAATCACGATCCAAATCATTCTCCATGAACTCGTTGTCATTCCGACCGCGTCCCCTATTACCTCGAATCGTATCAATTATGTAGGTATATGCGGCGTGGGCCGCTCGGTAATGGCGGCCGCAGATAAAACCAGTAATTAACGAATCAATTTGATTATATCCGGCCCCTTTGTGTCGGCCGTGTAGGTCGGGAGCTGGAGTGAAGGTGGGAAAAATTATGTGCTAGTTTTTTGTTAATTTTTGGGGATATTTCCTGTACTATTTTTTTTTTATTAAATTATACAATGATCGCCAAAGTGACCATCGGTAATAAATCGAGACATCTCCGTGCCCCGGATATCACGTTACGTTTGTAGTTAATAGATCTTTTAAAGTCGTCGGCTATTTAGAAGTCGGAAAGTCTGACAATGTTTTATCAAAGAGAATCAGTGAATGGAAGTTGTGGAAGAAAACAGCGGCTTTATTAAAAAAAACAGCTATAGCGACGGAAAGCCGACACTCATGATGTTGGGAAAGTGGCTAGACAGATGGTACCAGATAACATAGAAAAAGAAATATTTTTCAGGTTTCACTTTTCTCAACATAAAATACTATGTAATCATAGAAATACATAGAATAGCCACGTTCAGTAATTACCACCAACATAATCCACAAAAATGCTCTCAGAACTTAGCGACCGGCAACACGCAGCGATGCCAACACAAAAACTTTAATACATTTAATTGTTTCCTAAGAAACGCATCAAAGTAATTACGAGGTCTTCAGACGCGACAATGAGCTCACTATACTTAATTGATGTAATTAGAACCGGATAATTAGAACGCTGAAACATTTAAAACTATATTTTTATTTTCGTAATTGAACTTAACAAGGGCTGTTTTTATGTATTGAACGTGCAAGTCTTCGAAACAGTTTCTCTGTAAAAGTCAAGCAAATAATATTTTGTCGGTGTTGATAGAAGGCGCAACGGAAACGTTTAAGTCAAAATATGGGAAAAGTGTTGTATTTTAATGTGTTTTTGATGATGGTTGAAATAAAAGGTGTTTTTTCTGCAATGACACTTTTGTGTCACACATGGTAATTGAGCTGTTTCACTGTTATAGAAGTAGCTTAGCTTAGGGTATAGGTACTCCATTTTTGCGTATGGGAAATTATCAAATAACTTCCGGGGGGAGTGTCCGACTTGTACTGACTAATACCCACCCATGTTCCCTTCTTTTGCCTTTTATGTTCCGGGGCCGCGGTATCTCTTTCGAACAACCCGCAACCCCACAGGGTATACTCTTAGAAGGATAATTTGACGTCAATAGATAAATGGAATGAAAACGAGCACATTTTTGTGCACCACACTTTTTCTATTTGTTTGATGTACATTTTTAATACAGCTACTTAGTATAATTAGTCTTATAAACTTCATGATCGAAACATTTTAATAAGAAGTACATAATTGACCAATTATTTACCACATTATGATATGGTTAATAAAAGCCGGCGGAATATCTTGGGTTTTGATGATTTTTTTGCTACATCTCGAGCTCAAATGTCAATTTGTGATATGAATACAAATCATTTTAAAAGTATCCTAGAAAATATCGGTCACAATAAGCAGGTAAGAAACGTTTGGATATACATATATTAAATACTTGTGAATATTTTGACAAGCCATTTCGGATTCTAAGAAATACTAAAAAGGATCTTAGTCTTTATATGCCAGCTGTACTTCTATGTTGGGGCCAGCTTCTAGTTTAACCAGATGCAGCTGCACACCAGTATTTTATCTGCCTATCTCACTTCCACGGCCCGGTTACTGAAAAATACAAACGAATCTCAGACAAATAGTATTATTTCTCAATAAACAATGATGTCACTTAACCTTTAAAAATGGGCTCATTAAATACCAACACGTACTGCAAACAAAGCATTAACTAACAAAGCTAATATCCCAAAATCTAAGAAACCAGTCATAGTCAAATACTTCAAACAATATTTTTCAATGATTGTTGACTCGAGCACGCTGGCTCTCGGACTACAAACACTCGGACTGAGCTTTTTACGGCCGAAGGAGCAATAAAAGTTAAATCCGAGCTTCGAGATATCAGTTTTAATGCTTATTGACATTTTGTCCGTTTTTGTAACAAATTCCGATTTTCATTCACTTTGACTCGATAAGATTAATGCTTTGCAATTAATTAATTTATGCCGATTTAAATATTTTTAATGTTTATTTAGATTGGAGATTCGTGTTTGTTGGTTTCTTAGTTTTTGTTTTTTTTTAATGTTTTTAAACAAAAGGTAACTAAAGGTAGTTAAAAGCATTTAGCGCCGCATTATGTTAAACAATAACATTTAGTCAAAGAGACCGACTGAATCATTGTTAAAGTGGTTTTAAAGAAAGAAAGACTTTACCAAAAAGTTTAACAAAAAAGGAAATTATAATAAACAACAATAATAGTAATGGCAGTTTAAATAATTATAACAATAAAGCGTGTAAAAGTACCCTTAGCGAAACCAAAGGGCACTTAATCACCCCGTTCATTGCGATTTTTTTTGTTGCAGAGCATTCGTGGGAACTTTCTAGTTATGGAGACCATCATCATTTTCCTGCCCTTGTCCCATTATATTTGGGGTCGGCGCAACACGTTTTCTTCTTCCATTCTCCCCTATCAGACGTCACGGCATCATTTACTCCTTTCTCCTTCATATCATTCCTTACATAATCCATCCATCTTTTCTTTGGCCTTCCTCTCGCTCTCCGTCCATCAACATACGGAGATATTGTATATATGGGGGTCAGAGTTTCAAGTTTTTCACAGGTAGATATAAAGTGTAGTGGTATTATTACAGCTAGAGTTTACAGCTACTGAAGGGAAAGAGCGTAGGTATTTTATATTTACCAAAAAAAATGGTCCCTTTGAAATCCCATCCTTATCCCAAGAGATAGTGATGCGCACACGCACCGCACCCTATGATCAGGCGCACAACCGTGTGCATTAGCGCCGGGCCCCGCCCCGCCCGCACCCCGCGCCTCACTGCGCGCCCCGCACGCCCCCCGGCGCCGCGCATGCGCCACACAAATTACTTTTTATTATTATAATACTCGCGTGATTGTACCGTGTGTTGTGGGGCAAGAAAATATATTTAGAAGGTCTGCGTAGTTTCCAGGGACCTTAATTAGAAAGAAGTTTTGTTAAATTTCGTGAAAACACTAAATTTCGTATTGCTATCGTTTTGACGGGGTTGTGGGTTGTTAGAAAGAGATACCGCGGCCCCAGAGCATAAAGGGCAAAAGAACGAACATGGTAAGGTGGGTTTTTAGTCAGTAAAAGATCAAGTCTGAAGCTATATGATGATTTCCCACCCGCAAACATAAAAAAGTATTGCTATAGTACAGTGCACAACACGTTAAGTAGGTAGCATAGTATTCTGCTTAAGATATATGTATTTAAAGGTACGTAGACATTTTGTGTAGCGTTTTGTGGCATGTATGAATCGTAGCGTAGCAAGCTATTGGCGGGCGTAGCGAAGCAAGTTGCATTGCGTAGCGCGTAGCACCTTTGGTGTAGCCAGTTGCGTTTCGCATCGTAGTGCGTAGCAAGCTAGTAGACGTGTTAACTTGCGTAGCGTATCCTGTTATGTAGCGTTTCTCAGTACTGCATATTTTTTGGAAACCTACAGTAACCTAAGTGTTTTTAAATGGCCAATTTTACTTATTTATTTAATCATTTATATACACACAGGAAAAACATAAGGTAAAATCATAACAAAACATAGAGTACAAAGACACAGCTTATTTAAAAAGAAATTTCTACCAACAGGCATGAGAAAATATGAAGAAAACAAACGTAAACAGTAGTATGTGAGAACAGGATGAGAATAGCATTTAAAATATGAATGTCTATGAAATGTGTTTTATAGAGGCACCTAGTGAGCCTTTTTTAAGTTGGGCCACTCGCAGATCAACTCGCTAGAGTTGTTATACTGATTTAGCACTCTAGCATGTGGTGACCTCAAAAAATTAAGGCCCCCAAGTGCGGACCAAGTGAGCCTTCTGAACGAATTTCATTGAAACATCTAGTCTCTAGTGGTTATTAATACGCAAGTTGATATCATTCTCTTTTTCTATAGACTTTTTAGGGTAATTACCATTGTCTGGAAGTTTTTGAGTTAATTATGATTATGTGGCATGGAGCACGGACTTTGTGCTCTCTAAGTTTTTTTTTTTAATTTAAAGGTGTTGGCTATGTCATTAGGGCGTGTGTTTTAGAATAAAATATGCATTCGTCATGATTATACTCATATTTCATAAGAAATGAAGGAAAATAGTACATTAGCGCAGATGAAAGTCATTATTTTCCGTGAACTTAATGTTACCCTGAAAATAGTTAATGGAACACGAAAATCTAAGCGTACCAAAAACAAACGATGGATAAAATAAAAGTAACCGAATTCCGCAAGTAAATTTATTTTTAGTGTTATTTTGGTAGTCGGCAGCTATCTTGCTAATATTATGTTACCCTTTCACGTCAAAACGGCAGAACGGATCTTGATGAAATTTGGCACAGAGATAGATTATGGTTTGGAATAACACATAGGATACTTTTTTTAGATATATCGCGGGAATTAAGTAAGCGACAACGGAAGTATTTAAAAAATAACTTTATTCCGACAGAGTTACAGCTTAACAGTAATTAAATCTATGTAATAAAATCTTAATCTTATATACTAACTTTATTGCTAACGTAGTACATCCACGACGTGATCAGACATGACGCATGTCCTAGATAATTATGAGTGCTGACAAAGCAATGGAATATTTGGAAATAATACATCTAATAAATACTTATTTGCTGACAAAGCTAATATTGGTAGATTGGGGTTCCTTAACTCCTCCCTCCCCAAGAGAGAAATTATCCGAAGGTGTCGCAGACGGTTTCGGAGAATTTCGACAAAAGTTTATAAACTGAAATTTATACATAATAAAGATAACTATTGCTATTACAATGATCGCATACTCGAAGATAGTCCATATACTAATTTCTATTGTCACTGTTTGGGTCGTATCGTCTATTTCACTAAATTTTGCACTTTGTAACACTTCCTTCACATCACTAAAGTCCACATTTCTTAGATCCACTTTCTTTGATCTTCTTTGAATGTCCTGTTGTAGCTCTGGCATTTGGATCAATGGTAGCTGGAGACTAGAAACTGTAGTGTTTGTGGTAGCGGCAACGATGACTTCGCCTATTTGTGTCTCGCATTGTTGGCCAGGCGACACGATGTAGGTCCCAAGAACAGTGTATTTCCTAATTTCTGTATTGCAATTCTCGGTGATGATGAGATTTTCTTCTGAGTAAACCAACCATTGGTTGTCGGTTACTTTTTGTATCTTAGTTTTTTCTATTTCAATATGGTTCTGTATGCAGCTTCTGTAGTTGTTCTTCAACAACATTATTTGTTCAATGCAGGTCTCAGTTGGATACTGGGCTAAATTAGTTTCAGCGCAAAGAAATTTGTCGTTTTCAATTTCAGTACATGAGCTTACCACGGGCCTGTATTTCAATCTATTCACCATCAGGTAAGGGTATTTGGGTATAATAGTAAAGGTATTTGGAGAATGGAATATAGGGATGGGTATAACCTTGTAATAATTATATGTTTCGTTATCTATAAGGGGGACTTCTAAAACAAAAACTAACATGTTGTTATTTATAAATGATTTAAGTATAATATTACGTTCTAATTTTATTAAATTACGTTTGCTAACTGGATATATTGTTCTAGCATGTTTAGCAATGACTTCTAACGTATTATATAATTCTGTACTATTTATAATGGATTGGTGCAATGTATTTAATTTGCTAAAGGCTATTGCCGTCTCAATCTCTTGTATGTTTTCGTAACAAGTTCGAAAGTTATTTAAAATTTGGTACATAGTATTCAATATTTGGAAAAGTTTGTTAAACCTGAACTCCTGTTCAACTAATTTTCCCATTTCATTGGTATGTAAACCCAAGTTTTTAATATTTGAATTTATTATTTCGGAGTTATTTATTAATTTATCAAAAGCCTTTTGCATTGATGATACTTTACGTTCGGTTACATGCTCTTTGTTCTGAATCATTTGAATTTCTCTATCATATTTAATTGCATCATCTTCATCTAAATTTCCAGAAATAGCTTTGATAAGTGAGCCTAATGGATTGAACAAAGCTCGTTTATTTCTATAATGAAAAGGTAAGATTTGAAAAAATCTATCCTTAGTTAGTTTCATTAGATATTCTATTTGACTTTCTATTCCTATGGTTTCGTTACTAACTCTACTTTCCTTAATTTTTATTTTTAAATTACTAAAATCCCGAATGTTATTATCTATTTGTAAGCCTAATGATTCTAAGTCTACAGTTTTATATATTGTCCAGTAACTATTCCTCTTCACTGCTACTCCCTGCTTTATAGCTGCTATCCCCGGATTCTGACCGAGGTTTTGGAGGTCCAGCGCGAACGTTGCCACCGCTAGTACCAGAAGTACCAGGCACGATCTGTGGAGGACGTTTTACATTTTTTAACGCTACTCTAGTTTTCCTTTTCTTTACTTCTACCGGCACTATATTTCTTTCGACTTCACCAATTACTTTCGCTTTTTCGTATCGCGGTTTTTCTTTAGCTTTTCTAATCCTAGTATCTTTCATATAAATATTATCGTCTGGCTCAAGTACCGGTGTTGTTTCACCACCTTTTTTTTTCATCACTTTAATTTTGTCGGATTCTATTTTTTCTGTTATGAATTCATAAAGTATTTTAAGGCGTTTTCTATGATCTAACAATAGTTTCTGAGTTAAATTCTTTTCTCTATCCACGTTAAACACATTATCTGAATAAGTGTGACCAAATACTAATTCAAAAGGCGTAAAATCTGTCGCTGAATGAATTGTGTTGTTATAAGCCATGATGGCATATGTCATAACAGATGCTGCATCTAAATCGCTTTTATCGTATTTTGCTAAACGGTAAATCTCAATAATGGTAGAATGAAATCTTTCTACTATTGCCATTGAACTGGGATTGTTTGGAGTCCCAATATGTAGTTCAATTTTGTACAAACTTAACATTTCTTTAATCAAAGCATTATTAAATTCTGTACCGGAATCACAACTAATTTTCCTAGGCAGACCATACATGCTAAAATACTTAATCAATGCCCTAACTATCTCTGGTGTACTCCTATTTGGTACCTCTATAGCTTGTGCTAACTTACTAAATGCATCTACTACAGTTAAATAATATTTCCCCTCTATATATAATAAATCCATAAAAGCTTCCTGAAAAGGGCTATCTTGCGTTTGTGTTAGCTGAATGTGAGGTTTGATCGGCTTTCTGTCATATTTCATGCGTTTACATGTTTCGCAAGCGTTTATGATTGCCGTTACCGTCTCTTTCATATTTGCCCACCAATAATGTCTTTTAAGTTTGGTTACAGTTTCTTTAATACCTCTATGACACGTTTTCCCTTCATGGTATTTCAAAATAACTTCTTTTTGATCTTCTTCAGATTCTGTCAAATTAATAACTCTTTCTGTACATTCTGTTAACTTAACTGAATCCTTTTTAAATAACTTAATTACCATGTTTGAAAAAGTTTTTCTAAAAGATGGATGCTCAAAGTATATAAAGTACTTATGTTTTGGGTCTATATACTCTTTCAAAAAGTCTTTAGCTAATTTATCGTTATTTGTCGGTAAGTGAACTTCAAGAATTTTTTGTTTATTATTAGAAATATCTTTTACGGCTAATTCATTTTTAAACCATGAATGAACTAAAATCTGTTTTGGTTTAGTATCGATAGCTTCGTTTAAAATAGGAATGCCTTCGTTTTCTCTATTTGAAACTGAATTGGCAGTGACCCCGTCATCAGAATCCGAAAGTTCTATCGTTTCTATTGGAGTTTCGAGGTCTTTCAATTCGTTTTCTATAATTTTTTGCATTCGTTCTTGCCTATCTCCTACATTTACAAATATTGAATCTAAATCGTCGTCAATTGCATTAATCTTAATCCTAGATAAAGCATCTGCATTCGTGTTCTGAGGGCCTTTCTTATATTTTATTTCGAAGTCGTATTCTTCTAGCCTTAATCGCCATCGCGTGAGTTTACTATTGGGCTCTTTCAATGAATACAGCCATGCTAATGGTCTATGATCTGTAAATATGGTAAACTTATTACCATACAAATACGGTCGAAAGTGCTTAACTGCCCATATTATGGCTAACAGTTCTTTCTCGATAGTGCTATATCTTACTTCTGTGTCACTCAAAGTTCTACTAGCATATGCTATAGGCTTATCTGAACCTATTGTTCCTTGTGACAAAACAGCCCCGATTGCAAAATTGGATGCATCAGTGGTTAAGATAAAAGTTTTATTAAAGTCAGGGAACTGTAACAAGGGTGCATTTGTTAAAAGTTTTTTACATGTCTCAAAGCATTCTTTATATTCATCATTAATAACAATCTTGCGACCTTTCTTTAAACAAGCTGTTAATGGTCTAGTTATTTTAGCAAAATCTTTTATAAATTTCCTATAATATCCGATAAGTCCTAAAAAGCTTTTAATCTGTGTAACCGTTTCTGGTATAGGGTACCTAAGAATAGCATCTATTTTATCATTATTTGGTTTCAACCCCTCATTCGTAATAGTATGCCCTAAGTAGAGTACTTCCTTTCTAAGAAAATGCGACTTATCTAATTGAACTTTTAAATTTGTTTGACGGAAGCGGTCAAAAACTGCTCTAAGTTTTTCTACATGTTCAGGCAAACTTTTTGAAAAAATGATGACGTCATCGAGGTATACTAGGCAATGTAGGCCTTGAAGGCCTCGTAAGACGTTATCCATTGCTCGTTGAAAGGTTGCGGGTGCTGTCTTTAACCCAAACGGCATTCTGTTAAATTCGTAATGCCCTGAAGGTGTGCTAAATGCGGTTTTAGCTCTATCCTGCTCCTGGACCTCTAATTGATGGTACCCGCTAGCTAAATCGAGGGTTGTAAAGTAGGTACTATTACCTAGCATGTCGAATAAATCGTTAATGTGGGGCAAGGGGTATTTGTCATCAATTGTGATTTCATTGAGCCGTCTATAGTCAACTACCATCCTCCATTTTTGTTGGCCTGATGCGTCTAACTTTTTTGGCACCAAATGTACGGGAGCACTCCAGGGAGAATGCGATTCCTGGATAATGTTATCCCTTAACATCTTTTCAACTTGGCTCTTAATTTCTTTTGTTTGAACCGGCGGTAACCTATGTGCCTTAATGTTTATTGGGTCTTCATTTTTTGTTCTTATTCTATGTTTAACCTGGTTTGTGAAGGTTAATGGAATATTTTCACAATAAAATATATCTTTGTATTCTCTACAAATTCCCTCAATAACCGTACGTTCTTCTGAGTTCATATGATCTAACTGTAATTTTTCTAAATTCATTGTTAGCAATCTGTCTACTTCAATATTATTATCCATGAAATTAACATTAACAGATGGGTTCTGTATGTATGGTTCTACTTGGAAAGGTCCTGTAACTACTAAAGTTCTATTTTGATAACTATAATTCTGAATAACAGTTGTTGCATAACCTTTAACACACGTAACTAATGCGGCGGGCATTCGAATCCCTTCCGTAAACTGTTTAAAATCTAACACAGCTTCCCCGTCCAATAAGTTGACCGGGAGTCTTACTCTAAGTTCACTACGAGATGGTAGATTATATACCTCTCTCATAGGTGGTGAATATACGATGGGAATGTCAGTATTTTTTAAATGTAATATCTGACTCTCCATATTAATCTTTGCCTGTAATTGCTTCAGCAAATTGCTACCTATTAATCCGTCGTACCTATCGTCAACACTATAGACATAAAACTTATGGAACTCTTTATTTCCAAACGTAACCGGTAATGGAATAATTGCTGTTTCACTATGAACGCTCGAAGCGTGAGTGCTAACAACTTCGAAGGGTTCATGCTGTAAATAGTCTTTAAAATATTTATTCGCTATATAAGGGCTTATAAATGACCTAACACTTCCCGTATCTATCATAAAGACTGCTTTTAATTCTGGTATAACTATATGTGGTAAATTTAAGCGTTTATTGCAATTTATTTTTATTCGTTCTCTAGAGTAGAGGCCATTATGTAAAAATTTCCCGCCCCGGGATCTTCAAGAGAAAATTCCTGACACTCGTTATACGAATTACTTGAACTCTGTTCGTCATTACTAGAATTATTTATGTAATTAACACGTCGCGAACTCGCAGTACGCATGGTAACGTCAGTATTCGTACCCGACGTAGATGCTTGCGCTGCAAAATTCGACGTGCCCGGTGCTTGTGCCGCGAACTGTTGGCTCTGTTGTGCAACCGGAAAAGATGACCTACTTAACTGCGGTGACGAATTATTGTTGTTTGTACGATTAAAACTATTTTGATTTTTTTGAATATTATTACGCTGGTTATAATGCCTGGACTGATGCGAATTATTAGGTGTAGATGTGCTGTTTGTAGCATTATTCGGTACATGTGTACTCGATACGCTTTGTGAATCTTTCGTTTGATTATTAGATTCAGATGCATTTTGGTAATTAGGCAAATTGGGTCTGTTATTTCTACTAAAATTACGCCTATCGTTGGTTTTAGAATCATAGACTGCCTGGAAGTTTTGTTCTTCTAAGACTATTTTTAACGCATCCTCTAACGTTGTAATGTCGCGTAAACGAACTAATCTAACTAGGAATGGCGGTAAGTTAAACAAGAAAACATTCATCGCTCTGTTACTATAAATTATTTGCTTTGCTTTACGTAGAGAGTCATCAATGGCGGTTTCTGATATTTTAGCGAATAAAACACTTCTCATCCGCTGTATTCTATGGCAAAAATCTAAATAACTTTCGCCCCTATTTATTCTACAAGATTCTAACTCCATTGCTAAACAATCCTCTGTGCGTGGGTCACCGAAATGTTGGTTTAACAATTTCTTCAGCTCATCCCACGTATGTATAGAGTCTCTTTCGCCTACCAAACTGGCTGCTTCGCCTGATAACCTACTTGTTACCACATGAAATAAATATTCATTTTGGGCTACGGTTCCTTGGAACGTAGTCAAAATGTAGTCACATTTTTTTATATATAAAGGTAACGTTCTAGCGTCGCCACTGAATATTGGTATGATGTTAACCAATTCCTGTGGGACACGGGTCACGTTTTCCATTGTGAAAAAGTTATGAAAATAATAAAGGCAACGGGAAAAAAAAAATCACACTAAAGTGTTACTAAAATATCACTACTCTAAAATATTAATACAATTAAAATCTATGCAAATATTATTACGGCGTTGTCCAATCCCCAATAATACACACACATAGACTTATTACAAGGTTGGGATATAAATGGAAGAGCTGAGAGGAAGGTGAAAAAGATTTACTCACAATTCCGCAGCTTGCTTCATGCTCCCTGAATTACTGCTGTGGCTGGTCCTCTTCCGTAACTCGAAGTGGCTTCTCAATAAATTTATTTGTTCGGCGATCTCTGCTAAACCGTAGACACGGACGTCGGCTGCTCCACGTAGAATTTTATACACGGCAGACTGACTACAGAGATCCTACCGGCTGCGCCAATTAAGTAAGCGACAACGGAAGTATTTAAAAAATAACTTTATTCCGACAGAGTTACAGCTTAACAGTAATTAAATCTATGTAATAAAATCTTAATCTTATATACTAACTTTATTGCTAACGTAGTACATCCACGACGTGATCAGACATGACGCATGTCCTAGATAATTATGAGTGCTGACAAAGCAATGGAATATTTGGAAATAATACATCTAATAAATACTTATTTGCTGACAAAGCTAATATTGGTAGATTGGGGTTCCTTAACTCGGGCGAAGCTGTCGGCGCCAGCTAGTATGATAATAATATGAATCACGTTAAAATTCTTAAAATGGTCACAGACATAGTTAATACTAGCTGACGCCCGTGGTTTCGCCCGTGTGATATCAAAAAAAAGTATCCTGTGTGTTATTCCAGACTATAATCTAACTCTGTGCCAAATTTCATCAAGATCCGTTCAGCGGTTTTGACGTGAAAAAGTAACAAACATCCAACCTCACAAACATTCGCATTTATAATATTACTAGATCCGCCCCACGGCTTCAACCGCGTGATGATAAAAAACGTATCCTATTTGTTATTCCAGACTTTTAATCTTCCTCTGTACCAAATTCCATCAAGATCCGTTCAGTAGTTTTTTCGTGAAAGAGGATCAAACATACATATATCAGTGCTCACAAACTTTCGCATTTATAATATTATAGGAATTATAGTAGGATTGTGAATAGTCACATTGACCATTTTACGAATTGCAACGTAATTCATATAACCTTTTTTAATGATCGGCCATTTTAATCCGCCAGTAATAAGCAATTTATGTTCGACAAACAACACTTTCGCTCTTTTTCTGTAGTTGAGAACATAAAAGTAATTATTTTCATTAAAAACATAATTGCTTTATACGTAATGAACATCAGTGATCATAAAACTTTTTAATTTTGTTACATAAGTTATTAGTTTTATGTCTTGTTATGTTATTCTGTTAGTTGTTGTATAACAACGTTAAATGTTGTGTTTTTTACTATTTCTAACTGTATTTGATCATTTGTTTGGCTCTTTATAAAGAAGTTATGTTTTTTAGAGTTCCGTATGTACTTCAAAAAGAAAAAAAACCGGCCAAGAGCGTGTCGGGCCACGCTCAGTGTAGGGTTCCGTAGTTTCCCGTCCGTCACAATAACTGTTCCCACAACTTTTTGTCTTTTTTGTACAAAAACTGTTGTGTCAATCAAGTTCAAAATGATTTTCCTAGAAAGTCCTTATAAAGTTCTACTTTTCAGATTTTTTTCATATTTTCTAAACTTATGGTTCAAAAGTTAGAGGGGGGGGGGACACATTGTTTTTTACTTTTGGAGCGATTATTTCCGAAATTATAGACATTATCAAAAAATGATTTTAGTAAACCCCTATTCATTTTTAAATACCTTTTCAACAATATATCACACGTTAGGGTTGAAATTAAAAAAAAAATCACTTCCCACTTTACATATAGGGTGGCTACCCTAATAAAACATTTTTTTCCAATTTTTATTTTACCACTTTGTCGGCGTGATTGATATACATATTGGTACCAAATTTCAGCTTTCTAGTGCTAACGGTCACAGAGATTAAGCGAGGACGGACGGACGGACGGACAGACAGACATGGCGAAACTATAAGGGTTCCTAGTTGACTACGGAACCCTAAAAACGGTACCCATATAGAATCACTTCATTATTCGTCTGTCTGTCAAGACCTTTTATTTCGGGTACGCGTGAAGGCATCGAATTGAAATTAAAATCATTAAGCGATACCTATCTCACTGCTTAGCACCCATTTTCACCAACATAAAGCGACACCTAACTCACTGCTTAACACCCGTATTTACTAACATTAAGCGACACCTAACTCACTGCTCAACACCCATATTTACTAACATTAAGCGACACCTAACTCACTGCTTAACACCCATATTTACTAACATTAAGCGACACCTAACTCACTGCTTAACACCCATATTTACTAACATTAAGCGACACCTAACTCACTGCTTAACACCCATATTTACTAACATTAAGCGACACCTAACTCACTGCTTAGCATCCATTTTCACCAACATTTAGCGACATACGTAACTCACTGCTTGAAAGTTGAAACCCATTTTCACCAACATCAAACGTCACGTGGTCGCTTAAAACATTAAGTGTCACCTAAATCGAGAATTTTGAGTCGCTTTTGTACAGCAGCGTACGTAGCTATAAATAAGTACGCAATTGGTCAATGCAAACGGAGACAGGTGTTCAAAGTATTACAAAATGACCAACGTACTTTCAAAATACCAGTTATCCTGTATTGGGTAACGTTCTAGATCTAGCTACGATAGCCCTATCTTATCTAGATCATAAATCTAAAACAGAATAAAATTAAAACCATGACAGATAAATTAAATATCCGTTAAAGTGTTGGGTTATTTCATTTGCCGGCAACTTTGTCAGCGTCCGTTTCATATGTCGTAATCTTTAAATTGTAATGTATATAATCCAATTATGTTTCTCTAAGCTCTAACTATTATTTACAAACTACAAATAGACATAAACTAATAATAAAAATATGTACAAGTATAAAAATGATAAAATAATTACAGGGCGTCAAAAAAATTGTCCGTATTGCTGTCAACAGGAAAAGTGCCCAGAAGGCTGGCAACATTACTGCGTTGGATGGCAATGCTAATTCTTTGGGCAACAGGCCAGCCCTCTGGTTACGTGAAGGGTTGACCAACCGTAGGGGATATCTCAATATTTTTTTTGTTTAATGTAAAACATTTAGCTCTATCAACTCTATAGTTACTAAAATCTTTTTTAAAATACAAAAATGCATGTTGAACAGTAGCATAGTAGTAGTAGCATAGTAAAATTGGTATAAAAGTATTAAAATTTTATATTGCTCTCCTAATGCATCATGCAAGTGCCCCAAAATAGTAAACACCACAGATATAGATTGACATAGATAACGCAAGTTTGTATCACCATGTATGAAAACGAAGCGTGCCATATTTTGACTACCTACTATGTATGAGTCTCATGCACTATATTTTAGTGAAGTGACGTCTATTTAGTGACTGACGAAAGTTTTTACAATTTATTACACAAAATTAACTATTTTAAATTTGATATCTGACGTCCAACTAGTGGCACACCGATGCAGAGTGAGCGCGAAAGTAGCAGCTTGCGATTTTTGATCGTAAGTTTGGCTCGCAAAGTGGCACGCGTAGTAGTTACCCTTGCGTCTTCGTTTTCGTTTTCGTTTCGTCTATCTATATCTATGGTAAACACGCATAAAAACTGTAGGTATCTATGGTATAACTTTTTAAACTGTCAATTTTTTTTCATAATCATGCCAATCATGTAAGTAATCTTTTCATTCAGCTAGAATATTAATCCTTTTTGTTGTTTAACTTGCTGTTAAGGCTTTTTAATAGTGCAATTAGTGCTCTTCTATAAGTGATGTGGAATTTAGAATTACGATTGTAATGTTTTCTAGCATATATACCATCTAGCATATGTAAGACTTTTAAAGAAAACAACATAATAATCGACGGAGACTTAGGGATGAAACCGCTTTATGCAATTTATCAAATACTGCATAGATAGTAAAAAAAAAAAACGGCGATTGTTGATGAAAGCATAGACAATAATTGACAAATTCTTAACTTTTTTTTCTTATAAAATTCATACGTGAACACACAGCATTTATTCAACGAATTAACTCCACATAGCTTTATTCTTCCAACTTTTTTTTTTATTGTCGATGGCCGCAAGGCTGTCCGCGGTGAGGTGTGTCCAATTGATTCGGTTAGGAACTTCGCGGTGCGGGTTCGATTCACTGGCAACTAAGCTATTATGTTGCTGGAAAATTGAGCTTTTTTACTTTAACGGCAAAAAATTGTAGTAATAAAGAGATTTATTTCAAAGTGATGTACTTCTAATTTCAAATAATTGTTGATAAGTTTGCCTGTTTGATAGTGCAAGTCAAAATCTTGGTTACGTAAGTAATTCTTGTTCAATCTGGAAGGGCGCCTTCAACTTGAAGCGCGATGAGGCGCATATTAATATAAGATCGATAAAATCACGATTTGCAATTCCGTCGAATTTGGGCCGATTTTCAACATTATTTTTATAAATGACTAGCTGTCTAGCGCGGTTTCACTTGTGTCTTTAGTTGCTGCCTCACTCCCGTGGGTAGTAGCGTGATGTTATATAGCCTATGTTAGTCAGCGAAGAATTTCTGAAAACGTTACATCATCATCATCATCATCATCATCAGGCTATATTAGTCCACTGCTGGACATAGCCCTCCCCTAATGAGCGCCATACAAAAACACAAAACGTTACATACAAAAATATAAATCTTTCTACTTTATAATATTAGTGTAGTCTTTATATTGCTTACAAAGTTAAACATATTCAAAAAGTACGTCCTTAAAAGCAAAGCTCTCGATTCAAATTCAAAAATTCAAGGAGGTCCAAAGAAGCAGTGACAATAAAAAATAATTTAAAAATAAAGCTATCTACACACCATTATTTTATCTCGACCAAATCGATTTCCAAACGTTTAGCCACGGACATGTTTAAATATTACGAGACGATGCAGAATTTAGGCATAATAAAACCTTTTCTGGGTCAGTTTTTAACGTTAATTAAAAAATGCCGACTGCGTATGATAAGAGCCACATCAAGGGAGCAGACAAAAGTAATGTAGTCTCGTTTTAATTGGTACCTATAGGTGATAAATTGTATGTTAAAATTTCGTTTTTATTACTCTCTGTAGGACATTTAAATGTTTACGATTCAATCTTTATTTTTAGTGTAGTCTTCAAAATGGCGGACGGTAATGTATTTTTTAGACTGGTAATTATTATGCCTATGGCTTCAAATATAATTAAAATGATGTAACTAACATCAGTAGTTTCTTTTATGATATCAGGTCAAAAAAACAAGATTAAATCGTAATTGAATTACTGTGATTAGTAAAAAAATATAAAAATAGATCGAAGTTTGATTTATGTCGAGTTAATTAATTCAAAGTGTTCGGCCGCGGGGCTCATACCGCCATAAGTTTTAAATTATGGAGTAAAATGTTCTACAAAACGATAGAACGGGTTTTCTAATGTATCAAATTATACATAAATTGTGGTTAAGACGCAGTGTTAATTAGTTATTTTGGAAAAAAAAGCGATGAGATAGTAAAGGTGTGAATATGAAAGTGATGGCTGTGTTTTTGATTTCCAAAGATGTTTCTACATGAACCTCAAACCAAACCAGCCACCACGGGAGACGCTCCGGGCAGCGGGCGCTTCGAAACGACTCCCGGCCACCGCAGGCGCGGGTCTGTGGACGGTGAGTAATGGGTAGCTCACCGTCCATCCGGTTATTGACGACATCGACAGGCCGTATCGACGGCACGTTCGCGTTCCACGCGCGCCTCAAAGAGATGTCAGCAAAGCAAATAATAATGATGATACCATATTTTGAAGTATTAGTATGTCATACTGTTTCAACCCGGGGTTGCGGGTTGTTCGAAAGAGATACCGCGGCTCCGCAACACGAAGGGCAAAAGAAAGAACATTATTCAGCAAAAGTAGACACTGGCCCCGAAAAAAAAACTTATTCTACATAGCTCTATAAACGATTGCGTTTGCTTAAGACGAAGAAGAACTCGATGCTTCCACCAATGTCAGCTTCAACCATGCTATTATCGGCTTAAGATCACCAGTTTACTTATATTTGGCATCTACAGAAAAGGCTTCATAGACAGGTCAGATTTAAGAGTGTATACGGCGACTCCTTACAGACAATGGCCCATCGTCCATCTTGCACCGTATGCCAGTGAACATGCACACGGAATGATCTATTTACTGCATCATTAACTTTGCGTGGCTGACTTTTGGGCTAAACATTTTTGCCATCGCCACCCGATGAAAAAGACAACAAAAGTTAATTTTGTTAAATAAGCCGATACTTGATAGTTCTTGCCATCTATAATATAAAAATGAATCGTAAAATGTGTTGGTAAGCGCATTTAACTCAACAATGCCTGGACCAATATTACCAATTCTTTTTTTTAAATATTCGTTGAAGTCCAAGGATGGTTTTTACGGCGAGAAAAAACAAAAAAAAGCTAAAGGCAGTGAAGGGTTTAGATAGGTAGGGTAGGTCGGTAAAAAGGTAGAAAAATTGCATTGCAACGCATTCCGCGGGGCACAGCTATTACTTATAATAAAAGCAAAACAAAAACAATGCCATCAGGAAAAATAATAACTAATTAGCCTCTACAATTAATTATTAAAAGATGAAAAACTGAACCGGAAACAATTGAATCGTCTATTTGTAATTTCGTAACACTTGCTTCACATACTACAGGAGATACTTCAAATGTAATATACAGAATAGTAACAACTAATAATAATCATCTTCGTCTATTGTCCATCTATATATATAATACCTTCATCGCGGCTAGGGTTGCCATACGGAGTATTTTTTAAGACCAGTCTGAAATTTTTGCTCAATGTCCGTAACGCGGGAGAATTGTACATAAAACGTTCGGAATTTTTAAAAATGAGAAAATGACACAGCCGTTTGCATTTTTTTTCTACAAAATGTTGTTTTTGTTACAAAATTAAAAAAAAAACACTTTTATAACACTACATCATTCAAAAGCAAAAAAAGTTCGAAAGTCAAATGTCTAGATGGTTCCAAGAAGAAAATGTAGATCTGGGAACCCTAGTCGCGACTCACAAAACGCCGGCCATCTTGAATAGAGGTGCTCGTAAAAGGAATCGAGTAATTAGGCGATTTTTAAAACAAAACTATGCTATGTCGAATGTATTAAAAGCGTCCGAGTAAGCTTTCAATATGATGTCTAATGAATGCCGCGGGGTTTCTTTTTTATTTCTTAGATTAGAAGGTGTGGATAAGAAAGATGTCAACGGTTTTGAAAAACGAATATTTTTCAAGCATTTAAAAAGAACCAGTGTAAATAACACATTACTTAAGAGCTTTCTGAACAAGATATTTTATTGAAAAGTTTGGAATACCTATACAAAGTGTATTTGCCGCCGAATCTAGTTACTTGAGTCATTTCTTGCTTATTCACCTGAATAACACATTATCACCTACCAATATCAAGGTGTATTAATGCAATTTATGATTGACACCAAAATCCTTTTAAGTTTAATTGATTTTAACGTAACCTAGTTTTCAGTTATCAATGTCAACATCTAAGTAGATAACACAGATGCGTTTCTGCAGTATTCCGATTGTAAATATTGATAAGCTTATCAAATCGAAATCTGATTCGAATATCAGTTTCATAATTGAATTAGAAACTACTTTGATAGCCGCCATTGGTAAACATTGCAGTATTTATTTTAAGGGTTCATAATCAAATCAGTAAACATTTAGGATTGGTTGATAATGTCCATGAATTAATTTTAGTTTTAAAATAAAGGCTATTTTTTTTCTTTGTTAGATCTAAATAAATAAGGAAAATTATTTTCAAATAGGTTTTAATCCTGCCAGATAAAAAATACAAGTTGCAAATCTATTACCCAGTTTCTAATTTGAGTATTTGACTATATAACTACCTACCATTTAGTTAAGGTGTTTCTCTTGATATAATTTTGCAATTGAAATTCATAATTCAAAACATCTACACGGTGTAACAGAATAAATACAAAACCTTTCGCGTAATTTTCAGACTATGACACTAAACAAATATAGTTCTCTCTCTATAGGAATTGAATCAACATACATCAGAAAACTTTAAAAAATGTTTTTTTTTTTTTTTTTTTTAATCGTTTATTCCAAAAAATTACATAATTTTTTTCACAGAAATCTTCTGCCAAACTGCAGTACAGTTTGTCGGCAGTGCTCTCGTGGATAAGCTTTCTTGACTAACAGCAGTACCATGTAACATGCAGTACAAAATATATGAAATATACAATATGTATATATATAGGCAAATATAAATTTTATTTACCTATACATATATACACTTACATACCTTGCTTGCCAAACCAGCATGAACAGCACTGCGGCCAGACCACGACGTCCAAAGCATAACTGCCCCACCCCCATTCCAGATTGGACAAGAGACAGGGCCATAAAGTTTGTCTAGCCCCATCTCTTACCCACTCCGGAACAAGAAGGGAACCACAACACCCCGAACGCCATGGTATGGCCGCTGGTGTAACAATTCGATTATCCGACCGCCACACCTTGCCCGCCGGAGGGAGACAGGCAACCCAGTGCGAGCGGGACATGGCGGCCGCCCGATCGTCAACCACACACCGCACGCGCATACTAGCCGGCAAGCGCGTCTTACATAACTATCGCTACGGACATAGACTTAAATAATGTTTACGAAGAACACTTTTTAAGACATTTTTGGAAATGTTTTCGGTTGTGATTTGCGTCGGTAATTCATTTAACAATGTTGGAGTAAGCCATTCCCGTGTCCTTCGGCCAAAATAATTGTTTACTTTAGGGACTGAGTATTTATTTCTCTCTTATGAATTTACAGTCAGTTTTAATGCCTGAGTCAACACATGAATGGTCTTGGTTTTTTCTGTTACACCTTGTTATGTCTTCAATGATTCAATTTAGAAAACGAAAATTTAATAATTTTTGAATTCCGAACAATTTCAATTCGAACGACTTATCCAGCTGCAGCATAATCTAAAAACCTCGTGGTCAAGACAGAATGACGTAGACATATTTTTTCTTATCGATAAAAAACATCTCTTGGTGGGTTTAATATCGATATCGGGTTAAATAATTTGAGCTTGAAAGCTGTTTTTGCTGTGCATGGCTGAGAACCTAATCAATGTTTCAAGCACAAAGAATCGGTTGATTGTTAAGCTAGTAAGTAGAAATATACTTTGTAATAGATGTAGTTAAGTAACTAGTATTTTTAGGGTTTCGAACCTCAAAAAGAAAACATTGAACCATTATTTCTGTCTCTCAAGACCCTTTATCTCGAGAATGGAAATATCGAGTTGAAATGTAGAGATTTGAAAACCATCAATCAACTTTGTGGTCCTTTTGTGCCGTGAAAAAATCAACCCTCTAAGTCTACGCAGTCAAAAGATATGGCTGTTTATGTCGCAAGTTTGTACGTAACCCTCGGTGTGCGAGTCTGACTCGCTCTTGACCGGTTTTATTTTTTAACTTCTCTTGCTCCTTACGGAGCGGAAAGAACTGTCAGACTAGAACTGACTAAAACCTTTCCATGTTCCTTCTTTTGCCCTTTTCCGGTCTCTTTCGAACAACCCGCAATCCCGGGAGATGTGTATCTAGTCTAAAAGCTTATTCTAGAATAACGTAATAAACAGAAGCCCTACACGTTCTCCGAAGCGTGAACAACTCAACCCGGACTAATATCGTAACCCGCGCTCCGACCGGCGCAGGCGCACACGGTAATCAAATAACTCACAAAAAACATCAAAATCATCGCTGATGAGGTGCAGGGAGGCAGGGCTGAGGGTGACCAAGCTTTTGGGGTCTCGGAAGGACAAGTAGAACCTTCTGAGCATGAGTCATCTATGGTTTAAAATGCCTGTGTTTTCTTCAGAGTAAAAATCATTACATATCATCATGCTTGTAAACCCCGAAGAGTTTGCCAGAGGTGTACTTTAACGTTTGCGAATATACTACAATGAAAGCACATAAAATACTTTCAAGATTTTAATCCTGCTGTTATATTAGCAGGATTAAAGTATTTTATGTGCTAATGCGAATGCGAATGTTCTGAGGATAGATGAATGGATGTATGGATGTTTGTTACTCTTTCACGTTAAAACGGCTGAACGGATCTTGATGAAAATTGGCACAGAGGTAGATTATAGTCTGGAATAACACATAGCATACTTTTTTTTCGATATCACGCGGGAGTCAGCCTTTTATTCGGAGCTGCTCAAAAACTAGTATAACTTTAGATTATATTAGCAGGTTCTGCTATTATATAATGTCATAACTATGACTAACAATGAACAAAAAGAAAATTAGTTATTAGTCTACAATCTACTTCATCCTATTATTTGGATTCTTCTTTGTTTTCTGCAGATCCGTTTGCCAGTTTAAGAGAGTAATAAGCGTTAAATACAATCGTTATAGAAAAATCTATAAATAGTTTTTAGGAACAGTGATCTAAGTGTTTGTTACGAATTGGGATTGTCCATCAGTAGGCCTACCATGACTACTACATTACTTATTCCACTGAGGGAAAGAGACAGAGCTATACAGCACCATCTCTTTCCCTCAGTGGAATAAGTTCTGCTTTAAGACGTCATGGTAGGGCAGCAGGAATTTCTCGGAATCAGCCCTGAGTCTAAATCTGAACCTGGATTCATGGCAATATGGATTCTCCTTCGTTTACATTCTTCCAAAATTTTGGGCGAAAATCATTCTACCTTATCCTTCAGAGAGAACAGAAACAGATAGTTTAAGTAAAAATATTCGAAAATGCAATATTTTTGAGGCAAATGCGACTTTAAAGATAGTTAATCAGAATTTTAGTGTTGCAGATATTTTCTTCTTTTTTTGGTGGTTCTACCTTAACTGGTTTCAGAGTTCTTATGTCGCTTATGGGACTTTCTCTGACTTGGCTTAACATGCCGCAAAAATATTTAAAAAACGGGGTAAAATAAATGTGTCCATTTCAAAACCGTCATCATGGCTCACCTACACCGGGGTAGGGTGCGTGCCGTTCCAGCCGACTTCTCGGAACTAGGAGGAGATTGTAAAAAATATAGAAATAAATTCTTATTCCTTTCGAGATAGGTGTAAAGTTAATTTACACTTTTTGTTGTTTCATGTAATCAAAACTTTCTAATTGTTTTCTTTTTGTTTATTAGCGAATTCCGGTTATAGTTATGCACACCATTATAAATTTCATTTTTGGGAAATTGTATTGTTTCATTAACACATTTACATAAACATAACGAACAGGTCAACGCGAGTTACTTAAATCGCATTTACATGCTTAAACCAACTGAAAGCTACTCTGCACACAAATTGGTTTAAGGAGTCCAAATCACAATTTTACCACTTCAAAAAAAGGAAGTTAACCGATTTTATTTTCTATGATATTTCTTCTGAAGAAATATCACACTTCACACTGTCAGAAGAAATATTATAGAAAATAAATTACTTTCCACAGTAGTAGCCTCTGCATGTGACATTATTTTAGGTGTCTATGTCCAATTTAGTCCTTGGGCGACAAATATTCAAAAAGTTATCTAGAAGAATAAGTCCTAGAACCTACAGTTACAAAAGTGCCCAAAAATTCTCATCTAACAATAGGTACTCCGACACAATAGTAACACAACATCGAAAATTATAACCCACAAAAAAGCTTCACACATTTTATAAAATCAAAAACTGGCTGAATCGAAACGCATCGCCCGAGACATCATCTCAAAAAAAAAGAAATAAAATACAAAATGGAGGCAACGCTTTGTGGCGGGCCGCCATTACTGAGTCCATTACGTCGGTCGTAATTACGAGTCATTAGAGGTGGGCCCGCTCCCGACCCGCGACCATTACGACCAACAAGATATTGCCTTTTAATATCTCTACATTGGCATCCTTGTGTGGTGTGTTTGATTGTTTGACAGGATAAAAAAGCTATGTTGAGGACGCTACGTTGAATTTATAATTGCGAACATTTTGTAAATGGAACACTGTTGTAGGTTTACTTTTAAAATTCTAGAATAGTACACAGTTTTTAAACATTCAAAGAGTTTTAGAATAATATTTCATTATTTGAAAAATCTTTTGAATTTAGAATTGTCAATGCTGGCAGTCAAACTAAACCTGAGCGAGCGAGTGAGTTCCTAAATTCATGAAGATTCCTATACCAAACCTTTTAAATATTGTAATTACCCTTGTCGGTAATTACTAAGTGAATTTTATTACCCAATCTTTTGATTTCACCGATATCGTCATTCGATTTTGCATTTCGGTTCAGTCATAAAGATTAATCTGTAGATAACACATAACTTTTCCATGAAAACATTTGCGTTCTTCACAGCTTTGTAAAACTACTTTTAAATGTCAAGAATTATTTTTAATTGCATCAACAGGTTTAATAAGTTAACGGTATGTACCGTCTGACATTTTTATTACCCAATAATTGCCATGAAAATGGTTCAATACAAAAACAGAAGGGTCCAGTTGTACAAAAAGTTTGTAATTCCATACAAAAATATCCCACGCAATGCCAAGATACCTTTTATTGTTATTATGTGTCATCAAAATAAGCTAAAGTTTGGCGTTACTAAAAAAATAATTAGCTTCGTGTCTCCGGTTTGCCGACAACAAGGTTCTTTATACATCACGTGACGATACATTAAAGAAAAAAAAACAATATGAACCCAACGACTCAACAGTAGCGTGCATCACCAACATACGTAGCATAATGGAACTTCGCTTTGATTTTTTTACGTAGCATATATATATATATAATGGTTGTATAGCGTTGCATTGCGTAGAGTATGATATTTCTTTGAGAAGCGTAACATTATTTTTCATAGAACCTGCACGATCTTTAGTGATTTAAAATACATTTACTTGCCTACGGCTTATAGCATAATAAACCTGTAGTATAGTACAAACTGCTTCGAACGTGGTCCCTGGTCTTGTCTCTATCTGAAATAGTGCGATGAATTCCACCACACGGTTGGCTCCGTGTTGGTTGGTGGATGTCAAGTGTCTTCGATTTCTTTGTTCTAGGTTCTGTTTTTGGAGTTTATTGGAGTTTACTCCTCAAGAATCGATTTTCATATATAAGACGCCCGGTATGAGAAAAATGTGAGGTGTAAAATCTACTGATGAATGACCTCGTTACGTTTTTGGTGCAACCGCACCTATGGTGTTTGTCGTACAGTTGAATAAATTTCATAAAGCGCCATCTAGTAATGGCGCTTTATGAAATTTGTCGTCCGTCAGTGATATTATTAAATATTAATATTTTTTTTCCAGTCATGCGTCGGAGCTGATACACACACTTTTTTTTTATCAAAATGTTTTTCTTTGCCGTTTATACAAAGTAAAACAAAACTGGAACCATCTGACAAGTGACTTATATAAAATCACATTCGCATAACTCCGTGTCGGAGTCGTGTCGTGAGGCAAAAACAAGCCTTGATTATAGGTGTAATTTGGTTGGAGGACGCAAGTTTTTTGTGCCACAGACATTGTCATTCCGCCGGGATTTCCGAGTAAATAGATAAACGCTGCGTTTTTGTAGATAGATGACATTTTTGATTACCTTTAATGATGGGTTGAATATTTTGAAATTGGGCCCCAAAGCACTGGGCTATGTGCGGTCAACCCTACAAAAAGTGGGACTAACGTTCCAGATATTTTAATAGGTAAATTCAGGCTTTATTAAGTTGGGGGACTATGTTGTGTTGATTAACCCGACAGATATCTTTCGAAAAGGAGGATGACTATAATTGATAAAAACCATCATAACCTAGGCAATGGCTTGACATTTAAAAAACTAAACGATCATAATGTTCAAAGTTAATTCGAAGCCTCATTTCAATTAGACCGTTCCAAACACTTTTGAATTTCAAAAACAATAAAATGAAGCTATAATCCCAGTCACAAGGCATAAGTAATATTTAATAACTTGCGAAAATACTGTAGTTACCCTTTCCACAGATAATATAATACCCCTTTCCAAAACGTTGATCTCTATGGAAAGAATAGGTTAGAAACTCCATGGACACTCTTTTATTATAAATCATAATATTTTAAGTTAATTTCAAAATATACTGAGATTTTACAAGTATGTGAGAACGATGTAGCAGAGAAAAAGCAAAAATATCAATTTAGAAACACAGCAGTGGCACCTAAAAGATCACCATTCCCAACTGATAGCGCCCGTTCAGCAAAATGACGCATAGATCAGCCCCCTTCAGCTCAACCATTTGGAAGGGATCTAAAACACCCGCCACCATCAGCGAGACATTTAAGTAAGCATGACATTCTCTCACATATAGAAGCAGTTATCCTGAAAATTGAAATTAATTTCAAAACCTTGACCATTGTTGAGTGTGTAAACTGACTGGCGGAACCTCCTTTAGGATGACTTCGCTCATATATCGCAACAACTTAGATGTATAGTTGGACCTATTTATGCAAACAGGAACCAATCCACATATACCAGAGTTGAGACAGAAATACAGAAAGCTTCAAAAATGCTTCTTCTACCAACCCTGTAGAGGCATCTGACAATTTTTACAAACCCAAAGGCTTAAAGGCATCTGATTTTGACAGACTAAAACATTAATTTGAACTCTGGCACGTATGTGGATTGGGTCCAGTTTGCATAGATAGGTCCAGTTAAAACATCGGTCATCGCCAAGCTGTGTAACTCGTTTCGTTTCAAGTAAGCATGACTTAGCTTTAATCGAATCAATGATATACCACAATCTGCTGTCACTTCGGGATAAAATGCGAGATAACATCACTAAAGATTAGGCACACAGAGAAGAAAGTTGGCAGATAATCATCATTATTATCTTACAGCCTTATTCATCTTTTAATTTGATGATTTCATGGTTTTGGTTGGCTGTGGTATAATTATAAATGCACTAGCTGGCACCCGCGACTTCGCCGGCGTGTTATCAGAAAAAAAGTATCCAGAATTCCAGACTATAATCTACTTCTGTGCGAAATTTCATCAAGATCCGTTTTGACGTGAAAGAGTAACAAACATCCATACATCCTCACAAACATTCGTATTTATAATATTATAGTAGGATCATTGCAACTGGTAAGCATCCTCATGCTTAGATATGATTCCCAGGTTGGGCAAAGTGTTATTGGGTTTCCCATCAGGAGTTTCACAGAAGCAGCCATGTAGTCTGAATTTGTGCCTAGTTGGAATAACACATAGGATACTTTTTTTTAGAAATCACGCGGGCGAAGCCTCGGGCGCTAACTAGTAAATAAAATATGCGGTTAAAAAATCCAGTTGAAAACCACATGATTTTAGAATACATTAAAATGTCATGAATGCATTTATTCACACACCCAATTTATATTTGCATCGAAATAAAATCAACTGCCACTGTTCGATCCAGTCCATAAAAACATCTTCAACAATAAAATGAAATTACGCTATAATACAGCTATGTATAATAAATAAAGCTTTGCAACGAGACATGAAGACATTGCGGTGTCTCGACCTGCCCATGCGCATAGCGGCGCTCTTTGAACGACAAGTCTGCTAGGGCTGCCCCAAAAGACAAACTTACTTTAAGTCACAATCGTAAATACCATAAAAATACAAAGAACCATAAAAAATATTTTATTGCAGTTAAACATTTGTATAGAAGGAAAGAAAGAAAACAGGTTTATTTGGCACTTGCCACAAATACACAAAATATTAAAAAAAAAAACTTAAATCTAAACACTACAAAAAATAAAAACTTAACACTACAAAGAAAATAAAAAAGATATTAAAGAAAAAAAAGGATTGTGTGGTTTTATGAAACCACGATAAAAGTGAAACTTTTTTTTACATTATAGACATTTAGACGTCCCTATTCCGCGGCCGACCGTCACGCGACATGCAACACACAGACGAAAAAGTTTGAGACGATGTAATAAAAGAATCACTTTAAAAATAAAAAGCAAAGCTAATATTGTGTGTTCCACGGCTGCGCCAAATAGTCCCAGTTCAGCAAAATGCCGAGCAGCGAATGCCTTCAAAGCGAATGTTTTCAAATGTATGACCAAAGGCTGTGTAAAAAAAAGAAACAAGGGCCCGATAAAAAAAAACTAATAATAGTTTATCGTCTCCTGAAAAATTACTTGTTTTAAGTTGTTTCAGTTTAGATCATAGGTGTACGATTTCATCTATGATTGCTTGTCATTATTGTAGTAATTGTATTTTTTTAATTGTTATATATTAGTGTCCACGACTGTACATGTTTTAATTACAACTTAATTATCTCAAGTCCAATCTTTTTACGCACACTTTGAATACTTCCCGTTAACTTTTAACGACTTTCGACTGCTTATTGCCTCACTAAACCGTTGGTTCGATGAAATTAATTATTTTTCACGTACAACATAGGTAATATGTGAATTTAATTTGGTTATTTTATGACTGCTTTGCTTATATTAATGTTGTCGGAATGTTAAAGTTTATTATTAATTTTGGTTGTTAATTTTAATGTTTATTCTTTTACGAGGAGAAATGTTATATTTAGTTTTTTATTTATGTATGCGGCGAAAGTTTTGTTGTGTCTGTGTATGTTTGTTACTCCTTCACACTCAAACGGCTTAACGGATTTGTATGAAAATTGGTATGTAGATAGCTTATACTCTGGATTATGTGTTAACATAGGCGGTTTTTATCACGTTTTAATTGGGTGAAACTGCGTGGTGCAGCTAGTGGTTTCTCAATATGAAAACTTTTTGAGTTGAATATTTTGACTTCATCAATAAATAACAAAGGGATAGATATTTTGATTAAATCGACTGTCCATACGTAAACTTTATTTCAACAGATGGAGTTTCTTGCCGGTTCTTCTCCATAGGAAACGACCAACCCGAACTGTGCATCTTTTTACGACGTTTTATAAGTGCCCATAAAGGCATGTGAAATAAAATATTTTTATTTAAAGCTTTCTTTTATAAGGAAATATCTTTAAATTCATCATCTAACATGTGACATTGCTACATTTAATAATAATTGAATTCCCTCTCAATGTAACAAGACAACCAAACATTTAATCGCCAAAGTTAAGTAAGAAGTTTAAACTTTTCTCCTTAAATCGTAGAAATCGTATCCATCGTCCTATGAATAATGTCTTACCTCTTTATTTATTTGTAAATTTTTGTTCCCAAAGCAAACATTAATTAACACAACATCAACCCTACACAATAATTTACACACATATCCCAGCTTTAATACAAACTCAGTCCCGCATGACGATCGATGAGACAACCCTGAATTGAATGGAAACAAAAAAAGACTACTCGACAACCCTGATGCACTTCCTATACTTGAGTTACCGTTGGTACAGTCACCGACGCTAATATGTTTTACATTTGGCTAAATTTAAATTTCGTCAAATAATTTATTGTTAAATAATATTATTTTGTATTATTGCTAAATAATAACAGTCGCTCGAGTCGCCCTTCAAGTTAAGCCGCGCTTTCCTGGATTAGTCCGCGGATGGATTATCCATCTCCGCCCAGAGCTTGATAATTTCCCTTCCGCAAAAAAAAGGTTACTAGATGTGAATGTTCGTGACTGTACACTTGGTGCTACGAACAAGATGCGTGTCTTCAAGTAAAACTGTCTTTTGTCGGTCTGTGACGTAACAAGGGACATTCATATGACATGCGATGGGAAATCTTCTACACCATATTAAATAGAAGATCGGTTCTATTCATCTTTTCATTCATCATTGAGGAAGTATTTAATTTGGTATTTGTATAGTTCTCCTGACCGTTTTTGACCAAGGCGGTCAATCTCAGCGGAAATGACATCTGCACGGAAGATATGAGATGATGTTTATTTTGCAAGTAGGTTTTCACAAACAATTTTACACGTCTTTTTTAAAAACTGGATGAGGCCAGTGTTTCGTACCCGACTACTCTGAGAAGAAACAGCCGAAACAAATTCAGAGGTATAGTCTCTTTTAAGGTCCAGACAAAAATCTTGGTCAACTTACATGAGGACTATGCAGATTAGTGTCTGAAATGGTCTTTATAAGTGCAGGCGTGTGTGCGCAGGCGCAGGTGCACTCTTTGTTTCCTCACTGTCATAGACCGAAGGGACGGCAATCAGAGACGACCGGAGAGAGATCAGGCGCAAGACCAACGGCTTAACGAGCTTTTCCGCACCAGGGTTACCGCGAACTTCCAAACTTCGGGTTGCTACTCTGAAATACCTGATGGAAAAACCGAATATCACTATTTGCCCATCCCGGGAATCGAACCAACCACTCGACCAACGAGGCAGTCTAATCCTTACTAATATTATAAAAGCGAAAGTGAGTTTGTTTGTTTGTTTGTTACCTCTTCACGCTTTAATGGCTAAACCGATTTTGATGAATTTTGGTACAGAGATAGTTGGGAACCAGGAGACGGACATAGGCTAATTTTTATTAAAAAAAGTGGGATATGAGGGAGAACGAGGGAAGAAAAGGGAAAACTTAGCGTTGCTATTACAAATCAATCAGGCGCAAGAGCAAAAACTGCAGGTCTGCTTGGTGTTTTATACCGAATTTAACGCGAGCGAAGCCGCGGGCAAAAGCCAGTAATATATAAATTGATAACTAATATTATAATTCAAGAAAACATACAAAGTTTTTTCACTTGAATGAAAATATACTATTTCCAAGGAGTTAGGATTCAAACCCTTGTTTGGATGGATGCAGGTTCGTCCCTAATTACATATGATTAAAACATAACCTTAACATATTATAATTAATTGTAGTTTGAATTATTCTATACTAGCTAGCGCCCGCGGCTTTGCCCGCGTGATGATAGAAAACAAAAGTATCCTATGTTTTATTCCAGACTATGATCTAACTCTGCGCCAAAATCTCATCAAGATCCGTTCAGCCTTTTTGACGTGAAAGAGTAAAAATCTTCCATATATCCATCCATCCATCCTCGCAAACATTCGCATTTATAATATTAGTTAGTAGGATGTAATTTATATGACTTTTATGTTATATTTTAAACAGACCTGTACTTTGTTTTTTTTTTAGTCTCTGAATTAACTTAACAAACATTTTATTTGCAGGTATTTTTTGCATAATTGCTTCATAATGTGAGCACTCAAGCATTAATTAATGGGTAATGAATATATGCAATAACCCTGTCTGCAATAAAAACGAAGATTTATAACTTACTCAGTTATTTATTTACTATCCATATTGTAAGGCTAATTAGTCAAGATGTGGGCATTCTAATAATATCCTATCTGGTTTGCAACCATGAGAATAATATATTTGAATTACAATTAGAAGCAAATTATAAATAGTAGTCTTGAAAACCTTTTATGGGAGATTTCCAAAACAAATCGTAAATAATCTCAAGAATGACAAGTGAGCGATATGAAACGTTCCCAGATACTTACAAATCTTAACTAATTTTAAGAATGTCAAGTGAGTGATATGAGAGATTTCCAAGTGCCTACAAATCAGAACTAATCTGAAGAATGTCAAGTGTACGCGGACAAAATGCAACACTTGTAATTTGTAGATAAAAAGTTAAAATAGTTATAGCCAATAGGACGCGTTAGTTTTAGTTTTGGATTTTTATCTGTGTTCTCATTGGTTAAGGTTTCTGATTTGTCAATTAGTTGTAGCCAATAAGATTCTGTTTTATCCTAAGTTATATAGTTAAGCTTTTGTAAATAATTGGATTCAACCTTCTGATCTGGAGTCGGTCTCATCTCTCTGCTACGATACCCTACACTTTTAAGACGAGGCGAAATATGTGCATTCGTGATTTGACGGTTGAACCAAACACTGATTTAAAATAAATCCGTTATACTTTTGCAAAATCCTTCTTTAATTTGAGAAGTAAAGTCCAGATCCTTTATCTCAGAAGTGGGATAAGTCTACTACGCCTACAATTTTGAAGAAAAATCGCCAAATAACGTGTGCAACGTGTGTAAATTTCCGAATAACTTGTGGAACGCAAGTTACTGTTTATAACAATGGATAAAACTAAAACTAATCGTAAAAGCAATGCACGTAAACGTCGCCGCGACCGGAGCAGAGAAACAAGAAGCAGAACTACGCATGAACGGAAGCAACGAAGGCAGCGATCGAGCAATCGCGATTCTTCGTCGGAATCTCGTCGTAGTGAAGACCACAGTTCCCGTGTGCAGCCTATGAAGCGCCGTCACCAGCCGAACCGGAACCGAATCAGTGACGGTTATCGCAGTCGGAGCAGCAGCTACGAGCAGCGTCGGCCCAGCCGGGGCTTGGAGAGGAAATGCAGACCAGGCCGCAGCAGGCGCCCAGAATCCAGCATCGAGCGACACACCCCCACTGGCTGGTCACGTGAGTAATGACAATGTTGTTAATAATGACACGCAAGCGTTTTTTTTTTGCTACTTTAGTGAAAGCTCTAACCCAAAATCGACCTCAGGGTAATAAATTTCCTGTACTAGGCAACGTGATTCCAGAGTTTGACCCTATGGTAAAGAGTCAAACCATCGTTATGTGGATCAATAAAGTTGAAGAATGTGCTAGGCTCTATGGCTGGGGTGACGATCAAATAATACATTACGCGCTGCCTAAATTGTCAGGGATTGCGAAAACGTGGTACCAAGCCCTCCCATCTATGTCATATTCATGGTCCGAGTGGAAAGATAAACTAGAGCAATCGTTTCCGAGCAGTGAAGATTATGCTGAATTACTAACCGAGATGTTGTCAAAACGTGTGAAATTTAATGATTCGTTAGAACATTATTATTATGAAAAAATTAACCTACTGAATCGATGCGAAATACATGGCAAATGTGCGGTGGATTGCCTACTATATGGGATTGAAGATCGGTCATTGAGATTAGGCGCGAAAGCAGCAAAATGTCAGGAGCCGGAGCAGGTTCTCACATATTTTCAATCGATCAAGCAACACCTTCGCGAACCGGATAGGTCAAGAGTGAATTTCGATAAACGTAACCACACTACTCCTTCATTATCTAGTAATAGTTTTAAGCAGATGGGTAACGGCAGCGAAAAGACTTCGAAGTCAAACAATATTGCGTCAATTGTATGCTTTAACTGCAATGAACCTGTGCATTTCAGTTCTAAGTGCACAAAAAAAGATATTAAAGTGTAATGTTTGTGCCAAATTAGGTCATCTGTCAATTAACTGTCCCAGATTACCCTCCGAATCGGCTAATAAAATTGATAAACCCAAAGAAAAAGACGTGATGCGTATTGAAACAAATAATACTAATGACACTAAATATTTAATTAATCTAAAACTCAACGGTGATGTTATTCAAGGCTACGTAGATTTGGGTAGCCAATGTACACTGATTCGTTACAGTGAGGCTGTCAAGAGGGGGATCACGTGGACTGATAGTAATTTACCAACTATGAGGGGTATAGGTGAGAGTATAGTAATACCAGTGGGCGTATCAAACGTCATTATTGAAATTCAAGGTATTTAAGGAACATTTTAGTTATTTCGGCGTTCCTTCTCGCCTTATAACAGATCGTGGCTCTTGTTTCACAAGTGCAAAATTTAAAAGTTTTATGGACCAATTAAAAATAAAGCACATCTTGAATGCAGTAGCCACTCCAAGAGCGAACGGACAGGTCGAAAGGTTTAACCGAACCATAACTGATGCTCTGAGTACAAAATGTCATGACGGTAATGATAATTTATGGGACGAATACATAGGTGACGTACAATTAGGTATTAATACCACTATTAATAAAACAACAGGGAAAAGTCCTTCTGAGCTGTTGTTCGGTTGTAGATTGACGAATGCGTCGGAGAACGTATTGAGTGACGTAATCGCCGAAACAACTCAACGAATCGAAGGTGACACGTTACTAAAACTGAGATCGAATGCTAAGGAAAAAAAAACAGAAAAACAACAGGATTATGCTAAAAAGCAGTTCGATACGCATAGGAAGAGTCGGACAAAATATAATGTAAATGATTTAGTCAGGGTTGAGAGGACAGTTATAGACAAAGATCATGTAGGAAAATCACATAAGCTCATCCCCAAATTCCAAGGTCCCTACCGAATCCTAAAAATATTACCTAATGACAGATTTCTCGTCGAAGATACCCCATTAACAAGAAAGGGTAACAAGAGGTATGAAAATGTTGTCGCGCTAGACAAAATCCATCCCTGGATGAACTTTAAAGGTTACGCCAGTGACAGCACTGATAGTGATCAGAGTGAGGGTACAGAAATAGAGGTAAACAGAGAGTAATCTATTACTCTCTAGCTAGGTGATAGGTAGGAACAGTATGATTATTAATAAATATAAATGCTGGGTTAATCAACTTCCCTGATGAATCTGAGTAGAAACTGCGTGTCATTATTAAGGTTATAATATATATACATGAGCAATCAGTGCAGATAATGAATGGCATTGAGAAATCGATGTCGCACTTTTTATGATTGCAAGATAGTGAGTAAGATTATACGATGTGAGCACAATTTGTCATAAGAGGTCAGTGCAGATTACGAATGGTACCAAGATAACGGTGCCGCACAATTGACCAAAGATCAGGACAGATTGTGCAAGAAACAAAGAAATGAGAATGCTAATCCTGCTTCATGAATTAAAATTTTGATGAAGAATATCATCATCATCATCATCATCAGGCTATATTAGTCCACTGCTGGACATAGCCCTCCCCTAATGAGCGCCATAGCGCCTTGTCTTCAGCTTGCCGCATCCAGCATCTGCCTGCAGTCTTTCTTAGATCGTCATCCCACCTGGTCGGAGGGCGTCCTACACTACGCTTGCCGAGTCGCGGTCTCCACTCAAGAACACGTTTACCCCAACGGTTGTCGGTTCTTCGTGAGATATGGCCAGCCCACTGCCACTTCAGCTTGCTGATTCTTTGAGCTATGTCGATAACTTTGGTGGATGAAGAATATGACCTTGATTAAAACGATAAGTTAAATGTAACATGAATCTAAAAATACTTCGAAATCTTGATTGTGATGATATTTTTGAAAATAGTACATTAGTCGAACTGAAAAATAAAGAATTTACCTTGTAATAGAAATAATATTGTAAAAAAAAAATAATATTGTAATAGAAATGTAATAGAAGAATGAAAGTAGTTGTAGAAGTATGTTTGTATTCTTAATCAAGTTATTAGTATTATTATGGTTTATGCCTAATAAGTGAGAGGACTCACTTATACAGGATGGCCGAGTTGTAAGGCTAATTAGTCAAGATGTGGGCATTCTAATAATATCCTATCTGGTTTGCAACCATGAGAATAATATATTTGAATTACAATTAGAAGCAAATTATAAATAGTAGTCTTGAAAACCTTTTATGGGAGATTTCCAAAACAAATCGTAAATAATCTCAAGAATGACAAGTGAGCGATATGAAACGTTCCCAGATACTTACAAATCTTAACTAATTTTAAGAATGTCAAGTGAGTGATATGAGAGATTTCCAAGTGCCTACAAATCAGAACTAATCTGAAGAATGTCAAGTGTACGCGGACAAAATGCAACACTTGTAATTTGTAGATAAAAAGTTAAAATAGTTATAGCCAATAGGACGCGTTAGTTTTAGTTTTGGATTTTTATCTGTGTTCTCATTGGTTAAGGTTTCTGATTTGTCAATTAGTTGTAGCCAATAAGATTCTGTTTTATCCTAAGTTATATAGTTAAGCTTTTGTAAATAATTGGATTCAACCTTCTGATCTGGAGTCGGTCTCATCTCTCTGCTACGATACCCTACACTTTTAAGACGAGGCGAAATATGTGCATTCGTGATTTGACGGTTGAACCAAACACTGATTTAAAATAAATCCGTTATACTTTTGCAAAATCCTTCTTTAATTTGAGAAGTAAAGTCCAGATCCTTTAATATGAATCAAACAAGATATAAATAATAAAATAACTGAGATGGGATTTTCTAGCTGGCAAACCAGCAGGGCTATCCTCTAGCCGTGTCGAAAAAGATGTCAGCAAAGCAGAGAGAGGCCTCTCTGCTTTGCTGACATCTCTTTGAAAGCCAGGGCCACCGCCTGCCGGCGGCGTTACGGGTTGTTCAAAAAGATACCGCGGCCTCGGAACATAAAGAGCAAAAGAAGGAACATGGGTGGGCTTAAGTCCGTAAAAGTCTGACACTCCGCCCCGCTCCGCTATTTTTATTTTATCATTTAAAAAAAACAGTCCCAGTCACAATGCATAATAACTCGTGAAAGTACTGTAGTTGCCCATTCCAAAACGTGGTCCTCTATGGAGAAGAATAGGCAAGAAATTCTATGGACACTCTTTTCAATCAATCGACTCCACGTCACAGCCGACAAACGTAGTAGCTACACACGCTTTGTACCTACTATGGATAATATAAATACTACACACAGCTATTTAATTCTCGAGAGCTCTACTAATAGGTACTATACATGTACAAAACGTGCAGATGTGCCTAGCGTCAAAAGCGCGCCGAACGTACGATACAGATCTAGTGTCACGACAGGAAATGCAAATGTCGGATGGTAAATAGAATATGTAGATAAGTACAAACATCTTAGTATGTGTGGTCGGATTTCAAGAAAATATGGCGTGTGAAAATGTGGTCCGATGTTTTAATTAAAACTTGGATGTTGTCGACGAGAATTATCGTAATGTTGTCAGTTTGTAATAAGTACAGAGGTTTAATACCATTTATCAAATCTTCAACAGTGCTGGCTGGTTGGAAATGAGGTTCGAATACTCAAGTTGTTTAAATAGAGAATTAATAAAAATAGAACTTAGAATAGTTTTGAATTGACGTGACATGTATTGGTGAAATATAAGCTAAAAATATAATCTTAAAGTAGTAAATGCTTCTTTTAACTACATATATCCCCAACTCCCTACATTACTTTTAATTAATATGGCAATTATTCAAGATTAGCATAAAATTCTCATTTCTTGGATACAGGGCTCTGAGCTACTTTGTGAGATGAGTGATAGTTCTTCGGCTTCCGAATTTAAAAGCCATAATTCTAACTGCAATACAGAAGTCGAATATTCTGTAACTTATTACATCTATGCACAATTTCAAAAGAAATTTGATCTACTTAACTTATATTATAAGAAAGATTTTTTTTTTGTATGTATCGAATAAACTCAAAAACTACTGGACCGATTTCATAAATTCTTTTTTAACTATTACTGGGTACATTATCACTGAGTAACATAGGCCACATAACATGACCAAAAAACTACTCAGGACAGCTCGTATCTAAATAATAAAGAACATGTATCAAAATGGGAAAAGAATTTTAGGGCGTCGAAAAATTCACCCACATCGCTGTCTATAGGAAAAGCATCCAAAAGGTTGGAAGTATTGCCACGTTGGATGGCATTGTTGATTAAAATACAACCCCCTGATCATGCTACGTCGACCAACCGCTTGAGAAATCCCGAAAAATTAGATCCTGGTCATTCGGACCTGATGGCCAGTATTTCAACCACACACGACTCAAACACATAATTATCAATGAAGTAATTGATTCTGTTATTATGGTCTCACAGGAACTTAAACTCACAGGAAAACCCAAAAAAATCTTTACATTGATCATATCTACTAAAATAACAATTTCAGCTGCTTATGTGAAGCTGGGTCAAACTTTTGAGCTTGTAAAGCTTAGCCAAATTCGATGCCTGTATATAAATTAAATTAGAATTCATACTTGGTTTACTGTAAAAAAAACTTTTGTTTGTATTATTTATTCATTAAAAAATCACTTGATTAGTAAATAATCAAGTTAATTTTTAAATTTAAGTTAAAGTTAATACACATAAGTTTAACCCAAAAAAAACATTTCTAAGAAAAAAATATAATAGAAAAAATAATGCTCGTATGAGAAAGAAGCTTTGCCCAGCAGTGAGACAGTTATAAGTTGGTATTATTATTATTTATTTATTTTAATTGAAAAAAATATTTACGGGCAAGAAGGATTTTCACACCACAATTCATATAAAAAAACAATATGCATAGGTACAGACAACACTAAAAAAAGCACAAAAGAGTATAAAAAGCATAAGAAAATCCGCGTCATGCACTGCAGGCTGCTGCGTCGGCGCATAATATAATTAAATTGCGATAAATGTCAGAGCGATAGCGCAGCAATTTATCGGTGTCCGGCGCGCCGCGACTCCCGCGCAGCGCAGCCGACCGGTGACCGGCCGACGAGCGAACGGGAATAGGGTGACCATTTCAGCGTTTGAAAAGTCCTGACACATTCGCAAAAAAGTGACGAGCTCATAGCTAAAATATAACTGCTGCTGTGGTCGATCTCGAGGTTAAGCCGTGCCTACCTAGGTTGGTCCGTGGATGGGTGACCCACTCATTCCATACAGAGTTTCCTACATGTCTCGGAAAGCATGTTAAGCCGATTTGTAGAATCTTTAACAGTTGTTGCAGGCTTTAAAATGTAGTAAAAAAATATTGAAAATGAATGTGAATTACTTAGTTCAAGATTAGAGGAAGACCAAAGAAACGATGGATGGACTATGTGAAGGAAGAAGGGTGATGTGGCAAGAAAAGAGGTGTTTGATGACAAGAGTTATAGGTAAGTATGGAAAATGCAGACATGCTGCACGGACCTCAAATAAAATGGGATAAGGGAAGGAGAATGATGACATGTCAAATAAATCTGCATCTGGATAAACTGGGAGCTCAGTGTATGGGTCAGAATGCTGGGCTGTAAAAAAGGTGGCTGAAAAATGGAATGGGACAAGGGCAGCAAAATAATGAGTTTGGAGTAGACAGATAATGTTAATAACTATAATTAAACCCCCCTTTATCCGAAGAACTGCGGACGAATAGTTACCCTAACCACGACCCACACGTCCGCCGCGGTATTTACTTTGATGCGATATTTATGTACTGCGCGTATGAAAGTACCTTTTATTATAAAACCCTTGCTTTTGTGCACATTGAATGATTTCATTAATTTTGTCAGAATGATTTGCTGAATGAATGGGACTCCCCAAAGATTCAACTGTATTATGTTTTTTATCATGAACACATGTACCTATAGATGAACTTTTGGCGAGTACTGCAGAACGATTCGAAGTATCTATTACTCTAGGTTTACATCAAATCCTTACTATCATTCCTAATATTATAAAAGCGAAAGTGGGTTTGTTTGTTTGTTACGTCTTCACGCCTAAATGGCTGACCGATTTTGATACAGAGATAGTTGAGACCCTGGAGACGGAAATAGGCTATTTTTTTAAAGAAGTGAGAAATGAGGGAGAAAGAGGGAAGAAAAGGGAAAACTTAGCATTGCTATTACAATAAATAAGGCGCAAGGGCAGACACTACACCTAGTAGATACTTGCAAATCAGGAAAGGAGAACTGTATTACCCCGAATTTAACGCGAGCGAAGCTAGTTAGTAAATACAGTCAACGTCACGATGTTTGTACCCCCTATTTGTTTTGCGGGTGGAAAATCATCAAATAACTTCCCCCGCTCTGGTCGGAGCGGGGGGGAGTGTCAGACTTGTACTGAGTAAAACCCACCCATGTTCCTTCTATTGCCCTTTATGTTCTGGGGCCGCGGTATCTCTTTCGAAAAGGAGCTAAACGACACCACGAAAAGTACCAAAAAAGGACATTTAAATTGTGTCGAAGATCTCCAATGATAGCCGGGACTAACGGAATGTGCTTTTCAACGAACGGAGAAAATTCTATAAGCTATGGTCATCCATCCACGGACCAAGCTAGATTAGTGCGATATAACCTTAAAGACGACACGGTTGGCGCAGTGGTTGAGCGATCGACTGCTTCGCTGCGTGTCGCGGTTCGATGCCCACACGGAACAAATATATGTATGACCTGCAGATTGTTGTTTCGGGTCTGGCTGTTTGTGTATGTGAGTTTGTATGTTTGTAAACGCACCCACGATACAGGAGAAATTCCTAGTGTGGGACAACATTAAAAGAAAGAAAATTAGTTATTAAAAAAAAGATCGATTTTAATGGCTGTTATTATTTTGCTACAAGCTCTTAAATAACTACAATGATAGGTAAATTAAATCCATGCGAAGTCCTTGGACATTTTGCTCACAAATTGTAAGAAACTCACAACCGACTTTGGCCTATTCATAAAGATTAATTGGTCTCCCAGTTAGTTCCCTGGAGCTCACAGGATCCTCGAGGAAGTGTCATGGACTCGTGACCAACTCCTCGTGAATTCGTGACCTTAAATAATTACTGACACGACTAACTCGTGTACAATCTTGTTTCTACTAGTTGTTCTCATCTCGAAAGAAACGCAGGGACAATGGTACCGAAATATAATTTACTAGCTTTTGCCCGCGGCTTCGCTCGCGTTAAATTCGAGGTAACACGGTTCCCCTTTTCTGATTTGCAGGCATTTTTCGTTGGTAACAAAAAGTGTGTGTACCGATTTTTAGCTTCCTACATGGAAAACTGCGAAAAGTCCCATATAAAATTTCAACCCCTCTTTTAACGGGATGGGGGTAGATTTCTGAACAAAAATGATTCACGATGTTCTTGTTACTGCCGAATAGTCTGCACACAATTTTTTTTACTTTCTACCTTGAAAATTGCGAAATGCTCCATACAAATTTCAACCCCCCATTTTAGGGAAGTGGGAGATTATAAAGAAACATAAAGGAAAACCAGAGTCCCAACTATCTCTGTACCAAAATTCATCAAAATCGCTTTTGTTATTTAGGCGTGAAAACGTAACAAACAAACTCACTTTCGCTTTTATAATATTAAGTAAGGATTATAAGTAAGGATTTATTTACTTAAATGTAGGTACAGATTTGATGTTCAGTTTCTTAGGAGTCCCGAGACATTTTGCCAAATTGTTTAATGCTTTATTCAATTAATTAAAAACATAGACTATTCGTTCCATTCACTAAGCAAGCAACATGACTATAATAAAGATTAGATTCATTTTGCCGATAGTGATAAAATTGTGATATTCCTCCATGGACTCCATGGACTCCATGGACTCTTCATGGATTTCTTTAGCCATCCGTGCTTACTAACTTCAATCAAACGATGGTTGGCGACCTTTTACGAATTTTCTACAAATATAACAAAACTAGCTTTTGCCCGCGACTTCGCTCGCGTTAAATTCGGTATAACACAGTACCAGCTACCTGCAGTTTTTGCTCTTGCGCCTTATTGATTTGTAATAGCAACGCTAAGTTTCCCTTTTCTTCCCTCGTTCTCCCTCACAGCCTATGTCCGTCTCCTGGTTCCCAACTATCTCTGCACCAAAATTTATCAAAATCTGTTTAGCTATTAAAGCGTGAAGAGGTAACAAACAAACTCACTTTCGCTTTTATAATATTAGTAAGGATAACACCATGATTTTTTTTTGTTATTACGATAGCAAAGGATTGGTCCTTTGCAGAAGCTTACATCTCAATCGCACAAATTCTGGACCACCGAAGCGTCCACAGATTATCCCAGCACAATAAAAGCTAAATAATAAAATAATGAAACCAAACGTAATGTTTCTTCGACCAGTATACTCAGGACCCCATGTCGAGTGCAATTTATTGAGCTGGCAATACTGCGGCAGTATTGCCCGCAGCAGAGTAATTATATACCGTATTCGATCTGTGTTTTGCAATAAAATAGCTAAAGTTGTAGCAATAACTTGGGTTTGAAGACGTTAGCTAAACTGTCGTTTATGGAAATGGTAATAGAGCTTCTAATTGATGGTTGGTAAATTGCATTTTGTTTTCTGAATGGTTAATGGCTGGGATAATGAAGCAATTCTTGTGAAAGGACGAGCCTTGGCAGAAGTAGTTGTCGAGTAGGAAGGTAGGTACTTTATAGTTTCTCTTCGTCATCATTGTCAGATAGGCTTCTGAGAGTAATGGTAGTAAAACCCTTAAAGATAGAAATAATTTTATATTGCAAACATGGGTAAGAGTAAATGATGACAAAAAATATATTGACAGGTTCAATATCCCGGAGCATCTCCCGCGAGTATAAATTACTAGCTTTTGCCCGCGGCTTCGCTCGCGTTATATTCGGGGTAACACATTTCCCTTTCCTGATTTGCTTTTTTTACATTACATTACCTTTAGTTTTTGCCCTTGCGCATTAATAAATTTTAATAGCAAAACTAAGATTTCCCTTTTCTTCCCTCTTTCTCATTATCACTTTTTTTTTAATGTGCCTATGTCCGTCTCCAGGGTCCAAATTATCTCTGTACCAAAATTCATCAAAATCGGTTAAGCCATTTAGGCGTGAAGACGTAACAAACAAACTCACTTTCGCTTTTATAATATAAGTAAGGATTAAAAAAGAATACTATTTGTTTCGAGAACTCATATTCTTATACAGACTAATACAGACATATGCAAACAAAATGAGCTAATAAATACATTTAAAAAATACCAAAAAAACTTCGATTTCTATTTGCCTTGAATTTTATTGTTCGCTAAGACAACTGTGACAAGATCTCTCCGAGACACGGAGTGGCATGCCGTCCAATTCCAAACTCCAGGCACGCCAATAGACTTTCTACTCAAACCGGGAATCGACTGCGACTGCTGGGGAAACTGGTAGATAGGTAGAAGCACTGCCTCTTCTTATACAAAGGTTATCCGATCCTAAGACCTAAGACTGTACAACGACTAATCTCTCCGATTCCTCATTCAAGAACATTAAGCAGACATAACGGTGTGCCGGTGAGATATTGTTCGCGCGTGTTGGTAATTACCCTAATGTACGGACGGTCAAGTGCGGACCGGTGCGATAAAGACGATCTGCGTAGTAGCTTGCTTAGGGTTGCAAAGTCGTCGGGCCTTTAAGAAATTCAGCAAAGCAGAGGGTCTGTCGGGACTGCCTATCGGGCCTGCGGGTTGTCCGAAAGACCACGGCGCCGGAACACAAATGGCAAAAGAAGGACCATGAATGGGTGTTAGACAGTACAAGTCTGACACTCTCTTTCGCTCCGCTTAGAGCGGGAGAAGTTATTTGACGATTTCCCATCCGAAAAAAAGTACTGCAAAGTTTGAAAATATAAGTGGAAGAGGATAGACCATCCTTTCATAGTATTTTCTACTTCTCCGCTATACTAGTTGCGGGATCCAAAAGACAGCTTAAAATGTCTTAACCGTTTCTCCGTGACTGACCTGCTTCATTGCCTCGTTACTTCTCAGATGGACACCACTGATGATTTGGGCTTCTAGTCACACTAGCTATAGACACATGCGCGTCTAATTATTGACGGCACGGTTGGCGCAGTGGTTGAGCGATCGGCTGCTGCGCTGCGTGTCGTGGGTTCCCGCACGGAACAAACATTTGTATGGCCTACAAATGGTTGTTCCGGGTCTGGTTGTTTGTGTATGTGAGTTTGAGTGTTTGTAAACGCACCCACGATACAGGAGAGAATACTGATAGAATACCAAATACTGCCAGCCCTACCCACAACAGTTAGGATAATCATCCTAAATTATTGGCTAGTCTGTCGGACGGGAGTACTGTACGTGTAGTGCGGGCTATGGGCTACAGACAGGGCTCCGCACCGGGCTACGTGCCAAACAGCTGGTCGATAGCCCGCCGGGGTCAACGCTACATCGCTGGGAACTTTCTGATTGCAAGATTTGTGAGTGGAGATCCAAAAAGCAATGATATTGATTCAACTTGATGTTTAATCAGCTAGAACCATCATCTGCCTAGCCTTTTCCCAACTATGTTGGGGTCGGCTTCCAGTCTAACCGGATGCAGCTGAATATCAGTATTTTACATGGAGCGACTGCCTATCTGACCTCCACAACCAGTTAAGTTAAGCTAGAACCATTTGATATAAACGTTAATCAAATGACGAGGTATACTTGGTAGGTATTAGGGCCCTGGAATATCATGATTAGAGAAGGGATAATTGGATGAATAATATGCATACCTTAAGCTAATTTTTGGCTAACAAGGTATGGAAGCGGCTTCTAAGGATATTTTAATTTAAAATGAAACCCCGGGATTTCGGAATTGCATAACTAATCGTATATTTACCAACGTTTAATAGAATTGGCACATGTCACAAAACTCGTTAAAAATCACAGACAAAAGTAGGGCAAAGCAACTTTAAAACGTTGTAACAAGGCAACAGTCATTTGTGTCGAATCGGATCCCGGGATCGCGTGATATTTTCGATAAAAAAGTGCTTTCCATAATTGCCAACATCTTTATTTTAGGTAAATATACATCCGAATATACCACCTGTAATTATAATTTAGATATTATTTATTTAATCATTTATGTACCTACACACAGAAGAAAACATAAGGAAACATCTTAACAAAACTTAGAGTACAAAGGCACAGTTTATTTCAAAAGAAATTTCTACCAGCACGCTTGCGAAAAGAAATTTTATATGAAGAAAAGAAACGTAGACAGTAGTGTGTGAGAAGAAGAAAAGAATAGCATTTAAAATATTAATGTCTTAACCTTATTTGTTATTTATAATTTAAGGTTAGCAAAAAATAATTTCTGACGTTCCTTATTGCGATGCGGAATAAGAAGATGCATATAGCTAATTAGAAGAAAGTTAAAAAAGGTGATACTTCGGCCCCGAAACATAAAGTGCATTTGCCCTTTAATTGCCCTTAAACATATGTGGGTTTTAGTCAGTAAAATTCTGACACTCGGACAGGACAGGACAGGGAGAAGTTATTTGATGATTTACATCCGCAAAAAAGGAGCACGCTTTGGGGTGACGGTCGAGAAATGTTACTGTGACGACACTTAATAAGTTGGATCAATAGAAGATAAGGAAAATCTAAAAATTCAGAGACTAAACAAAACTGAAGATCGCTGAGGACAGGATTCAAACCTGCGCGGGCAGAACCCATTGGATTTCGAGTCCAACTCCTTAACCACTCGGACACCTCAGCTGCTTGTAGGGGTGGCTGAATAGAGGAGTCACTAAAAGCTAATAAAGACATAGCTATTTTCCGAATTGTGTTTTAGGACCGATTCTCAGCTTATAAGGACTTATTAACGTCTCAACAACATAATTTTTTAATTTATTCGCTCTGTCTTTCTCTGTGTTTTCCATGCCTGTCTATGTTTAAGTTTACATGTGGTACTTTTCTGTTTTACTTTATAATTTTTAATATGTTGTGGAAAATGTCGTAGGTTACATATACAGGGTTATTTGTAAAACACAGGCAACGTCTCAGGAGCATGTTACTAACATCATAATCAACAACTTTTGTTCTAGGAAATTTAAACATTTATCATATTTTAGTTCATCAGATTTTCATACAAAAATAAAAATATTGAAATTGAACGCTCTAAATGTTACGAAATCTATGCCATAGTATAAAGAGGGGAAGTACGATAACTTCATACAAACGCGTAGCGCGCGGCTTGTATGTGTGCGCCGTAGTATCTATGCGTCGCCGCACGCACACTAAACAAAATCTCGGCTCCTTTCGCGCTGCGCCAGTCGGGGCTAACACTGCACGAGGTTCGCGCGTCACGGCTTTTCGGCACCGCTAAACGAATAAAAAATGTCTGATAACCGCGGGAGAAAGTATTGCTGTGTGTTTGGGTGTCTTAATAATTCATCAATTCCAGAATTGTCTCAGTTCAAATTACCTATTGAACAGGAAAGGTAAGCTACTCACTTATTCTAGCATAATTCAATTTTTTACTTCATAATGAGATACCTACCTACCTACTGACTTCTTTTTGTTGTATTAGCATATTAGTTTTCTATCACACAGAGGAAGTAGAATAGAATAGAATAGAATATACTTTATTGCACACCAAAATCTACGAAACAAAACTGTTTTACAAAAAGATGTTAAATCTATGGTTACAATGGCGGTCTTATCGCTAAGAAGTACCGCGAGTTATCGCGAAGTAGGTAGGTAGGTAGGTCTACTTTCCCACTAGAATGTTTGTACTTTTGATCTGTCAACTGATTTACCGCTATTGCTTTGTTTACGTTTAGTTGTGCCGATTTCTCAGTATTGTAGGTATATTAACTAAGTACCTAACTACCCACAGTTATGAAATCGTAATTAAAAATAAGTTATTGACTAATTTTAAATTATATACAACATTATTTTTAGTATATGCGAAACCTGAATAAAGTTTGTTCAGAATAAGTAACTGAATCGATTCCAATAGTTTTTACACCATGTTAAATTTTGTCCCAAAAATATTAATAAAAGGTTACGAGTTGGACACATAGTAGGCATACGAAATCATACGGCGCGCAACAAGGTCACGGCAGGTCAAAGCGACAGTACCTACGTGCGGCGTAGTTTGTGCCGCTCCGTGGCGGTTTATTTTATCTTTTGTTATTATAAATAATGCTGCTCTGTATCTTAAATACATTTCTATATTTGATAGGAAAACCATTGTTGAATTTTATTGACTATTATGAGATCTTTGACAGGGCTGGGCTTTAAACTAATGAATTTGTGATAGTACAAATTAGAGAGGCCTGACAAACCCTGTACCCAGAAAATAAAAGTAAAAAATACAACTTCTCGACCCTTGCCAATTTATAGGTACTGAATTAAAATTTAGCTAAAAGTGACAACCCTATGACAGTAGGCAATTATATCGCGAATTGGGCCGGAGATAACCTACTTCCCCTCTATTTACTTTGTCTATGCGACGCAAACGTATACCTACAAGCGGCGGTGTAGGTATGTAGGTACAGCAAAATACGGAGTTGAAATGTGTTAGATAGGACAACGAAATCTTGAAGATTTATTTTTGGTAAATGTGTAAAATTTTGTAAAAAATCATAGAACAAAAGTTGTTGTAGATGATTGTAATACAGTCCTACAAGGTTGTCGGTGTTTTACAAATAACCCTGTATAACTCTTGTTTATTAATTACTTTGTTAAATATTTCAATGTATAACTGTTTATTTTCCCAAATAAAAAACCACCATCAATACCACCAACCCTAGACTTTTCGGTCTAATTAAAAATACCCGTTTCACATAGTATAAGTGAATGGATACGAATTGTGCTAGTTGAAAACAATTTAATAACTGAAATGCTTTTGGATAATAATTCTATTGATCCACAACGTTAAGTTTACGTCGGGCTCGTACTAGAGCCTCAGAAGTCATGAAGTGTGCTTTTGCTGCAAAACAAGGACAGGAAATACGTAGGATATACCTAATGAAAAGATATGACTCATTCGTCAGTCAGAGAACAAAACACTGATAACCCGTCACAACATTCCCTTATCGCCTTCTTTGGCGAAATTCTCACAAGTGTCACATTCAATTGATTTATGCCAGCAATAAAACAGTTGTTCCTTTGTTGTAGACTAGTAGTACAGTCACAAGCATTATTACCTATATACTTAAGAAAACCCAAAAGTGATTTTCTCGAGATATAAACGTTTCTTCTTTGAGATAAGCCCTATTTCTTAATAATTGGCTTCTAAAATACTAGGTATCATGTTCACGTTCAACGTTTGAGAAACTCAAATTAAAAGCATTTATTTTAATTAGACCATTACAGGCACTTTTGAATTTCTCCTGTATCGTAGGTGCGTTTACAAACATTTAAACTCACATACACCAACGGCTAGAGCCGGAACAACTATCTGTGGGTCCACAAATATTTGTTCCGTACGAGGATCGAACCCGCGTCACGCAGCGCAGCAGTCGATCGCTCAGGCACTGCGTCAACCGTGCCGTCGAAGTTTAATGCGATGATTCATCAGAATCGGTACCATTCTCCCAACCACCAGGGCCAAAGTTGCTTTCTGTATACACATTGGTGTTCGTGATTGTACAACAATTGTTTGACCGTATCTATTGGGAGAGCGCAGTAACTCTTGATTGTATAATTATAGAGCAGCAGACGGCGCGCCAGACGACAATTGACATTAGGACCTAGGGTATGATGACCTGGATAGATTTACCAGTTGCTCAATTAGGTTGAGAGGGCGTGAGAAAATTTTGTTTGCGAAATTGGTGTAGGGTATGCTGCAGTTATCAATATAAGGTGACTAGCTTTTGCCCGCGGCTTCGCTCGCGTTAAATTCGGGGTAACACAGTTCCCCTTTCCTGATTTGCAGGTACCTGCTACCTTCAGATTTTGCCCTTGCGCCTTATGGATTTGTAATAGCAAAGCTAAGTTTTCCCTTTTCTTCCCTCTTTCTCCCTCATATCCCACTTAAAAAAAAACCTATGTCCGTCTCCTGGGTCCCAACTATCTATATAGGTACCAAAATTCATTAAAATCGGTTTAGCCATTAAGGCGTGAAGAAGTAACAAACAAACTCACTTTCGCTTTTATAATATTAGTAAGGATAAGGATAAGGATGTAGAGAAGTAATCGCAAGCGCAGTTGTTGGACATGAGCTCTTGGGTTCGTTTTCTAGGTTGGGCAATGTGTTATTGGGTTTTTTCTATCAGGAATTTCCTAGTAGCCAGCAGTCTGCCGTCAGCCAACCAGGCATGAATCTAGAAGACTCGACGGCTATTGAGAAATTTCTGACCGAAATACTTATCATAGACCCAATTTTGAAGTGTATGTCGGTAGTTTGCTTAACGAATATTTTTTATTAATTGTTATTACCTAGACACGCTTCATTAATTATAATATGAATGTTTAAAACGAATGAACGTTTCAAATTAAAATGTTACGTTTAAAATGCTCTAACATCTGTATACCATTACATGGCGAAACATGTAAGTTCACAATTCTAATAAGACCTTAATGTACCACGTTTTTCACAAATAAATATGATTGTACTAGCTTTTGCCTGCGGCTTCGCTCGCGTTAATATCGGGGTAACACTTTCCTGATTTGCAGGTACCTGCTACTTGTAGTTTTTGTACCCTAGCGCCTTATTTATTGTAATAGCAAAGCTATGTTTTCCCTTTTATTCCCTCTTTCTCCCCCATGTCTCGCTTTTTTTTCCTCCTCATTTCTCCAGGGCTCAACTATCTCTGTACCAAAATTCATCAAAATCGGTTTTAATTAGCTATGTAGACGTCAAGACGTAACAAACAAACAAACTCACTTTCGCTTTTATAATATTAGTAAGGATTCTATACCGACCTACTTTATCCAGTGAAATTTTTCAAAGTTCACAAATACGTCTCGCCATCTTGCCATCAACTTTTGGCGCCTCAATTCCCAGTTATTTTCTCAATTTCTCAAAAACGTCTGCTCCACCAACAATTACATCATCATAATAATCTTTTGTATATTTCCAAGAAGTGTTCCGACATCCCGCACATCACTGAGGCCTATCTAATTGGCGCGGTCAATGGCGACGGCTTTTGATGTCTCATTTCCTGCCCTGCGAAGATAACTCTATGCTCCATCCCTCTTAAACCTACACTTGGTGATATCTCTGTCCCTCTCAGTTAAATATCCCGTGAAATAGAACTGTGGCCACACAAGATTAAGAGCAATGATTGGACGGATTCCGGTTACCTAGGAAAAAGTATTTTTGATGAGTAAATTTTAATACCGGTATTTCCGTGGCCTCATAAGATTCCAATATGAGCTTCTCTGTTCCTTTTTCGAATATGGGTTTTACGTTCTTCTCCTTTAGTCTGGTGATCCGCAGCGCCATTGCTGACAATGAAGTACTCAGTTCAATCTCGGGGTCCGGTCGGGCAAATTGTAATTCCATTTTCCACCAGGAGGGCCGGAGTCTGGATTACATGGAGCTGTGACACTCGCTCGATGCCCTCCGACCGAGGCCGCAGTGAGTGAGTGGGACAGGTGAATAAAGAATAGCCACTTCAGGTTTTGATTTCTTTAATAATTCCAAGGGTTCCTTTCAACAGGGGTAAATATCACAACAAACTGTAAAACTTTAGCAGTGGTTTATGAAGCACAAACTGATTTTAAGACATAGAGATAGATTTTATAGATTTAAAACAGCTTTTAAAACAATAATTCAGCACAGGCTGCTAGCCGTGATCAAAATGTAATGAGCCAAAAAATATTGTTGAAGATGAAATGACAGAATGCAATTCGAAATGTGAATATATGTTGATTCAAAAGGAAAGAGGTTGGGACAACAGAGAGGGTGAAATACCCACTCTAGTACAGGAATCCTTACTAATATTATAAAAGCGAAAGTGAGTTTGTTTGTTTGTTTGTTTGTTACCTGTTCACGCTTTAATGGCTACACCGATTTTGATGAATTTTGGTACAGAGATAGTTGGGAACCAGGAGACGGACATAGGCTAACTTTTATTTTAAAAAAGTGGGATGTTAGGGAGAAAGAGGGAAGAAAAGGGAAAACTTAGCGTTGCTATTACAAATCAATAAGGCGCAAGAGGAACTGTGTTACCCCGAATTTAACGCGAGCGAAGCCGCGGGCAAAAGCTAGTATAATATATAACCCATCTGGCAAAAGTTCGGGTGCTATCATATCATGTCTGCCTAATTCGTCCGGAAATTACAGGCTTGATGTTCTGTTACGGGTTCTACGTAACTAAGAAACAATGTAAAAGAAAAATTAAAGAGATATTTTAAAACTTTTCCCATAATTCAGCTAATAGTGTTGAAACTCAAAATATACAAACTTCCCACCAACAATTTGTATGAAACAATAAACTTTGCGAAGACTGTGGGGAGCGACATATTGCTACAATGTTATATATTGTGCGCCGGCGCGGTTCGAGGAACAATAATAATAATCGAGGCAAGTACACTGAATGGGAAATAAATTACACACGACGCCATTAGGGACGGGATGCTTTGTTGGCGGGAAACTCACTAGTCGATAAGAAGCTTATATTTTTCTTGTAATTATTGAGAATAGCGGAAGTAAATTTTTTATGAGATGTTTTAAGAAATATCAAGAAGTTCTCAACGACTAGCTTTTGCCCGCGGCTTCGCTCGCGTTAAGTTCGGGGTAACACAGTTCCCCTTTCCTGATTTGCAGGTATTTTTCGTTGGTAACAAAGAGTGTGTGTATAGATTTTTAGCTTCCTACCTTGAAAAGTGCGAAAAGTCCCATATAAAATTTCATACCCTCCTTTAAGGGGTTGGGGGCAGATTTCAGAAAAAAAATATGCAAGATGTTTTTGTTAGTAACGGATAGTCCGCATACCAATTTTTAGCTTCCTACCTTGAAAATTGCGGAATGCTCCATATAAACTTCCACCCCCTATTTTAGGGAAGTGGGGGGTGAGAAAGAGACAATAAGTACCTAGCCTATATCCGTCTCCAATGTCCCGACTCTCTGTCCCAATTCATCAAAATCGGTTTCGCCATTTAGACGTGAAGGCGTAACAAACAAACAAACTCACTTTCGCTTTTATAATATTAGTAAGATTAAGTAAGGATTACCAATCACGATAGTACAGTTTGTCTTGTCTTTTAATATTTATTTGTTCGCCCCAGTAACAGGGTTTCGTGTTTAACAAAAGCCTCATCTGTCATGATGTCTTGCACTTCAAAGGATAAACTTCAAATAGTTATGGCCTATCGCCTTTCCTGTTAAACGTAGGCTTCGCCCAATCCGAGCTATGTCACCCTGCCCAGCATAAAAGATGACTGATGATGATGATGACTAAACTAAGTAGATGTGATCCGCATTCCGTATCTAGTCTGCTTTAGCTATCTATTACGCCAGGGACTCTTGGATCGAACATCGGTCCGGTAAAGGCTGCCACTTCAGCGTGTTTACTTTGTATATCATATAGAAGACCAATCTAAAATGAAGAAAATCACTTTTAACTCGATATCGATCGATAAACAGTATTTCCCACCCCTACCACCGCCTGGAGCGGTGCGCGTACGCATCGAACATCGCAATTTTGCCGTGCGCGCGCCGCTCACTTATTAAAGCCTTCCGCCCCGCCCTAATGCCCCCTATTACAGGTAATATAATAAAACGCGCCACGTTGGAGCTCGAGCCTTGTCATTATAGCGACATTCATGTATTTTATTTATTTTATAACACACCTATGTTTGATGTGGACATGAATTATGCATTTTGGTGCTGTGCAGGTTGTGGCTATGGAGAAGATAGGTTTAAAAGGGACTGGAAGAAGTTTATTTTAACTCTTTACCTATTTATTTTAAGGGGTTTTATCACTAGTGATAATGTCACCCCCATTGGAGATACATTGAAAAACTTAACACTAAACAAATGTTGTTATTATAATTAAGACCTACTTATGTCTCTTTGCACTTTTGTAGACAACCAACATTCTAACCTCCTCCGACAAAGGGGACGCTAGAAAGCTGTTACATGCCCCCACTTCAAACCCTCCACCAAGCAAATATTGGCTTTCGAGTATGTTTGCTTCAGGCTTCAGGTTGTGGAAGCTAGAACCGCAGTCACTCTATGTAATATTCTGGTATTCAGCTGCAACCGTTTGGATTAGAAGACGACGCCAACATAATTTTGATTAGTCTTACTCTAAGCAGTTAGTCTAAAATCATCAGCAAGCAGTTGATACAGTGATTTAAGCTGATGACTAATCCTCAAAGAGATGTCAGCAAAGCCTGCCAGAGCCTCCGCCTGCCGGGGTTGCGGGTTGTTCGAAAGAGATACCGCGGCAGTCAGTTTAGTCAGTACAAGTCTGACACTCCCCGCGCTCCACCCAGAGCGGGGGATGTTATTAGATGATTTGCCACCCCAAAAAAAATTCCCAGCATTTCCATTATTTTCATATAGATGATTCTTTACCCAGCATTTCCATGTGTAGAAGATTTAGCCTTACTAAGTTATCTAGAGGCTGGTATAATCCTCAATCCAACCCAGCAGTCGCGTGGGACGCTCCGGCCGTTAGGCGGTGCGAGTCGACTCCCGGCCACCGCACGCGAGTCTGTAGACGGTGAGCAATGGATAGCTCACCGTCGTCCGTCCGTCTAGTCTAGTTACGACTGGCCGTGTCGACGGCGCGTTTGTGTTCCACCCACGCCTCTATGAAATGTCAGCAAAGCAGGGGTCTCTCTGCCGGGGAAAGATATAATGCAGCCCCGGAACACAAAGAGCAAAAAAAAGGAACATGGATACGTTTGTGTCAGTAAAAGTCTGACACTCCCTTCCGCCCCGCCGCCCAGAGCTGGAGGAGTTATTTGATGATGGTATAATGTATTGTCACACTAGAAACAACGAACCCGTAGATCAGTAGTTATACGTGTCTTCTATCATTGTACAGAAAACTATTAAAACAACATAAATTGCCTACTGTGCGTTGATTACTGCTTTATCCCGCAACCGAGCCTTTTAATTGTTGCGGTAAAACTCTAAGAGAACATTAATAGCCTCAACAATGATTATTACTTTAAACTTGCTTACATGAATAGCGGTATAAGCAAAGTTAATTTTGAATGACGGTCATTCGATCCTCAGTTGCAACATCGGTTGAACCTTAATAGCTAATTGAATAGATTTCTAATTACATTCTGAAATTAGAAATTGGCTTCTGAAATTGATTGTACATTCGATGATTTATTCCGTGGCGACAGGATACCTTCTCAGGTTAATTTTGACAAGTTTGGTAATCTACTACATACCTACTAAACTTGTCAAAATCAACCGTTATGCGATCAGTGATCGACCATTCTGACACTATTGTAATAGCAGACTTAGGCCCCAGGCCGAATGTTACCTGTCGTGGTTAGATACCACGGCCCTGGAACACAAAGGGCAAAAGAAGGAATATGGATGGATTTTAGTCAGTAAAATCTGATACTTCCTCCGGTCCGCCCAGAGCAGGGAAAGTAATTTAGTGATTGCCCATACGCAAAAAATTGGCCGATTCTTGAGTACACTATGTTTGTAACAAAAGTAACAGACAACAAAAACTGCTGCTTCGCCATTCCACGTGAGATGCAAACGACTTTTATAAGCGCAGTCCAACCTGCCAGCTTAGGACCCTGTTGGACCTGGCCTTAGTGACCAAAAATGCACAAGCTTTCTCATCGTGGCGTAGAAGTCTACATAGGCATCTGCATCCCTGATACATTAGAGAATCGGAGCGCCCCACCGGCATCCTAAAGGCATTATTATATTGAACGCGGAGAGCGCTGTAAAACTCATTTTTCTTCCATAATTTAACTTCGAATCTCTTAATTTGTCTTAAAATTCAAGAAATACCTATCGACTTTCTACATCAAAGTAAGGACGTAAGAAACATATTATTGGCTACGGTACCTCGATGTCTCTTGCGCGCTAGGGTCGTCGGCGCATCGAATTTTATGTGGCTGCATGAAGACATCGTGGCGGAGGTAGGGCTATGCTTACGACGCTTTTATGAGCGCGGCAAGGCTTTGTGGTTAGGGTGGCGGCATAGTGCCTGTAATGCGTGCTGCGAGGTATTTTATTGCATTATTGTGGATATTACTAGGGTGGTTTGAAAAGTTACCGACCTTGCCGTGAAGATAGCAGCACTCGCCAATAAAAGCTTGCGAATGTAGCTGTGCATCTTTTGACAGTTACCTACTCACTAAAATTTCAGCCATGACAGCCATTTTGAACGCGAAGTTTTTATTTGACAGTAGTTTGAATGTGTCGATGTAAGTGTGTAAATTGTAACAAGTTGTAATTATTTTACTACTATGTAGTATAAAGAGTGAACGCGTGGAGGTGAACGCGTCAGTTTGGCCCGGACTTTGCGGGTTTTTTAAGAGTTCCGTACAAACTTGTGACTTAAATGGCCATATCTTTTGATTGCATATACTTAGAGAAACACAGACTTGAATATATGGTTTTCATTTCAACTCGATACCTCCACGCGTTTCCGAGATAAAGTTTCATGACAGATAGACAGAAGGATAAAGTTTTGTTTATTTAAGTTAGTGCTTCAGTTGTTTTGTTTTTTACACACTGTGTCTACGTGTTTATTTTTTTCCATCTGTCCTATCGCAGGTCTGCTGGAAGAGATTTCTTTATGAAATAAGCAGTACCTTTGTGCTCTTTTTTCCTTATGTACTTTTTATAAATTGTTCTGTGTGTACATAAATAAATACATAAGGATAACAACGGAACCCAAAACAGGATTTACAGCAAATAGTAAATCATACTAACTTTATTAAGTAGTAGTAAATATATTTAAACTAATAAAAACTAAATCGTTTCGTCGCTTCATCCCCGCTCCGCTCGTCACCTTACCTCCGCCTGAGCGCCGCAAGCGTATCACAAAGATGAGATATTGCTATTCTGGACACGCGCGCGATTCAACCTCCACTATTCACTGCCGACAGTTTATAATCGCCTCTCCTTTCATGAATTTTATTTGCAATTATATTACAAAGGTTCTGTATAGAACATTGTCAATGAAAAATGGCTATTGACGTTTCTGTGTTGTGAAACGTGGGTGTCAAAATTCATGTGGACATCGCCAGTCATGACATTCATATAAGAAATCATTCCTCCTCATATCCCTCGTCCAACTTCTGTTAAATTTTAATGTCTTCTTTCTTTTGTGTTTTCTGGTTTTGTTTTCAAACTATGTAAATTCATCGAAATTAATAAAATTAAGTTGTAACTTTTTGGATCGTTAATTTTTTTTTTTTACTTGTCTCTTTTCTTTTCTGTTTCCGTCATATGAATTGATAATCTAAATCTGCAAAGAAATACTTTTATTGTTTTTATATTTTTTAATTACTGTGATTACTTGCTAAATATTCTCCAGCGTTTGATAGTTTATTACTAGTACACGTGTTATTGGCAAAATTGTGGTATCTCTCGTCCACAAAAGCCATTAATGAAGAGTTGACATTCATATCCGCGATGTTAACGTGTTGATTAGGGTGTCTTAGCTCTCTTAAAGAAATTCTGTTGACAGCAAAGTTTCTTAAGATTACACCAAAAATAAGTTAAATTAAATTAAAAAAATGTTTTGCCAAAGTTGAATGTGACTGGAAAATTAAGTAATTGTAGCGTAAGATGGAGACGAAGGGGTTAGCCATCTCTAACTGCTCGATTCATTTTGTTTGACAAAGGTACCTATTGCCAACACATATTGCTGTTATGTGTTATTTGTCTTACATTATTATAAAGAAGCTGCCTCCTATTCTGTCGAGCTAGACGTTAGTACGGCTGGCTGCATTTCGATCATATTAAAGGAAAATACCTGTAAATAATTTGTGGAGGCTACCTTTATCTGTATCAAAAGAACAAAAGACCCCTTTTTTCTCGGATGGGAAGCCATCGAACGACTTCTCCCGCTCTGGGCGGATCTGAAAGGAGTGTCAGACTTGTACTGACTAACACCCATGCATGTTCTTTCATTTGAACCAACCCGCGGCCCCGGCAGGATGGCCCCTAAAACACTGCAAAAGGATACGACACTGATAGATTTATAGGTCCTACCTAACTCAGTATCTACCTGGTGTTCGGAAACCACGGTAACAATTTCTCCGTACCGATTTACCATCTACAATTATTTTACATCTCAGAATGCGGATCTCCAAATCCACAACTTCGTTGGCGGCAAATACCTACATTGATGTTAGTCGCTCGTAACATTCATACATACATCCTCTGTGTCTAAGCGGCAGATAAACGACGCAGCGAATCTTTGCCATTAACTTAACGGGTTTAATGTTGACATAAAGTTTATGTAGATTCTAAATATATAAAATTTTGAGGTAGGTATGATGCAATGCCAAAAGCGTAAATATGAAATTGATCTTTACCTGCAAAGACTTTTTATTCAGGTAGGTATTTTGGTGTCGCTTTCCGTATAACTAGATGCAGCAGAATACGAGTATTTAACAAGGAGCCACTGCCTATCTGACCTCCACAACCCCTCAGCAGGGTCATTGAGGGTCATAGATCTCATTGCTTATACCCTAAATTACGTTTAGCTTGTTTTCCGCCATATGCCACCTGATATTTAATGATAGTTAAATATCCGTCCTATCCTTCCTACCTGCGTGAGCGTTTTACTTACGCTCGCTCTCGGGGCACCCCTTGTAGATCGCACCTCAGATCCCTCCTTAAATCCCTTCCTCATAAAACTAGTTACTATTCCTATTCCTTCTCCATCCATGCCGTAAGATTGTGGAACTCACTCCCGCCTAGCATTAGAGACTTGAAAAGCATTTCAATATTTAAAATTAGATTAAAAGAGCATTACCTTTCCTCCCAGTTGTGAATATTTATAATATTGTATTTACATATCTGTTTATGTATTTTTGTGTTATGTATGTAATACAGTTAAATATTATTATGCTTATATGTGTACTTATATTTAGGTTAAGACATTCTTATTTTAGTTACTATTCTCTTCCTGTTCTCACACACTATTGTCTACGTTTCTTTCTTCATATTTCCTCTCGCAGGCCTGCTGGTAGAAATTTCTTTAGAAATAAGCTGTGCCTTTGTACTCTTTGTTTTTTATGATGTTTTCCTGTGTTTTTTCTTGTGTGTACATAAATTATTAAATAAATAAATAAATAGTTCTGTTGCAGTTGCTCTTAAAAATAGCTACTGATTTTTGGTAAGAGCTGGGTTCGTGTACACCGTGTGGTTTTAGTCAGTAGGAGTCTGACAGATCCTGACCCAGACAGAGGACATCCATCAAGGACTTCCACATGTAAATAAAAAAAAACCCGACTGCGTAAAAAGTCAACCAAACTACACACCCAATAAAAATAGAACTGAAAAGAGAAAAACAAGTAGGTACCTACTGTAACCTAGAACTATGAAGAACAGTCGGGACCCATTATTGGAGTGTGAGCCGTTCTAGATTTTAATGGGTCCCGACTGTTCTGTGTGTGTTTCGGAATTCCTGATGGGTCGCCAGATGCATGCCTTGTATGATCGTGATTCATAAAAGTCATACAATACAAGGGCGATCCGTTCCCTTAAACTTCTCACGATTCATAGTTTATTTTCTACACATTTTGTAACATCTCTATTCCAACATTAAAAGTTTAACTTCGAAGAATGTTACTTGCGCGATGTAGCTATAATTAGGTATCTGTAGTATGCAGTCGTCGCCTGAAGAAGAAGGTCCATCTGCTGTCGGGAAGATCAAGTTAGCTGGATACGCTCTTGTTACGCTGGTGAATGCAAGAGTTATAAACGCCTGTTAGTTTTAAGGCGAATGGGGTTGTTTGGTGAAGGGCATCAGAAGGAAGGAAAGAATTGCTGCGAGAGAGTAGATACCGAGTATTGGTCACTTTTAATTAATCAAACTAATATTATAAAGACACTAGCTTTTGCCCGCGGCTTTGCTCGCGTTAAATTCGGGGTAACACAGTTCCCCTTGCGCCTTATTGATTTGGAATAGCAACGCTAAGTTTTCCCTTTTCTTTCCTCTTTCTCCCTCACATCCCACTTTTTTATAAAAAATATTAGCCTATGTCCATCTCCTGGTTCCCAACTATCTCTGTACCAAAATTCATCAAAATCGGTTTAGCCATTGAAGCGTGAAGAGTTAACAAACAAACTCACTTTCGCTTTTATAATATTAGTAAGGATTTGTATGTGTGCGTGTATGTCTGTTACTCCTTCACGGTCAAACGGCTCAGCGGGTTTGGTTATATATTTTTTATGTAGATAGCTTCAACCCTGGTTTAACACCTAGGCTTTTTATGGATAAAAATATACCGGGATCCCGGTCTATGGTCTATCACAGCTAGTCTTGACTCGTATGAAAGCTGAGTGCAAGTTAAAAACACCTACCGCCATCTTTTTTTTTTTTTTTTTTTTTTTTCGGGTGGGAAATCATCCTATGACTTCCCCCGCTCTGGGTGGAGCGGGGGGGCATGTCAGACTTGTACTGACTAAAACCCACCCATGTTCCTTCTATTGCCCTTTACGTTCCGGGGCCGCGGTATCTCTTTCGAACAACCCGCAACCCCGGCAGGCACCTACCGCCATCTTAGATTTATTTTAACCAGTACCCAGTAGGTATTTTGACTCGCATACATTAACAGTCAAAACCGGAACCACTACCTGAAACCATGCATACACGTAAATAATTGCTCCGTGCCAGGATCGAATCCATTACACGCAGCACAGCAACCAATCCCTCAACCACTGCGCCAAACGTGAAGTCAATGAAAAAAAAATATCGCAACAGAACTCTTGCCTACTCTTCGAAAAAACCAGGAGTTAATAAAAGTTTGTATGTAAAAATATAAAGGTTAGAAATAAAACAAAACATTAATAAATACAACTTCATTCTGAATATAAATAACAAAACGACTATTTATAGCAAGTTACGGTATACACAATATAACACTAGTTTATACTAATCACATATTTGAATCACGTTGTCTTCGTTAATACAGTATTTATAAGTATGATCTAACTATTGTAATCTAACTTTTGTATTAAAAAAAACTTCAAAAAACCATTGCGAAAATTGCTGTACAAGAATCTAATGACGAGTAACCAACATTTCAAACTATCGTTGGTTAAAGCTCATTGTAGATGGCGCGGCCGTAGCTTAGTCCTTAATCTGACTAATGAGGATAATCTATTTAAAAATATAAAATGACGTAATTTTTTTAACCAATTGACAATGTTTGGAAGATATAAGATTGCTTTTTATTTGCTCTGGACGCTCTTACTGTGCACTTCTTTCTACATCGTTCTCACATATTTGTATAATCTCAACATGAATGATGTAAATACAATTTTGTAAAAAATTATAATTTAAAAGAGTGTCCATGGAGTTTCTTGCCCATTCTTCTCCATAGAGATCAACGCTTTGGAATGGGCAACTACAGTACTTTCACAAGTTATTATGCCTTGTGACCGGGACTGTAGATTAGTTTTGTTTCTTGACATTCAAAAGTGCCTGTTATGGTCTAATTGAAATAAATGGTTTTGAGTTTGAGTTTGAGTTTGAGTATAAGTTCAATAGTTATAGGTCAGTTCAAGCTTTATAACGGGTCGGAAGTTAGCTACGAATGGCGTTCTACGCATTATACAGCCAAAACTAAGCGTCGTCTGCGCCCCTCTGATGCCTAAAATTTTGTTCTGCGCAGTTTTACATTTTTTTTAAACGTTGCCCCACTCTAGGAATTTCTCCTGTATCGTGGGTGCGTTTACAAACATTTAAACTCACATACACAAACAGCCAGACCCTAAACAACTATCTGCAGGTCATACAAATATTTGTTCCGTGCGGGAATCGAACCTGCGACACGCAGCGCAGCAGTCAATCGCTCAGCCACTGCGCCAACCGTGCCGTCAATTCGTCAGTTTGAACCATTAAACATGCACAGATCGTTACTTGCAGCTAACTTCCGAGCCGCCATTACGTTTGAACTATACCACCCCAAAACATTTTACTGACGTAAACCAACCGCGCCCTATGACAATGTCATTCGAAAATCAAATGAGTCTTTCAACATTGTATGTGAAACATAATTTCTTCATAATTATGATATAAATAAGTACGAATAACTTAACAATTTACCAATATTAGGAGGGATTTCTCACTATAATTATTTAAATGTTGCCCTTGTTTTGTCTATACAAGATTATTCTACCATCTTGCAATGATGTGTAACGGCATGTTTCATCGCTTTAGAACTACCTGTAGGCCTACCATGACGTCTTAAAGCAGAACTTATTCCACTGAGTGAAAGAGATGGTGGTAGACACCCTGTATAGCTCTGTCTCTTTCCCTCAGCGGAATAAGTTCTGCTTTAAGACGTCATGGTAGGGTAGCTGGTCGTTTGAAAGCTACCTTTTTCACTAGCGCTTGTTTCCCGGTTTTGCTCACTATAAGAAGATACCAAGTTACCTTCTACCCATAATTGGTAGAAAAGCTACGCACGGATAAATACCCGGGTATGTTTTCCCCCGGATATTTTTAACCGGGTATTTATCCGTGCGTATCATCAAACTGACACATCAATACATCAGCTCCTTTATAGAGGTTGTAACCATGGTCAAAACCTTTACAAACCGTCAACCTAGCGTTCTGTACATCAAACTAAATACAACAGCGATCAAAAATATTGTTGTTAAACAATTTTTTTTTCGGTCTCAAAAATCTCGGTTTACGCTAAGACTCACTGTGATATAGTCATAATATTGCGCATAATGGTTGATTTTGACAAGTTTAGTATGTAGTAGATTACCAAACTTGTCAAAATTAACCATTATGCGATCAGTGATCGACCATTCTGACACTATTGCAATAGCAGACTTAGGCCCCTGGACGCCAGCGACAGTGTTACCAACCCTATTGATAATGATTTGCTATTATCACATTGATGTCCATGTTTTCTGTTTAATTCCTATTTTTTACTGTTTTTCAACTAACGTTCAGTGCCACCTATGAAATCCCAGTTTATGAATGACAGCTACAGGCCTATTGTATTGTGTAATAATAATGAGTGTGAAAATACTAAAGAGGAGGCAATAGAAAATGTAACTGAAAAATGATTTTACTTTGATTTTTATTGTTGTGATTATTAATATAACAATGTATGTGAGTTCTGGTATCTAAGAAAATTGTTTATTGTTTAATTACATGAGCAGGAGTATGAAATCTGCCTTTTTTACTTTACCTACTGTTTTTTTTTTCTGGCGAGTTTTTGTTTTTTAGTTTTTTGGGGTTGGCAACACTGGCTAGCGACAAATATGTGACGACAAAAATGTAGGTAAAATTAGTTTTTCTGCGTGGACGGCACGCGTGTGCTTTTATACTCTGGTATTTAAAAGGTTAAGTTTAATAATAAACCGTGAAAACTTAAAAGAGAGTTTTTAACTATTTGTATTATTACTATCGGATACGTTTTATGAACACATAAGTTAATATTACAGTTTACGGTATATTTCCTATAGTTATTTCATAATTCTATTGTATGGTGACATTACTAAAGCGTTCAGAAACGTATAATAAGGCAATTCGGTATTACAGAGCTGCAAGGTTATTTTGGCGTCTGGATTTAATCTGTTGTAACATGGCCATTTTGTTTTTCCAAAACAATTTTTAAGGACAGACTGTTTTGTACGTACTATCGTGCATTTAAACAAAACAATCCTTACTATTATTATAAAAGCGAAAGTGAGTTTGTTTATTATGTCTTCACGCCTAAATGGCTAAACCAATTTGATGAATTTTGGTGCAGAAATAGTTGAGATTTTTTTTTTAATGAGCAATGTGGGAAAAAGAGGCCAGAAAAGGGAAAATATAGGTTTGCTATTACAATAAATAAGGCGCAAGGGCAGAGTGATTTGCAGGTAGCAGGTACCTGCAAATCGGGAAAGGGTGGGGAACCGTGTTACCCCGAATTTACGCGAGCGAAGCCGCGGGCAAAAGCTATAGTAAAATATAAAAGAGAAGAATGAAAAGCGCCAAAATTAACACTGCAGCACTTTATAAGTATCTCTATTTTACATAGATTCTAATAAGTCAAGTACAATTCTGAAAGTCGACTGAAAACTAAACCAGCAAAGCCACACCGTCGCTTCGAGAGACCGCGACATTGTCTTCTAGTCTCGTTTTCACAAGTCGCTTTCGGAATTGTACCTTTCTGTTTTTACAATAATTATACACTCTGTCAACCAATTGCTGCGGTATGAAATTGTAACCTTATTACAACGAAGATAAAGACCACTGTTATTGTGATAGACGTGTCAGTACCAGCAACTAAATTGCAACCTTATCCTAACTAGATTAGAGTTTATTTTGACAGAGATGCATCATCTGTCTAGTCTTTTCCCAGCGCTTGTTATTATTCTCCTTGTGATCACAATATACGTGCCAGCAATTTTTTTATGTTCAATGTTTATTTTATTTTTAAAGTGAAACTTTTATTACATCGTCTCAAACTTTTTCGTCTGTGTGTTCCATGTCGCGTGACGGTCGGCCGCGGAGTATAATGTGAAAAAAAGTTTCACTTTTACCGTGGTTCGTCGTAATTGTGACTAATAAATAATTTTCTTTCTTTCTTTCATTCACTTTGATTTTGACAGAGTTGCATAATAACTGCAAAAGGACTATTGTATTGTGACCATTCAAAATGGCGGTCTATAAAACACAACCGATTATCGTTTTATTATTAAAAGCATTGTGCAATTACTTGTAATAGTTACTTTACCGTTTTCAACCATTTTCCCGTTGCCTTTTTGTCACAGAAACACTGGTTACTTGTTAATTTGACAAATTCTCTCATAAATTTATCCTAGATTTTCACTACATTTAAAAACATAGCTATTCGTGTCTATGACATAACAATTATACCACAGTGCATATGGGTTTTATGAAGTGAATGATTTTGTGGATTATTTTGTTGCATATCGCTGCTTTTAGTTTACCTAAAATAATGTACAATCCTTGTGTTCACCTAGCTGGACGGGGCTCGAAAGGGTAGTGATTAGGACATCGAAACCCCGTTTAGCCTTGTAGTAAAACCCGAATAAAACCCGGGTTTTACCCTTGTAAAACCCGGTTTTTATTCTTATCAGAGGACTTATGATTTTGTTTATTTTTTTTGTCCCATGAGAGATTTACAAAACAAGGATAATTCGGAATATAAAATTAATATTTTCTCTTAGGCTTGTAAGCGGTGCAGACTATGAGGTTAGCAATTCGAATGAAAAATCCACTTTTCTTGAACATACAATAACAAAACCACTGGGATATTCAGTAATCTCTATTTAATACCATTAAATTGCAGAGGGGCCTGCCACTGCCTGGCTGGGTTGGGGGTAATACCGCGGCCTCGAAAAATGAAGGGCAAAAGAAGAAACATGGGTGGGTTTTAGCCAGTAAACGTCTGACACTCCTTCCTACTCCGCCCATAGCGGGGTAAGTTATTTGATGATTTCGCATAGGTAAAAAAAATACCTTTAAATTTCCTTCTTTTAACCTACTTGCAAAAGAAGGAAGTTATCAATTGGTCTGTTTTTTTATCATATAGTTGTAGTAACAGAGGAGAAAACTCAAGATTTGCCAGCGGGCAATGAAGTGCAGCATAATAAGTATTAAACTTACACATCGCGTTAAAAACACCAACCTGCGCTCCATAACTAAGGTTGTAGATGTTGGGGAAAAAACAGTCAAGCTGAAATGCACCCGAAGAGATGGGTTAAGATCGTCACTTTAATGGACACCTGATGGAGGAAATCGCCGTCGAAGTAGACCGCGGGGAAGCTGGTGTGACGATCTGGTCTTCTAAGTGGGGTGAACATAGCCAGATATGTCACAGAGGAGAAAGGGGAGACCCTAGCAATGGAACAATTCAAAGGTTGTCTTGAAAAGATCGCTTTTACCGATAAGACCGCCCATTGTGTCACCCTATTTATAAGTTGTCTAGTGTTATTCTTGTTACTTGTATGGTGTACATAATAAAGAATATTCTATCTATCTATCAATTCAGAGTCTAGCGAAAGAAGAAAAGTAGTAAATATTCTAAATCGTTTTTTTCCACGCCTCAAAATTTCAAAGATACCAAAACAACTAGGTACCAAATAATCCACAAAACCATACCTCACTATACAGAGTGTTCCCTAGATTATACAGGTTGTTACTAAGAAGGCATCATGCCCTGACTGCGTTTCCACTGCGCGCCGGAGCGACGGTTGTGATTGGCTCGCGCAGATTTGTGCTTCTCCTTCTTGTCTCTGTTGTGGAGGACATCTTTTTCTTGACCTTGACCTTTTGGCTTGCCTGTTACGTCTGTATTCCTAAAAATAAAAATATTTTTTTTGTTAATTTGTATAAAAACACAATAATTTCTTTTAGTTTATATTTTCTTATGTTTTTAAATCCCAACCAAAAAAGAGGGGTGTTATTAAATTTGCCAGCTAAAACACTAGGAAGTGGCGAAGCGTGGGCGCTTTGAGGGACTGTCTTGTTGTATTGGCGTTCAAAAAGTGCTGATCATCAGCCTAATTTAAATAAATAACTTTTAATATGAAGTGTCTATGTCTGTTTATGGCATCATAGCTTTTAAATGCGTGAACCAATTTTGATGAAGTGCGTTTTTGTTAGAAAGGTGTCTTATTTTGTTTTTATTTATTGAATTACTATAGACACATGGTATAAATGAACTCTTCAACAATGCATTCTGTATATCAAGCTAAACACATTTTTTCGAGTCGTAAAATCAGTTTTTTTTACAGTAGCATGCAATAATTCTATATATATATTCTATAAATTATTATTTTACCTACATTAAACAAATCAGCAAGGAGAGAGTCGAGCAGGTATTTAAAGTAAAGTTATAACAATACAAACTTGTACAAAAAACAAAATGACCCCTAATATCTCCATGACTAGAATATTTCTAGGTTTGGTCTAGAACAAAAATATAATCACAATAATGAGGAGACCAAATGCCTTTCGGGGTCATTAAAGTTACTTTTAAACCCATTATATAGTAAACGACTGTAGTAGTGACACAAACAAAATCATAACCCTCCGTTGTCTTTGCCGTAGTCGGGTAATAAGCTGTGTGATACCCGCCGTTGTCTATGCCCGAGAAAAGTAAATAAAGGAGAGTGGAGTTTTGTTTATGGTAACTTTAAACAACGCCATCTACCATATAGCCAACAAACTACATCCCCACTTACCTAGGTTGCGGCGCGGGTCTAACCGCTCCCCCCCTGCCCCGCCTGGCTTGGTAACTAGCTTCCCTTCTAGCGCGCATCTCCTCGGGGTTGACACAGAAGTCCATCTTAGTTCGACTGTTGCTCGGCTGAGCCTCTTCCTGTTCAGGTTCGTCTTCCGATTCCTCCTAAAATCAATGGTGGTGATTAAGATCCTACTTAATATTATAAATGCGAATATTTGTGAGTATGGATGGATGTTTGTTACTCTTTCACGTCAAAACGGTTGAGCGGATCTTGATGAAATATGGCACAGAGTTAGTTTCTAGTCTAAAATAACACATAGGATATCGATCATGACGCAGGTGAAGCCGCGGGCGCCAGCTAAGCTAAGTACCTCATGATTTTTAGAACACAGAAGTTTGGTAATCATTTTTAAATGCAGGAGAGTTAAGGAATATGGACATGATGAAATATTGCACAGACCCTAAGTTACTAGCGTGATAATTTAAAGCCTATATCGTTTTCCAAGTTGAAATCTATCTCCTTGCCAAATTTAATTCGATCCGATTAGCCGTTTAGTTTCACATAAACATATAACACATGTATAAAGGAGCAATAACATTTAAGGGACATACAGCTAAGGTGATAATCAGTCTTTGTGCGTGTTCCCAGGTTCTCAAATAAAAAAAACGTTAAATATATTTTAGAGAAAAAGATATTTAACGATACTGAATCTATTTTTATGATATTGAATCTGTTTTAAAGTATGTCTGTGTATGTCTAACAATATTACATTAGTTTTCTATGGGTCTATGCCACCCGAGATAAAGTTTATTCATTCATTCATTAGCTTTTTTTGCATGAACTCCGTGCGACAACCCTAAAATTATCTGGGAGCAATTTATTTCCAAGTTTGTTTAATTAGGTAGGTATCTACTACATCGTACTACATCCATTAAATAATAGGTAAGGGGGGAGGGCCCGCCTGCCGGGGTTGCGGGGTGTTCGAAAGAGACACCGCGGCCTCGGAACGTAAAGGGCAATAGAAGGTACATGGGTGGGTTTTAGTCAGTACAAGTCTGACATGCCCCCCCGCTCCGCCCAGAGCGGGGGAAGTCATTGGATGATTTCCCACCCGAAAAAAAAGGGGGGAGGGCCGCGCACGCCGCGACTTATTAGTAATACTTCGGAACGATAGGTTAGGTTTGATTTTACAAACTGAGAAAAATCAAACCTAACCTAACCGAACCCATCGTTTCGAAGTATTACCGTTATGTTATTACATTTTTAACTGTTTATTTTTTAACTACTATGTTCAAAAGTTTATTTCTTGTTAATTTTCATGAAAATATTGTATGTTTAATTTCATTTAATAAACAACAAACACTACAGTTATCTATTTTATTACTTTGCCCAAGATAGGTTGGGGATTATTCATAATGGCCGGGAAAAGTGGTTGATCATGCTGTTTTAATCACATTGCCCAATTGAGTCGGGCATTATTAATACAGACCGGCCATTATTAATAGTGCCCGGGCTTATCAAATTGGCCGTAACACCTATATCACCGCAGGTACTAATTCACCAAAGTTGCGAAGTTTCCGTAAGTTTTGGATATATGACAGAGACAGTACGTATCTGTTAAATCCGGCTCGAAGGACCACTTTTATGCATGGTTCAAAGGTAGCCGGTTAGTTAAAGTTAAGTTATTGGTTGTAAGTTGACGAAAAACCCACAGACTTCACAATATTTTAGTTTTATTCTTAAGTTCCGTTGGATGCTTATCCGAGTTTATAGTCATTGCGGACTGAATGTCATTTCGGGGAACTTTGATTGCCCGATCATTCGTGTCTCATCAAATTTACGTGTTTTCTAAGTTACTGTGTACTAATAAAATATGGATCTATAATTTCCGAAATAAAATGATTACTATTATTTTATTACAGTTATAGCGCTACGGCAGCTACTCGTCAACTTAATAATATAAAAGTAAGTAAACGCGTAGCGAAAAGTGGGTTGCAGCTTTAGCAATTTGCCAGTACATCAACCGTACAGTGCTTCTTTTTTCACGTTGTATATTATAAGTATTAATGACACAAGCATGTTTCACCTCAGTTTCTCTCTTGTCGTGAGTCCTGAGCGCTCGCGGCGTCACGAATGGTCGCCGCGCGTCTTCCGTCACGTCGGCTGTGGGTGTGACGCCGTCGGAGTCGTACGTGTCGTCGTACTCGTCCGAGTACATGTCTACTTCGTCACATACCAGACTGGAAGGAAAGAAAATATGATTAGGGGTCGATTTTTATAACCTTAAAAGGAAAAAGAACCCTTATTTTGGGAACGTGTGGAGTTATTGAGTTGAAATTATGGGCCCTTGGAGCAGTAAAAATATCACAAGGTCGCAAATTTGTATGGAACCCTCTCAGCACAAGTGACACACGAACTTCTTTCTCGCCAGTTTTTTTAGTCATAAGATAACTGTTATCCAAAGAGTAAATGTGACGGTTTTACAGAGTGTCCATACAAAAACTGCCCAAATGACAAACATATTTGTCGGATAAAACTTAACAGTCATTATAATTAACACTTGAAACGGGATATTTACCTTATTTGTTATTTATTTAGAGTTTCCGATATTTCAGCGATGTTGCAGACGCCATGATCACCGATGATTGAGTTCATCCGTGATCATGGCGTTAAATATCGGTAAATATCCCGTTTCAAATGTTAATTATAATGTTAATAACCATGTCAGTTTAAAGACTTATATTATAACACTCGATTCATAAACCAGTCCTTACTCAGTAAATTTCTACAAATAGACACATGTCTCCAAGAATACATGCTGCAAAGGATATCGTGGATATCCATCAATACTCACTTGTATTTACTATAAATATCCACCCTCTGCTTAACCTCAGTCTTATCATCAAGCATATCGTTCAGGTCCCGGTACTTAGAACGTCGCTTGCCGACGTGTATCTTGCTGACGTCGACGTCATCTCGCGTCATGATGTCGAACTGGTCGCCGTCGAACACGTTCAGTCGTGCGATGCCGGTCTCTAGAAACTTGGAGTCTAAGGGGTCCTCGGGAATGATCGGGAGAGACTGGTCTAATGCTGAAAAGATGGGGAAATTGATTGATTGATTAGATGTTTATTTGTTTTTTAGAGTTCCGGAACCTTATTGGAACACTCAGTTGTCCGTATGTCTGTCTGTCAAGACCCTTTATCTCGGGAACGCGAGGAGGTATCGATTTGAAATTAAAACCATATACTCAACTCTGTGGTCCCTATGTGCTGTGAAAAAATCAACCCTCTAAGTCTACGCAGTTTAAGGATATGGCTATTTATGTTGCAAGTTGGCACGTAACCAAAGGTCCGCGATTCGTGGCTCGCACTTCAGATGGGAAAATTATCAAATGACTCGCCCCGCTCCGCCCAGAGCGGGGGGAGTGTCAGATTTACTGATTAAAACCTACCTATGTTCCTTCTTTTGCCCTTTATGTTCCGGATCTCGGATCTCATTTCACCAGTTATGGCTAAGTGCCAGTGTAAAGGGGGCGAGCATATTGCCTTCAACTGGACACGAAACTACACTCCTGGCTGCTACTGAGAAAATTCCTCGTCGAAAAACGCAATAACACTTTGCGCGACCCCGAAACCGAACGGGATCTCATACTTCAAAGTCTCCAAATATGCAACTTACCTCTCAACGGCTGCGCCAAATTATCTTCCAGAATACTATTAATAACTCTTTCCGCATTAAACCCATAGTGTTGTAAGCATTTCAATATAAATCCATCTCCTAAATGTGGTAGTATATCCTTGACTTCGGAAATCAACGATTCTTCCCGAACGTTGTCGGGTATCTCCGTATCTGGAGTAAGGGTAGGTTCTGCATGCCCATTGGTCAGAATTTCCGGTGGGTGTGGCATGTGCGGGCTGAGCTCTGGGATTGGCTCGTCCAAATTAGAGTATATTGCTTGAAGTATGAAGTCAGTCTTTACTGTGTCTCTGGAGTTTATGTTTAGGCTTTAATTGTTTCGAAATTCAACTGTTTCTTTTTTTTTTTCAAAAATGTATCGATCTTTCGAGCCAGTTATTGTATTTTGAACTTTATTCAGAGCATAAGCAAAGTTCTTAATACAAGCTTGATGGCATAGACATGGGTTTGACGGCAGTTTTTAAATTATAACTTAAGATAAAGTAAGAGTCGAAAAAGAGTTTATTTTATTTTGTTAATCATACCCACCCAATTTTTAAATATAAAATTACATTTTGAAAATTCATATTGGTAACATTTATATCAAGTTGACTATTATTTTATCATGATTCTATTGGATAAATCTAATATATATAATTCTCGTGTCACAATGTTCGTTCCCATATTCCTCCGAAACAGCTCGACCGATTCTTATTATTTTTTTATGCATATTCAGTAAGTCTGAGAATCGGCTACTATCTATCTTTTAAACCCCTAAGAGACCTCAACAGCGGATGAAACCGCTGGGCAAAGCTAGTACTTAAATAAGATTTGCATAAGCAGTTGATATTACAACATAACATAATATCACGCTTATAATTTTAAATGTTTGTGAACGCACCCACGATACGGGAGAAATTCCAAGTGTGAGGCAACGTTTTTTTTAAATATATATAATAATATATACAATATGTTGATTTGCATCCTCGTCAAAATTTAGGAGGTGCTAGTAAAAGTCATAAATAATCAATGAAAATTACGGTACCTGAACAATAATAATATACGGCGCTTTTATGATCTGTCTCTGTGTGTTTAAATTTAACAGTATTACAGAATATTTCACTTCAAAAGTAGAGAATCACCTACAGAACACACAGAACAGTGTGCGTGAGCGTCGGCGCATACGTATCATACAGCGGCATGCACGCACCTGTGTGCACTTACCGATTTTTGAAAATACGAAAAAAGTAAAAAAAAAAACCTACTTATTTTATTATCGATTCGGGTCGAGAATCATTAGCATAGTTACGTCCTTGAATTTGACGAGGATGCAAAACAACACGCTGTATACATATATCGTAGAGAAAACGGGTTTCAATTTTACAATGCAAAGCGTAGCCACCTTCTGCATAAATAAACAAATCTTTAATTTTAATAAGACTCTTCCAAAAAAAAGGATACATGTCTGGGTATGCCTGCCGCAGCATCTCCAGGTCGTCGTGGACGGGGTAGCACGAGTGGTAGTCCTTGATGAGCAGCTTCTCCGAGAGGCCATCCATCATCACAGCCAAATAATCTTCCACGTGGTTCGCTATACTGCCTCTAAAGTAAGGTATGATATACTTTAAGAAATTTGCTTATTTAAACTCTAGAGCCCCAGCGGCACAAAAACGTGCCAGTAAACAAGTATTACCGTTGAGCCCCGCTGGCACAAATTTGTGCCACCAAACCCCAACCGATTTAAAACTGTATTTGTAGTAAAGATAAGTCTTAAAATCGTTTCTGAACGAATGTTAAGAGCCCGCCCGGCGGTGCTTGACGGATAGTTGACGTAAATAATGGCGGTCCTTGAGAGGTTAAGATCCTTATAGGTACAAATACATGAGGCTTGAGGTGACTTTTTCGATGCAAATGTACTTTCTAAAAATTTTCTAAGACATAACAGACCACGATTTTTGATACCGCGGCCCCATATAAAGGGCTCCATAGAAAAGAACCACTATTTGTGCTATGTCCAGGAGTACTGCGCACTGAATCAAGCCCTTGAACCAGCTGCACAATGAGAGCCTAAGTTCGAGGATTTTTGCTATAAGTCCATTAACTATGTATAACGACTATCGGTACAATAAAATAATTGCAGAGTCCATTTGCCATATGTCGAAAAACTCATGTCTTAATCAAGATACATTTAAAAAAGGCAAAATGGCTCTTTGGCAATGTATTTCACATGTTTGTTTTTTTCACATTAATTCAATGTAGCGTATGTTTTAAAGCCTTAATATTTAGTGAAAATTTTAATTGTGTTTGTTAATAGAATCATTGATTACGCAGATGCCTGCTATCTAGATGCCACTGAGGAGCTTTTAAACAAACTTGAGCGTTTGCAAAACATTTGCATCCGCTTTGTTTTTGGGCTAAGGAAATTCGACCATGTCTCTCAATTCCGCAAGGAACTAAAGTGGCTACCTATTCGCCTTCGCAGGAACACTCGAATATTATGCCTTTTATTCAACATCCTCTACAACCCTGCATATCCCATTTACCTACGAGACCGTTTTTCTTTTACCCGTCCTCCTGACGCTTTGTGTAGATCGCATTTGCGTCATCATCTCAATTTCCCTTCCCATAAAACCGACTTTTATTCCTACTCCTTCTCTGTCCATGCAGTGCGTTTGTGGAACTCACTTCCGGCTAACATTTGTGGCGCTAAAACTATCTCTGTTTTTAAAAAACTGGTCAAAGAACACTACCTCTCCTCTATAGTTTGATATTTTGTATATATTTTAGATATGTATTAAGTATTTTAGTTTGTATATATGTAAACATGTATTTATTATTTTTATTTCTATTAGTATGTAAGTTTTCTATACTGATAAAGTTTTGTTTATTTAAGTTAGTGCTTAAGTTGTTTTGTTTTTTACACACTGTGTCTACGTGTTTATTTTTTTCCATCTGTCCTATCGCAGGTCTGCTGGAAGAGATTTCTTTATGAAATAAGCAGTACCTTTGTGCTCTTTTTTCCTTATGTACTTTTTTATAAATTGTTCTGTGTGTACATAAATAAATAAATAAATAAAATAATAAATAAATAGAATATAATAAATAAACAAGTATATTTTTAAAATAATTTGGTTTTATCAACCAATTAACATTTATTTATGTAAAATAAACGAAATTTAAAAATATTTGAATTTGGAATTTTGTTTTTTTTTTATTTAAGACTGTTTAGCAGTAAGCAAAGCGCAGAAAAAAACAAACTAAATCATAGTTCTATATTGATGAATGACAATAATCCTTTTCGTTCAGTTCCTAAGTAAGTAAGTATATCGTAAGTTTATTGCAAAACGTCGTGATTCACGTGGGAATTTGTTACTGCTGTTCTCGGCTCCATAAAACCCTCGCCTAACGGCTCAGGCGTGAATGCCGCCTCCCACGCAATGCCAAAGTTTCCTCAATTGAATCAGTATGTACTATACCCTACTAGTATTATAAAATAACTGTTACCCGCGACATCGTATACATTAGGTACGTGATTTTCTTAAAAGAGACAAAAAAATGCACAAATAGAGTAGTTTCCAGGGTCAAAGTAATTTAATTTTAAACATTCTTCGTAGTCCGTCTTTTAGATTATTCAAAAATAAGGGACACGTATTTTTTTATTTGTAAATTAGACCAAAAATTACAACGTGTGATGTCACTCGTTGCGAAAAAATACAGCAACGCGTCTTTTTTAAACTAGCCTATTATACAGGTATGCTGAACAATTCCTTTGCCAAATCTTTCATAATAATAAAAAAACAATTAATATAACATACTCACTCCCCACTAAAGATAGCGCTCTTATAAGCCGCCAGTATTTCTCTAAAGATATCGATAAGCTCCGCTCTAGCGGTGTCGATGAACCCCTCTACTTCTGTATACGTCACACTGGTCTGGTTGCCCGTCTCCTCTAACTTCTCATATAAGAGAGGGATGCCGTATTCGTAGAGTTGAACTATACTGAAACAAAAGGGATTAAGTGAGATTTGAATTGGAGCAAACAATTTTGTGTTGTCATTGGAAAATAGACTTTATTTTTAGCACTAGAGAGCGCAAAGTTGTATATGAAGGTACTGTGCATCTCGTGTTTAAGAAAACCGCCGTCTGGTTTACATGCCACCAGTCCTATTTTTAACGGGCTAAAGCTAGTAATAAGTAATAATAGTAGATTATTAACCAAGGGGATAAAGCAGTGTCTTCTGTCGCGGGTGACGATTTAAATCGCGAGCGTAACGAAAGACACGAGGTTTATTCCCGAGCGTTGCGAGGGTGTTAAAAACTTAAATCACGAGCGAAGCGAGGGATTTCTTTTTACTTTTCGTACTATTTGCGAAAAAAATAATACTTATATGAGATAATTAACATCGTAACGTAATTTTAGAATATTAACCTATTTTTAAAAATAAATTAAAATAAACTTAAAGGTTATGTAGTTGAAGAAAACAAAAACGCGGCATATTCCTAGACTAATATTTTTTTGTCGGAAAACAAAGGCATCAAGCTCATACGGCCTCGTCGGTTTTCGTAATTTTATTTAATAATCAAACTGCATAATAAATGCGTATTCCTATTTTAAAAAGATATATAATGCTTTATATACAAACTCAATGGTGTAAACACAGATGCAGTTCAGTATAAATTTCGGTAAGTATCCCAAATTTAAATCACATTCTCCCCCTAGAGGATGAATGAAATTCAGTACAATTTTCTTTCCCTGTTTTTAACAGATTAAAAATGACTATTTTTATGTTCGCTTTTTGTGGCAAAGAATGTCACTTTTTTGAGCAAGTGGTACGAAAAATATATTCCCACTCACCTAATAACAAAATTCGTTTTCCTAAATATAGGCACACTCTTCGGGTACACCTCAATAAACAGCCTCATAGTCATGCTGGTGTCCAGCAGGTGTATCACCAGGTCCTTTAGCATCGTGAAGGTCAGTTTGTCCGGAGCCTTCGAGGTGGACGGACGTCTGATCTCACTGAAGCCTTTGAAGGTTTCTGGAAGATTCGGGGGCGAATCGCTGTCGTAGTCTTTGTTTACTTGCAGGATTATGTATTTGAAGGCCTGTGGAGAATGAAAACATCATAAATATGTTATCCTACAAATATTAAAAATGCGAATGTTTGTGAGGATGGATGGATGTTTGTAACTCTTTGACGTCAAAACGGCTGAACGGATCTTAACATCTAGAGCCCCAGCGGCACAAAAACGTGCCAGTAAACAAGTATTACCGTTGAGCCCCGCTGGCACAAATTTGTGGCACCAAACCCCGACCGATTTAAAACTGTATTTGTAGTAAAGATAAGTCTTAAAATCAGATTACGCTTACGATAAGAGCCCGCCCGGCGGTGCTTGACGGATAGTTGACGTAAATAATGGCGGTCCTTGAGAGGTTAATGAAATTTGGCACAGAGGTAGATTATGGTCTGGAATAACACATAGGATACTGTTTTTTTCGATATCACGCGGGCGAAGCTGCGAGCGCCGGCTACTGTTCTATTAATACATATATTTAACAATACAAATTATAGTAAGATCTAATGTTCCATGAACTTAGTATTATCTTCTTCGCGGCCCCGGAACACAAAGGGCAAAAGATGGAACGTGGATGGGTTTTAGTTAGTACAAGTCTGACACTCCCTCCGCTCTGCCCAGGGCGGGAGAAGTTATTTGAAGATTTCCCATCCGGCGCACCGAGGGTTCCGTACAAGCTTGTGATATAAATAGACTGCGTAGACTTACCCCCGAATACTGAAACGTCACTCAAAATTTAAGTATCACTTATATTTAACAGATAGAGATACCGGCACGGTTCTTGAGCGCTGACCTTCACCTGCGCAGAAGTGAATTATTGGGTCCCTTTGGTGGTATGAAGTGAGGCGCGGGGGCGGGGAAAGTGCAGTGATTGGCCCGTAGCGCATCGCGTCATAGACGTCACTCGAGATTCGTTCTTTTCCTGCTGCATGTACCTCACGACGACAAGTACAATTCCGGCCAATTTAATAGACAACATTTTTAAATTATGATATTCAAATATTTTATGTGGTTTTTTATTAACTACCTATACCTTTGGAATTATAATCAAAGGTGATATTTATCGAAAGCAAAACGGGGAAAAAATTATGTCAGTTTGTAACTATAGCAAAACTATTTTTCATTCAATTATTTTATTTGTATTTGTATCGAAATGTACTTACTATATTTAATAAAGTTTTTATCTACAACAAATAAAATTCGAAGTCAAAAATGCTAACAAAAAAAAGTACGTAGTGGTTTTTAGTAATTTTTGACAAACTACAAGAACTAAGTTATAATTTTAAATTAGAAACACTTGTTAATTACCTGCTTCTTTTATCTCAATTTCCATTTCTCAATTTAATGAATCATTATTTAATCATTCTTTCAACGATAAAACTAGTAAGAAATTACGTAGGTAACAGGCGTGCGTTTTAAAATAATCAACAGGCGTGCGTTTTATTTGCCATATGTGTACGATGCGCAAAGCGATCCCCACTCTTCCGCCGAGCGCTCATGATCCGTGCCGGTACCTATACTCAAAAGTGACGTTTGACAATACGAAATCTAAAGTTTAGGAGCTGCTCAAATGTTAAGCAGCCCTTAAATTTTGAGTGACGTTTCAGTATTCGTGGGTTAGATGGTTAATTTTTTCACAGCACAAAGTGACCACAGTGTTTGAATTACCTACGATACCTCCACGCATTCCCGATATAAATATTTATTTAAGTATGTGTTCCGTTCGGTGTCCGTGACACCACTAACTGGCCCTGTCAGAATACCAGCGCTGTGTTATTTTTATCCTAAAATATCGCAGCTTATGCTGAGACAGGGACCTTTTTGGCCTCGCACAGACAATAACCTTGTCTGTACTATTTTATTTCATTTTGTTACTTTGTTTAACTTGTTTTGTGCGAGTCCCAAATAAAAGTTTATCTTTCTTTCTTGTTTTCTTTATAAAAGGTCTTGACAGACAGACAGCAAAGTGATCCAATAAGGGCTTTTCCTTTGGAGTTAGGGAACCTAAAAAAAGGAGGGGTAGCCACATGGTAACGCTATACATACCCAGGGCCGGATTAACCATCTCGGGGCCCCTAGGCACAGGTCGTTTCGCCCCCCCCCCCCTTTTTCATACCACAACAACGCAATTTGGAAATTTTTACTGTTAACATTACGAAATAGAATGAAGGTACCATCGTCATCAACAACAGACTTCAGTCATCACATTGCAAAGGTATAGTGTATTGCCTTCCTTCAAGTGAAAAGACTTTCGCCACAATCTACAGGACGAAGTATCGGAGTCATTTAAAAATGAAACTAAGTGTAGGAAAATCTTGCGTATTTTTATCACAATCCCCTTTTTTATTTTTTAATGGGCAGTGCTGGGCCCCTTGTCATAGTGGGCCCCTAGGCACTTGCCTAAAGTGCCTTATGGATAATACGGCACTGTACATACCTCTTTAACAAACGCTACAGCCGCCACAGCATCGCCCTCATACCTCGGCTGCAGCCCGAACACACACTCCAGCACCCGGCCCACATGTCTTCCATTGTCGACCCCATACGTCAGACATAGGTCCCATATGATTGGTATTGTGAATACAAATTTATTGTACAGTAAATCTGCCATGTATTCTCTGCTCATCCATTGTGACTGGAACAAATATTGATAGTTTTGTTATTATATGTGAAACTGTATTGTCCTAATTCCTATTATATCACACTAATCCTTACTAATATTATAAAAACGAAAGTGAGTTTGTTTGTTACGTCTTCAAGACTAAATGGCTAAACCGATTTTGGTGAATTTTGGTACAGATGATAGTTGGGACCCTGGAGACGAACATAGGTTAATTTTGTTTTTTTAAGTGAGATATTAGAGAGAAAGAGAGAAGAAAGTGGAAATAAGTTTTCCACTTTCTTCCTTCTGCTTTGCTATTACAATAAAGATGCAAGGGCAAAAACTACAGGACTTTTGTTCGCGGGCAAAACATAGTGTACTTATATAACAAACATTATAGTACTTAAATTTATTGATATTCAAAAAAAAAACTAGCATTTTTTTCACAAAAAAGTTTACAAAACTTTCGTTGATTAGCTTATTTTTGGGACTTTAATTTTGTTTTCTAAAGTTAGGAAAATGTAAGCTCATCATTTCTTAATTTAAACGATAGACAGTATTGTTGCCCTCTGAATATACCTATATTCGTCTCATTAAGACCAAAACTTTGAAACTCAAAATGGCTGCCAAAAAGTGGGGAAGTGAATTAGACCCAAGTGTGTATCGTAATAGTATATTAAAACACTCGTTACATAAGTATCTAGAATATCTCTAGTCCATGACCGAATACATTGTATAAGTGTTCAAAAACATTTTTCTTTTTATATATAATTTTTGTACCCTACACAAAGTATTGGTCTGGTATTTAACCCAAAGGTTAACTGGTAGAGAATGCCTAATGGCATTAAGTCCTATGTACCACTATTGTACATGCAGTTTAAATAAATAAATAGTTGTACATATATTCATACCTTACTTTCCTTATTAGTAACCAATCTACTGAAGACTATTAGCACAGCTTTCCGTATGTCCTCATACAGCTTCTGAACGTCTCTGCTCTCGTGGGGGGGTATGTAGGGGGGAGTAGCCTCTTGTAGGAACGATACCAAGGAGTCCATGCAAAGAGGGTGGTGCAGAATTGTGCTCCAAAACCTGGAATAAAATTAAACAAGTTGCTAGATTCTGTTAAACTTATCTTATCTAATATGTGTCGCGGTGTCTGTTACAAAATCCTCCGAAACGGCTGGACCGATTTGTATGGATTTCGTGTGCATATCGGGTAGGTCTGATAATCGGCTAACATTGTGGTTATTATTAAGTTACTCTGTATCTGTATGGCTGTCTCATATTCATGCAATAAAGATTTTATTTATTTTAAAATTGTTATTTGTTCTTGTTAATTTATATTACCATACGATAGCCGAGGGTATATGTTAAAAGTTATGGTTATGTAAAAGACTGTCTTATCTGCCTTACTGATAACCTCACCACCATTAAAAAAAAACCGACTAAGTGCAAGTTGGACCCGCGCGTACAAACGGCCATATCTTTTGACCGCGTAGACCTAGAGGGTTTATTATTCCATCTGTTTCTCTGTCAAGAACCTGGAATCGGGAACGCGTGGAGGTATCGAGTTAAAATTAAAACCATATACTCAAATCTATAGTCCTTTCGAGCTGTGGAAAATCACCCTCTAAGTCTACGCGTTCAATAGACATGGCAGTTTTTGTCGCAAGTTTGTACGGCACCCGGGTTTTTTAATTGGCCTGTTCTTCCCACAGCTGGACAAAAGTCTCCCCTCATCCCTTTCAGTTGTTTGTGTTTTCGATTTTTACAAGGAGCCACTTACCTATAATGTTCTAAACTAAGCAGCCACTTAACATCCTCCAGGTAGCCCTCCATCTTGGCCTTCCATGTGTCGACGGCACCCAGAACGATGGTGCTGCCAGATGGAGGCCTCTCGTATATCGTCAGATCTCGCTTTTCCACCCAATACGGGTCCTGGAAAAATAAATAACATATCTTCACATCTCTGAAGGGGTCGGCAGAGGTTAGGGTTGCCAACTATACTTTATAATAATGTATCCTACTTTAATTTTGGTAATTATACTTTAAACTTTTGCAAACATAAAAAGTATTGTGGAAATACTTTATTTTCAACCGTTACTGTGATGTTTTCACTGAAAGAGTTTATTTCAGTAATTAATCTAAAGAGGCGAGAAGAGAGAAAAAAGAGCGTCAATGAATTTAATTGAAAACGTATTGTTTATTTATTTAAATTTTGATTGTCGAACAAGCTTTGAAACATTTAAATATAACAAAAAATAGTTAGCATGTGCTAAAAGCACACAAAAGTACGTTTTTAAAGCAATAAAAACATAAAATTTGAAAAATACTATTTTTCTTTCCAATACTTTATTTTTTTCTTTCAAATTTTTTTTTTCTTTCTAATACTTTATTTTTTTCCTATCTAAACCATTTTATACGTTTTTTTTTATCAAAAAAAGTTGGCAACCCTAGCAGAGGTGTACCTAATACACCTCTGCTTACCCAACATTTCGCCAGTTGTGATAAAGCTCCATGTGAAATGGGGCGATACTATTGCTATCAATTAAGCACAAATCAAGATTCCATGGATATTAGCTGAGAATTTCCTTGTAGAAAATCCCAGTAACACTTTGTTTGACCCGGGTATCAAACCCAGAACCTTGTATTGTATTGTATAACGGGCTGATGTCCGCAACTCCACGTCTGAGGAGCGTATTTTGGGTATGGGTGGGAATATTATTCGATCCACCCCAGCTCCACGAGAAACGCCAGCAGCGCCTTGGTGTTGCTGACGATCTCGCGAAGAGTACCTGGGTTACCGAAGTACTTTGCCCTGTATGGGGCAACCTCTGGGCAGTGCAGAAGCACGTGGGCTGCTGTCTTGTCTACCTCCATGCAGAAAGCACCCAGAATTTTATGCTCAGCAGTCACGCTTGCGACAACTAGACCAACGAGGCAGTCCAAAAACAAATAAAGTTTAACCAATAAACCATACAAGTTAGCTTAACCTTAACCGTCACATATTTATGTCATTGGCGTCCAGGGCACTCACTTACTTGTCACATATATGTGAGTTCAAAAGGTTAACGAACTCTAATAAACAAAAACTGGAAGAGAAAACCTAGTTTTCCTGCAGTACTAATTAAATAAACTTTATTTCGGGTTGTATAGAATCTCAGTAAACAACTTTACAGTAACTGCAATAAAGACTAGAATAGTTACGGGATGTTCGAAAGAGATACCGTGGCCCCGGAACATAAAGGGAAAAAGAAGGAACATGGGTGGGTTTTAGTCAGTAAAAGTCTGACACTCCCCCCCCGCTCCGCCTTGGGAAGTTATTTGATGATTTCCGATCAGCAAAAAAAAAACAATGTAAATTATCATTACATTTAACATAAAATATATTATCTTACTGTAAACAGTTTTGTAAATAAACTATGCAAGTTTGTGTGCAACATAAATGTTCAGGAGAAACTATGATAGCTGCAATGTGCATTTAAATTGATGTCCTAGTTTAAGGGAATTCCCCTCACATAGACATTGCTATAAATAGATGCATTAGAGAATGTGCCTACTGTAAACTAGTCATTGGAAACTTAGTAATTGAATAGGGGGAGTTCCTCTAGTAAACACTGTTGTAAGTAGGTCCTCATAATTACAAGTTGGTGATAAAACTTATTTTAATTTGCCATTTGAATGTTGCAATGTATGTATGTTTTTAATGGTGTATTTGTACTACGTTCAGGTGAAATTATTATAAATATACTAGCTGTGTTGTTATTTTTTGTTTGATTTGCTTATTAAGTCTTAAAAACACCTCTTATTTTTAAAGGAAATAAAAGAAAATTAGAAAAAACATGTTTTAGCAGAAAATAAAAGGAAGTTTCAACAAAAATTGTTTAGAATAAAAAAGTAAAAGGCAATAGGCACTTTTTCTCCCCTTCATTGCGTTTATTTTTACTCTTTTCCAAATGTAGGAATCTCTAGTTACAGAAGATATTGGGGGTCGAAGTATCAACTTTTTGACTTGACTTTTTTTAAATGTAGGTACTTTTTTATTTTTTTTATAAACTTTGCCCCATACTAGGAATTTCTCCTGCATATACAAACATTTAAACTCACATAAACAAACAGCCAGACCCGGAACAACTATCTATAGGCCAAATTTTTGTTCTGTGCGGGGATCGAACCTGCGACACGTAGAGCAGCAGTCAATAGCTCAGCCACTGCGCAAACCATGCCGTCAAAACTTACTTTAGTGAATGCAACACTCAGTTGTGATCACCTATTAGTTTTAGGATTAATGGGGTTGTTTGCCACTGTGCCAACCGTGTCGTCAAAAGAAATTTCAACAAAAATTGTTTTGAATAAAAAGTAAAAGGCTTTTTCTCCATTCACATATTTCATTGCATTATTTTTTTCCTTGTCCATACCTGGGAATCTCTAGTTACAAAAGATAATGGAGGTCAAAGTTTCAACTTTTTGTTTTTTTTTCTAAATACAAGTTTTTAATATTATAAACATTGAGTTCTAAAGCAAAATATTTTTTAAATCAGAAAAAAAGTAGATTGATTATAACAGGTTATGGGCCCAGCACGCTTCCACTGCGATAAGCGCAAATTAAATAATGGTTCTATGATTTGGGGTCTGGTGGAATCGAAAGTGAATCTGCAAAGGATGTTTCGGATTTTATAAAAGAATTTTGCCGGTTACCAGTAAGTTTGGAAGATTTGTCAAATTATAAATTATTGGGAGAAGAAAAACAAGATTTTGTAAGAAGAAGAAGATAGAGTTGGGAGAAGAAAAACAATTGATGGTGTATGTCAATTTGTTTTATGAAGTTTTATATGTTGTTGAAGATAGAGTTGGGAGAAGAAAAACAATTGATGGTGTATGTCAATTTGTTTTATAATGTTTTGTATGTTGTTGAAGAAGAGTTGGGAGAAGAAAACTCAAGATTTTGTAAGAGTTGGGAGAAGAAAAACAATTGATGGTGTATGTCAATTTGTTTTATAAAGTTTTGTATGTTGTTGAAGAAGAGTTGGGAGAAGAAAACTCAAGATTTTGTAAGAGTTGGGAGAAGAAAAAACAATTGATGTTGAATGTCAATTTTTTTATGTTGTTGAAGAAGAGTTGGGAGTAACTCGAGATTTTGTAAGAAGGAGAAGAAAAACAATTGATGTTGAATGTCAATTTTTTATAAAGTTTTGTATGTTGTTGAAGAAAAGTTGGGAGAAGAAAAACAAGATTTTGTAAGAAGCAAAATAACTGATGGTGAATGTCAGTTTGAGAGGGGACGTTTTTGTATGTTTCTTTGAAGATGTGGAGGAGTCGATTGAAGAAACTAGTAGTATTTAATGTTAGGTAGTGAATACTACTATGTGTTTTTACTTTTGTACTAAGTGATGTGATGTCGGGCCTATGATGGGCCTATGTTGAGTGTTGTTGAAGTTATAAACAGGTTGTTCTAAATGATTGTTAAAGTTTTATGTAAGGTGATTTAAATTAGATATTATTTGAGTTTTATAAAATTTAGAGGGGATGTTATAGAAAGAAATTTTACTATGTAATTGTCTTTGGTTAAAAGAAGAAAAGTATTTCAAATGTAGAATGTTTAATTGATAAGAGCTTTTGTCATAAGAAAATTGGGGATCAGTAGTTCAGAGAATTTTATATGAACCGGTTCTAATTGTTTTGTTATGTCTATTACGTTATTAAAGTATATTATGAAGTAAATACAAGATCAGTGTTTAAATAACATCCTGTAAAAATGCGAAGATTATAACAGTTTCTTAGTCTGATGTACAGAATATGTGGTTGACAGCTTCATGAATTAATTTCCACATACCGCTAGGCACACACAGCTCCATTTTTCAATGCGAGTGCGTCGCCTTGACAGAAGCTGCGACTGCCGTAAGGCGGTTAGGAATACACGACTATGATATTAGATTCATATCCGACAGCTTAGCCGTGCTTAAAGCTTTAGAAAACAAGCAAACAAACAACAAACTAATTTTCGAGTGTCACCTCGCCCTGGAGAGTATATCGACATCAAATCGAATCACAATCCAGTGGATTAAAGGGCACAGTGGATCCCTTGGCAACGACGCTGCTGACGAACTCGCAAAGAGAGGTTCTGAGATGGTAGTGCTAGGCCCGTATCCACTCCTCCCCCTACCTTTCTCTCTGTTCCGATCGTGGATTCGCCAAAGATCCACAGAATTACACAACAACAAATGGTCACGGGCAACAGACTGCAGGCAGTCTAAAATGGCCATGCCTAAGGTCTATCCGCGACTAACCAAACGACTTCTCAGCCTTAGTAGGAACAACCTCAGAATACTGATAGGGACAATTACGGGCCACTGCCCCTTAAACAAACACCTTTTTAACACAGGCGCCACAGACAGTCCTCTTTGCAGAGGCTGCTTTAGCGCCGAGGAAACAGCAGCCCACGTCATCCTGGAATGCGACGCTGTGGCTTCTCAACGTGAACAAATCCTCGGAACAGTGAGGTCGCTCCGCGAAGCCTGTGAAGTCCCCAGGAAACTTCTGTGCTTCTGGGCGGAGTTGGGCTGGCTATGTTAGCCAGGACCCCCACGCACAACGGACCGAATGGGAGTCTACGTGCGGATAATGGAGTCCTATCATCATCATCATCATCATCAGCTTCATGAAGGTTTGGTTTACACCCTGTATAGGTCTAGGTTAGATATTTAAGCTAGGGGGTACGTACATACTTCTACTTCTTATATTAGTACTATATTTATCTATGCTTTTTCCAAGGCCACATCAATTATAGCAAAGTATTCTACAAACAGCAAAGCAATGTCCCTTCATTGCAAGTGCATATAGGGTATGTACATAACAATGCTGTCGGCACAGTCCTGTATAATTCACAAATCAGGGATGTTCTCCAACTAACCGAGAACTTGCACCTATTTCACAACATTATGTTGTCAATCGTATGTACTTACCAACGCTTTGATTTCCTGCACAACGCCTGCATTCGTCACCGATAACGTCAGCTTTTCAACCGGCAAGTTGTCCGGGTTCTACAAAATCATTTTAATTTATAAATGAAAGAATGCACGTCTCACTTTTTTGTGAAGAACAAAAATCAAATTACTTACGGAAAATTCAACACATTTGTTTGACATTTCTCTTCCGTAAACTTGCTGAAAAACTAAATCAGTGCTCCGCCAATATATCAACGGAAGTTTACGTTGTAAGAATTAAAATATTGCCGATATCGTCTAATGCAAAATTGAAATCGTCGACGAGTCCAATTTCTGACTTTGGTCCATTGATGTCAAAATTTTGGCAGCTGACGTTGAGTGAGCATGTTTCGTTCAGAAAAAACACCGGAATTAAAAAAAGTTTACTTGTATTGATTAACTAGATTATAATGCTACAGTAAGGTAAATTAATAATCTCCATACAATATTAAATATTCCTAAAAACAGATTCCTAATGAAAAGGAAAAAAATGGCAAAACTTGATTTTTGGTATTTTGATAACAAAGTGTGCGTTCCGAGCAGTACCCTCTATATTAATATATTCTTTGAGTACGCTTATCACTGGTCAGTTTCCCTAAATCAGTCTGTTCATGTCAATATTTACTTTAGGTTTCCACCGCGCACTCGTGCTTGAGTCTCAGATTCCCAAGAAGAGACATGAGCCATTATTAGTGCCAAGTTTTACCATTAGTAACGATAGCAAGGAAAAAGCCAAACTATACAAGGTTTTCTTTACTTCATAATTTTAATAGGTACTTAGAACTCATTTCGCAATTATTTGAATTCGGTGATATCATTGTCTGTTTGATTTGGGATGAATTTTGAGGCCCTGTAGTTATTTTACTACTAGCTTTTGCCCGCGGGTTCGCTCGCGTTAAATTCGGGGTAACACAGTTCCCCTTGCGCCTTATTCATTTGTAATAGCAACGCTAAGTTTGCCCTTTTCTTCCCTCTTTCTCCCTCATATCCCACTTTTTTTTTTAAATAGCCTAATGTCCTGGTTCCCAAATCTAACTATCTCTGTACATACCAAAATTCATCAAAATCGGTTTAGCCATTAAAGCGTGAAGAGGTAACAAACAAACTCACTTTCGCTTTTATAATATTAGTAAGGATTGTGAGACTTGTAGCACATGTTTACGTTCATTTATTTGTACATATTTTTATTATTTGTAGTTTTTGGATAATGAACACACCGTGTTGGAGTATATGGGATACCAGAGAAAGGAAGTGTTACTTGAAAAACCTTTTATTAATTAATTGAACACAACACATACCGCTATACAACGCAACCGCCATTTTACGAGAGAGTTACCATAGTCAAGACCACAGACTAAGAACTCATAATAGTGATGCTACATTGTAATCTCTAATACCCTTCCTCAATGTAAACATCACTCACTCTTTCATCTTCTACATTACTTCCTAGCCCGTCTTCGTGCTGTTCAACTTCTTTGCATTTTTCTATCTCAATCTCTTTATTTTCTTCCTCCACTTGTTTATCTTCTTGATTCTGTTCCCTGTTGTCTATATCAAGAGGGGGTTCTTGTACAATAACATCTTCATCTGTTAGTAAAATGCTTGAACTTATATTGTTCTCTACTAGTTCTTTTGTGTTTTTGATAAATACAACATCCCTATGAGTTTCTACTCTTCTTGTGTTAGAATACCACACTCTGTATCCTTTTGTACGATCACCATAACCCACAAAAACTCCTAATTTACTCTTAGAGTCCCACTTCAATCTAAGCTGTTTAGGTACATGTGTACATACCTTAGAACCAAAATCTCTCAATAAAGTAACATCAAAACTCTTATTATACAACAACTCATACGGTGTCTTCCCACTCACCTTACTTTTACCTGTCCTATTTATTGTAAACACCGCTGTATTCACTGCTTCGGCCCAAAGTTCTTTCCCTAAACCAGACTGAATAATCATTGTTCTCGCAGACTCAACTACAGTACGCATCTCACGCTCAATTCTACCATTTTGCTCAGGAGTATAACTAACTGTTAACTCATGTACTATACCTTTTGTCTTAAATAAATTCTCTACTACTCTATTCACAAACTCTGTTCCGTTATCTGACCTAAATCTTTTTATTTTACGCCTAAACTCATTTTCAAACAGCTCTATAAATTCCACAATTTTCTCTTTAATTTCGTACTTGTTCTTGATAAAATAAACAAATCTGTAACTACTATAATCATCCTTCAATAAAAGAAAATATGAAGAGCCCCCTATTGACACTTCCTCCATTGGACCGCATAGATCCATGTGTATGAGTTCACCTGGTTCAACTGACCTACTACTACTCTGATGAAAGGGTAACCTATGCTGTTTTCCCTGGATACACGGTAAACACTGATCAGTCTGCCCTTCATATTTTATGCCTTTTAAATCTAAAAACTCTTTTACATACTGATAATTTTGGTGTGCCATCTTACTATGCCAATCTGTCAAAGTTAACAAAGCTACATCACTAAATTTAAATTTCATCACATACATTTTATCATATTTCTCAGCTACACCAGTTACGGAACCATTTTTATAAAACTTACATCCATTAGAATCTGAAACCATCTTGTGACCTTTATTAATGGCTGACCCGAGAGAAAACAAATTCACATTTAATTGAGGCACATACAACACATCATGTAAAGTACACAGAGTATACTCTGAATCATTATAGGCATACACATCAACTTTTCCAATACCTAAAACTTCTAAATTATTACCATTACCAATTGTAACAAATCTTTTAGTATTTATTTCAGAAAACTCTGAATACATCTCTTTAATATAACACATATGGTCACTTGCCCATGAATCTAACACAAAATTCTTTGAATTTAATAAATTACCTTGAATCTCTCTTGTTACAAAAGAAGTTTTTGAATTGGTTTTCATATTTTTCTCAATAGGTTTATTTTTCTGAAACTTACAGTCTTTCATTAAATGACCCACCTTGTGACAGTTATTACACTTTCTATTTCTACACTCACTCCTTTTATGGCCTATTTTACCACACTCAAAGCACTTTATAGTATGCTGTGCACCGGCTACCAATGCAGAATTTTGCTGTCCGCTGCTACTAGCACTGGAAATGGCACCATTGCCACTGCGCTCCTCTTCAACTAGCAACCTGCCTGTCAGCTCCTGCAATGTCCGTTTTTCTTCTGGAATACTTTCCCAAGCTGAGGCAAAATGTTTGTATTTGTCAGGTAATGACATAAGTATCTTTGTTGTTATCATATTTTCTGATATCTTTTCTCCTGCTGATGCCAACTGGTTAACACACTCCTCAACCTTCGTTATGAACACAGCTATTGGGTCCTCATACTTTATATTAAAAAATCTCTGTTGCAACAAATGCACCCCGACTCTCGTTGCCGGTTCATATAAGGTACATAACTTCTGCCACATTTCACGACTACTGGAACACGAAATCAAATACGTCATCACTGTCTCCTCGACTCTAGTAACGATCACCTCTTGGGCTTTATTTTCTCTCTCATCCCATAATTCTTGTGTTTTACCAGCTTCCGCAGGCCTCACTTCAGTGCCTGTCACGATTCCCAATAACTTCTTTGAACGAAGAACTATTGTTGTTTGAAAACGCCACGCTTGCCAATTGCGACCATTAAGAACGATCGTCTTATGACTCTCCGAACTCGACATTTTTGTTAAGATGCACGCAATCTCACACAAATAGAATTGCCGCGCAAACCACTGCCGCCATTAAACTTCTTGTTTGCTTGTTCGAACCACGGGCTACGTAGGGCTCCAACCTTTGCTACACCGCGACTTAATCGAATCAAACTCGCAAAATAGGTTCTCTCAATCTTTCATGCCTGGGCCCATAACCTGTTGGAGTATATGGGATACCAGAGAAAGGAAGTGTTACTTGAAAAACCTTTTATTAATTAATTGAACACAACACATACCGCTATACAACGCAACCGCCATTTTACGAGAGAGTTACCATAGTCAAGACCACAGACTAAGAACTCATAATAGTGATGCTACATTGTAATCTCTAATACACCGCAAGACACGTCACACTATATACATATATCCAGTATATCATAGGCTCGCTTTGTATAGATTTCTCGTAAAATGAGAGATTCGCATTTAATAAACTGATTATATATATTATAATATATATTGTAAGTATAGCTTGATCATCCTGATCATCGTGTATATACATAGCTGTTATAATACAAGTAATGACAAATAAATTCCAAAAAGTTGGCAATCCAAATCAATTGTCAAAGTCATTGCCTGTCGCTCGTAGCTGTCACAAAAAGATTGCCGTCGCCCGTCGCGTAGTTTTGAATTTCTTGTAAACAAATAGAATTGATTGAGTTGCATTTAATAAATTATATTCTAGCCATGAACAAGGCGGCTTCTGATTCAAAAATTAAGAAAACGCTGCTTCGAAATTATGAAGTTAAAGTGAAACCATCGACACGAAAACAAGTCGTACATGACTTCGCTTCGTCTTCACAATCGCTAAGTAAATCGACACGCTCATCGCAGAAAGAAAATGAATTAAGTGAACCAACTTTGTGTTCGAGCGGAGCAATAGCAACTTACATAACAGACTTAAAAAAACTAAGTGCTCCTCCACTTTCATCAGAGGATCTGAATGTAGAAAGAGGACAGAAATGTGCGAAAGTATGTTGAAAAGTATAGATTTATTTGTTTTCCTAGATAATACGCAATAATTTATGTCAAAGGGATTTAAAATAATTATAAAACTGGCATTAGGAATATTGTCATACAAACCATTTCATCCCCAACCATTTTGATTTTAACACACAATGACACAAATTACCTGACAAGCTAGTGTAGTATGATACAAGATAGACCCAACTTATTACACAGTAGTAACAAGTATTGGATCACAATTCTCTAAGAGTTTTCCTGTCTATAGCTCATCCATATTTGAATGTCTATACAGTAGTAACTGACGTATTGGACAAGCAGATTAAATTACACCATATTATAAACCATGGGACCTAAAGCTAGCAACATTAATTCAATTTTTCTTTTCCATTCCACAGATGATGACAAAACAGCTCAACTTCCAGTTCAACGATAGAATATACCATAACCTCATAGAGTTGAATGCAAATGTGGAGAATCTAAAAAGTAAAAAGGATAGAAAATCATCAACTATTTCATCACTGAAGAAAGATCTAGAACCAGACATAGAAGATTTCTATGAAGATGAAAAAGAAATTGATTCTCCACCGAGTATTCCAATTTTAAAACCCAAGTTTAGGAGAATAAAAAAAGTTGATGATGGCCGTTTACACAAATTAGTTGCAGCTTTTGAGGATTTATGATAAATTTTAATCAAATTAGTGAATTATTTTGTTGTCTAGTTATTGTGTTAATTTTTTACTATTAAAATATTATTTTCCTATTAATATTTGTATTTTTTTTACCCAAGTCAAGATTAAGTGTTTCTCTTTTACACAAGTTAGGTGTCTGAACTTTGAATGATAACAGGGACCAAATCTTTGACCTTTTAATCAGACTGATGTTGCCAATAAACCATTATTTGCTTAAAAAACAGCAAAATATCTATGACTGCATTGTTATTTCTTTTCTGGTGTTAGTTGTTGTTCTGTCCCACAGCTGGGTAACGCCTCCCCCATCCCTTTTTAACTCTCTAATGTTTTCTTCTCTAGCCAATTGTTCATAAACAAGCCCATATTATCGCGATTTTTCGCATTACATAGGGAATAAATTGGATAAATTTCAATTTTTTCAATGAGTGTAAGTACATACTTCACTATTGGTATAGGTAGGTACTGTAGATGGTGTACTGAACGTACTGTAGATGGTACTGTCTTCATCATCATTTACCCGCCCTTGCCCCATTCTATTTAATTTGGGGTCGGCACACCGTTTTCTTCATCCATTCTCCCCTATCAGACTAGATGGCACATGGCACTGTCTTATTGGAGTTTAATTTGAATAATCTAAACCAATAGTTGGTTTATGTATTTATAGTAATAAACCAACTTTTTATACAATTCATACCTATAGTATGAATTGTATAAAAAAGTTGGTTGTATTGTATTAATTAATATACCAAGCTGTCATTTACACGGAGAATACTCCCATGTCTCTTCTGGAAAAATACTATGAATATTCCGTAGTATCCCTTTACTGGATATTTCCTACAATAAATTACAGAACGTAAATACTTCTTGGTGCAAAAATATTTAAAGCATTGGCAATACGTAGCGATAATAAAAATAATTTAAAGAATAGGTTCTGCCTGTGACATTATTCTTGAATCAGTGCTTCCGAACGCAACACGCGCCGGCTCGCTCGCTCTGAAAGAAAGAGATGTTGATACATCCATCTCCTCTTTCACCCGCATTTTGCCAATAATTTCGTTTCATTCAGATTCAGTCAGCTTACGAGTACGACGTCAAATCCAAACGGTTGTGCGCCAAGTTCTCAGTGAGAATAAATTGAATAAAATACTTTTGCTCTTTTAAACTACAAATAACAAGATATAGCCATGGCCGAAACAGAAATTATATCTAGTAGTGAAAATAATGACCAATTTTTCGAGGGTGTTGAAAAACTCATCGAAATTTGGTTTACACCGGCGAAAAATGCGGATTTAAGAAAAATCTCTCGGTGAGTGTTATTTTGTCTGATGTGCATGTCCTACCTGTACATTACTGGTACCTAAATAATTACGTAATTAGTCGCTTTATATTTAGGTTACCGGCAGAAGTTGTATTTCTATAACCTAAATATTTAAAATCTTGAGCAGTAACTGCGGACCTTTTTCTGTTGAGAAATTCAAAGTTTTTTGTTGATTTATGACTGAAATATGATTATTATTTGTGCTTATTGTGTAGCTTTGTTGTTGTGGAATATTCTGGAATCAGCTGTTTAGATAGTTTCGGCTATTGGGTGCCGACGGGCCGTCCCGCTGCCGTGGTTGGCTTGAGTCCGGTCATAGGGCCGGGCTACGGCACTCGCGCGGTATTTGAAATCATTGTCCTTTGACATGTACCTATCAATAGAATACAAGATTCAGATTATATTCAGGTGCCCTTACAATACCTCCTTTGTCTATTTATTAAGCTAGACAACAGTTTACTTTGCCATAGTACAGAACACTGAATGCACATTTAAGTTTTGCTATGGGCAGTTACCTACAGAAATCTCAGGTTCATATAAAATCTTATTAAATATTCCAATTTATCTTAAAACCCGAAAAATACACATTGTATCCTTCATTGATGTAGTTTATGAAATTAATCCTATAAAATATTATTGATGTTGATTGTTAGACCTACTTTAAAGGAAAATACCATAGAGATATGCCTTATAACAAACTGCATAAAAAATACCATGTTAGTTGCTATCAATTTACTTTAAAAACAATTATCAAAACATGTTATCTGGTTGCAGCCAACAGTGGGAGAATGTGCTGAAGATAGTGCGTTGCGAGATCATCTCTTTCACCCAGAGCGAGCAAGTCGACGCCTACGTGCTGAGGTAAGTCACTTTAATATATAAAATCTTAAGGAAAAAGTAAATCACCTGCATACAAGTGAATAGGCATTAAATGAAACAATTTGACTGATAACTACTACACACATAATCAATTCTCAATAAAATCTGAAGGAAAACTCAAATTGATACTTCTTAGTAAATTTTAAAATAATTTATTATATTACAGTTGTAAAGACAGCTTAGCCCACATCCATTGTCTACTGGTTTCTTTTAGATTTCCCAATTCCCTCCGTCATAAAAAAAGTAAAAAAATAATGCAAAGAAAAATAAATGGAAAGCAATAAAGTGCTTTATATCCATTTGATTTTTGAAACTGTTACATAATGTGAGTTATTGGTACATAAATAAAACTGGTACCTAGTTGTACCTACATGCCATTGTTTATGGGTACCAAAGACAACTTAACCTAACTAACCTAACCTACATGGATAATTGAAGTCATAATGACATTTTGAATAGTTATTTACCTATTAATGTACAATCGCGGACAGTGGCGGTTGGTCAACCACCACTGTCCGTAAAGTGGTCACTACACCCTAAACAATAAAACGAAATACCTCGGTACGTAAATAATATACCTGAGACTAGCTATGAAGTCTATAATATGCATTAGGTACATAGTTACTAGGTCATGCCTGCGGCGCGGCGTTGCCTGCATGAAATCTAGCATTGTAGAGCCAACATCCTTACTATTATAAAAGCGAAAGTGAGTTTGTTTGTTATTTGTTACGTCTTCACGCTTAAATGGCTAAACCAATTTTCATGAATTTTGGTACAGAGATAGTTGGGAGTTGGGACCCTGGAAACGGACATAGACTTCTAAAAAAAAAGAGAAAAGAGGGAAGAAAAGGGAAAACTAACTTGGCTTTGTTATTACAATAAATAAGGCGCAAGGGTAAAAACTACAGGTAGCAGGTACCTGCAAATCAGGGAAGGGGAACTGTGTTACCCCGAATTTAACGCGAGCGAAGCCGCAGGCAAATGCTAGTAATAAATAAAGTAGGTATTACTCATGCTCGTCGAACGCGGCATCGGGTCACTGTCACTGATACGTTATCGTAATCAATCACAATTACATAAAAACTATCATATTTCGAACAGTTAGCAGTAAATATAAACCGTCTGTTGGTTTAGTAATTTTTCCATGTAATAACTTTGTCGGGAAGGAATATTTTTGCGTCGGCGCGCGGCGTTTTGGTGTGACAAACGTTTTTTTACTGTGACTGTATTTTCTAACCCTCCCTCCTACTCCTGTACTATTTGAGATTTTTCTTTCGTGCTTTACCATTACTGAAAGTTCATGTTTACGTAGAGTAGACATTTCGTCCAGACCCTACCAACATCCATATTTAAATTTCCATACCTTAAAAGGAAAATACGGAACATTTATAGAGAAATTTTTTCAACATTGGTTCACATTGTTTTCTGTCTGTCTTTCAATACCCTATATTTCGGGAACGCGTGGTATTAAAACCACTCAAGTCTGTGGTCCCTTGGAGTTGTAAAAAAATCAACCTACTAAATAAGGGATGGTATTTAAAAGTACTTCAATTTATTCCCATTTCATTTACCTAATTTTACCTGTGTTCCACCAAATATACTGAATGTGCACCAAAATATGTTAATTAAAATATGTCATAACGAGCATCAGCGCACTACAATAAAAAAGTGTTATATCTTTATCCATTTTCTATTAATGCAAGTCGTTACTGACGTAGAGGGGTCACAGTTTTAACCTAACCTAACCTACGCATTTTTTAACATTCAAGAAAGAATATTTGGTGCACGATCAGTATTTTTGGTGAACACAAAAATATTATCCCTAAATAAATCTAACATAACGTCTGAACGAATTACGATAAAATTTAGCAAACAGGTTGATTACGACACGGGTTGGGACAACATAGATAAGATATAGAATACTTTTTTCCTATTGATAAAAGCAAAAGCTAAGGAGGTTCATACCAACTAGATCATCATCTGCCTAGCCTTTTCCAACTATGTTGGGGTCGGCTTCCAGTCTAACCGGATGCAGCTGAATATCAGTATTTTACATGGAGCGACTGCCTATCTGACCTCCACAACCCAGTTAATACTGGGTAATACGATACCCCTTGGTAAGACTGGTTGTCAGACTTTTGGAACACTGACTACCTGTAACGACTGTCAAAGATCTACAAATGACAGCCGGGACCAACGGCTTAACGTGCTTTCCGAGGCACGGAGGAAACTCGGTATGTAACGGGTGGTCACCCATCCACAGACCAACCTAGGCAAGCGCGGCTTAACCTAAAGATCGACCCGAGCGGCTGCTATTATTTAGCCACGAGCTCCTAAAATTGCGACCTCTAATTCCTTATACAGGAACTCCAAAAATCACAAGCGTTCTCTTTCGGCTTCGCCTCCATTGGCCAAGAATAGCATAGCAACATAACGCTGTCACTGCTACCGCAGTTTCTGTGTCAAATATAACCTTGACCTTGGCAATACCGGTATATTTTGCAAGCAGCGGAACGTCCTTTATGTGGTAATAAATATAATTCGTTTATTGTGTTGCTCACATCGGTTTAAGATGTCTTTGTTATGGGTTGTTTTGAATTGAACTGGAGTTCCATTCTATAAGTTGTAACGGCCTAAATTGTCAATCTTGAGTTACACAGCTCTATTTTCTGGAATTCTGAAATATTATAATACTAGCTTTTGCCCGCGGCTTCGCTCGCGTTAAATTCGGGGTAACACAGTTGTCCTTTCCTGATTTGCAGGTACCTGCTACCTGTAGTTTTTGCCCTTGCGCCTTATTAATTGTAATAGCAATGCTAAGTTTTCTCTTTTCTTCCCTCTTTCTCCTTCATTTTTCACTTTTGTTAAAAATGACTTAACCTGTGTCCGTCTCCAGGTTCCCTACTATCTCTGTACCAAAATTCATCAAAATCGGTTTAGCCATTTAGGCGTGAAGACGTAACAAACAAACCCACTTTCGCTTTTTATAATATTAGTAAGGATTGGTAACACTTTTCAACGTTATTATTTGAACAAAAGTTAGATGAAGTCGAAACAAACTAAGGAGTCAGTCTCTTTAAAGTCCAGACAGAAAAAATGGTAGCAACCAACCAGTCAGGCCTTATGAGGAAAGTCGAATACACTGTTTGAGTAAACCTGTATTAGCAAACGGCATGCATACATCAACCATTATGTTTACCCCTTAATAATTCAATTCTGAGTACATACTTCATGAAGTGTAGGTATCTAAGTATTCAGTATCAGGACTGACATAAGACTTGTTAGGTGCCTGAACTAAAAAAAACCAGTCAAGTGCGAGTCGGTTCGCGAACCAAGGGTTCCCGTACAAACTTGCGTACTGTATACTCACTTAAGATTTTCAACTGCTTCATTCCTCTAAGGGTCTACTTTCAACTTGATACCTTCACGCGTTCCCGAGATGAAGGGGCTTGATAGTCAGACAAACGGACAACATAGTGATTTAATAAGGTTTGCAATTCTTATCCTTACTAATATTATAAAAGCGAAAGTGAGTTTGTTTGTTTGTTACCTCTTCACGCTTTAATGGCTAAACCGATTTTGATGAATTTTGGTACAGAGATAGTTGGGAACCAGGAGACGGACATAGGCCGGACATTTTTTTTTTTTTAAAAAGTGCGATGTTAGGGAAGAAAGCGAGAAGAAAAGGGAAAACTTAGCGTTGCTATTACAAATCAATAAGGTGCAAGGGGAACTGTGTTAGCCTGAATTTAACGCGAGCGAAGCTGCGGGCAAAAGCTAGTTATCTATAAAAACAGCAAAAAAAACATGTTTGTTTTATGGGAGCCCCCTTAAATATTTATTTATATATTTTTTTAGTATGTGTTGTAATTGCGGCAACAGAAATACATAATCTCTGAAAATTTCAACTGTCTGACTATCGGGGTTCATGAGATACAGCCTAGTGACAGACGGACAGACGGACTGACGGACAGCGGGGTCTCAGTAATAGGTACTGTTTTACCCGATCTCATTGAAATTTTCAATATAATAATTCAAACAATAGTTGTAATTAAAAAAAAAAATCGTGAGTCGGACTGTGATAGGGATTAGGGTCCTTTTCAAAGTATCGAACTACTTTCGAACGGGCCCGTATCTTCGTTAACGGACACCCTGTACGCTTACCATGAGTTGCCAAAGTAAAACGACACCATCTTACCGTAGTCGATATCGGATAAACGCGCATCGTATAGATTACAATTAAACTCGTACCATGAGCTAAACGGACTCGCTAGCGACAGCTCGATTGTTTATACAGTTTATAAATGTTTATGTTGGTACAAGAACCATTACGTATCAAACTTCACACTTAAGTTTGCTGTCTCGTTCTAGCTACAGTAAAAGACAGAGTAAGGCAGATAACCCTACCAATTAAAAACACCGATTCTATAACGCTGCCTATTGTAAATGTAATAAAGCAAGCGTAAATCAAAAACATATATGTGTTTCTAAATTTGGATGGGTTATACCTTGTGAAATTAATGCCAGCCGTCATGTTTCAATGCGTCAATGTCATGATGGCCGCGTCCGAATCTGCATGAATATGAAAGTAAAGGAACTTATAAAATGACTACCATTAATAGATTCTATAACTTTTGGGAACTTCTAGCATCCTATAACTTCTAGTGTAGTAACTAAAATAAAAGTTCTGAATAGGTACTTTGTTAGGGATAAGTGAAATATGTTTTGTTACACAAGTTTATTTTATATGTGCCTTTGTTTAATGATATCCCTTTCTTGTCTTGTGGTTGGGAATTTCATAAACTTTTTCATACTATTGGTGACGGTTCAGTGTTGTTGTTACTTCTTGAATATAGACACTCATGGCCTCTTGGGAAAAATTTAGAGGTTTACCGGTAATACGCTGATAGCTTATATGTGCGTAACATAACATAAAACTAAACGAGCTACTTAAAATGTGAAATTCATGTATGTACAAAAGTAAGTTTGAATAATGAAGTTTCTAACATAATTCTTATTTCTCACCTATTCAAGTGATACTATTTTTGTTCACACAAATGCTCGAAAACCTCTTTATTGAGCCTATATTCTTTGATAAAATTATTTTCACCAATATGTGCAAGTGGATCTCCAAAAGCCTTTCGCACAGCAGCTTAGAAATTTCCTTGGTCTCGTTGTTCGTGTTCATATGCACCCGTGGCTAACATATTCCACGCTAAATAAGTTTTACCGGACATATTTATGCACAAATTAATTAAAAATTGTTTTAAACGACACACTTCACAGCATTTCATCCTTCATTAAGCTAGTGAGTTACTTTACTACTGAAGTAACGGTTTGCATCGATAGTACCTGTCAAATTTGTAACTCATGGTACCGATTTGTATAGCAAACTGCCATAAACTTTAGTCGCTAGCGAGTTCCTATACGATAGGTTTCTTACTGGATGTCTCATACTGCCGATTTTGGTTCTACAAGTGACCGCTAGAGGCGCTGTAAAATTTCCCATACAAAAAATTGACGGCGTCGGTATCGAGCAGCGACGAATACTATTGGTTTGAACTCATGGTAGAGCTACTGATTCGTTTCACTACAACGTTTATAATAGACGAACATTTAAAATCTTTGTTTTATAATCCGGATGACTAAGCCGCATCTAATTGATTGCATAATTATACAAGTCTACCATTTAAAACAATATGTTGTTTGTTGTTCGTAGGTACTATATTTTATTATAGGTATGTATTTATTTACTAAATAAAGGAGTGTTTTATACATATTTCACACTTTTACACGTGTCTCTTAATGGAATTACTGACGGTTGAGATCAATTTGCGTGGCTTATTCAATTCTGTACTAGCGACCGGCCCCGGCTTCCCACGGGTGCAATGTAGGTACTAATATACTAATATTAAACACTAGCTTTTGCCCGCGGCTTCGCTCGCGTTAAATTCGGGGTAACACAGTTCCCCTTGCGCCTTATAGATTTGTAATAGCAACGCTAAGTTTTCCCTTTCCTTCCCTCTTTCTCCCTAACATCCCACAATTTTTTGAAAAAAAATAGCCTATGTCCGTCTCCTGGTTCCCAACTATCTCTGTACCAAAATTCATCAAAATCGGTTTAGCCATTAAAGCGTGAAGAGGTAACAAACAAACAAACTCACTTTCGCTTTTATAATATTAGTAAGGATATAAACCTTCCTCTTGAATCATTCTATCTATTTAAAAAACCGGCCAAGAGCGAGTTGAGACTCGCGCACCGAGGGTTTCGTTCAAACTTGCGACATAAACAGCCATATCTTTTGACTGCGTAGACTTAGAGGGTTGGTGTTTTCACAGCACAAAGGGACTATAGAGTTGAGTATCTATATGATTTAATTTTAACTACAACAACGATACTCCCACGCGTTCCCGAGATAAAGGGTCTTGATAGACATATACTTTTATTTACTTTGTTTGTTTTTGACGATTGTCTGGCAGTTTGAGTACTATGAGCGACCTACACAAATGTCCCTTTTTTTGGTATTGTTCGTCGTGTCGTTGAGCTTCTTGGGTTATGTATGAGTCGAGCTACACGATAACTGACAAATGCTTGCACTGACTGGACAGGTCCACTCAATCTGTGTCGTGCTTTTTTTTACAGACCATTTCAGTCACTAATCTGCATAGTCCTCATGTAAGTTGACCTGAGTTGGTTTCGGCCGTTTCTTCTCAGAGTAGTCGGGTACACCGGCCTCATCTAGTTTTAAAAAAAGACTTGTAAAAGTGTTTGTGAAAACCTACTTGAAAAATAAACATCATTTATTATTTAGATAGACGGACCAACAAAGTGATAAAAAAACCACATCAAAATCCGTTGCGTACTTTCAAAGATGTAAGCATATATACGGACAGACAGACAGCGGGGCGCGAGTATGTTTTATACTACGTAGTAATGTGTTAGGGAAGTGGGTTGATTCCCGCTTGTAGTAAGATACTAAGGCAGAGTACACTTAGATTCTGAGGCATGTTTTGACGGCACCGTTGGCGCAGTGGTTAAACCATTGGCTGCTACGCCACGTGTCGCGGGTTCGATGACGGATCAAATATTTGTGTGACCGACAGGTAGTTGTTCTGGGTCTGGCTGTTTGTGTACGTGAGCTTAAATGTTTGTAAACGTACCCACCATATAGTGGAGAAATGCGTAGTGTGGGACATTAAAAAAATATGGTAATCAAAGAAAAGTGATGAAAAGCACCTGAAATGGCTGTTCGCTTTAAATCCTTAGAAGCTCTACCGATGCTCCCCTGCGAGTTATTTTTAGCCTATCTAGACCTTTGCTCAGTGGCATTTTATCGATTTTTATTCTGACTTGAATGAATAATTTTATTTTCTTACGTGCGATTTCGTTCGCTTCTTACTTAGGTTACGCGTTCGCAAACCGCGAAGTTTGCTTAAAATAAGTCTTTTTGCTGAGCTGGGATATCATCATATAACTCCCCCCTGCTCTGGTTGGAGCGGGGGGAGTGTCAGCTTTTGACTGACTGAAACCCGGCCATGTTCCTTCTCTTGCTCTTGTCCCGGGGCCGCGGTATCTCTTTCGAACAACCCGCAACCCCGGGGTTTTTTTAGTCTGGTGGTTCTTTGTTCCATTTTTTCTTTGCATTCGTTAATCAACGGCCTGGCCTTATAGCCGTTATTGTAATGTCATGACAGTTGTCAAATAGTTGAGGAATATAGACGTAATGCAATATTGCTCATCCCCAATCGTTTTCAAATCTATCTCCTTGTTTTATTTAATTACGATCTGATCAGCCGTCCTGTAGGCCTACCATGACGTCTTAAAGCAGAACTTATTCCACTGAGGGAAAGACGTCATGGTAGGGTGGGTAGCTGTTTTGAAAAGGTAACAAACATTCAAACTGTTACTTTCACATTATTATGTATTAGTATTGTTGTAATAGAATAGCATTTATTTGCAAATATGGGTTATGCATAAGTAGGTAGTAGCTACATCGGTTCTGCCATATTTCACCACGGCATGCAAACATTATCATTATATAAAATTGTTATAATTTAAATTCTTATACATTAAATTAATTAAATGAAAGTAATTCTCATTAAATAAAATACATAATTATATAATATAGGGTTCATTGTGTTTAATATATTCCTATCAAAACAATAGCAAGCGTAAAAAATTGCGGATAATTGATATTATCGGTTAATTTGGAAAATCTATATATTCGTATTGTTTAGTAAGGTGTCGTGTTCCGTTTTGTGACCCAATTTCCGTTATCTCCGTTGTGTAAATTTACAAAATTTTCATAGATTACTGCATTACATAAATTATCCGTGAACTTATAACTACTGAACCGATTATAACCATTTTTGGTTAATTGAAAGCTATATAACATCACGCTATCACACTTAGGAGCTGAGCAATGAGTGAAACCGCTGGGCACAGCTAGTCCTTAGTAATATTATAAAAGCGAAAGTAAGTTTGTTTGTTTGTTACGTCTTCATGCCTAAATTGCCAAACTTAAAAAAGTGAGAAAAGGGGGAGAAAGAGGGAAGAAAAGAGGAGAGAAACATTTTTTTTTCAATCGCGCGGTTTAAACTTACCGTTAGTCCAAAGCAACTATGCCTCGCGGACGAAGTCGCGGGCGGAAGCTAGTTTAAATATATTTTGGTACTGTTCATTCAAAAACCGAAGGGAACAATGTGACTTGTGCCAACCCTTCGGGTTTTGCCAGTTGTCCACTAAAATCCATAAATATTCAAACTGAATGTAATTAACACAACATGTTTTGTTTTGCAAATCCCACCTGAATTTACTCCATTCATCAGAACAGCCATGATATGACGTAGGAACTGAATAAATATTGCCTGGCCATTGTCGTTTTGTCCGTTCATTATTGTGATTTACTGTCCAATTGTCCCCCAAGGACACTCGGCCGTGACCTTCAGCCATTTAACTCTTTCAGGGCCAATGGTTAGCTACGCTAACCACATATTTCGGATTTTTTTTCTGTAAGTTCATGCCTTCTAGCGGTTATTTCTTGAACTATCATAGAAATACACCTTACGCTTGATTTAGTTTAGGCAGTTAGTGGCGCCGATATTCGTTTGTGTTTGTATTGTTCGTATGAAAAAAATTCGTTGACAGTGTTTTTGTAACGTGCTCGGAAAAAAAATTCAAAAATAATGTGAGACTATTATTTTTATGACTATGATTGTTTTATCAGATGTATTATGACATCTTTAGTAGGTATTTGATAAACAATGTATGTAATTTTGCGTTTCTAATGTAATATGACACTCACAATTAGGTGGTTAGAGTAGCTAACCAGCGCGCAGATAGAATGTTTTATTTGTTCTTATAGATGTGACGGTGGTTTTTAGTATATCTTATAGAATGTTTCGTGTGTTAGCTGACGGGGATATTGAAAACTGTCTGGAGGAGATACCCTCCGATGACGACAGTTGCTGTAGTGCGGAATCGGACCAGGAAACTCATGATGCACAACCACCTACCATGCTATTGGGTGATAGCGTAGGGGAACGTCTGCAAAGTTACAGTTTTGATGAAGAAGATAGTGATATGGATGATATTATGTGCACAATCAGGCTACTATCTGGATTTTGAACTGTACACAGGCAAACAGTGGAGTGAAGTTGGGAAAGATCTTGGTGGGAGAGTTGTGAGGCAGTTTTGTTCTAGCCTCAGAGGTAAAAACCATAAAGTTTATTTTGATAACTTCTTCAATAGTTATGAATTGCAAATTGATTTACGAGACGGCCAAATACTTGCCTGTGGGACGGTAAACTCAAATAGGAAGCTTTTACCCAAACTAAAAGAAGACAAGGACTTACAGCGAGGACAGCACGACTATCGGATCAGTGACACTAATGTTAGTGTCTTGAAGTGGAGAGACAAAAGAGCAGTTTTCATACTGTCCAACTATCACGATCCTAAAAACGTCGGGAAGGTGACACGCAGAGAACGTAATGGGGAGACTATGGAAATATCTTGTCCAGAAGCTGTAATAGACTACAACTCGACTCTATTGACCGAAAGTCACACAAATGGCACCGGATTTTTTTCCATTTTCTGGGCTGTTCTGTTGTCAATTCTTTTCTAGTATACATAGAATTGCAATCCACTTCACGACCAGAGCTAGAAACTCTTGACATTGAAGCATTTTCGTGGTTCTGTCTACCAAGGTCTCTTGGCTCCAGCGTATGTCAATCAGCGCAGGCATCATTCGGTGGACAGTCCACGCAGTTCAGGAGCGCTTTCTCCAGGTCCGGCCGTAATAAAACGGCATAAACCAACGGTGGCCGACGAGATCCGCCTTGAAAGCAATCGCCATCAGCCGGAGCGAAGCACATCAAGGAGATGCGCCAAGTGCAGTACCAGTAATACTCCCGTACGTACCGTTTGGAAATGCAAAACCTGCAATATTCCACTATGTTTGCGTAAAGGAAAGTCCTGCTTCGAAGATTTTCATAAGAAGTAAAATAAGTCCTGTATTTTCATGTTTATTTAGCCTGTATTCATGATTAAAATTTTTTACTAATTTTCATAGTTTTGTTTCGTTCTACAGCGGCGGTGGTTACCGTAGCTAACCACGTGATTCCTCAAAAGCCTTCACTCTGATATTTTTTCAACCTTGTTTTCAGTATTCTTTAGCCTAAATATAACTATAAAAAACATAAAAACACGTATATTGTAATTTATATGAAAGTGCCCCTGAAAGAGTTAAAGGGTTAATATTCATCTGGTTGCTGGAGTTTAAAGAAGGATGTAACTATGTTCTTTTCAAAATATTGTGACTTAAAAGAGTTAGCATGGAGTTTCTTGCTCATTCCTGTCCATAGAGATCAACGCTTTAGAATGGGTAACCACAGTAATTTCATAAGTTATTATGCATTGTGACTAGGACTGTAGCTGCATGCTTTTGTTTCTTGACATTCAAAAGTGTCTGTAATTGTCTAATTGAAATAAATGCTTTGAGTTTGAGTTTCTTTTAAAAGTGTTTTTCTCAAATTTGCTTTTGCTTTTGGAAGCCTTCATATCTCGAGAAAATCGCTCATCAAGATCCGTTAGCCGTTTTTAAGTGAAAGAGGATCAAACATACATCCATATCCATACTCACCAACTTTCGCATTTATAATATTAGTTTTATTTAAGTTTTTATAGTTTTATAATATAAGTTGGATATGATTGATTGAAATAAATGCTTTGATTTTGAGAAAGGCTATTTAAACTTTTTTTAAGTCTAGTGGTATCCTGCGGGTTGTTCGAAAGAGATACTTAAAGGGCAAAATAAGGAACATGGGTTGGTTTTAGCCAGTACAAGTTTGACTCTCCCCCCGGGGAAGTTATTTGGTGATTTCCCATTCGCAAAAAAAAATGCCAGTTGTACAAGTGTGAAGCAAAAAACGTGTGTTATTTTTTAATCGAATCAGCTAGCCTACCATGACGTCTTAAAACAGAACTTATTCCACTGAGGGAAAGAGACAGAGCTATACAGGGTGTCTAGCACCATCTCTTTTTCACACAGGAATAAGTACTGCTATTAGATGTCATACTAACCCTTCTGATGACGTTAAGTAATTTCTGTCTACACTAAGGCCAACTAGCAGCGATACGAAAGGTCATTAACCTAAAGAACAACTGTGGCGTTGACAATCTAATATTTAGCTCTTTCCATCTTGTGCCTTTGTCGTAATGTCTCGTTCTCCCGGCAAAAACATGACAACGTTAAGACGGGTTCGCCAACATTCGGGCGGCCATTTTAGATGGGGTTTTAGCATGGGTTTTGTTTACATTTGGTATCGCTTCTCGTTGGCCGTACTTTACTGCATGTCTTGTGCGTTATTATGAGCCGTGTGTCAGTTTTAATTTACTGTTAAAGTGATATGTTTTTCAGCAATTGACTGTAATGTAAGTGGGTTAATTAAAAATAGATCTTGTTACACGGAGTTACTGTTCTAATTAATTCAGGTCGCATAGATTTTCTTACAATCCTTTTACATTCTTATTCATTTTAATTGACGACACGGTTGGCGCAGTGGCTGAGCGATCGACTGCTGCGCTGCGTGTTCGATCCCCGCACGGAACAAATATTTGTATGGCCCACAGATAGTTGTTTTGGGTCTCGCTGTTTGTGTATGTGTGTTTAAAATGTTTGTAAACGCACCCACGATGCAGGAGAAATTCCTAGTGTGGAGCATCGTTTTTTAAAAGAAAAAAATGTATATCGTCGTAATTATTCTGGTGCATATACCTTTTTATTTATTCTTTCATACTATAAAACGTTATCTCATCAGTGACTTTCTTTCTTGCAATAATTAACCAATTTCAAAAAAAGAGGAGGTTCTCAATTCGACTTGTTTTTTTTTGGTATGTCTGTTAGGCGATACCGACGCTCATGTTTCGTCGTCGTCGAAATTCAATAATGATTTATGTAGCCATTATAAAGAAAAAAGGATCTTGTTTCATCGTTTCACTGAATTTTGTAAAGAAAACAGAGCTATGTAAACGTCCGAATTGAGGAAAATAACTTAAAAAAACTTATAAGGATATTGATAAATAAATGAGTGAGTAAATAAAGTTCGCTATGTAAGCATTTTTGCCGTAATGAATAAAAAAAACTCTTTTAAAATAGATTGCGTTATAAATAAATGATAAGGCCAAAAATATTTACTGCACGTTTTGCTACTTTATTTTTAGTACTGTAGTTTTTGAGGGCAGTCGTATTGATACGCAAACACCATTTATTTAATTATTAGCTTTTGCCCGCGGCTTCGCTCGCGATAAATTCAGGGTAACACAGTTCCCCTTTCCTGATTTGCAGGTACCTGCTACCTATTGTTTTTGCCCTTGCGCCTTATTTATTGTAATAGTAATAGTCATTTACAACTTTAAAAAAAATAGCCTACGTCCGTCTCCAGGGTCTCAACTATCTCTGTACCAAAATTCATCAAAATCGTTTAGCTATTTAGGCGTGAAGACGTAACAAACTTGCTCAGTTTCGCTTTTATAATATTAGTTACAATCTTTGTTAACAAGTGCATCATCATCATCTGCCGTCGGCTGTCGGCTTCCAGTCTAACCGGATGCAGCTGAATATCAGTATTTTACATGGACCGACTGCCTGTCTGACCTCCACAACCCAGTTAGTACTGGGTAATGCGATACCCCTTGGTAAGACTGGTTGTCAGTTTTTCGGAACACTGACTACCTGTAACGACTGTCAAAGATCTACAAATGACAGCCGGGACCAACGGCTTAACGTGTTTTCCGAGGCCCGGAGGAAACTCTGTATGTAACGGGTGGTCACCCATCCACAGACCAACCTAGGCAAGCGCGGCTTAACCTAAAGATCGACCCGAGCGGCTGCTATTATTTAGCCACGAGCTCTTGTTAACAAGTGCAAAATAAGTTTATTTCCGGAAGGCGGTAGCAAAACAAACGATGAAACATACAGTCAACTTCGGCAAACAAAAAGTTTTTAAGATAAAAACAAAGTATTCACATGACAGTAAGTAAGTACCAACATTTGGCAAAGAACCGTATCCCGTGATTTCTTATTATTAACCTTATCGAGTGGTTAGTTAGTTGGATCTTTATTTAGCTACTTATCTTAGTTATTTTACTGTGACATACATTTCATTAGTGTAACCGCACTTAGTCATAACTACTTAGATTTTCAACATCGTTATCTGGTACTAGAGTTCATTAGCTTTAAAATACATTAAACTTCTTGCTCGCAACATGAAATTCACGCCTGTATTGATCTCAATACAGGCGTGAATTTCACATCAAATTCAATTTTTTTCATTCAATCAAATTGTAACTAAGTGGTATTTACCCTGTACCAACCGGGTTAGTCTTACCATGGATGGTACGACTGCTTGTGCAGACTTTCGGGACACTGACTATCTGTAATCATCTACAAATGACAGAATAGTAATAGGCTTTGTTAACTTTCCGAGGCACCGAGGAAACTCGTTACCTATGTAGTCACCATCCTCGGATCGACGCAAGCGCGTCTTAACCTCAAGACTGACCCGTGCAGCAGTTATGATTTTGTCACCTCCAACGTCAGACTCTTCCATTACCCTGATCAATTATGTAATCCTCTTATCAGTTACCATAGTGACGAAAGTGGCACGCGCCAATTAAATGTTCAACATTTTACTTGTACTTTTAACCCTACGTCACCCGTTATCACGGTGGGGTCATGTTATCATGGTTACTTTTGGCAGGGTTATCGTTTACACACTTCGCATTGTCATTGATAATGATTTTTAATTACACTTGAGGCCTCTTGTAGTCTTGATTCTAATAACGGTTGTAAGTTCGATGGTGATTAATCTTGTCTTTGTCTTGACTTTTTGAAGCATCTAGTGCTGTGACATGTCATAGACTTATAGACTCTCCTAGTGTCATTCATAGCACGTGTGTCTTCTATAATTACATTGTATGAATAATACACTTTATATATTTGTCTCTAGCTTTGTGGTTACCTTCAACGTTTTCGATTGCCAAAGACTATGTGCAATTGAAATAAGAAATAGCAGATGAACGGTACGACAGGCGTCACAAGTTGTTTTCCACACTATTTGTGTTTTTATAAAAACCACATCACGAGTCATATTCTTAGATGTGATGTAAATGAAATTATAAAAATATAGGAGAAAATATACGAACAAGGGACCTATCGCGTTTGCATTTGGCATTGCACGTAGCTATTACAAAATATGTTAATTGCAAAAAGTGAACGCACTGAAATGCGTTTGTGCATTTGAAGTATTTTCTCTATAATTTAGCAACCTCTGGATTTAATAAAATACCAGTTTCGTTGCCATTTTTTTTTTCGCAGATCGAAGTCATCAAATAACTTGCCCCGCTCTGGGCGGAGCGGAGGGTAGTGTCAGACTTTTATTGACTAAAACCCACACAAGTTCCTTATTTTGGCCTATCTTCCAAAGGCGGTATCTCTTTCGAACAACCCGCAATCCCGGCCGTTATTGCCTATGCCAAGCTTATAATGCTCGGGTATGTAAGTGAATCATAGCTTCCTTCTTATCAATGACAGTGATTTTTGAATCGGAAGATAACTGATGTACAAACATACAGAGTTTACCTCTCTATAATATCCTTACTAATATTATAAAAGCGAAAGTAAGTTTGTTATCTCTTCACGCCTAAATGGCTAAACCGATTTTGATAAATTTTGGTACAGAGATAGTTGGGACCCTGGAGATGGACATAGGCTATTTAAAAAAAAAGACGGAGAAATGAGAGAGAAAGAGGGAAGAAAAGGGAAAACTTAGCTTTGCTATTACAATTAATAAGGCGCAAGGGCAAAAACTACAGGTAGCAAGTGCCGGCAAATCACCAAAGGGGAACTATGTTACCCCGAATTTAACGCGAGCGAAGCCGCGGGCAAAAGCTAGTTAGTATATGTATTGTAAAGTGCTACGCGTAGCAATAAGTAGGTTCATACTACCGCGGTTTTGTTATGCACCAAGGCTGACCGTTGCACATCATTGATTTCTGCAATTATTGACACAAGATTGTGCTCATTGAAATCTATTGAACCGTTCAGCAACCATCAAGTGTCCTAACTTGACGGACACTTGACCATATCAATTGACTGTTTCAGAAGTGTCAAGGCGAAAACTGCAACTTTGTATTGATTTTCAGACTTTTAGCGGTCAAAATACCCTTGTTGCATAAGCGATAAGGTTTAAAGTCCAATTGTATACGTTAAATATCGTTAAAACGAGCTGGGTTATTGCTTAATAAAAAACAACTTTATGGGATCTGAAATTCACTTACTTCCTGTATTTATTTTCCAGAATTTGAAAATTGTCTAGACTAAAATCCCTAGTCAGTGTCTATCTTACACGCCTAAGAAAGATTTTCTGTGTATTCTCTTGGCTAAATAATAGCAGCCGCTCAAGTCGTTTTTTAGGTTTGATCACGCTTGCCTAGGTTGGTCTGTGGATGGGTGACCACTCGTCACCCGTTCACCCGAGATTCCTTCGTGCCTCGTAAATCATGTTAAGCTGTTGGTCCCTTCTGCCATTAGTAGCTCTTTGACAGTCGTTACAGGTAGTCAGTGTCCCGAACGTCTGACAACCAGTCTTTCCAAGTAGGGTATCGTGTAACCCACTCAGTACTAACTGGGTTGTGGAGGTCAGATAGGCAGTCGTGCCATTTAAAATACTGGTATTCAGCTGCACCCGTTAACACTGGAAGCCGAACCTAACATAGTGGGGAAAAGGCTAGCAGATGATGAGTAGGTTTTCTTAATTACTTCAAAATCTGACCATGGAAATTTTGTCATCAATGAATGTCCTCTATTTTATGTCTACCTATCCTCGCATGAACATTTCCATACAAACCATCAAACTTACAACATAATAATCAAGACCCACAACAAAACAAATTCACCCTTCAATATTTCGCTTCCATTACGTGCATCCACGTCGACAAGTGATGCGTGTGAGTCGATGTGAAGCAGCTAGGCGCCAAGCCAACAATCTGAGACGCCGAGAGTGAAAGCACCACCGTGTGCGTGCATTCATTATTTCTTCAGCTGTGACAACCATGTTGTGCTGATGTGAATTACGTTCCGGGTTTTAAGTTGATTTAACATTACCTAGAGCATCTTTGGTTTATTCTGCCTGTTACGTTTTCCGATTTGCCCGCAGCTCTTTGATTCGAAAATGATGCAATGCAATTGTAAATGATTGTCGTGATGGAATACTTATGTGATTAAGGCAATGATTCGTGAATTGATTTAATCAAAGGGCAGGTTCCATAAGTGGATCTTGGACTGCAGACATCAAAATAACAAAATTATCGTCGTGTTAATCTTTTACATTCAGAAGTATTGGCTTTTAGACATACCAAATCCAGTCTCTTTCTGAATTTAATAGCCAGTCTTTATTTATCGAGTCATTCTGATCTCTATCCAGAATGCTAAGTTAAAAAAAAAACGATTAGCAATTCGACAGGCAGGTGATTAAAATATTGCCTATAAAATCGTACCTATCTATTTTCTACGTCTGACACTGAAACTCCACCAATGGTTTTCAATTAACTATTGTTTAGAATCAGTCAAATAGGTGGCTATTGGCTATTGTGCTGAAGTACGTGACCTACGTCAACCGTATCCTTGTTTCTATGCAGTTATTGGCTAAGCGAGAGGTTCAACAAAGACCTTCATCAATTTAGAGATCATAGTAACATTTGTGCAAATCGAATTCTAATTTGGCAGTTTCCCTCTTGATTTCTTTCCGGGAATGCATTGAAGCTTTTATTATTCAACATTAACATCCTCAGTATTAATCAATTCAAGATACGACGGATGTTTTTTTAATTCGTTGACGTCTCGTTACTAGGGAATGCAATCCGGACTATCCGTAATCCGAAAAATCCGGATATCCGCACATTTTTACTCGACTTGTAAATCCGGATTCGAAAATCAAATCCGCGGATTTTCTGAATATTAAGAAATTGTAATTCGCAATACATTATCACGCGTATAACGGATGTATTATACAGCAAAAACCATTGCCATTAACCGTCGCAGTCGGTTAATGATCTGCTTCCTTCATTACATACATACTGATATTGGTGTTTCATCTGAAGACGAGGAAGAGTCAGTTATAGAAGGCGAATTTCTCGTTGAAAGAGCTGGATCTGCTTCTCCATTAAATTACGACTTTCGAAGCATTTAAAAAAAAGTTAGGACAATAGTAAAACTCTTTAGAAATTCTCCGACTAAAAACGATTCTGTCTTACAAAAGTATGTCTAAAATGAATTTGGGAAAGAACTTGTACTGTTGCTCGACTGCAAGACACGGTAGAGTAGTGTGGCCACGATGCTAGAAAGATTTATTAAATTAAAAACCTGTATACAAAAGTCGTTGCTGGATTTAAAAAGCGATATCAACTTCACTGATGAAGAGTTTAACTTAATCCAAGATCTGCAAATATCTTTAGATATTGTTAAAGCGTCAGTGGAAGCTTTGTGCAGAAGAGACGGAACTCTGATCACTGCTGATACTACACTGAAACTGATGATCGAAAGTTTGGAGAAAAAAGAAGGAAATCTGACGAAAAGTGTTTCTGACGCCTTAAAAAAAAGGGTTAGAGAACGACGCTTACATTGTGTCGCAGGAACAATGTTTTATCTCCACAATCCGCATGAATTTTCCAACTCACCCTCTGATGAAGTATTTTTGCCATCTAAGACAGAAATAGAAGAAGTAATTTGCAGAACTGTACAAAGCCGTATTAATCCTATAGAAGTGTCTGTTGAATCACATAAAACTATTTCCAGAGAACAAGAGTCTTTAGATACAGAAATGAGTTTTCGAGAGAGATTAGCATTTGAGTTAAACAAAATCAATAAGGCTGGAGAAGAAAATGTGCTCATCAGCCGAAAGCCTGAAACTGATATTCCCAGTTTAGTCCGAGTGGAGATGGCGTTATTCGAGGATAGTGGTTCACGAGGACGATAATTATTTGGAGGCCGCTTACAAGCATCTTCAATGCATTCCCCCTACAAGCGTCGAATCAGAGCGTGCTTTTTCTGCAGCAGGAATTATGTGTAACCGAATTCGCAGCAGGTTAAACGATAGCACTTTAGATGCTTTATTATTTTTGAGATCAAATTTTATGTCTCATAAAATAACATAGTTTTTTTTTTAATTTATGTTGATAAAAGTGAAGTTAAATTATTTTGTTACTTTTGTTATGTTTATTAATTTGACAAGAAGTCTATTATTTATGTTTTCTAGAATTTCTTTTAATTTTTACTTTTAATTTACTAACGTTACTCAGCTCACGAGTCACGAGTCACAGACTGATTATTTTAATAATGCGGATTGTTTTCGTGTGTAATGTTTAATAATTTGAGAAGAAGTTTATTAATTTGTCTTTATATTTGATCTCCAAAGTTTATTTTAATTTGTACTTATTATTTTACTAACGTTACTCAGCACGCGAGTTACAAACTGATTATTTAATAAGAATATTATAGCTGTAACACCAAAATATTAGTATACAAATTGATTGAAATTTGTAATTGTAATTGATAAGTATTGAAATTGAATAATTCCAAATAACAATTTGATTTACCAGTGTTTTTATTTTAATCCATTTACACAAATATAAATGATTCACATAAATGATTTTGATTTTTGATTGATTTTTGATAAGAAACATTATATTAATAAACTGATATGAATAGGTTTGTTTATTTTCATGAAAAATCCGTAAAATCCGGATAATCCGGATTGGAACAAAAATCCGTTCTTAAAAATCCGGATTTTAAAACAGGACGGATTTGCATTCTCTACTCGTTACCCTTTTTGGACCATTTTTTTCACCTATCCCGATGATTTGCTAATATCAACTGTCTTGAATTAGAGCTAAAATTACATGAAGAGTTAACTAGCCTGCATTAACCCTATCAAACAAAGAAACTACAACCGCAATAATATTAGTAAAGCACGTATTATTTTTATGACAACAATAGTAACGTATTCAGTACACTGTTTGATAGTAAACAATGCTAATTGTTAATCGTTCCCACTTGGAGCACGTGTCATGTGTTTTGTATGTCATATATTATTTAGATTAGTTGGCGTGCCGTATAAAACTGCGATTATAATATAGGGCAAGGTAGTGCTAGCTTTAGATGTATTTTAGCAATCTATCTACACTTATAAAATAAACTGTCGTGACTGACAAGACAACCAACGCACGTACGGATTAAATAAAAAATTGGCATTCAGAGTTTGTTTTTTATTTTGTATACATACAATAATTGACATGACGTAACATTAAGACAGAAGAGCACAAAGGTACGGTTTATTTCATTAGAAACCGACACCGGCTATCATGACATAGGCCTTTAAGAAAAGATTTAAAAAAAATTCAACCCCGTAAGCGGGTGAAATGGGGTTTGAAAGTTTGCACGGAAATGCACTGAGCGCGCCAAGTGGTGTGGGTCGACTAGTATTTCATAAAACAATTCATGTGGCATGTCTGCTGGAAAATTAAAACTTGGCTCACGGTAACGTTCTCATTATTCATGCCTCATGTGGTTGTTGTGTCTCTTCACTAGTTATGATTGACTGTTCACTTCTTCATAATATTAGTACTAAAATATCCACTGTTGACTCCATAATGTCTTGTCTAGAAACCAACACCGAACGAGCTGGGAGTCTCATCTTGCCAATATCAATACGGTCACGTTTGGCAGTCGGCTTGATAATCCCAAAATATGTTATAGCTGGCATTAGCTGATATTAAATGTATGCTGCTATTTACTGAGGAAGAACTTTCTTTATAAAATTATCGACTAAAGCAGTCTCCAATCACATAACCAAAATAACAAATGAAACACAAAACGAATTATGAAACATAGAAAAGAAGTAAAGCCAGAAATTAAGTGTGCCTTGCTCACGCAACTATCATTAAAATTGGCTTTAATTCAAAATTTATCAGTACAGCCGCACCGGATCTAAATCAGGGGAAAGCAACCAATTTTTTTTTCAGTTGTAGGTTATATACCCCTGGCACTATTTTTTTGGAAACGCTACGACAAAGTCGTTTGAAGTAAAATATCGTCACGTTATGTTTCGCGTCATTGTGTCGAGTAAACTGATCTCCCTTTTGAGTCTTTGCCCAAAATATTATCTAATTAACTACACTTGCGTGTAAAAAAAACAGTACTTAAGCGGCTTCAGTTGAAGTTGTATCCATTTTTACGCAACCCGCTTAAAATCAAGTTAAATTAATCAATGAACTAACGGGCTTAAGCAAATTCCAAGTAAAAATCACTTCGAATGCATAAGCAGTTTCGGAACGACGGTGTTTTCAAATTGAATGAGGGTGTCGGACAATTCGAGTCGATAATGTCAACATGGGTATTATTATCATCTTTATGCCCTTTTCCCATTCTATCTGGGGTCGGCGGAACAAGTTTTCTTCATCAATTCTCCCCTGTCAAACGGCATGGCATCATTTACTCCTTTCTCCTTCATATCTTTCCTTACACAATCCATATCAATATTCATATCTATCACTCTTTTAGTCACATACGTTTTATCAAACTGTATGTATGAGTAAACAACCTGTACCTTTACACAGTATTAAAAGTAAGATTTAATTATTTAATCTTTTGGTTAATTCGGCTCCAAAGTGATGCAAATGGGGTGGGCTGATTTTTTTGCACGCAAGTGTATATTGTCAGAGACTTGTGTGCTAGTTATCAGGTAAAAAGCTTTGAGTAATAAAGTTAATTTGATAGCCAAAAGGCTTTAACAAAAACGGTACAGGGAAAAGCAAAGCATATCTAATAAAAAACATTGTAAACGTTATAAAAATGAATACGAATCCCAAAATCAACCGGTAGCAGATTCAAAAGCTGTTTATTTATCCATCATAAAAACATTTCTCTTTGACTGCACGAGCGGGAGCACATTTCCGATGGAAACTCACAGTAGTTTGTGTACCATCTACATGGTACATGGTACATACCAATATCCGGAAAGTTCCATGGAACATACATGTAAACATCGCATGTAATGGGATAATCCTCGGGTTGAATACAGACATAGTATTTGGCCAAACGTTGGCTGTTTGACTTGTCTGGCGTCCAGCATTTGATCTCTTGAAGGAGTTATTTTGTTTACGTCATCGTTTACTACTATATTTACGTAGCTGTCCAAATCTTTATTTAGTATATCCATCTTCTGGTTATCTTAAGATCTTTTTCTTTCTTCACGAATATAAGGAAATGTCAAAAAATCTCTTGTGTGAATCAATGTACAATGTCCCTGATTGTCTAGTTTATCATGTCGCGTTAGTGATTGATGGATTCAGTGCATTCGCATGTTATCAGTCATCTTTTATCAGAAAGCCCTGTTTCTAAGCGAAACTTAGAAATATACGTAATGCCCAAACGTCACAGCGCAGTCGTAAGTCGAAAAGATTTTATAAGTTTAGAGCTAAATGGATTAGAATTGTCTCTTCCATCTTTGTGATCTTGGAAGATAAAATAGACTTAATTAACTAATAATAATCATCCCTTAGTTCAGAAATACTCCGTGAAATGTCTCGTAAACTCCTTCAAATTGAACACAGACATACAAAGTAACATTTCTAATTACGGACTGTTTAAGTTTTCTTGATCAATGTATTAATTGGTTGGCCCGGAACTTTCTCTGGTTTGTTTCTAAATAAACTGCAGTGCTCTTATTTTGTATCCAATAGTTCTACTGCTGGCATCCTATCAGAATATATTTAGATCGGGTTCGTTAACCAAAACATTATCGTAGCCCAATACTTTTGTCGTAAAATTATCGTGTGCTATATATATAGTTCTATAACTCTTCTCAAATAAGATCTGTGTCTATTTTAAAAAATGAATCTTGTTGGCAATAATCATTTCTATGTAACAGAAAAAAGAGATTTATTATTGTAATGGAAAAAAGCGGCCTTGTTCTATTAACGGGTGAAAACTAAATCACGATTTCAGTGTTTGTACACACATAGCTAGTCACAATGTTTATTGCTGCCGCAATCATTAATTTAATGGGGTTGTTGGCTTGTTATGGGCTCCCCTTTTACATAAAACTACCAGAATCCCATAAAGTAAAGAACACTAAGAGATGTCAGCTATTTAATCCAAGAAACAGAAAATGTCCGCCGTTTACTTTTTTAAAGAAAAACAATTTTTTTTAATGGTCATTGCATTATTGTTGAAAGTGAAGGGATTTGTAATTTTATATTTAGCAGGTCCTAAAGATCAAGGTGGTCCAATGCAGGAGTCGATAGCGATGTCCCTACGAATGACAGTCTGTATTTTTTGTAATTAACCGCTTATGGAGCCTTTATTTTCCAAAACGAAGCATAAAAGCCAAAGTGACTAAAACTGAACTAAATATAAAGCCATAAGCTAGCTCGGTTAAATCTGGGTCACGCTTACGACGCATATCACTCTGAAAACACACCACCTAGACGGTTTGATTCTACAGTCAGAGATTCGACACGTGTCTAGCACATAAACACGTAGATGCCTGAAATTCATGCGATTCTAGACTTAAAGAACTAGTAGCCTTCAACGCTACTACTATTGTTTGTTCTACTTCGGATAATCTTATAAAAACTTTTGTCCAGATCCCCAGAGCTTCCGGATACTTTCGATGGAAACAAGCGAGATTTATGAGTACTTTCAAACTCGCCAACTTTTGGCCAACATCTCAGACGTCCTTGTGAATGCCACTTACCCATCGATTTGTTTACCTCGTCCGTAAAAACGTAACATCCAAACGGGTAGGCGTTATGTCTGTTATTTTAAGACGTCGCCTATTTAAGGGACAGTCCGATTTAGCAAACGACGTTTTATTTTCACCATTTATTTTATCGCTTTTGTGACTCACCGCAATAAATTCTATAGTTTATTCATTAGGGAAAAGTTCTTGTTTATCGATTTCTTCGTGTTCTTGTCGAACGACCATTTCTTCTACGGCCGAAGTTGTCCCTTTTTTAAGCCTAACGCTAATCTCTGTCCTAAAAACATGAGACACTACTGACTCCTGACTTATTCAATTCCTCAAAACTAAAACAAAGATTTTGTTATCGACTTAGGTATGTGTCACTGCCCTATAGCTTAGTATAGTACCCTCCACTTATCAACAAGCCTCCCCTTAGGGGTGGGTGCGAGGGGTTGGGCGAGGGTAAGGTCAAGGTAGTCGCTGGCACGCCTGCGCACTGCACTACAAGATGCTGATGCAGCACTTCGTGTAAGCATGCAGCGCCCTCTTGTATAATGCTCTATCATCGAAAACGTACGCTGTCTTGTAGGGGCGGCAATTCTGAATTCTGATACTTTTGAACTTTGCGTATTTTGTTAGAAGAAAGATTATTGTCTGGTTCGGAATATTTATATCTCTATTTAATCTTACGTTTGTCTCCTATTTTGAAGTCTCAAAACTTTCGTGACTTTTTTAAAGATACTGCAATCTCAGTGTTTCACATAACTATGGCCTACATAAGACAAATAATATCAACGTTCACGGATCCACGGTTCATTGGCCAAACATGGTTAACAAAAACAGTGACGTCGGCAAAAAAGTCTTGATTGAACACTGAGCGGAATAAAAATATAATGTAAGCCTTAGGTTCCGGTAGGGGCCTGTTTCGAACGATTTTCAAGGTCGATCGTCTAGACGTCAATTGAATTATGTTATATAACTTTGGTTTTGGCTCTAGCAATTTTTCGCGTCTTTGTCTCGTGCATATTTTTAGATTTTGGCAATTCTTTAATAATAATAATAATACTAATTCTGTCGATGATACTGTACCCACCGCTAAAGCTGCAACAAGCCGTAGGAAATGGACCATTGAAATGAATAAATTCATCCTACGCACTTATCTTCACCTTACTACTATGGAAACAGATAAAAATGCATACTTACCACCGCTTCACACTAAGTTTTTAGAAAAATACCCAGCCATGCAAGTCAGCCGACAAAGAATAGGTGACCAGCGTAGAGCCATAGTACAGAAGAAATTATTACCACAAGACACAATCGATCAAATTTATGAGGAAGTCAGATCCGAATTACAAATTATACACACCCAAATACAGCAACACTCTACACAGCCTTGCACACAATCCGGACAACGCATGAGATGGACGAACGAATACAACGAAACAATAATTACAATTTACTACACTATAACACAATTAGAAACAAATAAAACAGCCTATAGGAAAAAGCTACACGAAGAGTTCATCAATACATACCCAGAATTAGCGCATATAACAGAGCAAAGATTGTCTGATCAAGTAAGAGCGATTATAAATAACAAATATATACACGAGAACAGATTAAAAGAAATTAAAAACCAGGTAACTTCAGAACTAAGGAATAGGAACACTAACACACAAAATATTGAAGATGTGAATCATTATCACAGGAACACACAAACCCAGGACGACTCAGAGCAAATACTAGCCGATACGCCTATTAATTTTCTTACGTCAAATATAATCTTAAACAATAGCATAGACTCTGACATCGCATCTCGGACACTCGTAAATATAGATGACGAAAATTTTTTGGACAATATACACGCTGGTCAATTTTTACGTACGCAAACTAACTTTGACCCTGTCCCAGAAATCGAATCCACATTCCATCAAGCTCAGCAAAATTTTAATGACACACATCCCACTAACAGACCATACATTCCCAAACAGAAGACTTCTCGCAAGTTTTCCGCTATAGTTACTTACATAAATACTGTCATTCTCCCTAAGCATGTAAATGTCGACACAGAATTCACCAAATTGCATACCATAATTTATTGTGCAGCATGGACGGCAGCTACATGCAACGGGGCTAAAATATCAGACTCCGCACAAAATGAACGCCGCCCAAATACACAGAGAAAACCAAAATGGCAAATCAGATTAGAAAAGAAAATTGAAAATCTAAGAGCAAATATAGGTAGGCTGACACATTTTAATAATGGTTGTAGAAGTCCAAAATTAATAGCTGCCGTAGAAGATATAAAAATAAAATACCAGCTTCACGCACAATACGAAAACTCAAATACACAAATAGCACACTTTATGGACACTCTAAAACAAAAATTAAGCGCAACATCGAGTAGACTTAAAAGATACATCACATGCACCAACCGCAAAATACAAAACACTAAATTTATCAATAATGAAAAAATATTTTATAGGAGCCTTACAACTAATTATAGGGGCACCACTAACCAAAGCTTAGAGACGCCTACATCTGAAACACTACGACAATTTTGGGCTAACATTTGGGAAAATCCAGTACAGCATAATAACCGAGCAGACTGGGTAAACGCAGCTACACCAGAAATTCCTGAAATGGAATTTGAGTGCATACCAATAGATACATTTATAGATGTTATAAAACGCACACACAACTGGAAGTCGCCCGGCAGTGACAACATCCACAACTACTGGTATAAGAAATTTTCGAGCTTACATCCTTTCTTGCATAATCATTTAAATTCATTCATCCAATCACCACAGTTACTTCCTCAATACATAACACACGGAGTAACTTATATGATACCCAAGGACACGAATGACACCGCAAACCCAGCAAAATACCGACCAATCACTTGTTTACAAACCTTTTACAAAATCCTGACAGCCTGTGTAAGCGAAATTGTGTACGAGCATTTAACTAAAAATAACATTCTAGCAGAACAGCAAAAAGGTTGTCGTAAGAATAGCCAAGGTTGTAAGGAGCAACTTACCATTGACGCCATAACTATGAATAGCGCCGTAAAAAGCAGAAAGGATATTCACACAATGTTTATAGATTATCAAAAGGCTTTTGATTCGGTTCCGCATAGCTGGCTGCTACACGTTTTAAGTCTTTATAAAATTCATCCAACACTTAAACAATTTCTAGAAACTTCCATGCAGAATTGGCAAACTGTTCTTAAAATCAATTCCTCATCCACAACTGTGGCTACTGAACCAATCCGTATTAAACGTGGAATTTTCCAAGGAGACGCTCTAAGTCCGCTGTGGTTTTGCATGGCACTAAATCCACTCTCATTCTTGTTAGACAAAACAGGCGCGGGTTTCACGATGGAAAACAATAACACACAATATACGCTAACACACCTTATGTACATGGATGACATAAAATTATATGCAGCTGACATAGTGGCGCTTTATCAATTAGCTGATGCCACACAACTATTTTCGGACGATATTTGCATGTCATTCGGAGTAGATAAATGTAAAATTCTGTCCATTGTTAAAGGAAAAATCCAAAACAATAGTTACACACTCCTATCAGGAGAATCGATTGAGCCAATGGATGAACAGAGTACATACAAATACTTAGGATTCAAACAGTCTAGACAAATACAACAAAAGATGTCAAAACAAGAACTGCTCAAAAAATTCTCACACCGTCTTAACCTTATCTTAAAAAGCAACTTAAATTCAAGAAATACCGTGAAAGCCATCAACACCTTTGCAATACCTATTCTTACATACTCTTTCGGAATCATACGATGGTCAAAAACTGATATCAAAACACTGCAACGCACTATCCATACTCTCCTTACCAAACATAGAAAACACCATCCAAAATCATGCATACAACGACTTACACTACCACGCCAAGAAGGAGGAAGAGGATTAATAGACATCAATAATTTACACAACAAACAGATACTTTCACTCAGAGCATACTTTCATAACAAATCAGAAAACTCACCATTACACAAGCAAGTAACGGAGGCAGATAAGAAACTAACACCACTAAACCTGCAAAACCGAAACACACAAATAAACGAACACATTGTAAGTACACAACAAAAAATAACAGCATGGTCTGAAAAAGCCCTACACGGAAGACATCGAGCCTTCCTGAGCCAGCCACACGTCGATAAAATAAAGTCGAACGAATGGCTCAAACGAGGCGAATTGTTTCCCGAGACCGAGGGTTTTATGCTGGCCATACAAGATCAAATAATATGTACACGTAATTATAGAAAATACATCATGAAAGACACAAATCAGCCGACTGACTTGTGCAGACATTGTAACACTGCCTCCGAAACTATACAGCATATAACAGGAGCATGTACATCACTTGCACAAACCGATTACAAACACCGTCATGACCAAGTTGCTGCGATCATACATCAACAGTTAGCATTTAAATATAAACTAGTTAATGAAATGATACCATATTATAAATACAAACCAGAAGTAACACTTGAAAATAACCATCAAAAACTATACTGGGACCGAACTATTATAACCGATAAAACAATTCATTACAATAGACCCGACATAACCGTTCACGACAAAACCAATAAAACAGTTTATCTGATAGATATAGCAATACCTAACTCACATAATATTCAAACTACAATATCTGAAAAGCTTAGTAAATATCAAGATCTTGCCATTGAAATTAAAACCCAATGGCGAGCACAGACTGTTCATATAGTCCCTATTGTTCTCTCATCTACTGGTATCATACCAAAATCTCTCACCCAAAGCCTCAATACTCTACAAATGCCTACTCACACACTTTACATGCTACAAAAAGCCACAATTCTTAACACCTGTCGCATCACCCGGAAATTCCTTACTTCTTCTACAATATCATCAACATTCTCCATTTAAACTCCCCCCTACAAACTTGGCTCCGGCCCGTGGGTAGGGTTTTTATACTCTCTTACTAGAGAAGAAAATTCAAGAACAACAAATAATAATAATAAAAAGAAACACTTTACATCACCCTACAAAAAGCTGCAATTTTGAATACATGTCGCATTGTTAGAAAGTTCATGCAAATAGAAGAAAACGAAATAGGTCCTCATCACAACACACCTCACACATCAACATAACACACCACACGCTGCATTTACTTTGGTTTCGACCCGTAAATGTAGTTAAAAATACCAGTACGCTGAGAAGCAAAAGCACATCCCAAAAATAATAATAGTTTATTTTCCAAATACTTAGAACTAATTTACAGTGGCAATATGGCAACAATTTAAATTAGGCAAAGAGATTAGCGTCTGTAACCGAACTAGGCATAGCCTGTATTTCGGCTATCAGCACCATTCCCCTCGAGTATTTATAATACAAGAATAAGTGCCAAGCAATAGATGCTTTTAAAGTATAATCAAATCAGTACTACAGCAAATTGCAAACAGGTAAGTATACAACTTAAAATAATTATTAAATGGATTGAGTGTATGTGTTCGTGTGTGTTTGTGTGATGTATGTAATGAGTATATTTGTGTAAGTGTGTGTGTAAGAATTATTATGAGGTGAGTGTGTGTGTGTGAGTATGCGTGAGTGTATGTGTGTGTAGGTGAGCTTAGTAGTGACGTAGGTTGTATGTGCTCTTAGCCGTATTCTTAGATAGGTAAGTATAGTAGTTGTTCCGTCTCCTCGTAGCTTAATTTCTGTAAGTATTGGCATACTTTTAATTTGCATTGTTTTCTAGTCAAGGGGTATATATGTATTATTTTGTTAAGTTTATTATAAAGGTAAGGGCCTAGAAAGTTTACAAATCTTTTACCAAATTTTGTTTTATATGTGGTTAAGTTGTCACATACATGATGTTTGCGACGTCTCTGTAATAACAATGGGTTGTAGGGCTGTTTTTTATGTTCTTGCAGGATAATTTTTAGTAAGAATAACTGTCTTACTGTCAATACTCCGCACAACTGGTACAGCGTAATTGTAGGAAAACGCATCGGTTTGAACGTGCTAACCTTCAGTATAGCTCTCTGGGCGACCTCAACCGCCTTTAGCGTGGTTTTGCAGCTGCCTCCCCAGGATGAAATGCAGTAGGTAAGTAGCGACTGACACAGAGCCTGATATATTCGCTTCAGCAGCGCAGGGTCCGCGACATGACGTAGGTTTTTAAATACATAAATTAATTTTCGTACTCTATTACATAGAATTTTGACGTGTTCTTTAAAGTTGAGATTTTTGTCTAGAGTAATACCGAGGTACTTTAGAGTATTAACGCGTTCCAGAGGTGAACATGCGCAATTATCCACAGAGATGCATTCATGTGAGACAATTTGTAGGTCGCCACTAATGTTCACCGCCTGCCTTATGCTGTAACAAATGTACTTAGTTTTATCCACGTTTAGAGTAAGTATGTTTTTATGCAGCCATTCCTTAGTCATATCAAAGCCATTTTGTGCGACAGTGAAGACCTCTTCCCAAGTATCACCCGCAAACACCAACGCGGTGTCATCCGCAAAAGAGATAATTTCACCTTTGGTAAGTTTCAGACGAGTAAGCTCATTTATGTACACGAGGAATAAGGTGGGCCCCAGAATACTTCCCTGAGGCACGCCGTGTGTAACTGGAAGGTGTGTACTTTTGTGTTTATTCACTCGGACACACTGAGTTCGCCCAGAGAGGTAGCTTTTGAAAAGTTCAAGCTGGGTGCCCCTGACACCCAGAGTCTCCAATTTGTTGAGTAAGAGGGAGACAGAAATCGTATCAAATGCCTTTGCCAGGTCAAGAAAAATAGAAAGACATTTTTTCCCTTTATCCAGATTGGAACTGATAAATTCTATAAGTTTATTCACTGCCTGTTCTGTAGATTTTCCGTGCCTAAACCCGAATTGGTTTACTGAAAGAAGTTTATTTGTTTCGAGATATTTTACAAGACGAGTGTTAATAATTTTTTCAAGAATTTTGGATATTGCGGGTAGTATGGATATCGGTCTATAGTTGTTTATACGACTTCTGTCTCCGTTCTTATAGATTGGACACACTTCTGATCGTTTTAGGGAATCGGGAAACACTCCAGTTTTTAAACAATCGTTGAAAATTTTTTCCAGAGGATGTACTAGAATATCTTTATATTGTTTTAGGAATCTACTGCTGATATTATCACATCCTGGTGCACTATCCGTTTTTAGACCCATGATAAGGTGTCCAATCTCGTATTTGTCTGTTTCTATTAAAGCGAAAGAATTGGGGACATTTAGTATTTTATCTTGGGTATTACTTAGTAATGGTAGATTCCGGAAATTTACATTTTTTTGACAAATTTTATCCGCCAGTGAGCTACCCACATTTATAAAATAGCTGTTTGCTACGTGAAGTGATTGGTCAGGAGAAGATGAGAGAGCTAAGAGATCTTTATGGTGTTGTGTTGTTTTTGTTGTGTGTGTGATGTTTTTGATGACTTTCCATAATTTTTTATTGTCGTTTTGTGCTTCCAGGATTTGGTTTTTTTCGTATGCTCTTTTTAACCTTCGTAATAGGTTATTACAGAAATTTCTGTATCGTTTGTAGGTAATTTTCAAGACTTCGTTATCCGGATCAGTGCTTGCTTTTTTGTGTAGTTGGTCTCTGTTTCGCATGCAGCGTAGTAGTCCTGGGGTTATCCAGGGCTTAATGATTTTTTGGCGTCTAGAAAGTGTAACGATGTTTGTATTTTTTTCTATTTCTTTTTGTAAGCATTGTGTTAGGTAATTTAGACTAGTGTTTGGGTTTTCTGTTTCATAGATGGGATCAAAATTGATATTTAAAATGTCTTGTGCTAATATTTTATCGTTAATTATGGCCTTTGTTGTAGTTGCATGTTGCCGTGGTTTTTTTAAATTCAAACAAAATAAGACGGGATGGTGATCCGTTAATGTTGCATTAGGGACTATGGTGTTGGAGGAGACTTTAGTTTTTATAAGGACATGGTCTATGCATGTTTGGCGAGCACTACGTGTAACTAAAGTGTGCGCTGGCAGTAGGCCATGCGAAGCAGCTAAGGTTAGATATCGTTCCCCTTCAGATTTAATTTTATTTGAGTTAATTGCTAGATTCATGTCGCCTATAACAACGATATGCTCGAAGGAAGACACTGATTGTAACATATTATCCAACGACAAGAGGAACGGCTCCAATTTAGTGTAGGAAGGCGATCTGTATAGGGCCATAATAGCAACTTGTTTTCCAATGGTGGTTATTAAGCAATTACTTTCATGGAATTCAGGTTCTGTTATAGTTAGGTTAATGTTTTCTTTGTAGTAGATAACTACTCCATCATTTTGTATGGGGTTGGAATTTGTTGCTACATGAGAGTAGCCAGATAGGTGAGGGATTACCGTTGCACTTTTTAGCCAACACTCTGTTAAAATGAGTATATCGCATTTAAGTTTAAGTCTTTGTAGTAATACTTCCAAGCCGGGCAGATTTCGGTTTAAGCTTCGTATATTTTGTGTCAATATAATTAGGTTGTCCGTAGTAGAAGTAATAATATTTTGACAATCCTCAAGGTCCGCGGTTTGTGATTGAGATACGGATAACTGGTCAAGATTTTCAGATAGATTAGTTATGTCGGCGAATGATTAACAATAGAGTAAGTATAAACAAGAGTTGTGGTCAAGGTAGGTACACCGATTATGGAAAGAGTTTGTATGTAAATAGTAAAACAGTGTTTATGTGTTTGATTTATGTGTAGAGTGTTTGAGATTGTAGTTTGATGAGTAGGTGAGTTGTGAGAACGAAGTATGTTTGAAAAATGAGTTGTGTGTATTACTGAAAAAGTGTTCAGTTGGGCTAAGGTTATGATTACGGAGTATTTTAATTGATTTTGGCTTTCCCTGAATGGATGTGAAAAATCAGTGTGATCGTTGAGTTGTGCTTTGTAAGTGTGAAGATAATCTATAGAATTAAACTTAAAATTAACATGCATAATATAAATCTTTGGTCATGAGATACTTTTATATTTCGAAATACTGCGTAAAGATTATATAGAGGATTAGTTGGTTCTTTATATATTTCTTTATTACGGTATAAATCTTTAAGTTAAACATTTTGACCACAATGATCACGAAACGTGAATACTTCTACAGTGTTGAAATTATTTCTAACAATGTTTTCAGCTAACTGTGGCGATTGCGACACCTGTAGCCGGTGGTTCGCACACAGTCTTGTGTGCGAACATTTAACTACTGCATGATATACAATCGGTTTACCTTGTCATTCAGGGCCAAACTAGCGAATTTTTGTTGAAAGTCAAGGCACCATAGACCGTAGAACTATGATTTTAAAGCATTTTGAAAAGTAATACGAACGGTGATAATAAATATGATACAATTTGGAATAACAACAGAATGTGCATCGTAAAGCAAAAAGAACTGCGATGTTCAATATGCAGCGCTGATATCTTAGGATTCCCACCTGTTGTTCTAAGACTCCTAGGCTTCTAAACCATTTTGTGCTTCCTCTTCCCGATATTAATGAGCAATGTCACGTTTATGCAGTAAATCTAGTACTACATAAGACCTCTTAGACAGACAAATGAAAGATACCGGGCATAAGCCCAGACTTTAATCTGCTACTGAGAATTTTTATAAATAACAATAACACTTAGCCGATCCTAGGAATGACACCCAGAACCTTATTCTCAGCAGTCGTGATTGCGAGCACTCGACCCATGGGACAGACTAAAAAAAACATTTAATGTCAACCAATCTTGTAAAATTCTGGCAGCATGCTCCAGTATCACCTATGTTCACCTCTTCGTGTTTAATATGGTTATATAAGCTAATATTAGTTTGTCCGGCATTACTAAGCGTCATCTAGATAAATAGGGTTTATGGGCGATTGCCAATTTCTGGTTACTTTGCCGGCGTGTCAAAGCTCTATAATCCTTTTAGTATTTTGGGCATCTTTAACATATTATAATTGACACCGTATATTCCGATGCGTAGGTAGATTTATGGCTGAAATAAAAGTGTTTTAATGGAAATACAGCTGTCACCGATCCACTTTACCTTTTCCACATAAATCACTTTGTCACCTTATTGAAAGATGTCAAAGTCAAAATGGGATTAATACCCGAAACACTGTACGAAGAAGTATGGTGAGACTATATTCGAAAAACGCGATAGTATTTTGATAATAATTCCGTTTCTTTCATTGGCTTCGTCCTTGCAATAGGACTTTCTTATCGTATTTGTCATGAACACGTGCCGGTTTTCGTCTATTTTGCAACTCTTTTCTATTTTTATTTTTTGTTAATCAATCAAGTAAGCACGTTCCTTCGGTTTGCTCGTGTGGAAGCTAATTTATTTTTAATTTTAACACGAGTCGCGAAATTAAATTGTTACTGCTTGCTACCTCTAACTTCCCTACCACTTTTACGATTGTAACTGCAAATTAAGTTTGGTCTATATTGATGACATCGTAGTTTTCAGGTTATGTAACTTTTACCATACCGCTTTTCTAAAAATGATATTATACCTAGGATTGCGGGTTGTTCGAATTAAATACCTCGGCCCCGGAACATAAGGGGCAAAAGCAGGAACATGGGTTGTTTTTGGTCAGTAAAAGTCTGACACTACTCCCAACATGATATATATTTATGTTATACGTGTTGAATGATTTGAAGAAAGTCATTTAACGCGTTCTAAGGTAATGGAAGTGCGGTTAACACTGAATTTGCAGTAATCGCAGCTATAGCTGTTAATAGCCCAAAACAGCTATGTCGCATTTTCACTTTCAAATAAATCTATCATAACCTCATGTAACTGACCTATATTTTCTTCATAAAATCCGAAGAAACCAGTTCAACTAAAGTAAACCGTGTTTTTTAACCGTCACGTAGTTAATACTTAGTCTTTATTAACATTAGTCTTTGCTAGTCAAGAATCCCAGTAATGCGACATTTCCATACAACCATGTCAGCTTCGAATCCAAATCAATATAACCATCTAAATCATAACGTTATCAACCTGTTCCCTGATGTAAGTAGGTTCTTCCCCAACCCTCTCGGGAAACTGCGCAGCATTTTCATCTCGCACAACCTTTTAGTATTCTATGTTCCATCTATGTATACGAATTTTATAAACATCAGTGACAAAAGCAAAAGAAGACGAATCGCACGAAATAGTACTGTTTGTTGAAAGATACTGATGTAAATAACTCGTTTCTTTATAAATGTCAAATGGTTGTAAATCAGTAACTTCAAATGGTTGTATTACGTTGAAAACAACATCATCAATGCATAACAGAATTCTTAAAATCATCCCAAAATATTTCATGATATTAAAATCCCGAATCTTGAATTTCCCGAAAAATAACCGTACCGTACTCTCTATCTGTGCAATACTTTCATTACATGTATTTTACATAGTTCTATATTTGTTATGTTATTCTAATTACTGAATTGGTAGCATTGCTTTTTTGAAATGCAGTTAATAAAATGACAGACACCAGAATTCTTTAATCCCTAATGCTCTAATGAATGTGTTCAGCAAACGTATTGAAAGCAGCTGATACGAAACTAAATAATTTCTAATTTTCTTTCGAGAGTCTTATATTATTTTATTATGACTTATTAGGGTATAAGACAACAGAGTAGGAAATGCGTAATATTTTCAAGGAATCACAGTTTTCTATGTAAGTTTGAAATGAATCACGTGCTTTGTGCATCTTGTCGTAATTGGCGGGACTAATCCCGGTTTCATCGTCAACAATGTAGTTTCGTGACCTAGATTTGATATATTGCGACGTACACACCCGCATTCGTCTCTAAGGGCAGAAAATCCCTAATTTTTCGCAGGACAGACATGACGCAGTTTTCCCTTCCCTTCTCCTTTATAAAAATGACCTAATTTCGCCTTTTGCTTATAATGTCTCCCTCCCCCTCCCTCGCGCCTCCTGCTCCAGGTACTGCGCAGTATTTCAATCTCGGAGAAGTTTCTAGAAATCGCGGTGCATATAATTGATGTAGTGGTGTTCGCGGTCCAGGTATCGATCGGAGCCTGCGCGCTCCCGCTGCAAGCAACAGGCTGTGAGCTGTGACGCAGTTCCCGAGCCATGTGTTAGTGTTTATTTATGTATACTAACTTGGAACATGAAGCTGGGAAGTTAATCGTTCTGTCGTTTTGATAAATTCTTGCGCTTTGGTATTTGTAGAGGTGTCTTGCCTGTGGTAATGATGTTGATAAAAATAAGAGGTATATTAACAAAGTTACAGATGTAGACTGATTAGAAAATAAATTGAAAAAACTGGAAGAATTTCTGATTTTGATTGATTAGGTCAAAGGCTTCTCTAAAGTCTAAATCCACAGCACTATACGAATGGCCTTATTTGACACCTGCGAGTGATTCAGAAATATTGATTGTTAGATGCGTCTGTATATATCTAGTTCAAAGTATCTCCACATTCATTTAATATATGATTTCAGAGTCAATTCGTCGGGTTCAATAGCACGCAATTTATTGTCTTCTCGCGAACTCTTGACCTACTTGTGACTTATCGTTCATATATGCGCCAATAGATAGAGACGTGTGCCCAAAGAGTCTTACGAAATCACGCTGTACCAGGATGTTTGATTTTACTGGCGAAACCAAATTTTAAATATTTGAAATAAATATTAAACAATTCGAACAGAAACTTTATTAAACATACATAAAATTTATGAAAAGTAAGAAAGGCGTGTAGTTTAAGATTATAAATAGGGAGGTATTTGTATACAAATTGGTCACATTTCAGCAAATCGGGCCAAGTTGCTTCAAGGTCGTAGGTAGTGACTAATGGTGCGAGGTAAACGTTCGTTTATTTACTATTGGTTTACGACTTAATAGTGATTATCCTATGGAGTAAAGGTGTTATATAATCTGCATATGTCTTTCATTGGTTTTTGTATTGAATAATACGTTTGCACAAAGTCCTGGTTAGATAATTCGGCTAAATAATAGCAGCCGCTCGGGTCGATCTTTAGGTTAAGCCGCGCTTGCCTAGATTGGTCTGTAGATGGGTGACCCGTTACACACCGAGTTTCTTCCTTGCCTCGGAAAGCACGTTAAGCTGTTGGTCCCGGCTGTCATTTGTAGATCTTTGACAGTCGTTAGAGATAGTCAGTGTCCCGAAAGTCTGACAACCAGTCTTATCAAGAGGTATCGTATTGCCCAGTAGGTACTAACTGGTTTGTGGAGGTCAGATAGCAGTCGCTCCATGTAAAATACTGGTATTCAGCTGCATCCGGTAAGACTGGAAGCCGACTCCAACATAGTTGGGAAAGGCTAGGCAGATGACATAAAGCGTGTAACAAACCATGCTTGTTTGATTATGAAAGTAATGATTATATCTTTTGCTTCTATAATTGAAAATTTAATCACATGGTATTCATATCTGCGTTGAATCAAATAGCTCTATTATTTGTTACGCGATCTGTCGCTCACTGCAGGTTAAAGAACTTTTTCCCTCCTTTGACTCCCTGATTCAGTTTTTCAAACGCTGTTTTTGTCATACAAGACATCATCAGTTAAATTTTCATTATCAATCTTGGACATTTTCAAGAATGAACACCATGACATAGCTAGAAAGGGCGTAACTTCTGAAATTATGAGAAATATAGAATTAGGCAAGAATAAGACATGCTTCGCCAATCCCAAATAAATTATGATAAGTAGGAAGGAAGAGAAGGTAGTAGAAGAGAGGGTAGGAGAACAAAAAGTAGTCTTTATAGAACACATTATAAACAGTAAACACTTAAACTTCCCATTTAGCCAGTAAAGGATAATTGCGTGACCAAAGCTATTAACTAAGCTAGCATGTTTGCACTGTGCGACAACGAACGCTTAGCTTTCGGGTCGGCCATATTGTGCGACATTACACCCTAGGGTACTAAGTACTTTACTCTGCTTTTAATTTGGTTTTTTGAGTGTTTCGCGTTAGTTTTTGTAGTTATTATTTCGTGCGTTAGATTCCCAGGCTTGGTATTTTAAATTAATCGCTATTTATAAATATTTTGTAAGGGTAAATCTGTTTTAATGTATGTATTTAGATTAATGTTATTGTTGATGTGTAGTTGAATGCTGAAAATGTCAACCTGTTTCTTGCCCTACCACTACCTACGGCACAATTTATCGATCGTTCGTTGGCTGTTACCACTTGCTTGTGATTCTTTTAGTTTTTAATATTAGTATTTACAGGTAGGTAGATTCTTCTTTTTAACTGCAGGCAGATAATCTCAGAGATTTTTCAGAGATGTTCTTTCGCCTACTTCTCTACTGTTTTTTTTTCTTTGCTTTGCTTGTAGACCAGCTCAGTTTTACACTGTTCTATTAAACCGCTATCTTCGATGTAACTTAGTCAGATATGTTAATTATTGATCTCCGGAATTAAGTAAAAATGTATGCAATTAAGAATTCGAAGCACAGAATCGTGACCGTTGGAAAGAATGGAGGGAGGCATTCGCCCAACAGTGGGACAATATGATTCAAGATTCAAGATTTATTTATTTGCATAAACATGTGTAGATAATATACATGGTATGATGCTTATTATATGTGTTACAAATAATTTTCAGGCTCAACATGTTTGACCATGGCTGGTGTACAAATTATGTCGTTAGACAGTTACATTTTAAAATACAGTAATATAATTAAATTAACATTAATAGAAAATAAAATAAATACATTAAATTAGTCAGTTACTTCATAGCGTCATATTTATCATTTAAAAATTCATCAACATCGTAATAGGCTTTTTTTGTCAGAATTTTTTAAAGTTTTCTTAAATTGATCTGAATTTAATTTCTTGACATCGTTAGGTATGTTATTATAAATTACTAGCTGTGCCCGCGACTTCGTCCGCGTGGAATAGTATTTTGGGCATCATATTTATTTTTGCAAACAACCTCCTCAGCTTTATAAATTATAACTGTTACCCACGACTTTGTCCGCGTCTTAGCCCAAGTTCCGGAACTCTGTGAGGCTAAACGTTGAGAACGTTCAGCGCTTGATTCCCGTAGTCGGTTCACCAAAGTTTGAGAACTCTGTGAGGCTAAACGTTGAGAACGTTCAGCGCTTGATTCCCGTTCTCGGTTTATCAAAGTTCGGGAATTTTGTAAGGATAAACGGTCAGCGCTTGATTCCCGTTGACGGTTTGCCAAAGTTTGGAAATTTTGTAAGGATAAACGTTCAGCGCTTGCTTCCCGTAGTTCCCGTTGACGGTTTGCCGAAGTTCGGAAATTTAGTGAGGCTAGACACTGCGAACGTTCAACGATCGATTCATTAGCACGATTTGTTCACTGATTCCTCGTTGAGTAGCCAACCTATGCATATTTTCATCCTCTGTTTCATTGCTGCGCAAAGCTCGCAGCCGCTTTGCGGTAGCAGTCTGCCGAGACAGCTGAGTTCTTTTTCTAGGCATTATAGTGACGAAGAAAGAAAATAGGAAATGAAAACTTAACCAAACCGTAACTCATAATCAAGAAAAACAAACGGTAAGGTTAATAATTAGGATCCTAATTATTTTTACCTGTATTTGGTACTTACGTAAAACATAAGGTAAACTAACTGTGTGCTTAAACTAAAACCTAACCTAATAAGGGCTGATTTTTCAATAGTCAGATAATTTTTATCTGAGGAATAAAAATAGCAGTTTGACATATTTTCTATAGATGAGCTGTCAAACCGCCATTTTTATTCCTCAGATAAAAGTTATCTGACTATTGAATAAACAGCCCTAAGAATAATTATGTAGATGACACCTATTTACAGGTATTATCTACAATTTTTTTTTTAATAATTGTGAAATTTATAAAAAAAAAATAGCTCATGAGGAGCTCGTGGCTAAATAATAGCAGCCGCTCGGGTCGATCTTTAGGTTAAGCCGCGCTTGCCTAGGTTGGTCTGTGGATGGGTGACCAGTGACCACCCGTTACATACCGAGTTTCATCCGTGCCTCGGAAAGCACGTTAAGCCGTTGGTCCCGGCTGTCATTTGTAGATCTTTGACAGTCGTAACAGGTAGTCAGTGTTCCAAAAGTCTGACAACCAGTCTTACCAAGGGGTATCGTATTACCCAGTATTAACTGGTTGTGGAGGTCAGATAGGCAGTCGCTCCATGTAAAATACTGATATTCAGCTGCATCCGGTTAGACTGGAAACCGACCCCAACATAGTTGGGAAAAGGCTAGGCAGATGATGAATAATTGTGAAATTATTAGAACCAAAATATTATCCTTGACAATCGTAGAGCTATACCCCCCCTCCGCGTAGCCCGCAAGCAACGCCTCTCCTCGCCCATGCCCAGCGTCATGTTTTGCACATCATGCGGCGCGTGTGAATTTTATATCGGAGTTATTTTAAAATTGTAATATCTTCTAAGATGTTCATTGAAATTAAGTGATGTCAAAGACAATTTTGTTCACAATTAAATACTGTTAATCAACAACACATTTATTTGGATAAAGATTAATATTATTATGTTGAAACAACTCTAACAAATAATTGGTAATCATGCATTAATTTTGACCAAATTTGATTACCATAAAAACGGTTCTAGTGACTTAATCTTAAAAGATAGACATAAACCGTCACAGACATTTTTAAGATCATTTTAAGAGGAATAATTCTTTTCTACATATTTTTTTTATATCTTGAACCGTTTTCGCAGCGCACGCAACGGAAGCCCTCAAAGATGAATAATTTTCCCCGTTTTTTTCACATTTTCCATTGTTTCTTCGCTCCTATTAGTCGCAGCGTGATGTTATATAGCCTAAAGCCTTCCTCGATAAATGGTCTATTCAACACAAAAAGAATTTTTCAATTCGAACCAGTAGTTCCTGAGATTAGCGCGTTCAAACAAACAAACAAACAAACAAACAAACAAACTCTTCAGCTTTATAATATTAGTATAGATATTAGTATAGATTGGCGCTCTGCATACCACGCTTTTATACAGTAGCGCTGTCTTCGCTGGTGGAACACGAATTTTACTATTGTCCCGGCGATTACGTATTATTATATCACATACTCTAGGAAACAAATGAGGGTTATTTTTGACAAATACGGCTATTTCCAGAATATAAAGTGACGGAAGTGTGAGTATTTTATGCTTTATAAAAAGTGGCTTACAGCTCTCCGTACTTTGGATGCCAAACATGGCACGTAGGCATCGCTTTTGCATTATAAATGCCATATCTTTATTTGATGAGTTGCCCCAAAACATAATACCATATCTAAGGACAGATTCAACAAGTCCATAATAAGCCTGGAGTAACACATCATTGTTGACGGACGGAGCAAGTTGGTACAAAGCATATGATTGACTACTGATTTTTTTATGGACTATAGCTATAATAATTATAACCCTCGTTTATGAATTAACGGATGTCTCAGAGGAAACTTGAATACAGTAATCTTAACAGATAGTGACCAATCGAGACAAAGTGTCACTAACTCCTGATAATTCCACAGATAGCGCACAGATAACGAAGTAAATATAAATCACTTGAGTAATACAAGTGATTATACGATCTTTCAAGTGATAAAAGTTTATTGTTTGTAAACAAATCACACCTGCTTTTAATCAAAATCTATTGAGTTATCTCTTTAACCGAAAAAAATAAGGAGTTTGAGAACCTCCTTTCGACAGTGTTTAGAACTTTGGAATGGGTAAACCGATTCTTTTGACTATTTTTCTATTTGAGTTGGTTTAGTTCATTCGAATATTATTCGGACTTAAGACTTCCCGAAAGTCGAATGAAATAGAACGTAATTGATGTCACGTAATTCCTGGGGTGATTGTGTAGAATGCAATGTCGCCACAGCCCAGCCAGAAGCGACGAGAAGGAACCCCGTGTGGTTTTAGTCAGCCAGGAGTCTGACAGACCCCTCCACCACTACACGGCGGAGGACATCCATCGAGACGCAAAAACAAGCATTTCGACGGTCCATAAAGACATGTCGAAAATGGCATTTTTTTATTCTCTCATTGGCTTTAGATTATCTATGCGCACATGCTGACATACGATTTTTATTTTTATTTAATTTATTTACCTTGTTTTAGAAATCGTATATGAGAACAAGTCTTATAAATACAACGAATAAGTGTCGTAGAAACGGGCATCTCTCAGTTTTTGTAAGAAAACGTGAAAAAATAAAATATTTATGTGTAAATGGAATCATAAAGCTCTTAAAATTGTTAAAATATTGTAGAAAGAAAATATTTATTATTGCTCATAGAATTATTTCTAGGGCGTGTTGAACACAAATTACGCTCTCCTGTAAACCTCGGTTTTTGACTTAGCCTTTAATGTACGTAGGAACCGTCGATTTAACTAATTAACTTTGTATTATTTATTTATTTATAAAAAATTCATGCACAAGTAAAGAAACATTGTACATAGGCGGACTTATGCCTAATGCCTTGGGCATTTTCTACGAGTCAACCTTAGGGTGATGCAGAGACAAAAACAGTAGGTGCAATGTGACAGAAAATTTACACAGTTTTATTAATAATAAATACATACATACAAAGAAAATATGTATACAAAAGTAAGGAGAGGTAAAAACTACTAAATTTGATGAAAAACTGACAACACATTAATACAGTACTTCTAAGATTTATTTTGTAAATGTGTTGCCCATGGTTACGCTCGCGTTAAATGAGAATGTGAAAATTAATTCGCGTGGTACTCTCACTTGCTCTTTTAATATTGATTTGAAAGACACGTGGCGCCAACTAATATCATAAGAACGATATGGTTGACGTTCATCTCGGGAACAGTACCTACCTCTTTTTGGGATGAAAGGTACCTAAATTCCGTTGCCGTACACTTTTTTTTTGGGAGGTGCGGGGAGGAGTTTCAAACTTTTACTGAATAAAACCCACCCATGTTTATGTTCCGGGGCCGTGGTATGTCTTTCGAACAACCCGCAAGGTTTCTGAACCCCTAACAACGTAAATCGGTTCAGTGGTTTAAACATACTTTCGCATGTAAAATATTAGTTGAGATTTTAACTTTTTGTTAATCCTTACTAATATTTTAAAAAGCGAAAGCAAGTTTGTTTGTTTGTTACGTCTTCACGCCTAAATGACCAAACGGATTTTGATGAAGTTTGGTACAGATATAGTTGGAACTCTGGAGACGGACATAGGCTAAAAAACGTGAGAAAAGGGGGAGAAAGAGGGAAGAAAAGGGGAGAGAAAGTTTTTTTTTCGATCATCACGCGTGTGTTAAAGTTAGCGTTAGCCCAAAGTAACTATGCCACGCGGACGAAATCGCGGGTGGAAGCTAGTTAAATAATATATTTAAATTTCTTTATACACCCTACTACTTTTAGGGAAGGTTCATATCTGACGTATAATACGCCGAGCGTATTAGTAGTTTAGTCGCGTCTATTCGGTCGACGACGCACTAACGTATCATCGGTTGAGTGTGAACGGTCAAGTGTTTTTCTATACATTTGTCTGTTCTGGCGTTACGCGACCGATAATACGCGACGCATGTTCCGTCAGATATGAACCTTCCCTTAACCCGTACTATAGCTCAAACAAATTTCTGCATTTTAAATCGGGTCTTGTTTTCCAAGAATACTTAACGAGACGATGATGTAACTTTTGTGTGAACCTTATATAGCATAGTTTTGTTTTGTCTACAGTTTTTTTTTCTTATATGCAGAGTTTAAACATTCCTCATCTTTTTGTTACAAGACAATATGATACCTATACAGGGTGGAGTGGACCTGCGCTGAAATGGTTCCCACGTATTCAGTCCCTGCAGCGTTGTGAACCGGACACACATTATTTTACTTTCAACTACAATTTCCAATACCGACACGGTTAAATGTATGGTAAAGCTGTTATTTTTTTTTTCAATTATCGTAATTTATATTAAACTAGCTTCCGCCCGCGACTTCGTCTGCGTGGCATAGTTACTTTGGGCTAACGCTAACTTAAACCTGCATGATCATCGAAAAAAAACATTTTCTCCTTTTTTCTTCTCTCGTTCTCCCCCTTTCCTCACTTAAAAAATAGCCTATGTCCGTTTCTAGGGTCCCAACTATCTCTGTACCAAAATTCATCAAAATCGGTTTAGCCATTTAGACGTGAATACGTCACAAACAAACTCATTTTCGCTTTCATAATATTAGTAAGGATTAGTGACCCGCCCCGGTATCGCAGGGATGCAAGATGCAATATAGATACTTATATACTAGAATAGTACAAAGATGTAAACGTCTTGAATCCTTCTAACAATTGCTGTTACCCGCATTAAAATCCATTGAGGAGTTTAAAAGATCTAAGCGAAGACACAGTGGAAGCGACTTCATTTTACACTATGTAAAGATGACCCAGAGTTTTAGCGCCTCGCTTGGTGGTCGCGAGGTTGTGGGTTCAAATCCAGGCAAGTAACAACGTGACCTTAAATTCATATGTACTTTCTAAAGTTTATTGAAGTCATCACATACATGGGTGACTGAAGCTAAAGGAAAATATCGTGAGAAAAACCACAATAAATAATATAAGTATGAAATCACCAACCCAAGTCTTGAGCAAGCGTAGTGATCCATGGTCGTTGCGTCTCTGAATGACAAAATTCCTTTCCCCGGAAGTGGGTCAGTTATAGGCCGGTGTTATCCTTACTAATATTATAAAAGCGAAAGTGAGTTTGTTTGTTTGTTCTTTTCGTTCATTTCTCTTCACGTCTAAATGGCTAAACCGATTTTGATGAATTTTGGTACAGAGATAGTTGGGACCCTGGAGACGGCTATTTTTTTTAAAAAGAAGAGTGAAAAATGAGGGGAAAAAGAGAAAACTTAGCATTGCTATTACAATAAATAAGGCGCTAGGGCAAAAACTACAGGTGGCAGGTACCTGCAAATCAGGAAAAGGGAACTGTCTTATCCCGAATTTAACGCGGGCGAAGCCGCGGGCGAAAGCTAGTTACATATATATTGTTAAATGATAGGTTAAATAAATGTCAGCTGTGTTAATATTACAGTTTGTAGGACCTATCCACCATTAGGTATAGCTTTGTTAGCAAAATAGATGCAAAGTGATAAATACTTATAGATATACATACCTAGATACATATTATTATACATACATAACGTTCGTCACAGATTGACGTCAGAGCAGACTTATCACATACATATATTACGCTGGTGAAATATGACCAAGTTCAAGTGCACTTCGTTCGCAAATTAGTTTCCAAATATGTAAACAAGTGTGTGGTTTCGGGAAACCTTAGTTGGTTTCCCGAAACCACACACTTGTTTGCAATACCCACAAATAACGCTCAGTTTGCGCTACAATTTTCACGTTTATTTAGTCAAAAACTTCGTTGGAAACAAGGATTGGAATAGACTATACTCTGACAAATATTAATTAAAAATGAACTTGACTCAATAAAACTACACGTTTTGCTTGGCGAATTTTAGGCGAACAAATTTAGGTTTACGGTTGAGTGTAATTTTTCATTTAATTTAAATGAACATTTAAGGTAGTGTTAAAGTAGTGAAACCTGTTTTTAACTCCTCAAAAACATTCACTACATTCTCCTAGAAGCTAAAACTACAAAAAATATATTATGACAAGTTGATACACTAGCACAAAATGCTACTAAATCATTTCCGATCCATTTATTTCGTAATTCTACCCTTCCCATTACCATTAAGTGGGTCCTATATGGTCCTATACCAAACATGGCCGGAATACGGAGAAAACCTTAATTATTTTGGCAGGTTTGAGAATCTGGTTTGAAACGCAGACGAAAAAAAGTTACTGCGAGCATAACTGGCTACTTAAGAACTGTTATTTTCTCACTGGTCCGTCCAATTTATTCACAAGAGACTTCGAAATAATATTTTTTGTATTATTTTTTAAGTTTTATTCTCAAATATTTTCGAAACTAAAAATAATACAAATTAATTGGCGAAATGCACATCTCTGCCTCACTCTTCGAGCAAAATCGGCGCTATGTCAAGTATAATTGAATCGCAATTAAAAACACTTCGTTTCTTATAATTGGAAAATTTAAAGCTTGACTTAATAATCTTGATACTTGCTTCAAATTTTATATTTTTTTAGAAGTTTCATTTTTAATTGGTGCGTTACAACGCTATGTAACGATTTTTTAATTAAATATAGAAGGTTATGTTTATTGGTTAGACAAAAAAAAAACATAGATTAATATTCTTGTTTGATAATAAAAAAGGTCGTTGTATTGACAATGTTTAGCATCAAGTCAGTAACAATTGACGATATAAAAATAGCTCGCCACCGGCTTAGTCTATTTGTGCCGGACTTAACAGGATAAACGGCCGGTTAGCATAACACGTGCTTATGCAGCGCACTTTTCTTATTGAGCATGATTGATCAATCCAGTTGACTCTGTAATCATCGGGTAGGAGTGATAAATCATTTACTGTGTTTTTTTGGGGTTCTGTGGTTTGTTCGCAAAAATATCGTAAGTGTTCCATAAAATTATATTTAATTCTGCTATTTCTGGAGTAATTAATAGCTACTAACATTGTATTGTCTGGTTGGTTGTTGTATTAATTACAGAGTTTGTTATTAGTTAAATGTTTCGGTAGTTATTACACTAAAAAAGTAACCAATTTCAGTTTGTAAAACAAGATAATTCAAGAAATTGCTCTAATTTGTTTTTTTTTACAAAATATAATCTTGAAATGTTAAAAAGCGCGTTCCCCTTATTTTATAAAACAATATTGGAAGCTGCTATAACATTGTTTTTCGTCACGAGATGCAACTGTAACGCATCGATTCGATTCCATCTCGTCGTCATAGTGACGGACGACTGTGGGTAGTTGCCTTCTCCGCTCGCTCCATCACAATATTGACCGGCTACTGGCTAGTCGGCTACCTGTCTTCCACCTCCACTTATATCTATAACTTATGTACTTATATCTAGTACATACATGTGAGCTTCCAGAATATTGTAGTATAGAACAATATATAACGAACTATATCTTATAGTCACTGTTACATCGATTAGATATAATAAGCGTACGTACAGTAAGAGACTGATAATAATCGATCACTAAGGCATTGTCCATTCAATTTCGAGTTTCGATTAGAAGATTAGTGTTACTATTCACTATTTTAAGTTGTAAAGCATTCGAGTACTCTATACTCCATCGCTGCAAATACGGCATGCATCAAAACAACCCCATATTCGGAAACTAGCTTGCCTTTATGTGTACAATAATAATAATCATTATGTAAATCGTATATAATAGACTCAGGTACATATCTAAGTCTAGGTAATTGCTCACTCTTACGAAGTCGACACTCTCGTAATTGTATGCAGTTTGCGTCCGCACTCAGTTTTTCCTACATTCATTTTAAGATTTCACTTGCAACAGATCGGAAAGTGTGTTAACACGAAACCAATATCAAAGTACTTCTCCGAACTATAAATAACTATAAACAATTACAAAATGAACCCGATAAACTATTTACTTGAGCACACATAGGGTACGTGTTAGTACTAATCGTGTTTACTATTGTTACATAATAGGTATCGAGCTACTACTGACATTGATTGTGCACGTACGGCCACTAAATAGACTGAAACAGTAGGTCTAACAAACAACAGCTATATTTAGCCATAATCGCAACCAGTTAAACGGTGATTACCGTGTAAGTAGCTGTAAAATAATGTCACGTATATACATGCGCAGACGCAATGCCCGTGCATCAGAGCTCCTTTTAGCTAAATGAAACGGTAAAGTAAGCCGTTGCATTGAGAAAATACAGTAACGAATTGATTGCTTCCGTCTATAATCATAAGACACATTACTTTAATGCAACATTGCGTCTTTGCGAACGGTGAATGGTATGTTCTAAGACCAAAAACTGGAAGAAGACGTGTCACATCGACAAAACCTCTAGACCAGGTGCATTACATTACAACCTGTCCACCTCTCAAAGAGTGACCGGCGCCCCAGTTGTGGGATTGTATATGAGTGCATCTTCTGTCCTCTCCTCCTTTATGATGCCTCTGTGACCCGTCTCGGTGCTATGTAGATTACATTGTATGCGCTCGTGATTAAGTAGCCGACGACCGTAAGATGACTGGTGCATTAAATTGATTAATTAGTGATACGCATAACACAGCTGATAATTACGAGTAAAGGAAAATCTTACTATGGAGCCTCATTTAAACATGTTTATGTTTTACTTGCTGGATATCTGTATTAAGTAGTGTTTGTGGTGGATTTTCGATTTAGATACAATTTTACAGTATGACGACTGAGATGCGAGCATACCTAATCATCGTCATCATTCACTGATTGCCTGACTTCATCTACTGATGGCTAAATGCTTCTCTTTGCTTGAGTCCATTAGTTTTTAGGTGTTATCTAGATTTTACCTGAGATAGCGAGATAGAATGTCGTATACCGTTTGTGCAAAGTATCAATAAAATTAATTATCATCAGCCTTCGTTGGTTGTAACAAATGCACGCAGTGTCAGTGTGTAGAAGTTATGCAACGTGCAGTAATAATTAAGATAGCCAACCGTACTTAGTACGTGCACAATCATAATATGACCGTAAAGTAACTGAAAATTGTTTCATGTTTTCTTTATTCATGTGTTACGTTAGGTAGTAACATTGAAGTAAACCTAGTTGGAATGGCAACTCGTTAAAAAGTTAACTAACTGCAAATTAAAAAAAAAACTATTACTAGTTATGAATGAGAAATAGAAATATCAAAACGTATTAAGTCGTATGTCGTAGTAGGTCGTATGTTAGGGTCTTGGCGTTCTGTTGCTTCCGTCTACAATTCTGCACCATTTTGAATTAAATTCTATATATCACAATATGGAATTAATCGGTAATTGAAAAAAAAAGTCTGCTGTTTCATACATTTTGTCCGTGTACGTTTGTATGAAACAGCAGCTATTATTTTTTCTAATAACCAACGATGTACAGTATACGTGGTAATCTCTTTAGCGTCGATGTCCCTTCCACCCAGTATATTGAGAAATTCAATTGCGCACTTTAAAACAAGAAGCAGATAACTTTACCCGAAAAGATAAAATTGTACAGAGTACTCATCATTTGGCAGATGCGTTATCAAAAGCGATAGTTGAGAATCACATGAGCCCAGGTCAAATATGATTACCCAAGATACACCGTCTGTAATACGCAAGACGACTAATCAAGTTATACAAAACCAGTATAAACTGATCAGAAATGTAGACAAAGCGTGACCATATTATACTGGATATGTATAGCTTGATGTGTCGCCGTGTGTACAAGAGTTCTAAGAAAAACTATTTTATCTCATTACCTTATCGTGTTTTAATAAGGAAATATTATTAATATCAAATATTTTACAGTTAAATGTCATCGTGTGTCGGGTAGCAACAATTATATCAATTGTCTTAAATTGTGTCAATGTTGACTTATTAGTGTCAAATTATCAACGTGTCACTATTTTTAACACCAACTATCAAAATGACTTGATCGCCGTACAATTTTCAGATAAACTGAATACAATAAAATCTGTTTTGAATATTTAAACAAAGCAAAATAATACGATATTTATTTCTGTAATTACCTAAGCGTTTGTTTTATAAATCTTCCCCTTAACGTTTAAGGGGCATATTGTCCGGGGTTGCGGGTTGTTCGAGAGAGATACCGCGGATATCCTGAACATCAAGGGCAATAGAATGATCATGGGTGGGTTTTAGTCAGTACAAGTCATTCATCACATTCCCCCCCGCTTCGCCCAGAGCGGGGGAACTTATTTGATGATTTTTCATCCGCAGATAAGGGGCATATTGTGGCCGTGTCCTGCCGCCATTTTATCCATCCAGTATTAATTCTATAGACACTACACTTATGATCTATGTCGCCATCGCTTTGCACTAATGAACCGAGATACCGAAATTCGGAGCAACTAATAATAAAGTTATCTTAAATCAATTGCCATAAGAGTAATGATTGACAAACTTTACTAATACGCATTTATTTTATCTAACAGTTTGGCTGATGTAATAATAGAGACAACTAACATCATTATCTCTAAGACTATCCAGGGTTGCCAACCAAGAAAAAAAATGTTCTGGCTAAAAACAGCAAAGCTTGAAGTAACTGTGCCGTTCGGAAACTCAAAGCACATAGACAAAATAAATTTTTCGATATTTTTCAAATGATACAAGAAAATGAATTAAAAAAAAAAGGAAAAGTGAATTTACATCTATGACACTTTTACACTACAATATAAATTCATCGGATTTAAACTACTTCACTGCTTTTTTATTGACTTCTAGGACGGCTATAAAAATTCCTATGAAAATCTAACCAATATAAACTTCGTTTCCACCATTTGAGTATTTCTTGGCCAAAAACTAATAACAGTTTATTGTTGTAAACAAGTAGGTATCACCATAATTAAATCAAAAATAAAATCACCGCAAACCAACTTTTATATTTTTTATTTGTTAAATAAAAAGTGACAACCCTCTACCGACTTTAACTGGCTTCCCTGATTATTTTTTGTGTTAATTGTCTGGTGTTCTAAATCCTAAATAGACAATAGTGTACATAATTAAGACGTGTGATACGAGTCGACACAACTGTGTTAATTGTTAGACCTTAGGGTGTAATATGGCCGCTTAAGCAGAACAATAATGGATCTCTCTATTAAGATTCTGCTAAAGCGGTCATTGTTGGGCATAGTGATAAGGGGATTCCCTTATCACCAAGACGCATCCAAGTCGGTAGGATAAAATAAAGTTTTAAAGGTTTCCTGCTACTAAATACAGATTAACTTTAACTTTTAAAACCGACTTCTAAGTAGGAGGAAGTTATGCATTCGACCGCCATCTTATTTTTCATCAATGTATCCTACTTACGAATATGACAAGAAAGGACACGAGGTATCTGATCAGATTCCGAGTAATAAAGAAGTATAGAAATAGAAGATTTGCTTCGCTAACCCTAAATAAAATGGGATAAGGGGAGGAGAATGATGATGATGATGTATACCGGCTACTCCGTGATTAATAGTCCGATTGATACGCTATGACGTTAACCCGCGCGGCTGCCCCACATATTTTTTTCATATTTTTATTTGCATTCCTTAATGTGTGAAGTCCGATATGAAAATGGGCTTAAAGCTAAGGAACAATTTACGGACCTTGTAGGGTAAAATAATTTTAAAATAAAATTAATCCATTAACCAAATCATTCTTAATATTAATTAACCAAATTATAACATTATTTGTATTAAAATCAGTCACAACATAATTATTAAATTAAATGATTACATGTATTTATAATCACAACATGAATGATGTATCCATGATTTTATTAAAATATTTTCGATTTAAAAGAGTGTCCATGGAGTTTCTTGCCTATTCTTCTCCATAGAGATCTACGCTTTGGAATGGGCAACTACATTACTTTCACAAGTTATTATGTCTTGTGACTGGGACTGTAGCAGCATCATTTTTTTTGTTCTTGTTTTTATGACATTCAAAAGTGCCTGTAATGGTCTAATTGAAATAAATGATTTGAGTTTGAGTTTGAGAATTATACTTATTCTAATAAAGTACTAATAAATGAAAATAACAAAATAAAATATTGAGGTCAGTTAAAAAAAAAAACATTATAGGAACATTATTAATTGTTACGATTAAATTAAATAAATTCGTTTTTATCAAATTAAATTAAAACACACTTTACTTAATAGTTTATCTATTAAGTAAAGTGTGTTTATGAATATATCTTTACTTATTATTTTATATCCAAACCGTTCATAAAACCGACTCGACTGTAATAATATTGAAACTAACACCATCTAACCAGTCCATTTCTTCTTCCCCAGCGAGAGCAGCATGTTCGTATCCCGCCGCCGCTTCATCCTCAAGACCTGCGGCACGACCACGCCTCTGCGCTGCGTGCGCGCTGTGCTCGGCCTGGCACGCGACGTGGCAGGCCACGCGCGCGTGCACAACGTGTTCTATTCGCGCAGGGAGTTCGCGCGCCCTGCAGCGCAGTTGCAGCCACACGATAATTTTGATTCAGAAGTAAGTACAACTGTAGAAGTTAAATGTGGGATGATAGACAACCTTTTTAAACCGTTGTAACAGTTGTAACAGGCGATGTTCTGGTCTCTGACTTCCAGTCTACTGGAGACTGGAAGTCAGAGACCAGAACATCGCCTGTTACGATCCTTTGTTTTTTTTTGCGGATGGGAAATCATCAAATAACTTCCCCCGCTTTGGGCGGAGCAGGGAGAGTGTCAGACTTGTACTGACTAAAACCCACCCATGTTCCTTCCATTGCTCTTTACGTTCCGGGGCCGCGGTATCTCTTTCGATCAACCCGTAACCCCGGCAGGCTGTTACGATTCTTACATAGTATCCTCATCAGTTACAAATGCACGCAAGTTGTAAGGAGGTTCAACACATGCGATATAGAATCGCAGACAAGTAGTTGTTAACAAGTAAGTTGTTGGGGAGTTTGTTCCGCCACTTCTTCTTCCCAGCTAAAACACTAGGAAGTGGCGAAGGGCAGGGCGTTTTTGTGGGACTGTCTCTTGTAATGTGACGTTCAAAAAGTGCTGATTATCAGCCTAATTTGGACTTTTGATTTGATTTGAGTAGTTCTTGTCTGCGATTCTATATCTCTCTTATTATCTTCTATATATCTACGAGATATCGAGATCCTATTTGCAAGATTGATTAATTGGTTGATTGTGTAAACATATCTCATCCAAATTTTCTCTCGCAGGTCTGCTGGAAGAAAATTCTAATGAAATAAGCAGTACCTTTGAGCTCTGCTGTCTTATTGTTATATCCTGTCAAGTATTTTGTGTGTACATAAATAAATAAATTAATTGGATTTTACATCTGTGCAGATTAATTATACTCTGCACCATAAGTGTAATGTGGAATTCCATAAAATTAAGATCAGCATCACCCAAATTCCGACTTCGAGACACTTGAGTTTTGGCGTCTCTTTGATAGTGCCAGTTTTTAGGTTTGTCTCATTCCTCCATTAGTTTCCAAACTTCCAATAGAGGAACAGCGTGTTCTACACACTATTTGCATCCTCACTTATTTGAGACTTAAGGTGCGTAAGATCTGTTTTAGTTTGAAACCTACTGCCATCATTTCATGTCTCATATAATGGGTGCAATAGTTTTCATGACTGACGTCCAAGTTTGTCCTGTTTCACCCTCGTCTTTGGTTACTGCTCCGCTCCCGTGGGTAGTAGCGTGATGTTATACAGCCAATGTTACTCAATGATAATGTAGAAGAGTTTTTGAAATCGATCCAGTTGTTTTTGAATTCATTACATACAAAAATTCTCTTTGTAATAAAAGTGTAGATATGTAATATCCACCATGACGAAACAGTCTAGAGCCCCGTTCCAATAAACAAAAACGACTCGTTTTAAGTTCGTGTTAAGTCTCATAGAACTTATGTCAAAATACTACCATCCGTAAGCAAAACGACTCGTTTTTGTTTATTGGAACGGGGCTTAAGACCACTTACTATGAACAACAGCTATGAAAATTAACTGCTCCAATGGGCCGATCAATTAACTGAAGATAAACATAGCACCGTAGAACCTGGGTGCTTTTAAAATATTTAAAGCAATATATTAAGCTCACCTTTTAATAAGGTTGAAAGTTACTCAACCAAGTGATCAGGCTTTGAGAAAATTGCTAGTCTGTTGAATATTTGCATGGGGCAAAGGACTTGCAAGTCAATTTATTTATTAAATTAAGTATTCACCCGAGTATCTTTTACAATGAGGTTACAGCGAAGAGGCTCCCTCAGCCTTTGATATTTTATAAATGTTGATGGGTGTAGAAGAAGACCTAGGAAACGATGTATGGATTATACGAAGAATGGTATGAAAGAAAAAAACATTACAAACAACTCGGAATGCGTATTTTCCGTTTTTTTGGAAGCGGTTTTTTTTGCAAAAATGTCCAATTCTTATCGAGTATTTATTTTTCATTTCTACTAAGAGATATAAGTATATCGTCGTATTAAAATATCTTCGAGATTATATGCCCTTTCCCAGCCAGACTATTAGACTATTACCCCATTTTCTTTGGATGGGAAGGACTCCTTCCGCTGTGGGAGTTACCGAAGGGATTTTCGGATTGTGCTGACTAAAACCCAGCCCTGTTCTTTCCCTTTGTAGAAACAGGCCCCCGCCTAAGGTGTCCGGGACTCATCGTGTAGCTCCCGGCGCCCCGAGCGTCTCCTGCAGCGGCTGGGACGAAGTCACGTTCTCTCCCTCAAACATTCCGCCACCTCCTTCGCAAGCAGAACTGCTTCGCAATAGGTTTCTACTGCCCCGTTCCTCTCACTCCGGACCATGAATTAAGGCCGTACCCTACGCAAAAAACCTTGAGCATTCGTTTCCCTCTTTGCCGCGCAGGAGTGAGTGAGAGAGAGCAGTAGTGAAATATGCCTATTTTTTGGAATAAAATCTATATAAAATTAAGTATTGGGTTTTTAGAAAAAATATTTCTACCAAAATGTTCATTATAGAATTATTGTGAATCCATTAGTGTCAGTAGCAAAATTAAACAATGTTTACTTTACGAGGAGATGCATGTTATTGATATTTTTTCTCATTTCTGGGGCTTTGTTGTAAGGACATTTACTAAATAATGACTCAATAAAAATAAAAACTAAATCTACAATAATGGAATCAAGATTATAAAGAAATTTTATGTATTTTTTTTGTTACTTAGTTCGTTTTAAATAACAAGTAGATAGCTCTAGAAATTGTACAAAAACGGCTTGCGCGGCGTTTTGGTCGGGGTGGCGCCTTAAACCAGGGTCCGACGCGAGAAGTCGGCGCTACCGATCATCGCTAAGACATAACTGTATAACGCTGGTGTCCGCAACTCCACGTACTTATAAGGCGCGTATTTTCGGGTGAGAATATCATTCGATCCAACCCAGCTCCACAAGAAAAGCCAGCAACGCCTTGGTACTGCTGACGATCTCGCGAAGAGAACTTAGGTTACCGAAGTACTTTGCCCTGAACCTCCCCCCTTTTTTTGCGGATGGGAAATCATCAAATAACGTCCCCCGTTCTGGGCGGAGCGGGTGTCAGAGAGTGTTCCTTCTATTGATCTCGGGGCCGCGGTATCTTTTTCGAACTCGCAACCCCGGCAGTGAAACCCCCTAAACGTTAATACTGTTGCAATAATTACGCCCGCTCCAGACTTAGTGAGTCACAGTACCACTGTGTCACAAACATTATGAAAGCCCTCATTGAGCTTACGAGTCAACATGAGCACAGAGCACCAGTAATACCGTTCTTAGTAATCATGATAGTAAAATACAATGAGCAGCTTTCTCGGTACTGATAGTGATGCTGGCGATTGTTTGTAACCATTTTGTTTATAACAATTGGAGGAAGCATAAAAAGGAAGGTACCCATTTTTTTTCGGATGGGACATCACAAAATAACTTCCCCCGCTCTGGGCGGAGCAAGGGGGAGTATCGAGACTCTTACTGACTAAAACCCATACGCGTTCCTTCTATTGCCCTTTGTGTTCCGGGGCCGCGGTATCTCTTCGAACAACCCGTAACCCCAGGCTAAGTACCCCTTAGTAACACTCGACGGGACTTGGGACGAGTTGTGGAGATCAGATAGGCAGCCGGTCCATGAAATATGTGAAGTCGTAGTTATTGTGTTGAAATCATTTGTTACATAAAAAAACACGATTTGTCGTATTCTTCTCATAAAGCCTTTTTTTCATAAAACATCACATATTTTCAACGAAATTACCAACCGATTATTTTGCGAAATAGAAAAAATATATTATTTTCCTTAAGAATCCAGACCAAAATCGTGGAAGTTTAGTCTACGTCTCTAGACTTTAGAACACATTCTTACAAGATAATGTCTACCCGTGGCTGTGACGACACTCAAAAGGTCACAGATTACGAATGAACTTATTGAATTATCTGGTCTTATCGCTTATCAGCATAGTACTTAATAGTACGGTCAATATCAGGCATAGTTTGGACTTATTAATGATACATTGTAGATCTCTGACAGTCGTTACGGGCGAAGCCTTCTTATCGCTTTCGTGTAGTTATTGCTTAATCTGGTGTCAGAGGAAATATGCCACCCGTTGGCCTGTCAGTTGGCTTAAAATGTCGTTGAGAAATTCACTCATAATGTTTTTCCTTTACCAAAGAAAGAGATAATTATACAATACTAACTGGCGCCCGCGGCTTCGCCCGCGTGATATCCAAAAAGAGGAATCCTATACATCACATCCTACGACAATGTCGTTTGAAGTAAAATATCGTCACGTTACGTTTGGCGTCATCGTGTCGAGTAAACTGATCTCCCTTTTGAGTCTGCCCAAAATATTACCTAACCTGCTGGTGGTCCCCGCGGCTTCGCTCGCATGATAAAGAAAAAAGTATTCTATGTGTTATTTCATACTATTATCTACCTCTGTGCCAAATTTCATTAAGATCCGTTCAGTATTCTATTCTATTTTTATTTAATGGCAATTAGAGCCGATGTCGACTATTCTGCCAATGTCAATAGTGAATTTGGAGTAGCAAGTGTGGGAACTGTAACAAAAAAAAATTAGCTAGACGGATCATTATGCGAAAAAAACAGAAATAGAGTGATTTAGGGGCTCATTGTAGTTTGATTAATGTCGGACTGAAACAAACAGAAAAATATAGATAAATAAATATCAAAATATTGTTAAAACATTAAAATCAAATACCATATCCACATTAAACAGGAATCATAATCTAATATTATTGTGACGGATGAAAATCATCAGCGCCACAAATAGATCTGGAGAGGAATGTGTTAAAAGGGAAGGGAAATTTATAGGAAGAGGGATCTTGAATTTAGGGAGACGACTATATAAATCAAGTGGTGGGACATTGTTTGAACATTCAAAAAATATGTGTTCCAATGTACCCTCTGCCAAGCCGCACTCACAAAGGGAGGAATCGCGAATTCGGATTTTGTGTAGAAAGACAGGAGTGCAACAAAAACCTAAACGGATTCTACAAATGACCGAGACAATAGTTTTGGATACTTTTTTGTAATTAAAGAACCAAGGTTTCTGCTTTATGCTTGGTTGAACAGCATAGAAAAAGCTACCCTTCTGTCGTCCAGACATATTCCATTGTTCCTGCCATGCAGACTGGAGATTCAATTTGGGGAGTGACAGCAAGTCATAGCCCTGATGGGAGTTATGTGTGAGGTCGGCCGTAACAGACGAACATGCGTCTTTAGCCAGGGCATCAACACATTCATTTCCCTTAATACCGCAATGACTAGGTATCCAAACTAGTTGAACATCCTTTTGACTATTAGCACAAGAGAATAAACAGTTTTTAGTTTTCAAGATTAAGGAGCTATGCAATTTACTTTTGAAGGGATTTTGTGCTAAAGCTTGTAGGCAGCTAAGCGAATCTGTAAAAATCACGGCTTTCTCAATATTTGTGTGTGATTCGATAAAGAGACAAGCCTCCAATATGGCCACACATTCGCCGGTAAATACAGAGGATTCCTTGGGACATTTGTACTGTAGAACAATTCTGGAGTTTTGGTAATATACAGCGGCTCCCGTGTAAGTAGAAGCAGCTAATTTTGAAGCATCAGTGAAGAATAATTGAAAACCATTCCATCGCTCTCCCACCACCGCATTGAAGGCAGAGTTCGCCGATGGGGATTTTTTGGATATTCCAATATCAAAGGAGATTTTAGGTATAAAATTTAATATCTCGTAAGCAAAGTGAAAAAGGGGTAATGTAGGGTACTGAACGATCGGGCAATCTAAATTTTGCATACGCCTAAAAGATTTTAGAATTAATGGGGTTTCTTTATTTTTCCAGTAGTTTGAGCTTCGGCATAAGCCATCTAACTCGTTCAATTTTAATATAAGTGGATGGGAAGTTCTAGGAATTAATCTGGACATAAAACGGGAGGCAAGGTAATGCCGTCTCAAGGCCAAAGGAGGTTCAGCGCACTCAACCTGCAAAGCGTTAATGGGAGAGGACTTCATGCAGCCAGAGATGATCCGAAGGCATTTTGACTGTATCCTATCCAGACCAGCCAAAGCGCCCTTGTTACATGGGACGAGATGGAATGTTCCATAGTCTAAAACGCTACGGATTAATGCGTTGTACACCAGTTTCATGGTGTAAGGATGCGCGCCCCACCAAACGCCCGCGAGAGCTTTTAAGATTGAGAACACTCTTTCACATTTTTTAATGAGATGATTTATGTGAAACTTGCCTGTTAATTTTGTATCCAATAAGACGCCTAAAAATTTAACTTTATTGACTACGGGGATATTATTATCTAGAATGCTAACGGTGATCTCGGGGATTAACCTTTTGCGCGAGAAAATTACTGCCGAACTTTTTTGCGGGGATAGCGACAGGCCGTGTTTTGACAGCCATTGATTCAGGGAGTCCAGAGAGAGGCACAAAGATGACGCAGCATCAACGATGGAGGAGTCCGTCACGTACAGCACTAAGTCATCGGCGTATTGTAATATCTGACAGTTATTATTTAAGCAGGACCCAATATCAGCCGTGTATAGGTTATACAAGAGGGGGCTGAGAACGAAACCCTGTGGGAGCCCCTTCCATGTCTGTCTTTTATCAAACTCCTCTCCCTGGATCCTCAGAACCAATGAGCGAGACAACAGAAGTCCGCATATGCACTGTATCATCTTCGCTGGAAGACTCAGCTGTTGCAGTTTCTGCCTGAGTACAGGAAGAAGAACATTGTCGTAAGCAGAAGAGATGTCGAGGAAGGAAGCAATAACGGACAAATTTTTTGAAAAGGCTAAGCGGATGTCCGTAATTAAAACGCCTACACTGTCCATTGTGCTGAGTCCCTTCCTGAAACCAAATTGATATTTCGGCAGTAAGTCTCTCGACTCGACTATCCACTCGAGGCGATTTTTAATAAGGTGTTCCAATAATTTAGATAGGACTGAGGACAGGGCAATTGGCCTCAGACCATTCGGATCATCAGCATGTTTGCCTGGTTTCAATAAAGGAATAATTATTTGAATTTTCCACTGATCTGGAACCCAACCACAGCTATAACAAAAATTTAAAATATTTAAAAAGTACAATTTAGCTTTGTCTCCGGAACGGGTTATGAAAGAATATGGCACGCCATCAACGCCTGGGGCCGAGTCCTTGACATATCTGAGGACTACATTTAGTTCTTCCATAGTAAATGGCGCATCGAAGGGGTCCTCTGAAACATTGTGTAGTGGTATGTTATAACATTCAGAAGATAGTGGGACATAAGGGGAAGCAATTTTGTCAAAAAAATGTTCAGCAGTTTCCCTAGTTATGGGCGAAGAGATTGAGGGAGAGCAGCCACGTCTAAATCTGTTGATTTGTTTCCACACAACTGAGGTTGGAGTGGATGGAGATAGAGAGGTGCAGAACTTAACCCAGCCCGCACGCTTTCTTTTCCGCAGAAGTCGTTTAGTTCTGGCGTTAATCCGGCAATAGGTGAGTAAGTTTTCAGTGCTCATGTCCGAATTGTAGCACTCTTCGGCCTCGTTCCTTTCCCTAATTGCCAAAGTGCATTCTGGGTCCCACCAAGGGGGTGACGGGATTTTATTGCGGGCACTATTTTTTAGAGGAAAGGAGGCATCCGCACTAGAAGTAATGGCTGCAATGAACCCCTCATAGCAGCTCATGGCATGGCAGTGACCAGGAGGATCGGATAAATATGAATTTAAATTTGGAAGATTGTCAATTTTCTCATCCAATAATGAAGCAAACCCGGACCAGTCTGGTTTGGAGAGGTTATACTTCAAGAGTGGAGGAGAAGTTTTTTCTAAATATGATTTATTTAATAAAGATATAACTATAGGGTAATGGTCACTACCATGCGTCAAATAATAATAATAATAATAATAAATCATTTATTTTCAGGCATCTTAGGCCCATAGATAAATACCTTACAGACAAACATATATATAGCTAATACAATTCGTGTTAGTAAATAAATCCTTAACAACTATGTTAGTAGCACTTCACTGCACTATGTCACTGTGCGTTCATGTGGCACTTGTCCGTGGAAGCGCCGGAACACCACTCCTTGCGGCCAAAAGTCCTCTTCCAAGACGAGGTGCAGATAACACGTCGGTACTCGCAGCACAAATGCCTTAGAGTTGACATTGCGACGCGACTCCAACAACTGCACTCTCGCTACGTAATTGAGCTTTTGGCGTACGTACTCAACAATGCCCTCCGCCGTAGTGGTGTAGTGTAGGCGGGAGATGTACACCGGAGTGTTCGGCTTAGCGGCTCTTATGGTAACGTTCGGCTCCGATGGAGCTGTGCCGCAGCGGTTCTTGTTGGTACGTTGACGACGCTTCCTCCTCAACACCGTCACAAAACCATCATCAGCCCGAATCGGTGCCTCTTCAGGCATGGGCTTCTCAACGCGAGCAGTAATGCTCGCACCTACGCTAGCAGAATTCACACCAACTCGACGTGATTCTGCCGACACTGCGGAAACGGGCAGCGATCGTGTGGCGACACGGGAAGGAGCCACAGGGGCGGGAGCGCGGCAGCGGGGCGCACGAGGAGCGCACACTGCAGGCTCAGCATTCCTTGGTGACGACTGCGACAAAACTGCTGACGCGAAACTTGCCGCCGATACATCGAGGCCAGCTCCGCGACGCGTGTTTACGTTCGATGCACCCAACGATGACCCAGATACCGATGCCTTTTGACGCAAGTCATTAACTTCATCGCGCAAATCAGCCACGGCTTTTTGGGAAGCATCCAACTTGGTCTGCACATCCACCAAACTTGCCTTGAGTAAAACAATGTCCTTCAAAAGGCTCGTAACATCGACATGGTCGAATGTGACGGGAGGGAGCTTGTGCAAGTCCTTCGCCACAAACGTCGGCACGTCGTCAGGGTCGGTCTCCTTTAGCAGCGTGATAATATCTTGTATGCTTCTCTTGGTCCCGTCACGCCGGCGGGACACCATCTGATCACTCTTGTTGAGCACCCGGTACAACATCAGCTTGGCAGCAGCGATGTCCTCCTCACTGAAGTTCGTAGCGCAGATTTGGACTGCGGACACCTCGTCCATCACATCCAACTTCTGCTGCAGGAAAGCCAGCAACTCATTCGCCACCACTGGTTGTTGACCCATGGTGATCAAAATAACAAGCGAACGGCTCGCACCGCCGCGTTGACGATATTAAGTATGCGTCAGCAACACGTCCGCATCGAAACGTAGCTAAAACGAGACTGATGACAAAGCTGTGCATTCCCAAAGAGTTGATGCTGCTAACTCAAGTGAGCAAAATGTAAGATCTACACAACTTTTTTGCTGTCCTGGAAGGGTCCTACGTGTAGAGCAGCCATTATTCAAAATGCATAGATCCAGATCGTCAAGAATGTCCACCAGAGCCACGCCGAAGGCATCACAGCGTTCCGATCCCCATCTGTAGTGGTGACAATTGAAGTCGCCCATGACCAGTATTGGTCCATGCACATTAGTAAGAATGTTCTTTATGGAAACTAAAAAATCGAGATGAGGGTGTGCAATATAAATGGAAAAAACTGTAATACCTTCAACCATTCCAGCCACAATGCTCAAATCATCCGCAAATGAAGACATAGGAAGGGGAGAAAGAGGGACCCGATTGTTCACGAAGAGAGCCGACCCTCCGTACCCATCGGATCTATCACATCTGAGTATGTTAAAATGTGGTATACGGAAGCTAAGACTTGGTATTAACCAAGTCTCAGCTATGGAACAAGCTAATGGCTTGTACTTGTTAAGAAGGAATATGAGGTCGTGCTTTTTATGCCACACGCTCCTCACATTCCATTGAAGGAATACTTGGCGAGACGCCATTTTTAAAATCTAAAAGAAGAGAAATAAGTTGATCGGCAACGTTGGACGGTAATTGAGAGGTACTGGAGGAGGAAGAAATAATTGTGGGTAATAGTTTGATTAAAAGTTCAATAATTGAGTAAATACTGTTAGGAGGGGAATTGTTACTGTTAAGAGCGCAGCCATTAGGCTGTGAAAGTTGGGGAGAACTAACTATCTGCTGATGAGCAGCTTTGTCATAAGAAGGGGAAAGAGGGGCATGGGTCCTTGGCTTGAGAGTAACAGTTTTCCGGTATGACTGAGAAGCAGGAGACTTTGTGACATTGGCATAATTGCGAGAGGGACTTGGAATGAGTTTGCTGGCCTCAGCATAAGAGATTGCTTTCTCAGCCATTACTGTTTTTATGGCCTTCTGCCTACCATGCTCAGGGCATGACTTGCTAATGGCAAAATGGTTTCCCGAGCAAAGCACACAAAAGGCTTCGCCCTCAGTAATGTTGCAGCCATCACCAGGGTGATCATGACCACACTTACCGCAGCGGGGTTTCGACCTACATAGATTTGCCACGTGACCAAATCTGCAACACTTGCGACATTGAATAGTCGGGTAAATGTATTGTACGACAGGTAATGAGGTATAGCAGCAGAATATCCGTTTAGGTAAAACTTGGCCATCAAAAGTGATGACACAAGTTTCAGTCGGTCTCCATTCATTGACTCCGTCGGTATGAATTTTCCGATTAATACGGCGAACTTTCAGTATTTTCCCACATCCTGAGGGTACAGACAAATAGTTCATAGTCTCTTCTTCTGATAAGTCTGTAGGGACACCTGTGACAACACCCATCCGGGTAATGTTAAAGTTGGGTATCGATGCGATATAGCCATGTCTGGACAGGAGGGTATTGTCAATAAATGAATTTGCATCTTGAGGAGATGCAAATTCAACTGATACGCGGTTTCTCCCGACTCTTTTAACACCATTGTCCCGAATAATATTATTAATATTGTTATTTAACAAAAACTTCCCGAATGTGACAGGGTGAAGGGTAGTGCCGGCATTAGGTTGGCTCTCGATTCTGGAAACATGAACCAGAAATGGAGCTTTATCGATGACAGAATATTTGACACGACCAATATTATTTCTCTGTTGTTTGTTGGGGGGGCTGGGTGTCAAAATTTCCTCGACAATAGGACGTTTACGGGAGGATTGCTGGATTTTAGGTAGCAGAATTTGCGATACTTCCATGTCTGTAACACTACAGACAACATCAGCAAACTGGGATAAGGGATTGGAACAGGAAGGAGACAGAGGAGAGGTTATGTCCGGCGGATCAGGGGGTTTGTTTTTATCCATTTTGGATAAGAACTGGGAGCAAAAAGGCTAAAACAAACACGACACAAACCTGTTAACAAACACAAGAACAACACACTTAAAAACTACACAACAGTCACAGAAATCACTCGAAAAGCGGAATAAAACTCTAAACACACGTGCTAACCAGAGACACCGTGGCGAGAATCTTCTAGATCCGTTCAGTAGTTTTTTCGTGAAAGAGGATCAAACATACATCCATACTCACAAACTTTCGCATTTATAATATTACATATTAGTAGGATGCATGAACTTTGAAGTTCAGCGGTCAAACCACACTAGGCTTTAACTGCGAAGCCTGAAATTCCAGCCATCCTTGTCAAGGGGTATCGTGTTGTTAACAAACAAACTCACTTTCGCTTTTACAATATTAGTAAGGATTCTTTACTATAATCGGCCCATGGATGTGAATATTATCCGACCAGTTGTTTTGACGCTGTTTCCTGTCAACTTCACAGTTTGTTGAAGAGTTCTCAACGTCTTTATGGCAGAATGTAAGCATTTGAAATTACAAATCACTGAATGGTGTCCAAGATACAACTTTCTCAATTTGTTTAAGTATTTGTCTAAGGGAAAAGCCAGCTCCGGGGTTGCGGGTTGCTCGAAAGATATTCCGCAGCCCCTGAACATAAAGGGCAAAAGGAGGAATATGGGTGGGTTTTAGTCAGTAAAAGTCTAACACTCCCCCCCGCTCCAACCAGAGTGGGGGAAGTTGTTTGTTTCCTATCCTCAATAAAAATAAATTTTCACAAATGAATACAATAGACTTCATTTTAATTAATTTTGTAAGCCCATTCTGTCCCACTGTTGGACAAAAGCCTACCCCCATTTCCTTCAAACTGTCTCGGTATTTTGACTTCTCTGGCCAATCAGTAAAGAACGAGCCTAAATCGTCGATTAGTCACGCCACGCCAGCGCCAGCCAAAAAGACTAATTACACATGGATAATTGAAACGGAAACTGAAAAAAAACTTTTTTTATTTTATTGGGGATAAATTCCTAAATTAATTAAATTAAATTTATTTCATTAGGGGAGGGCTATGTCCAGCAGTGGACTAATATAGCCTGATGATGATGATGAAATTCCTAAAAAACTCCAATATCCAACTCTCCGTTCTAAATGAGGAAACTAATGATGAATAGTTACACAATGGGAAATCCGTGTGCATGACGGAGAAGTACTTAGTAAATGTAGGCACGGAATGTTTTTTTTCTAAGAAAGATCTTGACACACAAATTGTAGAACATCACTAAGGAAAAAAATCTCGATTTTTAACCGACTTCAAAAAAGTAGGAAGTTCTCAATTTGTCGGTTTTTTCTGCATATTCCCCGATTATTAGAAGACGGCTTTACCGATTTGGTAAATTCATTTTTTGTTTGAGGGTATACTTCTCAGGTGATTCCATCAAGGTTATCAAGTGGGGGTCTGATCATAGGATTCAGGAAAAATCGAGTTTTTTGTAGGGTTCCGTACCCAAAGGGTAAAACGGGACCCTATTAATAAGACTCCGCTGTCCATCCGTCTTTCACCAGACAACGTAAAACGACAAGAAATTTTCACAGATGACGTATTTCTGTTGCCTCTAGTTAACAAAAAATTGTTGGGATCGGAAAGAATGAGCTTTGATTTTACTAGACTAGAGTTTAATTTTCTTTCTAAGGTTTTTAACACCCACTATTTATATGTCTGCGGACATTTCTACAACAAAATTCAGAAGAGCTATCTCTTTGAAGCAGATGTTTCATTGAGGAAGGATAATTCAACGACACGATAAAATAATAAAACACAATCACTTCTTTTAAGAATTTAACAAGTTCTAGAACACACCAATGTTTGGACATTAAAATAACAAACAATCAAATCTTTTGACCTCTGATTCATTATCCCCTAAAATGTATTGATAGCACAATCTAATATTTGAATGATTGTAACTGAACTTTACGTAAAAGGCCAAGGAAACCTCAGGTTGGAATGACGCACATAATCATCATTATGGATTGGTTTACACCACCCTGCGAAAGAGCTCGTCTAGGGCAATACTAAGAAAGTATCACCGTCTTTCCAGACTTTTGTCAATTATCTTGGAGTCGTCCAAAAATCTAAATCATACGTCATTGATTCAATCTAGGCTGATTATGAGCACTTTTTGAACGTCATTACACAAGACAGTCCCCCTAAACACCCACCCTTCGCCACTTCCTAGTGTTTTAGCTAGGAAGAAGATGTGGCGGAACAAACTCCCCAGCAACACAACTGTCTGATAGATTTGATGAACCAGACTTTATACAGTAACTAGCTTCCGCCTGCGACTTCGTCCGCGTGGTATAGTTACTTTGGGCTAACGCTAACTTTAACCCGCGTGTTGATCGAAAAAAAAATATCTTTCTCTTCCCTCTTTCTCCCCTATTTTCACTTTTTTTAATTAGCCTATGTCCGTCTCTGGGGTCCCAACTATCTCTGTACCAAAATTCATCAAAATCGGTTCGGCCATTTAGGCGTGAAGACGTAACAAACCAACTCACTTTCGCTTTTATAATTTTAGTAAGGATACCCAAGGTCACCAGTCTAACCAGATGCAGCGGAATACTAGTATTTTACATGGTACGACTTCCTATCTGACCTCCACAATCAAGTTAGTATCGCATCACCCAGATGCGATATCCCTTGGTAAGATTGTCAAACTTTCGCCCTACTAGCCTGTAGGCTGTAACGGCTGTCGAATATAAACAAATGACAACCGGGACAAATTACTTTACTTTAGTTTTATCCTAATTTTTATCATTATAAGGCGGCAGCAGTCTCCACCCCAGGGCTACAGGATTATTCGAAAGAGCTATCGCGGCCCTGGAACACAAAGGGCTAAAGAAAGAACATGAATGTTTTTTTTTTCTAATATTTATATGGCCTACAGATAATTTTTCCGGGTCTGGCTGTTTGTAAACGCATCCACGATACAGGAGAAGATTCCTATTGTGGGGCAAAGTTCCGCGCACCCTTTCTCCGGCCATAGCTGGAGTAGTCATTTGATGATTTCCCCATCAGAAGAAATAAAAACTATTTCAATCCCAACAGTTACTAATCTGTATCATCACACAGTCTTCGCGATCCATTTCCGCGTAATATTGTCTAACATTACCGTTGTTATGTGAGCTGTATGGACAGGAAGCGCGCACATTTCCACACGCTCACCTTACCTGTTCGTAGTTGGCATCCGTCGCGAGTGGACGCTGATGTATTGATTACTTGTTTAAGTATTTGTATCTTTTGGTCATTATTGCTTGGCAATTTTGGTACAGCCATCTTTTATCATTTGACTAGCTTTTGCCCGCGGGTTCGCTCGCGTTAAATTCCTGCTACCTGTAATTTTTGCTCTTGCCTTTATTGCAATAGCAAAGCTAAGTTTTCCCTTTTCTTCCCTCTTCCTCCCTTTTTTTTAAAATAAAAATAGCCTACTTCCGTCTCCAGGCTTCCAACTATCTCTGTACCAAAATTCATCAAAATCGGTTTAGCCATTTAAGCGTGAAGACGTAACAAACAAACAAATAAACTCACTTTCGCTTTTATAATATTAGTAAGGATTAGCTGATGCCCGCCGACTTTCATCCGGTTGTAATTATTCTAAAATTATTGCTGCCTTATTTGAATCGGATTTTGCTAACAATTTCATGCCGAATTTTTCGCACAGAACCCTAATCCTTATTCTCCTAATTATATTCCTATTTTTTCTATAATAGTAGTAGTCTTAGTTACTCCTTAAAACATTACCTATATGCTAGTTAAAGTCATTTCAAAATCCGTCTTTCAGCTTCGAAGATTAGCGGCACAAACAGACAATTTTTTTTTCGTTTTTGTTTAAACAGTAATGAATTTACTTTCGCTTTTTAATTACAAACAGACACTTCAGTTTTGTATAGATGTACGGATGGATTTATCCTAAAGACTTGAAATATATCTTTATGCAGATTAAGATATATTTATTTGCAATTTTTATTATATTTTTTTTTAACTTGGGTCAACTGTGGGTATGCAGTACACCCTCAGCCTTACCGCCAACCCATTTCAAGCGTGATGTTATATTGAAATACTCTTAAACCCCAAATGTATCTTAACTACAAATGTTTATTTACTTGTTCCAGGTGAAACTTCTGGACTCATTCTTCGGAGACGGTCGCGCATACATCATGGGCCCTGAGAAGGATTGCTGGTACCTGTACACACTGCTGCCGCTCGAAGGTAATATCACTAATTGTAACTTTATATTAAACTAGCTTTTGCCCGCGGCTTTGCTCGCATCAAATTCGGGGTAACACAGTTCCCCTTTCCTGATTTGCAGGTACCTGCTACCTGTAGTTTTTGCCCTTGCGCCTTATTGCTTGTAATAGCAGATCCAGTCGTTTTGAGCCTATTCGATACAAACAAATCTTTCCTCTTTATAGTACAATTGGTATAGGCAACTGTCGTAATGGCGACTAACCAAGTGTTGTCGAGCCAGATTCGGGAGGGAGATCACACTTATCGACTCAGAATTGAGCGGGTAGCAAAGGTCAAATAACTTCCCCCGCTCTGGGCGGAGCGGGGGGGAGTGTCAGACTGGTACTGACTAAAACCCACCCGTGTTTCTTCTATTGCCTTTACGTTCCGGGGCCACGGTATTTCGAACCGAAAGCTTAGACTACTATCAGAAAAATCTTAAACGCAGGTCCTCATTGGAGGTAGCTGCACATAATCGGACGGTAGGAGACGCGGCTGTGGTCCCTAGAAGCTGTCTAAAAATCAACCCTTCAAGTCTACGCAATCAAAATATATGGCCGTTTATGTTGCAAATTTGTATGGAACTCTTGGTGCGCGAGACCGATTCGACAGACACTTGGCTGGTTTTTGGAACCAAGTTCCTTATCGCACGTTGCGAAAGGGGGCTAGACGGAAAAAATTAAGACCAAAAGTTGTATGTAACGACACTTTTTGCTATAGTTGTAAGCCGTGCGGCGTGCGCGTGAATGTCTCTCTCTCTCTCTCTCTCATAGAAAGCAAGCCAGTTATTTTCGTTTCGTCTTTCTATTTCGCATTGAACAGTGTGGTGTCGCGACGATTATTTTTGTTGAGCGTATTCAGGTTTTTTGTACATAATAACTTCGTTCCATCCGGGTGTCGCTTGAGACCTCTCAAGTTTTTTTTATTTAAATTCCGGTATGATGTACTGAATTTGGTGGTGATTCTTAATTATAAACAGACCTATTACTATATTGTACATGGTTGCTCGACCCAACCCGATTGTTGAATCACAATGGCCGGCGACACTGTCATGTTTATAACTAACCAACTTACTGTTCTTTCTCAACAGGCACAGTAGACGCTTTAGAGAAGGAGCAAAGCGACGCCAACGAAGGCGTAGGGCTCACGGAGCCCGACCAGACCATCGAGATCCTTATGTCAGACCTGGACCCAGCTGTCATGGACATCTTTACCAGGCAGTACTCTGCTGACGCTGCGGCCGCTACAAGGGTAAGAATGATGTGGATATTTTGTTGAAGAAACATATTTGGTGGGAAATTTCAGAATAGTAAATTACAATTCGCTGTAGCATGGTAACATCAGTCAAATCTACCATTCATTTTCAATCTGGAAGGTTATCTCGTTTTCTGATCATGACTGAAAGCCTTTAAGGAACTGAATATCATAGCCGTATAGGACTACAATAGAGATAATAGGGCTTGTTTGGAGGAGGCCTTTACCCGCGGAGGGGTTCTTGTAAATTAAATTAATACATACATAGGATAATAAGATTAAGAAAGACATTAAGTTATTTTGTATTTTTTTTTTTACTAGAAATACAAGGCATTTTTATTTATTTTATAGGACTACACACAGACATGTTTAGTGATGGGATGTATTTACTATGAGGCGCTAAACATATATTTACGACGAGTGACGGGCCTGTTGGTCTAGTGGTTAGTGGCCCTGACTGCTGAGCCGGAGGTCGTGGGTTCGATTCCCACCCAGGACATACTTTGTGTGATGAGCATGATTGTTTGTTCTGTGTCTGGGTGTGATTTATCTATAATATGTATGTATTTATAAATTATATAAGTATGTATATCAGTTGTCTGGTTACCATAACACAAGCTCTGCTTAGCTTGGGATCAGATAGCCGTGTGTGAGTTGTCCCAAGATATTTATTTATTTTTATTTATTTTATTTTCATCGAATGTCACCCGCACCATGCTAGAGCAAAATAGTATAATCTAATAATTCTCTTTCCCAAAACGACATAAACAAAAGGGTATTTGCATTCAATAGCCAGACTTTTGAACACAAATAACCTAAGCTATAGGCCGACCGCTTAACTACGTTTACGTCTCTGAGGTAGCTGCGTGGCGGGCGGGGGGGGGGGGGGCACCTAGGACTGAGCCTTCCAATGACGTCACAAAACCTCTTCCGCACCGCGCAGTTACCGCCGACATGCTCTCAATTAGCGGTCAGCCAGCAGTTCTAAGCTGAATGTATGAAATACTAGCTGGCACCCGCGGCTTGACCCTGTGATGATAAAAAAGTATCCTATGTGTTATTCCAGACCATAATCTACCTCTGTGACAAATTTCATCAAGATCCGATCAGTAGTTTTTTCGTGAAAGATAATCAAACATACATCCATACTCACAAACTTTCGCATTTATAATATTAGTAGTATGAAATATGTACCCGCAAACCATTTTAGCTCATGTTGTGATAAAAGAAAACACAATTCTCAACCGCTCTTTTTTTCAATACCATCAATATGATTCGAGTTAGACCTATCAAACATACGTAAACGTATCGAATTCATAATATACCGAGTATCGTATCACATAATCCGGTATTGATACTTTTATCCATTATCACAATGCAGTTTCGTATTCCATGTTGCTTGGCTCTTATTTATTTTTTTAACAAGGAAATCCATCAACTGGGCCTTTTGCAATCTACTGTTAGAAATAAGTCTCTCTCAAGCTATGCAATAACCTGGAAAAGGCGACCACGGAACAAGGATGGGTTTTAGTCAATAAAAGTCAGACATTCCCCCCGCTTTCCCCAGAGCGGGGGAAGACATTTGATGACTTCCCTTCCTCAAAAAAGCTATGCAATAACACCCTGTCCTCCCAACTTTAGCTTACATTAAATATGTGATGTAATTTTGCCTTTATTCTGCCCTTATACCATACCATACCATACTCACCATACCGCAACTTCAACTCTTCATTAATGGCTTTTGTGGACGAGAGATACCACAATTTTGCCAATAACACGTGTAAACTGGTAATAAACTATCAAACGCTGGAGAATATTTAGCAAGACAAGTAATAACAGTAATTTAAGAAATATAGCAACAATAAAAGTATTTTTTTGCAGATTTAGATTATCAATTTATGCCAGAATGACAGAAACAGAACAAACTTCAAGTAAAAAAAAAACGATCGAAAAAGTTACAACTTAATTTTATTAATTTCGATGAATTTACATAGGAAAACAAAACGAGAATACACAAAAGAAAGAAGACATTTAACAGAAGTTGGACGAGGGATATGAGGAGGAATACTCACCATACCATACCATACTCCTTTATTAGTCGTCATCCCATCATCGTTTGTATTGTTAAATATTTTGTTTTTATTGTTGACAGGAGTCGGGCATAGACAAGATAATACCAGGGATGGTCATAGACGATTTCCTGTTTGATCCGTGCGGATACTCTATGAATGGAGTTGCTAAAGATGTAAGTATAAATAATCTGTGCATTGTATTTCAAAGATTTAATAATACAGACGTCGTAGTGTCATTGGGCTTTTCATCAGGTATTTCGGACATCTCTCTTTTACTATAGGCTAGCCCCATATTAAAAAAGAAATCGACTAAGTTCGAGGCCGCTGGGGCGTTGAGTGTTCCGTACAAACTAGCATCATAAAAGGCCATATCTTACTTAGAGAGTGATTTTTTCACAGCTATAAGGGACCGCGGTCTTGAGTATATGGTTTTTTTTTTTTTTTTTTTTTTTTTCGGGTGGGAAATCATCCAATGACTTCCCCCGCTCTGGGTGGAGCGGGGGGGCATGTCAGACTTGTACTGACTAAAACCCACCCATGTTCCTTCTATTGCCCTTTACGTTCCGGGGCCGCGGTATCTCTTTCGAACAACCCGCAACCCCAGCAGGCGGAGGCTCTGGCAAGCCCCTCTGTGAGTATATGGTTTAACTAGCTTTTGCCCGCGGCATCCCTCGCGTTAAGTTTGGGTTAACACAGTTCCCCTTTCCTGATTTGCAGGTACCTGCTACCTGTAGGTTTTGCCCTTGCGCTTTATTTATTGTAATAGCAAAGCTAAGTTTTCCCTTTTCTTCCCTCTTTCTCGCTAATTTCTCACTTAAAAAAAATAGCCTATGTCCGTCTTCAGGGTCTCAACTATCTGTGTACATCAAAATCGGTTTGTCCATTTAGGCGTGAAGACGTAACAAACGAACTCAATTTCGCTTTTATAATATTAGTAAGGATTTCAACTCGAAGCCACCATACGTTTCCGAGATAAAGGGTTTAGACAACAAATTAATCCTATAGAAGGGATTCATTTTTTCCTGTTGACGTAAGGAACCCTATAAACTAGTTTACTAGGCACAGACACATACCCTCCACAGTCACTCAGCCTTTAATTTTAAGTGCGACATAAACTTAAAAAATTCTGAAAAAAAAATCCATCCAATAACACAGTTCGATCCAGGAATCGAGCCCTGGATCGCTTGCTAAGAAGTCGCCCTTGTGACCACTTGACCAACGAGGCAGTCCATAATAATAGAAGATTGTAACATCATTTATCCACTTGGATTAGATCTAGATGTTATCTGAATTTAACTCTCGGTAAAATAGTTAATGTAACAAGCTAATAAAATAATCTGAGTCTAGATAAGAATCCAGTTCTATCTAACAATGTAGGCTAGATCTAAAACACGTATATGTGTCACCATAATGTATAACATATGTTATTTCCATTCCGTTTATTTCCATGAATGTGACTTGTATAGAATGAGATAGTTTTATCAACAATGAATCTCAGTGTGGAGAGTTACAAAAGACTTTGTATGTTCCAACAAAGTCTGGTCAAGTTAATAATAGACAGTACAATAGTAGATTGTTACACAAGGGGCGAAAATGCCCGGGCTGTTCCAAAGAGATACCGTGGCCTCGGAATATAAATGACAAAAGAACGAACATGGGTAGGTTTTAGACAATAAAAGTCTGACACTGCCCCCCTCTCCGCCCAGAGCGGGGGAAGTTATTTGATGATTGCCCATGCGCATAAAAAAGGTCTTAAACATTCGATGCCCTCGAATAATTGTTCTGATCAGAATAAAGACGTTCATAAAAATAAAACCGATTTCGAAAACTAAAAAGTCGAAAAAAACTTAACTTCCGGAAGTCGGTGAATTTAATTGGTTTCGTTGACTTTTTGCCACCGACTGTCACATAATTTTTATCGAGTATATGAAAACTCGGTAAAAATTATGTTAGATAGTAACAATGGAAAATGATCTCCATTGTTATTAAAAGAATAGCAGATCATCCATATAGACATAGAGAAAAAAATATTATAAATTAATTATATATATTATTATAAATAATATTATAGACGATAACTCATAAACTACCAAAGTAATCTAAATAAAATTGATATGGGACAACAACCTGGGAAGCCTGTATGCTATCAAACAATAAAAGAATTTTGCAAACCGGTCCAGGCGTCTTTGAGTAGTTGGTGAATATACATTAAAAAAAAAAACAAGATTCCGACGAATTGAGTACAGGAGGTACTCAATTCGTTTTTGAAGTCCGTTTGAGAAGTAAACTAGTATTAATTAAGATAAACACCGGATTATAATGAGTAAATCTTTGTTTACGCTGCTAAAGAGAGATAAGGATTTACCATCCGTAAGTTATCCACATTATACATAACTAGAATTTATTATTTACCTACAACTATATGCATATCTTTAATAATTACATAAGTAATATGACGCACATAAGGTGTAATAAGCATTATTAAATGTAAATGCAAAATTAGTACTTAATAATAGTGGTATATGTTAAGAATTATCTAGATGTTATTTCGCCTCTTAATGGTCTAAAATTACCAGCCATAACAAGAACTTTTGTGACGTTATATGCAGGGGGTGGTAAACTAACCCTTCATGTGGTGAATAAGTTTGAGCTTTCACCCCCAAATATCTCTGTAACTGGAACATTCCCAGGTATGGTCTAGAAAAGAAAAATCGCATGACCGGGAGAAGAAGTCCCCCAATTCAATCGAGGTGAAATAATACTCATTTACGCTAAGTTGGACAAAACACTCATATTGTTCTTATTGATTCTGCCTTCTAAAAATTACTTAGAGAAGACATTTTGCTGCACCGAAATCTATTTCTTCAAAAGAAATAATTTCTGAAATGGCGTCAACCTCATTTTCAACTTACTGTCAAAATATAATAAAACGTTTATTGGACTCTGTAGAATATAGCCTAGTACAAAATATGACTACACAAGCTTAAAGTATAAAAGGCTGCTAAAAACTAAATGAGCGCCTTCCAAACTAGGTAAAGAACCTGTATCTTGGAAGACTAAATAACTAATTTCCATAATGTGTTTCCCCAGGGCTGCTACATGACGATCCACATAACTCCAGAGCGCTCGTGCTCCTACGTATCGTTCGAGTCCAACGTGCCAGTGTCTAGCTACGACGAGGTCATCGCCCGCGTGCTGCAGGCCTTCAAACCCGCCAAGTTCGTGCTGACAGTGTTCGCAACACCGGTTAGTGTTCAAATTTAACAACTTAATACTAGTTAACATACGTTGGCTACGAAGAGGTCTTTGCCTGCGTGCTGCATTGGTTAACCCAATCACCCCAGATAAATATGCTCTCATTTACCACAGGTTTTTCTTTATTAGTAAAGAAAGAGGTTTAATAGATGTCCTAAAAAGTTTGAATGTTTTATTGATTGATAGCTGATCGTATTTGTTGTATTCGCAGGACTCTCCAGGAGCTTCCGCGGCCCGTCAGTTGAAGAAGTTCCCAGCGCTGGGTGCGTACTCCCCGCTGGAGACTCAGTACTGCCGCTTCTCGGGCTACGAGCTGCAGTACGCGCTGTACGCCAAGTTCCCGAGCTGAGGAGCCGCCCCGCCCCGCGCGGCCCCGCCCCGCCGCCCGCAGGCCCCGCGCCGCGCGCTGGCCGAGCTGCTGGGGCCCGCGCCGGGCCCCGGCCCCCGGGCCCCCGGCTCGGGCCCCCGGGCCCCCGGCTCGGGCCCCCGGGCCCCGGGCCCCGGCCTGCTGGCGCGCGCGGCCCGCTTGCTCTGCTGCGAGAGCGCGCCGCCCGCCTGACAGACTGACTGTTCCATTCCATTAAGTGATATTATCATACTATAAAACGTTACCTTAGTGTCACCGTGTCTACGGCTCCCGGTTATTGTGTGGCGTCAACCCTTACGTAGCGGTGCATGCGGCGGCGTGCCGACACGCGCGGACACGTGCGCACACGCGCGGGCACGTGCGGACACGCGCGGGCACGTGCGGACACGCGCGGGCACGTGCGGCGGAGCGACTAGCCGCGACATGCGGGGCGTACCCCATCTGAGATTTAACAAATCAAATAAAAGATTTCAACTTATCCATTCGATTTTTATTTACAAACTACCCAAGCCTAGGACCTTATAATCTAATATTCACGCTTGGAAACAATCTAGGTTTCCAGTATTTTGTTTTCCAAGTTGAGATCGCAATTCCGCCTGGGCAGGTGTACCCGAGTGATCATACAAGGTGGATGTGCGGTATGGCATAGACTTAAGATTTGAAGACCTCGGGAACTTTATAAAAATGTAGTTTCACTAAGTAATAATTTCAATAAGAAAGGACGTGAACATGTTTTTTTATTTACATTAGAAAAGCTCCTGAAGAAAAAGAATATTTTGAGCTAAGGATAGTTTTATAGCTCCGACAATTTGTTAAGGCGTTTAGTTTTTTTATTTAATTAACACTTTTTTATTGAAATTACAGCTTTAAAAGTATTTTATGGGTTCAAATATAGTTGTATTATATCGTAGTAAACTGGGTGCAGTTGAAACACCGGTGCCCATTATATGCTATAAATGCCACCGGTGTTTTTTTATTAGGTAACTGAATAGTACAGTAGGTCCATTTTCGTAGAATATTTTGGATGGTAGATGTCCACTTGAAGTTCAATAAAAGCGGGTAAGTCACGCAAAAAGTTTGCTTTAATGGTTATTGTAGTTAACGTCGACAAAATTACTCCTTGAAGTAATTTTACAAAGAGTGCAAAAATACATCAAATTGTTTTCGTATGTAGATAAGTTATAAAATGAGGTGTTACTTTGCGTTTAAGTGCTACGTATAATATATAGCATTAATTACGTGAAAAATAATGCAGACTTGTTTACAGAATGCAGCACCGCCTACAAAACATGCACAGCATTATTATTATAAGCATGCCATGCCATGCACCCAAACCTATAGGCTACTAGACACGTGGTACGCTCGTCCACAGGGCATCTTCAGGAGGTGTTGACTCGACAACCCCCCATTACTGAGAGAAGATTGGCTCCAGCCGAGTAGTTACTAGCTTATTTTTTTCAGAGATTTCTGGCCTGTGGCTATTTAGATTGACTAACAATGCTTACTAAATGCAATTGAAAAGGATGATAATAGACTTCCATCTTGTTACTCAGCTTCTTCAACTTCTGCTTCCAGAAGGTTCTTGACTTTTGACAGGAAAAGGCTTTCTTCGACCAAAATAGCCATTCTACCTAACCTAACTCAAAATGTCAAAATAAAGAAGGCGCAATTAAGCAGCAATTGTTGCCAAGTTCTGCACGCGCTTAATTTGTAGGTAATTGGCAAGAAAAAAGAGCCCCGAAATCTGGCGAATTCTCTTTAGGAAATTTTCGTATTGCGTGTGATAGTTTTTTTTTTTAATAGGTAACAGCATTTTGTCAAAATATTTCAGGAGTTCTTGGCGGTTAACCATCGAAATGTTAAATTTAACGGCAGTCAAGAACACCGTTTAAAAAAAATGGTTAAGCAATATTTTAACTTTTGATTCTGCCTAGCTTTGATGCTGTAATGTCCTGCAGTACGTGTGTAGTAGTTGCAGTATTCTTTTATAGAACCGTTGGATCATTTCAATATCTATTTGCATAATAAATATCAAAGTCGCCATTAGGGTTGAACCACCATCTATTCCATGTCCTCTCCTGTCCTGTCTCTCTCCCGTTATTTGAAGAGCGAAAAACAGAGCGTGTTGACAAAGGCCTTGTCGGTGCTGCCGTATGCGATAGCATTTCCGCTCTAGCACATGACAGGACTGAGCGACAGAAAATATAAGATGAATTGTAGTTTCTGTTGGAATCTGGGTGGATTCTGGATAAGAAGGAAGAACCAGGTAAAAAAACAGCGTTATATAAAAGAAAATGTATTTATTGATTAAGCACAGTTTCACTGCATAACCATCACCGTTGAAATAATTGACGTATCAGTCTTACAATCAATAAATTATCACTAAGTACCTTAGAAGGCGCAAAATATATATTATTTAATAGATTTGCATTGTACCTATCATATTGTCTAGCGTATCAATTGTGCGGTCAATAAATTATCAATCTACTCAAATCAGCTAACAAAAAAAAATATTTACATTTGGTTTGTGAAATTTTGACTAATTTCGGCGTACAAAATAGTTTCTACAAACTAAAATTTATAAAAAAATGTTCATATAAAAGGTAAGCAATTTTAAATCTTAAATAAGCATTAATTTATTTTAAGTAGGTATGTACTTTAAACATAGGTATTACGTTGCTTGTCCGTTTTTTAACACTAAATGAAACTTGCATGAACATTGTACTATTTGAATTTCAACCAACGCTGACACAAGCGTTGAAAATCCATTTTCGAAAACATCTTCAAAAACTGGCTTTTTTTGCAAAAACAAATTAAATCACAGTTTTTTGATAAATAACAAAAGTAGCTTTTTACTGTTATTTAATTTCCCCGCAAGTGTATTGAAAAACGTCGATTGATTCACGTTCTCGGCTCTATAATACCCTCACCTAGCGGCTAGGTCGTTAAATCCACCTCGGCCGCAATGACAAAGTATCCTCACTTGAACCAAAATGTACTATAGTACAATGCGAATCATTCATATAGGCATCATTTGATGTTAGTAAAAACGGGCACTAATGTACTTATAACATATTAAAGACATCACAGAGAGATAAATACATTAAATAATTAGCGACTCGATCTACATCTATATTTCACCTACATTTCTGATATTTTCATTCAAACCTAACAGTTTAGTTTCGTTATCCAGGACCTTCTGTCACACCATTAAAAACTTAAATAATAATAATTTAGGAATCATTATAATATTTGAAAGCACCTATCACATTTTACTTATTTAATATAAATGCATGTTGCATGTGTCTTGTCGGCGCCAAGGAATTTATAACTTAGACATTAAGTTCATTTATTATTATATTTATTGTCTTCTAGGCAAGCATACATATTATATTTATTTAATAATAAAGACAATAAATGGTTACTCTTAATATCCATTAATTGAGGGGATTGACATGTGATGCAGAGGAATGAGGAAAGTTACCTGGGTGGGGAAATAAGAGTAAAGGAAGACCAAAAAAAGACAAAGTGCGAATCAGACTCGCGCACGATGTGTTCCGTACCATCCTTACTAATATTATAAAAGCGAAAGTGAGTTTGTTTGTTTGCTTGTTACGTCTTCACGCCTAAATGGCTAAACCTAATTAAAAAAAATATCGATTTCTCCCCTATTCTTCCTCCTTACTCTCCCTTTTTTTCAGCTTATGTCCGTCTCCAGGGTCCCAACTATCTCTCTACCAAAATTCATCAAAATCGGTTTGGCCATTTAGGCGTGAAGGCGTGACAAATAAACAATCTCACTTTCGCTTTTATAATATTAGTAGGGATATGTTATGTTATATTTATGTTATTGTTGCTGATATGCAAGCCAACGAGATAGTTTTACATGTTAGGTCCGATATTAATAGTCAGTACGGAAAAATTGACTGCTCTAAGAAAAGACAGCGTTTTTTATTTCTGATTCCGATAAAAGGGTATTTTCTGTAGAAGTAGTCGATTTGCCAAAAAATAATTTCCCTGGCTTTGCAATATCCTCAATGTTAGTCTACTTTACTCCAGTATCTTGCATGGCGGCGCAGCCCCACCTAGGGCTTCGCCCAGGTGTAGGGCGACGGCCGCGCACAGAGCCTCGTTCTTAGGCGCCGCTACTACTTGTATACCGAGGGGGATCTTGTCGCTGTTCAGCCCGAGAGGGACCTGAAACAATAAGTTAACTTAATTATTTAAGTAAGGATATTATCTTGTAAAAAATGGCAAAAAAAGTCACCAATCCCATAGAAATTTATAGTATGGTTGTGGGAGAGGAAGGCCAAAGAAAAAATGGATGGATTGTGTAAGGAATGATATGAAGGTGAAAGGAGTAAATGATGCCGTGACGTCTGATAGGGGAGAATGGAAGAAGAAAACGTGTTGCGCCGACCACGAATAGAATGGGACAAAGGCAGGAAAATGATGACGATAGTTGTGGGACAGAATACATTTTTTTTATACAGAGCAGCTATTGCTGCAGGTAATCAAGATCTAAAAGGAATTTGAACACTTTTTGTTATTGCAGCTAAAATAATTAATCTACCAACTATTTTTTGGAGTTTACTCCTTAAGAATCGATTTTCATATATAAGGCGCCCGGTATGAGAAAAATGTGAGGTGTAAAATCTACTGATGAATGACCTCGTTACGTTTTTGGTGCAACTTTGGTGCAACCGCACCTATGGTGTTTGTCGTACAGTTGAATATTACTAGATGGCGCTTTATGAAATTTGTCGTCCGTCAGTGATATTTTTAATTTTTTTTTTGTACTTAAGGAGTAAACTCCAGTCGTGCGTCGGAGCTGACACACACACTTTTTTTTTAGTAAACTTTTGTTAATTTTTGAGATCTCACATAAATATTGCAAAACAGTTTATTGCATTTCTAACTATACAAAATATCAGACTTCTATAAAACACAAAACATCGGCCAAGATCGAGTTGGATTCTTCACCGAGGATTCCGTACAATCTTGCGACATCCAATGCCATATCTTGTGACTGCGTAGACTTAGAGGATTGACTTTTTCACAGTACGAAGGGACGGGACTTGCGTATGTAGTTTTAATTTCTTCAACTCGACACCTCCACGCGTTCCCGAGATAAAGGGTCTTAACGACACGGTTGGCGCAGTGGCTGAGCGATCGACTGCTGCGCTGCGTGTCGTGGGTTCGATTCCCGCACGGAACAAATATTTGTATGACCTGCAGATAGTTGTTTCGGGTCTGGCTGTTTGTGTATGTGAGTTTAAATGTTTGTAAACGCACCCACGATATAGGATTCCTAGTGTGGGGCAACGTTTTTATAAAAAAAAAAAACAAGAAAGCAGTTCAGGATAAGAGGCTTATTATATTCAATAACCATAAAACCTTTGGACATTGCCTAGCTATTTAAATTAGATCTGGAGTAGGACAGTGACACGTTACCTGCGCACTGGGGAAGTGTAGCGCGTTCATGATGGCCCAGTACGAGAAGTTGAAGGGACGCACGATGGGAGCGAAGTGGTACGGAGCCACCAGCGGACTGGACGGGAACAGCAGCACGGCATCGTCACCCAGCAGCTTCTGCAGAACAAAATTATAATATATTATTAACTAGCTTTCGCCCGCGGCTTCGCTCGCGTTAAATTCGGTATAACACACCATGCAGACCTGTAGTTTTTGTTCTTGCGCCTGATTGATTTGTAATAGCAACGCTAAGTTTTCCCTTTTCTTCCCTCGTTCTCCCTCATATCCCACTTTTTTTTAATAAAAATTAGCCTATGTCCGTCTCCTGGTTCCTAACTATCTCTGTACCAAAATTCATCAAAATCGGTTTAGCCATTAAAGCGTGAAGAGGTAACAAACAAACTCACTTTCGCTTTTATAATATTATAGTAAGGATTAATAAATAGTTATGTACGAGCTCTTGCTTGCTAATACATGTAATGAATTTTCATGAAAGAGAAAATATTCTTGCTGATTTCTTGATAATGTATTTATTGCTTGTAAAAGGTGTTTACAATAAAACGGTCGAAAGTGTACTCAATTATAATTAAATAGTCACTTAACAATAAGGTAAAAATGCTTATGCTAGCAACTATATAAATGTGCGATGTAATCGTACAAGTTATAAAGGCGAAACTTTGCATGTCATTATCTGCCTAGCCTTTTCCCAACTATGTATGTTTGGGTCGGCTTCCAGTCTTACCGGATGCAGCTGAATACTAGTATTTTACATGGAGCGACTGCCTATTTGACCTCCATAACCCAGTTAGTACTAGGTTACATGATACCCCTTGGTAAGACTGGTTGTCAGACTTTCGGAACACTGACTTATCTGTAACGACTGTCAAAGATCTACAAATGACAGCCGGGACCAACAGCTTAACGTGCTTTCCAACGCACGGAGGAAACTCGGTATGTAACGGGTGGTCACCCATCCACAGACCAACCTAGGCACATAAAGATCGATCTGAGCGGCTGTTATTATTTACCCACGAGCTCCTCAATTCAATAAGCAATTCTTCCAATAAGAAAGCCATTAAAAAGAAACATAGTTTATGCTGTTCTAAAGAATACTCACAAGAAGATCCTCTTTGAGCTTCGTGGTCAGCTTTTCAGCCCATTCCTTGTTGACGGGCGGCATCACCTGGTCGTCTCCCAGCTTCAGTATAGCAGGCAGCGTGAACTCGGACATGCCTACCAACTGAACAAAATGAATACAAAATTAATACTTTACTTGTATTAGGAGATTTATGGACATGGCCGAAGCAGACGGAGTATTTAAGGATTGTAGTACGTGGTGTTCAGGCTAGCTACCTATGGGAAGAAACGGCGTCAATTTATGTATGTACCAGCGCCAGCGGCTTCTCTCGCGGCTTAGCCCGCGTGATATCGAAAAAAAAGTATCCTATGTATTATTCCAGAGTATAATTTAAAAATCTTTTTTGTTAAATATAAAAAAGACTTCCAAAAAAAAACTAAAGTCTCTAAGTCGGCGGCAAAAAAGTCAACGAAACCAACAAAAGTCTCCGACTTCTGGAAATAAAGTTATTTTCCACTTTTTAGTTTTAATTTTTGGAAGACGGTTTTTTTTATTAATGACGCCTCGGGCGTTGGGCGCCGCGAGACGACTCCCGGCCACCGTAGATACGGGTCTGTGGACGGTGAGCAATGGGTAGCTCACCGTCCGTCCGTCTATTGACGACAGGCCGTGTCGACGGCGCGTTAGATGTCAGCAAAGCAGAGGGGCCTGCCAGTGTCCGCCTGCCGGGGCTGCGGGGTGTTCGACCTCCTTCGAACCGTGGCCCCGGAACGTAAAAGGAAGAACGTGAAGGAACATCGGTGGGTTTTATACAGTTTCCCACCCCAAAAAAAGGCCTACCTTCTTAGGGAACTCCTTGTAGAAGTACGCGGTTCCCTGGTTGTTGGTGAGGACTTTAGCGAAGCATTCCTCCTCGTGCGTCATCCAGTAGCGCCAGAGTGCGAACATGTGGTTGAACCCGGCGTGGTAGTAGGGCTGCGGGGCCTTGTCTGTACGAGCTGTGTCTTCTGTTAGCTTGGTTATGGCTCTGGAATGATGACGAGTGTTTTGTTTAGGAGTGGTGAGGTTATTAGTGCTTAGCGGGAAAGAATGCTTATGGAAAATTTCAAGTCTATTAATGTCGTGAAAGAATGCCTATGGAAAATTTTAAGTCTATTAATGTCGTGAAAGAATGCTTAAGGAAAATTTCAAGTCTATTAGTGTCGTGAAAGAATGCTTATGGAAAATTTCAAGTCTATTAATGTCGTGAAAGAATGCTTATGGAAAATTTCAAGTCTATTAGTGTCGTGAAAGAATGCTTATGGAAAATTTCAAGTCTATTAATGTCGTGAAAGAATGCTTATGGAAAATTTCAAGTCTATTAATGTCGTGAAAGAATGCTTATGGAAAATTTCAAGTCTATTAATGTCGTGAAAGAATGCCTATGGAAAATTTCAAGTCAATTCAGTCAAAGAATCGCGTTCTCCAATGACATATTTTGCCACCCGCTTAGGGGACCAATTTTGCAATATACTGAGCACCTACGTCCTTAAAGGATCCCTCGTACAAAATTATGACATCGTGCGTTTAATTTGGGGTAAATTTATACCGATTGCCAAGACAGTAATTTTGATAGCTTATATCTCAGAAACGCCACAATTTAGTTTATTTAGTCTCATGCAATAATTCTTCTTTCTTTATTATGTGGTTAGGTGCCTAATCTGATGTCAGACCTTTTATGCTGCCCATGGGCCTCCAACTTGGCTAAACATGCTGACGAGAAATATCTCTCAGACACACACTGGTTTCCTCAAGATGTTTTCCTTCACCGAAATCACCAATATAATTTGTCAAAGAAGACATGAAACATCATACCTGTTCATAGCAGTACGGAGGTCAGCAGCAATGGGACTCAGGCGCAGATCTTGTGCCGTCTCTACGTAATAATATTTCAGTTGCTGAAATATTAAACTTACACATTACTTTGATATTCTTTATCTTCTTTCAAAGACGTTGAGTCGAATCTTCTGTCAGTGATAAGTTTCTCGATAAAAGCTTCCTTCGTCTTTAAAAAAATTAAAGATAAAAAAATTGTTTTTGAATAACAATCAAAAAATAATAATCTTAGATTTGTTTGTGTACTTCTGCTTTAATAACTCAGACACTATCGCATCGATAAAATATTTTACTGTTCGATAGTCCGCCTTTATACAATGTCTTTTTTACTTGTGCATAAAGTTTTAATAAATAAATAAATATCTGCCGCAGATGGGTAATCTCGACTAAGATTAGTCGCCGTGGTTGAATTGAAAAAAGGTCAACAGCTACCCTACCATGACATTTTAAAGCAGAACTTATTCCACTGAGGGAAAGAGACAGAGCTATACAGGGTGTCTAGCACCATCTCTTTCCCTCAGTGGAATAAGTTCTGCTTTAAGACGTCATAGTAGGCCTACAGGACTATACTTAAATACTGCGCGACAATAATTTCGTATTTTAATTAATAAACCACTCACTTTAACATCGACAACTCTATCCAGGTTCAAATCCTTAGCCTTGTCTCCGGCGACGATCTTGGTGAGCGGGATGAGGTCCGTGCAGTGTCGGCTCAAGAAGCCTATGGACGCCATCGACTTCTCCTTACCAGAGCGGAGGGCAGACCCTGAGGAGAGGAAGAGGAGAATCAGAAACTAAACGATCAAGGATCATACATAATTTACGTATGTATAAATCATTGATTTCATTATAAAGACCACAGTATTATTCAATCTGGGGTTGTGGGTCGTTCGAAAGATTTACCGCGGAAACATAAAGGGCAAAATAAAGGAACATGGGTGGGTTTTAGTCAGTAAAAGTCTGACACCCCCCCCCCCCCCCCGCTCCGTCCAGGAAGTTATTTTATACATATTAGAGTTTTACATTTTGGGGGAAGTTATCCCGCAAAATATAATAACTCTCTACCAGACCATCGACATCCTCATGTCAGACCAGCATTGTTATTTGCAACCATTCGATTGCAATCGTGACGTTAGTATAATCGAAAAACTCCTCCAAAATTTTGACATGTTTGCACAACCGTGTATGATTGACGTCTTCATATCATAATAAGAACACAAAAATAGTTTTTGCAGGTTTGACGATTGGATTACAAGAACAGACTAGTATCGATACTCGATTACGGTTGCGATTAGATTGTTTATGAATAGCTATGCTAGACTTGGACGGTTCTTTGTCTACTTCCCATGATCAAAAGCTTTCATAGTGATGAAAGGGAGACCGTTGAAATACCTTTTAAGCTTGTGTAGCCGGAGGTCGGATTGAGAGCATACAGTCCACAGAAGAACGCAGGCATACGAGTCGATCCGCCAATATCAGAACCTGAAATAAACGTTATTATTTTAGTTTGGACTTCTAATGAGAAAGGACGAAAGGCATGTGACTGAAAGAGCGATAGATATGAATGTTGATAAAAGGGAGAGGAAGGTCAAAGAAAACTTGGATGGATTGCGTAAGGAATGATATGAAGGAGAAAGGAGTTAATGATGCCGTGACGTCTGATAGGGGAGAATGGAAGAAGAAAACGTGTTGCGCCGACTCCAACTAGAATGGGACAAGAGCAGGAAGATTAAAAATCATTTATTTGAACGGAAGATGATGATGAAGAGTTTAATTAGTTTATTTTTCACAATCAGCTTGGCTAAACCTCATGTTAGTTGTAGCTAACATTTGGAAGCAAAGATATTTAAATGTTAACGAGTGACAGAGATAACGAGGGATAAAACAAAGATAATCGTAATCCAGTACTTGTTAGTACTTGGTAGCAAATCGTTCGGTCTAGTGTCACACGTCCGCTTATTAGGTAGAATTCGTTTGTCAAAATCTTAAATGTACAGGATCAATTTTAATTCATATTTCGCTTTTGGCCGATTTTTACTCGTGAGAACCCGTAATTGGCTTTTTATTACTACAACTGTTTATCTATATGTAATAGCTGTTAGTTCTCCTATTTACAAATAAATAAATATATATCGTTTTCAGTCGGTTTTGAAGCGGAAGTCTTCAGAAAAGGCTGCGATAGTCTGTTAGCACATACATAATGATATGGGCACAGCGATGGACGCATGCAGAGCTGCCTCCCCTCCGCTGGAGCCGCCGGCCGTGCGGCCCGGGTGGTGCGGGTTGTTGGTCTGACCGAACACGTAGTTACGACTCTCCATCCTGCAATTAAAATGTTTTTTTTTAAGCTATTGCATAGCTTCTATCGCGGGCCTTGAGCGCGGGGACCGAATCCAGAAATTCCGTAACGAAAAAAAACCTGACGCTCCCAGCTCCGACGGGCACGGAGGTGTGGCTTCAAGGCCGTGCATTGTCTAACGTCGTTTACACAATACGGTCAGTTATTTCAATCCCGAAATCTAATAATAGCTTGTGTTCTAATAGCGTGTTTGGTAGAGAATCGGATAGTCAATCGACATTACGCTGGATCAAACCCAAGGTCTTGTTTTTCTTTTTGCGACTTCTTTTCATTGGAAGTACTTTTTAAATATTATATTTAGTTTTTTATTTATTGTCTAAGTTGATAAAAAAAATGTTTCTTTTTGCGACTTCTTTTCATTGGAAGTACTTTTTAAATATTTTATTTAGATTGTAAAATGATATGCAATAGCTTTACCGCGGCAGTCCCCGAGTTTCCCACACGTATTTTTTTTAAACGTTGCTCCACTCTAGGAATTTCTCCTGTATCGTGGGTGCGTTAACGAACATTTAAACTCACATAAACAAACTGCCAGACCCGAAACAACTATCTGCAGGTCATACAAATATTTGTTATGTGCGGGAATCGAACCCGCGAAACGCAGAGCAGCAGTCGATCGCTCAGCCACTGCGCCAACCGTGCCGTCAAATATGACTCTGTAGTTAACACTATGTTGAAATCCTTACTAATATTATAAAAGCTAAAGTGAGTTTGTTTGTTTGTACCTATTCACGCTTTAATGGCTAAACCGATTGTGATGAATTTTGGTACAGAGATAGTTGAACCAGGAGACGGGCATAGGCAATTTTTTTTTAAAGTGGTATGTGAGGGAGAAAGAGGGAAGGAAAGGGAAAACTTAGCGTTGCTATTACAAATCAATAAGGCGCAGGGGGAACTGTGTTACCCCGAATTTAACACGAGCGAAGCCGCGGGCAAAAGCTAGTAAGTTATAAAATAAACTTTAATAAAGCCAGGACAGGACGTTACTCTCCAGTGACGCCATCTGGTGAGCTCAAAAAGGATAGCCCTCATTAAAGCTACACTAGAAAACCCGATCCCGCTTTCGGCAGCTAGTCAGTAGACCGCGTCTTTTGACTCTGTGCGATTGCATGGGATGGCAAGGTGTGGGTAGACAACCCACAAAAAAGCAACTCCACAAAACTTTAATAACACCTTGCCTTGATGTTTAATGTAATTTATATGTACTGATCGAAAAGTAGAGGTCCGCAAAAATCGCTACTATTCTAGAAATCTCAAAGTTTTTTTTTACTTTTCATGAATTTTGTAGATAAAGCACCAAAGTACTTGCCAATTTTACAAATAAACATATTTCGATTTTTGTAGTGGAAGATAAACAATTAAGTAACTGATCATGCAAAATATAATGTATGTCGATAAAATGAAACCTAGACGATGTATTTTGGGTCTTATTCTATGTGTTACTCGAGGAGCTCGTGGCTAAATAATAGCAGCCGCTCGGGTCGATCTATAGGTTAAGCCGCGCTTGCCTAGGTTGGTCTGTGGATGGGTGACCACCCGTTACATACCGAGTTTCCTCCGTGCCTCGGAAAGCACGTTAAGCCGTTGGTCCCGGCTGTCGTTTGTAGATCTTTGACAGTCGTAACAGGTAGTCAGTGTTTTGAAAGTCTGACAACCAGTCTTACCAAGGGGTATCGTATTACCCAGTACTAACCGGGTTGTGGAGGTCAGATAGGCAGTCGCTCCATGTAAAATACTGATATTCAGCTGCATCCGGTTAGACTGGAAGCCGACCCCAACATAGTTGGGAAAAGGCTAGGCAGATGATGATGATTTTATGTGTTACTCACCACTTATTAATTTCCGGCACATTAGTGACAGCTAGAGGAATGGCGCCGGCCTCCTTCATGAGGCGCACGCACTCGGCGTCCTCGTGCGCGCGCACGTGCTTGCGCGAGAGGATGCCCAGCGTGTGCAGCATGCCTGACACGGCGTGGCTCTCCTTGGCCGTGAAGGGGACACCTATAAGTATAATATTTATTTAATACTAGCTTTCACCCGCGACTTCGTCGGCGTGGCATAGTTACGTGATGATCGAAAAACAAATATCTTGCTCTCCCCTTTTCTTCCCTCTTTCTACCGCTTATCTCACTTAAAAAAAAATTAGCCTATGTCCGTCCCCAGGGCCCCAACTATCTCTGTACCAAAAAAAAACAAAATCGGTTTAGTCATTTAGGCGTGCAGACGTAACAAACAAACTCACTTTCGCTTTTATAATATTAGTAAGCCTTAATGACTAAACCGATTTTGATGAATTTTGGTACAGAGATAGTTGGGACCCAGGAGACGGATATAAGCTCACTTTAAAAAAAAATTGGGATATGAGGGAGAAAGAGGAAAGAAAAGGGAAAACTTAACTTTGCTATTACAAATCAATAAGACGCAAGGGTAAAAACTGCAAGTAGTAGGTACCTGCAAATCAGGAAAGGGGAACTGCGTTACCCCGAATTTAACGCAAGCGAAGCCGCGGGCAAAAGCTAGTTAATTATATCTCACCATAAACACTAAAATATATATTTAATTAGCACAAACATAATTATATTCCATTAATTCTGGGGTATGTACTATAATAAGCTTTTTACAAGAGCAATGACTTTTCTTTTAAAAAAAAAAACGTTGCCCCACACTAGCATTTCTCCTGTATCGTAGGTGCGTTTACAAACATTCAAACTCACATACACAAACAACCAGACCCGGAACAACAATCTGTAGGTCATACAAATATTTGTTCCGTGCAGGGAACCAAACCCGCGACACGCAGCGCGGCAGTCGATCGCTCAGCCACAGCGCCAACCGTTTTGACTTTTACATGGCTTTAAATAATAACAATGTTTTTGTGGACCGTATAATTATGATTTAAAGAAAGCCACATTTTGTAACGACGCGGACGTAGAATTATAAAGTTGTGCATGCGGCTACATACTGGTCTAACATGCCTAATTAAAGTTTCATCAAAACGAAAACGAGGAAGTACTGTGAAAACCAAAATATTCACCAAAGTAGGAATAATCTAAACTAATATTATAAAGAGGTAACATTTGTTTTTTTTACCATTAAATCTAAAACTACTCAACCGATTAAAAAAAAACATTCACTATTAGAAAGCTACATTATTATTGAGTAACATAGTTAATATAACATCACGCTATTACGCACGGGAGCGGGGCAGTATCCAAAGACGCGAGTAAAACCGCATAGGACAGCTAGTATTTAATGACGTTTTCATACTATACTGATGTCCTTACGCCACTGAACAAATTGACAGGGTGGCAGAATTGTATGGTCAACATAATTCCTTTGTTCCTGGATGTTTTGATGAACCTGAAACGGTCCCGGTAGCCCCGCGGGAGACTTCCAGCCACCGTGGGCGCGGCCCTGAGTACGGTGAGCAATGGGTAGCTCACCGTCCGTCCGTCTTATGACGACACAAGGAGGCGTATTGAGCTCACTACTTTTCATTATATACATTAATGACCTTCCGAACGCGAACTCAAACCCAATGACACTTTTTGCTGACGACAGCACCGTTGCAATTAAGTGTAATGACAGAACATCTTACGAGCATGATATAAACAGTAGCCTAAATGCAATCATACAATGGCTAGATAGTAACAATCTGAAGGCAAACATTGGGAAAACGAAAATAATGCATTTTAGTCAGCGTATAAATACAGGCACACCTAAGATTAACTATAAGGGTGAACCTGTAGCTGAAGTCCTATTTACAAAATTTCTTGGTCTTACTTTGGATAATAAGTTAATGATAATAATGATAATGATAATAATGATAATAATGATTAAAGCACAAAAACGGTCCCTAAGGGCTATGTTTGGGCTTCAAATGGTCGAAACCTGTAAACCGTTTTTCCAGGAGTATAACATCCTGACTCTCCCTAGTCTGTATATCTATGAGGTCTCAATATTTGTGAAAACCAACAAAAACCTATTTAAGTTAGCATCAGATATAAATAATAGGCAACAACGGGACGCACTTCGCCTCTATGTACCCCGAACATGTACCTCATTAATGTACAAGAGTGTGTTCCATATGGCTCCTGTAATCTTCAATAAATTACCTAAAGCAATAAGGGCAATGAATACGACCCTATTTAAGAAAAGCCTGAAAAAAATTCTGCTTAACAAATGCTACTATAACTTGAATGACTTCCTCAATGATAATTTTGACAAACTAAAGATCTCACAGTGACATCAAGTAAAATCAATTATATGAATTATGCATGTACCTATCTCTTAATAACTAATCCGTTAATGTTGTACGGTGCAACCGCACATCTGCAATTCAGCAGTTTACGCCACACAATCATTTACAGTCATGCGCGCACTCAGTTCGCGTTGGGCCATCAATACAACCAGGCGTTCTCAATACAGCCAACAAGGGCCGCGTCACTCACTCTATTTGTCACACCATCAGTCCATTAAACTCATCTTACCTTTAGTACCTTTGGGACAATATAATAGTGTTCTAGTACTTACCTTCTTTTACTACATTCATCCCTCATCTAAAGTAATATATGGTCTAACAAGGGACCATACATTCTTTTTGGTCCTTCGACGGTTAACCTTGTACGCTATATAGTCCATTTCGCGCGCGTGGACAGTGTAGCGGCAACCTATGACTCAAAATTGTGTGCAGTATTGAGTGACTATAAAACTTAGAGACTAACAAGTGTCTCAGGGTCAACAGGGACCCGCAAACTATCAGGTGCTCAGTGAGGTGATTTAAGACTTAGAGACTAACAAGTGTCTCAGGGTCAACAGGGACCCGCAAACTATCAGGTGCTCAGTGAGGTGATTTAAGACTTAGAGACTAACAAGTGTCTCAGGGTCAACAGGGACCCGCAAACTATCAGGTGCTCAGTGAGGTGATTTAAGACTTAGAGACTAACAAGTGTCTCAGGGTCAACAAGGACCCGCAAACTATCAGGTGCTCAGTGAGGTGATTTAAGACATAGAGACTAACAAGTGTCTCAGGGTCAACAGGGACCCGCAAACTATCAGGTGCTCAGTGAGGTGATTAAGACTTAGAGACTAACAAGTGTCTCAGGGTCAACAGGGACCCGCAAACTATCAGGTGCTCAGTGAGGTGATTTAAGACTTAGAGACTAACAAGTGTCTCAGGGTCAACAGGGACCCGCAAACTATCAGGTGCTCAGTGAGGTGATTTAAGACTTAGAGACTAACAAGTGTCTCAGGGTCAACAGGGACCCGCAAACTATCAGGTGCTCAGTGAGGTGATTTAAGACTTAGAGACTAACAAGTGTCTCAGGGTCAACAAGGACCCGTTAACTATCAGGTGCTCAGTGCAGGACTTCGGGACTAGCAGGTGTCTCGGGGAGCATTTTATCATCAAGGACCGAGGCAAGCAGGTGTCTCAGCGGATCACCAAGGATCCGTAAGCAGTTATCAAGAACATTCAAGTAAGATCTTTCCATTTTTTTCTTACTTCAAATAAGCCCTCATCATGGAGGCCATACATGCGAATTCAAGACGAACGAGACGAACTTTACACAGCCATCCTAAAGTTGTCTACAAATATCAAAAAGGACTCAGCGGACCGTAAGACTGCTGACTATTTCAAGCGACGTTTAGAAAACCTTAATCAGTATTGGTCTGATTACCAGTACAATCACGACCGTCTTCTTACGGAAGAAAGCAAGACTCATCCGTATTTTAGTGGCCGTGAATACGAAAAAACAAAAGAGCTATACATCTCGACCAAGGCTATCATCTATCAACAATATCAAGTTTTGTTTATAAAAACGAAGGAAGCTCAACAGGGAGATTCTACACAGGACGAACAATGTCCTGCACGATCTGAGCAAGAAGATCCGGTGGGACGTCAATCGCCAACCGTCGAGGTATGCTCTAGAGGTTCATCTAGCAAGCTCGATGAACTGATGAAGAAACCCAGGGAACTGCCAAAATTGACGGAGTTTCTAAGCTTCTTGGAGGGTAGATTCATCGCATTGGAGTCTTCGCGCAAGAAAAACGAAAATTCCAAGCCATCAACAAGCAAGCAAAATAAATCATCCTCATCAAATTTTATGAATAAATATTCAGCGAGTAAAACTTCGGGGAATAATATCGAATTAACATGTCCGTTGTGTAAAGAGTCTCACGGAACATACTATGACATGAATTCATTTTGGCAAGGTACAGAAGCATGCAGCAAATACCTTAGCTACTTAGATCAGTTATGCACCAAGTTTAAAGAAACGTCACATTGTGACGTCATACAAGTTCAATTGCAGCAAGAATTCTCAGAACTCGAGTACTATAACCACCTGCTGCTGAGTCAGCATTCCAGCACGCGCCGCGAACGACACCTACACCGACGCAAGCGAGGCCTTATCAATGGCATAGGGTATATAGCAAACAGCTTATTCGGTGTACTTGACGAGAGATTCGCAGACCAATACAAACAAGATATTCAAACAATACATGACAATGAAAATCATTTGCTTTCTCTTTTGAAACAACAAACGACAATTATTGAAGCAGAATACAACGTTTTGAAAAGGAACGGGCAAGCAATTAATAAGCAACACAAGATGCTTAATTCACTATCAATCAAGTTAGATAAGATTGAGAACGTTTTATTGACCGAATCAGAAAGAAATCGAGCCATGAACGATTTTAGCACGGGAGCAATTGCTACAAGCAATGTTTTAAGACAATTAAAAACAATCCAAACAAGTTTATTAGATACCATAACAGATGTTTATCACGGAAGACTCAACTTTCATTTATTGTCACCAGAACAGCTGAAAGACACTCTGAATACAATATCGAGTCATCTTTCAAAGGATCTTACGTTACCGATCAACAACTTACAAATTAACTTGAGAGACATTTATCATTTATTGACAGTCAAAACAAGAATGACTGAAGCATATTTAATCTTCGAATTGAAATTGCCTCTGGTGTCTAGAGATTCATTTTCAATTTTGAAAATTATTCCAATACCTAAACTTGTAGGTAATTCAAGCATGGCTACTTTAAGTCCGATTGCTGAACATGTTGCAATCAATTTAAAGAAGGACTCGTATTTACCGATGTCGATAAACGACGTCCAGACATGTCTACGTGACAATGTAGAAAACTATCTATGTCATATAGAGAAACCAATTTACCATCTCAAGAATGATGAAAAATTGTGTGAAGTGGAACCTGATTCCGGCAAATGCAAGATCAGCATTACGCCTTGTTCGAATCAATGGACAGCTCTTAGCAAAATAAACAATTATGCATTTTTCTGCTGTAGTCAGTGTCAGATAAGAGTTCTATGCAACGATAATGTGTCGCAGGGGCACTTAGTAAAATCAGGCATATTGGGAATCGAACACGACTGTCTAATTAAAACCGAAAGTTTTACGGTTTATTCACGCAATAAAGGTTTTAGCACTTTAGACATAAAAACATCTTTTAAGCTGCCTGAGATAGAACCAATCAATCATATCCTAGACGTAGGCATCCCAACTCCACTGATACAAAACTCTACACTCTTTTCAAGCAACCAGGAGCTTGACGAAATCAAGAAGCAACTCCACATTCTCAAAGCAAAGGAAATTTTGCCAAATCAAGTTTCTTATCATGATATTCATCACTACACAGCATTTTATGTGGTGATCGGAGTTGTGTTGGTGATTGGAGCAGTCTTCATGGTACGACGGCTGCGGAACAGTCGAACCGCGTCTATCACGGGGGCAAGGGCTGCATTGACAAGTCTACAGAGCACGCAACACGCGACACCGGCACGGGCAGAGGCTGGGGCCTCTATCTCATCGTCCACAGTGCAATATAGTGTTAGTGCGCGTAATCAGTGTGAAGTTCCGTGTGTGTCGGATTACAGTGAAATTCCAAAGGGGCATAAGATAGACAAGTGTACAGCGGCTATGTCTCGTAAAACGGAGTTCAAGTAGAGACTCTAAACATAGAATAAGTACCAATTGGAATCACCTTGTCAATCATTTAGTATAAGGACCAATTGGCATCACCTTGTTACTCATCTTTTCATGTTCATCTTATATTCATCTTCCCGCTCGGGAGCATGTACGGTGCAACCGCACATCTGCAATTCAGCAGTTTACGCCACACAATCATTTACAGTCATGCGCGCACTCAGTTCGCGTTGGGCCATCAATACAACCAGGCGTTCTCAATACAGCCAACAAGGGCCGCGTCACTCACTCTATTTGTCACACCATCAGTCCATTAAACTCATCTTACCTTTAGTACCTTTGGGACAATATAATAGTGTTCTAGTACTTACCTTCTTTTACTACATTCATCCCTCATCTAAAGTAATATATGGTCTAACAAGGGACCATACAAATGTACTTAAATAATTCCAGGAATGACATTGAAATAATCTAAATATTTATATTATTATTTAAAAAATAATTTCAACTTATTATAATTGTATCGTGCTTATTTAATTTAATTTAATTTAATCTGATTTATTCCAATGTCTATCTTGATTAATCTATTAATTACTATGACTGTATAAATTTTGCATGCCTTACGGTAGAATCACTTGAAACATGTGATTCTTATAACACCATTGTAACAGTGTATTCAGCAAAAAATAAATGATTATGATTATGACAGGCCGTGTCGAGGTCATGCTCATGTTCCACGCGCTCCTCAAAGAGATGTCAGCAAATCTGAGGGATCTATTAGGGCTATTGTCTGCCGGGGTTGCGGGTTGTTCGGAAGAGATACCGCGGCCCCGGAACATAAAGGGTAAAAGAAGGAACATGGGTGGGTTTTAGTCAGTAGAAGTCTGACATTCCCTTCCACTCCGCCCAGAGTGGGGGAAGACACACAAAAAATGGATTATCTAGATTGTGTTTGCTCGACTCTAATCAAATGTGAGTCTAGAAACCGAAAGATTTCACAAACTTCAGAGAAAACTTTAATTAAAATTAAAAAACAAAAAAAATATGACACAGTAACGCCTACTAATTACCCTAGCCCCTAGCAATTACTGAAATACAGTACTAATTAAACAAAAACTTATATAATTGTACACTTTCAACATCACAGTCCGTTTGTCATTGAGACCAAATTCACTTTCGAAGGGAAATATTCCATAATGAAGAGACCATAACGCTTGTTAGAAGAAAGAATGTTTACTTGCTTTTAAAACAAGGAAGTTATTAGTGAATGCGTCTATTTTTAGGGCCGTGGTTGCAACATAGGCGTCACTGTTACGTGCATGGTACATGTGAAAGTATTTTTAGGGTTATGTACCTCATAAATAAAAAAACCTGGGCAAGTGCGTTTCGGACTCGCACACCTAGGGTTCCGTTCAAACTTTCGACATAAACGGCCATATCTTTTGTCTGGACCGCATGCTCAGATGCGCATGCTACTACCAGATCATCGAGGCAGTGACTTGTACTTAATGACGACACGGTTGGCGCAGTGGCTGAGCGATCGACTGCTGCGCTGCGTGTCGCGAGTTCGATCCCCGCACGGAACGAATATTTGTATGACCTGCAGATAGTTATTTGGGGTCTGGCTGTTTGTGTATGTGAGTTTAAATGTTTGTAAACGCACCCACGATACAGGAGAAATCCTAGTGTGGGGCAATGTTTTTTTTTTAACTTAGGTGAATTCGTAAAGCGCCATTAGCGATAAGGCAAAGTGCCGGGGTTGCAGATTGTTCGAAAGAGATACCGCGTCCTCGGAACATGAAGCGTATAAGAAGGAACATGGGTGGGTTTTAATCATTTAAAGTCAGACACTCGCCCCAAGATTGATGATTAGATGATTTATATCCGCAAAAAAAGCAATAAGGCAAGGTGCTTATGTCACTTTCCCTCATTCTTTAGATGTGGCGCCTGAGGCGGTAAAAATGCCGCCATCTTTTAATAAGTGGGCAAAACATGGCGCGATTTCTAATCTGCTTGCCAAACATTATAGGAAAGTTACACCGTGCTGTTGTTATTGGCTGTGGGTTGGTTTGAAGTTCATATCGCGGCCCCGGAACATAAAGGGCAAAAACCGACTTCCATATAACGGAAAATTAATTTTGCTTTTAGAAGTCGGTGACTTTTGTTTGATTCATCGATTATTTTTTTCGAACAAAAAAATTGATATATAATAGGTACATACGACGACACATCAACCTATACAAAACCAGTTTATTCGGATATCTCGTCGTATGGGAAATCTACGCGTACGATTCGTAGTTGAGAGATCAGCATAAACTGGTTTTGTATAGGTTGATGTGTCGTCGTGTGTACACACTTGGCCAGTTAAGTTTAGGTGTCATGCAGTCATGACTCAAGAGGAGCCTGAGAGGAGCAAGGGCCTCTGCCTGCCGGGGTTGCGGGTTGTTCGAAAGAAATACCGCGGCCCCGGAATATGAAGGGCAAAAGAAGGAACATGGGTGGGTTCCTAACTTCCCCCAGTCCGCCTAGATTTGATGATTTCCCATCAGTAAAAAAATGTATGTAATCATGATATAAGTAGGTACTCCTTACCCAAGAACGGTTTCTTCTCGAAGTAGTCATCAGTTAATCCACTTTCAATCTGCTTGTCAACCTCGCGCGCGTCTTTCAAGGCTCCCTCATACCTCTCGTCAGTAACCGCGTTTATTATAGGATTCACCTGTAAGAAAATGTTTTATTTAACACAAAAGGTTAATTATGCAATTGGGCAAGTTTTGATATACTTACATTTCGATATAGTGATATTATTATCATTTACCTATTTCTAATCATTTTTTTTGTGGACATACTAGTGTAAGTTACGTGAGGAGCTTGTGGCTAAATAATAGCAGCCGCTCGGGTCGATCTTTAGGATAAGCCGAAATTGCCTAGGTTCGTCTGTGGATGGGTGACCACCCGTTACATACTGAGTTTTCTCCGTGCCTCGGAAAACACGTTAAGCCGTTGGTCCTTGCTGTCATTTGTAGATATTTGACAGTCGTTACAGGTAGTCAGTGTTCCGAAAGTCTGACAACCAGTCTTACTAAGGGGTATCGTATTACCCAGTATTAACTGGGTTGTGGAGGTCAGATAGGCAGTCGCTCCATGTAAAATACTGATATTCAGCTGCATCCGGTTAGATTGGAAGCCGACCCCAACATAGTTGGGAAAAGGCTAGGCAGATGATGACTAGTGTAAGTTGCTTACGTTGATCTCGTGGTCGTAAACGGGACTACTCACCACTGGATTTGATTACTAGGTGTTATTTGGTTGGTGTGTTAGGTCACAGTATAAATATGGATGTATTTTTACTGTGGTTAGGTTCCGTACTGCAAAAGGATAAACACGGAACCCATATAAGATCACTTTGTTGTCCTTCCGTATGTCTGTCAATACACTTTATCTCAGGAACGCGTAAAAATTAAAAGCATATCCTCAAGTCTGTGGTGCCTTTGTGCTTGTGAAATCAACCCTCTAAGTCTACGCAGTCAAAAGATATGACCGTTTATGTGGTAACTTTGTACGGAACCCTCGAGAGTGGGAGTCTGACTTACTCTTGGACGGATTTTTCAAATTTTAAAACTTGTCCATAGGATAATCGCGACGTGAACATCGAAGATCTAGAGACCCCTGGTGACGCTTACCTCGGACACGGACAACACAACCCCCTCCTAACTAATACTAGACTAGGTGAAATCGACTATGTACCAAAAACAGACAGGAGTCGGCTGCTCAGCAAGCGAACGACCGCTCCACGTCCCCATAAATTGTAATTAGCTGTAAATAGTGTAGGGAAATATAGAACAACATCATAAATTTATATAAATTTATTTTAGTACACATTAACAATCTTACAGCACACACTACACGACACTTATATAGATCTCTTTCAGACAAACATAGGTAGACTGTAAGTAGCTGACACACCCACAGGCCGGATACACCACCGACTTGTGGACATAATGTAACATATGAACCAGGGAAATAAATATCTTTCTATTCTATTCTATTCCATAGGATAACCCAGCGCCGTTCAGGCATGTTAAGCCGTTCGTCTTGCACCTGATCCCTCTCCGGTCGTATCGAATCGCCCTCCCATCGGACTATGAGAGTGAGGCCACAGAGAGTGCACCTGCGCCTGCGCACACACGCCTGCACACATTTCCCGCGCCGATGGCTAATCTCCTCTGAGATTGGCGGCCGTGACCAATAAAGGTTATGTTGTAAGTCTAAGATAGCCAGACAGTAAAATTAATGACTAGGCGGACCAGCTATAATGTTTTATAACTGATATAGTTTCTCTTTAATGATCAATTATTACTTATCTTTTTACAAGAATAAAATAATGACATTTTTATTGTTTGATAAAAGTGCATGTTAACTTTTGACGAAACGCGCTGCATGTCGCGGGTTCGATTCCCGCACCTAACAAATATTTGTATGGTCTAAAGGTAGTTGCTTCAGATCTGGCTGTTTGTGTGAGTTTAAAATGTTTGTAAACGCACCGACGATACAGGAGAAATACCTAGTGTGGGGCAGTGTTTTTTTTTTAATATAAAAAAATATTCCGATCGAATTCCTCAATAAAAACGACCAACCGCGAGTCCCCTGGGATTACACCCCGTGGTTACAAGTTCAGCAGTCACTTTCGCAACTGCATAATATGTAAGCCTCTATCTGTCCCATTGCTGGCCAAAGGCCTCTTCTAAAACTAACTAAAAGGCACGAGCATTTGATCACCATGCTTGCTCAAGACGGGTTGGCTATCTCAGACATATTTATAATAACTTCATCTACCTAACTATGACGGTTCATGAGATACAGTCTGGTGATTGACGGACAGACAGCAGTCTAAGTAATAGGGTACCATTTTACCCTTTGGGATCGGAACCCTAAAAAGAGCCATACAGTATGTCCAACCTAACCTTTAAAAGAATAACAAACTTGCAACACTCATCATTTTCCTGCCCTGGTCCAAGTCTATTTGGGGTCGGCGTAACACCTTTTTATTCTTCCATTCTCCCCTATTAGACGTCACGGCATCATTTACTCCTTTCTCCTTTATATCCTTCCTTACACAATCCATCCATCTTTTCTTTGGCCTTTCTCTCGCTCTCCGTCCAACATTCAGATCCATTACTCTTTTAGTCACATGTCCTTCAAAAAACTTGCAACACTAACCTGCTTAATCCTCTCAATGCAAGCCTTAACCAAATCTTCAGACTTCAGCTCCTTATTTCTGATCTTTGCAGCCAAAGTTACCGCACTCTCCGTGAGAATAGCATGTTTCTTCTCCAAGTCCGGTATGGCCTTCCGCTTGCCCTCCCAGAAGTAACCATAGACCAGATCGATGAAGAGGTCCAGGTAGGTACGGAAGATAAGGAACACGTGCTTAATCATGTTTGAAACCATGCCGAAGAATATCTTTCTGGGTTTATTTTTCTGATGCTGTTGAAATGAAATAAAAAAAAATTGTTGGAATTTCACTGGATTTTTGCCCGGCCATGGGATATATTATTAGTTATTTTTATTATCTATAAATTGTACACAAAAAGAAAAACATAAATTATGTTGATTTTTGGTTATTGTATACAATGTATATTATTATATTGCCTGAACTAAAAGATTTACTGTCTATTATGCTGGTTACTGCTTAACTAGTTAAGTAACATTCCAAAATTGTACACTACATGATTACCTTTTAAATATATTATACTAGTAACCCGCCCAGCGGTTTCACCCGCTGCTCACCTACTAAGAGTCACAGCGTAAAGCATCATACATATAAACCTTCCTCTTGAATCACTCTATCTATTAAAAAAAACCGCATAAAAATCCGTTGCGTAGTTTCAAAGATTTAAGCATACAAAGGGACATAGGGACAGAGAAAGCGACTTTGTTTTATACTATGTAGTGATAAATCAAGCATGATGCAGTAAACCTATAAAGATCATAAAGCATTTTTAAAGCACCACAATAAAAGTACAGCAGGTGCAGTTTTTATCATATTATTTAAGTAACTAGCTGTGGCCTGTGGTTTCATCCGCTGCTCAGGATCCCCTTCTGAAGAGGGCCACCCTTATCACTTACAGCTATGAAAAATAGATTACGACCGATTCTCAGACGGTTATGAAATTTAATTTTTATATTACAAATAAAATTTCATAAAAATTGGTCAAGCTGTTTCGGAGGAGTATTGCAACTAAAACTGTGACACGAGAATTTAAGACAAAGTCAAATGAGTTGAGATTATTAAATTTTAAAGATAAAGTGCCAATCTGGCAACAATAAATAATCCAATGCACATATTATAACATAAAAGATTTTTTAAGAATTTTAATTAGTCATCAAGTTAATATTAAATCTTAAGGAAGAATGTGTTATGAAACTATATGTTTGCCTTATTGAAAGTATGTACTATAGGTTGAAACCATTTATTTGCATAAATAATTCAAAATTATGTAAACTTTATGTACCTTTATTTATAAAACTTTTCTCATAAAAAAAAAAATACAAGAACATTCATAGAAACTTGTCTTTCTTTTTAATGAAGAGCAGTATTAGCACTGATATAATATATTGGCACTATTTAATATTGATTAGCTTTATATAATACAAGACAGCAAGATTTTAATTTAATTCTAGAACATCTAATTGCAAATAATGTTTTAATTTTAGTCTGTAGAGAATAAATCAAGAAATTCAATTTTCAATTAAGACACTGACCTAAAAACCATAAAATAAGAGACAGGAAAATATATTTAATTACCTACCTTCAACAAAATCAATTAAATTATGACACACCACTCTTCGATAACTACTGAATGAATACTGATCAATATACCACAGATAATAATGAATAACACACATTCAATTGCTATTATTTGCTTAGTAATGATCTGTTATGTATTTAAATGCTTCTATCTATTGTCCTCAACAAAATACTTACAAAAGTAAAGAGGTACAAACTGCAACCACTGCTGAAACAGGTTACAGTAAAGATCATTGCCCTACGCAAGTGCAAGGACAAAAAGTTAGGCTAGGTCTGCATTCTGCAAGTTTGTTTTTTTTTGCATTCATGAGCATAGATAAATTCTATATTCAAATTTATTTTTACTTACAGTTTATTAAATTAAAGTATGATTCTCACCTCGTTGTTTGATGTTTTGTCGCTTTTTCTAATGCTCATCGCTCGTTAACACAGCCGATACATTTGATTATGATAATTTTATTCAAGTACACCGCGTTTATTTACTGCACACTGAGCTCTATGCTGATAAAATTCAGTTCGTTTCGAATTCCGCTGACGCTAGCGTAGTGTAGTGTACACGGCACGGAATCGGCGGAAATGTGAAAGGTGTAATATGCAGAAACTTTCTATTATAACGCTAAACTATCATAGATATTTCTTGTGGACTTTGATCGTGTTTTATGTTTGAAGTTGAACAGTTTCAAACTTCGTTTTATGACAATGATTCCAATAATATCATACTTCAGATGATTAGTTTTTATAGTCACATCATCGTTCTTTCTAATTTTAATTGATAAATTATTAATCATTTAGAAAATTGGGACAAACATTTCAATTGGCGGCTTGACGATTGTTGTTGACATTAATGTTGTTTTGCTGTCATTTGTCAAATAAACGTCATTTTTAATATGACAGCTGATTTTTACCGTTTACGAAGAATGAAAAACAAAATCGACTTGGTTGCGAAAGAATAAAAAAAAGGACAGAAAAACAATAAAAAAAATTAAGTTAAGGTTTGTCTTGTCTATAGCAAGCTCCTTCATCGTAAGTGAGTGCCCGGTGAAATTAGCTTTACAATATGTTGTATAAAGCACATAATTATCGTGATAATCTTTTTTATTAAAACACTTAACAAGAGAATCTTAATTACTTGTTAGGAAAGTATAATAAATTAATTAAATCTGGTTTATGTTGCAAATTGTTCTGCTTATCCGTCATCTGCGTAGAATATTGTTCTCCACTAAAGCCAATGCTTTTATGCGGTCATTTACCTTTGTTACATTCAACTTTCTACTATCAAAGCGCGGGTGGATCGACTGCTGTTTGTCTGCAGTTTGTTTATGATAAATAAAGCGTCTTCTGTATACCCTGAAGTAGAAAAAAGTTAAAAATGAAACGACATCTACATTTCGTTACTTATGTTTGAGTTACATGAATGAAGATAGGACCTTGAGTTATTAACTTAAATGTTAAGACGAATTCCCAAAGAAAAACTTAATTGAACATTTTCCCTCCTGGAAAACCTAGACTCCTGAAAGCATTTATGAATGGAGGAAAGCAATCTTCATTGCACGAAACATTATAAGTGTCCAGTAATATATCCACTTGATGTAAGTGAAGTAGGTTGTCGTAAGTAAGCAGGATCCCCATCACCTATCTCCTCAACATAATTATTTGAATGAAAAAATAAACTTAAATCACAACAATTCACGTAAACTTCAAAGGTCTCATCTCACGCTAAATACAGACAATATCATGACATTAATTGCAGTAAATTATTACGACAGGCCCATCATGCGTACAATACAGTTAAATAAATCTTTAGACCATAGTTTATGACCTAGACCTCGCAGCGTAGGTACGAGAAATTCCTACAAAACTAGTTTCTTATAAACAAACTAAAGTTAACGATTTTACCAGACTATCCTGTGGGTATTTGTATACAGGGTGCGTTTTAAGATCGCAACGTCAACGTTTTGATAAGTTTTATTAGGTACACAATATTTGTTAATAAACACGTACCTATGTAGTTTTCCCGACTAATATTATTTCATTTACCTAAGGATTTCTGGATTTTGGACTTGCACTTTGTAATTTTATCAAATGAACACTTTATTTTTACCAGGGAAAAGTCAACAAAATCTGGTTTTTAATTAGAGCTTAAGATTATTCAGTCTGAGTCCCACTATCTTGATAAACACCGATAACCAAGTTCTATCTATTACCACATGCAGTACAATGTTTTGAATTCACTTTAAAACCGGATCGACGCTCACCGGGCGGAATCGAAATATGATTACAGAGCTGTGACGCACTCGTGCTGGACAAAGGTCAATAAATGTACACGGTCTACCTAAAAATTATAATGTAATGATCAAGACACCCGTTCACATAATATTTAGTTGTGTCCGAAACCCGCGGCTGTATGCACGCGCGCAAGCGTCTTCTGTGATTTATTTTAAAAAGTTGTGTTTAATTTTGGAGGGAGTTTAACTGTCAACGTTGATCTACATTTGCGCGGGAACCGGTACTTTTGGATACGTGCGTTTGCTTTTTTTCTGTATTACAAATTACATAATATATTGCAATGAACATAACGGTTACGAAAAGTTCTGTAATTAAAATATTTTTTTTATTGTACCTATTATCTTAAACTAGAATGATCAATTAATAAAATCATTGAGGTCGGACCAACTTATAGGTAATTAAAAAATAGATACCTATTAATCAATGACAACAATACAAGTTTGTAATGTAAATAAATAGATAGGTAACCTAACCTATCTGTGATTTTATTAGCTGGCGTAATGTAAAATATCTTCCACGGCCACGACATAATGCCAATGGCTTAAGGAGGTAACAAGCCTTAGTCATATGAAGGTACCTATACGTAAGTAGCTAGCTAGGTAAGTAGGTACCTACTATAAAACAGAATCAAGCTTAGATGCATGGCTCTTTGATGCACTGGTGTGTTTCGCGGTTTCGCCGCGACAAACTCTGACTTACAAATGAAAATTTTTGCTTTCTTACAAATCCATGTAAAAATCGCTATGAGAGACAAAAAGTCGCCTAAATAAAATCACACGTTACCAATGCAATAGTAGGTATTTTTGTTTGTTCAGTAAGTAACAGTGGCGAATGGCAAAGTAATCTTATTGGAAAATGACATTAAAGTTTCAAAATAATTGCAGCATTTAACATTGTGCAGTATTTCACACAGACTGCATCTTAGACTTAACCAACAAAAACATTGCGATGAGGCCAGGCAGCTGATGAGTACTAATAATTATTCTGTGACAATACAGAGAGGGAAAACATTTAGTTTAAAAAAAATATAGTACCTAAGTACTTAAACATATTATTAAAAAAAAAAATTAAACCTAATCAGAGGTTCTCATGGGCGGCAGAAAAGCTCTAACACCAGGTTAAACACCCACCGATATCTCTAACCACACGAAAAACAAGAAAGAGAATTTATATTTTCAATATTTCATTAATTATGTATGTTTTGAGGTTAACGTTCTTTTGAGGTCGTATAGCCGCACTAAGGATTTGTCAATTTTTAAAAATAGAACTTTCCTATGAGATATGTATGACTATGATGTACAACTTATTGCTATTGGTGGTTATCTCCACATAGTTGTGAATTCTCCTTTACACGTGAATCAAATGTGACAAATTAATGCTATTAAAAAAAACTGCTATGCATTGTGAAAATTGTGTTTACGCAATTACCTACTTTAATTGTAATTTAATTAATTTTAAAATCGTAAAACATGAGTTAAATATACATAATGAAATAATAATATTCACGCTGTCTGCCAAATCATATTGACATAACTATGGGATCCATGAACAGGTTGTAGGGTGTATCAAACAAGTTAAAAGTTGTTTACCTTGTGCATATGACAAGAATGGAATATCAGGTTATTTTGACAACTGTAACGTTTTGTTTGTCACGTATAGTTAAAGATTGGTATTTGTTATGATTTAATTATTTTTCTACACATTTAAAAATAGTAGTCCACTGGTATCGGAAGCAGGGTCCAAACTACCTGTAGTTAGGGCTCCAGAGACAGGAAGATCCTCACAATGCGTCCGTAGTATCGAGGAATACCACCGTCTGAATCGGGCCCTTGATCTAACCGCCTAAGAACCTTGCTATGGTCTTAATATTAAATATATATTTAACTAGCTTTTGCCCGCGGCTTCGCTCGCGTTAAATTCGGGGTAACACAGTTCCCCTTGGGCCTTATTGATTTGTAATAGCAACGCTAAGTTTTCCCTTTTCTTCCCTCTTTCTCCCTCACATCCCACTTTTTTAAAATAAAAATTACACAAACCTATGTCCGTCTCCTGGTTCCCAACTATCTCTGTACCAAAATTCATCGAAATCGGTGTAGCCAGTAAAACGTGAAGAGGTAACAAACAAACAAACAAACTCACTTTCGCTTTTATAATATTAAGTAAGGATTAAACATTTCTTATTTGCCACCACGGAACATAAATAAGGTTTAGATAGAAATAAGAAAGTAAGCAAACAACCCTTAATTAATATGTCTGTGCGTCACCCAAGGTTGACTGGTAGAGAATGCCATTTTGGCACTGAATTCGGAACGTACCTATATAATGCAGCATGATACGATCTTTGCATACTCCTTTTATCAGGGGTATTTTTGTAGATCTTTGTCAGTCGTTGCAAGTATTCAGTGGATAGAAAAAAAGAAAGAAAAAATATTTATTGACGGGCCTGTTGGTCTAGTGGTTAGTGGCCCTGACTGCTGAGCCGGAGGTCGTGGGTTCGATTCCCACCCAGGACAAACTTTATGTGATGAGCATGATTGTTTGTTCTGTGTCTGGGTGTGATTTATCTATAATATGTATGTATTTATAAATTATATAAGTATGTATATCAGTTGTCTGGTTACCATAACACAAGCTCTGCTTAGCTTGGGATCAGATAGCCGTGTGTGAGTTGTCCCAAGATATTTATTTATTTTATTTATTTGTCGCAAATTACGACGAGAACACAAGATAACAAAAAAATAAACATTAAACATGCAAAGCATCACAAACATTTACAACAAACTAAACTAAATATATCTTGCAAGTCGTGACTGCGACAGGTAGGTCACCACTCAGCATGGTGCTGTGCCATGGGAGCCCATAGAACAGCGCTGGTTTTCAGTGGTCAACCCGTGAGTAAAACGTACGGAAGTCGAAACAGCATAATAAATACTTAAATGAATAAACAATCAATCAAACAGTATTAGGATAAAAAAAACAACCCAATGATCTAACGTAGCACCAGAACAAATAGATTAAAATATAAATGAACATAAAAACAGGCCAAGGCGTGTTTTTTGACTCGTTCGCCCCTCCCCTTGCGAGGTTCCTAAGAAAAGAGCAGATTGAAAGTTTGAAAACCAGGAAATACGATACTCCTTGGTAAGAACCAAGGAGTATCGTATTTTCCAGATATTATTATTAACTGGGTTTTGACAGAGGCAGTCGCTCCATATAAAATATTGATATTCAGCTGAATCTGGTAAGACTGTAAGAAAAGGTTAGGTAGATCATCATCATGTTCCTGTCCTTGTCCCATTCTATTTGGGGTCGGCGCAACACGTTTTCTTCTTCCATTCTCTCCTGTCAGGCGTTACGGCATCATTTACTTATTTCTCCTTCATGTCACTCCTTACACAATCCATCCATCTTTTCTGTGGCCTTCCTCTCCCTCTCCAACCATCTATCACTCTTTGATGGTGAATGATAAAGGAATATTTTCCCGAATCACAACAAAAACATCTCAGCTTTTCTAAATCGCTCTATAATAACACTTATGCAAGCTGGGAACTTTCCCAATGAGCACAATTACCCAAGTCGGTCGTCGAACCGAGTACCTTGCGTCTTGCGTAAATCGTACTGTCATGCATCGAGGCACATTTAAGCATAACCACTTCTTTTGGAGTGCTGAATCTGTACTTTCTTTAACAATGTAATTATAACTTTCGAATAAATCTGAACAAAAACGGAGCTTAATAAGAATTGCTACTCTTTTGTGGTCAGCCTGATTCAACAAAGCCGGGTGGCAAAATATAAAAAGGCAGCCAGCAAAAACGAAATTAAGACTGGAAAAAAAACAAAAGGAGTAAAACTGCCGATTTTTTTAATATACAGGGTTATTTGTTAAACACCGACAACCTTGCAGGACTGTATTACAATCATCATAAACAACAACTTTTGTTCTATGATTTTTTACAAAATTTTATACATTTACCAAAAACAAATCTTTAAGATTTCGTTGTCCTATCTAACACATTTCAACTCCGTGTTTTGCTGTACCTACATACCTACACCGCCGCTTATAGGTACGTTTGCTTCGCATAGATTTCGTAACATTTAGAGCGTTCAATTTCAATATTTTTATTTTTGTATGAAGATCTAAAATATGATAAATGTTTAAATGTCCTAGAACAAAAGTTGTTGATTATGATGTTAGTAACATGGTCCTGAGAGGTTGCCAGTGTTTTACAAATAACCCTGTATAAGTATTTTTATTGCGACCAAAAAAAGAAATTTAACGGAACCCTCGCCTCGGTGCGCGAGTCTGACTCGCACTTGGCCGGTTTTCATTTTTCATGAATTCATCAAAAATCGCAGGTGTTTTTTTAGTCCAAAGTCCAGTCCAGATGGACAGACAGCCTAAGAAATAAAAAAAAACAGACTTGTCAGATACCATAGACATTGGCTTTAACATCCATGAATGTTTTAGAATAAAATTAAATTGATTTGATAGTAAACAAACAGTTCATGGAAAAAAAGAATTAATTAAAGTTGAAAACGTCCATCGGTTTTTACGAAAAAATCTGTTTTACCCGATGAACCTGGTTACTAATCTGTTTTACTGACTGTACCTATTTGAATAGTTTTTTTTATTCGAAAGACGATTCCAATTATGGAAAGAGAAAATGATATCAAAAGTAAAGTTATTTAAATTAGGTTGAGAGTTCTTTTTGAACGTCAAAAATTTCATCAGATCAAAAATGCAAGCCTTCACCACTCTAAGTAATTTAGCTGAGCAGAACAAGGTCTCAGCAATTTAATGGTCTTTACTATGGCACTGCTGGTTACTTCTGCTGACTGTACCAAACCTGGAATCAATCAATCACCCCGTATGATGGTGGGATGGACATAGGCTACGAAAAAAGTGAGAAAAGGGGGAAAAAAGAGGGAAGAAAAAGGGAGAGTTTTCTTTTTCGATCATCACGCGGTTATAAGTTAGCGTTAGCCCAAAGTGACTTTGCCACGCGGACGAAGTCGCGGGCCAAAGCTAGTATGTTTATAATTAGTTAAAACAAATATTGTTTAACATAACCATTTCGATAACGCAGGTCACAGTCAGGCGCATATTAATTAATAGGTATGAGGCATTGTTTAGCGGTTGAGTATCTATCTACTTATATCTTGATATTTAAATCTGTAGTTTGAAAGATTTATGTTGTGAAGACTGAAATACAGAATTCTCATTCTATTCGTTTACACCAGCATTAGGAGACAACTCTAAAGAATAATTTTATTTTATTTCGGAACAATAACATTTAAAGTAGAACAATGTTAGCCGCAAAATTATAAACTGTAGAGCAGTAAAATGAATGAGTTAGTAAAACCGCTTTGTATTCGAGTTTTTCAACGTATGGCGTTAAGAGCTGAAATTCCATCAGTGGCAATGCTATAACATTTAGGATCAAAAGATATAATTCTTCCTTCCTATATTCCCTATTATTATGTCGCATATTTTTACGTGCGCGAGTATGACTCGCATTTGGCCAGTTTTTGCATTAGGACGTAAGTACGCGACGTTAAAACAATGCTAACTCTTAAATTACTTCCCACAGATAAAAACACCAGCACACGAAAATGGGGAAACTATGCAAAACAATACTTCTGTACATCCGCCTGATGTTCGACTTGACAGTCGACGGCATCTTCTCCCTCTTCTGGAACTGCCACAACAAAGAGTTACCATCTCTTGATCTGCAGAAGCATGCTATGCTTACTGAGAGTGCTACGTCACTCGCCAAGAAGATCAGAAAGAAGGAGTTGAAGTCTGAAGACTTGGTTCGAGCGGTCGTTGAGAGGATTAAGGAGGTGAGAATTCACATTTGTTTTAATGATTATGACTATTTCGTGGCTATAAAATGTGTCCGGTCACGGACTAGCGATATTCTATTTACTTATATAACAAACATTCTGGTAATCAAATTTATTGATTTAAAAAAAAAACTACCATTTATTCCCAAAAAAGTTTACAAAACTTTCGTTGATTTGCATATAATTTTGGACTTTAATTTTGTTTTCTAAAGTTACGAAAATGTAAGCTCATCGTTTCTGAATTAACCTATTGTCGTCTCAGTAAGACCAACACTTTAAGAGATATGATTATTTTTTGTACACGCATAGAGAATATCTCAAAATGGCTCTCAAAACGGGGAAGTAAATTAGACCCAAGTGTGTAGCGTAATAGTACTTACATTAAAACACTCGTTACAAAAGTATATAGAATATCGCTAGTCCATGACCGGACACATTGTATTTAAAAATCAGATTGTAGTCAGTGAGCTTTTAAATAACCTACATTTCCAACTAGAATAAAGTATGTGTAAGTAGGTATATTGTTTGTTATTTCCGTAGCTTCACTTGCTTGGCCCTATCAAAATTTCAGCTCTGTGACATGAGTGCCATGTTACAGCACCATGCTGAGATAGGAGCCTTTTGGCCTCGAACAGGACTAATTTAATTAATTGTCTTTTTATATTGTTTTTTGGTTTTTGTTGTTCTTTTTTTAATTAATTTTATTTTATTGCGATCCCAGTACGAGTCTAATAAACAGTTTTTATTTATTTCTTTCCTTTCTATTTGAAGCTAAATAGCAGACATGAGAAACTTCGATCCCTATAGTATTTAAGTACGTGGTCTACCTGATGTTTCGCATTAGTCATACATTTTCCTGCCCTTGTCCCGTTCTATTTGGGGTCGGCGCAACACGTTTTCTTCTTTCTATCAGACGTCACGGCATCATTTACTCCTTTCTCCTTCATATCATTCCTTATACAATCCATCCATCTTTTCTTTGGCCTTCCTCTCGCTCTCCGTCCATCAACATTCAGATCCGTCACTCTTTTTTAAGTCACATGTGCTTCGTCCTCATTACATGTCCATACCAAGACAAATAACTCCCTTTCAATTTTTCCGTAACAGGCGTAACTTTCAAACTTCCTCTAATATTCGTACAGTACACACTTGGCCAGTAACTTGCGTTGCTAACTGTACCGTTGGTCCAACAGTTAGATCATATTTTTTTGAAGAACTTCCATTACTTAACCACTTGTTTGGGGCAGTTGGATTGGTTTCGCAACATAATTATTTGATTGTTACCTCGCGCTAATGATTAATTGCGCAATTGCACACTTTAAACATTTTCCGCGATTTTCTTGTTGTCTATAGGTATACCATTTTCACGACTTGAATAACGGGTTTTTGCAAGTTGCTATGTATATTTTTGCGTGGACAATGAAGCATAGCATACGCAGCATTAAACATGGGTTGCGGGTTGTCCGAAAGAGATACCGCGGAACCCAAAAGGCAAAAGAAAGAACATGAATGGGCTTAAGTCGTAAAGTAAAAGTCTAACATTTCCTACCGTTTCGCTTAGATCGAGAGAAGTTATTTGGTGATTTCCCACTCGGAGAAAAATAAAAGTTAAACATGCCATAACATAATACCTTTTAATCCTTGATATTTCGCCAGTAACCTAAATATCTATTATTTAGGCCACCAATAAAGCTATACCAGTAAAGAGTAACACGACGTCCTCGTGCTCAACGAAGGACTAGCGATCACTAGAAAGCATCTATTGATCGCTAGCGCTTCGTTGATGCAGGCTGACTGTCCTGCCAGGTTTGCGGGTTGGTCGAAAGAGATAACGGGGCCCCGGACCACAAAGGGCGCAACGGGGGAAGTCAATTGATGTTATACCATCGATTGGTAGACCAGCGTGGCTATCCACTTGATCTTCAATATAAAAGAAAAACACAAGATTATGCATTTTTCCAGGTCAACCCACTGATAAACGCGATTGCCAAGGACCGATATGACGCAGCGCTGGTTGAGGCGAAAGAGGTGGATGCGCTCATCGCCGCTGGTATATCGGAGGAAGAGTTCAACAAAAAACCATTGTTGGGTATGTAGTCTTTTAATAGAACACATATCCGGTTGTAAAATCATTACTAAAGGGAACTTCATCCGAGGTTGCGGGTGGTTTTTAGTCAGTACAAGTTATTTGATGATTTTCAATCCGCAAAAAAAGGGAATTTCATATAAGTAAGTAATACTCACTTCAGCTTCCATATACAGCCAACAAAAACAGATGAGTAACCAAGCTCGTCAAATACAGTTGACATTTCCTTAAAATCTTTTTCGAATTAAGGTGAAAGCTCCAACCTACCCGCGAAATTCAAATTTTCTTACGTTTTTTGCAATTTTCAGGCCAGTGCTAGGTTGTATGTTCATTAAAATATTATTCGCGGCTGTAAGACGTATGTAGTTATAGAATTATAATCATCAAAATCACCAAGCTTTCACCTTAAGATAAATTTATTTCATAGACAACAAAAAGCCATCGATTTCTATGAAAAAAACAACTACCTCTGACGAGGCTGGTTATGTTATCTCTTCTGTTGACAGTACGTAGATAGAACATGCCTAGATTTGTTATTAGCGTTATATACACCTTTGTGAGATCAAGAATTTCACTAGTTAATTTCCTATGGCAAATGGCGCCTTTATTGAAGACGCTTAGATCATTTATTGTTTGTTACACAAGTTATTTTGTATTTTTTCGAAGTCCAGGGCCAAGCACGAATAACAACTTTTTGTACTCAACATAACTTGTCAATCAAAGTTTATTTATAGGTACTTGGTTATTACTCAACTTCATAAAAAGGAGGAGGTTCTCTTTTCGACTGTTTCTATGCGTTCGTTACGCGATTTCTCAGTCAATTTGTGAGCCGATTTTCAATCGAATTCTTTTTATAATCGAAAGGGTATAATTCCCGAAGGGACCCCGGCAATTATAACCTTCGATATTTTTTCGATATTAATTATATCTAGGTATATTACTTCAGTATTTATGACTTATCCTTACTAATATTATAAAAGCGAAAGTGAGTTTGTTTGTTACGTCTTCACGACTAAATGGCCAAACCGATTATGATGAATTTTGGTACAGAGATAGTTGAGACCCTGGAGACGGTCATAGTCTAACAAAAGTGAGAAAGAAGGAAGAAAAGGGGAGAGAAAGATAATTTTTTTTCCATCATCACGCGGGTTAAAGTTAGCGTTAGCCCAAAGTAACTACCTATGCCACGCGGACGAAGTCGCGGGCGAAAGCTGGTTTTCAATAAAACATATTTATTTTTCCTTTTAATATAAATGGATGATATGCTTATATCTTTTATTAGCAATAGAAAGTGAATACTCGATAAGAGTTGTTTTTGTGTGATATCAAATAAAAACGATGAAATAAAAAAGTAAAAAAAAAAATGGTTACAGACGCAGTTTATATTCTGAATTGTCACTTTGTGACCATTTTACGAATGGTAACGTAATTTGTTTTATTATGATTTTGCTAGCGGCCATTTTAGACCCCCAGAAAAGGGTCTATAATATGTCTACACTACGGTCGTACACTATTACTTGGTCACAATCTACACGGTCAAGCGACTGCACAGAAAACCAACGAAAGAACAAATCTACATTTCGTCAAAATTTTTACCTTGCAAGTGATCCAAAATATAACTCCCCCTCCTCTCTCTTCCCTAGGTGTCCCATTCACAACCAAGGAGAGCCAAGCAGTAAAAGGCATGCCTCTGACGTTGGGGCTCATGGCTCGGCGACATGAAGTGGCAACTGAGGACAGTGAGGCTATCAAGAGGCTGAAGGATGCTGGGGCCATTGTTGTAGCCTCTACTAACCTGCCTGAGCTGCTTGTTTGGTAAGTCCTTGGAACAGGCATTACCCTTCAATCAGCTCAACAGCAGCCCTTTTCGAAGCATATTGCGTAACAAGTCTTCTCACAAGTCGCATCGCTCAAGGCCGTGAAATGGGTCTTAAGTTGTGCTGGGTGGAGAAAGTCTAATTGCGAAAGTCGAAGAACCGTTGATCTTGAGGCAACGTTTGACAACTATTCTTATTCAGCAAATTAGGTTAGCGAAAGAGTTTTTGAGCTAAGATCTTTGAACAAATGCGAGAGAAGATTGTTAATCCTTACTAATATTATAAAAGCGAAAGTGAGTTTGTTTTTTTTGTTACGTCTTTACGCCTAACTGCCTAAACCGATTTTGATGAACTTTGGTACAGAGATAGTTGAGTCCCGGGAGGCGGACATAGGATATTTTTTTTATGTTAGAAATGAGGGAGAAAGAGGGAAGAAAAGGGAAAACTTAGCTTTGCTATTACAATAAATAAGGCGCAAGGGCAAAAACTACAGGTAGCAAGTACCTGCAAAACAGGAAAGGGGAACTGACTGTGTTAACCCAAATTTAACGCGAGCGAAGCCGCGGGCAAAAGCTAGTCTTGTAATAATATCAACATAGTTTCTGTAATTTGAACTTTAATAATCAGTAAATTACATATATCTTCAATCGATAGATCTGCCTATAAACTTTCTTCGACTACCTGACTCCTATTTCTTAAGCTCTCCCTCTCTTTCCACAGGCAAGAGACCCGTAACACCTTGTATGGCACGACCAACAACCCGCACCACACGGGCAGGACCGCGGGGGGCTCCAGTGGCGCCGAGGCCGCGCTCACGGCGTCCTGTGCCTCTGTCGTCAGCTTATGTAACTTTTTTGATTTCGTCATCTCATTTTTCAAAGGCTGATCAAACTCTTTTAACAAGTCCATCTTGGAACTGCCCCGTAGCGCGGTTACCGTGCATGGTCTTCAATTGGATTCCGGGGACGACCTATTTTTTTTTTATATGTTTGGAGTTTAAGCACTCCAAACGGTTTTTATACCCGGACCTTTTGATAAGACGTTAGTTCTAAAATATGGTCCTAGATGTTATCAGTTCTTACCAATCCAATAACTATTTCAGGTTCAGACCTTGGTGGGTCTACTCGTATGCCTGCGTTCTACTGCGGCATGTTTGGATACCATCCCACTCCTGGAACCACAAACACAAGAGGTAATTCACCCAGTATTCTTTGATTTAGAACTGTAATGTTGGAAGTCTTTATTCTTATCAATCTTCTCCAAGTGCTACATACTTCTATCATAATGTTACACGGTGATCCCTACCATGCCACGATTTCAGCACATCATTTCAGATATTTAGCTTTAAGCTGCCCAATTGTGAGTCAAACTCGCTCACCGAGCATTCCTAACAAACTTGCAGCATAAACGACCATATCTTGTGACTGCGTGGACAACTTCAAGGGACCACGGATTGAGTATATGGTTTTAATTTCAATTTGGTGAATCCACGGGTTCCCCAAATAAAGGGTCTTAACACACAGATAGGCGGAACACAAAGTGATCCTCTAAGGATTACGTTTTTTTGTTTTGAGGTACAGAACCTTAAAGATGCTATTAATTCATGGTATATAGCTGTTTGCTCGTCGAGGGCCCTTGCACCCAGCATAATTAATGTACAGTTACTGTCCAGCATTACCTGGCGCCTCCAGTCTTTGCAAAAAGTGATCTGAAATTCAGGATCATCCCTGTCTACTGAAGCTAAGAAAACGCTCCCATTCCAGGTGTGATGTTCCGAAACGGTGAGGAAAAGGATTCCATGTTATCGCTGGGCTTCATTACTAGACACGTTGAGGACCTGGCGCCGCTCACCAAGATCATAGCTGGAGACCAGGCTCCCCTGCTCAAGCTGGACAGGGAAATCGATTTTAAGGTTAAGCGACCAAAATTATCATACTAAAATAATTTCCAATTTTTTTTTTATATTAAAATGGTTTTGTACACGATCATATTAGAACCGACGTGTAGACACAATCATGTCCAGGTTGACATGGTTTTAGCAAAGGAGGTGGGTGGATGTTTGAGAGAACCTCAAACCAACGGAAGACGCTCCGTGCAAAAGGTTGGCGCAAACGGATTGCAAGATCGAGTAAATATTGATATACGTTCGGAGCTATGAAAAGGATTTGTGCCAAATCGACCCGTGCATGCCTGGACGATGGTAGATCCGTTCGGCCGTTAATACCGTACTATGCAGCTTACATAATTAATAATTTATGAATAAACTATACCAATATCGTAAAGCTGTGTCTGTTTGGTTGAACGCAAATTTGTACCATCCTGTTGCAGGATATCAAGTTTTACTACATGGAGACTGCGCAGGACCTGAGTGTGAGCTCCGTGAGAGCTTCTCTAAGAGGAGTCATGAAGAGGTAACGATATAATTATGACTATTTTATAATGGCATTTTAAAAGATATTCCTTCTCCAACGTTTGTCAACAGTAATTGAGATATCAGTCTTCTCTTTGTCGCTAGTATGACAGACAGAATAGAAATTTTGTTGGCCCAAAACTTCAGAAGGCGTTTTTAATGGCAGTGCAGAAATCGCTTTAAACAGAGACGGGAACAGAAGGCAGGATAGGGGTTGAAACATAATTTATGACACAGCTCCACATTACATAATACCAGCATAATAACTAGCTGCTCTAAAACCTCCGATAAAGACTACTACTTGAATTTAAACCATTAATCTTCTAATAGGTAAATCAAATCCTCGTGACGCAGTGACCAAAGTCTTCCGAAACGCCTGGACTGATTTGTATGAAATTTTGTGTGCATATCTGGTAGATCTGAGAATCCGACAACATCTATTTTTCATACCCCTAAGTCTTGAAGGGGACCTGAGCAGCTAGTATATATAAAAGCGAATATCACTGACTCACTCATCACGAAATCTCAGGAACTACAAAAGTGTCCAATTTGGCATGAAGTGCCATGGTAGGCATGGCACTTCATGCCAAATTGGACGGGATTTTGAAAATTTAACTCCAAAGGGGATAAAACAGGGTAGCAAAGTTTGTATGGGAGAACGAATTCTTTGGCCGGATTGACTTGTAAAACATAGGCATACTTTCACGAAACCCATGATCTGCCTAGCCTTTTCACAACTATGTTGGGGTCGGCTTCCAGTCTAACCGGATGCAGCTGAATATCAGTATTTTACATGGAGCGACTGCCTATCTGACCTTCACAACCCAGTTAGTACTGGGTAATGCGATACCCCTTGGTAAGACTGGTTGTCAGACTTTCGGAACAGTGACTACCTGTAACGACTGTCAAAGATCTACAAATAACAGCCGGGACCTCCGGACGGGCTTTCCGAGGCACGGAGCAAACTCGGTATGTAACGGGTGGTCACCCATCTACGGACCAACCTAGGCAAGCGCGGCTTAACCTAAAGATCCGACCCGAGCGGCTGCTATTATTTAGCCACGAGCTCCTCCACCGTACCTAATATTACACAAACAATTAAAATAAAGTTATTTATTTAAAATATATAAATACATAAATAAATACATGCCATGTATATAATCCACACATGTTTTTGCAAATAAATGAATCTTGAATCTGATGTTTCTAAATTACCTCTCTTCTTTCCACCAGCGTTATTACCAGAATCAGTCAAGAGATCTCCAGGACAGAAAACGCTCCTGAGCCATACTACCATCAAGGTTTCAGTCATATGTACAGCATCTGGAAGTACTGGATGACGAAAGAGCCTGAACATCTGCCCAGTCTCTGTACCAATAACAAGGGTGATGCTAATGGACTTGTTGAACTTCTGAAGAAGGTAAGGACTTGGAATTAAAGAGTTTTTATTTAGTAGGGTTGGCGCAGTGGCTGAGCGATCGACTGCTGCGCTGCGTGTCGCGGGTTCGATCCCCGCACGGAACATATATTTGTCCATACAAATAGTTGTTTCGGGTCTGGCTGTTTGTGTAGGTGAGTTTAAATGTTTACCGTATCGTCAATATATGGAGCAATTGGTTTTTTCTTCAAATTCCTTTAAGTTGTGATGAAAAATTGTTGATACCTCATAAGCCGCGCATTTTTACTGCTTTATTTATACTTTATTAAATGGGCTGTCTTTGATTCTATACCTCATGTCAATCTTCTCCAGATGGTGTGTTTGAGCAAATTGTGTTTCTTCACCATCGTACGCCTGATCGAGGAGCAGTACATGCCGAAGGTCGACGCTGAATGGGCTGAGAAGATCTCCAAAGAATTGAAGGAAGACTTATTTGTAAGTAAACCCTTATTAATAATAGGCTATTATGGACTTAAAGCGATAAGAAAGTGCTATTAACAGCGAAAAACTTGGAATAAACTCAAAAACGACAGGGCCGATTTCAAAAATTCTTTCAACATTATCACTGAGTAACATAGACTATAAATAACATTACGTTTCTATTCACGGGAGTGGGTGGGGCAGTAACCAAAGATGCGGGAGAAACTGCGCTGGACAACTAGTAATCTTCTCTAATATATAAGATTATCGTATCCGAAACAGTTGGACCAAGTTGTACGAAATTCTGTGTGCATATCAGGTAGGTCTGGGAATCGGCTGACATCTATTTTACATACCCCTATATAAGCTATACCCTTCTTCAGAAGGGGACTTGAGCAGCGGGTGAAACCGCTGCAAAGCTAGTTTATACAATGTGTCCGATCATGGATTAGCGATATTCTATGTACAGACGCCTGCAGGTCAAGCTACCCGAAACTGTCAATTTTTCCCAATGAACCTTGAACCTTATACTTTAGAAATAAAGTCGAAAATCTATCAAATAAATCTGACAGATTGTAGTAGCTTGATGTGCAGGCGTCTGTACTTATATAAAAAATCACAAACAATTCACTACATTCTAACTACTCAAAATTGATTTTCAAAAAAACTATATTTTTTTTTTTCACAAAAAATTTACAAAGCTTTCGTTGATTTGCATATTTTTGTGGACTTTAATTTTGTTTTTTTAGTTAAAAAAGTTACGAAAATGTGAGTTCATCATTTCTTAATTTAAACGATAGACAATATTGTTGCTCTCTGAATAAACCTATTTTCGTCTCAGTAAGACCAAAACTTTGAGAGATATGATTATTTTTTGTACACGCATAGAGAATATCTCAAAATGGCTGCCAAAAAGCGGGGAAGTGAATTAGACACAAGTGTGTATCGTAATAGTATATTAAAACACTCGTTACATAAGTATCTAGAATATCGCTAGTCCATGACCGGACACATTGTATATATACATAAATATACGAACATATCTTGTTCCAGACTAAACTAGGCGATAAAGGAGTGTTATTGATGCCGAGCGCGCCTCAGCCGGCTCCGTACCACTACTCGTGCTTCCTCAGACCCTACAACTTCGCCTACTGGGCCATTGTCAATGCGCTCAAGTGTCCTGCTACTCAGGTAAGATCAGGGCCGTCTTTCACTCTTTTACTCTTTTCTTAGAATAAACAAAGAACGTAGCTTTATTTTTATTTCTTTACAGTTACATACATTAGATATTATTATAATGAATAGATAATATAATGTGATTCACACTAAATAACCAGCATCCACGATGAGTCCTTATATAAATATCTACGCTGATTGAAGCGGTACCTTTCTAGATTTGAGTTGAGCAAAATCCTTAATTTCATCTTCAAAATCTATGTTTTTGAGCAATTCACATTCTATCAACATTACCGACAAACTATTTAATCTCTCTTGGAGCATTGTACTGCTTAATTCATTTTTTATTCGTTTTGATTCGGAGAAAAAGCGTTCACCACTGCAGTTGCGAGTGCAATTCTACAAATTGACCATAGTCGGTAAGAATTTGTTAAGACTGAGTTTCAGGCGAGAGTAGAGTAGTTATCTGTTTTTGTTTGGTAATGGAGTAGGGACTAGACTTGGGGGCCCCAGCCATCGCAGGGCCCTGGGCACGTGCCCAGTGTGCCCAGTGGGAAAGAGGGGCCTGGGTAAGATTCCGTTCAGAAACCGTTACTATATTGCATAGTAGGTATTTAATAAATTCGCTTCCGCTGTCTGTTGGCTTAAATCTTTTAAACTACTCAACGCATTTTAATATAGTTTTCAGCAATAGGTTACATGATTCAAGAGGAAGGTTTGTATGTAATTTAGCCCAGTCTCATTCGGTGAAACCGCGGATGCAGCTAGTTCTTACTAATATTATAAAAGCAAAAGTGTGTTTATTTGTTTATTACGTCTTCACGCCTAAATGGCCAAACCGATTTTGATGAATTTCAACCCTGGAGACGGACATAGGCTAAAAAAAGTGGGATAAGGGGGAGGAAAAGAGAAGAAAAGGGGAGAGAAAAATATTTTTTTTGATCATCTCGCCAGTTAAAGATAGCGTTAGCCCAAAGTAATTAATAATATAAATTAATAATTAACTACTAATTTAATATAAATTACGTCTTTCGGAAGTCTACATTGACAAAAGAGTGCGGTGGCGTAGCAAATACCATTGCTGAGGACTTTTCTGTTCAGCTAAATTACAAGGAGTGAAAGTGAAATGAAGGCTTCCATTTTAGGTCTGATGGCATTTTTGACGTTCAAAAAGAGCTGACTCTCACCTGAATTTGAATAACTTTACTCTTGATATAATTTTTCTCTTTCCAAAGTTGGACTCTTCTTTCCATTTAAAAAAAAACCACTTTACATTTTTATGTACAGTTTTTATGTACATACAATAAACTATTTATAACTGACTTCTGCCCGCGGCTTCGCTCGCGTTAAGTTCGGGGTAACACAATTCCCCTTTTCTGAATCGCAGGTACCTGCTACCTGTAGTTTTTGTCCTTGCGCCTTATATTGTAATAGCAATGCTAAGTTTTCCCTTTGCTTCCCTCTTTCTCCCTCATATCTCAATCTTTTTTTAGCCTATGTCCGTCACCAGGTTCCCAACTATCTCTGTACCAAAATTCATCAAAATCGGTTGAGCCGTTTAGGCGTGAAGACGTAACAAACAAACTCACTTTCGCTTTTATAATATTAGTAAGGATTATCATCTTATGTTTCCTTCTATTAAAAAAAACTGCATCTCATGAGCCTATATCTGTTTTGCTGACTGTACATTATAACCTACCTACTCCTACGAGATGGTGACGAAAGATACCAAGAACAAAGCTATCTAGCATCAGTAATTACTGAGTATCATACTTACCTACAACTATTTTTCCCTCCCAGGTACCTCTCGGAGTGAACTCACAAGGTCTTCCTCTGGGCATCCAGGTGATAGCAGCGCCCTACAATGACGCCCTCAGTCTAACCGTCGCGAAGTACCTGAGCAAAGAGTTCGGAGGGTCCATCAAAGCTTGCAAATATAAAAATGTGTAGATGAAAGACAAGGTCAAATTAGATTAGCTAGAGGAACTCTTAAAACCTGATGGGTGTCGATTTCTAAAAATGTTTAAACAAGAAACAAATCACATAAAATTAAATTTAAAAAAATGTTTTTTGTTCCACTTGTGCGGAATAGACACCCATTACGTTTATTGAGTTTCGCTAGCTAAGTTAAATTGATCCTGTATTATGTAGAAGATAGCTTAATCATGTTAATTATTATTGTCTGTTTGGATGTGTGGCGGTTACTATTTTTGTGCTTAATTAATTGATTAAAAATAATTATACCTAAGTTTTTTTAAGTTTGTAGTTTTATTTTCTTTATTTTATTTACCTACCTTATGTTTTGGTCAGTGGGTAGTCTTAGGGGCGACACTTGGTTTTTCCTTCGTTCGTAAGATTGAATACTCAACGCCTTGGTTCTTCCTTCTTTTCAAATAATTTGCTCTGTGCAAAAGCCTGTCTAAGTTCATCATTGGTTTTGGCGTAAAATAACTATAAGTTTAGGCATGTGTAGGGAGATACTTCAAAATCAACTTTTTTGAATTACAATAATTGATAAAATTCTATTAATTGAAACTGTTCTTGTATTGTATGTAATCTAACACATTTCTAAGCGCACACAAATGTTTCTTATCTCTAAATACCCACCTTTGCCCATAATTGGCTCATGGCTAAGTCTCTGCTAATAATTATTATGATAAAACATAATTGGCTAAGTAATTGATAGACGTATTTTTGCTATTTGCGTCACTGTTTATGTTTTTTTTTAATTTTTATCTTATCATAACTCACACATACATGCGTAGGCAAAGCATTTTATTTACAACCAAAATTTAGCAATTTTCACAAAGTTGATACGCGACCTATAAGCCGCGTTCTATAAATTCAGTACAAAACTAATTATAGTTCACGACTGAATTTCACTGAACCAGTGTTAAAAATAGATATCTAATTGATCTAATTATAAATATCACCTAAAACCATATTATTTATAGTAAAAACAATATTTGCTTAAATTTTTAATGTTTTTTTAAGTCTCAAACGAAATAAACAGTCTTTGATTTCACTGAACGCATTAATAGAATGACCTTGTTTTGACATTGATTTGACACTTTTGACAATAGTTTTGTAATAACTGCGCGATCTTTCTGACCTTATAAACTCCGATAATTTATTTTATTTAATTAGGACGGAGCGTCGAGTGTGCTCGTGTCGTTAGCCGAAACATTACTTAATTTATAAAAAATGCCTAGCGTAGTAACTGTGAACACTAACCCTTTTGAGGGACAGAAGCCGGGAACAAGTGGTTTGCGTAAAAAAGTTAAGGTTTTCGTTCAAGAACATTACACGGAGAACTTTGTGCAGAGTATTTTGGATGCGGTTAAAGACTCCTTGCCTGGATCTACGTTGGTTGTTGGCGGAGATGGCAGGTACCTATTAAAGGAGGTTGTCGACAAAATTATCAAAATCTCCGCTGCTAATGGAGTAAGTTCATGTTTCCTTTATACTCTTGTTATTTAATTAAATTATAACAGAAAACAACTTTAAAATACTATGTATTTGTAGACACAAAATAAAAAGTTAGAATTTAATTACAAACACCCACTGTAAAATAATTGTAAATTGAATAGCCAAGTTAAACAAGAAGAAACTTTATGACTACCAAACTGCCACATTTAATCTAAATTCTTGTTTTCTCAACACAAATAATTTTCTGTAAAATAACTATTTTCCTAGAATAGATTTTCATCAGGTATTTGTTTTCAATTTTATGTAGGTTTTCTAACCATATTTACTATTGCTTGCGTAACAAAAGAGTTATTGAAAGAATGAGATATTAGAATTTTCCATGGAATCTATTCTATTATTAGAATTTTCCAAGGAAACTTTTATTGTTTAGAGGTAGAAAGTCTGAAAGTAGCGTAGTTGACTGAAAAGTTATGTGGTAATTGGATATCCTGGTCAGTGGTCAGGATATACCGGGATCGGATATACACTGACCAGCATAGTAGGGACAGGGAGGGCAGCCAGTCTTAGGAAGAACATTTAGGGGGCACCAAGTTTTCACAATAAACATAGTTGCGACATAGTATTTAAAACAAAGTCACTTTCTGCTGTCTGTCTGTCCCTATGTATGCTTAGATCTTTAAAACTCTGCAATTGATTTAGATGCGGTTTTTTTAATAGATAGAATCATTCAAGAGGAAGGCCAAAGAAAAGATGGATGGATTTTGTAAGGAATGATATGAAGGGGAAAGGAGTAAATAATGCTGTGACATCTGACTGACATGGGAGAATGGAAGAAAAAAAACGTGTGGCGCGGACCCCAAATAGAATGGGACAAGGGCAGGAAAATGATGAAACACTTTATATTAACTATGATTGTTTTTGTTGAAAAGTTCTTTGAAACCAATGTATTTGTCTACGCCATTGATCCTAGTATGTCTGATGTGGAGGAATATAAAGTTGAGAGTAAAGGACTGAGAAGACTCGAACATTATAGCCCATGATAATAGGTACCGACTCAAACGCTCACCACCCCATCTGGGGTAGTGCCACCTCGAAACCTGGGGGGAGGAATCACCGAAATCCGGAAAATTACACTGGGTTCACTAGTGTCACTTGCGGACGCCCTCAGAAACCTGGTAAGACTGATCTGCTTCTGGAAGGAGTTGGGCTGGCTGGAGTAGCGGCTACCGAGGTACGGCATACGCACAATGATCCAACTGGAAGAACTAAGTACCGCGGTACTAGCAGATATCCCCCCTCCCCAAGAAACGGGGTCCACATAAAGAAGAAAGAGTAGAGGCAGTCTATGTGGACTAAGATATTGCTAATAAGGAGACAACTGGTGACATGAAGAGTAATAAAGTAGTTTAGAAGAAAAAAATACAATTTGACATGCCCCCTTTTTAGTACTCCATGATGAAATATGTGACATCACTAAACAAACGTTATCAATGAATGGCCTAGTAATAACACAAATCTTCAAAGATGACAAGGTATTTTTCTAGAACAATATTTACCTTGTATACTGAAGATAATTTAATACTGAATCATGCTACGACGCTAATTATTTGAATCAGCTACTGTTTGGAAAATGTGACAAAAAATGAGGAAAAAAGCACTACTTATGTCGTATACGTACATTTTGTAGTATTTTACGCGACTAATAGCATCTGCAAGTCGCCATCTAAGCCTTATGTTAAGAATACAGGTATTCATTTTCGCAAACGCTTGGATTCGATTTCACGTTGATGCAGGACAATGCGCGTTCGCATACAGCTTTGTACACACGGGAGTACTTGGCAAGGGAAAACATCCTGGTATTGCCTTTTTTGCAATTTTTGTACAACCATTTAATTTTAGTTTAAGTTTAGTTGATTAGGCACCTTACTTTGTACTACGTACTTACAGTACTTACTCGTACCTAATTATTGAAAATTAATATTACATATATAAAAAAAAAAACAATTGTTGTTTTATTCCAAAAAAGCATTAAAAATAATATAAATAAGAAATACTAAGGATTTAATACGAAAACACATTATCAAATTGAAATGTGTTGCTTAGACATTTTTTTACGTGTATTCTTAACATAAGGCTTAGATGGCGACTTGCGGATGCTATTAGTCGCGTAAAATACTACAAAATGTTTTGAACATAAGTAGCGCTTTTTCCTCATTTTTTGTCACATTTTCCAAACAGTAGCTGATTCAAATACTTAGCGTCGTAGCATGGTGCAGTATTAAATTATCTTCCATAAACAAGGTAAATATTGTTCTACAAAAATACCTTGTTATCTTTAGAGATTATTGATTTGTGTTATTACTAGGCCATTCATTGATAACGTTTGTTAAATGATGTCACATATTTCATCATGGAGTACTAAAAAGGGGGCTTGTCAAAGTGTATTTTTTTCTTCTAAACTACTTTATTACTCTTCATGTCACCAGTTGTCTCCTTATTAGCAATATCTTACGGGGGTGCGGATACCGGACCCCTCCAAGAAGCTGGGTCCACATAAAGAAGAAAGAGTGGTTGGACTATGTGAACGAAGATATCGCTAGAAAGGAGGCAACTGCTGAGATAACGAAAAATGAAGAAAAAGGCACACTTTGCCAAGCCCCCCTTTTTAGTACTCCATGATGAAATATGTGACATCACTTAACAAACGTTATCAATGAATGGCCTAGTAATAACACAAATCAATAATCTCTAAAGATGACAAGGTATTTCTCTAAGATCAGATAATAGTTACCTTGTAAACTGAAGATAATTTAATATTGCATCATGCATTGACGCTAATCATATGATTGATTCAAATGATGTATGCTACTGTTTCAGAAATGTAAAAGAGAATGAGGATTTTTTTTATTGTAAACTAGCTTTTGCCCGCGGCTTCGCTCGCGTTAAATTCGGGGTAACACAGTTCCCCATGCGCCTTATTGATTTGTAATAGCAACGCTAAGTTTTCCCTGTTTCTCCCTCACATCCCACTTTAAAAAAAAAAAAATAGCCTATGTCCGTCTCCTGGTTCCCAACTATCTCTGTACCAAAATTCATCAAAATCGGTTTAGCCATTAAAGCGTGAAGAGGTAACAAACAAACAAACAAACTCACTTTCGCTTTTATAATATTAGTAAGGATAGTAAGGATATCGTCAAGTGAGAACCAAGCCCCCGTTTTGGTACTCCATAACGAAATACGTGATATCACTAAACAAGTCTTATCAATTATGAATGGCGTAGTAATAACACAAATCAATCATCACCAAAGATGACTAGGTATTTTTCCGTGATCAGATAATATTAAACCTTGATTGAAGATAATTTAATAATTTAATTAATTTTTTTCTTCCGGCCACCGTAGATGCGGGCCTGTGGACGGTGAGCAATGGGTAGCTCACCGTCCCGTCCGTCCGTCGATTGACGATAGGCCGTGTCGACGCGACGGCGCGTTCGTGTTTCACGCGCGCCTCAAAGAGAGTCAGCAAAGCAGAGGGGCTTGCCAGGGCCTCCGCCTGCCGGGGTTGCGGGTTGTTCGAAAGAGATACCGCGGCTCCGGAACGTAAAGGGCAATAGAAAGAACATGGGTGGGTTTTAGTCAGTACAAGTCTGACATGCCCCCACGCTCCGCCCAGAGCGGGGGAAGTCATTAGATGACTTCCCACCCGAAAAAAAAAATACTGCTTCATACATTGACGATAAACATTTGAATCAGCTACTCCTAAACTCTATAAAGGAATGAGAAAACATGGAGTAGCAATTTAAAAAAAAAAATTTACGACACTAGTAAGTTCTCTAATACCTCTTCTGGTTATTTGTAACCAGAAGAGGTAGTTGTATTGCATATAATAACAAGCTGGTGCCCGCAACTCCACGTCCGAGGCGCGTATTTTGCGTATGGGTGGGAATATCATTCGATTCACCCCAGCTCCACGAAAAAGGCCAGGAATGCCTTGGTGTTGTTGACGATCTCGCTAAGGGTACCTGGGTTACCGAAGTACTTGGCCTTGTATGGGGCAACCACTGGGCAGTGCAGAAACCCGTGGGCTGTTGCCAACCTCTATCAAAAATACACGATGAATCACGATGGGAGAATGTGACAATCATGTGTGTATTTTGAAAATGAATTCACTTTGTGTTGTGTAAAATATTGATACTAACAAAAAAAAACTCAACCAAGCTAATTTGCACCTAACAAATTGATCGCAAATGCCAAAAAAGTGGCTTAAAACCTCACGTGATTAAAGAATGGGCCCTAATAGTGCTGTAGAGGTCCCAGGTTAATAATAAATAACTGTGAAAGCCGAGACAGATAAACATTGTTCGGAGGTTCCTTTCTCTGAAGCACTGACCGTCGGTCCTGACCCTAGGAAGTGGCGAAGGGCAGGGCGTTTTTGTGGGACTGTCTTTTGTAATGTGACGTTCTAAAAGTGCTGATTATCAGCCTAATATGAATAAATGACTTTTGTTTTTTTTTTTTATTTTGGTTGCTTTAACCATGGTCCTAATACCGGTGGGCTACTATTTGTTTTGTATTTTAAATGTTTTTTGTGTTTCGAAACTTTAATAAGCAATACGTAATTATGAAAAAAAATGTTATAATTGGTATTAACAAGTAATTTGCATGTTTGTGAATTACTGTTGTTAGCAACTCCTCTATTAGAATCGAAAGTAAATTTAATTAAATATGGAAAACTAACTTGTAAAACAACTACTTTTTTAAATGTTTAAACTGCATCCAAGCAGTGCATGAACATAATATCTAGAGCAGGGTAATTCTATTGAATTTCCCAGAGTGAAATGAGACCAACTTTATCAGTAGGTAGGTAAACTATCTATTGTGTTTTATAATGGAACTATATCTTATTATTATTTTATTGTAGTTTTGTGTACTTATGTAATTGTATATCTCTGAAAAAGACATTTATCTTTATTTAAGTACTCTTTACTCTACTAGCTTTTGCCCGCGGCTTCGCTCGCGTTAAATTCGGGGTAGCACAGTGACCCTTTCCTGATTTGCAAGTACCTGCTACCTGTAGATTTTGCCCTTGCGCCTTATTGATTGTAATAGCGAAACTAAGTTTTTCCTTTTCTTCCCTCATTTCCCACATTTTTTTTAAAAGTACCAAAATTCATTAAGATCGGTTTAGACATTAAGTCGTGAAAATATAACAAACAAACAAACTCACTTTCGCTTTTATAATATTTGTAAGGATTAATGACTTCTATCTACAGTCAGGTTTGCATAGAGGTTGTAAATAATCCCATGGTAACATCACACTGGGATGAAAAGTCCAAACCTAGTTATATCCATGTGTCAATTCGTCGAAATCTGTTTAGCAATTTAGGCGTTACAAACGGCAGTATAAAGTTAGGTAGAATTAGACCCCTGCTTCTCATGGGTACAGTGACGACATTGAAAACTACCCAAATAAAGGGTCTTGACAGACAGACAGACAATCGGACAACAAAGTGATCCTATAGGTTTTCCGTTTTTTCCTTTTGAACCCTAAAAAGTAGATTGGTATATAAACATAGATATACCTAAGCACATTTTTATGAAGTTAAAATGTGCATCAGTGCATAGTATATTATCGATGCTATGCGAATTTGAATTGAACCTTTTCCTACTAACGTACACAATATTGCTACTTTAACTAATCTTTAACTGGTTATTTTTCCAGGTGGCAAGACTGTTAGTTGGTCAAAATGGTATTCTGTCTACTCCTGCTGTGTCCTGCATCATTAGAAAATACAAAGCTCTTGGTGAGTGAACTCAGTTTATATTTATTTAATTTACGATTTATGTACACACAGAATACAGTAAAAAAGGCAAGAACAGAAAATACGGTACAAAGGTAATGCTTATTTCTAAAGAAATCTCTTCCAGCATGCCTGCGAAAGGAGGGTAAATAAAAAGAGATGTAGACACATTGTAAAAAAGAGAAAGTAGAGTACTTACATAAAAACATTAAGCAAATAATAACATTAAATACAATAAAACAATATACTTTCATACATATGCTATACAGTGTGTTAGGTTAAACGAGGGACTTATTGAGGGAGGGTATTCAATATTTGATTCTCGTCCCAAATATGTAAAAAACCTATAACCTTAATTTCTGACGTAACTGTCCAATAAAATACATTATTCATGAACACTGAGCGCGAGAGAAGTAAACTTGTAAACAGTGAAGTAAATCACGCGGCAAAATACCTACGCGCCGATTTTACCGAAAAGGCGTCCTAAGCCAGGTTTTGCACTATTGTGGGTTTGAATACGTCCCTCGTTTAAACTAACATACTGTATATTTGTCTTTGTACTTGTATAAGTACAAAGACAAATATACAGTAACATAAATACATAACATAAATACAACCAAAAATATAAAAATAAATAACTATGCAACTATGGAACAATGGAAAGATAATGTTCTTAAATTTTTTATAGAACTAATTTTTCTGGGCATAATCCCTTTGAGTACTGTAGTTTATCTATTTAATAGATATGTAAACACTGTCTCACGAACACAAGTAGTCAGGGAGCTGTCACTAATGTCAACTGTCAATTAGCATGATGGCGGGAAGTTGGAAGGTAGAAGCGTACACTGGACTGGGGCTTGATGGTATGGTGGGCCTGTGCTGTAGTTATTTAATTGTGTTATCTTACCATAACAGTCCCAACACTATCCTGCAATCGATAGCTGACCGGGCAGACAGCCCGCTAACGTGGGCGCTAACCAATCGCGTCGATCTGTTCTAGTTATTAAGTACTAACACTTAATAACACACTGGAGCTCATCGTCTGTTAAATAAATCCTTACCAATATTACAAAAGCGATTTTGATGTATTTAGGTACAGAGATAGTTTGGACCCTGGAGACGGACATAGGCAATTTTTTTTTAAAGTGAGAAAAGAAGGAGAAAGCGAAAAGAAAAGGGAAAACGTAACTTTGCTATTACAATAAATAGCCTTTTTTTTTTTTTTTTTTTTGGGGTGGGAAATCATCCAATGACTTCCCCCGCTCTGGGCGGAGCGGGGGGGCATGTCAGACTTGTACTGACTAAAACCCACCCATGTTCCTTCTATTGCCCTTTACGTTCCGGGGCCGCGGTATCTCTTTCGAACAACCCGCAACCCCGGCAGGCGGAGGCTCTGGCAAGCCCCTCTGCTTTGCTGACTCTCTTTGAGGCGCGCGTGAAACACGAACGCGCCGTCGACACGGCCTGTCGTCAATCGACGGACGGACGGCGAGCTACCCATTGCTCACCGTCCACAGGCCCGCATCTACGGTGGCCGGAAGTCGTCTCGCGGCGCCCGGCGCCATGGGCGTCTCCCGCGGCGGCTGGGTTGGGCAGATGTTCTCTCCCTCAATCGCCCGGCCACCTCCTTCGCTAGCATTACTGCTTCGCAGAAGGTGGTGACCGCTTCCCATTCCCTCTCGCTCCGGACCATGGCCTGAACCAGGGCCGGACGCGAGAGATCTCCGCCGCCGATCGCCTCCACGAGGGCACGGCGGTGCTCCGCCCAAGCTGGGCAGACCGCCACTGTGTGCTCCACCGTGTCCTCCGGGCGATCGTCACAATGGTGACACCCAGGCGCTTCCTCCCGCCCGATGATGTGCAGGAACCTCCCGAAACTTCCGTGTCCGGTGAGGACCTGCGTCAGGCGGTAGGTGAGGACGCCATGACGCCTCTCCAGCCACTCCTCAAAGAGGGGACTTACCGCCGCTATTGTGGCGTGCCCTACAATAAATAGCCTTATTTATTGTAATAGCAAAGTTACGTTTTCCCTTGCAAGGGCAAAAACTACAGGTAGCAGGTACCTGCAAATCAGGAAAGGGGAACTGTGTTACCCCGAATTTAACGCGAGCGAAGCTGCGGGCAAAAGCTAGTAAATAATAATAATAACAGGTATCTCTGCTACAAGCGGATGCTACTACAAGTACTATAGAAAATAAAATTCTATATTGTTTATCACAAGGGCATCCGTGCGTATTATATGTCTTGAAACTGTGGCGCGATTTGAATCTTGTTTGAGTGAGCCAGATTTTTTACACTTTGTAAATGTGATTCGTGAATCAAACAGTGCAAAACGATGACATTCAAAATTTATGAGATCACCTCGAACTTTGTACTCCTTTACTCCGTACTCGTTTTTGTATGTATTTTTTTGGCTTCTTTGCGCTGGTTTTACCTTTTTTTTGCGGATGGGAAATCATCAAATAACTTCCCCAGCTCTGGGCGGAGCGGGGGGGAGTGTCAGACTTGTACTAACTAAAACCCACCCATGTTCCTTCTATTGCCCTTTATGTTCCGGGGCCGCGGTATCTCTTTCGAACAACCCGCAACCCCGGCAGGCGGTGGCCCTGGCAAGCCCCTCTGCTTCGCTGACATCTCTTTGTGGCGCGCGTGCAAGACTAACGCGCCGTCGACACGGCCTGTCGTCAATAGACGGACGGACGGTGAGCTACCCATTGCTCACCGTCCACAGGCCCTGCGTGTCTCGAGTTGGACTGCCGAATGGGACAAATATTTGTGTAATACGAGTTTAAATGATACTAAACACACCTGCGATAACCAGATCAACTGTACTGTAACTTGTAGGTCATTTAATATTTGTTCCGTTTGGGGATCAAAGTCGTGGCAAGCGGTGTAGCAGCCAATCGCATAGCCACTGCGACAACCAACTCACATAGGGCCTCGGGTAGGGAACTGCATAGGCTGATTAATTATACTAATCCTACTAATATTATGACGGGCCTGTTGGTCTAGTGGTTAGTGGCCCTGACTGCTGAGCCGGAGGTCGTGGGTTCGATTCCCACCCAGGACAAACTTTGTGTGATGAGCATGATTGTTTGTTGTGTCTGGGTGTGATCTATCTATAATATGTATGTATTTATAAATTATATAAGTATGTATATCAGTTGTCTGGTTACCATAACACAAGCTCTGCTTAGCTTGGGATCAGATAGCCATGTGTGAGTTGTCCCAAGATATTTATTATTTATTATTATTTATTTATTATAAATGCGAATGTTTGTGAGGATGGATGGATGTATGGATGTTTGTTACTCTTTCACGTCAAAACGGATGAACGGATCATAATGACATTTAGCACAGAGGTAGATTATAGTTTGGAATAACACATAGGATACTTTTTTTTCGATGTCATGCGGGCAAAGCCGCGGGCGCCAGGTAGTTCTACATAACATGACTTCAATTTACTTTAAGTATTACTTGATTGTAAATACCGATTGATAAATGGTTACCCTTGACTGAAGTTGATAAACAATATATCTACGTATATCTTAGCTGAGATAATTTATTAAGTAAACATGATTTGTGTTAGTTTACTTTATCGATATAATTAGATTATTGAATACTGAGCGAAAACCATGACATATGTCATGTTGTTATGGATATTCTTTGCTAAGATACAGTAGGTTTCTGAAAGGGTATCCTATATAGCCATATTTTTGATTTACTGGTTTTTCTTTCTTTATAACTTCCTTAATAAATAAAATAAAATAGCCTTTATTACTGAGTTACAAATTACAACTACAATCTACAACATTAAGTATATTAAATTTATATAACTAATTATATGTATTGTTGAGGTTTTAAATAGTGTCTCTCAACTCAGTGTGCCTTTTGGCAAAGGCCTCCTCTAACTCTTTCCACTGTTTCCTGTCTGCCGTGACCCTTCTCCAGTAAGGTCCCGCTGTTAGCCTTATCTCGTCTTCCCATCTGCGGCATGGTTTGCCTCTGCAGCGTTTTGCGTCTCTAGGGTACCAATTTGTGATCTCTTTGCTCCATTTTTCGTCTTTGGATCGCAACATATAACTTAATAATAATTATTAATAATAATTAATAACTACTTAATTATTAATAATAATTAATAACTTAATAATAATTAATAACTTCCTTACTAATATTATAAAAGCGAAAGTGAGTTTGTTTGTTTGTTACGTCTTCACGCCTAAATGGCTAAACCGATTTTGATGAATTTTGGTAGATACATACAGAGGTAGTTGAGAGAAAGGACTAATAGACGTCGAACTAAACAATTTATTGACACCTCTATAAGATGTATTAAGCAAATAAACGACTTAATTAGTTAGATTCATGTAATGACTAAAAGCTATTTTTTTTTAGTTAGCCTATTTTTCCCACAGCTGGGCTTTCCCAACTCTCGCTGTTGTGCCAAACGAATAATGTCAAAGAAAACCATACGTTAACTACTAACTAATTTTCTAATTTCCCACAGGTAGCATCGTCCTCACGGCGTCCCACAACCCAGGTGGCATAGACAACGACTTTGGAATCAAATTCAACTGTGCCAACGGAGGCCCCGCCCCCGACAGCACGACCAATCAGATCTATGCTCTGACTACTGCCATAAAGCAGTACAAAATCGTCCCTGATATTGTCTGTGATATCAACAAGATTGGTGTCAGCAATTATGATGTGAGTATTGAAGTTCATTAACCTGGATCTATTCAAATCGCTAGATCTAGACTATCTAAAATCCATGTTGCTAAAGGATTTGGTTTACGTTTTATGGTCGACCGCCTACCTGACACTAACCCTCCTTGGGAATGCTTTTGTTGGTGCGTTACCCGTCACCATTCGGGTGACCCAATGTGCTCGATAGTCTGCACTGGGTCATAAGTTCCCTTAGTCGCCTTTTACGACACCCACGGGATGAGATGGGGTGGCCGTATTCTTAAACTCCGGGACCACACGGACTATCGGCTACGGAGATCTAGACCATCTAATCCTTACTAATATTATTAAAGCGAAAGTGAGTTTGTTTGTATGTTTGTTACGTCTTCACGCCTAAATGGCTAAACCGATTTTGATGAACTTTGGTACAGAGATAGTTGAGACACTGAAGACGAACATAGGCTATTTTTTAAGTGAGAAATGAATGAGAAAGAGGGAAGAAAAGAGAAAACTTAGCATTGCTTTTACAATAAATAAGGCGCAAGGGCAAAAACTACAGGTAGCAGGTACCTGCCAATCAGGAAAGGGGAACTGTGTTTCCCCGAATTTAACGCGAGCGAAGCCGCGGGCAAAAGCTAGTATGTCTATAAAAAAACAAGTGCGAGTCGGGCTCTCGCACAGAGGGTTCCATACAAACTTGTGACATACACGGCTATATCTTTTGATTAGACTTAGGCACTTGTCTCACCGGCAACGATTAACGAGTAGAGCTAGAACTAGAAACGAGTTAGCGAGACGCGGGGAGCAAGTGCGTAGTTCCGATATTTGTGTAACTCGGCTATAAGCGAGTGTGCGAGTGAGGCCGGCGATTACTCGCATCACTCGCTCGCGGCAGTCAAGCGTACAGTCAGTCTTGCGGCCAAATGACATGACCACTGGTTGCTCTCTCGGCGTGAGTTCTAATCGCTTGGCGAGTATCGCCGAGCGAGTGTTATCTTTCATAGCTCTTGTCGCTCAGCGACAAACTAGTGAAGCGAGTGCTCGCCGGCAGTGTGAACAGTCAGCGATCAACTGTTTGTATATGCATCTCTTTTGTTCACACGGAAAGTATATCTATTGTACGTTTCATGAGCGATAAAATAGCCGATAGTTAGTCGTTTTCTCGTCGTTGGTGGGACAACTGCCTTAGAGGGTAGTTTTTTTGACACCTCTGAGGAACCACAGACTTTGTTTTAGATTCTTGCCACGGGCGTCTTGGATAGCACGTGTGTCTAGAGATTTTTAGCTGTTTTTGTGTGATTGTTGATATATTTGTGACTTGTTTCTGTATAATTGTGTTGTCATTGTGTTTGTAAACAGGTGAGTGGTGTTTTTATCTAATTAACATCCAAGATGGAGCTGAATAAACCACCAGACCCTGACCCTCCTGATATCCCAATTTCCCCATCATTATTTACTCCGAAGACTCCGAACCCTTTGTCTCAGTTCGCGGATGTTGTCTGTAGTGTCGCCGAGATGGATGTATCTCGTCCTCAAAACTCACGTAAACGTCCCGGTAATGAAGAAATATCGTCACCATCCCCTCCTAGCAAGCAATCCAGAAGCCAAATCGGTCGTACCAAGTACTCGGTCATGGATAAATCCCCATATCTAGTCCATGTTACTCGATTGGAAACCCAACCAAACTCTGGGACCACGTTACACCCTGTGAACTTTGGAAAGTTTTTGATCACTAACAACATTGCTAACATTGTTCGTGGTGGTGTTAAGAGAGTTGGCCGTAACCGCGTGTCCGTTGAATTTGTATCCCCTCAGGATGCTAACTCATTTTTAGTAAATAGTTTGTTGGCAAAGTTCGGGTATTCAGTTACAATCCCAACATTTAACATTACCAGGATGGGTGTAGTTACTGGTGTCCCTTCTGATATCAGTGAAGAAGAGGCCATCACCTATTTATCTGTTCCCTCAGGATGCGGACCAATTCTAAAGATCCGCCGCATTAATAGGAAAATATTTAAAGACGGTGTGACTGAGTGGAAACCCACGGAAACTTGCGTCATCACTTTTGATGGCCAAGTCTTACCACCACGGATATACTGCTGTTACACATCCCTCACTGTTCAGCAATACATCTTCCCCACAATCCAATGCCGCAAATGCTGCAGATTTGGACATGTGGCTAATTTGTGCAGGTCTAATCCACGATGCAGTAAGTGTGGCCATGATCACCCTGGTGATGGCTGCAACACTACTGAGCAAGAGGCTTTTTGTATACTTTGCTCGGGGAGTCACTTTGCCAATAGCAGGTCATGCCCCGAGTATGGTAGGCAGAAGGCTATCAAGACAATGATGGCTGAGAAATCGATGCCTTATGCTGAAGCTAGCAAAATTATCCCAACAGCATCTCGCAATTATGCTAATGCCGCCAAGGCTCCGATTACTCAGTCATACCGCAAGACTGTTATTTTGAAGCCCAAGTCACATGCCCCTCTTTCCCCGTCCTACGACAAAGCTGCTCATCAGCAGATTGTTTATAATCCCCAATTTTCACAGCCTAATGGCTGTGCTCTTAACAATAACAATGACAACTCTAATAACACTATTTCTATAATTGAACTTCTTGTAAAACTCTTACCAACTCTTATCTCTTCCCCTTCTAATTTATCACAATCACCGTCCAACGCCGCCGATCAACTTATTACTCTTCTTTCAAGCATTAGAAATGGCGGCTCGCCAAGTTTTCCTTCAGTGGAATGTGAGGAGCGTGTGGCATAAGAAGCACGACCTCATATTCCTTCTAAATAAGTACAAGCCATTGGCTTGTTCTATAGCTGAGACCTGGCTTATCCCAAGTCTTAGCTTTCGTATACCTCACTTCAACATACTACGATGTGACAGATCTGATGGCTACGGAGGATCTGCTCTCTTTGTGAACAATAAGGTTCCACTTTCTCCCCTACCCCTTCCTTCACTTATGGGTGATATGAGTATTGCAGCAGGAAGGGTGGAAGGTATCACAGTCTTCTCAATTTATATAGCTCATCCTCATCGTGACTTTTTGGTTATACTACAAAACATTTTCACCAACGTCCAGGGACCAATATTGGTCATGGGCGACTTCAACTGTCACCATTCCAGATGGGGATCCGAACGCTGTGATGCCTTTGGTGTAGCTTTGGTGGACATTTTGGACGACCTAGATCTCTGCATTCTAAATAATGGCTCCCCAACACGCAGATCTCCTCCTGGACAACAAAAGAGCTGTGTGGATTTGACATTTTGCTCAGTTGAGTTGGCTGCTTCAACCCATTGGGAGTGTACAACCCTATCGCATGGTAGTGACCATTATCCTATTGTTATTTCATTACTTAATAAGACCTATTTAGAAAAAACTTCACCTCCACTTCTGAAATATAATTTATCCAAACCAGATTGGTCTAAGTTTGTCTCAGTAATGGATGAGAAAATCAGTATTCTTCCAAATTTAAATTCAAGTTTGCCAGATTCTTCTGGTCACTACCATGTTGAGAGTTGTTATGAAGGCTTTGTTGCGGCCATTACCTCTAGTGCGGATTCTTGCTTCCCACTGAAAAATAGTGCCCGAAACAAAATCCCCTCGCCTCCATGGTGGGATCAAGAGTGCACTTTGGCAGTTAGGTCAAGAAACAATGCCGAAGAACACTACAATGGTGAGATGACTACGGAAAACATGCTGGAATACCTACAAGTAAATGCTAGATCCAAACGTCTTCTCCGTAGGAAGAAACGTTCAGGTTGGGTTAAATTTTGCACGTCTTTATCTCCCTCCACCCCAATTTCAGTAGTGTGGAAGAACGTTAACAGGTTTAGACGTGGTTGCTCTCCATCAACTTCCTCACCAATCACTAGGGAAACAGCTGAAAGTTTTTTCGACAAAATCGCGCCACCCTATGTTCCTCTTCCTTCTGAATGTCTTGTTGTACCCTCAGATAATATATCTGTGGACCCTTTTGATGCGCCATTTACCTTGGAAGAGATGAATGTGGTACTCAGTCATGTCCGGGACTCAGCTCCAGGCATTGATGGTGTGCCATATTCTTTTATCAGTCATTCTGGAAATAAGGCTAAACTTTATTTTTTAAACATTTTAAACGTTTGTTATAACCATGGTTGGGTCCCTGACCAATGGAAGGTACAAATTGTCATCCCTCTGTTGAAACCAGGCAAGCATGTAGACGATCCGAATGGATACAGACCAATTGCTCTGGCTTCAGTCTTGGCTAAACTACTGGAACATTTGATTAAAAACAGACTAGAATGGATAGTTGAATCAAGAGAATTACTGCCGAACTACCAATTTGGTTTTAGGAAAGGTCTCAGTACAATGGACAGTATCGGCGTTTTAGTTACGGATATACGTTTAGCGTTTTCTAAAAACGAGTCCGTTGTTGCCGCCTTCCTAGATATCTCCTCCGCATACGACAACGTTCTTCTTCCCGTTCTCAGGCAGAAACTGCACCAGCTGAGTCTTCCGGCTAAGATGATCGAATGTATATGTGGACTTATCATGTCTCGATCATTGGTTCTGAGAGTTCAGGGAGAGGATTTCGATAAAAGGCAGACTTGGAAAGGCCTCCCACAAGGTTTCGTCCTCAGTCCTCTCCTCTACAATCTATATACAGTCGATATGGGAACCTGCTTAAATAGTAACTGTCATATCCTGCAATACGCAGACGACTTAGTTTTGTATGTGACAGATTCTTCCGCCATAGACGCAGCGTCATCCCTATGCCTCTCTCTGGACTCTTTGAACCAGTGGCTTTTGAGCCATGGTCTGGCTCTATCCGCACCGAAGAGTTCGGCGATGGTATTCTCTCGTAAAAGACTGGTTCCATCCATTTCAGTGGACATTTCAGGCAATGATATTCCAGTAGTAAATAAAGTTAAATTTTTAGGCGTTACTCTAGATGCAAAATTAACCGGTAAACACCATATAAATTCACTGTTAAACAAATGTGAGAAGGTTATCTCGATTTTAAAAGTTCTTGCGGGTGTATGGTGGGGGGCCCACCCCTACACCATGAAATTAGTTTATAACGCTCTAATTCGTAGCGTTTTGGACTACGGTACGTTTCACTTAGTTCCATGCAACAAAGGGGCTCTGTCTGGGCTTGACCGACTTCAGTCCAAGTCCCTCCGGATCATCTCTGGTTGCATGAAGTCGACACCCGTTAATGCATTGCAGGTTGAGTGTGCTGAACCTCCCTTGGCCCTAAGACGGCAATATCTAGCCTCCCGTTTTTTGTCTAGAGTATTATCTAGATCTTCCCATCCTCTTATAGCAAAATTGAACGAGTTAGACGCCCTATGCAGAAGCTCAAAATTCTGGAAACATAAAGAATTCCCCTTAATTTTAAAAACGTTTCGCCAACTCCAAAATTTAGAATGTCCAATCGTTAAGTATCCTAGACTACCCCTTTTTAACTTTGCCTATGAAGTCCTTTGTTTCACTCCTAAAATATATTTTGATATTGGCATTTCTAAAAAGTCTCCCTCGGCAAACTCGGCCTTCAATGCAGTGCAGTATGGTTTCACCAAAGGACGTTGTACGACTGACGCCGGTGTCACCTTAATGAAACACATATTTACTGCGTGGGAAGAGGCACAAGATGCAATAGGAATCTTCTGTGACCTTACGAAGGCATTTGATTGCGTTAATCATGAAACCCTGCTTTTAAAACTTGAGCATTACGGTTTAGATAAACTTGCGCTCAGTTTAGTAAAATCGTATTTAAATGATAGACAGCAACAAGTTCAAATTAATGGCGTTAATTCAATGGGTTTAAAAGTTAAAATGGGTGTACCACAAGGTTCTATATTGGGCCCTTTCCTCTTTTTAGTATATATTAATGATCTACCCAATTTATTTGAAAATCAACCCCAAATGGTGTTGTTCGCTGATGACACTTCTTTAATATTTAAGGTAAATAGACGTACCACGAATCTTGACGACCTAAATAACGCCCTATTGCAGGTCCATAATTGGTTTACTGCTAATAACTTAGTATTGAATGGAAAAAAAACGAAATGCATAAGATTCGCTCTACCAAACGTCAAAAGTAGTGATTGTGACATAGTATTAAATCAAGAGAAACTAGAATTTGTCAATAAAACTGTTTTCTTAGGTATCACACTCGACTCGAGGCTACAATGGGGTCCTCATTTAACATCTCTTGCAGGACGGTTGAGTTCAGCAGCATATGCTGTAAGAAAAATCCGTCAATTTACTGATGTAGATACCGCGCGACTAGTCTATTTTAGTTATTTTCATAGTATAATGTCATACGGTATTTTACTTTGGGGACGGGCTGCAGACATTGAGTCTATATTTATTCTGCAGAAAAGAGCCATCAGAGCCATGTATAATCTACGTAGGCGCGATTCTCTAAGAGAACTGTTTAAAAAAATTAACATCATGACAGTACCTTGTCAATACATCTATGAAAACATCATGTACGTTAGGAAAAATCTGCATCTATTTAGTAAGAGAAGTGACAGACATCACTATAATACTAGAAATAGGGACCAACTGGTTCAGCCAGGTTTCAGGCTAGCTAAGGTAGACTCCTCTTTTATGGGGTACTGTTTAAAATGTTACAATAAAATACCTCCACACATCCTACAACTGAATGAATCGAAGTTTAAATCTTGTATTAAACGCACACTATGTAGGCAAGCATACTATAAGTTGGGGGATTACATTAATGATATAAATGCTTGGCTCAATGCCGGTCCTGCTCCACAACCATAGGGGCAAATTAATTAATCAGCGTCTGAAGTTATTGTGGCAGCTGAAGAAGATTGTAAGACTATCTTTGCATTGTATAGACTCAATTTCCTAATATTGTATAATTGTAATGCCCATGTGTGAGTACTATGTAATTTTATTGACTCGACGGTTGCCCTGGTGGTTGAGAGATTGTCATGCTCACTTAAATGTCTCGCTGATGGTGGCGGGTGTGTCGGGTCATTTAGCTCCCTTCAAAATGGTCGAGCTGAATGGGGCTGATCCATACGTCATGTTCGTGAACGGGCGCTGTCAGTTGGGACTGGTCATCTCTTAGCTACCACGGTTTGTTTTAATTCATCTATTAAACTCTTGCTAATTATTGCTTTTACTCTGGACGCTCTAAATGTGCTCGTTTTTCTCGTTTTTTCTACATCGTTCTCACATTATGTATAATCTCACCATGAATGATGTATCCATGATTTTATAAAATATTATGATTTAAAAGAGTGTCCATGGAGTTTCTTGCCCATTCTTCTCCATAGAGATCTACGCTTTGGAATGGGCAACTACAGTACTTTCATAAGTTATTATGTCTTGTGACTGGGACTGTAGCAGCATCATTTTTTTGTTCTTGTTTTTATGACATTCAAAAGTGCCTGTAATGGTCTAATTGAAATAAATGCTTTGAGTTTGAGTTTGAGTTTGAGTGGTGGGAGAGCGATGGTCTGAGTTTCAACGATTTTTTACAGATGCCTCTAAATTTACTGACCTCAGTTACACTGGAGCTGCGGTATACTACCAAAACTCCAGAATTATTTTACAGTTTAAATGCCCTAAAGAGTCTTCTGTATTTACGGGTGAGTGTGTGGCTTTATTAGAAGCATGCCTTTTCATAGAGTCACACCACAATATTGACAAAGCCGTTATTTTCACTGACTCTCTTAGTAGCTTGCAAGCCTTAGTCCAGAACCCTTTCAAGAGTAAATTGCACAGCTCACTTATTTTAAAAATTAAAAAGTCGTTATTTACTTGCGCTGGTAATCAAAAAGACGTTCAGCTAGTTTGGATTCCCAGTCATTGTGGTATTAAGGGCAATGAATGTGCTGATACTTTGGCTAAAGACGCCTGTTCTTCAACAACAGCTGATCTCTCCTACAACACTCACCAGGGATATGACTTACTGAACTTGCCAAAAATTAAACTCCAATCTGCATGGCAGGAACAGTGGAACGTTACTGGTAGGAAAAAGGGCAGGTTTTATTACGCAGTGCAACCAACCATTAAACCAAAACCTTGGTTCTACGGGTTCAAAAAGGTTTCTAAAACCATTACATCTGTCCTATGCAGAATCAGATTAGGTTTCTGTTGCACTCCCGTTTTTTTGCATAAAATACATGCACGTGACTCCTCTCTCTGCGAGTGTGGGTTAGGAGAGGGTACTCTAGACCACATCTTCTTTGAATGCTCAGACAACATCCCACCTCTTGATTTATATAGCCGCCTCCCTAAACTCAAAATCCCCCTCCCGATTAATTTTCCGTCCCTTTTAACATATCCTTCCTCCGAACTGCTTGTGGCGTTGATGATTTTCATCCGCCACAACAGTATAAAACTATAAGCCGGTTCATCAAATACTCTGTCTGTGTTGTTGTGTACATATACATGTATGTTTTAACAATTATAATATTTATTTATTATTTATTTTTTGTTTGTTTCAGTCTGCTACTAACCCAACAAGTCCAACTGTATCAACCGAAGATTTTTTATTTATGTTAACAGTTTTTATTTATTTTTACTTCTTAGAACACTCACTTGCCGTTCCATTTCACTTTCGACATTGGCAGAATAGTCGACATCGGCTTCAATTGCCATTCATCAAAAATAGAATAGAATAGAATAGACTTTGTTTTAATTTCAACTCGATACCTCCACGCGTTCCGGAGATAAAGGGCCTTGACAGACACACGGACAATAAAGTGATCCTATAAAGGTACCGTTTATTCATTTACATACTCCTTGTTGAAGGTCATCTATGTTTATTGCTTCTAGGTCAATGGCCAGAAATTCACAGTGGAAGTAATAGATTCGGTGAACGACTACGTAGCCTACATGAAGGAGATCTTTGACTTCGACAAGATTAAGACCCTCATCCAGGGCTCCGAGCAGAGGAAGCCTTTCAACGTGCTCATTGACGCTATGAATGGAGGTGAGTTATCTAGTTTTTGTTGAAATTTTCGTTGAGCAAGAATTAACCATAATAGGCTAGTTTCCAGGGTCAAAGTAATTACATTCTATTTAAACCGTCTTTTAGATTATTCAAAAATAAGGGACACGTATTTTTTTACTTGTAAATTGGACCAAAAATTACAAAGATATAGCCCATTAAAGTTGCGTGTGACGTCACTCGTTGCGAAAAAATACAGCAACGCGTGACGTCACACGTAACTTTAAACAAAAATTACGTGTCCCTTATTTTTGTTTAATCTAAGACGGACTAATATTTTTTTTTGGAAACTAGCCTATTGCCGTCAGCAGTAAGTAAATGAGCTTTTTTATGGGATGGCAAATCATCAAAGGATTTCTCCCGTTCTGGGAGGAGCTGAAGAGGCTTGGACTGATTAACAGCCCATCCATGTTCCTTCGTATGCCCTTTGTGTTACGGGGCCGCAGTATCTGTATCGAACCAACCCAAAGATTGGACCCTAAGATTTGCTAACATCTCTTTGAGGCGCTCGTGGAACACGAACGCTCCGTCGACACCGCCTGTCGTCACTTGATGGTCGGACGGTGAGCTGACAGACCACGGGCCCGCGCTTAAAGTGGCCGGAAGTCGTCTCGTGGCTTCCCCGGAGCGTCTCCCGCAGCGGAGTGGAAAGGCTGAGGCACATTTTGGTCCAGCCATCGTTTATTTTTGGTCTTCCTCTTACATATCTTAAAGTTTAAATATCTCAGTCATGTGCCTTTGCCTGTAAAAACTTACCTTTAAACCAGCGGTCGGCAACCACCGACGGTTGCCGACCGTACGAATTAATTTCCGTATTTTTTAACAAGTTTCAATGGCATTTTTATTTTTTCTATGAAATATGACCAATTGTTATGCGCAGGCTTCTTGGGTTAATGCGAGTATAATGACTGCGGCCCGCCTTTAGTTTATTTTGTCACCATGTGGCCCTTGCTTGCAAAGAGCTTCCCGACCGCTGCTTTAAACCATAAAACACATTATACACGTCAATATTCCTTATTTACGCTCACCATTTTATAAATGTTGCTTTGAAGCTGGTAACAGTACCTTTTGATACATTTTATCATACCACTATTATCTTACTACATCCATACCAAGACAAACGACTCCCTTTATTTTTTTCTGGAACAGGCGCAACTTTCAAACCTCCTCAAATTTACTCATTCCTTACTTTATCCATTGTTATAGAAAGGAATTTTACTATGTAATTGTCTTTGGTAAAAAGAAGAAAAGTATTTCAAATGCAGAATGTTTGATTGACAAGAGCCTTTTGTCATGAGAAAATTGGGGTTCAGTTGTTAGTAGAGTTTAACAAGAACCGGTTCAAAGATGTGTATTTTTATATTTTAACAGTTGTTTTTACTATTACCTTTTTACATTAAAATGAAGTGAATTAAAATCAGTGTTTCCATAATCTACTCTAGAGGTTATAACATCCTGTAAAATGCGAAGATTTTAACATCCATTACTCCACATCCATCGCAACATTCTTATCCCCGCTACATGCAAACGTTTTTCTTTCATCTTTTTTACAGCCCAGCATTCTAAACTATTCAGTACGATTATAAATACGAGTACAATTCCAATTACAATGAACCACTATCACACAGTAGGTCAAAGTTTTCCCGATAAATGCTTACAATAGGCATTGACCGCCGACCCTAGGTCATGGATCACCTACATTAGGTATCAGCTCCATCACAGCTCGTATCATTTGTCTGCCACAAACCTATCGCATGTACTATCACGAGTGGTCTGATATCGTATTTTTGGTCAAGATTCTTATCAATAGTTTATTGACCTGATTTATTTTTGGCAAACTTTAGGTAGACATCGTTATTTTTGCGGGTCAACCCGGAAAGTCATCGATTCAGCGACAATTTGGTACTAAAAATGCTGTAGGGGAATCGAATAATTATGTAAAAGCCAATGGCTTTAACTGAGTACATATGGGAAAATATCGATATACTAAAAACTTATTTCATTCCTTATCTGCCTTTATCCCAAATAATATGGATTGGCATTTACTAAGTAATTATTTACTAAAGCCATCATAACAATTTTTCTGACGGTTTTTTTTTTAAATTTTGTATACATGTTTTATAGTGGACTAGCTGGCGCCTGCGGCTTTCCCGCAATATGATCGAAAAAAAAAAAGTATCCTATGTGTTATTCCAAACTATAATCTACCTCTGTGCCAAATTTCATCAAGACCGGTTCGGCCGTTTTGACGTGAAAGAGTAACACACATCCAACAAAGAGTATACATCCATCCATCCAGCCATCCTCACATACATTCGCATTTATAATATATACTTATATAAGTAAGATATTATTAGGATTAAATTGAATTTCTAAGATTTGTAAACATAGTTACAGGTGAAAGTAATATAAGCATGTCAATTACCTAATCTTCCATTTTTCCCAACAGTTACGGGCCCCTACGTAAAGCGCATATTCCTGGACGAGCTGGGCGCGAGGGAAGGCAACGTGCGTCGCATCGTGCCTCTGGAAGACTTCGGGGGAGCCCACCCGGACCCCAACCTGACCTATGCTGCTGACCTCGTCAACGCCGTGAAGGCTGGAGACTACGATCTGGGAGCTGCTTTTGATGGAGATGGTGAGTACGACGTCTTTTAAAGAGTGTGAATACTTGCGTTTGAAATACAAATCCAAGAAATACTGAATTTACTATACATATTTTGTTTTTATTCGTATAGGAACATAATTCGGTTTTATTTTTTGTGTTCATTTATTAAAACTTTATGCACAAGTAAATGTACAAAGGCGGACTTAATGCCTTAGGCATAACGGTAGGAAGGGTTCTCATCGGCGTCGAGACAACGATGAAGTACCTCAACAGCCAGTGGAATTTCGTGGAGCATTTCCGACGTTTGGCTCCCAAACTCGAGCGGACCGGGGCTGCTTTCAAGCGGCTCCTGCCTAATCTGAGGGGGGCAAATGCCTCCTGCCGTAGGCTCTATGCCGAGTCGTGCGGTCCATGGCCCTTAGGCATTATCTATCAGTTGTGTTGTGTTCTGTCAATATTAATAGGGATTATGTAAATATAACCCACGTAAATCTCACTCAAATGTGTTTGAAAATTGCATCTGCAAATACTTATCAGCTTGATTATTGGTTGATTGATTGAAATAACTCCTTTTTCAATTTCCCGTATACTTTTCATACAAAATGGTTGTGTAATGACTAAATGGCACTTGTTCTCCTATATTGTTCAAAATAAAGTATATATCACAAAGCTTTATATGATTTTCCTACCCAGGTGACCGCAACATGATAATCGGCCGCGACGCGTTCTTTGTAACACCTTCAGACTCGCTAGCAGTTCTAGCCAACAACCTGCAGCACATCCCCTACTTCCAACGTACGGGAGTGAGAGGCTACGCGCGGTCCATGCCGACCGCTGCCGCCGTGGACAGGGTGGCTGCTGCTACTGGACATGAGATGTTCGAAGTGCCCACTGGTAAGTGTCTACTAGCCAACAACCTGCAGCACATCCCCTACTTCCAACGTACGGGAGTGAGAGGCTACGCGCGGTCCATGCCGACCGCTGCCGCCGTGGACAGGGTGGCTGCTGCTACTGGACATGAGATGTTCGAAGTGCCCACTGGTAAGTGTCTACTAGCCAACAACCTGCAGCACATCCCCTACTTCCAACGTACGGGAGTGAGAGGCTACGCGCGGTCCATGCCGACCGCTGCCGCCGTGGACAGGGTGGCTGCTGCTACTGGACATGAGATGTTCGAAGTGCCCACTGGTAAGTGTCTACTAGCCAACAACCTGCAGCACATCCCCACTTACTTCTAACGTACGGGTGTGAGAAACTACGCGCTCTGCCACCATGATATGAGCGATTAGCATCGGCTAGTCGTAACCGAAGCAATGTACATCTATTATCCTGTTCCAAAAATAAAAATATACGTTCTCCTCAGGCTGGAAATACTTCGGCAACCTAATGGACGCTGGTCGGCTATCCCTCTGCGGAGAGGAAAGCTTCGGCACAGGCTCGGACCACGTGCGGGAGAAGGACGGGCTGTGGGCCGCGCTGGCCTGGCTGTCGGTGCTGGCCGCTACGGGACTGGCCGTCGAAGATATCCTCAAGCAGCACTGGGGGCAGTTCGGCAGGAATTACTTCACGAGGTAAGACTAGGCCTAATATTGATGATACCTGGTTATAAAGTGAATACAGTTATCGACGCTCATTTAGTTTAACGCGGTGTAAAGTCGTCGTCAGAAGCGCTGAGTGACGTCTTCTTTTTTAGCTGTTGCAAATGTCTTGGTTGGGGCAGTTCGATCTCAAAATTCCTAAGAAGTGACATTAATTTTATTTCTTAAACCTTTTGAACGGCAGAGCATAAATGCCCTTCATACCAAGCATATCAATTCACCTACTTTTTTGTCACGTATTTGTATCGTTGGTGTCCAGAGAACGCGCTTACTTATCACATATATGTGACAATGGCGTTCAAAAGGTTACACTTTTCAATGAATCAATTTTTAACAAAGCCACGTCAACATAGAGCTGACAGAGTTACATTAAATTTGAAACTTAATCTTTGTATGTTAAAATTGATTTTAAATCTAACCAGTTTAAGCTAGTTTGAAAGATTTAAACTAACTTCCATATCTCTCACCAGATATGACTACGAGGAATGTGCAAGCGACACATGTAACGAGATGATGCAAGTGTTAGAGAAGAAGATCACATCTCCTGGGTTCGTGGGCTCGTCGCACTCCAGCGGCGGCAAGACGTACGTGGTGAAGTTAGCTGACAACTTCTCTTACATGGACCCTATTGACCAGAGCGTGGCTATGAAACAGGTAAATTGTTGTTCAAAATAGTCATTACCTTATTTTCTGATAGGAAATCATCAAATAAAATAATCATAGCCTATAATTGTCAAGAGCCTCATCCAATACCTGAGGTGGTTCTCGTTAGATGGCTGGATGAAGGTTTTAATACAGAAAGCGGTACTCCTGGTCAAGGCTCGTATCGTTAGGAGGTTCCTATCTCTGGAGCTTGAGAACCGGTAGCTTGGACCCTGTTCACGATACCGGTGGGCTACTATTTTTTATAAACTTCTTGTTTTTTAATAAACTTAACTTTACTAACTAACTAACTTTTTAATTTTAAAATTAATAAACTATAAAAATACCAGCCGATTACTTCCGTGATGGAAAACGCTCTTTGAAAAAAAAAACTTGTGAGGTGTCAAGGGACACCCGGATGGAACGAAGTTATTATTTATTATGTACAAAAAACCTGTATACACTCAACAAAAATAATCGTCGCGACACCACACTGTTCAATGCAAAATAGAAAGACGAAACGAAAATAACTGGCTTGCTTTCTATGAGAGAGAGAGAGATACAGACAGAGAAACACGCGCACGCCGCACGGCTTACAACTATAGCAAAAAGTGTCGTTACAACTTTTGGTAAAAAATGGAATGTATGCCGATCATGAGACATTCTGTTTTCAGTTCGCTTAATGATTATTTTCTGTCTTTAATGTCTATTAAAAATAAATATTTTTTTATTTACTTGATTTTGGTAGTAGGCACGCTACGAATAAATTATTAAAAATAATGTGTTTTAAATACCTGTATATTTAGAAGCACAATAGAATTTTTACTTTGGAGTCCTCGATCGCAACAGTTCAGTCATTCATTCGTTCACTCAGTTCCAAGTCATTCATTCATTTTTCATTCAGACTAATACGACTTTAGTATTATACTAGCACACTGGACCACATTGTAGTCTGAAAATAATTAAATTATTATTATTTTATTGTTGTGAACTACAAAAATGTAAGTAATTAATTGAATGTTCCATAAAACCTTTGCAGGGACTTCGCATCATCTTCGAGGACGGTTCCCGTATCGTGTTGCGACTCAGCGGAACAGGCAGCTCGGGCGCTACTGTCAGGTATGTTACATTAATACTAATAAAATTCTATCAGGGTTATGCCGTAACTAACGCCCGGTTCCAATAAACAAAAAACGATTCGTTTTGCTTACGGATAGTAGTATTTTGACATACGTCTCGTAGAAAATACTACTATCCATAAGCAAAACGAATCGTTTTTTGTTTATTGGAACCGGGCGTAAGTCAATGTTTCAAATTACTTCTCCCGCTCTGGGCGGAGCGGGGGGGGGGGGGAGTGTCAGTCTTATACTGACTAAAATCCATCCATGTTCCTTCTTTTACCCTTTGTGTTCCGGAGCCTCTCTTTCGAACAACCTTTCACTCCGGCAGCCACTGCCCCTGGCAGGCCCCTCTACTTTGCTGAGATTTCTTTTAGGCGCGTAAAACACTCGCTTCCTCCCCGGCTTGTCGTCACTTGAAGGACGGACTGTGAGCTACCCATTGCTCACCGTCCACCGACAAGCGAAATGTATCCCTAAAAATCGATATCAAATTCCATGGCAACCTTGGAAAACCAACTTAGACTACGTAACGTCAAAGTAGAATAGTAAAATTTAATAAAACAAATAACAATTCTAATTCCAGACTATACATAGACTCGTACGAGGCTAAGAGCGTGTTGGGCGACGCACAAGTGATGCTGAAGCCTGTCATTGACGTCGCGCTGCAGCTCTCCGACTTACAGAAGTACACCGGCCGTGACGCACCTACTGTTATTACATAAATATGTATACAAAGATATCGCATACGTTTATTAAGAGATAGCCAGTTTAAAGCCTGTTTGCACCACAAATCATGAAACTAGAGAGTTAAGTTTAATTATTTAAATAACAAAAAATCCGGCCAAGTGCGAGTCGGACTCGCATACTGAAAGATTCCGTACAAACTTGCGACATAAACAGCCTTAACTTTTGGCTACGTAGACTGAGAGGATTGGTCTTGCTCATAGCTCCACAGGATCATAACACTTGAGTATAAGGTTTAAATACTCGATACCTCCATGCGTTCAATTTTATTAATCTATTTCCCAGTCATTTGTGAATTTAAAATATTTTTCACCGATTTTCTAATTTTGATCTATATAATAATCCCATTAGCTTAAAAATAGTGTTATCAATATCATGAAACTACTCAATTATATATTAATATATATAATTAAGTACTAACAGCGTCTGAACGCGGTTTAAATGTGCTGATTACAGTAGTAGTCTCTTTGGTTAAATTTGCCCTATACACTATAAGAGCTAAACGAATTTAAAACGCCGCGTCGTTGTTTTTATTAATTGCGTGTTTAGCTTCAAAAGCATTTTGTGGGTTGTAGTGTAAGCAGGCTTGACTGATCTACCGACATGCTACAACCATTACGACTTTAAAAAATGTATAAATTTTAAAACCTTTTAATTTTCTCCATACTACATTGTCATTTAAAGCTAATTAAGACTTTGAAAAACCAAGGGACAGCGCGGTTGCTATTGTTTTTTGTTTTTGTTAGATTTTATGAGATCAAGTTCTATGATTACAAAGTAATGTTTTAAAAGTTGTGGGGCAATATGTTATTGTTATGCGTAATATCTTTCAAAATCCTTAGGAGGTTATTTATGGCCAAAACCTTTTGTTATTTAAACACATAGCTGTCCCATTTAACATTAAAAGTGTTAAAATAATCTAAGTTCCTTGTGGAGTGTTGCAATACATAATAAATAACATAATATTTAATTGTTAAGAAATAATTACGTATATTATATCTCTCTGTTTTTTAGTGTGTCCGATGCGCACTTTTGAAAAGTAAGGGCCGCTGCAAACCTAGTCCCCTTATCAAATAAATATTAACATTTCATCTTATGATACTAATTGTAACATAATACTGGCAAGACTTCCAGTGTGGTCTCTAATAATCTTTAGTTCCACGTGTTCTTGAAATTCGCAAAAAAATGGACTTTGTAAGAACCGACGCGAACAGCTAATCATTTTTTTTTAAAAAGCCGGTCAAGTGCGAGTCAGTCTCGCGCAAAGAGGGTTCTGTACAAACTTGCGACATAAACGGCCATATCTTTTGCATAAATTCGATAAATTCGGGGTAACACAGTTCCCCTTTCCTGATTTGCAGGTACTTGCTATCTGTAGTTTTTGCCCTTGCGCCTTATTTATTGAAATAGCAAAGGTAAGTTGTCTCTTTTCTTCCCTCTTTCTCCCTTATTTTTCAATTTAAAAAAATTGCCTATTTCCGTCTTCAGGGTCCCAACTATCTCTTTGCCAAAATTCATCAAAATCGGTTTTGCCATTTAGGCGTGAAGACGTAACAAACAAACATGCAAACAAACAAACTTACTTTCGCTTAAGTTGTAACTCCAACCTCACACTAAGAATTTCTCCTGTATCGTGGGTGCGTTTACAAACATTTAAACTCACATTCACAAACAGCCAGACCCGAAACAACTACCTGTAGGTCATACAAATATTTGTTCCGTATGGGGATCGAACCCGCGACACGCAGCGCAGCAGACGATCCCTCAGCCGATCACTGCGCCAACCGTGCCGTCTAAAATTCCGTATTTAAATCGTATTTTTTCCAACGCTAAGCGTATTTAGTGGTTTGTAATGCATATACGCCCAAGTGCTAGGCTAAGGCGATTAACACACTGCCACGCACCACGCAGCGTAGCGCGTGAATGCGTGTTTTAACGTTGCTTGTAAGTATTTCCGTTTGTATAGAAAACATGCACAGTCCAACACACAGAAAATGCATCCACGCGCGTTCATTCAGATTACGCGCCTATAAGCGGTGAAACATGCGCACACGCGCGTGGGTGCGAAGCGAGACGCAAGGTATGGCACACCGAGTCTCACAGTGCCATGCGTGATTTTGAACGGCTTTGAATGAAATGTGTCAGAGCCGCCGTGAATCCACAAAACGCAACTACGCGCGTGAGTGCGTAAAAAACCCGCACGATGATGCAGATCTGCATTCCCGTAAGTACGCGCGTACGTGCGTTGACACGCAACATGCAACGTGATGCGTGGCAGTGTGATAATCGCCTAAGAGTTACCCTATTAATAAGCCATATATAACGTATATTTTATTTAAAAAAATATCTACAGCGTAAATTCCATTTAAAAGAGGAAATACATTGCTAGATGTAAATAAAACGATATTTTTAAAAGAAAAAATCACAATAAATGTTCTGTTTAAATAATGTAGGTATACTAATTGAGATTTTTATTTCTATTCAATAAAAGTACATAAAGACAAAATACACTTTATACAAGTATACAACAATTAGTTATTTTTTTAATGTTTATAAATTATGAAAACTATTTAATAATAAATGTTGTTTAAATAAATATAACCTAGTTTCACTTACACTATTAACTATGACTAGATATTTTATAACTTTGGTATCGGAGGGCACGGCAGTGCCCTCGCCAAGTTGATTTATATTTACAGATTCCATTTGATACAATGCGGTATAATATTAGATTAAGATTAGCACTATTTAATATTATTTGAACACTGACGTGATACTTAAGATACTAAACAAAATAAAACGTGATCCAACTGACACTAAACGACATCTATTACCATGACGTCCTAACCTTATAAACGCCATCGTCACATATCATAATTAAAAATGGCCACCTCCCTCAATAGGGTAGTTTCCAGGGTCAAAGTAATTACATTCTATTTAGTTCGACTTTTAGATTATTCAAAAATAAAGGATAAAAAAATTAAATTAAAGTTACGGGTGACGTCACGCGTTGCTGCATTTTCTCGCAATGAGTGACATCACACGTAATAGGCTATTTATTATCTTTGTCCCTTATTTTTGAATAATCTAAAAGACGGACTATTTTTTTTGGAAACTAGCCTATTGTGATTTATCATATTTAATTTAGATTCTATGCATAACCTTTGTCATGTTTAATTAAGATAGGTATGCATTTTTTATTTTACTTGTTTTTTATGTTGTGTTATTTGTTGAATTGTAGTATCATATTGAATGTGTTTGCAAAGGTACTGTAGTAGGTGGTCAATAAATAAATATATGTGACATACAGACGCACGCGTATGCTTGTCCCATATATTTATCTACGCATCTTATATTAATCCTGGACGACAACGACGGCACAAACATAATATCAAAAATTTTGGTAAATTGAGTTTCTCAGCGTGGATTCGTTTATGCCTTGGCGTTTAAAGAGTTTAACACAGTTTGATTTCGACACTTCTGCGTCACCGTCATGTTAAAGTTTTTTTATATATTTTTTTTTAAACTTTACCCAACACTAGGAACTTCTCCTGTATCGTGGGTGCGTTTACAAACATTTAAACTCACAAACACAAACAGTCAGACCCGGAACAACTACCTATAAGTCAAACAAATATTTGTTCCGTGCGGGGGATCGAACCCGTTAGTCAGAACACTTCGGTTATTTCTCAAACCATGTCAAAGATAATATTTAAAAAAAAAATATACAATCTGGTCATATTTATACATACCCGCATAATTATACAGGGTTATGCAGAGTCGCTGTTAATGCTGGTTTTGATTTTTCACACATTATTTTTGTTTCTATCTTTTAAACTCTAAGTGACGTTTTTATATGGTCTACAAAACAGTTCAAGTCTTCTACTCGTTAATGAAGAACTGCAAGGTAAGGTTGACAGCTCCCAGCAGTATGATGGCGCAGTAGAACAGCGTCTTCCACCAGCGCGACTGGTGCCGCAGCCGCAGCGAGCGGAGCTGCAGGAGGGACGGCAGCAGGAAGATGTGGACCAGCCCGCTTATGGCACCCGTATATCTATGAATTAAAAAAAAATATAATATAAATAAATAGCTTTTGCCCGCGGCTTCGCTCGCGTTAAATTTGAGGTAACAGTTCCTTTTTCCTGTTTTCAGGTACCTGCTACCTGTAGTTTTTGCCCTTGCGCCTTATTTGTTTTTATTTATTGTAATAGCAATGCTAAGTTTTTCCTTTTTTCCCCTCTATCTCCCTCATTTCTCACTTTAAAAAAGAAATACCTTATGTCCGTCTCCAGGGTCTCAACTATCGCTGTACTAAAATTCATCAAAATCGGTTTTGTCATTTAGGCGTGAAGACGTAACAAACAAACTCACTTTCGTTTTACGAGTTCCGTAGATAAAGGGTCTTGACAGACAGACGGACAGCAAAGAGATCCAATAAGGGATCCGTTTTTTCCTTTTGAGGTACGCTCAAAAAATGATTAAAAACACAAAAAGAACAAGATCGGAGAAAATATGCTTCACATCCACGCCGTAGACCTGTCCTGCCAATTCCTATTTGAGTTTAAGGTTACAAGGTTTAGAAATTCTTTCTCACCTTATAATAGTCCCAATGCTTGGACAGAAGCAAGCGACGAGTATACACAAGGACATGATGGTCAGGTTGATGAGGATGGTGTTCAGACGCGTCTCCTTGAAGGGCAGCAGCAGGATCGCTTCCGAGCGCAGCATGAACGCTACCAGCGGGTACACTGTCACCACCTGAGACGAAACTTTGTGCTTAAATATATATTTATTTATTAGAACTTTATGCATAACTAGATGGCGCCCGCGGCTTTGCCCGCGTGATACCGAAAAAAAAGTATCCTATGTGTTAATTAAAGGAACCGCCTAACAATTCGAGCCGTGTCCAGGAGTACCGCTTTCTGTATCAAGCCCTTGATCCAGCTGCCTAACGAGAGCCTCCTCGGGTGTTGGTCGAGGCTCTTGGCAATTAAGCCATTGGCAGATACAACTATCGGCACAATGATCGCTGAGTCCACATCCCACATGTCGACAACCTCGCGAGCCTAGTCAATATAAGTACTAGATTCAGCACTTAGTCATTATTATAATGAACTAGCTTTTGCCCGCGGCTTCGCTCGCGTTAAATTCGGTAGCGCCTTATTGATATGTAATAGCAACGCTAAGTTTTCCCGTTTCTTCCCTCTTTCTCCCTCATATCCCACTTTTAAAAAAAAATAATAGCCTATGTCCGTCTCCTGGTTCCCAACTATCTCTGTACCAAAATTCATCAATATCGGGTTAGCCATTAAAGCGTGAAGAGGTAACAAACAAACAAACTCACTTTCGCTTTTATAATATTATATATAATTATATATATAGTATAAGTAAGGATTAATAAAAATAAGGTAATAATCACATGTTTTGATGTTTGTAAAGGCGATATATTAAGCCTATGTAACAAAATAAAACCTGATTTGTGTACAAATAGAATAAGATCATTTGTAAACAGTTTGTTACACTTATGAATAAATAAAGACCTTGGTAAATCAATCAAATCATTATTATAATATTAATTGTCCTTACTTGAAACAGCAGCAATATCCTAGCCACTGCAGTCATCACATCATGCATTTCGAAGTTATTCAACAAATTCTGGAAAAGAAAAAATATAAATACATGGTTTGGTACTTACTTCATACAATATATTGAAATACATCTTCATTGTACGACTCTGTTGCACTTCTACATTAAAAATGGTTTCCAATACTGTAATATTGAATATTATATTCATTTCACACTACTTAATTTTATGGCAAATTGTTTTGTTATATTTATAAGACGTTTTTATGGAGATATGGACCATTAATCTTAGAATGCATTTTGTTTTCTATTTTTCATTCTCCTATTCTGTGCCACAGCTGGCAAAGGCTTTCAACTAAACTCTCGCTGTTCTGCCTAGCATTATATTATGTCTAATAATATATTGATTCAATGATTATAGCGCACACATTGACCTAGAACTGCCCTACCGGTAGTACTTACAATAAAATAAGAGACCAGATTATACCTACTGGTTCTACAATTGTACGGCATTTTTTAAACTGCCTATTATGTTGTTAGAAAGCAACTATCCAGGCATCACGTTTTAAAACATTAAGGATATTATTGCGGTTCCGAGATAGCGGGTTGTTCATAAGAAATACCGCAACCCTGGAACACAAAGGGCAAAAGAAGGATCATGGATGGGTTACAAACCAGTAAATGTCTAACACTGCCCCTCGCTTAGAACAAAAGAAGGATTATAAATGGGTATCAGTCAGTAAAAGCCTGACACTCCCCTTCGCTTCGCGGGAAGAAGCGGGAGAAGTTGTGATGTGATGATTTTCCTTCAAAGCTTTTTTTTTGTATGGCATCTCGCAGTTGCCTCGCATCTACTTAACCGGTCAATCCCTGTGGATGCCTTGAAGTTAAGGCCTCCAGTCAGGGGAACCTCTTCAAAGCTTTATAATGTTGGTATAAATAAGTACTCCGACTTACATCTTCAATACACGACTTGGCAAGAGGGAAGCAGATGTAGAACACAGTTCCAACAAGCGTGTAGGTCACGGTCACCAGCACGAAGGCTATCGTCAAGTCTCGGCCCTGAAACGAACACACAATAAAGTTTAAGGATCCAAAATCTTCCAATGACCAAAACTTATCCCAATAAACCACCCATATATGGTGCAATAGGCTAGTTTCAGGGTCAAAGTAATTACATTCAATTTCGTCCGTCTTTTAGATTATTCAAAAATAAGGGACACTTATCTTTTATTTATAAATTCGACCAAAAATGACAAAGATATATAGGCCATTAAAGTTACGTGTGATGTCACGCGTTGCGAAAACATGCATCAACGTACAACTTTACAAATAAAAAAACACGTGTCCCTTATTTTTTAATAATCTAAAAGACGGACTAATATTTTTTTGGAAACTAGCCTATTCGCATTTCCCACGAAACAGGTTTTTTTTTCTCGTATTGAACTTGCGTTTGTCCGCAACTCGCCTGATCTGAAGTGATTAAGCGGACTGGGGTGGAACAGGTGTAAAATTGTCACCAGATAAACGATGCCTTAATGAGTTAATTGCAACCAGCTTTTTGGTATAAACCAATAATATCTTTCGGTAACAATGGTGACACTGTTACCGGGTAGGGCCAGCAATCTATGGCAGCCACAGTCGTATGTGGACAAACCGAGAACCTCGTCTTCTGAAGAAGGCATCATTCTTGAATCAAGGATCAAACTATAATAATAACACCTGAATTGTTTGATGATAAAACTTCTACATAGATGATATACCTTTCAAACAAAAAAAACCGCATTAAAATCGGATCATCCGTTTGGAAGCTACGATGCCACAGACAGACACATACACATTTACACACACAGACACGTCAAACTTATAACACCCCGTCGTTTTAGCGTCGGGGGTTAAAAAATAACAACTATCTTCTAAAACAGAGCTTCCCCCCCTCTACCCTTTTGCTGTGCCCTACAGGGTCCATAATGAAACTACCACCTAAGTACACATTATGGTAAAGCTAATAAAGATATTGAGAATAGAGTACATATCCTTGGATCAAGTTATTTTTTCGTCAATCTGAATTGCACCACTTTTGAGCAAAGAACTCACCTATAGCTTTTCGCAACTTGTGTGTGGCAATCTTCTGCAAATGCCTTAACTTAAAGTCTTCACACTAGGTTTCGAAGCCTCCCTTTCTGGAGACTCCCGTGTTTCGGCACCCATTACGTGACGGCTCTGGTCCATCTGTCCCGATGTATTCTACCTACGTTACCCGCCCAAGATCAAATTTACAGAACTCTTTTCCAAAAAAAAACTTACATTCTTATCCTGCCTCGCATTATTGCCCATAATCGTGATGATAATGTTGTGTATATAGAAGGACAGCGCCAGCATCCCGCTCAGTACGGCTGCGTTCTGTATGGCGTGCGTCTCCGAGAAGATCGTGCCGATGTTGATGCCCCACGCGTAGCCCTTCACTAACACGAAGATCAGGAGGTATGCTACTGATAGTGTTCCTGGGAATACATCAAATATTGTGGTCAGGAAGTCCAAAGAAACGATAGATAAAAGGTGTGAAAGTTGGTGACGATTCAATCGATTGAAATTCAATTAACTAAATATTGGATTCCATCGTCGTCGATATTAAGGATAAGTTTTAAACAAAAATACATGGTAGCGCCTACTAGACCTACACCAAATAGTTTGGGCTTAGTTTTAAATCCGTGGCTTCAAAACTGAGATTCAGATATTGAAATTTATTTATTTAAATAATAGCCGGAAGGCATTCTCTACCAGTTAAGCTTTGGGTTAAATACAACAACATTGTGATAGGCTTCAAAAAAAAATAACTTCCAGTTTACTATGATTTTAAATTGAATTAAAGTAAATGCTGCTAGGTTCCAGATAACTCAAAACCACTTTGACTTCGAATGTATTAAAATGAGGAATAGTTTCGTTTTCTGTACGAAGAACTTACCCAGCGAATTAAACTTGGTGAAGAAGGACACATCTCTGAAGTTGAGCAGCGGGAACACGATGAGCGCCACATACACAGGCACGGTGGAGTGCAGCCCCCAGTACGCGGAGTGCTCCAGCGGGGGCGGCTCCGCCAGCAACAGGGACGCGTTCGCGTGACGAGGACACAGGAGAGACGTGTTGTATACTGTCGTGTTTGAGCTGTTGAGGTCTGGAGGTGACGAAAAGACAAGGTTAGAGGTGGCGGCACTTTTATACAAACCTACAAACTATTTTCTTTTTTTTGGGGTGGGAAATCATCAAATAACTTCCCCCGCTCTGGGCGGAGCGAGGGGGAGTGCCAGACTTGTACTGACTAAAACCCACCTAAGTTCCTTCTATTGCCCTTTACGTTCCGGGGCCGCGGTATCTCTTTCGAACAACCGGCAACCCCGGACCTACAAGCTTGACTTGGAATTGACTTAGGATTTCTGAACAGTCTGCTTGCTCTATGGGTTTTGGACCATAGACACACCTTGAAGAAGTGAAGACTTTCTGAAGCTCGTGAATTGGAGTGAATAGAAGTCTAGCAGATGTTTTCTTTTTATTTTTTTGTTCAGTATTGCACACAAAATTTCATCAGGCCATTTAGTTAGCAAAACGGTAAGAAGTTCATCAGGCCATTTGGTTATGTGGTGGTAAGAAAATGGATAAGGTCAGTGATGGCGCATAATCCTATTTTTAGATATTCGGTAGAGTCATTCCCGCTCGCTCCGGACCATGGAATGAACCAGGATCGCCTGTAGCCCGCCACTGTGCCCTCCACCGTGTCCTCCGGGCGTGTTTCACAATAGTGACACCCGGGCGTTTCCTCCCACCCGATTATGTGCAGGAACCTCCCGAAATAACTTACCAACAAAATAATTGACGGTGAAGTACAAGAAGTTGGTGATCAGTATCCAGTACACGATGTTGGCGCCCAGCAGCACGAGCAAACTGAAGATATGCGCCACCACCTCCGCCCACGGGCCCAGCAGGGTGCGGCACAGAGCGGGGACTTCACAGCTTTCACTACCTGGAAGAACAGCTTTTTTATTAGTTACTCCCATACACCTCACTTTATTTCTGATGATTTCTGTTAAACAGTTACTTTTAAAAGTTTGTGTATATCCCGAACTTACTCTAGAATAAAATGTAAACTCACCATGATACTTATTAACCCTGAGCAGCACATAGGCGGTGTACAGGCACAAGGCAGCCATGAATGCGACCAGCACCAGGGCGGCCGGCAGACCAGCTCGCTCCACGCCCCACGCCATCGTCAGCAACGACGAGCCCATTATTGTGTTCCATACTGAGAAACTGGAAAAGAAAATGTGGTCAAAAGGCGAGAAAACAGATGACAATCACATCGTCTTGGCGAAACAAGTTGCTGGATACAAGAGGCATCACCGGAGGTCGCTAATGAAGAGGGATAAAGGAGGTCTTTTTTTTTTTGGAGGCTCTTCATTAGCGATCTCCCCCCCGAGTTTCAGACTTGTACTGACTAAAACCGACCCATGGTTTTTCTACTGCCCTTTATGTTCCGGGGCCACGGTACCTCTTTCGAACAACCCGCAACCCCGGCAGGCGGTGGCCCTGGCAGGCCCCTCTGCTTTGCTGACATCTCTTTGAAGCGCGCGTGGAACACTAACGCGCCGTCGACACGGCCTGTCAGTAGACGGACGGACGGAACAAATATTCGTATGACCTACAGATAGTTGTTCCGGGTCTGGCTGTTTGTGTATATGAGTTTAAATGTATATAATCGCACCCACGATACAAGAGAAATTCCTAGTGGAGCAAAGATTTTATTTTAAAAAAAAACTGGTGGCATGTAGTTGTACTTTAGTATCCTGCCTAACCTACATGGATCAAAGGTGTGATAATATGTAAACTTACATAGTGACTAGTGAACTTTGTTTCTTTGGCTCCGGTTTGAAAGTCTTCTCGAAAGTCTTGTTGAATGTGGACAGGACAGCTTCCGACGATATATCTGCAGGACCCTAGAAGGAAGACAGCACTTTTAAATATTTTATTATGCAAACGTGGCCCGGAGGTGAAAGAAGAAAAATCAAGAGAATAACGTTAGTAAGTGTTTAATTGACGCGGGGAGCTCGTGGTTAAATAATATCAGCCGCTCAAGTATATCTTCAACTCGTTCTTTATTATCTTCGCTTTGTGCTTCGCCACACTCTGGTTCAAACGGCCAGCACAAAAACATGATAGAGGGTCTTGTATGAACTAATTAAGCTACTGACACTTACTTACATATAGAAGAGAATTTACTTTATTACACACAAAAAATAAAAAAAAAACAAATATCCTAAGTCGACTTATCAAATCGCTTACTTGACGCTTCCCATGACCCAGGAGCTGGTTTTTACCTTGGCCAAAAGCTCTTGGGTACATTACCAGCTGACAGCATTGAGGACGAGTATTTTAGTTTTGTAAAGTAAGCAATGACTTATTGTCGGGCCTACTCTGTCCTCTCATACTTAAGTAAACGCGCTGTAGGTAACAACAGCACTGTAAAACCAAATGATTTTAAAAAAAATAACCATGGAGTTTCTTGCCGGTTCTTCTCCATAGGAAACGACCAACCCGAACCGTGCACATTTTCTCGACGTTGTGTAAGTGCCCATGTAGGCCTATGTGAAATAAAAATAATTTGATTTTGAGTTTATTTAACACCAAAAATTTAAACAGAAATGGCTAATTTTATGGTTACAATGGCGGTCTTATCGCTGATAGCGATATCTTCTTCTGTGTTTCTTTTCGGTTCTTCCTTGTTATAAAAACGTGATTATTATCGTCTCGTTGAAACACGCTAGTAGCGACATCCGTCTATCCCAAAATTTGTTACTTACCGCTGATAAATTGTATAGCAGAGGCCTTTGACCACATTACGATAAAATGATGAAACGTAAATATTTCTGCTCAATCATTTGTTACTGTTGTTGCTTGGTATAGCGCCAAATATTTTAATTAGCAGTTAATTAGTTAAAATAATATTTCTTGTTGGCTACGATGGGCAGGAAATTAATTGGGTGACGTTAAAACATTTGATAATATTAAGAGAATCGTGAAAAAGCACGTGCAGACGCGTTTTTATGGATATGATTTATTAAGACTTAAGAAAAAAAGATTAAATGTGCACTTATGTTTAATATTTAGGTTAAGACATTCATATTTTAAATTTGATACTCTTCCTGTTCTCACTACGTAGGTACTCTGTCTACGTTAATTTTCTTTCGCAAACCTGCTGGTAGAAGCACATCTGACTAAAAGAGTGATGGATCTGAATGTTGATGGATGGAGACAAAGGCCAAAGAAAAGATAGATGGATTGTGTAATGATATGAAGGAGAAAGGAGTAAATGATGCCGTGACGTATGAGGGGAGAATGGAAGAAGAAAACGTGTTGCGCCGACCACAAATAGAATGGGAGTGGGACAGGGGCAGGAAAATGATACTCAATACTTTATTGCATCCCATAATTTATACAAGGCTGTGAAGGCTGGTAGGTAAATTAAGGAGAAACAATTATGGACCCTGTTGGGCACAGCAAGTTAGTTTTTAGAGGAGAGGATGAAGCGCTTTTTGTTTTAAAACATAATAATATTGAAATTAAGTAAGAAAATCTTATATTTAGATATTTAAGTAGACATTATTTATGTGTAGATTTATATTAATTTTTTATATATTATTAATATTTATACATTTATTTAAGTATATATTTATTTATTAATAATATTCTAGATTATGTATTAGGTAATTATTTTATATATTTATTTATATATAGCTGTAATTTTTCATTAACTAAATAGTAAGTAATTAAAGATATTGCACGGTGATGATGAGGCCCTGCTGGTAGAAATTTCTTTGACGCTATATTTTGTTAACCCTTTGTAGCCCAAGATGTTTCCTTATATTTTCTCTAATAAATAAATAGGAGCCTAGTTCTTTACGAACTGCGCGCATCAAAGGGAGTAGGCAATGGAGACAAGCTTAGACCAAATCGAATGATGAAGATTACCTAGGTTAAATAATTTTGACGACACAGTTTACCCTGTGGCTAAGCAATTGGCTGCAGCGCTGCGTATCGCTGGTTCGGTTCTCGAACGGAACAAGTATTTGTAATTTTGTATTATTATCTAACCTTTTAAACGGACATTGTCACTGACATTCAGCAATGACAATCATTACCATCCATAGCTATGAATATATTCTAAAATTTTGTAAAATACTAGTTGCACCCACGTTGACTGGAATCGCTAATCGCTCTAAGTATTGCTGAAACTGCATTAAAACCCGTTCATAAGTTTAAAAGCGGAAAGAATAAATAGGAGCGGAAGCAAATAATTCATTTTACACTATGTAAAAATTAATACCTTAAGAGAAATAAAAACGAAAAAAATATTGATGTATTTACTTATAAACTCTTTTTAAGGCCTCAAGAATAAAGCTATCGACTTCTAGGACCAGGGTTCAGAATGCAATTCGGTTCAAGGCAAAAGTTGAAAACCCATTTATTTATAAACCCGATGAGAAGGTTGCTTATTGATAAATGAAGTGCGACACAATAATGTACATATGTACGTAGGTACGTATCTTGATAATATTCTCATTATTTGTAGACCGTACCGATGCGATGAATTTTTAAGAATAATGAATTAATGATTGATGGGATGCCTGCAAATTGCAAAACAAGGAATTTTGCGGATTACCTTAGTGCATCTCATCTTCGTAGGTGTCGTCCTAGTTGGCTATTAATAGGACGATGAGACGATGCATTCTCATCACACGATGAGAGATTTTTTCAGTGTCCTAATTTAAACTCGCTCGCCATCACCTGAGCATAATATTGTCAATTTTCATCGACTGACGAGAACACATTGCGTCATCGTACGATCCCAGCCAACTAGGACCCTGCCGGTGTTGCTGGTTGTTCAAAAGAGATACCGCGGCCCCGGAACATAAAGGGTAATAGAAGGAACATGGTGGATTTTAGTCAGTGCAAGTCTGACACTCCCCCACGCTCCATCAAGAGAGGGGGAAATTATTAAATGATTTTCCATTCGCAAAAACAAAAAAGGCAACTAAGACGACGCCATATAGACTCTTTTTGACCGCTCAAGTGGATTTCGCGTCAATAAGATAACATATCATTCATCATTTTCCTGCCCTTGTCCCTTTCTATTTGGGGTCAGCGCAACACTTTTTCTTCTTCCATTCTCCCCTATCAGACGTCACGGCATCATTTACTCCTTTCTCCTTCATATCATTCCTTACACAATCCATCCATCTTTTCTTTGGCCCTTCTCTCGCTCTCCGTCCATCAACATTCAGATCCATCATCTTTTAGTCACATGTCCTTCATCCCTCCTCATTACATGTCCATACCAAGACAAACCCTTTCAATTTTTCTGTAACAGGCGCAATTTTCAAATTTCCTCGACTATATTCATCCGTGGGTCAGAAGTTGTTCCAGTGACCTGTCGCCATTTCATCCATACTGCGTTGATCCGGTGCGTTACGTCCCGGTCTACTTCGCCATCCCCTTGGCCAAGCGACCCGAGGTACCGGAAGTTGGAGCAGGTTTTTAAGATAAGATAATCGTGAAAATATTTAAGCTCCCTAATTAATTCTTAAATAGTACCGCAAATAGTCAAAACACTGGCGTCTTAACTTATCTTCCTTATCCTTGACTAAATATAGATGGTCCATTTAGTCGATAAGTATAGACTGAAGACATTAAGATTATTAACCAATATCGTTAGTGTCTAGAATATTGGCGACGATAAGTTTATTTTAACGATTTGATCCGTAATGTGCTTGCTTTGGAACGTGCTCCTTATCATAGATAAGAGTCGGAATCCTACTAATATTATAAATGCGAATGTTTGTGAGGATGGATGTATATTTATTTATTTAAACTTCATGTACAATTGTGGTACATAGGCGGACTTAATGCCTTAAGGCATTCTCTACGTTCGAAAGAGATACCGCGGCCCCGGAACGTAAAGGGCAACAGAAGGAACATGGGTGGGTTTTAGTTAGTAAAAGTCTGATATGCCCCTCCACTCCGCCCTGAGCGGGGGAAGTCATTTGATGATTTCCCACCCGAAAAAAAAGGCATTCTCTACCACTCAACCTTTTGTATAGATGTTTATTACTCTTTCACGGCAAAACGGCTGAACGGATCTTGATGAAATTTGGCACTAAGGTAGATTATAGTCCGGAATAACACATAGGATACTTTTTTTTCGATCAACACACGGACGAAGCAGTGGGCCCCAGCTAGTAGATAATAAATTATGTCTGTTTGTCTGTTTCTATCACGCAAGCTAGCAGAAGTAGTCTCATTTTTTTTAACAAAAACCGGCCAAGAGCGTGACGGGCCACGCTCAGTGTAGGGTTCCGTAGTTTCCCGTCCGTCACAATAAGTGTTCTTTACCACGGTAGGACGGTAGGTCATGAAAGCACGGAAAATCTTAACATCGACTTTTCGGTAATACCCGATCCAATGTAATAAGTACCTACAGCGCCATCTCTCGGGGAATTGGGTTACAAAGACGTGCAAGGAGGTAATTTTGGATTGCGAGAACCGATTTTAATAATTCTTTTTTTGTTTGAAAAAAAATACGTTCAGGATAATAAAATATGTAAACGAAGTTAAAAAAATGCTTGCATATACGATTATACTACAAACTTAGAAATTATTTTGTACAACTTTTTGTCTTTTTTGTACAAAAACTGTTGTGTCAATCAAGTTCAAAATGATTTTTCTAGAAAGTCCTTATAAAGTTCTACTTTTCAGATTTTTTTCATATTTTCTAAACTTATGGTTCAAAAGTTAGAGGGGGGGGACACACAATGTTTTTTACTTTTGGAGCGATTATTTCCGAAATTATTGACATTATCAAAAAATGATTTTAGTAAACCCCTATTCATTTTTAAATACCTTTCCAACAATATATCACACGTTAGGGTTGAAATTAAAAAAAAAACACTTCCCACTTTACATATAGGGTGGCTACCCTAATAAAACATTTTTTTTCCAATTTATATTTTACCACTTTGTCGGCGTGATTGATATACATATTGGTACCAAATTTCAGCTTTCTAATGCTAACGGTCACAGAGATTAAGCGAGGACGGACGGACGGACGGACGGACAGACAGACATGGCGAAACTATAAGGGTTCCTAGTTGACTACGGAACCCTAAAAAGAGAGGTAGCTCGATTTCAATAATAAATATGGTTTTACAGAATTATAATCGTTAAAATCGTCGTGTCGTATGTTCATGTAATCACTATAATATAGTGACTATTTCATGAAAAACTCATTGTATGGAATTAAATAAACTTAGAAGGTTGCATTGACCATATTAATGATTATAATATTTATTTTTTATTTTTTAAAAACGTTGCCCCACACTAGGAATTTCTCCTGTATCGTGGGTGCGTTTACAAACATTTATACACACATACACAAATACCCAGACCCGAAACAAATATCTGCAGGTCATACAAATATTTGTTCCGTGCGGGGATCGAACCCGAGATACGCAGCGCAGCTGTCGATCGCTCAACCACTGCGCCAACCGTGTAATAAAAATTCTGTAAATACAAACATTTTACGGTCGCGAAGACCTGCAAATTGCAAAAAGCTTAAGTTAATTTAATTTGAACTTCGCTGGCTACTTTGGTGCTTGCACCTTTTTTTTACGAATGGGAAATCTTCAACTGACTACCCCCGTTCTGGGCGGAGCGAGGGGGTGAGTCAGACTTTTACTGACTAAAACCCACCCATGTTCCTTTTATTGCCCTTTATGTTCTGGGGCCGCGGTATCTCTTTCGAACAACCCGCAACCCTTTAGGGCGGCTTTACCCTAAATGCCCAAATTCGAAAGGCCTAAACACAGCAAAGGTACCGTAATACGTGATAGTCCCACAATTGCGCGATACGCCGATACTCGATAACAACGTAAGATCTTTAAGTTTGTTTACAATTCACATCAGTATTTTTTATTAGATGTTTATTTATTGGGCACGCGGCTCAACACGCTTTTATCATACACCATACGTCTCAAATTGCAACAAATTAGGTAGTTTACAACTTCGCATTTATGATGATAAGGACAATCGAGATTTGACCTTTTGTCACGCTTGTTTTATCAAAGTATTGTCGGTTTGTCACTAAATTGACAAGGTCTACGTTTTGAATACACAATCCTTACTAATATTATAAAGTGAGTTTGTTTGTTACGTCTTCACGCCTAAATGGCTAAATAGATTTTGATGAATTTTGGTACAGAGATACAGTTGGGACCCTGGAAACGGATATAGCCTAATTTTTTTTAAAATGACGTGAGTAATGAGGGAGAAAGAGGGAAGAAAAGGAAAAATTTAGCTTTGCTTTTACAATAAATAAGGCGCACGGGCAAGAACTACAGGTAGCAGGTACCTGCAAAACAGGAAAGGGGAAAGTGTGTTACCCCGAATTTAACACGAGCGAAGCCGCGGGCAAAAGAAGGTTGACTCATAATTTTAAGTTTATTACCAACAGTTTCGGTTAGGCTCAACAAAAATCTACGGGCATTTTTGGGTATCATTTTTAAGGTAATTTTTACCTCTAAAAGGAAATAAATGGAACCTTTATAGGATCACTTTGTTGTCCGACGATCTGTCTGTCTATCAAGAACCTTAATCTCGGGAACGGGTAGAGGTATCGTGTTGAAATTAAAACTGTAGACTCATGTCTGTGGTCCTTTATATTAGACTTGTGAGAAAATCATCCTGCTAAGTCTACGCTGTCAAAAGATATGGCCGTTTATGTCGCAAGTTTGTACGGAACCTTCGGTGCCCGAGTCTGTCTCGCACTTGGCCGGTTTTAATTATTCTGGGGCAAGCCCGCCACATCATTATCAACTCCTGAAAGCCAGGATCAACAGTTAGTGGTGACCATCAAAATACCGCCAAAACAATGGAGGTCGATGAAGTTCCTGAGAAACAATTTAATTGTCCTGTATCCCGTAACGAAATCAATCGGGAAAACCCGGCCAAGTGCGAGTAGGACTCACGCCACGCACGAAGGGTTTCGTACCATTATCCTTACTAATATTATTAAAGCGAAAGTGAGTTTGTTACCTCTTCACGCCTAAATGGCTAAACCGATTTTGATAAATTTTGGTAGAGAGATAGTTGGGACACTGGAGACGGACATAGGCTATGTATTTTTTTTAAAGTGAGATATGACGGAGAAAGAGGGAAGAAAAGGGAAAACTTAGCTTTGCTATTAAAATAAATAGGGCGCAAGGGCAAAAACTACAGGTAGCAGGTACCTGCAAATCAGGAAAGGGGAACTGTGTTACCCCGAATTTAACGCGAGCTAAGCCGCGGGCAAAAGCTAGTCTAATATAAATAAATCAATCATAAATCAGTTATTTATTTTATTCTGTTTTTTTAGTCTCTGTTTTAGCGACAACAGAAATACATCATCTGCGAAAATTCGAACTGTCTAACTATCACGTTTCATGAGATAGAGCCTTGTGACAGACGGACGGACAGCGGAGTCTTCGTAATAGGGTACTATTATCCTTGGAGTAGTAAACTAAAAACATACAAGTCAACGCTTTGGAATGGGCAACTACAGTAATTTCACAAGTTATTATGCCTTGTGACCGGGACTGTATGATTCATTTTGTTTCTCGACATTCAAAAGCAGCTGTAATGGTCTAATTGAAATAAATGATTTGATTTGAATAATTTCCATTATTTCACTCTGAGTTTGGCCTTTGCCAGCATTGTCGTAAAGAAGTTACCATTGGGTATACCATTGGGAAAATACGATGATATAAACGGAAAAGGTAAACTTACCAATGAATCAATACTTTCAGTGCTGACAGCCCTGTACGTAGGAGTGACGGCTCCTTGGAGAAGCGGCTCAGCCTCCGCCCGACTCATGGCGCTGTAGTAACTGTGGCTTGTGTTGCTTGGCGAATGATACCTGTAGCAAAAATTAACACAACATCAGCAGAGGGGCCTGTCAGGGCCACCGCGGGTTTGCGGGTTGTTCGAAAGAGATACCGTGGCCCTGGAACATAAAGGACAAAAGAACATGGATGGGTTTTAGTCAGTAAAAGTCTGACACTCCCTCCAGTCCGTCGCTTTGACCAGAAGGGGGAAGGTTTTTGAGGATTTCTCATCTGAAAAAAGGCACGATTTCTGCCAAAGCGGAGACGAACGGAGAGGAGTCTTCCGGGATTCGGCCAATCACATATTTTTCAATCCTAGTTTGCGTCTGTCGTCTGTGATTGGTCCAATCTTATTTCACTTTCATCGTGGATATAATGCAACTAAATACGTATCCGTTATTCACAAAAGCTCCGATTCGATGTCGATTCGGGAAGTATGTCTGTCTCGCTCGCATTGCTAATGCCAAAAAAAGAAAGATATATAGATTCGGCAGGATTTTACATGAAGCGTTTGCCCATGTGATTTTCCACATTCCAGTTACTGGTTACTGGTAAGAGTGGATAATAGACTTTTTGGCTTCGTACTTTGCATACGGGTTTTTTTTTTATTAAGAACTAGCTTTCCCCGCGCGTTAAATTCGGGGTAACACAGTTTCCCTTTCTTGATTTGCAGGTACTTGCTACCTGTCTTTACTGATGGCAAAGCTAAGTTTTCCCTTTTCTTCTAAACCCTATGTCCGTATCCAGGGTCCCAACTATCTCTGTACCAAAATTCATTAAAATCGCCGGTTTAGCCATTAAGGCGTGAGACGTAAAAAACAAACAAATAAACTCACTTTCGCTTTTATAATATCAGTAAGGATAATGGTAGTAAAGTACCTAAGGCATATTACAAACTGAGTTACGGATGTGCCTCGGAAATGACGTTAAGCTGTATTGGTCTCAGCTGTCATTTGCAAATTATGACGACACGGTTGGCGCAGTGGCTGAGCGATCGACTGCCGCGCTGCGTGTCGCGGGTTCGATTCCCGCACGGTACAAATATTTGTGTGGCCTACAGATAGTTGTTCCGGGTCTGGCTGTTTGTGTATGTGATTTGAAATGTTTGTAAACGCACCCACGACACAGGAGAAATTCCTAGTGTGGGGCAACGCAGCAGTAGTCTTGTAAAACCAGTATCGTTATACCCAGTACTAACTGGGTTGTACAGTTCAGAGGCAGTCGCTCCACGATAAACCCTCATTCATTCAGCTGCATCATAATTAAGCAACGTGTAAGTTCTAATTCGCTAATATTGTAAGTTAATTCATATTCTTACCTACTTTATTAATAAGTGTATAATATATGAGATGCGTAAGTACGTAATGGACAAGATGAATTACCTACACATATAATGTGCGTCAGATAAAGAAAAACGTCACTGGAGATATCAAAATATAGGCATGTAAAAAATCTGAGTACGATTTTGAGACAAAGAATTACGTTTTGGAGTTTTTGACTTGTGCCGATGATTAAAACGAAAAAAAAAAGTCATCATCATCTGGCTAGCCTTTTCCCAACTATGTTGGGGTCGGCTTCCAGTCTAACCGGATGCAGCTGAATATCAGTATTTTACATGGAGCGACTGCCTATCTCCACAACCCAGTTAATACTAAAACGAAAAAAAAAATAAAGACATATAATCGTAGTTCCAAATTGTGTGAAGATTCAAGATTTCAAGTAAATAGAAATGTCACTAGATTTTTTTTAAATCGTAGTTACGCACATTCTCCCCTGAGATTTTGGGAAGAATCGTGACCTACTTAAGACAATTTAATCATGATAAAAAAAAAATAGAAAACCACTTACTTATTACTATGTTTCCTGTATCGTTTTATTCTTCTGTCTTCACAATATTCACAGTCGGTTAAGTCGGAACCCGCACTTCCAAATATGCTATAAAACAAAAAATAAATAAATTAAAATTCTCTCTTTTGTGGAATGGCAATCATTGTAAATAATCGTTTTAGAATTCAAACTCTTCTTAATTCAAAACGAATCTAAAACTTAACCAAAGACAAAAACTAAACTTTAAAAAAGTAAAATTGATTACCGCGAAAACGATAACACCACCACGAAGTCAAAATAATCTTAAAAAAAACCTTATTTCAAGAAGTTCTCGTAAATTCAATTAACTTGGATATAACTGCGCCAGTTGGAATGTTGTCGTCAAGTGATTATCAATATTCACTGACAGTTTAATATTATGACAGTGCCGCTCCGCAGTTTTTATCGCGCCATCTTTTTTACGTCACAGGGTGATACTGGCGTTGCTTCAATTGTAATGAATAATAAATACTGGCATTATTTGAGTTTGTTTTCTGTTACTTGTTTTCTGTTATTTCCTCACTTTTTACCGGACTGCAGCGAAGCCCAAAAGGTATGTGTACGTTTCTATGTTCCCTTGTAACTCCTAAACGGATCATCGATTTCGATATATTTATTTAAACATATTTTTATATTTTTTTTAGTTGTGTGCGTGGACTTCGAGGATTGAGTTTGTCTTAGGGACCGCAGACTTGAGTACTTATATGATTTTAATTACACTTGATACCTCTGTTGTACCTGTTCCCGGGATAAAGGGTCTTGATAGACAGACGGACAACAAAGTGATCATATAAGGTTTAGGAATTTATTAAAAATCCAAAACCTCGACAAAAACTGAAAAAAAAACAGAATTCTGGGAACAAGAAAGTCATAGTTTTCGTACTACGCAAGCCCTGTTTAGCAAGTTGGTAAATAAGCGAGGGATGTGTGCACGTAGAACTAACCAATCGTAAAGCTAAGCTAAGTTAGCTATGTGATATCTTAGTTTAACATACATCTCTCGCTACGCATCCTCGCTCAGCTCGGGTAGAAACGCAACCTTATTTATAGCTTATTCTGTGAACAGTTCTATAATTAATAAACTAAATGAAACAATTAAAGTAAATTTTAATTATCTCAATTTAACTTTGACGGCACGGTTGGCGCAGTGACTGAGTGATTGACTGCTGCGCTGCGTGTCGCGGGTTCGATCCCCGCACGGAACAAATATTTGTAAAAACAGCCAGACCCGAAACAACTACCTGTAGGTCATACAATACAGGTAGTTGTTACGGGTCTGGCTGTTTTTGCATGTGAGTTTAAATGTTTGTAAACGCACCCACGGTACAGGAGAAATTCCTAGAGTGGAACGCCGTTTTTTTTTTAAAAAATTCTTCGTTTCAATTTGAAACACAAAACTTTGCATTTTTTTTATTTGAGTTCGCTGTACGCATAATTACTACACAGCTGTTTAAATATGTAATGTATCTCCCTGCTGATATGAACATGTAACGTGACTTAATGTAATTAGCATTGTTTTAAGTTCATAACTTTGTTTTACTACTTGTTACTAAGATAAAAAATCTTAATTATCGACTAATCTCATTGAGCGTGACGGCGGCCAATCGTTTTCTCTATTCTATGGCTTTAGATTTTATTTTATGTATTCGGAGTTTTTAGATATCGCTATTAGCGATGAGACCGCCATTATAACAATAGATTTAGCATTTTTTGTAATAATTTTACAGTTTTGTTTCAATTTTGGTGTGCAATAAGGTATAGGTACCTATAATCTATTCCATTAAATTAGAGGTAAATAAATAAATAAATTGTATTCGGCGAGTCTATTCTTATTCTTTTTTTTGGTTCAAGCCCGCTGCTCTATTCCATAACCAATGCAACTTCTGATAGCCAGAATCAACAGCTGTGGTCACAGCTGTTGATTGTCTCTGGTGGTCACCAGAGACAATAAAACTCGACGAAATTTTACAGAACCCATTTAAGGGGCTCTCTACGAAATGAGTTTGAATTTAGTACCTTCAAAAAGGCAACAAAAATCCCAAAAATAAATATGCAATACATACTTTAATTCTTTTCATTTATTGTTCATTGAAATAAATACAGACCAATTTAAAAATGAAAATTCTTGTGCAAATTGTGATTCAACTTCTTAACCCTATCGTCTCTTGACTTGCTGTTACCATGACTTCTTAAAGCAGAACTTATTCCACTGAGGGAAAGAGACAGCTATACAGGGTGTCTAGCACCATCTCTTTCTCACACAGGAATAAGAACTGCTATAAGATGTCATGGTAACCCTACTGATTCGTGAACTTTAATTATTACGAAAAAAAATACGTCAACGATCGTTAGCCGCAGTGGCCTATTTGGAAAGCGCTGAATCTATGGAACAACAAAATAGGCCGCTACTAAAAAAAATGGAGTATTATTATCGATTCCTCCAACGCCATATGCGAGTTCAACGAGCGAGCGTTATTTATCATCACCTAGCATTGACCCACCACAACACATTTTATTGTGGTCAGTTGAAGAGAGTTCAAAAGGCTATTCTTCAACCCCAAGTTGAGCAATGAACTGATAGGATCAAGGCAAATCGTCTGTCACGACTAGCTGACAGCAAACTTCGGAGGTCTTTCTGATAACAACTTTGTTGCAGTAATCCTTACTAATATTATAAAAGCGAAAGTGAGTTTGTTTGTTACGTCTTCACGCCTAAATGGCTAAACCGATTTTGATGAATTTAGGTACAGATATAGTTGGGACCCTGGAGACGGACATAGGCTATTTTTTTTAAAAAAAAGATTGAGATATGAGGGAGAAAGAGGGAAGAAAAGGGAAAACTTAGCATTGCTATTACAATAAATAAGGCGCAAGGGCAAAAACTACAGCTAAATCAGGAAAGAGGAACTGTGTTACCCCGAATTTAACGCGAGCGAAGCCGCGGGCAAAAACAAGTAATATACAGAGTGTTAGGTTAAACGAGGGACTTATTGAGGGAGGGTATTCAGTATTCGATTCTCGTCCCAAATATGTAAAAAACCTATAACCTTAATTTCTGACGTAATTGTCCAATAAAATACATTATTCATGAACACTGAGCGCGAGAGAAGTAATCTTGTAAACAGTGAAGTAAATCACGCGGCAAAATACCTACGCGCCGATTCTACCGAAAAGGCGTCCTAAGCCAGGTTTAAAGTATGAAGCGAAAATGGATTATACCTAAAAGTCATTGACACGCACACATGTCCTGCGATAGTAGGTATTAAATCGCTAGCGCAAGGGTATGTACACGTTGCGATTGCGAGATTTATGCGAAATTTTTGGTAGGGTTCTGTCTTTTATTTATTAGTGTTTTTTTTTTGTTCATATTTTTACTAGTATCTGTAAGTATGCACTATTGTGGGTTTGAATACGTCCCTCGTTTAAACTAACATACTGTATAATATTAATAAAAATCTACATACGAATACAAGAATTTAGAAAACATTGAAACCCTTTTTTGCCCTCTTCTATAGCTCTTTATGTTCCGGGGCCGCGGTATCTCTTTCGAACAACCCGCAACCCCAGAACAACCCGCAACCCCAGAACAACCCGCAACCGTACATTAAAACCCTGACCTCTAAACTAGGTGAGCACTTGCATTATATCATGAATATTACACACTGGTAAAAAGAGGTACTTAATCAATTCGTGATTACCTCATTTTTAGAGAACTACTGAGCTAGAATTAAATCTATGACGTACCAGATAAAAGCTTTCCTCTTGATTTATTAGTTATAAATATAGTGACAGGGGTCGTAGCTGACGACACTATTATCTATGTTTCGTCATCCCAGTCATAAATATTTGTATATTACACTACTAGTAGGTAAATATTTATAGTAATTATTACTTACTACGAGTATTGGTACAATGTTATCAGGGAGGAAGTTTATTAATGATTTCTTGTAGACTGTGTCAGTGTGGAAGGTACAAATTAATAGTAAATAGCAAACCAGAGACAGAACATGATGATGTTTGCTCCTACGATTTGATACGAAATCTCGATGGTAGCTCACGTGCAAACAACCGGCTGCAACAGAGGTTGTTAGAAGAGGTATGACTCCTTCGTGATAGTGGGGCATTGAGTCCTTATATCACTGTAATTCTAAGAGGCAAACTTTCGGCTGAGACCTCTGTCGTTTTTGGTTTTGTAGTGAGGGCAGTAGGGTAATGCCTAGTGGCATACAAATTCCTACTCAATAAAATCGAGGGTTGAGTAAATTACGGTTGTGTTCATAATGTTGTCATTCGCCACTTTTCGGTGACGAGACTTCTAGATTGTCTTATTTATATTTTTCGTTTATTATTTTTTAAACATACATACCTAGATATTATTTTACATTTTTAAATAATTCTTAAAAAACAACATTTAAAAGTAGGTATTAAATATTAGCTATTTAAAAAAATATTATTTTTTATGAACACATTTACAACATGAAATCGTTTCGTCAATGTTTGGACTCTGATAGTTATTTACTCTTGTACCCATAATATATAAATTATTTACATATTAACGTTTACATGATTCGAGTGCTACGCAGAGGATCCTTAATTCGAGTTCTATCCGGAACGCTAATATCACAGCGTGGCATTACAATGAGTAGTAGTCCAGGTAATTGCTATATAACTACATCTTTTTACACAAGCATGAATGTTTTAATAGGTACCTACCTAATCAATTTTCATATCTTTAGTTTTCAATTAATATTTTCATCAAACTAATACAAATAGAACTATCTCATAGTACCTACTTATAAATACCATCTAATGCAACATTATAACCTGTTGCATCATTATTTGTTTTAGATAATAATATAACGTTCAACATAGGTAGCTACTAGCTACAAACCTATTTTACCGAAGTTTTGTATCAAAGCGTTTATATTCTACTAGCTTCCGCCCGCAGCTTCGTTCGCGTGGCATAGTTACTTTGGGCTATCGCTATCGCTAACTACCTACAACCCGCATGACAAGCGAAAAAAAAGAAATTTTTCAGTCTCCTTTTTTTCCCTCTTTCTACCCCTTTTCTCACTTTTATTAATACAAAGGTAATTAGTATGTTCGTCTCCAGGGTCCCAAATATCTCTGTACCAATATTCAGCAAAATCGGTTCGGCCATTTAGGCGTGGAGACGTAACAAACAAACAAACTCACTGTCGCTTTAATAATATTAGTAAGGATATCGGTAGTCTCTTCACTAACACTTTTCATTAGGTACAACATACCTAACACTGTACCATTTGGGTTGTTTGTAGTACCTAGCAATATGTAACTATGTATGTTACGTACACCGGGGTCAGAAGTAGCCTATGTGTTAATCCAGGGTAAAAGGTATCTGCACACCAAATTTCATACAAATCCGATAAGCCGTTTGAGCGTCAAGGAGTTACGAACAGACACAGACAAGCTTTATTTTAAGTCTTTACAATACATGTAGCCTTCTTCATTTTTCGCAACTCACTTGAAAAGGTAAGTTTATTTGGTTGGTGTACCCGTGTACCATAAATTCTACGCTCCAGCGGAGAATCGAAGTCAAGACTTTAAGTTCATGGGAAGTAGGAGCGCATTAACTTATGTAACTCACATGTCATTGCGAACACTACCATGATTGTCATACTTGGATCTTTGAAGCTATGATACATATTTTACAATATTTGTATAAGAAACCTTAAAAAAGGAATTAGTTTACATCCATGGATACCGCAATTATAGTGGCCCAAGTGATTTCACTAAAAAATACCATAGTTATGAAAAAAGAATTAAAAGCTACGAATGGATTTTTTTTTGGCGGGAACACTTTAACGCCAATGACAACTTTAGCTGCAAACGAAACAATTATGCAACACATAATTTTTTACTACCTAGACTTGTCGTCGGAAATGAAATAACATAAACAGGCGATGGCGAAAAAGGTTAAATAACACAAACAATTTAAAAAATAAAATACTTACTCATAACTATCAACAGATCTCACTGAACTGGCTGCGGAATCAGGCTCCCTTGCCTTGCCTTTCAATATTTTCTCCACGAACCTCATCACAATTTTTTTAATTCAAATTGTCTGTGGTACAACTAACTTTTTAATAACTTTAATGCTTTAAGATTAGGGAGCAAGTGTCTTGCCCTGAGCTCGCAAAGCGATTGGGAGATAACGGTTTATTTGTCAAGTAATTTCATTGTTTATTTTATTCGTCGTTACGGCTGATAGTAAGTATTATTCTCTGCCAGACACTGATAGTGCAGCTTTGAGTACTATGTGATAGCTGCGTGTTTATTTATGCAGTTTATGATTGCAAAAAAACAATTTATCATCATCTGCTTAGCTTAGGGTGTTGTTGGGGCTCCCACGTTACTGTGGTGCATCAGGAATGTTTGCAGTTGCTCGTACAGCTGGTTATAATACCATCGTGCGTAAAAAGATGGCCTCCATGATGCGCGGCAATATTATTGCTAGAAAAGCCATGCTGCACCATTATGGCGCATTGGGTGCATGTACCCGGTACGTCAGGCGGGTGTAGCAGGTTTATGAATTGAAATCTTAATGGAATTAAATGGACCAAGGTCTGAAATAAAACATTTTTATTTTATTTTTAGTCATTTCCCAAACATTTTGGGGCCGTTTTCCAATCTAACTCGATGCAGCTAGTACCACTGTATTTTACATGGAGCGACTGCCTATCTGACCTGGACAACACAGGTAGTACTGGGTAATACATTACCCGTTGGTAAGCCTTGTTGCCAGACTTATGGGTCACAGACTATTTGTTTCGAATATCAAAGATTTACAAATGACAGCTGGGTTCAACAGCTTAACGTGCTTGCCGAGACACGCAGGAAACTCGGTAAGTTATGGGTGGGTCAGCCACAGAACAACCTAGGCAAGCGCGGCTTAACCTAAAGATTAACCTGAGTGGCTGTTTTTATTTAGCCAAGAGCTCCGCCAACAGAAAAACAATTGTAGTACCTAAGAAATCCATTAGGTGAAACTAGACAAGATAAGATGTTTATTTGTACAATACTACACTTGGGAGCAAATAAATCGAGCCACTACCTTTTTTCACGTAAAATGGTAAATATTTTTGGTAATATGGAACGTATCAATTCGAACTATATATCGCCTAAAAGTTTAGTTAATAACCTTTACAATGAGGGTAAATTATTGAATAATAACCTTATTGAATGATAAATTGTTGGCTCTGCAAGAAAAATGGTAATTTTGATAGAAAATTTAGTAGGGCTAAAACAGTCCATAAAAACAATAAAAAACAAAATTATTGCAAAAAAAAATATTCTTAATAACTGGTATTACCCCCCCGGGCCCTGATACATTCTTGTAGCCTATTAGTCATCGATCTGATCAGCGTTACGATGACATATTGTGGTATGTTCTCCCACTCTTCAAGCACAGCGACTTTAAGCTCGGGAATGGATGAAACAGCGGGAACCCTGGCTCGGACTCTCCGTTTTAGCTCGTCCCATAGGTGTTCGATCGGGTTCAAATCGGGACTTCGTGCTGGCCATACCATTTGTTGAATCCCGATCGCAGACAAGTATTCCGTAACGATCTGCGCGGTATGAGGTCTCGCATTGTCATGCATAAACAAGAAATTTTCTCCGACAAAACCAGCATACGGCATTACGTGGTTTTCAAGAATGTCAGTTATGTATCGGTCAGCTGTTAATCCACGTCTACCACTGCCATCGTTGGCGGGGTCGACGAAGACAAGTTCCGTTTTTCCGTCTAGAGAAATTCCTCCCCACACCATACAAGAACCACCACCAAAACTCACCGTTTCTCGAATGCAACATTGGGCAAATCTTTCACCAGGACGTCTATACACTCGGTTTCTCCCGTCATTGCTAAAAAGACAGATTCTTGACTCGTCAGAAAACAAAACTGACCTCCAGTCTTCTAACGTCCAATTAATGTGTTCTCGAGCAAACTCCAAGCGAGATCGGCGATGAGCTACAGTCAATTTTGGGCCAGTTGCTGGTTTGTGTGATGTTAAATTTCGTTCTTTTAGTCATCGTCTCACTGTCCACCTACTGATTGCGACTCCTCGAACGTCACGTAACGCTTGCTGTAGCTGAACAGCATTAAGTCCACGGTCGCGCAACGAATTGGTTGCAATAAAGCGGTCGTCACGTTCTGTTGTTGCCCGTGGTCGGCCAGTTCCAGGTCGCCGAACAAAAGCACCAGTTTCCAGATACCTGCGGTATACCCGCTGTACCTTTGAACGACTCAAATGAAGTCTGCGTGCCACTTCACGTTGTCCGTGTCCAACCTCAAGTAAAGCTACAACTTGGGCAGCTTCCGTCGGTGTAGTATCCATTTTATCAGGTTATTTTGATTACACAGACACAGATAAAGACAACAATAACAAGTAATATGGGTATGATTAACAAAAACCTCAAATTTAATCTTTTCTTAACAGAGTACAATAAAAATGTCATAAGCAAATTAAATGCGATAATTTTATTCTACCCTTTAAACTTTAATAAAAATGAAATTTTGACAACTAACTACCCTCATTGTAAAGGTTATTAAATACCCTTTTAGGCGATATATGTTTCGAATCGATGCGTTCCTTAATACCAAAAATAATTACCATAATGCGTGAAAAAGGAAGTGGCTCGATTTATTTGCTCCCAAGTGTATATAGCCCATGATACACTTGACACTTGATGCACTGCTAATCCAAATTCCCACATAGTTAATCACTCACAACCTGCTCCTTGCCGAATGACAGGGTCGCCTTTGAAAGAAACAACCGTATTTTTGTCAATCTAGATTTAAACTGATTCAGAGAAAATTTATTACCTATTAGTAATTCATCAGTCGTACACAACAACTTTAAAAGCACCATATTCGCGGAGAAACTGAAGTTATTGTCGAAAACCAGACAAAACAAACTAAAACTACCCGCTTTTTATAAATTTTGTACTGTCAGTCTCAGCTGTCTGAGTAAGGCGCAACCCAGACAAACGTGGTGGTGGCCTTATGCCGTGTCTTATCTTCTGTCAAACAGTCAACTAGAGTCGTCTGAAAGGCATGATGTTGATCAGCCTAACCTGTTGAATGTCACAAAAAACGCGCAAAACGCTCACAAAATCCACGAATTTATGACTAACGTTTTAGCGAGGTAGGCCTTCAGAAAAACGGAAATATTAGGTACCGTTAAACCGCGATAGCTACACCGTATAAAGTTCTCCGTGGGTGAGGAACCCACGGAGAACTTTATACTAGCTAACGGGTTAATCTGGTCAGAGTCAGAAAGATTTGTCCATGCTGCATGCTAGTTATTCCGTCGGGATCTAGCCGGTATGTTATCATAACATAACATCCGTAATATCCGAAGAGTAAGACAGATGTGGACGTAGGGGAACACCCACATTTTGACAGTTATGTCTTAGTCCCATGTACACAATAACCTTGTCTGTACTATTTTATTTCATTTTGTTACTCTGTTTTGTGCGGTCCCAAATAAAAGTATTTCTTTCTTTCCATGTAATAGAGGGCGAGCCTATTGCCATTCGCGTCCGGCCCCTGGTTCAGTCCATGGTCCGGAGCGAGAGGGAATGGGAAGCGGTCACCTCTTTCTGCGAAACAGTCATGCTAGCGAAGGAGGTGGCCGGGCGTTTGAGGGAGAGAACCTCAAACCAACCCAACTGCCGCGGGAGACGCCCCGGGCGTCGGGCGCCGCGAGACGACTCCCGGCCACCGTAGATGCGGGCCTGTGGACGGTGAGCAATGGGTAGCTTACCGTCCGTCCGTCTATTGACGACTGGCCGTGTCGACGGCGCGCTAGTGTTTCACGCGCGCCTCAAAGAGATGTCAGAAAAGCAGAGGGGCTTGCCAGGGCCTCCACCTGCCTGGGGTTGCGGGTTGTTCGAAAGAGATACCGCGGCCCCGGAACGCAAAGGGCAATAGAAGGAACATGGGTGGGTTTTAAGGTCTCTGCACACAGCCGGCGTGGCGTGGCGGGGCGCGGCGTGGCGGGGCGGCGACTCTGCGCTGGCGCGGCGGCATCGTTCACACTGCGGGCGCGATCACGTCCCGTCCCGCCGCGCCCATTCACGCCGACCGTATACCGTTTTTATACGGCCTATGGACCAAATCGTACAAACATACGTGTGCACGAACACATTCGACTCATTTTTCGACATCCATTTTTGTAAAACGATACAAAATCACATTCACGCTCCGTACCGTCCGACGCGACGTGCTCACGCCCCGCCGGCGGTGTGACTACTACATACGTAAACCAAACAACACAAAGCGTCGGCGTCCTGAGGGCGCTGCGCTCGCGTCCCGCCGCGCCCGTCCGCGCCGCTTTTGACTTGTATTCCCGCTCGGCGCGGCGGCGGCGTGGCGCGACGGTTATCGTCGCGTCGAGCGGGACGGCTCTGTGTGGCGTCGTCGTCCGTAATATCTAGTACATTACAACTGCTCAGTGTCGCGTCGCCGTCCCGTCCCGCCGCGCCGCGCCCGCTGTGTGCAGAGACCTTTAGTTAGTAAAAGTTTGACCCCCCCCCCCCCCCCCGCTCCGCCCAGAGCGGGGGACCTTTTTTTTTTTTTTTTTTTTTTTTTCGGGTGGGAAATCATCCAATGACTTCCCCCGCTCTGGGTGGAGCGGGGGGGCATGTCAGACTTGTACTGACTAAAACCCACCCATGTTCCTTCTATTGCCCTTTACGTTCCGGGGCCGCGGTATCTCTTTCGAACAACCCGCAACCCCAGGCAGATGGAGGCCCTGCCAGCCGCGGGGGACCTTATGCGATGATTTCCCACCCAAAAAAAAGCCTATTGCCATCAACCAGGCACAAATCCTGACTCCGTGGCTGCAACTGAGAAATTTCTGATAGAAGAACTCAATAACACCGCGCGACCTGTGAATTGCACTTGTTACCTACTCTGTGACAGTAACTAACGTCATTGCATGACCCACCCTTTAAACTCATTCTGACAAGCTAAAGACAATTCCGTATTGAAAAAAGTGTGTTCGCCATCTTAATAGGCTAGTTTAAAAAAAACCGCCCGTCCGTCTTTTAGATTATTCAAAAAATAATGCCATCTAATAGAATAGCCCATTAAAGTTACGTGTGACGTCACGCGTTGCTGCATTTTTTTCGCAACGAGTGATGTCACACGTAACTTCTTTGTAATTTTTGGTCTAATTTACAAATAAAAAAATACGTGTGCCTTATTTTTTAATAATCTAAAGACGTACCAAATAGAATATAATTACTTCGACCCTGGAAACTACCCTTTTGATGACTCTGACTCGCATTCTATTTCAGTCAAAAAACTACAAGTTTATCACATCAAAAAGCTTTAATCTCTACATAACTGGTGGTAATAACCTCATCATCTCATAGAAACAGTTAATCACACAAGATACTAATTAATTCTTAATTATCTATGACGACAAAGTAAATTAAAATGCCTATTCTACGAAAATAACAATCGCAACTGATAAACTTTGAACTTACAATGATAAGCAAGCACTTTGAAGAAATTCTTCTGTACCTAGTGCTTTAATTTATTTCTGAGTTGGCGACCGCAGTGTGTGAGTGCTACTACGTGACTTTGCTTTGTATTGTTTGTGACCATCTTCGCGTCCTAGCCAAAGCAAACGTCGCACGAATACAATGATATGACCGTCGCGTTCACTTTTGTAACGCGGGGTTGCTCCGCAATTCCATTGTCGAATTCAATCATTTGCAAGTTGATTTTTGAGAAAACAACAAAACTACTTACGTTTGAAAGTTTTAGATTCCCCTGAGGGCAGAAGAATCTGGTGGAACAGATAAAAAACGAAGTGGTTCCGTTTATAAAAACCGCAAAAAACATGTTCCGTTATATGGGAGCCCCGTAATTTTTTTTTCTCTCGTTTGGTATTTATTGGAATAGCGGCAACAGAAAAACATCACCTGTGAAAGTTTTAACTATCACAGTTCATGAGAAACAGTCTGATGACAGACGAACAGCGGAGTAATAGTAATAGGGTCGCGTTTTACCCTCTCGGAACGGAAGCCCAAAAAAGACAAAATCATACGGAGGCACAAAACAAGGGTCTCTGCTGAAGATATTGTGGCTCTAATGTCCCTTATTTGTACTACTTACTACAACAACGGGATGACGCGTACGATCGCTGATTGCAAGTGACAAACGTGTGGTGTGTGCGATCGCTTTGGTTAAGCCGCGACCTAATATACTTGTGTGGCGTATACCTTGTTTACATTCCAAATTCCTTTAGTTATTTTGTGCCAATAGCTTCTCTGTCGGCTGAAACTTAATTTTAAAATTTTGAGCGCAAACCAATTGTATTGTATTATTGTATTGTATAACGGGCTGGTGTCCGCAACTCCACGTCTGAGGCGCGTATTTTGCGTATGGGTGGGAATATTATTCGATCCACCCCAGCTCCGCGAAAAACGTCAGCAGCGCCTTGGTGTTGCTGACGATCTCGCGAAGAGTACCTGGGTTACCGAAGTACTTTGCCCTGTATGGGGCAACCTCTGGGCAGTGCAGAAGCACGTGGGCTGCTGTTTCGTCTACCTCCATGCAGGCTCGGCACAGTGGGCTGTCTGTGACTCCTAAGACAAAGAGGTGTTTATTAAAAGAGCCATGGCCAGTAATGGCTGCTGTAATTGTGCGCAGCTGTGGTTTTGTCATCCGTAGCGCCTGTTTAGTGAAGCGGCCGTCGATACTAGGAAGAGCTTCCTTGGCCTGCCTGCACTCACCGTGGTCCAGCCACAGTTTGTGGTGTTGTTCTCTGGTGCGTTTCCTTACCAGTGTACGTAGGTACCCAAATGGTAGTGGCACGATAGGTGCGGGTCCCACTGGTACCATGCTCGATCCCCTTCTAGCAAGTTCGTCCGCAGCGTCGTTGCCTCGGGAGTCGCTGTGTCCTTTGATCCATTGGATAGTTATTTTGTTGAGATTACCAACCTTATTTAGGCGCTGGTGACACTCATGTATTAGCCCACAATTGACTGTTTGGCTGTTTAGTGCTTGCAGTACAGCCATGCTGTCCGAAAGTATGCGAATAGAGTGGCCCTCAACCTTCCTTGCCGTTATGGCTGACGCGGCTAGGGAGATGCCCATGCATTCTGCCTGAAACACCGTGTTGTGGACCCCCAGAGGTACGGCTATGTGGATGTTGAGGTCCTCTGAGAAGACTCCGGCTCCCGTGCCAGTACCTGTTTTGGATCCGTCTGTGAAGATTCTTACCTCTGCGGGGCATAGCCCTTCGCAACGGTGGTCTTCATGGAGCTGGATTTTGTATTTCTTATCGAATACGAATTGTTTGGGTATCCGATCGTTTATCGCTTTGGCTATTGGGAACTCGTTGTAGAACTCCTCCAGCGCCTTGGTATGCTGTGTATATTTCTTACCCCATAAATGCAGTGTTTTGAGACGTAATGCCGCCGTCGTTGCCTCCTGCTGAATGAACAGGTGGAGCGGTGGGAGTTCTAGCATGGCTTCAAGGGCTGCAGTCGGAGTAGTCCTCATGCAGCCAGTGATCGCCGTGCAGGCAAGCCTCTGCATACGTTGAAGTTTAGCTGAGGCTGTCACCAATTTGGTGCGGGGCCACCATACCACGGCCCCGTACGTGACCATAGGTCGGATTACCGCGCAGTAAAGCCAGAGGATGATTTTGGGAGACAGCCCCCACCTCTTACCTATCATCCCTCTGCACTGCCAAAAGGTGATACAGGCTCTGTTTAGTTTATTGTCTAAGTGACTGCTCCAGTTCAACTTACTATCCAGGATGACGCCTAGGTATTTCACCTCACTGGCTAATTGGAGTTCAGTATCGAATAGTTTGGGTAGGCGGTAAGGTCCTAGTGTTCGCTTTTGGGTGAACATGACTAGTTCAGTTTTATTGGGGTTTACAGACAGGTCGAAATCCCTGCACCATCCTTCAACGATGCGTAGGGCCTGTTGGGTAAGGTTGCAGATTGTCCCCGTCACCTTCCCTGAAATGAGGATGGTGAGGTCGTCTGCGTACCCGATTGTAAAGAAGTGGTTCGCGTTGAGTTTTGTGATGAGGTCATTTATCACCAAATTCCAGAGGAGCGGAGAAAGTACCCCTCCTTGAGGACAGCCTCTCGCTATCAAGGCCATCTCCCGTACTTCTGCAAGGCGAACCACTCGTTCACTTAGCATATTAGTGATCCAGTCTATCATTACCTGTTCCACTCCATGTCGAGACAGAGCGTTACGGATGCTGGAAAAGTTAGTTCTGTCGAAGGCTCCTTCGATGTCTATGAAGGTTCCTAGACAGGTTCCCTTCTGGTGTATAGCTTCTTCTATTCGGCTGACCACTATGTGGAGAGCTGATTCGGTAGACTTACCCGAGCTGTATGCATGTTGGTTGTCGTGGAGTGGTATTGTTTTTAAAACGCCGTCCCTCAGCTCTCTTTCGCAGATCCTCTCCATGGTTTTTAGAAGGAAGGAAGTTAGACTGATTGGTCGGTGGGCTTTGGCGTTTGTGTAGTCACCCTTACCTGGCTTAGGGATGAATATAACCTTCACTTCCCTCCATCCTTTAGGAACGTATCGGAAGGCTAGGCACGCTCTCATTAAGGGCAGCAGTTTACTGGCAACGGATGTGCTACCCCACTGCAGTAGAGCAGGGAAGATGCCGTCTGGGCCTGCCGCCTTGAAAGGATGGAAGCAACGGATCGCCCACTGGATTTTCTCCAGTGTTATCACCTTGTCAGCGTAATGCCAGTCGTTTACTGATGGCGTTTGAGTTGTCTCTGTCCAGTCAATCACCTGTGTAAATGCGCATCCTGGGAAGTGAGTTTCAATGAGGACGCGCATCGCCTCTTCTGGTGATGTGGTGAGTGTGTTGTCAGGTTTTGCGCAAACCAATATAATTACGCTATATTCAAGTCATGTATAATATGTTATTACTAGCTGCGCCCCGCGGTTTCACTCGCGTGCTGATAGAAATAGAATATGCAATATATCTTTATGAATTGTAGCCTATGTGTTATTCTGATGTATGAGCAAATAACAATATAAAATAAAAACAATTTCATTAATGAGTACCTACGTTGCCATGTATTGCCATATCTAGTAAAACGATTAACTAACTTTAGTTTGGATCTGTGTTTGCTTGGTAATTTGTGACCAAGTATACCTACACATAATTTTGTTATTGTGATCGCATACCCTCACATTTGTTATTTTTACTAAGAACATAGACTTTTGTACGCTCTACTACCCCGATGTTTATATTTAAATTTAGTTTCTCAGTAAGTGAATTATTGTTAATTCTTTATGAGAAATAATAAAGTTCTTAACCCATATATTATTGTAAATTTTCATCAAAACCCGTTCAGTAATTTTTGCGTGAAAGAGTAACAAACGTCCATACATCCAAACAAACTTTAGGTTTTATAATATTACTAGCTGAAGCCCGCATGATTTCGAAAAAAAAATGTATCCTATGTGTTATTTCAGAATATAATCTACCTCTGTGCCAAATTTCATTAAGATCCGTTTAGCCGTTTTGACGTGAAGGAGTAACAAGCATCCTTACATCTATCCTCACAAATATTCGTAGGATAAAGTATGATATTTCTTGGTTAATAATGTGCTCCCAACTTAATATTTCCGGAAGGCAGGTTTCCTTTCGAATATGTAGGTATAGCCCTTAAGATAGAAATAAAACAAAAAGATTAAATAACAAACATTTTATTTACAACATTACTACTAAAAATAAATAAAAGACGAATGAAGTACAGTCACAGATCTTTAAGGAAGGATATACTGTCAGTGTTATAGTATATAGGATTATAATTTATCACATACACATCTTACACACCTCTGCTAAGCTATTTCGGAAATAATGGCGTAATGATATATAGGTATATGCTATATGATTTATAAACTCTTTCATGATTATAATGCTTTCGGAAAATACATATGGCTTTAGCATCGATATTACATCTGATGGTTTCTGAAATATAAAAAATACTAGCTTCCGCCCGCGACTTCGTCCGCGTGGCATAGTTACTAACGGCTAACGCTTACTTTGCCGCGTGATGATCGAGAAAAATTATCTTTCTCTCCCCTTTCTTCCCTCTTTCTACCCCTTTACTCATTTTTTTTAAATTAGCCTTTGTCCTTCTCCAGGGTCTCAACTATATCTATACCAAAATTCATCAAAATCGGTTTGGCCATTTAGGCGTGAAGACGTAACAAACAAACTGACTTTAGCTTTTATAATATTAGTAAGGATATGTAATAGGTAGGTTGTATTTTCGAAAAGAATGCATTTATTTTTTTAATTTGGGTGACATTCCAAATGGTCTATCTATTAATCAATAGAAGAAAGAGATTAATGGTGTCTTTGGCAAATAAATTACAAGTTACTTTTAAGTACAGTGACTGAAAACTTAATTCTAATTAAAATGCATTCCTTATGATCATTCATACAATATTACTAACTAATCATCAAATACTATTTTGTTACTTTCTAAGAAAAGTTGAAGTTAAAGCAAACTTTATTTTCTACAATTAAAATTTATCACTATGCATATTTAATGTCAAATGACTTAATTCAAATGATTTTATTCATCTATATTTCTTACTAAGTTCTATGTAAATCATTCATATTAAATGTTTAAAGTATAAGAAAATGGCAGTTTTTGCTACTATTGATTTTCAAATAGTAAATTGTAGATATTTATAGAAACCATAATTTATCATTTCTGATTGGTAAAGGAATATAACTCATGCTATTAAAGGTGGGAATGGTTTTTTTTTATCTTGTGGCTGTTTTTTCCTTCATCACAATTTTTCTTTTCAGCCTTGTATCCAACTATGACTATTCTGCCAGCATTAGAATAAAATTGCTGTCATGCGTTTTTTTGCAAGGAAAATCTGTTTAAAACAACCAATAAACATATCTGACAATCGAAAAATCAGCCCTAAGACTGCTAGTGGGTTGAAAGTTAACCAGACAATGCTGGTTAGACAAATTTCCATTGTTGCATCAATTGATCTTACATAAACACAACAATAGTTACAATGGTGGCTGGTAGCCGCGAAAAATATAATATAAACATCTTAATGATATCAACTCTCGTCACCACACAAGCCATCAGCATTCCGGGGTTGCGGGTTGTTCAAAAGAGATACCGCAGCCTCGGAACGTAAAGGGCAATAGAAGGAACATGGGTGGGTTTTAGTCAGTACAAGTCTGACACTCCCCCCCGCTCTACCCAGAGCTGGGGAAGTTATTTGATGAATTCCCACCCGCAAAAAAAGCCATCAGCATTACCACTAATTTACAAATGTTCCAGTGGTGTCTCAGTTGTATAGAAATATGTGATATGAATGATAGGACATGTCTATCATCAACAATTCTACCACCATTTCATTGGCTGACCTGGGCAAGCCCTAAAACAAGTCTTGTTTTTTTTTAATAAATAAATAATTTAAGTAGAACTACGTTAAGAAATCTCAGTTATGAACATGATCTCTTCCAGTCTCAAAGCAGAGTCTAGATGTTGAATCCCATCTTCCTCATGCAGGCTTTGTGTTCTTCAATCAGGGGGCCACAGTTCTCTTCGCCATTTTCAATTATGCTGGAATTTAAAAGAAGGGATTGTTATTACTAAATTAATGTTGGTAGACTTTTTCAAAGACAATCGTCACCACTTTAAAAATAGTGCAGGAATATGATCATGAGGAATCTGGCATGTCTTAGGTACACAATGTGATGAGTTGGGAAAGTGGGTGCTGATTGAATGCAGTATAAAACTGTTCTCATTATCAGTATTCTTCTGATTATGAGAGCAGCAGACTCAGCAGTGTATTTTTGATGTAATCAAACATGTTTTCTTTTACAAGTTGACCATAAGGAAAGTCAATATAATTTTCCTTATGGATACAAAACATTTAGACTATTAGAAATACGAATTAAGTAACTTTTTATTTTTGTATTAGCAGATTTTAATATTTTAGATCTGTATTAAATAGTTTCACAATAAATTGATTTCATGCGGAACTAACCATTTCATAGCAAGTCAGATAAGAACGGTCAAATCTCAAAATATTTAAACATATCCATACCTGGATATAATGTTACTGAAAATAATGATTACTAACCAAATTAACTGATTTCGGGACTTAGTGTTTTATTGAATTATCAAGCACACTTTTCTTGCTTGCATCTATGCAATAATTTTCTAGAAAAACCCGGTGTTGCGTAATAAAATTAATTTTGTTCATAACCTTACCATGCGTCTCGTGCCCGCTTAGTTTCCGGGCATGCACAGCATGGTTTCAACTTCGGTTTCTCAGCATTCGCCGGTGCAGGCAGCTCCGCTACTTTCACATCCACAGCTTTAGCACTTGCATTACCCATTTTATTGTAAATTACCGAAAATGTATCTGATGCAATTGTTGTTGCACGATTGCACGCTCGCTCGACCTTCGATGACAGATGTCAAAATATTCCAAGGTCGCTCTTGTCAAAATGTTTCCGGCATTCTGTGCGTTTACGAATACAGATTCATTGATCAATTTTTAAAAAGTTACGTGTTGTTTCGTATAAAATTAAAAAAAGTATCGCAGAGTACAGTTGAAAATGTAAAAGTGTAATACTTATAAAATGTTTAGGTATTTTAGACCATGGTTACCATGACATCTTGTACATAGCAGTTCTTATTACTGTGTGAGAAAAAGAAGGTACTAGACACCATGTATAGCTCTGTCTCTTTCCTTTAGTGGAATAAGTTCTGTTTTAAGACATGGTAGGGCGTTTTCCAGGTACAGTACAACCAATTTTATTAAAAATACTTTAGCAACCGAAGCAAGCATTGTAACTTCATTCGCAAAGAAGTTCAAATATTAACGGGTCTTTCAATCTCTATTCATTTGTAAACAGATAAGCGATTTTTTCGGTCAGTTTATAATGCAAGGTTCAAACGCATGCGGGCTTCTGAACGATGAGTAATGGTACATACGGTAGCTTACCGTCCAAATAGCGACGAGAGAACGTGTCGACGGCGCATTAGTATTATACGCGCGCGTCAGAGATGTCAGCAAACCAGCAGTGGCCCATTGCCTGCCTGAACCGCAGAGCAGTAGAAGTCATTATTCTCAATCCTAAAAAAAGGGGTGCATGCACAAAGCTCAGACTGAATATAATATTATTCAAACTCAAACTCAAATCATTTATTTCAATTAGACCATTACAGGCACTTTTGAATGTCATAAAAACAAGAACAAAAAAAATGATGCTGCTACAGTCCCAGTCACAAGACATAATAACTTGTGAAAGTACTGTAATGTTCCACTAACAGCAGTTTTATTATTTTGATTTCTTCTTTACACTTTTTCTTTCTTTACAATTTCTGAGTGGGAGTATGCCAACAGACACTGATTGGTACACAAGCTAACTAATCAGATGACATAAGTGCCGTAATATGAGGGACTGAAATGAAAGAGGGGTCAGTTTTAGCTACAAACTTTAATCGGACAAGCAAAACTTTAAATAATTGCGCAAAAAAATCCTTTCTTCTTGGAATGTAAAAATAAAAAACAAAATTAAACAACCTGACACCAAGATAGTTAACTAAAACTAAAACTTACGAAGTTAAACACATACGTATACAATTAATTAAATCTCATAATCATACTTTAAAACAGATTGATCGTAATCACAAGTTCATGATTAAAACAATAAAGTACATTTTGTGATCTTAAAAAGTAGTAACCATAGAGTAAACAGACTGATACATAACTCCTTGGTGGTAAGATCAAATAAAAGATAAAAAAGAGAATTTTATTACAGAGTTCTCAATGGTTATGTATCAAAACGTTACCATACTGTTATATATAATCTAAAACAAAAAGCATTCACATTCAAATTAGCATGTTAATACGGTTAAAATCAAAAATGCAGTAAAAAAAACTTAAATTCATAATCATAAACACATAGATAATGATTGGGTGATACAAATGTTAAAATGTTAACAAATTAAAATGCAGCTGGGTGACGCGATTTGATATGAATACGTACTAAAATAGTCACCTTGATCATTGATCGCCGAATGGTTCAAATTAGTCGTACCTATTTAAAATCAAGTCAATTTTAGCTGTCCAAATAGTTTTTTGCCGATTGTGCGGAAAATGAACGATTATAAAACAGTTTTTTTTTGTATCGAAACTGAAAAATATCACTTCAGTTGAGAAATCTTACTGGATAAAGATTATTCTAAAGTTAAATTAGGAAAAATAAGAGACTAGAAGTGAGATTTTTCAGTTTGGACCATATTAGCGTCCTTGAAAATCATATTTCACAAAATATGGAATTAGAAGAAACGCACGCATGATTTCGAACATATTTCCTTAGTACTAATTAATCAAATGTTAAAAGCTGAATAAGATAATCAAAATAGTCTGATATACTGTACTTAAAAACTATGTAAATAATGGTTAAAAAATAAAACATGCTCTCCTAGACTACGATTAAAAATTCTATGAAAATGTAACTTATAGCTAATATTATTCTACGGCGCTTGGCCCGTTTACTTCAACAATTGTCTATAGAGATCTAATCGTCTTATATGCTTTTTAAGCTATCGTAAAAAACTTGATAAAAATAAAACAACTTACAAATCTACATTTGATAAAAATCTCAAAAAATCAACGAGATATAGAAAGAAACAAACTCATTGCTATCAATTCTAGAACAAAGGTAGTTCTAATATCAAATATGTTATTTCAGGAACTCATGAAAATTGTTAGATATAGTTTTTTATAAGTGCATCAGTCTTAAATTTGTATAGTCTACCTTTAGTAAATTGCATTGAGATTCTCAAATTATTTCCAGCCTTCAAATGAGGTATATTATACTGAAGCAATACTTACCTAATTTGTACTTTAATTAATATTTTGTACTCTTTCAGAATCAGTCTTGCGAGTTTTTTACCTTCAGTCTTTTAAAGCAACGTATATTTGTGACAAAGCATATCATATTATGAAAAAAAACTCATTCAGTTTTGCTTATCTCATTATTAAATTAATACATTTTTTGAGCGGACAGCAAACGCTTATAAACTTCTTACATACAAATCAAAACACTGTTCGTTATGCACGCGTTAATTAATCCATAATTTTAAAAGTTTTTAATTGATATTTGAAAAACACATGCGATTCAAAATATGCCTTATTTACTGTAGCTTCATATTTAAACACATTTTATACGTAGCTTTAAAATTAAACGTAGTGTGTCTACCATTTGTCTTGCGTTAGGGTCGCGAACTGAGAGGGAGATCCTACGTTCATCTTGCGTTCAGGGCCACTTGCAGAGCCTTGGAAGTTACCCTTGTGGGCTTTGAGATCTGAAAAAAAACAAGTTTTTTTTAATCTTTGCCCTTAACTAGGAATTCTCCATTTATACTCACATACACAAACAGGCAGACCGGAAACAACTATCTGTAGGTCATACAAATATTCGTTCCGTGCGGGGATCGAACCCGCGACACGTAGCGGATCAGTCAAACCCTTAGCCACTGCGCCAACCGTGTCGGTTAAATTCTAGGTAGTGTAAATGTAAAATGGTGGACATGTAATGAGGAGGGATGAAGCACATGTGACTAAAAGAGTGATGAATCTGAATGTTGATGGACGGAGAACGAGAGGAAGGCCAAAGAAAAGATGGATGGATTGTGTAAGGAATGATATGAAGGAGAAAGGAGTAAATGATGCCGTGACGCCTGATAGGGGAGAATGGAAGAAGAAAACGTGTTGCGCCGACCTCAAATAGAATAGGACAAGGGTAGGAAAATGATGTAAAAAGGTGGGTACTAAAAAGGTTAACTAATATTTTGATAACATTCAAGACTTCTAGCTAGAGTACTGGTACTGACTGAAGTTTAAAAAACGCCTGCCAGATATTTTATAGTTATGTCGTAGGCAGTCAACATTAGAAACGTGTTCTTCACGCCATTCCGATCATTAGGTTGCGTTTGCATAGATCTTTTGTACACGACATCCCTATATTATCTGTATAAGATATTACCATAGACATCATCATTTTCCTGCCCTTGTCCCATTCTATTTGGGGTCGGTGCAACACGTTTTCTTGTTCGATTCTCCCCTATCAGACGTCACGGCATCATTTACTCCTTTCTCCTTCATATCATTCCTTACACAATCCATCCATCTTTTCTTGGGCCTTCCTCTCGCTCATACCATAGACATCAGAAGTTTTTAATGTTTGGATAATACAATTGTTACCTAAATCCTACCCTAAGGCTTTTTCGCGGGTAGGTGTAAATAAAAGACAGAAGTTTCTCTTATATTGATCTTAAATTTAAAATATTTAATCACAGTTTCTTCATTAAACTTTCTCGAATTAGCACTATTTAAGGTCTATACAGTGGGCACTCACGTTTGCAGAAAGCTTATGTGACTCTAGCCATAAATTGACACCACCTGCCAGCTCATCATTCTACATCTGTTTTTTTTTCACTGTCACTGGAAGCAATAAACACTGGGAACAATGTCACAATTGGAAGAGATTATTTCGGCACAGAAGAGTCTGGAAGATAACTTTATCCGGAAGATGAACGAACTGGAGGCGCAGATTCAGACTGCTGGACCTGCTAAGGATACCGTGGCAAGGGTCGCTGAAGAGTTTCGCTCCTTCAGGGAACTAATCTTCAGCATGCTGAGTCTGCTCCGAAAGCAGATCAGTGAGTGTGCTGCACAGATTGATGGCTTGGATACCAGGAACCGGAGAAAAGCACTGATCTTTCAGGGCATAGCAGAGGTTAGTGGCGAAGTCAGTAGTGCAGTCATCTTAGAGGTGATCAATAAGCAGTTGGCTCTTTAATACTTTCACTTCATCTTCCATAAAGATCTGCCACAGACTTGGCGTAGCCAATAAAGACCACCATCGGCCCATCCTGGTCAAGTTCTCGAGCTATGATGACAGGACTGCGGTCTGGAGAGCAAAGACAGGGCTGAAGGGTTCTACAATCTCTGTCAAGGAATTCTTGACAAAAACCCGACAATCAATCTTTGGGAAGGCGCGGCTTCACTTTTCAATGCGGTCGTGTTGGACGCAGGACGGTGTTATCCATATTAAGGCCCCTGATGGAAGCAAACACAAAGTCACGACCGTCGAAGAACTAACTCCTCTGTTGGTGAGGTATCCCAGGGCTCAAACTGCCGGAGATAACCTGAAAAATAAGAATCGTTAAATATGGTAACAATTTTCTATTATTAGCCTATACATAAGTTTACCGTTTTAAAGTTGCGTTAGATTCACTTACCTTAAAAATTGTTATCTTTAACATAGTTTGAACTTTGGTTTTCGCGTTAACTTAGGCTCGAATCACTGTTGTTAAATTAGTCTTTGGATTTTTCCTCGGACATAGTTTTCTTTTTTTACAAATCTCACGTAGGTATTAAGTTTGTTTACCCTCATTATGTTCGTAATTATAAATCTATAAAATGTTTGTCATGTCAAAAGTGTCTATTTCTATTTTTGTTATATGGCAATTAGAGCCGATGTCGACTATTCTGCCAATGTCGAAAGTGAATTGGAAAAGCAAGTGTGGTTGACAGTTTTAGTAAAAAATAAGAATACAAATAAAAAATTAAAAAACTACTGTAGACACAAACAAGATTCCTCGTTGTATACAGTTGTGAAACTTGTTGGGTTAGTACGGGACTGAAACAAACAGAAAAATAAAATTACTTAAATATTATAAATGTTAGGACATTAAAATATATAATAATAGGTATATTGTAGGTATGCCACATTTAAACGGTGGATTGGAGTTGCGTACAACTCATAGTTTTATATTATTGTGGCGGATGAAAGTCATCAGCGCCACAAGCAGTTCTGGAGAGGAATATGTTAGTAGGGAGGGGAAATTAATCGGAAGAGGGATCTTAAATTTAGGGAGACGACTATATAAGTCGAGTGGTGGGGCGTTATTACAACATTCAAAAAAAATGTGATCCAAAGTACCCTCTTCCAATCCGCACTCGCAGAGAGAGGAATCGAGGATATGGATTTTTTGTAGGAAAACAGGGGTGCAGCAAAATCCTAAACGAATTCTACAAAGAGCAGATACAACAGGTTTAGAAACTTTTTTATAGCTAAAAAACCATGGTTTTGGTTTAATAGTTGGTTGTACAGCATAAAAAAACCTACCTTTCTTTTTGCTAGACATATCCCACTGCTCTTGCCATGAACATTGGAGATTCAACTTTGGAAGAGACAGCAGGTCATAACTCTGATGGGTATTATGTGTGAGGTCGGCCGATACAGATGAACAAGCATCTTTAGCCAAACCATCAACACATTCGTTACCCTTAATGCCACAATGACCAGGTATCCAAACTAACTGTACATCCCTTTGACTACGAGCACAAGACAATAAAGAACTTTTGATTTTTAGAATAATGGGGCTGTGTAATTTATTTTTAAAAGGACTTTGAGCTAAAGCTTGCAAACAACTAAGGGAGTCTGTAAAAATAACGGCTTTCTCAATGTTAGTGTGTGATTCTATAAAAAGACAAGCTTCCAATATAGCCACACATTCACCAGTGAATACAGACGCCTCCTTAGGGCATTTAAACTGTAAAACTATTCTGGAGTTTTGGTAATATACCGCGGCTCCAGTATTATTATGTCCATCTAGTTTTGAAGCATCAGTAAAGAGTAGATTAAAGCCATTCCATCGCTCGCCCACCAACGCATTGAAGGCGGAGTTCGCTGAAGGAGATCTTTTTGATATACCAATATCATAGAAAATTTTAGGGGTAAAACATAAGACTTCGTAAGCAAAGTTAAAAAGCGGTAGTCTAGGATACTGAAAAATCGGACAATCTAAATTTTGTGTTAACCGAAAAGATTTGAGGATTAAGGGGATTTCTTTATTTTTCCAATAATTTGAGTTTCTGCATAAGGCATCCAGCTCATTTAATTTCACTATAAGGGGATGGGATGTTCTAGGAATTACTCTGGATAAAAAGCGAGAAGCCAGGTACTGCCGTCTCAGGGCCAAAGGAGGTTCAGCACACTCAACCTGCAATGCGTTAACGGGGGAGGACTTCATGCAGCCAGAGATGATTCGAAGGCATTTGGACTGAACCCTATCCAGCCCAGCCAAAGCACCTTTGTTACAAGGAATCAAGTGGTATGTTCCATAGTCCAAAACACTACGAATTAGGGCGTTGTACACTAATTTCATGGTGTAGGGATGGGCACCCCACCAAACACCGGCAAGAACTTTTAAAATTGAAATAATTCTTTCGCACTTTTGAACAAGAAAATTTATGTGAGGTTTTCCGGTCAACTTTGCATCCAAAAAAACGCCTAAAAATTTTGCTTTACCTACTATAGGAATGTTATGGCCTAAAATGCTTATTGAAATTTGAGGAATCGACCTTTTGCGAGAAAAAATTACTGCCGAACTTTTTGGCGCTGACAGCGACAGACCGTGGCTTAAAAGCCACTGGTTCAAAGAGTCCAGAGAGAGGCATAGAGATGATGCAGCGTCAACAATGGAGGAATCTGACACATATAAGGCAATGTCATCGGCGTATTGTAATATCAGACAATTGCTGTTTAGGCAGGATCTAATATCAGCCGTGTATAAATTATACAATAATGGACTTAAGACAAAGCCCTGCGGGAGTCCCCTCCATGTCTGTCTTTCAGCGAATTCCTCTCCCGGAACTCTCAGCACCAATGACCGAGACATAAGTAATCCACAAATACATTGTATCATCTTAGCCGGGAGACTCAGCTGTTGCAATTTCTGCCTGAGTACAGGAAGATGTACGTTGTCATAAGCAGAAGATATGTCAAGGAAAGTAGCCACAACGGACTCGTTTTTAGAGAAAGCTATGCGAATATCCGCCACTAAAATACCAACACTGTCCATAGTGCTAAGTCCCTTTCTAAAACCAAATTGGTAGTTCGGCAGTAAGTCTCTTGATTCGACTATCCACTCTAGACGATTTTTAATCAGGTGTTCTAGTAGTTTGGTTAGGACTGAAGATAAAGCAATTGGCCTCAGGCCATTCGGATCATCTACGTGTTTGCCAGGCTTTAATAGGGGAATGATTATTTGTAGTTTCCACTGGTCTGGAACCCAACCATGACTATAACAAAAATTAATAATATTTAAAAAGTAGCTTTTAGTCTTGTTGCCAGAGCGAGAGATAAAAGAATATGGCACACCATCAATGCCAGGAGCAGAGTCCTGGACATATCTGAGTACCACATTTAGTTCTTCCATAGTAAATGGAGCATCGGAGGGATCTACTGTATCATTTTGCAGAGGTACATTTTGTAATTCAGATGAGTGAGGGACATAGGGTGGAGCTATTTTGTCAAAGAAATGTTCAGCTGTTTCCCTGGTAATTGGTGGAGTAAATGAGGGGAAGCACCCGCGTCTAAACCTATTTATATTTTTCCAGACTACTGAAACTGGAGTAGAGGGAGATAAGGAGGTGCAGTATTTGACCCAACCCGCACGTTTCTTCTTACGAAGAAGACGCTTGGATCTGGCATTACACTGGGAGTATGCCATCAAGTTTTCGGTGCTCATATCTGCATTGTAGCATTCCTCGGCCTCATTCCTTTCTCTAATTGCCGAAGTGCATTCAGGGTCCCACCATGGGGGTGAAGGGATTTTATTTTGGGCACTGTTTTTCAATGGAAAGGAAGAGTCAGCACTTGATGTGATGGCGGCAATAAAACCCTCATAACAACTCTTAGCATGGCAGTGACCAGAAGGGTCTGGTAAATTTGAATTTAAATTTGGAAGATGATCAATTTTCTCCTCCAATAGTGAAACAAATTTAGTCCAATCTGGTTTGGACAGATTATATTTCAAAAGTGGAGGAGAAACTTTTTCTAAATAGGTCTTGTTGATTAAAGATATGACTATAGGGTAATGGTCACTACCATGCGACAAGGTTGTGCATTCCCAGTGAGTCGAAGCTGCTAATTCGACTGAACAAAATGTCAGGTCAACACAACTCTTTTGCTGCCCGGGGAGAGATCTACGAGTTGGGCAGCCATTGTTCAAAATACAAAGGTCTAAGTCATCCAAGATCTCAACTAGAGCTACACCAAAGGCATCACAGCGTTCAGACCCCCATCTATAATGATGGCAATTAAAATCACCCATGACCAGCATTGGACCATGTACATTAGAAAAAGTGTTTTTTAAAAAGACTAAAAAACTAAGGTTGGGGTGAGCAATATAGATAGAAAACACTGTGATGCCCTCAACCCTTCCTGCTACAATACTCATATCGCCTTCCAGTGAAGGCAAGGATAAGGGGGAAAGTGGGACCCGATAGTTGACGAAGAGAGCCGACCCTCCGTACCCATCGGATCTATCACATCTGAGGATGTTAAAATGAGGCATACGAAAGCTGAGACTTGGGGTGAGCCAAGTCTCAGCTATAGAACAAGCCAATGGCTTGTACTTGTTTAGGAGGAATATGAGGTCGTGCTTTTTATGCCACACGCTCCTCACATTCCATTGTAGGAAAACTTGGCGGGACGCCATTTTTAATTTGTATAAGAAGATTAATCAATTGTTCGGCAACGTTGGACGGTGATTGGGAGGAACTAGAAGATGAGGATATAATAGTTGGTAAAAGTTGTATTATAAGGTCAATAAGAGACGAAGTGTTATTAGAGGGAACATTGTTATAATTTAGAGCGCAGCCATTAGGCTGGGAAGATTGGGGAGTATTAACTATTTGGTGATGAGCAGTCTTATCATAGGATGGGGAAAGTGGGGCATGGGTCCTGGGCTTTAAGTGTACTGTTTTCGTATATGACTGAGATAATGGAGTTTTAGTGGCGTTAGCATAATTGCGGGTAACTACTGGGATGGATTTGCTAGCCTCAGCATATGAAATGGATTTCTCAGCCATGATAGTTTTAATGGCTTTTTGTCTGCCATGCTCAGGGCATGACCTGCTATTGGCAAAGTGATCACCCGAGCATAGTATACAAAAGGCCTCGCCTTCAGTAATGTTGCAACCATCACCGGGGTGATCGTGGCCACATTTACTGCAGCGTGGTTTTGACCTACACAGGTTTGCTACATGCCCAAATCTACAGCATTTGCGACATTGGATTGTTGGGTATATGTATTGCTCAACAGGAAAGGCTGTGTAACAACAGAATATCCTCTTGGGAAGGACTTGACCATCAAATGTAATAATGCAGGTTTCAGTGGGTTTCCACTCTGTTATACCGTCTCTTTGTACTTTTCTGTTAATCCGGCGAACTTTAAGTATTTGTCTACATCCAGCTGGTACAGACAAATATGACATAGCTTCTTCTTCAGTAATGTCAGTAGGAACACCGGTTACGACACCCATCCTAGTGACATTAAATGAAGGTATTGTTGCAGTATAGCTATTCTTGGGCAACAGGTTATTAACTAAAAAAGAGTTGGCATCCTGAGGGGAAGCGAACTCTACTGATACCCGGTTTCTGCCTACTCTATTGACACCACCACGAACAATGTTCGCGATGTTGTTGTTAATTAAAAATTTGCCGAAATTTACGGGATGTAGGGTGGTGCCTGCGTTTGGTTGGGTTTCTATACGCGACACGTGGACAATGTAAGGGGCCTTATCAATTGCCGAATAGGTAGTACGACCAATTTGGGTTTTTGGTTGTTTATTTGGAGGAGTTGGGTTTGTTATTTCTTCGTCCCCAGGACGTTTTCGTGAAGTTTGTTGGGATGGGGAAACTTCCATTTCTGGTAGGCTGCAGACAACATTTGCAAATTGCGATAGAGGATTTAGCGGGACAGGGCTTAGGGAAACTGGGATGTCAGGGGGGACAGGATCGGGTGGTTTTTCCCTATCCATAATGAATAGGAGGGCTAAAAAGTAAAAACAATCACTGTACAAACCTGTTTACACACACAGTACAACACACAAACAAAAACAAGTCACAAAAGTATCAACAAACACACAAGAATTTAAATAACTCGAGACACACGTGCTATCCAAAGACACCCGGTGGCGCGAATCCTGTCAAAAGTGTCATAAATTGTCATACTTGACACTTGTGACGTTTTAAGATCGGATACGCGTACGAAAATTAAATTATGTTGTAGGCACGTAGGGTGCGTTCCGGTTACCGTAATTATTATAAACATCGTTTCTTTTTTTTTTTTTTACCTTATTATTTCGTCCTTCTGTTTTGATTTAGCATTCTTTATTTTATTTTATAGTTTTCACTGTTGTTTTATTTTGTTTTTGTTGTGACACTGTCTTTATAGTGATGTTGTGAGCTGGCGGGTGGTGCAGAGAAGCAAACGCCGTATTTATAGTTTCGTGTGCTTTTTATACAATTATTTTTTGTATTTTATTTTATCCTTATTTTATTTAAATATTTTATGTATTTATGACAACTCTTTTTGATGATGAATCTTTTTTCTCTGCTAATGAATCTGCTGCCACTTCTGATGATGATAGTTTTTGTTCCATGACAGACACCCTTGGTGATCTTTTACGCCAAAGTTTTAACCAAAACCTTGACAGGCTGTTTAATGTCTGTCATATCAATGCCCAGAGTATTCCAAGCCACTATAATGAACTGTATGATACTTTCACTAATAACAACGTACACGCCGTTCTGATTTCAGAGACCTGGCTAAAACCTGAACTTCTTTCCACCACTTACACTCTCCCGGGTTTTGTTCTTATACGGAATGATCGAATTGGCAAGCGAGGAGGTGGTGTAGCAATTTACCTACGATCTGATATTCCTTTTAAAATTCTCGCTACTTCTTCCTCCAATACGTCTGAGTTTCTTTTTCTTGAGGTTTGTGTCAAGGGAGCTAAAGCCGTTATTGGAGTTGTATATTGTCCCCCCTCCGTTGATTACTTCATCGAATTCGAATCGGTTCTAGAATCATTAGGTTCAGAGTATGCACATCACATCGTCATGGGGGATTTTAACACCAATCTCCTTGCCCATAACTCCCCTCGATCCCGTAAATTCTTGGATCTGGTCGAGTCAGCTAGTCTGCATGTCTTGCCTTTACAACCAACGCATCATAACGTTGTCGGTGATGACACTTGGCTCGACCTAATCCTTACTTCTAATCCTTCCCTTGTCTCCGCACATGGTCAACATGTTGCACCTGGCTTTTCCCATCATGACCTTATTTTCCTTTCTTATGTCCTGAAACCTCCTAAATCTAAACCTATTTTCCAGTACAGGCGTGCCTTTGCGAAGATGAATGCTGACCAACTTAGACTAGATGCTTCTAATATTGATTGGACACCCCTGCAAGAAGCCTCTTCAGTTGATGACAAAGTTAATATTTTGAATACTGCAGTAATCCAGCTGTATGACACCCATGCTCCTATCAGGAAAGTTAAGCTGAAGCGTCCGCCTGCGCCTTGGATGAGTGTGGGAGTTCGGATGGCAATGCGGAGAAGGGATCGTGCGTTCCGGAAATTTAAAAAGGATCGGTCGGAAGATAATTGGACCCGCTTCAAAACTGCTCGCAATCGTTGTAATCAGATGATACGCAACGCTAAACGCCGCCACATTCTCGATAATATCACATCTGCTTCTTCTGCTGATATCTGGAAATTCCTTGGAACTCTAGGTATCGGCAAATCGCGGCATTCAGACCTTCCTAAGACATTTGGTTTGGACGATCTAAATCGCCATTTCTCCACTGTTCCTATTCTTGATAGTCTAACCAAATGTCATACGATTAATTACCTTGCTAGTCTGACGCGACCCAATATCAGCCCCTTTGCCTTCACCCCAGTCGACCCGGAAGAGATCAAGAAAATTATCCTGTCCATTAAATCCAAAGCCGTGGGCTGTGATGATATCAGTCGCCACATGATCGTGACGGCTCTTGATCAGCTCCTTCCTGCAATTTCCCATGTGGTTAACTTCTCCCTTTATTCCGGTGTTTTCCCGTCAATATGGCGGAAAGCCCATGTTCGACCACTACCAAAAATTCCTAATCCTACTCTTCCCTGTCACTTTCGACCAATTTCCATCCTTCCTTTTCTATCTAAAGTACTTGAGGCCTGTGTCCATAAACAATTCTCCTACTTTATCCATCATAACTCCCTCATTAGTCCATTCCAATCTGGTTTCAGGCCCGGGCATAGTACCGTTTCCGCTCTCCTTAAAGTGACTGATGATATAAGGCGGGGAATGGAAGACACTAAAGTTTCCGTTTTAGTATTGATAGATTTCTCCAACGCCTTCAATACCGTCAGTCACGAAGTCCTCTTATCCATACTCTCCTATCTCATGGTCTCTCCCGAGGTTTTGGATTGGTTCTCTTCCTATCTTCGGGGGCGTCAGCAGTCGGTTCTTGCGGGAGACTCTTCTTCCAGCTGGTGTAACCTTGAAACTGGCGTCCCTCAAGGCGGTATATTATCTCCACTATTATTCTCTATTTTTATCGATCTTATAACTTCTGAGCTTCAGTGTGCGTATCATCTTTACGCTGATGACTTACAGCTTTACTGTCAAACGGGTGTTGACAACTTATCCGATGCGATTGAGGAGCTAAACCGGGATTTAAACGTGGTGAAAAATTGGTCTAATCGGTTTGGAGTAGCGGTTAACCCAACTAAGTGTCAGGCTATCATTATAGGGAGCCCCTATAGTCTACGAAGGCTGAATGGGTTAACGGTGCCACCGGTTAGTTTTGATGGCACAGTCATCCCCTTTAGCTCCGACGTCAAGGATTTGGGTTTGTACGTTGACACTTGTTTAGACTGGCGTAAGCAGGTCGCGATTGTGAGCAAAAAGGTCACCGGAACGTTGCGGTCGCTTTATCGTTTAAAAAATATTCTCCCTTGTCACATTAAGGCAATGCTGGTTCAATCACTTATATTCCCCATAATTGACTATGGTGATGTGTGTTACTATGACCTGAATGCAGATCTCCTCAACAAACTTGACCGACTTCTAAATAACTGCATTCGATTCGTTTTCAATCTTCGTAAGTATGACCATGTTTCTGCACATCGGTCGCTTTTGAAATGGTTACCCATCAGACAGCGACGAGCGCTGAGGGCTTTGACCACCTTGTTTTCTCTGCTCGATAAACCCACATCTCCTTCTTATCTTACTTCTCATTTTAAATATTTATGCGCTGCGCACAGCAAGCACCTTCGGTCCTCCAATAATCGTCTTCTACGATGTCCTACTCATCGCTCTGGTTTCCTTAAATATTCCTTCTTTGTCCAGGCGGTTTTCCTGTGGAATGCGCTCCCTCTGAATATCAGGACGGCTACCAGTCGGTTCACATTTAAGGTAAAAGCTCGCGAACACTTACGTAAGAAGTTGGCAGACTCATCTCAAAATTAAAAAGTTGTCAGTTTTTCATCATATTTAGTAGTTTTTACCTCTCTTTACTTTTGTATATTTTCTATGTATGTATATATGTATTTATTATTAATAAAATTAACATTTCCTGTCACATTGCACCTACTATGTCTTTGTCTCTGCATCACCCTAAGGTTGACTGGTAGAAAATGCCCAAGGCATTAAGTCCGCCTTTGTACAATGTTTTTGTTACTTGTGCATGAAGTTTTAATAAATAAATAAATAATTTCACATCCGGGGTCGCGGGTTGTTCGAAAGAGATACCGCGGCCCGGAATATTAAGAGCAAAAAAGGAACATGAAACGGTTTTAGTCAGTAATTTGATCCGTCATCTAGTTATTTGATGATTTCCCATCCCCCAAAAAAAAAAATGTTAATCCTTACTAATATTATAAAAGGGAAAGTGAGTTTGTTTGTTACGTCTTCACGCCTAAATGGCCAAACCGATTTTGATGAATTTTGGTACAGAGATAGTTGGGACCCTGAAGACGTACATAGGCTAAAAAAAGTGAGAAAGGGGGAGTAAGAGTGAAGAAAAGGGGAGAGAAAGATATTTTTTTTTTCGAAAAATAGTCTTATTCTGGGTGACTATGAGACTATTCTCCGCCCAGAACGGGGGAAGTTATTTGACGATTCCCCATCCATAAAAAAAAACAAAAGCCTTAACAGGCTGTGCATGGCTGTTTCTGTATGCGAGTCTAAATGTTTGTAAAAGGGTGCTTTTACAAACATTTAGACTACTAGAGTAAAAGTAAGTTTGTTTCGCAGAAAAAAAACCTACCCTAAAAATACAGGAATCAGACTCAGATTTGATCATAACTCTCGAAGTCACATTTTGTGGAAGAACTTTTTCTTTTCTTTATTTAAAAAAAAAGACGTTGCCCCACACTAGGATTTTCGCCTGTGTCGTGGATGCGTTAACAAACATTTAAATTCACATACAAAAACAGTTAGACCCAGAACAACTATCTGTAGGTCTAACAAATATTTTGTTCCATGCAGGGATGAAACCCGCGACACGCAGCGCAGGAGTCGAAGACTAGAGAACTATAATGTGATGCGAATATTTGTGAGGATGGGTGTATGGATGTTTGTGACTCTTTCAAGTCAAAACGGCTGAACGGATCTTGATAAAATTTGGCAGAAAGTTAGATTATTATAGTCTGGAGTAATACATAGGATATTTTTTTTTCATCATCACGCGGGCGAAGCCGCGGGCACCAGCTAGCGTAGATATAGTTACCTGCTATCAATAGCAGCATCTTCCTCCGAGCTCCGAAGGCGGTGACGCCAATCTCGATGAGATCTGCCTCGTTCAGCGATGTAAACGTTGACATGTCCAACTCGTGTTTCTTGAACAAATCTGCAATGAACAAATAATGCATGGTCTATAAGGCGCGGTAACAAGCTAATCTTTAGGTATTCGCGGAAGTGAGGCTAGCTGCAGACTGGGCATGGTCTGACACAAGTACACGACAGTATTGCATCGAAAGAATAGAAATAAGGTCGAAAATATTTCGGTGTTTGATTTTATTTGAATATCATGTCCGCCAAAATGTAGGTCATTTTGCAGTTTTAATTGAATATAAAAAAATACAGTTCCGTGTTTGAAAAATTTTAGAAATCTCTTTAGTCTGTATTTCCTTTGTTATAGATATAAAAAATATGATGGTTGTCGCTGAAAAAATTGAGAATTTCGAGACGAAAACATTTTTTTCGTGGTCTTTTTAAACATTTTTTTTTTCGTAGTACTAGACCACTTTTGTAAACTTTTTTTGTTTAAGTCTTTTCTTTATGTATTGAACTATACACGGTATTTTTTTGGCTAGTGGCATGTACAGATACGGCTAACTTTGCGACGAAAATCTAGACGTTTTACGAAGTGTTTGCTTTGTACAGCGCCTTAAAGTTCCTTACCTCAAAAGGAATAAACAGAAACCTTATAAGATTACTTTGTTGTCCTTTTGACTGTCTGCTTGTCAGTCAAGACCCGTTATCTCGGGAACGCGTTAAGGTATCGAGTTGAAATTTGAAGCGTATACTCAAGTTTGTAGTTCCTTGGAGTTGTGGAAAAGTCATGTCTCTAAGTCTACGCAGTCAAACTCAAAAGACACGATTATATTATTTATGTCGCAAGTTTTTACGAAACCCTCGGTATGCGAGTTTGACTCGCACTTGCCTGATTTTTCTTACTGTTGTTTGTTCTAGAACAAATCTGCTGTTAAGTTGCTCATTAAACACACAGTATGAAATGTTGTATGTACAGACATACAACATTTCATACCTATTATTATTTCTTTGCATTATTATTATTTCTTTGCATTTATTCTGCAATTTTTAGATCTTTGAACAAAATTCTATTCTATAATTGGCTAGAGTATATTTTTAGCTTGTTTTTCTTTTTTATTATTGTCGGGAAAGCCATCTAAAGCGTCCCACCACGGTCCACAGTTGGCGAAGTAATTGGTGAACTTACATAAAAATAACGATCAAACATAGAACCTCCTCCTTTTTTGAAGTAGGTTAAAAATACTTTCAGCTGCATTAGGTTAGACTGGAAGCCTTGATCCCAACATAATTAGAAAAACGCTGAGCAGATTATGATTAAAGGCTGAAAATTGAGGGGCATCGAAAAGGTTAAATCAGATCAAAGATGCAGACAATTCCTTCAGTGCTTGGTGTTAAGGTCTACGGGCTGGGGGGAGCCCCTGTTTCCCCTGCCTGTCGATACGCATCATTCTTTTCTTTTTTAAAAAATCATTGCCCCACATTAGGAATTTCTCCTGTATCGTGGGTGCGTTTACAAACATTTAAAATCACATACACAAACAGCCAGACCCGGAACAAATATCTGGCCATACAAATATTTGTTCCGTGCGGGGATCGAACCCGCGGCACGCAGCGCAGCAGTCGATCGCTCAGCTACTGCGCTAACCGTGTTTATCATTATGTCCAAACCATCCTCACTATCCTTACTAATATTATAAAAGAGAAAGTGAGTTTGTTTGTTACCTCTTCACGTTTTAATGGCTACACCGATTTTGATGAATTTTGGTACAGAGATAGTTGGGAACCAGGAGACGGACAAAGACGGACGTAATTTTTATTTTAAAAAAGTGGGATGTGAGGGAGAAAGAGGAAAGAAAAGGGAAAACTTAGCGTTGCTATTACAAATCAATAAGGCGCAAGGGGAACTGTGTTACCCCGAATTTAACGCGAGCGAAGCCGCGGGCAAAAGCTAGTACAATATAAACTCACCGATATACTTGTGCAGTCCCACGTCCCTGAGCAGAGCGGTGAGCTGCTGGTAGCGACAGTTGTTGTTGGGCGGAGTCTGCGCCTGCGCCTGCGGTGGACTCACCACTGGGTCCGCGATGTTAGGTCGCACTAACTCCGAACGGTTCCAGCCTTTTTCCGGCTGAGGAAAAATCACACGATAAACTTAGAACCTATAATATAAAATATAATTGCTTATGTATGACCCTGTATTGTCTCCAGAGAAAGAATAGTTTTCTCTCTGAACTACTTCCTCTAAATATGTCTGGCATGGAAATCGATACATCTGTGTGACTCGTCTCATAGTTATTATTTTTGTTTTTGCAATATTTTATTTTTTTATTCTTGTATAGATTCTTTTCTAACAATTCGTTGTGAATGAGTGGACATGGTTGGCCTTGTAGATTCTTAGACGCTTGTTAACTTTTGTTAACGTATTATTTTATTTTACTTTCTGTAAAGTAAGCAATGACTTATTGTCGGGCCTACGCTGTCCTCTCATACTTAAGTACTAACGCTGTAACAACAACATTGTAAAACCAAATGATTTTAAAAGAGTAACCATGGATTTTCTTGCCGGTTCTTCTCCATAGGAACGACCAACCCGAACCGTGCATCTTTTCTCGATGTTTTATAAGTGCCCATGTAGGCCTAAGTGAAATAAAAATATTTTGATTTGATGTGATTTGATGTGATCGAACATCGAACATCGGCATCGAACTTTGTTATACCTACATTATTTCTAAGCTTTAAAGTGTTTATATGGTGCCTAATTATTTAATCTTTAAAAATATTCAAAGTTACAAAACTTACAGTGACAGCATCACTGTTCTCGTTCAGGTTGATGGGTCCGGGTGACGTGTGGCTGAAGTAGTAACCGGACCAGCGCGGAGTCGGCACGCGGAAGCCGCTGCCCACACTCTCGCGCATCGCCTGGGAATAGTTCAAGATAGATGACTTACAGATACAGGTCCACAGTATTACCCGTTGTCCCCGCGGGTTGTTCGAAAGAGATACCCCGGCCTCAGAACGTAAAGGGCAATAGAAGGAACATGGGTGGGTTTTTAGTCAGTACAAGTCTGACAATCCCTCCCGCTCCGCCCAGAGCGGCGAAAATTATTTGGTGATTTCACATCCCCAAAAAATAACCCGTTGTCTTATTAGGGAGGGATCGTAGGCGGGTGCGATGTGTACTCTAAAATGGTAAATGTGGCAATAAAACATTGCTTGTGCGATGGCCTGCGAGCTACAATTAGGACTTGAACTAGAAGAAATCTTTATGTTTGAACTCATCTTACGTCGAGAACGCATCGTGTCATCGTACGATCAATTAGCCTAGTAGAACGACGACGCGGACGCGATAAACGATAGTGAGATTTTTAATGTATTGTTTTAAGCACTTTCAATTTTGGTGGACCAATATCAATTTTGGTGGTCAACTTTCAATTTTGGTGGACAATTTTCAATTTTGGTGGCTACACTAATCTTTGAACTCAAATATCTCAAAAAGTTACCAAGATATTTTCGGACCTCATGAAGATTCCTAAAGCTTGAACCTTCTATTTTTGTCCTAGGTCAATAGTTTCACGAAAAGTAAAGAAAAAATTTTGCCACCAAAATTGACAAAAATATGGACTTGTTGATATTCACCCATATGCTCTGTTGGTCTCGCGGTCGCAAGCGCGACTGCTGTACACGGGGTCCTGGGTTCGATTCTCTGGTCGGGTAAAAAGTGTTATATTGTTTCTCCATTAGGAATTTCACAGTAGCAGCCTGGGGTTTGGAAGTTGGCGGTAAGATACCGCTGTACCTCGGATGGCACGTGCCACCCTTAGTTGCACCTGATTATTCTCCGCTCGTCGGATTGCCGTCCCATCGGACTATGAGAGTGAGGGAACAGAGAGTGCGCCTGCGCCTGCGCACACACGCCTGCAGATGGCTAATTTCCGCTGAGATTGGATGCCGTGGCCGGAAAAGGTCAGGAGGACTAATCCTTACTAATATTATAAAAGCGAAAGTGAGTTTGTTTGTTTGTTACGTCTTCACGCCTCAATGGCTTAATGAATTTTGGTACAGAGATAGTTGGGAGTTTGGGACCCTGGAGAAGGACATAGGCTTTTCTTTTAAAAAAAGTGAGAAATGAGGGAGAAAGAGGGAAGAAAAAGGAAAACTTAGCATTGCTATTACAATAAATAAGGCGCAAGGGCAAAAACTACAGGTAGCAGGTATCTGCAAATCAGGAAAGGGGAACTGTGTTACCCCGAATTTAACGCGAGCGAAACCGCGGTCAAAAGCTAGTAAACAATATATGCCGTTTATTTAGGAATGCTTCTGAGACAGGGGAACGAATGAATGACCGAAACATCCACACCCTAATAAGAACAGGTTGTAGATGACGCTTCTAATGCCTTTCTTGAATTCTTCCGAATAGGTAAATGTAGCTACAGTTAAAAATTTAAATTAGTTAGTTGCGAAAATCAAGCTCTCAGGTAAGTACTACAACCTTGAATTGAATGACGAACTTGATTTCATCCGGTGCGAAAATTCTTTATTCCGAGCACTTCAAAACCTTGATATTGACAGCTACCTTTAGGGCCTAAAATGCATAATGCATGCATGTGTAAGGTGAGGTAAATGTACAAAGTTTGTAACCTTAACACCATTGGTTGACAAGGCATTTATTCGTTTGATTTATCAGCGAACCTTCGAGGTAAAGGACATTGTACTGAGATAATTTGGAGGGGCCGAGAAACGTTTTATTGATTTTCCTTAAATTCTTGCCAAAAAAAACATTGATGAAGAAAATATTTCATCACAGCTGGCCAAAAAATTTAAAATTTACTCGTTTGTTGATATCGAAATCTAGAAAAGTTCACGGGTAATGACAGCCGCTCGGGTCGATCTTTAGGTTTGTCCATGGATGGGTGAAAACCTGTTACATAATGAGTTTTCTCCGTGCCTCGGCAGGAATATGTCATTTGTACATATATAACAGTCGTTACAGATAGTGTCCCGAAGACAGAGCTAACAGACTAAGGGGCTGCACAAACGTAGACACTTTATGTTACCTACACGGCAAACCATCACTGGAAACCCTAGTTTTAACCAAATATTTATACTGACCATATATCAATTGGTTCGTTGTATCCGACGTTTGTTTTTGTTTGTTTGTTTTTTTATAAAACGTTGCCCCACACTAGGAATTTCTCCTGTATCGTGGGTGCGTTTACAAACATTTTAATTCACATACACAAACAGCCAGACCCGAAACAACTATCTACAGGTCATACAAATATTTGTTCCGTGCGGGAATCGAACCCGCGACACGCAGCGCAGCAGTCAATCGCTCAGCCACTGCGCCAACCGTGCCGTCAAGTGTTTGACACAAAAGTGTCTACGTTAGAGGTCGACACGATTTCGATAGCACGCGGGTGAAGCCGCGAGCGCCAACTAGTTTATTTATAAAATTTTGTACAGCATTTTGTTAAGTATAAAATGAATCGTGTATTTACCTATTATTAACATTGAATTTATTATATTAATTTTTTGGTGTCTTTATGAGTGTCAGGATAAATTCTGTTTTCCTGCCCTGAGGCGAAATATTAGAACCTAGTGCCTTTTTGTATTCCTGTTATTTCATTTGTGTTACTAACAATGGTTTTTAGGTCTGTATGTATGTATACCCTTGGATCAAGATGTCCGTAAATAAAGATTGAATTGAATTAAGTAATTATGTAGTGTATCTTACCTTGCCAGCTTCAACCTTCATTTTCCGATACTCGGACAGTGGGGACAGTTTGTTCAGAGTCTCCAGAGTCTTCTTCTCGCAGCCCACCGCGCGACGATCAGATATTGGCAGGTCTGATATTATGCTCGCTAATTCTGAGAAAAATATGTTGTTGTTAAAGGACATTGCCACGGGGCAGGTCCCTTTTGTGCAATCGTGTGCCTGATTGGAATAATAACCAAAAAATGTTATCTATTTTTTTGTGTGCAAATTATTTTTTATACAATTTCTTTCACCCTGGGAATAAAGTTAATTATTATTAATAGTTTAACATTACATCGACATCCGTTTGATAGGTGTACAAAAAAAAGTTGCCAGAAAACAAATAACTATCGAAAATGACGTATAGTAATCAATGGAGTAATCGATATCAAAACAAAAAGATAATTAAAAAATATTTTTAACAATAATTATTAAAGCTAGTATAAGTCGCAACATTTAAATGTAAGTCTCAATATTTGACAACTTCAAAGCTACTGATTTGGCATTATGTTTTCTCGACGATGAGTTAGATTGGTGTAAACCCTGTTTTTTTCATAGGTACTTATTATTGTAGCGTATTATATCTGGAATGCACAAAGACAGGTGTAGGCCAAGTATGAGTTTAATTATGTAAAATATTTAATGACGTAAACTAGTGGATATACACTGCTTATAGTCTGCGAGTAATAGCGATGGAATATGACAACAATAGGTTGCTTATTTTCATAAGTCTATATTGTTGATTAGATGTTCATAAAAGCGATTTACACAAACAGAAAAGTATTTTGGAAACGCCGTATTAACAAGAGTTTTAATCGATAAAAAAACTGAAATCGATTTACTAATGGATTAAAAATAATTGATCTGGCAACATTTACTTGCGCATGTCACAGCACTTTGTTGATTCTGAGATTCGTTTCGTTCCTGATTGCTTCGTTTAGATACCTACGTTGAGTTTTGAATCCCGTATTTACGTAGTTATTATTTACGATACGTAATTATGTCTTCATTACTTTGTGCATAAACATGCTTATATTATGGAAATCTGCATATAAAGTAATAGTTATGTATACCTAGTTTATGTCAATTTGTAATTATAACCTAGATTTTTAAAACAGAAAATTAATTATATCTCCTGAACCAGGGTGAATAAATGAAAAAAGGTTTGAGATTATGAAAATGCTATGTTTTTACTATTAGGTAAAATAAAATACTTCAGGGCACAAGCATTTTCCACTGGGACCGAACTTCCCTTACAAAACGGGCAATCTCCTTTGAAAAGTATTTACGGCGTGTAGTTATTATTCAGCAATTTAAAAAAAGTACCAGTATTTTTTTTTGGGGTGGGAAATCATCAAATAACTTCCCCCGCTCGGGGCTCGGGGTGCGGGAGTGTCAGACTTTTACTGACTAAAACCCACCCATGTTCCTTCTATTGCCCTTTACGTTCCGGGGCCGCGGTATCTCTTTCGAACAACCCGCAACCCAGGCAGGCGGAGGCTACTAAAGTACTATATACACACTATAAACATACTACCTATATTTAATATAAGTATTATATTATATATATATACTGGTCTTGGAGACGGATTTTCTGTTACAATACATACTCACTTGAGCTGTTAAAAAAAGAATTTGGTGTGGTGAATGTGAGTTTATCTTTCTAAGGTGGCAAAATCCAACTTTTTTTTGTGTTTTGAGGTTTCCCTACCAAAAGGGTAAAACGGGACCCTATTACTAAGACTTCGTTTCGTTGTCCGTCCGTTTGTCACCAGGTAAGGTCCCATGAACCGTTTTAGTCAGACAGCTAAAATTTTCGCAGATGATTTTTGTGGCCGCTATAAAAATAAATACTAAAAACAGAATGAAGAAAATGTAAAAGGCTCCCATACAATGAACTTGTTTATTTTGGCCGTTTTTATCCTTACTAATATTATATGTTTGTTACCTCTTCACGCTTTAATGGCTAAACCGATTTTGATGAATTTTGGTACAGAGATAGTTGGGAACCAGGAGACGGACATAGACAATTTTTAAAAAAAAATTGTGATGTGAGGGAGAAAGAGGGAAGAAAAGGGAAAACTTAGCGTTGCTATAACAAATCAATAAGGGGAATTACCCCGAATTTAACGCGAGCGAAGCCGAGGGCAAAAGCTAGTATTTGTATAAAAACGTTTTTATACGTCTTTATAATGGTACTTCCCTTCGTGGGGAACCGACTCGCACTTGTCGGGTTTTTTTTTGCAACTTGTATGTTTGTGTCAAGCTGTATGTTAATCCGATAAATTAACGGTGACGCTTCGCCGTATCTCATGGTACCGTATGTAAAGGCACTGACCCTGTTGTGAGCGCTCTGCGTCAGTGGAGGGCGCGGGACTGTGGTTGCTGTGGGTGCTGTGGTTGCTATGGTTGCTGTGGTTCTTGCTGATCGGAGACACCGACGGAGACTCCACGTTGCTGCCGTCACCGCCGCCTAGAAGCAAGAGACAAACACCGTTGTTGCTTTAAAAGAAGGGGCTTCGGGACTACGAAAGGTCCAGGGGGCTCAACAAAAAACAGATGCTATTGAAAATTAATTTAAAAACAAAATATACTCAATGAAGAAAAGGTCGCATATTTTTAGGTCTTCTTTTTACTCGGCTGACAAGAAAGAGTTATTATATACATATTATCTAGTGTACATGTATGTATGCATGTAATATTCTTTATCAATTCATTATCTTCCTAATCGCTGACCATTCAGCGATTAGGAAGATCCTACTAATATTATAAATTGCGAATGTTTGTAAGGATGGATGTATGGATGTTTGTTACTCTTTCACGTCAAACCGACTGAATGGATCTTGATGAAATTTGGCACAGAGGTAGATTATAGTCTAGAATAACACATAGAATACTTTTTTGCGACATCACGCGGTCGAAACCGCGGGCTCCAGCTAAAAATGATAATTATATAATTTAATTCAGATTTCGTGATTAATATGTGTGTACGGGTATTTCTTTACTATGAAGTTTCAGCATTTGATTAGTGCTAATCTTCGTTTCACATTTCCCGTACGATGAGAAAGAGATCCGCATAAACTGGTTTTCAATCTCACTCATTCCGAATTCGGCTACACTGAAAACCAGCATCTAGTGGTGAGCTACCTGTCGCAGTCACGACTTGCAAGATATTTTTATTATGTCCCATATATTATGTATTTGTAAATGTTTGTGATGCTTTGCATGTTTATTTTTTTGTGTACTCGTCGTAATTTGCGACAAAAAGAAAGAATAGAAGAAAATATTTTTTCTTTCTTTTTACAATGACGATTTTGTAATTTTCTACATCGTTCTCTCATGTTTATAATCTCAACATGAATGATGTGTCAATGATTTTGTAAAAATATTATGATTTAAAAGAGTGTCCATGGAATTTCATTCCCATTCTTCTCTATACAAATCTACACTTTGGAATGGGCAACTACAGTACTTTCAAAATTATTATGTCTTGTGACTGGGACTGTAGCAGCATCTTTTTTTTGTTTGTATGACATTCAAAAGTGCCTGCAATGGTCTAATTGAAATTAATACTTTGAGTTTGAGTTATTTGTGATTCGTTTGATTAACACCACTTTATACTAAGCTAGGTATTAATACTCTGCTGATGCAACATAAACATTGTAAACCAGTAAAGAAGAACACATTTAACTACTTACAACAAGCGAATAGTTTGGTATTGAATACAAACATAGTTTACCCGATATGTTCTGTGTGTCCAGCGAGACGGAGCTGCCGGTGAAGTTGCTCTGGTAGCCGCTGCTCGCTTGAGAACTGGAGTTTAGGATCTGGCTCAGCGTCGTCTGTCAAAATAAACCATTTCTAAGTATTCCGTGTACGTAGGACGTGGTAGGCCCAGTAGGAGATGGCGTGACGAGTGTACGGCCAACGAGAAGCGATACGAAAGGTCATTAACCTAAAGAACAACTGTGGCGTTGACAATCTAATATTTATCTCTTTCCATCTTGTGCCTTTGTCGTAATGTCTCGTTCTCCCGGCAAAAACATGACAACGTTAAGACGGGTTCGCCAACATTCGGGCGGCCATTTTAGATGGGGTTTTAGCATGGGTTTTGTTTACATTTGGTATCGCTTCTCGTTGGCCGAATTTTAGACTTCCACGAAAAGGATTGGGCCACAACAACAAACGAAAGAAAGAGTGGGAGGAAGGAAGGGAGGCCTTTGCCCATCAGTGGGACACATATGGCTCATAATAATAAATATATGTATTCCGTGAACAGCAAAACGTTGCACATTAATCCTTACTAATATGTATTATAAAAGCGAAAGTGAGTTTGTTTGTTTCTTTGTTTGTTACCTCTTTACGCTTTAATGGCTAAACCTTTCCGAGGCTCCTCCGTGCCTCGGAAAGCACGTTAAGCTGTTGGTCCCGGTTGTCATTTGTAGATCTTTGACAGTCGTTACAGGTAGTCAGTGTCCCGAAAGTCTGACAACCAGTCCTACCAAGGGGTATCGTATTACCCAGTACTAACTGGGTTGTGGAGGTCAGATAGGTGTAAAATACTGATATTCAGCTGCATTCGGTTAGACTGGAAGCCGACCCCAACACAGTTGGGTAAAGGCTAGGCAGATGATGATGTTCTCCCAAAATAATAAACAGCAAATTCAAATTATTTTGGTGATGAACTGAATACTTACGTGTCTGCCTTCAACCGGCATCTGTTGCTGGTACTGAGGCTGCATCATCATAGGCTGAGGAAGCCCCACCATCTCTGCGCCGTTCGTCATTGCTGCAAGAAAACATTGCTTTCTTAATTAAAGTAATTATTACCAGCTACCACATACCACTAGTAATTGGCCATTTTAGAGTAAAAAATAAATTATGGAATAGATAGGTATAAAATCTGGTTCTTCTAACCTGCCAGAAAGAGTGTCATGCTCTGCCGAAGAGCCACAATCAATGTCTATTTTATCATTATCTAAAGCATTGTACAGCAATACCGGTAAGCGTACATTTTGTACGTTTGACGTACATCATTTTAAGATGTAATTGATCGAATTCTAACATGGTGGTTCTGCGGCAGAGCATGACACTTAAGTTTGTTCTGCCACTTCTTCATCCCAGTTAAAACACTAGGAAATGGCGAAGGGTGGGCGTTTTGTGGGACTGTTTCTTGTAATTTGACGGTCAACGTGCTGGGTATCAGCTTAATTTGAATAAATGACTTTTGATTTTGATGTTGATTTAGATGACGGTCTAGAGCCTGTCGCAACTCTTGGATTCGGCTTCCAATCTTAACCAAATATGATCTGAAAGCTACTATTTTACAGGAAGAATCTTCCAGTCAGACCTTCACACAAAGGTGACTAGATGATAGTCCCTATTAGACTTTTTGCCTAGTTTTTCATTTTGTAGTACATTTAATAAAATTTGACTGGACATATCATTTGACGGCACGGTTGGCGCTGTGAGTGGCTGAGTGATTGACTGCTGCGCTGCGTGGGCCGGTTCGATTCCCGCACGGAACAAATATTTGTATGACCTACAGATAGTTGTTCCGGGTCTGGCTGTTTGTGTATGTGAGTTTAAATGTTTGAAAACGCACCCACGATACAGGAGATATGCCTAGAGTGGGGCAACGTATTTAAAAAAAAAACTAGAAATAAAGAATACGAATAATAAGGAGGTAGGTATGTCTGTACTTACGGTTCCAAGATCCACCTTGGTTCTTGTACATAACCGAATTTGGATTGGGCAGCAAATTCGGATAATGGAACTGTCCACTCCTCGGCTGAGGAGAAGGCACCATCCAGGAAGTAGGATACACAGGCGGGGTCAAAGCTACCGGAGACAGCGGACTGGGATACCCACCAGGAGTAGGCGGGTTATGTCCATACATTGGCGAGCCAAGGTTGGCGAACGACGCCAACTCGGAAAGCTGCAGGTTATATGGAGAGCAAGGAGAGTTAGCCATGTTGGTGGCATGGGTTGGTGAGAACGGGTTGAAGACGCCAAAGTTGGGCATATTGTTGGCGGATATTGCGGGAATGTTGTAGGATTCGGGGATTTCAGCGGTGATTACTGGTTCCTTGTCGGCTAGGAGCTCGCGGCGGGCTTCATAGATGTCGCCTGGAAAAAAAGGATGCATAAAAAATGTTCAAGAACTATCAGAAGGTGCGTGGATACCCCTTGAGTATGATGAATCTATTTTATTACTATATATAGTTTATATATATATATATTATAGAGTGTCTGACTTGTACTTTCTTCGTTTGCATCCATACATCCTCACAAACATTCTGGATGTCTGTTACTGTTTCACGTCAAAACGGCTGAACGGATCTTGAAAAAATTTGGCAACAGAGGTAGATTATAGTCTGGAATAACACATAGGATATTTTTTTTTTCGATATCAAGCGGGTGAAGCCGCGGTCGCTAGCTAATTAGAAACTAATTTAATAACTGATGAGACCATTGAATACAATGATACCATAAGTCTGTGTAAACACTAGAATGTTCTAGATCTAAAATATCAGGTACCTGCACAGCGTTCGATGCCCTTGACGACGACAGAGGTGATCCCTTGCTTGGGCTTGCGCCGTATGTTGATGTACACGTTGTACTTATGCATCAGTTTGGTCGCCAACTCGTTCTCTATGCGACAACCTTCGTCGGAGACATCGAAGATCACGACCAGTGGGAGGCTGCCCTGTTGGAACATAGAGACGACACGGTTGGTGCAGTGGCTGAGCGATCGACTGCTGCGCTGCGTGTCGCGGGTTTGATTCCCGCACGGAACAAATATTTGTATGACCTACAGCAGGTAGTTGTTTCGGGTCTGGCTATTTGTGTATGTGAGTTTAAATGCACCCATGATACAGAAGAAATTCCTAGTGTGGGGCAATGTTTTATTAAAAAAAAAAGAAGAAAAATAACAAAGAGGTTTCGGTAAAACAGATGAAAATCATATGAATCTAGCATAGGCCATGCGCGGCATGGAGAACGGCAGGCCCTTCTGCCAAATCCATCAGGACTGTTACGTGATGGGCAGCTTCTGTATTTTAGTAATACACAACCTATTCTAAACTATTATAACCTGATCTCTCTACTACGGATCGCACACCGCAGTAGGGAGATAAAGTTAAAATGGTTTTGTATAGGTTGATGTGCCGTCGTGTGTACAATACTAAAGCTCGCTTGAAGGAAAAACCGTCTAAGTGCGAGTCGGATCCGGGCACCGAGTATTCGTACAATCTTGCCACATAAACGGCCATACCTTTTGACTGCGTAGACTTAGAGGGTTGATTTTTTCACAGCTCTGAGGGACCACAGATTTGAGTATATGGTTTTAATTTTAACTCGATACCTTTACGCATTCCCTAGACAGACAGACAAACAACAGTGACCCAATAAGGGTTCCGTTTCTACCTTTTGATGTACGGATTCCTAAAAAGACTGTGTTTTTTTAATATATCAAGCACTTGCTAAGAAGCGTTTGAAATTAAAACCACATACTCAAGTCTGTGGTCCCTCGGAGCTGTTAAAAATCAACACTCTTTTTTTTTTCGGGTGGGAAATCATCCAATGACTTCCCCCGTTCTGGGCGGAGCGGGGGGGCATGTCAGACTTGTACTGACTAAAACCCACCTATGTTCCTTCTATTGCCCTTTACGTTCCGGGGCCGCGGTATCTCTTTCGAACAACCCGCAACCCCGGCAGGCGGAGGCCCTGGCAAGCCCCTCTGAAAATCAACCCTCTAAGTCTACACAGTCGAAAAATATGGCTGTTTATTTTGCAAGATACGGAACGCTCGGAGCCGAATCTGACTCGCACTTGACGGTTTTTCCATCAAGCGAGCTTTAGTATTGTACCTCGTGACGGGTTTGGGCAGCTTCTATGTATTATCGTAATACAAAAGCTTTCTACAGATACCGGCACGGATCTTGAGCGCTCGGCGGAAGAGTGGGGATCGCTTTGCGCATCGTACACATGGCAAATAACATAATTTAAAAATGTTGTCTATTAAATTGGCCGGAAGTGTACTCGTCGTCGTGAGGTACATGCAGCAGGAAAAGAACAAATCCCGAGTGACGTCTATGACGCGATGCGCGACGGGCCAATCACTGCACTTTCCCCGCCCCCGCGCCTCACTTCATACCACCAAAGGGATCCAATAACTCACTTCAGCGCAGGTGAAGGTCAGCGCTCAAGATCCGTGCCGGTATCTGTAAAAGGACAGAAAGGCACGCGGCCCTCCATGCAGCGCGCGTCCTGCACACTAGAAACTTCATTCTATTTGACGCATACAAATTAACATCATTTTTTTTGTTCAAAATCATTTGCAAGTTTGTACAAAACCTTCGTTATGAGAGTCTGATTCGCACCCACCGTGCCGTTTTTTTTATTGGGGCAAGCCACACCATTCTCAAAGCAATGAAACTCCGGAAAGCCAGAATGAACAGTAGTTGTACTACTTAGTACTTAGTAGCGACCACCAGAGTACCGCCTAAACAATGAAATTCGACGACTCTCAATTTAATAGTCTTTTTCCACTTACCACCAACTGCTGCCTAGCCGCATAAACATCTTTAATATTGCCAGTAATAGTGACACAAGACTTCTTGATCACCGGGATGTTAGGGTCGTCAGCATCAGGGAACATTATCTGGGTGTTGGTGCCCTTCATGATGACCTTCAGCTGGTCAGCGCCCCTGCCCACTACGACGCTGTGGTGCATCGGGGAGATCTCCAGGGACATCTGCACTTGGGTCTGACTCTGAAACAGATTTGGGTAGTTAGGGTTTATTTACGAAATAAGTTTCGTTTTACCTTTTAAATCTGAACCGGTAATCCTTACTAATATTATAAAAGCGAAAGTGAATTTGTTTGTATGTTTGTTTGTTACGTCTTCACGCCTAAATAACTAAACCGATTTTTGGTTCAGAGATAGTTCGGACCCTGGAGACGGACATAGGCTATTTTTTTAAAGTGAAAAAGAGGGAAGAGCTAAGGTTTCCCACCTTAGCTTTGCTATTACAATAATTAAGGCGCAAGGGCAAAAACGACAGGTAGCAGGTACCTGCAAATCAGGAAAGAGGAACTGTGTTACCCCGAATTTAACGGCAGCGACATACATAAAAATCGAGATTTTTTTCTGTTATTTTGTAAAAAAAAAATACTATTTTAATAATGTGTATGTAGGATAAATATTCATTACAATAGGCACTTTTACAAGAATATTTGTAGCTCAAACAATCCAATCGTAACCGTAATCGAGAATCGGCAAAAGTCGTTCTCGTAATCCAATCGTCAAACCTGCAAAATGCTATTCAAAGATCCGCGTAGAGTTCCTTTTTTAACATTGCAACAGAATTTAACAAAATTTAACAGGTTTAAGAGGATACGTTACATAATTGTAACTGTTAAATTATCTACCACGAATTTAAAGTGATAATCACTTTGGAGGACTTTTTAGATTTTACTCACGGAACGATTGCAATCGAGTAATTATAAGTATATAACAAAGCTGCAAAGAACACTTGGGGATTTTTACGATTATAATAGTTTGTTGGTAGAACTCACTGCCAATGGTCCGCACATGTAGTTCATTAGCAGATTGGTCGCTTCCATGGTGGCTTTCACCTCCCACTGCACACCCTTCACCACCAACAAATTAGCGTGTAGCTTCGGACGGTTGCGCAGCATCACCTGCGAAACAGAAATGATTAGGTACAAATCTGGAATGTTTTGGTGAGAAATACTAAATAATTTAAGTATTCACACCGCTAGGAAGGTACTTAAACTACGAGATAACGGCTCCAACTTTCTCGGGGTAGCTTCAGACCTTAATTTATTTATCTATTACTACATGGAAGACTTACAACTAACAGCACCATAGACAACATTAATAGTCAAACCAAATTTCGTTGCGTAATTTAAAAATACGTGAAGAATTATGTCAGTCAATCAAAGGAATGTGACATCTATTGTGGTGGTTGATTTTAGCCCAATCTCTCTTACTTAGAAGAGGTTTAAATCGCGGTACTGGAAATATGCAATTTAAACTATGTTATGCTATGAAGTTACTTAATCAATAGACCGATGTGGCAACACGGGGGGAAGCATTTTTGCTTTGTTTTTACGGATGGGAAATTATGAAATAACTTCCCCCTCTCTGGGCGGAGCGGGGTGACAGACTTTTACTAAAAAACCTACCCATGTTCCTTCTTCTGCCCGTAATGTTTCCGGTATCTCATTCGAATAACCGGGGTGAACCCCGGCAGGCGGTGGCCCTGACATCTCGGGAAGGTGGCTTAACACCCAATTATTCTTCAGTAAATGAACATGATGTCCTTACCTGAACGTTGTACAGGTCCTGAATGTTTTGCACGTATGGCGAGGTGATGTCCGGTAACGGCTGAGAGCTGGGCACTATCGGCAGCTCGAAGCAGAAAACGAGCGGAGTGAGGGCCTGTCATATCAAACAGATCAAGTTTTTGAATGTAATGAAAATTATTAGCCATGTAAATTAACATAGAGGTTTAATTTTGATCAAATTTTATTTATTCGGAGTTTTTTTGAAAAGCGCGTAAAGCCGTGTCATCTTAGTGACCCGAACGTTCAACCAGTCTTACTAAGAGATATCGTATTACCCACTTCACGATTAAACCAGGTTGTGGAAGTCATTGTGGAAGGCAGTCCCTCCATGTGAACTACTGGTACTAGCTGCACCCGATTAGACTGGAAACCAACCTCAATATAGTTGGGAAAAAGCTAGGCAGATGATGAATTAAATTTGAAAGGGGCACTTTCGCAATTTAGATTTCCTGAGATATTATGTCACTAGATAGATAGATAGAATATTTTTTATTATGTACAATTGTACATCATACAAATAACATATATTGTACCCTACCTTACCCTATTTATAAGTTGTATGTATACAACTTTTTTTTCGGTTTTATCGAAAAACATATATTGTACCCTACCTTACCCTATTTATAAGTTGTATGTATACAACTTTTTTTTCGGTTCGATCTTTTCAAGACAACCTTTGGATGGATTTGAAGAAGGAGGAGAGACTACTGTACGTAGTCTGTGGTGTTCCATTATGTCACTCTGAGTAAACGAAGGTGTTTATGTAATTATTTATAATTAAATAAGGATTTTAATATTAACTGTCCTTGGCAATGGTATAAAGTACTAAAGATATCAAAAATCATATTCGTGATAAAAACACGAGACGATGAATTCATGAATGAATTCTCAACTTATGAGAAAGTTTCACTGCAATTTCGACAGAATGTGTCTAGACTGTTTGCACTTATTATATTTTTTGCAGGCGCTATGCAATTATGAGGACTGAAAATCTGTAAAAATGTTTCGTTAGTAAAAGAGGTTGCAGTGAGTCTGAAACGTAACCTAGAAATTATATTTTCATTTTATAATGATCAGAACTAATGGAGATATTCGAAAACTGACAAATGCGTGCAGGGACTGGAGAAGTCCAGTCAATTTCTGGTATGTCTAGTTCTTAGTTCATGATAAATGATGTTATTTTTGCGAGTAGGTTTTTACAAACACTTTTACACGTTTTTTTTTAACTAGATGAGGCCAGTGTTCGTACCCGACTACTCTTAGAAACAACCGAAACAAATGCACTCTTTTAAGGTCCAGACAAAAATCTTGGTCAACTTACATGAAGACTACGCAGATTAGTGTCTGAAATGGTATTTTTAAGAAAGCACCACACAGTTTGAGTGTACCTGTCCAGTCAGTGCAATCATTTGTTAGTTCAAACGACCATTGCATCTACCAATACATCCAATACAAACCATTTATTGGTTTAATGGTACAAAATCAATTTGAAATTATTTTCAACTACGTATATGATTGAATAAACAAAAAACATTGTTCTAGATTATTCCTGAACATAACAGAAATCTGGGGCTTGGTTTGTTTCATCACAGAGTACCTAGTCTAACATCAAATTCTAACCTCATCTAGTTTTTGTTTTGTTTACAGACAAAGGAAGCAGTTACTCACTCTAACTCGCGCCCTGGCCCGCTCCACTCGCTCCATATCTCCTGCTATAGACACCTGGTTGCTCTTCTCCACAGTGCTGGTGCGGTTGGAGTCCGGGAAGTGGATGTGGCAGCCCGTCTCTTCCATCACGCGCTTTATTGTAAGCCCACCCTGAGGGATAAGTGACCAGAGGGTTATCCTGGGTTTTTGCAAGTCTTGTAGCTTGGTAAAAAATACATGCAGGTCCATAGAATTAACGTGATAGCCTATGACACTCAAAAATAACGCGTCTCTATTGGTAAAAGATTTAATCTCTACAACCTCACAAACTTTATTACTTGGTAATATACGAACTGTGCCCAGTGGTTTCACCCGGTGATCGGCTCCTTTTCTGGACAGGACCACCCTTATCACTTAGGGGTACCTATCAAAAATTGATTATGACCGATTCTCAGACCTACCGAATATACATATAATATAACATTTCATAAGAATCGGTCAAGCCGTTTCAGAGGAGTATGGTAACTAAATGTGACACGAGAATTTTATAAACATAAGAAGAAAGACTGTCCAGGCGGTCTTCCTCTGGAATGCGCTCCCTCTGAATACCAGGATTGCCACCAATCGGTTCACTTTTAAAGTAAAAGTTCGGGAACATTTGTCAAAGAAGCTGGCAGATTCGTCTCCAAATTAAATGGTTGTTAGTTTATTTTATGTATCTTTGTATTTTTAACTCTTTTTCCTTTTTTTGTATGTATGAATAAATAAGTATTTATCGTTATATTTTAATTGTAAATATTATTATTTTTTCGAATACTCTCCGTTATGCACCCTGCACCTATTATGTTTTCTCTCTGCATCAACCTATGGTAGACTGGTAGAAAATGCCAAGGCATTAAGTTCGCCTATGTACAATGTTTTTTTATACATGTGCATAAAGCTTAAATAAATAAATAAGGAAGAAAATATAGAATTGAAGTGTAAATAAAACTTTTTTCTTAATGAATGTCTCAAGTCCCGGGGTTGCGGGTTGCTCGAAAGAGATACCGCGGCCCCGGAACATAAAGGGCAACAGAAGGAACATGGGTGGGTATTAGTCAGTCAGTCCGTCCATAGGCGGGGGAATTTATTTGATGATTTCCCACCCGCAAAAAGGGGCTACCTTGATGTACAGACGCCTGCACATCAAGCTACTACAATCTGTCAGATTTCTTTGATAGATTTTCGACTTTATTTCTAAAGAATTAGGTTCAAGTTTCATTGGGAAAAATTGACAGTTTCGGGTAGCTTGACCTGCTGGCGTCTGTACCTTGATGACTAAACTTGATGACACTGATGTTTAAGATGACATAACCTACCTATTTAAGTATCGCCTCGTGGAAACCATGTAAGTGCACCCATATCAATAAAAAAGAGCAATAATCAAGTCTATTATTAACACTGTACCTAGGTAACGCACGTGAGCATTTTTATTAGCTGAAAATCCTTACAGCGGTAATTAGCGGACGTGTTTGAAAGATAATCATAATTACTCTATGGATACCGGTATTTATCATAACTATATAACGTGAAAAAAAAGAAGCAGTAACATTTAAGGGGTACATTGTTAAGTTGATAAGCAGTCTTTGTGCGTGTTCCTAAGTCTCTTTTGGACAAAAAGACATTTTACTTGTTTGCACGAACCTAACCTAACCCTAAAATCGAAGGAGAGCTTTTATTTTCAAGTTTATTTAATTAGGTACTTAAGTATCTTTACATCCAGTAAGTAAATACCCGAAATATTATTAAAAATATCCACGAATGCGTAAATAATTTGACAACAATTGCTGCTTTTTTGTGCCTCCTGTAAAATTTTGACATTTTGAGTTAGGTCTTGATGGTTAACCGTGGAAATGACAGAAGAAATATCAAAAACACAGCGAAAACTTTAATTTTGCAATTGTCTTCTGTTTGGAAGTGTACTGCAAAAATGCCTATGCTCAATGTTTCGTACATTGTACAACAGTAAACTTAGTCACCTAATCACCTAATCTAGCAACTAATTAAAAAAAACATAAACCGGTAATGAGTTTCAAAACATGGCGTGCGAATACTCCAAAACGAAGAAAACATCTCGAGGAAATTCACACGGCTATTGCCTTACGAAGTAGGTACTTACATTAAAAATATTGAATATTTTTTGGCGTTATAAAAAGGAGACTACGGTGCTCATCATCTGCTTTTCCCAACTATGTTGGGGTCGCTTCCAGTCTTCAGTATTTTACATGTCGAATACCAGTATTTTACATGGAGCGACTGCCTATCTGACCTCTACAACCCAGAACAGTTCCATCATAATTATGATGTATCAAAATACTTCGCTATAGTCTGTCTGAAACGGTATATCATTAGAGACTGGCTGGAATCAGGGTGGATCGATGAAAGCATGATGTCATTAACAACAGACGGGTACTGTCAACAAAAACGATAAGGACCTAGGCTTGTCAAATACAGTACTTTTTTTTCTTAAAAATCCATGATTGTTTTCGAAGTAAAATTTTGGCGATTAACGCACTGCCACGCTCCACGCAGCGTAACGGGAGAATAAGTATTTTTTCAACTAGGAGGTTGTCGTCTGCTTAACCGGGCGATTCCTGTGGATGCCTTAAGAATTAAGACCAGGGCCAGGACAAAAAACTTACAAACTAAGCGACTACACGCTAAGGGCACTCCCTGTGGAGTACGAGCCTCGGCTTAGGGCGTCGTTGAGGGAGGACAGCAAAGGCTGGATCTGAGTGATATTAATTGGGGACTGATTTGAACTTACTGGCTCAGCAGCGCGGGTTGGCTCTAGCCAGGGACGGGTGGGATAATGAGTGTCGTTGACGATGCTTGTAAGTATCTCCGTTTGTATAGAAAAACGCACAGTCCAACACACAGAAAATGCATCCACGCGCGTTCATTTAGATCACGCGCGTACAAGCAGAGAAACACGCGCCTGGGAGCGGGACGAGACGCTAGGTATGGCACACCGATTATCTAAGTGCTGTACATGATTTTGACACCATACTGTTAGTATAACCGCAGCATCTTGAATGGGAGCCATACTAATAACCATTTTAAGGCGCTGTACATAGCAAACACTTCGTAAAACGTCTAGATTTTCGTCGCAAAGTTAGCCGTATCTGTACATGCAACTAGCCAAAAAAAAAATACCGTGTAAGTACATAAAGTAAAGACTTAAACAAAATCAGTTTACAAAAATGGTTGAGTAGGTACTACGAAAAAAAAAAATGTTTAAAAACCACGAAAAAATATTTTTCGTCTCGAAATTCTTAATTTTTTCAGCGACAACCATCATATTTTTATATCTATAACAAAGGAAATTTTATAGACGAAAGAGATATCTAAAATTTTTCAAACACGGTACTTTTTTTTTTTTATATTCAATTAAAACTGCAAAATCATCTACATTTTGGCGGACATGATATTCAAATAAAATCAAACACCGAAATATTTTCTACCTTATTTCTATTCTTTCGATGCAATACTGTCGTGTACTTGTGTCAGATCATGCCCAGTCTGCAGCTAGCCTCACTTCCGCGAATACCTAAAGATTAGCTTGTTACCGCGCCTTAATATCTAAACAGACACTGCACTGCACTATCACCACAGACACTGAATCCACAAAACGCAACAACGCGCGTGAGTGCTTTAAAAACCCGCACGATGATGCAGATCTGCACTCCCGGAAATACGCGCGTTGGTGCATTGACACGCAACGTGCAGCGCGATCCGCGAAGCGATAATCGCCTTATTTGGTTGAAATGTTCATAATTTTTTAGTTAATAACTATATCGAGTCTGGTTATTTATCTATTTTGTTGATCGTACCTACTTAAAGCTCGTAAGTCCCAACTAGATATCAAGAACGAAACACGAGAACCTTATCTATATTTCTCGTGCTCACAAGTAATTAATGTGAAATCATTAGTTTCTTAGACAAATAGATTCCAGTAAACTAGGCTAGGCTAATTCGATTTTCACTAACCCGACCAGTTTTGTTGTCACTGAGATATTTAAGCACTCGACAAACATTTACAGTCTTCTGTAACTTCTTTTACCTGTAACAGCTACAGTACAAAAACAACCGTATTGACTCGAAGATTAAGATCACTATAGTTCTGGCATACTTGATTTCCTCCGTGCCTCCCGTCCCGGCTGTCATTTGTAGATCTTTGACAGTCGTTACAGATAGTCAGTGTCCCAAAAGTCTGACCAAAAGGGTACCTACCGTATTACCCAGTACTAACTGGGTTGTGGAGGTCAGATAGGCAGTCGCTCCATGAAAAATACGGGTTCAGGTGCATGCGGTTAGACTTGGAGCCAACCCCAACTTAGTTGCAGACTCAAAAGCAACTTTATCATACCAAAAATATAGATCACGATTATTTTGTCCCTTATGAAAAATCAGGGGTAAAAAAACTATGAAAGCACTCTAGCTAGCGTCCCTGATACCAAATACTACGACAATTACTTGTTTATTTTAGTACTTGTAACGATTAGCGAAGTAATTTAGTTTTTTTTTGTAATCTCTATAAACGTAATGGAACTATTGAATCAAGGTTTTATCGTTAACTTGCTAAGTTACAACAAGATAAAAATATTAGTGTTGAAGCTATAATGGTGGTAATGACGTCGTCGGTAACAGTTTTAAGTGAGACCACTAAAGATCACGCCTATTTTCTCTGAAGGGTTGGTCAGAGGTGTACCTACTAAGTAAACCCATATTTCGCTAGTTACGTTTAAGTATATTTTATGTGTTGTATAATGCGTTTCAAATAAGAATGGGACTGAACTCGAGCCATGTTCATGACGCAGCTGTTAATTCCAAAAAGTTAGATGTTTTATTTAAAAATAATTCACAAATTACCTACGTAGTACCTACTCAATACCCAGGAAAGCCTGCGTACCAATATATTATTTCGAGAAATGCCAGCATGTTTGTTTCTCTAAGGTCTAACTATTATTTTGGTTAAATTTTAACAAACGTAAACGATGAAAAAGACTGTGATGATGTTAATACATATAAGCATAACTTACTGAAACAGTATGACATACAAATAATTTAAAAGATGGCATCATCATCATCATTATTACGGGGTAAGCCAGTCCGGTACAAATCCAAGTTGACTGAGAAATGAGTACTACAAAAACCCAATTACATTTTGCCCAACGTGAATCGAACCCAGGAACTCATGATCAGCAGAACCATTACAACCATTAGAAAAAGACGAGTCATCTCCATCTTAAGTATGCTCATAGTATTTATTTAACTTAAAGTTGATTAATACGATTGTTACTTCGAGTACCAGTCAATATCGTTTATCTTCAGATTACGCATTTTTTTTCACTTCAACGGAATTTCTTATTAATAATCAAATTATTGCAGGTAATAACAACTCGTTTTGCTTGATGAAAAACGCGACAGAAATTATTTCTCACAGTTCTCAAGTCAATAACGCAGTCAATTAATATTTTGGGAACTCCCAAATTATTATGAAATATGATAATGATTTGATTACGAGGAACTTTAATTCAAATAACAGGCGGTTCACGTGAACGCAAAATCGTGATAGAGATCGTCTTGTCATACTTCTTGATTACAATATCGTAATTATGAGGTTCAAATGATTTGATCTCATAAACAAAATGGCCGTCTGATAAAATAGTCAAGGAAAAAAACGTAGAACCATGTACGAGTACGCCAATAACAGATGAGATCATTATTTTCATCAAGGTAGCTGTAGAGTGTAGATGCATCTTCTTGATGTTTCGCGAATTCAGGGTTATTAAATCCTTACTTATATTATACCTAAAATAGAAAGTCAGTTCGTTTGTTTGTTACGTCTTCACGCCAAAATGGCGAAACCGATTTTGATGAATTTTGGTACCTACAGAGATAGTTGGGACCCTGGAGACGGACATAGGCTAATTTAAAAAAAAAAACTGAGATATGGGTGAGAAAGAGGGAAGAAAAGGGGAGACAAAAATATTTTTCTTTGATCATCACGCGGTTTAAAATTAGCGTTAGCTCAAAGTAACTATGCCACGCGGACGAAGTGGCGGGCGGAAGCTAGTAAATAAATAAATCTTTATTTCAGACCATGTGGCCGTAATTATTATTAAAAAAAATATAAAACATGAGCAAGAATAAATGTTCTTAGGATATTTGAGTCCTGCTTTTCTGCAATGACCTGTAGGATGCTGTTAGTGTTACCCCGGACACTGCCTAACAATAACAACGATGCGAGCCGCTTGCGCACTATGGCATGGAAGCCATCTACCCGGCCTCGGCAAGCATACCGGAGGCACTACAAAAGTGGGGCAGCCCTAACAACAAAAAATTTATTGCCATAGTAAAAAGTGTTTATAATTCATAGACTACCTCGTTAGTCTAGTGGTCTCCAGCGCGACTTCTGACCATGAGGTCATGGGTTTGATGCCCAGATTGCGCAGTGTTGTTTGGTTTTTCCATCAGGAATTTCTCAGTAGATCAGCCCCAGAGTATGAATTTTTGCCCGAAAGATAAAATTATAAATTTAATAAATAAGGTATTTATTGGCATTATAAACAAGTTTTTACATGTTTGTGAATCACTGGTGCTTAGTGGTAGGTGTAGTGAAACATCTAGCGTTACATGTAGTTTTTATTATTGAAGAAATGAGAGGGTTTCAGAATGTTTAAAAAGAAATCTGATTTTTTTGTAAAAAATTACGTTGCTTGGGTTTTTGCGCAAAAATCGCTTGCTCGGGTTTTTAAAACACAGGTGATTATCATATTATTGACGACATGGTTGGCGCAGTGGCTGTGCGATCGACTGCTACGCTGCGTGTCGCGGGTTCAATTCCCGCCCGGAACAGGTATTTGTATGGCCTACAGATAGTTGTTCCGGGTCTGGCTGTTTGTGTATGTGAGTTTAAATGTTTGTAAACGCACCTACGATACAGGAGAAATTCCTAGTGTGGGGGGCAACGTTTTCATTAAAAAATAATACTTAATAAAAAATAAGTATCCATCGTATATCCCATATCGTGATTACCAGTGATTTTGATCTGTCCCCCTCCCCCCTATTTTAACCAGACAGGATTATAAGACGACCCCTAACTACTACATGCCTATTTAAGCTAACGCCGCGAAACGCAAAAAAAATCGAGGACAGACAAACACACATGCGCCAATAGTTAGCGCCAATAGTTAATTCCAATTAGAGATTAAAAACATTAACATAACAAAAAGGTCTCGTGGTTGTCTTTGACAGATTTAGAGTAGGTAAATCTCTTAAGTGCGAGCTACGTGTGGATCGGGGTTCCGTAGTAGTTTTTTTTTGTAAGAGTTATGCGTGATACTCATGAATGGATAGTTAAATCTACATGTATACAGCCCCTGGCTGGAGGCTTAACTCTTAGGGCTGAAACGTGAGTTAAACGGGCACCCGCGACAGACACCCGCCGCGTGTCTGCAAGCGTGTGATCTGTGGGTATGTCACAGGTACCTAAAGAGTTCATTCGCTTGGCCTCATATGACAGAACGACACTGGAGTTTCACAATTACTCTTTCTCTGTCGAAAGACATTTTCACAAGCTTTTCATCAAGCGTTATTGACTGAACAAGCACGCGCGTGTTATAGCTGGCTGGCCCCGCGCGTGTCCCCGCGTCGTCGGTTCACTTTTGTATGAAACCGCGCGGTTTGACGCGCTTTTTACTTTCACAGGTCTGTCTTTATTTTTGATACCACTCACAGTTCAACTCCATTGAGTTGTCTAACTGCTCAACCGGAATATGCAGGGTAGTTTGGTTGAGCAGCTAACATAATGTATTGTAATGTATTGTTTAATCTGTTTTTATTTAAATAGCATCTCTCAGATCAAACTGAGGCTTTAAAAAAAAATTAAAAGCTGTGCTGTTTTGATATTTAGGCATTAATTTAAGTTTTGTGTAGAATCCGATAATTATCTAACCTTTTTAAGGGCCGCTAATCATGTGAAAATACAAAATCTCTTAATTTTTAAAGAGAGACATAAAATCTAAAATTAACTTCATATTTGAAAAATTCGTCAGCTGGACAACGGAATGTTTCAAATATACCTACGCACGGAACCCTAAAAAGTAATTTGAAACTTTAGCTCACCTTTCCGATGATATGCGAATGATCTGTGTAGCTGACATCTATCTTCATTGTAACCCGGTTATTCTGAAAAAAAAAAACATTGCCAATTAGTTCAATAATATTTTTGATCACTTGTGAGAGTGATATTAATTAAACAAACCGAGTGGCATCTATCAGTGAATGAACGGCTCACTCGGTATTCGTGACAGTTTAATTATACAACACTATCTGTGTGGTTTCTCACGCTGCCTTAGCTCATAAAGTATCGTAGTGTAATGATAGGCTATGTCAAAATCAGTCCAGTAGTTTCGGAACCCATTCTGCATAAATAAACAAACAAAAATTCTTTCGACTTTAAATAATATTATTAGAATTGGCTTGCTTTTGCCCGCGCTTTTGTCTGCATGGAGGTTGAGGTGTATTACAGGAACACACTTGACCGAAATTAAAAGTTTCCTATTTCCGGACTTGGGACAAGCAGTGAAGCTAGGTCTACCAGTTTGCCAATTCCATCAAAGTCCGTTCAGCAGTGAAGGCGTGTGAAGAGACTGCAGAACTTTTCCTTTCGTAATATCAGGAACTGCTGCATGAAAAAGCATAATGCTCAGTCGAGAAAACTGATTAATCAGCGTGCATGTTGTTGAATACTCTGACTGACGACTCCTACCGTTAGTAATGGGCGCCATATTGGTAACTACCACAGCTACACACCAAGTTAAATATCCACCAACACCTACACACAATAACCCGTCGACACCGGGCAACCAGAGGTTCCCCTGAATATGCAGCACTGGTATAGAGGTCATAAGGTAGGTATCCTCCAATGCAGGGAGTAGGCAGAAGAATCCAGCATGGATGCAGCTGCTTAGCTGACTGATTTTCTTAATCGCCATTACTTACCACATTTCACTTCGTAAATAGGATAAGCAAGACGCAGTGGCTAAGTAACATTTTGAAAGCGATTGTCAAGCAACGACTTTGAGTAGGTAGTCCTCAAGGTAGGTGATGGCCTGGTCTAACCAGATAAACAGTTCCATTGCCTTTACTTCTGATACAAAACTTCAAATTATCGTAAATACAGGCTCCACTTTCTAATTAATCTTAAAGTGTGCTGGTCTGCTAAGATCTTGAAGAATAGTGTGAAGATACTAATATAAATCGATTAGTAATCGATTGATTGAACAACAAATAGTCAGCCCATCACAATTGAATTAAAATGAATAACATACCCTTGTATCCAATAACTGAATTATTTTCTCTCGAGCCAGCTTCACATCATCAGGTCGACCAGCGACTCTCACATGTGGGTCTAAACACAATAATACACACGTTAAATTAATATAAAACCACCAAACTATTCACTAAATTAATCTTCATCGCTTACCAACTTCAAAGAGATCGATAAATTTATTATCACGTAGTTTTCTAATAACATTATAAACTAAATCGTCACTATAATCGTCAAAAATCATTATTACTTCATTAAATATAATTAAAATAATTAATTGATTGCTAAATATGTTATTTCATGTAACGGACACACGCGCGAATCCATTATAAAATAAAATTTTAAGGAGCGCGCCAGCCTGACGCCTTTGAGCTAGTCTATTTGGCGCCGCGGCCCGCCAAATTTACGACGAATAATGCAGGTGTACCGTTTATTTTTTAAAATTTAAAAAAAAATTGTGCGTTCATTTTTTTTCGGATTATTTTTATGATTTGATTTTAGAGTTGCTAGTATTTACCTTTTTTAGAACGAGCTCCAATTTTTAGACGAGCTGGCCAATTTATTAAAGTATTGGTTTCAGTCATTACCTGAAAAGTTATTATTTTATTTTGTAATTACTGCGTAGGTATTGTTGTAGAAATATATTTTTATATTTGTCTTACCCGGTGGAAGAACGCTTGGGCTGTTTGTGATTCATCCAAGTTATCTGGAAAAGTTAATAATTGAATTTCCATGTTTTTTTCTTTATACTAATCTCTCGAGATATATTTACCAGCAAGCATAGCTTCCAGGCGACGTCGGTCAACACGGAATCTTTCCTGGTATACATCTTCAGCACTGTTTAGCCCAAGAATCACTGCTAATTTCTGTAGGTCTTCTGCTGACGTCACAGAATTACTCGTTCCACTTTCGGAAGCCTATAACGGTTATTTGAAAAGGGGTTGATAGACAAAAATAGGACTGATGATTATTTAGTGTGGAGTGTTTTTCTAATTGTATGTTGGTCAATGTAGTAAAAAGGGGCTGCAAAGGGGCTGTGATTTTCAAAATGGCGGAGGTTGTATTCAATGAGGATTAATAGATTTTAACCGTTATTAGCAATTTAACATAAAAAAAAACTTACTTCACTTAGCGTATCCTTGTCTGAATTGTGTTTAAACTCCGATAAATGCGTTTTCACGGTTAAAAAGTTGGCCGATGCCATGGCTAATTGCGCAACAGATTTATATTATTAACAATATAATTATTGCAGTCAATTAGAGTATAAATATATCAATAATGAATTAATAAAATAATTTGTCCAATGAACATAATAATTATTGCAATACTTAAAATTAAACCGTGGTTTGTATACCAGAACTACTTCACGTATTGCTTGACCGAAACCGAGTGAAATGTACTTAAAATATACCTAGGAATGCAGAATACATTCAGTAAAAAAAATGAGGGTAGAGTTAACGTTCAATTTAAAAATGAGCGCAGATTTCTACCCCAAAAGTATGATTATTATAATACTCTATACTTACCATAAACAGTAATTTAAAAAAAAGATTACACTATGTACCTGTTCATCAAAAATAATATTTTTCTAACGCGCAGTAAACATGCATCGTTTGCAACCTTTGCAACACGGAGGCCCGTCTTGAAACAACCAATAAGAATTCCTCCCGCCGCGCCGTGCGCTGACGGCGCCGCGTCGAGACGGCGCCAACGCGTAATTTCTCCACGGACTTTATTTTGTGCCTAGATAAAAAATAGCCAGTTTCTAATTATACTGCAATTTAAATTTTCCTTATTTTTTATGACTGATTTACTTTCTGCCTGGCCTTCGATCGTGTATGTTTTTTTTCCGCAAATCCGCAATCTGTAAATAAATGTTATAAAGTTAAGTTTTCACACCAAGAGATGTGTATATTATAAGCATTATTCAAAATAGTTACAGAATTAGTAGACCTATGGATTCAGTTGTTTATTACAAAACAGGGAAATAAATCACAAATTAAATAAGTTATCTTGATCGTGAATGAATGAAACCATTATGAAACGGAACGTTCCATAAACATTATTTTGAGCGCACGCCCGCCGCGTGAGGTCGCGCCAGTCGGGTTTCTGCGCTTGCCGGTGTAGGGTGTGCGTCCTTCTCGACTCTTGAATTCGTGTCATAGTTAATATAAATCTGATATTTATAAATTAAAATAGCCTTAACTGTATTTAAATTTATTTAAGGGCATAGTGTAATCTTTTATAAGTGTGTTAATTTTACGTCAAGTGTGTATTAACCTCTATTTATTTTATAGTGTTTAAAAAAAAAACGGTGAGTATCAAATAGTTAATTTATTTTATGTAACTGTCCACTCTACTCTCTAAATAAAACTTTTACTGTATTTCGATGTAGAGAAGAATACAAAATAGCCGTTGAGTTGTTCCGAGACGAACAGCTGTTCGCCAACGAAGCGGCCCGACAAGACATCAACACGACAAGCATTGTTACCAAATTATTTTATTGAACACGTTTTCATACGCTCAAATAGTTTTGCACAACATCATTTAAAAAAAATGTTGAGGGGCTTTTAGGCAGTGATTTTATACAGTAAAAAAAATATGTAGACAGAGTAGTGGTCGATAATCACTTATCAGTCATTTTATTCCCGGTATTGTCCCTGCGAACGAACGCCTTTTTGTATTCTTTTTTATTACATATCGATGTTTTATTGTTTAATTGTGTAGGCGTAAAATAAACCTATTTATTCTTTTTGTGGGTACCATTGCATTTCATATATTTTGTTTTGGTAGTAGATAATTATGAATTTTGTAGGTATTTGATTAAATTAAACCTTAGTTTCAAAAATGCATGTTAGTATACCCGCTTTGTGGTTAGATGGCTCCCTTAACAAACTTGAAACTGGACATGCCAAATTCATACCTTAGGTAAATAATTGATCAATTTTATAAAACAGCTGTTTAGAGATTTTCGTATCGTATTTTAGGTGAGAATAATCCTGGATAATTCATACAGTCATAGGATTGTCGAATCGTTATACAAAAGATTTTTTTTTTTAAATAGCTATTTTGACAATTTGATAGAGCTATCGAGTAAAAAGTGTTAGGCTAAAATTTACGTTTACTTTCGAAACATTACCAGTCGAAAAAAAAATTGGAATATTATGGAGTTTTTTAAATATTGTGAGTCGTTTCGTTTTTGTCAATTTAACGATTATCGCTAATTCGCATTTTTTTTCTTTTCTGGATCCCACATTTCAAAATTTTGCTAACCAAGATAAAAAGCTGAAATGCACAACCAACCAACCAACTTGGGTTTTCCAATTTTGTGAATAAGTTCTAAACAATAAAATATCTTTAGACTTAACAACAGTGGAACTTTTCCCCATTCAAATCATAGTCGTAAAACACCGTAATGTTTCCATTAATATATTGGAGGAAGCAATATGTAAGGTGACATGTTACTATTTATTATTTGCATCCGATTAGCATTAATGTTTGTTACTGAGAATTTCAGACATTGTTCGGTACCTTAGTTGGACGTGTAATTGATTATAAATAATGCAGTGTCACACTATTGCAGCATTGATCGTTTTACACGAAAAAAAAGGGCAGTGGGTAGTCTTAGGGGCGGAGCAAAAAAAAAACAGAAATAAGTACCTAATTGCAAAATAATTTCAAATGTGATATTTTATTGATTTTCTGTCCAAAGAAAGGAACAATTTTATAGGTAGTTATTTAATCCTTATCCTTACTAATATTATAAAAGCGAAAGTGAGTTTGTTTGTTCGTCTTCACGCCTAAATAGCCAAACCGATTTGATGAATTTTGGTACAGAGATAGTTGGGATCCTGGAGACGAACATAGGCCAATATAGTAATAATATAAAATATATATATATACCTACTAAAAAGTGACAAAAGGGGGAAAAAGAGGAAATAAAAGGGAAAAGAAAGTTTTTTGATTTCGTCATCACGCGGGTCAAAGTTAGCGTTAGCCCTAAGTAACTAAGCCACGCGGACGAAGTCGCGGGCTAAAGCTAGTAATTTATAAAGAATGCGGTTATTATATTTAATTGAAAAAAATAACGCACCTAATTTTATTGTTCTCATTTAATAGGTACGGTTGCACTGGATTTGAATGAATGTTACAGGTTGAATAAATTTGTACCTAAATCCCCTAGGTACATATTTATTAGCATTACTAAATAAACATCTGAAGTACCTACCTACTCATAAAACTAAATTAAGTCTAAAATTATATCTAAAGTCTAAAGTTTTATTTATGCGGAATACCTTTTCATTTCCCATACACGTAATGAGTCATGATTCAATCATGCAAATAAGGTAACAATATTATAGAAAACTATGTACCTTTAATAAACTAGCTTTTGCCCGCAGCTTCGCTCGCGTTAACCCGTTGGACGATTGTTTACAAAAATGTAGGGTAACAATGTATGTAAAAGTAAAATTCGGGGTAGGTAACACGAACTGTGCTTTTTCCCTTGCGCTTTATTGATTGTAATAGCAAAGCTAAGTTTTCCCTTTTCTGTCCTGTTTCTTCCTCATTTCCCACTTAAAAAAAATGATTATGATTATGTCCGTCTCCAGTCCGGTCACACCTATCTCTGTACCAAAATTCATCAAAATCGGTTTAGCCATTAAGGCGTGAAGACGTAACAAACAAACTTACCTTCGCTTTTATAATATTAGTAAGGTTTAAATACACGGCTTTTCAACCTTCGCGTACCCTACATATTATGTTGTTGGCATTAAAGTGAAATGAAATGCTAGTGTGCCTGTGTCTTCAATTTTCAATGTCATGTCTAAATCAAACGCAATAAGAGCGGAAAGAAAACCAATAACGGAAGGACATGAGGAAGTAGTTTACCAGAGATAAGAAGCGGTTTGTTTTATTTTTTCTTGCTGGCGCTTTTGTGATAATAGACAATCAATGTGCAAAAAGTACTAGCTGCACTGTAGAGACGCTAATGTTCTTTATTCTTGGATTGATCTGATCGACCAAGATAAAATTAAATCTGATCTACAATTATGGAAAACTAGCTTCCGCCCGCGACTTCGTCCGCGTGGCATAGTTACTTTGGGCTAACGCTAACTTAAAACCGCGTGATGTACGAAAAAAAATTTTTTTTTCTCTTCCCTTATCCCACGTTTTTTTTTGCCTATGTTCGTCTCCAGGGTCTCAGTACCAAAGGTGTGGCCATTTAGGCGTGAAGACGTAACAAACTCACTTTCATAATAATTTCGTACATTTATTGTTTTCTCCACATATCATTAATTTTTAAATATTTCTTAAAATCATCATTAGTAAGGATAAAACCTAATTATTTAAACACTCTGAATCCATTGCTGAACAAGCTTTTCCAAGTTGCCCTAAAACACTCGTTTTTTTTTGGGGTGGGAAATCATCAAATAACTTCCCCTGCACTGGGCGGAGCGGGGGGCATGTCAGACTTTTACTGACTAAATTCCACCCATGTTCCTTCTATTGCCCTTTACGTTCCGGGGCCGGGGTATCTCTTTCGAACAACCCGCAACCCCGGGACAACCCGCAACCCCGGACAACCTGCAACCCCGGGCCCTAAAACACCCTTGGATCAGTATCGATCCTTCCACATTTTTAACGTTGCATGTCTAGGTAGAAATAGTTTAAATATTATTTAATCAGAATGTTAATTAAACTTATTAAATGCAAATTTTAATGTCGCCTTCATTGTCATTATTTCAATGACATAATTGGGATCAGATAATGTTACTAGTTATTAGACGAATAGAAGCTGTAGGGCGATGATCACGCAAGACACGATCGATCCGACCTTGACTGGTCTGTGTGAAAATAGATTTGTGCGAATTAGGTTCGCGTTAGATTCAGCTGGGTCATGCTCCAGTCTACTTAAGCAAAAACTGTGAGTAATTCACCTAGCTGCGTCGATAAAGTTCTGTGACCTTTTAGTTTAGCTTAAATCTTTTGCGCTGATTTTATTAAAGAATGTTAATGACTTTAAATCATCCAAGTATCATTGCTAGGCATTGTTTTTGCCTGTGACTTAGTTTGCAAGGAGGTTAGAAGTTATCCCGTGGGATTATGACGAATTTAGACATGAATACTAGAAAACTAGTAGACGACCTAAGAAGAGTCGAGAATTCCTAACCTAAGTGCGAAATGTAATAGAAAACGGTTCTTGTGTAAAAACACAACAGATAGGCAGACAATGTTGACAATACGACGGCGACAATGTGGACGACACCGTTGGCGCAGTGGCTGAGCGATCGACTGCTGCGCTGCGTGTCGCGGGTTCGATTCCCGCACTGAACAAATATTTGTATGACCTGCAGATAGTTGTTTCGGGTCTGGCTGTTTGTGTATGTGACTTTGAATGTTTGTGAACGCACCCACGATACAGGAGAAATTTTAGTGTGAGGCAACGTTTAAAAAAAATAGGAATGTGTATGAATGAAGTAATTCATCAGTTAACCACCATCATATAACATGCAGAAATCGATTTTACAATGTTCAACCGTGGATACCGGTAAAATCCTTGATACTTAAGTAAGGATTCACAGAAATGTTATAAAAACATGCAGGTATTGGTTTACGACTAGGGAATGCAATCTCGAGGCGAGATCGCAAATTCGAGATCTCGCGAGATTAGAAATGTCAATCTCGCGAGATCTCGGGAATTTCGAGATCTCGGCTGAAATTTAAAAAAATATCGTTTTTCTTAAGTAAGTAAAATGCAAAGAAAACAGCTTAGTTTTCTTTATTACGAGAGTAAGATACAGAACGAATTGGAAAATAAAACCCTCATTTATTTAGTAATCATTTACTATTAATAATAATTAAGCCATTAATGAACATACGAATTACAATTAAGTTTTTGAAATTAAAATTACCAGTCTTTGGTTTATAAAGATATAAAAATTAACAACATCTCTCACGGTAAAGAATTTTAACAAAAAATAGACTCTTTATTGCGCAGTAAACCGTTCTTATTTTTCATTTAAGAGCATGGATCATTAATGTAGTAAACGGTTACAGTAACTACTTATCAGTAGACTTAAGTTGAACCTATGTTAGAGTACAAAATTAATAAATATAAAAGAAACAAGTCTTATGAGTGGTTTTGGAAATAACTCCTTATAAAACATCATCAGCGTAAATTGCGAGCGTAATGCGTCCCTGACCGCCATTCAATCTCGTCAATCTCGGCCGAGATCTCGTCATTTTATGCTTCGAGATTAATCTCAAAAAATAAGGCGAGATCTCGCGAGATCTCGATCTCGCGAGATCGAGATTGCATTCCCTATTTACGACACAATTAGCACTAAACGAAAATTATTGCAATAAAACACATAAACCTTTTGAAAGGCAATCTCTTTATTGAGTTTAAAGGTGCGTGCAGAGGGGCTTGCCAGAGCCTCCGCCTGTCGGGGTTGCGGGTTGTTCGAAAGAGATACCGCGGCCCCGGAACGTAAAGGGCAATAGAAGGAACATGGGTGGGTTTTAGTCAGTACAAGTTTGACACTCCCCCCCGCTCCGCCCAGAGCGGGGGAAGTTATTTGATGATTTCCCACCTCCAAAAAAAAAGGTGCTATAAAAATTCAGTAACCCAGTACAAAAGATCTTTTCGTCTCTTTCATTCAATCTGCAAGGAAAGGTACAAAATGTTAGTCATCTTGCAGATGTCCATTTGTACAGCTCAATGGTAATTAAGGTAAGATTTTTTCACCGGTCGACTCCGTTATAGGCTGGCGCCAGGCGATCAGGCGCTAAATTCACCGTTAAGGTGATTTTTATTACTTGTAACATTTTTAATTTGATACTTTTGAGGGTAGCAACATTATCTGTTAAGCCGGCATGTGAATCTCAATTGTGTTTACAGAAAACAAGTTGTTTGGAGTGTTTCTAAGCTGCTAGTTTATGTCATAACAATTAAATTCATTGGAATCTTTATTTAAGGCCACTTAGTAACTACTGTCATCTATAGGTGACTCAATGACGCTTGCCTTCTAATTTACATAACTATCTAGCAAAGAAACCTGTAAATTATACCATTTGTTAGAAGTATATTGTCAAAGTTGGACATCTTACCGAATTTACTAATAAAACTTCAATTTTATTTCCTAGTTGTGTAATCTGCAGTTTATAACTTCGTATTGTTAGTCCGATTTGTTTTCAAAACATGCATTTTGAGATAAAATTTATTCGGAAATGGGATTTTGTCTTGAATATTAAGCCGTACTTATGCCGTGGAAGCCAATATACTTGAAGAATACGTTCGAAAATTTGCTAATACTTATGTAAAGGTGTCATGGTAAGAAAATTAACACTTCTTAGTCCGTGTATCTTGACATGCTTACTTTCCTTCGAAATGCAACGTCATCCGGTCATTAGTAGTGTTAACACATGCTTAAAAGTACTCATTGAATGTTTAAAAAAACTTGTTTGCAAATTATTATCAGTTGGTCTTGCACGGCAAACCCAGATAGTGTGTTATTGCTAATTTGATGATTTATTTAACTTTCTCGCCTCACTTGCCTAGTTGTCGATCTCATATAAGTGTGTAAGAAGACGAGTTGAACCATACAAATGACGTCGACGGTTAAAGTGTCTTACGTAGCGGAAATTTCTGTTTGCTAATTTAATCTAACATGTCCATCTCCGTCACTTTTTAATGTAAATGCCAAATGTGTCAAATTGAATTGTATTGAGGTTACTATGGTTTTATTAACAACTTGTATGTACTTGATTACATATTTTATTTGATTCGGGTATTCGCCACGGCGAGCAAAAACGTATTTTATTTTGCTTATTACAATAAACTTAATTTGCTAGGCAAGCATTTTTTGACGTTTATTTCTTTTTATTTCAGATCCTCAAGTCATTCCAAAAGCGTACACCATGGCCAAAACAGAGAAGTCTTTTCCAAGAAACTTTACAGGTAAGAGGCTCTCGCGTGACCTAATATTATTACCTGAATATTTAATTAAGGACGTTTTTGTGGTAATCTAAGAAGCTCTAATAAAAGTATTGTACCGGATTTGATGCTATGAATCGTTTTATTTTAGTCTGCCAATATATTTCCACGAATTTAGTTTTTATAATGTTTTTTTTTGCAAAACCACATACCGAAAATTTTACCTTTGAAATTAAATTGACCATTAATTTATTTTAAGTACTAGTTACAAACTTAAGATAATCGAAATATTTCGCAAACGTTCCAGTCACAATTCCATATAAACGTGGGTAAGGGACACTTCAGTTGGCAATACTTTATGGCGAAGACAGTGACGTACACCGCATCTCCCGGGCTTTGGCAGCCCGCCATTTTTAAAAATAAACGCGCGAAACCGCGGCTCCTTGTCAATGCATAATCGTATTTCCGGTTTTCCGCAACACCTCGAGTTTTGTGTAGTATCTATTTATTCTCTGTACGTCTGCGACAACGTCTAGACGTTAAAAACGATAAGTTATTGACCTGTCGAATTCAAAAGATCGGAATGAATAAATCGGTAAATATTCTTAAAAATGCAATCTTTAAAAAGAGGTACCTAATATTCAGAAAAGTCATCGAGCTTTGTATGCTTGCACATTTTGTATGCAGTGGAATGTTTTTTTTTATAAATTGATTAAACAGATGTATGTGCATACAATTTTGATGAGTATGTGTCAGAGAAAAAACCGGCAAAGAGCGAGTCAGACTCGAGTACCGAAGGTTCCGTAAAAAATCGCGACATAAACAGCCATATCTTTTTTCTTTTTTCACAGCACAAAGGGACCACAGAGTTGAGTATAATTTCAACTCAATACCTTGTTAAAAGGGTCTTGACAGATAGATATATAGAGAAAGGTTAATAACCCTAAAAACAGTAGCCTAAGTGCTATTATAGCACTTAGGCTACTGTTTTTAGGCTATACCTGACTATATCTGTGCCAAATTTCATCCAGATCTTTTCAGTCGTAATTGGGTAAAAAATTATAGATATCTCTACTCAATCACAGCGCTTAGCAATTTGAATAGAAGTAAGATGGATATGGGATGCTTGAGGTATAGGGGTCATGATACCTAGCCACATTTAGCTACCTGATGCAGTGATGCTTGCTACATCTTTGCCCAATTCTTCGTTATTAAAGCAAAGTCTGATACAATAAAGTTTAACGACAAAATAATAGTCATAACGACAATTCCACAGCAAATTAAAATGTGTCGTTGTAGTAAGTTTAATCTTATCGCGTATGATTCACGATGAATCATGGAGTCTTAGGAACTAACTGCAGACGAGCGATTAGCGAATCGCTCAATCGAGTTGCTTGGTGTTCGGATTTGACTCTCATTAATTAGCCGAATTTAAGAGGAAGTCTGGGAGAGGCATTGTGTGGTAATCGGCAGGCTTTGTATGGGATATGATGCAAAGGAATGAGGAAAATGTGAGGATATTTTGAATATGAATTTTAATGGCATAAGAGTAAAGGGAGACCAAAGAAACGAATAATAGATTGTTTGAAGGATGATATGGCGAGAAGGTAGATCTGATGAGATGACTATAGAGAACTATGGAAGAAGACAAGTTGCGCTGGCAAGATTCATTCAATAACTCAAGACACGCAACCATAAACGCATGCGCACTTGCGAAGTACTAACACTTACATGAGAATGGGGACAATTTATTCACATTCCGTTGAGATTTTGATGCGTAAGCACATGCCAACTGCGGAGAGGCGCCAATAGTTTGGCAACACCATTGTAGCATGCAGTAAAAGAGATTTTATTGATGTCGCGAAAGATGACATGGTTGATGTTTTGTATCGCGTGGTACCTAACCTGGTGTCAGAGATTTATGCTGGCTATGGGTTTCTAACTTGGCTTTGCATACTGTCGATGGCATGCTGGTTTTCTCACTATGCTTTCCGTTACCGATGCAAGTGATAATTTTAAAATCCTAATTCCTACTTAATTTTATAAGCGCGAAAGTTTGTATGGATGTTTGTTACTATTTCACGCAAAAACTACTGAATGGATTTTAATGAAACTTTACTATAATATAGCTTATACATCAGAATAACACATAGGCTACAACTCATAAAGATATATTGTATATTTTATCACTGAGTAAAACCGCGAGGCGCAACTAGTACGCACATAAATCCGATAAATAAGAGGTCCGTCTGTGGATGGGTGACCACCCGTTACATACAGAGTTTTCTCTGTGTGTGCACGTTAAACTGTTGATCAAATCAAATCAAATCTTTTTATTTGTAGAACATAGGTAAAACATAAGTACAGATGTCAATAATCATAAATAGAACGCTATGTTTGTCAGATCCTGGCTGTCATTTGTAGATCTTTGACAGTCGTTACAAGTAGTCAGTGTCCCGAAAGTGTGACAACCATGTCTTACCAAAGGGTATCGTATTACCTAGTACTGACCGGGTTGTGGAAGTCAGATAGGTACAGAAATTCTGGTATTTAGCTGCATCCGGTTAGACTGGAAGCTGGCCCCAAAAAAGTTGAGAAAAGGCAAATATGATAAAGTAGTTACGTTACTGACCTAACCAAATAAAAACTGCTTCATTTCTAGACAGACGTTTGTGCCAGTAAAGCATGATTTGGCAAGTGTATCATTAATTGTAATAAAAAACATAACTGATGGCGACGCGCCGTCAATCTAATAACGGTGATTGGTTTGAATTTGGAGCTGTCAAAAGTTAATAAGCTTGTCACAGAATCGGAAATGTTCATGTGGATCTGTCACCTTGACACAAAAATTATGAGCTGAAGTAGATCAATTGAATTGGAGCTTAGCTGTTGTGTAAGGATGTTAGTAGCGTTAAGATTAAGCTTAAATGCACAATGCACTAGGAATTTCTCCTGTATCGTGGGTGCGTTTACAAACATTTAAACTCACATACACAAACAGCCAGGCCCGAAACAACTATCTGTAGGTCATACAAATATTTGTTCCGTGCGGGGATCGAACCCGCGACACGCAGCGCAGCAGTCCATCGCTCAACCACTGCGCCAACTGTGCCGTCAAATTCAATTGGGTATTTCCATCAGAAAATTCTCAGTAGAGGCCACGGAATCTCTGTTTGTGTCAGGTTTATGTTATAGCTAGGCCTTATTTTTTTTAAACAATCTGTAAAAGATACGACTACTTATATTATAAAAGCGAAAGTGAGATTGTTTGTTTGTTACCTCTTCACGCTTTAATGGCTAAACCGATTTTGATGAATTTTGATACAGAGATAGTTAGGAACCAGGAGACGGACATAGGCTAATTTAATAAATAAAAAAAATGTGGGATGTGAGGGAGAAAGAGGGAAGAAAAGTGAAAACTTAGCGTTGCTATTACAAATAAATAAGGCGCAAGGGGACCTGTGTTACCCCGAATTTAACGCGAGCGAAGCCGCGGGCAAAAGCTAGTTCCTCAATAAGTAATTGCACCTAAGTTAGTCAGTCTTACTTAAGTACCGCATGTAATAACCGATCAGCCGGCAGCGGTATACCGTTAGCCACTTCACATGACCACTGCAATTAGCTAGCTGCCATTAGCATGCACTTTGCTTACAGTTGAGTACATAATCTTAGCGTTTAACTGGTAAAACACACAATTTTCTTCGAGAATATACGGCCAGGGCTAAAGCTAAACACATTAACACAAGACGACTCCCGGCCACCGTAGAAGGTCTGTGGACGGTAGTCAACAAGATTCCCGCACAATGTAGACGTACAACGTAGAAGATATAGATTTCTCGTACAATGAGAGATCTGTGTAAACTGGTTTTGTACAGCTTGATTTTTTGGCGTCCGTACTAGTTGGAGACAGGCGATTGTGTATAATGTAATAATTATGTAGATATAATATAAAGATTTCGCTTGGTCACAAACCTCCTAAATTCAGTCATTCATTACACAAACTTTCCTCAAAAACCACACACCGGATCAACGCAGGGAGACAGGCGATTGTGTATAATGTAATATGTATAAAATCGTCGCTTATTTAAAAAAAAACTAACTACTCGGTGTTCAGAGTAAAATATATATTGATCGTAATTAACCATCTATCCTTCTCCGAACGCAATGCGATAATTACGCTGCGTGAAACCCAACGTTCGCTTACTTTCGTTCAAACTTTCCAAAGAGGCTCTTACAAACTAATCTCCATTAATCAAGTTAGGTTTCTATGTGATTTGACAGAACATGCTTCGTTCGGAAAGGTAAGCTTTGAATGTCAACTCATGTTTTTTTTTTATTTAATCCAAAAAAGATTCTAGTAAAAATGTTCTCAGATTCATGAAAGGAACTTCATTAGCAGAAGAAAATAAAATTTTGGGCGTTTATTCATTACTATTATTAGTTATGGTGAAAACGTGAAGATAGCCCGCGAATATTATTTTTGTTTGTTTATATGTACCGAATAGGCTCCGAAACTACTGGACCGATTTTAACCATTTTTTCACTAATAGAAAGCTAAATTATCAGGAAGTCACATAGTCTATATAACATCACGCTACAATACTTAGAAACTGAGCAACGGGAGAAGCCGCTGGGCACAGCTAGTCCTACTAATATTATAAATGCGAATGTTTGTGAGGATGGATGGATGGATGCATGGATATTTGTTACTCTTTCACGCAAAAACGGCTGAACGGATCTTGATGAAATTTGACACAGGTAAGTACATTATAGTCTGGAATAACACATAGGCTCCTTTTTTTCGATATCACGCGGGCGAAGTCGCGGGCGCCAGCTAGTAGGCTCCATATAACATCACGCTTCGACACTTACAAGCTGAGTAACAGGTGAAGCCGCTAGGCACAGCTAGTATATAATAATTAAGACAAGACCACACCAAACAGGAAAACCCTGTGAAGTCTGAAGATAGAATCTGATCTTACTATGACGCGGGTACATTAGAAACTGTGATTACAGCGTCCGTCACGAATCTCTGCATGAAAAATCGTGTCTGTTCTTCTATTTAAAAAATGAACAATATAAACTTAGTGTTGCAAATTGCATGATATTGTTGTTTTTTAGTACGAAGTGGCTTTTAATATTCCAAGTATTGCTACCACATAATCATGTCTGTTTCGTTCTGGTTTAGTTAGGGTTGCCATCCTTCCGGGTTTCCCCGGATTTGTCCTAGTTCAGAGGGCGTTCGGGGAGCGTCCGGGAGGGTTTTCATTTGTTGTCCGGGTTTTTAAAATTTGAAGTTTAAATTGGGCGATTCAATTAATTAAATTGCACCGCTCGTGATATGTACACTTCACCGTCCTCCCAGTCCCCATGCGCACTTCGACTCATGTCTACGCAAACTTTTCCGTCCTCCCACCCCCCGTGAGCACTTCGACTCTTGTCCGGGTTCTGGACTAAGAAATCCGGGGTTTTCACGCGTTTTATCCTGGTTTCCAAATTTTAAAGATGGCAACCCTAGGTTTAGTACTTATTATGAATCCTTTAATACGGATTGGAAATCATCGAATTATATAAACCGCTCTTTGCGAAGCAAATTCAAAAGTCATTTATTAAAACTAGTGTGATGATCAGCACTTTTTGAACGTCATTACACAAGACAGTCCCCAAAACACCCACCCTTCACCCGAAGCGCGGGGGTGTGTTAGACTTTTACTGAACCCATCCAAGTTCCTTCATTTGCCCTTTATGTTTCGAAGCAGCGGTATCTCTTTCGAACAACCCACAACACCGGTATTATGAATACTTGCATCATCATAATTTTCCTGCTCTGTCCTATTCTATTTGGGGTCGGCGCAACACGTCTTCTTCCATTCTCCCCTATAAGACGTCATGGTATCTATCGTATAAATGATACCGTGACGTCCTTTTCATGTTTATGCTTGGCGTTCTTAGCGTTGCCATACAACGTGGTTACGCGGCCAGTCTGACAGCGTTGAGGACGAATTTTTTGACGCTGTTTTTTAATTTATTTATAAGTTAGGTAGTTAATCCTTTTAAAGTTTATTAAAACAGCAATTGATTACGTACTAAAAATAACTCTGTAAATAAAGATCGATTTAAAGAACAGTTCAGTGTCTTTAAGACGAGGACCGTATCAAGTGGGCCAGACAGCTGTAAATTCTAGCCAACGAACCCGGATATAATACTGTACTTTTGAAAAAAAAAACAACCTCTCCATATTTGTCTTTTTTCAAAGTCAAAGCTGATTTTACTGTTTTGCTGAACACCATACAGTCCATAAAATATATTTTGAGGTGTTATGTGACAGCAAAGCAGAGGCATATTTTGAGGTGTTATGTGACAGCAAGGCAGGCCCCTCTGCTTTGCTGTCACATAAGCCGAGGTTGCGGATTGTTCGAAAGAGATACCGCGGCCCCGGAACGTAAAGGGCAATAGAGGGAACATGGGTGGGTTTTAGTCAGTACAAGTCGGACACTCCCCCAAAGTTTTTTCATAAAGAACACCTTTTTTATGTGAATGCGTAGTTCATTGTTCTACCAATTTACGCATTTTTTTCGTTCATGACTTAAAATGCATGTCATTGACTAATATTTAAATAATAATAATTTCGTTTTGAAATCATAATGTCAGCACGTAAACCAAATTCGATTTCATATATTCCTATAATCGGTGGGGTCGGCTTCCAGTCTTACCGGATGCAGTGGAACACCAGTATTTTACATGAAGCGACTGCCTATCTGACCTCCACAACTGTTAGTACCTACTGGGTAATACGATACCCCTTGGTAAGACTGGTTGTCAGACTTTCGGCACACTGGTCAATTTCACATATCCAAATATGTAATTCGTTTCTAAAATCTAGGCTGGTATAGGGGAATACCTGTGCATAACCATTAACCAATGAAGATCTCTTCCAAGAATAGGTGATTAAAAATCTCGTAAAACTTGATTTTTATTATCTTTACGTCAACGATTGAATCATTCGATAATGATAACCAAATTGCATACACAATTAAGCTGTTAAAGATTCTGTGGGCAGATAAATTACTTGTTTACTTATCTAAACTATGGGAACATTGATTGACTGCCGGGGTTGGGGTTGTTCGAAAGATATACCACGGCCCCGGAATATAAAGGGCAAATCAAGGAACATGGATAGGTTTTAGCCAATAAAGGTGTGACACTCTCCCCCTGCTCCACCCAAACCGGGGGAATTTATTTGATGATTTCCTACCCCAAAAATAAAAAAAATGACTGCCGGGGTGGCGGGTTGTTCGAAAGATATACCGCGGTCCCGGAACATAAAGGGCAAAAGAAGGAACATAGATTTGTTTTAGCCAATAAAAGTCTGACCCTCCCCCCCTGCTCCGCCCAAACCGGGGGAAGTTATTTGATGATTTTCCATCCGCAAAAAAGGGCATTTTAATCTAGTCATATTGTCTTTTTCGTTCAAGTACCGTTTCTTACTATCTTCAGTAATTTAACGAGAAGCATATTAATTAAAGGCAGACGTCTGTCTGTACATTGACTTAGTTAATAATGAAACGTATCATTCTTTTTCTTTTCGTGTCAATGAAACTCATATTGTGCTAGTAGTATCATTACTAAATCTATTATCTAGTCCCCATCACCATCTGCTTAGTTTTTTCATAACTATGTTGGGATTGACTCCCTGTCCAACCGGATGTAGCTGAATACCAGTATTCTAGATGGTCTAGTTACTGGCTAACGATATGCCCCTTGAACCTAGCCTGTCTTTTAAGGGTCCCTTACCTTGAAAGGAAAAAACCCTTTTAGGATCACTGTGTTCGTCTGTCTCATTTTTTTTTAATTTCACATATGCCTAAATGGCCACTTATAAAATGCCGAGAATTTTCACGGTCGGGTTGGTCGTCCTATGGAGAAGAACCGGCAATAAACTTTTGTTACCCTTTTTAAATCATTTGGTTTTACAATGTTGTTGTTACAGCGTTATTACTTATGTATGAGAGAACAGTGTACTTAGGTCTGTCTGTCAATGTGCTTTATCTCGGGAACGCGTGAAGGCATCGACTTTAAATTAAAAACATATACTAGTCCCTTTGAGTTGTAAAAATCAACCTGAAGTCTACGCAGTCAAAAGATATGGCCGTTTATATCGAAATTTGGTACGGAACCCTCTGTGACCGCAACCGCAAAATCTATTTATTTTAAAACAGGGAAAATCATCTTCACTAACCAGTCTATTAGAAGTGTTTACTAGATGTCCATTGACAATATTTACACATGTCTGCAACAGTCTACGTTTTACAACACTAGCGTGGGTGCAGTGCTATTTACGAAAATGTCATATAGCTTTTATTTTGCGTATTGACCGTGGCATACTTCTTTAGTTTTCATTGAAAACTTTTTCGATTTCTTTTAACAATAATACGACGAAAAATGTCCTCGAATATTCGTTTGTGTGGACACCTACCTTGTCACTGAATTCATTTTTTTTTAATGTGTGTGGCTTTTTATTAATTCTGGCACGTTGTATATTTTTATGCTACGTCAATCAATTTTAATATTTTCATCATTGAGCTGTCACATAAAATACTTCCGTAAACAAATTAGATTTTTTTTTAATGTTTTACCGCCCATTTTTTCTGAGATTGCACTTTTTTTAAAACACAGGAACTAACACGTTGTATATTAAAATGATATGTCATTTTCCTTATAGGCCGTTTATTTCAGATGGGAAATAATCAAATAACATCCCCCGCTCTGGGCGGAGCAAGGGTAGTGTCATACTTGTACTTATAAAACCCTCCCATGTTCCTTCTTTTGCCCTTTATGTTCAGGGACCGCGGTATCTCTTTCGAACAACTCGGAAACCCGGATAGTATATGCCTAAATAGTAAAAGTATTTCATAAATACATCGACTTTGACATTGTTAGGTTTAGTTATAAAACTTAGTAAAGTTATTCAGCGATTGTTGAACCATACATTTGTTGACGTTTAAACATGACTTTAAACTTTAATCCAGTAGGTATTAATGAATAACCCCACACTATAAAGGGTGTCATAAAAATGGCATGATTAAAAACACGTTATGCAAAGAAAAAGCTCCAGTTCATTTTAATAACAGTTGTAATGAATTTGCATACTATTTACATACCGCGTACCGGTTTATTACCGGTATTGTATTGACCCGACATTTCGGTACCCTAGATTTTGACAATATGACAGCCATGTACAAAAACCGGTCCTGTTTCACGAACAAAAAACAAGTATGTACGACGACCAATCATTCTATGAAAACCAGTTTACGCTGATATCTCATTCTACGGGACTTGTATACAATGAGAGTTCAGGTTATAATAGATCTTATAGTTTTATGTGGCACCGTGAGTACATAGCAATATTTTTTCATTTGTAAAACTAACTAACAGTTGTCAAAGTCGCACTGGCATAGTTTTCGGTATGTCATTATAAAGTGCATTGACTCTGTATTAAATAAACAATGACATGCAATTTCAATTGAGGAACTTCAGTTAATAAACGGAACTACGTAATTACTATAATAGGTTTGTAATAGCTCGATTGTAGCGGTAAATAATAGCTTGATAACCGGTAATGTCATCGCTTCGAACGTGCGTTACATCACTGATTGTGTGACGTCACATGTCAAGATATCGTCAAATCACACACGGTATTTCACACCTATTTAGTACAAAAAGATTTAAAATTCAAAGACTTATAGAGCGGACTTTGGGAATATTTTTGTACAAAATGTACAGATTGTTAAAAATAGGGTAACCAAATTTGATGTTTATTTTTCGGGACAAAAAGAACTCACAAGGGATAATGCCTGATAAGCCGCCTCAAAGAGATGTCAGCATCGGTTTTAGTCAGTACAAGTCTGACACTCCCATCCGCTCCTCCCGGAGCGGGAGCAGTTATTTGATGATTTTCGATCCGAAATAGATAATGAAGAAAAGTACTATTTATTCAATCCCTCATCCGGTTTTTTTTTAAATACGACGCGTGTAAACCTACTTGCAAAATAAACATAATGTATCATTATCATTCATCGTCAATCGTACGATTTACAAATACACTTCTTGTATCTTATTAATTCCTAAAACAGAGATATACTTAATCGCATCTGCACCAAAAATTCAAAATTATGATTACACAGCCACAATTTTACGTTTACTATATCTCATAACTCAAATCGTAAGTGAACATTTGCAAAATACTGAAGCATTTGAGCGTCAATACACTTTTGTCGCGATTAAATGGCCGTGTTTACTGGCTCCAACCAGCCAGGGTCATGATCCAGCAAGTGGACTGAATACCAGTGATTTGCATACGTGCATAATAGAACACGTGCTTATTAAATCCGTCTATTTACCAGCAGCTAGTCAACGGTTTTAGGTTGATTAATTATATTTTTTTCTATACGATATTGTTGAGCATGGGGTCTGGCACATCCGGGTACGACCCCAGAGTTGTAGCCTGTTGATGAAAATAGCGTTGCCCCGTATTTAATGGGGCTTTAAAACTTAGATGTACTATAGGTTCATCTCTACCTAGTCTTTGATGGGGAAGGCTTATCCCCTATTTAATTTGTTAATGTACTACAATAGGTAGATCTGCGTAGTCTTTCGAATATTACAGGGTGTTAACACCCTGTGTAGACTGTTATGTTGGATTCTTAATAAAAGATGTCCATTAAGTATGATAATGGTTTATTGACAGGAGACACAGGAATGTACACATCGTAAGACATGACAGTAAGAAGTGAGGCAGAGCGCCATCAGATCACAGATAATACATAGACTAGTGAAGACCATAATAGTACAACTAAATAGTGATGTTACAACATCCCCCTTGTTGAGTTCAAATTAGACCCCTGACTGACAATTAATATAAGTGCTATGCCATTTGACTCTATACAAGACAACATGCTTAATTATACTTATAGTTATACTTAAACTTTACTTATGACTTTATTTATAACTTAACTTAATCAATTTCTTCAATTAACCTTCTGGTAGGTTTTACAATACGACCTGACCTAGTTGTTACATTTGAGGATTGTTGAGATGAGGGTGGCAGATTAGAAGTTGTACATTTTTACAATTGAGTGGGGACAATGTGCAATCCTTACACGTTATAATAAATAAATAAATAAATATCTTGGGACAACTCACACACGGCTATCTGATCCCAAGCTAAGCAGAGCTTGTGTTATGGTAACCAGACAACTGATATACATACTTATATAATTTATAAATACATACATATTATAGATAAATCACACCCAGACACAGAACAAACAATCATACTCATCACACAGAGTTTGTCCTGGGTGGGAATCGAACCCACGACCTCCGGCTCAGCAGTCAGGGCCACTAACTACTAGACCAACAGGCCCGTCAATACTATTATTATTTTCATTGCCACTACTAACCGCAAACATTTTTATCAAAATATTTGAACTTATGAAGGTTAAACGATGTATGACGAACTACGCACTGTCGAAACCACTGAACACGACGTAATACCATGCCATTTGCTAGAACGAAAAATAGAGCGTGCTGCTGCTGAACGCATCATAGATGCTGCGATACGCGAGTACGACAGCATTCTCTCTCTGTTTATCGCCCGCAGTATCTGAACATGTAAAAATAAAATTCCGTACTTCTACAAAAGATTCAACACTTAGTGTTACCGATAGCACATCCTAACAACACCTGCATAAAAGAACGTAAATTAAGAAAATATGTCTCAAAAGACAGTAGACCTAACCATTGAAATGCACCTTATAGTGAAACGAAAAAGAAATGAAGTTAGAGAACATACCTTAAAAGATCTTCGCAAGGTAACGCTGGATTGCACTGATGTTAGGGAAGCTTAGCCTTGCAGTAAACTCCTGGAGGCTGATCATGCTGAAAGCAACAAGACATTAGCTAGCACTACTACAAAGCTTAATAAAGCACATATTATTATTAGTAGTATTTTTTAATGTATCCCAATAGCGCCGGCGCCTACAGTACCTGAACCCACATTTGGCAAGCCAGCTTTTATATGATGTCGAAACTCGTTGTATAAGTGTAGGATCAATAGTGTGTATTTGGCAGGGCTTGTTGCGAATTAGTGAAAGCAAGATGTTAAATTTCGACCTTGGGTCTTATAGGAGTATGAAAGTAATGATGCCAGTAGGCTTACTAATTCTAATAGAAGTATTGTTTTAATCGTACTTCAGGTTGGGAAAGAGATAAATGAGGAGCATGCAGCAATGTAGATAAGAGTAAAGGAAGAAACGATGGTAGGACTGTATGAATGATGATATGGCTAGAATGGAGCTGACTGATGAAATGACGAGTAAAGTATGGGAGAAGAAGATATGGTGCGCCGACCAATAATAAATAGGGATAAGAACAGGAGAATAATGATGTGTAGGAAAGAGATGAAGGTAGGCGTTTTGTTAAGCTCTTTCTTCTTTTCATCACTGAATTAAGATTAAAGATATACTGCTATAACAAGTGGTAATACAGTCCTAGTATCCTACTATAGAAATACTCGATATACCTTCAATATTTTCAAAAGAATCGGTCTCACAACATAATTCTGATCTCGTAAAGTAGGTGTGCGAAAAGTTTATTAAACAAATTCCGGAACGTAAGAACGTGGCGTAAGATTCCAAACAGTTTTTTAATAAGACTTTAGAACAAACGCTATTTCTTGTTCGTCACAAATGGCTTAGATATTTCTGGCTGTCATGCGGCGAAGGTGGTGTAGCGACCTGATCTTGTTGGCGGGGCTAACGTCGCCAGAGATCGCGCAAGGTAGAAAGGTTTTGAAAAAGAAAGGAAAGGCTTTTGCCCAGCCGTGGGACACTAGATAGGTGGACAAAAGAAATGCGGTACTGACACCTGAAAATATGGTGACTAATGTGTTTTTGCGGCCGGGGTTGCGGGTTGTTCGAAAGAGATGCCGCGGCCACGGAACATAAGGGGCAATTGAAGGAACACGGGTGGGTTTTAGTCGGTACAAGTCTGACACTCCCCCCCGCTCCGCCCAGAGCGGAGGAAGTTATTTGATAATTTCCCACCCCCACAAAAAAATGTTTTAGCGCGACCATCATCTCAAAATGTTGTGAGAGTGACCATGCTTGCGATAAAAATAGTCCAAGGATTTTGATTTCTCTTACAACTGTTATATCACATTTCTATTCTCCGTCGCTAGTAGTAAACGTTTTTTAACATTTAATCGGCAGTTGTTTTAGTTCATGCGCACATGGTTTTCAGCGTGCGTTGCCAAGTTTTTTTGCGAGCATTTAAAACTGTCGTGATAATTGCTATTTCTCGTTGGATGGTCTAACACGTGTTCTATGGAAACGTGATCTCTAGTCGCTAGGCGTAGGTGTTTATTATCTATATTATATATGAAAATAGATGTTAGTTATTTCATGATTCGTGAAGAACTCATGGCAAAGTAATATCAGACGCTCGGGTTAATTTTTACATCGAGTCTCGCTTGCCTATGTTTGTCTGTAGGTGGGTGACCAACTGAATACCGTTTACATACCCAAGTTTCCTCCGTGCCTCGGAAAGTACGTTAAACCGTTGGTCCCGGCTGTCATTTGTAAATCGTTAACAGTCGAGTAGTCAGTGGCCTGTAAGTCTGACAACCAGTCTTACCAAAGGGGTATCGTATAACCCAGTACTAACTGAATTGTGGAGATCAGCTAGGCAGTTGCTCTATGTAAAATATTGTTGTACAGCTGCATCCTGATACAATTGAAGCCGACCCCAATATAGTTAAGAAAAGGGTACTTCATAATTCTGCGTCAAAGATCCACAAAACAAATTGTCGGAAATAACGTTGGTAGTTATTTAACAAATACCACAGGGCACCTTCGGGTTTTTCCTGATTGGAATTGGATTGCTTGTGCTGCAACAAAATGCAATTAATTTTGGCACATGCACGCTTAGTGATGATAAATATCCTGTCAGGAAAGATGACAGGTTATTCAATAACCGGTACCGTTAAACCCTTATGCCAAAAATAACGATAAAAACACCGATTTATCATCGTCCTTGTATCAGATATTAAAATTCGTCATCTATTCTACGGGCCTTGCGTAATGTGAACAATATTCATACTCAAATATGGTAATGCGTAGACCGGTCCTCGAGTGGGTTGACCAGCTGCATTGACCTTGACTCCTCACCTATTTGGCTGTTTAGATTACCGATTAACGGTTCATTTATACGGTGCCAATGGCAGATTAATGGGGATATCAGATGGTTGGTTGTTTTGCGAATAGAATAGTAAACAGTACAGTACAGCTGTTCTATCAGAAAATCGTGTTTTGCTGTGCTGTTTTTGACCGGCTTCAAAAAAGGAGGAGGTTCTATGTTTGAACGTATTTTTTTTCAAATGTTTTTTCTATGATTACTCCGCCAACTGTGGACTGATTTTCATAATTCTTTTTTTTTGAAATGGTATACTTCCGAGGTGATCCCATATCAATTTATTTATATTGCTTGTGTAGTTTACAAATATAACGTATATGATATTTTTTTAAAGTCTGTTTTTTTTTAATTTCCATGGTATAATTTTTTATATAGGTATTATCATCGATAAATAAATGTGTCCCATAGGTTAACACATTCACAAATTTCGTTGAAATAGATTGTCCTTTTTTATTTGTAAACAAAAAGGGGATTTTTATTCATTCGGATATGTCAAATCGTATGGTTGGTTACGTTGATAAGCTTGTACGAACATACTGATGACGACACATGATTTTTATGTAAAAGAGTTGCATTGTTTTAGTCACTAAAATAGACTTCTAAATAGGTTCTAGAAGTATTTCCATTCCGCATCGTATGTCAGGCGTGGTCCTATTTAGTAACTTGATGCTCTATTGTTACATTCGTGATTCATTCTAAAAATGTCTAAAAATAGAATTTCCCACAGTTATGATATTCATAGTTAAAGCTGTAAATGTGTTTGATTAAAAACCAGACATAGCTCGCCTATTACGAATACATTTGCGTTTTAGTTTGATTTGCTTGTGAATTCAATCTCGTGTGTAAGTTTTTTTCGTGTTTCGTGTCGTTTTTTATTGCGAAAAGTGCTCGTTTAATATAAAAATAGCTTCTGCGATGTTCTCTAGTGTGTTTATGAGCTAATAACAGAATGCTATGGTGTGATAAAATTAATATAAAATTAATAGTCTGTTGGTTGCGAGATTAGTAGAGGGGCTGCTGAAGTGCCCAGGACCCGGGAATTATCAAGACCAAATAAAAATAATAACTTTATTTAAAAAAAAATTGAAAGTGATAAATAATAATTATGTACATCACGCTTATGATCTTCGAAGCATTAAACAGAGTAGTACACTCACATTTCGCCAGTTATGTTTCAAGTCCCATTTAATTGGGAGCGAACCTATTGCCATCAACTTTGCACTTACAGACGCCGTGGCTGCTACTGACCAATAGGGCCCAGGGTCATAGTAATTACATTCTATTTAGTCCGTCTTTTAGATTATTCAAAAATAAGGGACAGGTATATTTTTTATTTGTAAATTAGACCGACAATGAAAAAGATACAGCCATTAAAGTTACGTGTGACGTCACTCGAAAATATGCAGCAACACGTGACGTCACACGTAACTTTAAAATAAGGTCTTTTTTTTTTTGGAAACTAGCCTTTTCCTGATAAAAACAATAACACATATACAGGCATGTTATAAATATTATCATTGTTAGCTGTAATAAAATTTCTTAAATAAAATAGTAACTGATTTTAAAAGCCTGTAATACCAATGGCTAGTGTGTTCATAAATATATTTTTTTATGGACAAGTCCCGATACTATTATTATCGCTGGTGATGACGGAAATATTGTAGGTATTATAACCTACGACTACTGCTATATTGAAAGTTGTTATAATAAAGTTATCACGATATGTTTTTTCCCGTAAAACATGTTTAAGTAGGTGTTTAAGTGGATTATAGGTATTCCTAACTGGGCCAACGTTAGTCACTATGATTCATGCAACCATGATAACAGCTAAGTTATAAACAAATGTTCTGGTAACATCTTTATCTCATATATGTGATTCATTAAGGATGCAAACATAATCTAAAAATTTTAGAATTTTATTGCCAATATGACTAGTTCGCATAAAACTATGTATCCCTTGGGGTGCCTGTGTCTGTTACTGTTACACGCCGTCAAGCAGAACAGATTTAGATGAACTTAGTTATATTATAGACCAGGCCTGGTTTAAGATATTTTTTATCCCAGGAGCAGATAAGTTCCCGTGGAATAGCTTGACTTTCATGTGGGTGACATTATTAAACGTTTTATAAAACTAAACGCCTGTTTACGCCAAAATTAATATTCATAATTTAAAATGCCAGCATTGACAAGAACAATAATGTTATTAATAACTGTTACTGAGTAACGAGTGTACTACAGAAATATTGCCATAAAACCTTCACAATTACATGGAATAAGCAGTAAAAATTGCTATTGTTAATAAGCTTTAATTTATCATGTACGTAGATAGTAGAGAATGTAGCAAGACGTATGTATTTACGTAAAATTAACACTTATTAACTATTTTTACATTTTGACCGTAGCCTTGATAACAGAAAATAATTAAGGCGAACATTGTGCGACAAAAATACTGCCACAAAAATATAAGCGAAATGCTAAATATTTGTATTTTGTGTTTCAACGGTGACCACATCATCGCTTACCAGCGTAGATAGCAGTTAAATGCAAACCTATCAAACGAAATAACCAGTTTTTATTGTCAGTACTCAAAATCACAATTAAGTTTGTAATTAATTTTATTAATGATAAGCCTGTTAATTGCATAATCGTATATCGTATTTGACGGGCCTGTTGGTCTAGTGGTTAGTGGCCCTGACTGCTAAGCCGGAGGTCGTGGGTTCGATTCCCACCCAGGACAAACTTTGTGTGATGAGCATGATTGTTTGTTCTGTGTCTGGGTGTGATTTATATCTATAATATGTATGTATTTATAAATTATATAAGTATGTATATCAGTTGTCTGGTTACCATAACACAAGCTCTGCTTAGCTTGGGATCAGATGACCGTGTGTGAGTTGTCCCAAGATATTTATATTTATTATTATTTATTTATATGTTTTGAAAACCTTTCCCCGTTAGTGTTTTTTGGTCTTGCTTGACAGCTTCGATAATGCATTATACATACTTACTGCTCAGAGTCAAAAATGCACCCTGTATTTTAAGTAAAATGCTATCAATGATTGAGTAATCACCTGCCTAGCCTTTTTCCAACTATTTTGAGGTCGGCTTTGAGTCTCACTGCCTATCTGACCTCCGCAACCCAGTTAGTACTGGGTAATACGATACTCTTTGGTGAGACTGGTTGTCAGAATTTCGGTCCACAACTACCATTAACGATTATTATTAAAAATATACAAGATGACAGCCAGGACCAAAATTTAGGGAAGGGAAAATTCTGTATGTAATGTCCACGGACCAACATAGGCAGCTAAACCTAACGACCGAACCGAGCCACGAGCTCTTTAAGCATTAAACACTAGCTTTTGCCCGCGGCATCGCTCGCGTTAAATCCTGGGTAACACAGTTCACCTTTCCTGATTTGCAGGTACCTGCTACCTGCAATTTTTGCCTTTCCGCCTTATTGATTTGTAATAATGCGGAGCGTTAGTAGATTTCCCTTTTCTTCCCTCTTTCTCCCTCAAATCCCACTTTAAAAAAAAGAATTAGCCTATGTCCGTCTCCTGGTTCCCAACTATCTCTGTAACAAAATTCATAATCGGTTTAGTCATTAGAGCGTGAAGAGGTAACAAACAAGCAAACTCACTTTCGCTTTTATAATATTAGTAAGGATTAATTTCATCTTTTTTGTTCCAGGTTGTCTAACATGCGTCCAAGTGCTTAACATAATGGTCCTCCTCGGCTTCATGTTGAACTACGCCCTCCGAGTGAACCTCACGATCGCAATTGTGGAGATGATTTACGATGACAATGACAACCACACTGCAGTCATGAACATCACCCATGGTCCTCACAACGTTACTGAGGTAAGATTTACTGTGTTCTTCAGTATTTATTGCTTGGCATAGAAACTGAGGACATAAATTCAGAGTTAAATTCAAAACAAATTGATGGACTGAATTCCCGGTAACTATGTGTGTGTCGGGGTCCTTCCACCTTGTATAATTGTGCTATATGACTTTACATGGACTTAAGGAATCTTTTCTATGACATTTCTTTTAAAACCTTGTATATAGAACTAGTAGCTTAAAACTCTTGGATTGAAACAGACATGGCCAGGTTGCGCCGACTAAAACCTCTGAAAACCAGGAAACGTGTAAGTGGAACTTTCTAGAATTGTTGAATCCTGCACGTTTCCATAAATGAGCTAGCTATTCGTGAGTCTGTAGGAACTAACAATATTATTAAAACAATTATGTTTTTAGTAAATAATTGGTGTTTTCAACGTCTTAGTATCAATTATCTTGGATTCAGTGTATTTCTGAGAAAATTTGAGTTATAATAACTTGGGTTTTGCGTTTCAATTTTTTCTTTGATCACTGATTTTTTGTTCATTTCATTGTTAGTTCAAAGTTAAACTCATGATTGCACAGTAAAAACTTTATGGTCAATAGCTATGGTTTGAGGCCCGGGTTATTCCCGTATTACCGCAGAACTGATAGCCACTTCCTTTGTGCTTTACCACGCATAGGAACAATAGAATTGTGTTTATTTTTAGACACATGATCGTAATGACGCTTCAATTCAATTAGTCAAGCGTAATTTAGGGATATAATCTATTTTCTTCACACATCAGTAAACTAGCTTGTCACAGCACCTTGAGATATGGAACCTGAATGGTCTTTTGGGGGTCCTTGTCCAGCATTTGGTAATCAATGGCTTAAAATCCGTTGACTAGTGATTTCTAAGAAAATTAAGTTCGGTATGTAATCTCAAATGTAGATTTTTCTCGTGCAGCACCCTGAACACATCGATCAGACTCGTTATCACTGGGATACCAAGCAGAAGAATCACCTGCTGGGTTGTTTCTTCTGGGGATACGTGCTCACAGAACTGCCAGGTGGCAGGCTAGCAGAAGTCATTGGCGCTAGGTAAGAACCATTATTTATTACCCTAGTCTTCCTGAGGAGACTGCAGCTTATGAAGAGTTGAGTGCCTAAGCCCTCAGATAGTGGTAGTTTTAAAACGAGCTTTTTGTATGTCTAGAATGAATTTCAACAGGGTTAACATTCTTTTTTGTTATTATATGTAGATCAAAACAATGCATGCATGTATATTTTTTATTTGCTTGATAACATCGTTGGGAAACCAAACCAGCATCCCTGAAATATTACTCAACGGTATATAAAGCCAAGTCAGAAGCCGATAGGTGGCATGACAACTTTGGAACCAGGATAGGTACTAAACACACGAAAAGAAAGAAGAATTCAATGTATGTTGATGTATCCTTCATCATTATAGCTCATACGATGACACTTCGTTAAGACCTTCAGGTTCTTTTCACTCAGCTCAGTAAAAAAGTACCTATGAAGAAAAATCAACATATCTTGACCTTTACTATTGGTATTTCCTGAATTCTGTTGTAGAACAGCTGGTCCAGTCAAATTTTGGCTTCCATCTTCCGTATTCCATCTTCCAACTTCCGACGATTGATAGGTCTACGTCTACGATATCTTCAACTGTTCGTCATCAGCCTGTCCGGATATGGACTTATCGAGAACTAGTCACGAGACTGCAGCAATGTGGCTTAACCTCGCGGATCGATTACCACGAAGTCCTCAAATAACACGTTTACTTAGTTTCCTTACAAATGCAGTGGTAAACCAGTTTTACGCACTACCTAGAATTGAATAAGTTGGCCAAGTTCTTTTAAAGTACTTTTGCCATCTTTGAAGTCGTTGTTGTTGTTTGTTAGCGGATGATGTGCAAAAAAGTTGTCATTACAAATTAGATTGTAATGCCAGAGTGGCTGGGACATGAGTTATGCGGAAAACCGTTCTGGTTGAAAAAAAAAAACGTTCCATTAAAATACTCAAATCAAGTCTAGTCCAGTTCGGAGTGCTAGACTTATCGCATGAATTAAATGTTGAAACACATGCTCGGTTGTCACGATCGTCTATTCCTAAAAATAACGGTCTCGTGAGAAAGTCACGTTTTTCATACGACGCGTCCGTTTATATTCCAGTCTGAATTATCAAGAGTATTTGGCAACCATAACTGCATCATCCCAGCCAATCCCAAGCTCATCTCCCGTGGAATGCTGACCAATTTGCAAATAATAGCTGCTATTGTGTCAGTTACTCAGTTCGCTACAAAAAACTTGGCCCCTGAATGGTAAACAACTTTTTTTTTCAATACTATGCCATTCATTGTTGGCAACACTCGTGTACTGGCCAGGAACAGTGAATTAAAAAAAAAGTCTCGCATTGCAGAGGGCGGCGACCGTTCACTGCCCCTGCACGAAAAATTATCGCCATTCACTTTTGAATTTCGAATTTGAAATATTAGTGACCATACTGACCATGCATTTCTCGTTTATCGGGACCGGTTCCGACACTTTATTTTGCTCAATAATTCAAGTTCGACATTAGTATTTTTTTCGCGATATAATCAAGCGTACAGTCGTTATTTCATTTTAAATTATACGCGTCTGGTAATTTGTGTCCGAATAATTTAGCGTCGAACTTTCTAGACGCTTATAATTAAAGGGTCAGGAAGAGTCAATGAAGCTGATTGGCTTGAAACTTTTGGTCCTTGCCATCGATTTGAACTATGATAATCACTCATCATAATATAACAGTTGACCACGGACCACGGTGCTATATTACCAACAATTACTATGACAGCTATGATTTCACAACAATGTTTGGCTCGCAAATAGTTGTTTTCAAATATACACGGTAAGTAAAGTAAAGTGCAATCGAAATGTGCTATGCTCTCACAAAAAAGCGGGTTAATGTCGCGATACCATAACGCGTTTTGCAATTTCAATGGAGAAGTATAAAAATAGCGGCTCGATTATCGACAGTTAATGCAATTAAGATTATTACTTATTGAATTAATTTGCCGGCGCGCCAGCACTCGTCCAGTGGATCAGGGTGATGGAACTGGTTAGTGACTAATTGTGTGTATAACACTATATTGAGGACGCTGAAATGAAGTTTGTCAAGTTTTTTGCCTGTTTTATTTTGATTGAAGTCGTTATCCCAACGTGGGTTTGTTTACGAGTTCAGAAACTTACCACTCTGAAAATCACCTTCAGTGTTTTAGTGACACAGCAACCTGCTATTGGCCCACATGTTGTATGAAAGCTTTAAGGTTGAACCTCATCATTTGCCCCGGAATAGCATATAGCAATTAAAGAAAGAAAAACTGCTCTTATTTTTATCCTTTATATCGCACAGAACCGACATTTGCTAGAACGAGACACGGGAGCTTGTTGCCGAACGCGTCGCCGTTGCTGCTATTGCTAGGCCCATTTTCATATTATGATAGAAAGTTCAAACTTGACTACCCCAAAGTCAGCACGCGTACTCCGCTGACTGATGCAGTACACACCCTGGACAAATGTGATACCTTGCTGATGGATGTGCCTAAATCCTCTCCTCATATTCTTCTTCAATCTTACAGGAGGACGAAGTCCAAGCAGCTCACAATTTAGAACATATTAATAATAATATTCTTCCGTGGTGGCGAATAATACGGTGACAGGCTTGTCCCAAAAAACAAAACTTGATTAAGTGAATAAAAAAGAAGTCAGAAAATCAATGATGGCAAATGAATTCCTTAAAAAAAAAGAGATGTTGAAACTCTCACGCGGAACATTCTCGCAGTATACATATGCGGGTTTGCTACGATTTATGAACGTTATCGTATAACCGAGCGTTGTGCGTGTGTGATCATTCGTGAAATGTTCGCGTGTCAGTTTTTGAGACGTCGGTCGCGTCGATACGGGCGGCGGATTTTTGACATGCTTCGTATTGAATTGCTTGTCATAACGACACGCAGTTTTTAACGGATGATGACTATTATTTATACCGAATTGGATTTACTGATGGGTCTTCATGGTTTCAGCTTTAAACGATTAATCGAGTTGACGTTGAATTTGAAAGCTTCGAGTACTTAATGGTCTTTTTTTTGTTTCGTCACCAGGCGGGTGTTCGGCTACAGCACTCTGCTAGCCAGTATCCTTACCCTCCTCACTCCTGGCTCCGCAGCCATCGGCTTCGGGTGGATCGTAGCTGTTAGAGTCTTACTAGGATTCCTCCTTGGAGCGACATGGCCAGCTATCCTCCCCATGGCATCCAAATGGATCCCACCAATGGACAGATCGAAGTTTATGTCAAACATGATGGGTAAGTGTTCTTTAAATAATTCTATAAACAATTGAATTGAAGTGGAAATTCCAAGAATTCTAATTGATTTGTACTAAATGCCTTCCTTGAATAATAGTCTCGTCTAGATGACACATTATCGTTTATTTCAATTAATAATACAAACAATACTGGTGGATGACGTTAGCGAATTGCAGAGTTCAAAGGAGCGCCATAAATCTGTATTACAGCTTGCGACCAGCCCGCCTTGACCGGCCCCCGTTTGCCTCCGTCATCTGACGTTTGCCAGATATCGATATCACAAATAAAACGTACAAGTAAAGAGGGCTCGGGTTGTTATCGCTCCGTGTCGCCTCGCGAACATTTCGCAGTGATGCGTGCATTTGAAAGCGACAATATGGCGGCGGAGGCGCGCGCAGGCGTGGTCGCTGACGTCACAGCATTGGGGCTCTCTGATTGGTCGCTATAACCTGAGCGCGCGATTTAACCTTGCGCAACCGTTGCCATGCAGTTAACCAGTTCCGAGAAGCTCGGCTTAGTATTATTTTAGTACGGGACGTGTAGTCACGTGGCGATTATGGCGACTATGATAGTAAGCAAGGTTAGGATTGCGCGTTAGATTCTATTCTCGAATGCAATTAAGATGGCATTGTCCTTTGATAGACCCACATCAGTTCCAACCAGATGTTTGTTCAGATCGCTGATTTTGTCTTTTAAAAAATAAAATTGTTATGTGGGAATTATGATTAAATTGCCTTGTTCCGCTTTAATGTTTTGCAGAATTACTGAAATTATACCAGCGTGACTTAGATTCTGATCAAAAGCGCAATTACATTTATCTGCTCACTAATTCATGGTTGCGGCAACCTTGGTTACAAAACATGTAGGTAATGCATTTCCTTGTGTTAGCTGTATAAATAAAATATTCACACGGAACAAAGATATCTAGGTTCGATGTGATGATAAAAACAATAAAGTATTGTCAACATTAATTTATTGCTATGAAGGAAATGTTTTGGTTCATGTTTTTCCTTAGTTATTATGAACAACCGCTTTACTGTAATCTGAGGGCGAATTGGCCTATTTTTTAAGCAAACTCCTAAAAGCATATCTACCTCACAGATATAAAGGAGGTTGACACAACAATTTGTACTTAACAAAACTATTTTGTAATTAAAATGATGCAATCAGTAGGTATACCGTTTTGCATATGCGTGACGTCAAAACTTACTAGAATATTCAGTCCTTATGTCAATAGACTCAACTCCAAACGACCGTCCATCTAAAATGTGGGTCGTACCCATATTAATTATCATAAATCAAATACTTGTCAGTTTGCAATAACCTTATCTCTTGTTGACTTGATTCGACAAGAGCTTCCTTTACTGATTATCAGCGATAACTGTTAATGTATTACGTATTGAATGGACGCTAATGCAATCGAAAATAAATTTTGCATTTGTGTCGGGTTTTGTATTGGTAATATTTCAGGTTAGAGGTCAAAACGTTGTTTATGCGTACGTATTAATTAAATGCTAATAGGAAAAAAAATGTAATTAGGATTAATTTTATTCGAATAAGAACAGTTTTTAATTCGTTTATTTTTTTTATTTATTATTACATTGAAAAAGAGAATTTCTACAGAATCAAAAAACACTGTGTATACTTACTGAAGCCAAAATGATGGTCATAGTAATTTTTCTAACTGTACGAACAAAAGCTCAGTGCGTAACTGTAAAACTAAAAGTGAAATTAAACGTGACACGCTTTACAAATGCTATTTCTTTTCAATTGACACTAATTCGACGTTCATTCACGCGCAAAAAAGTAGCAAACATACTATACAAGAAGCTTCTAGAACAAAAAAGCGCATAGGTACTTTGTAAGAAATTTTTTCAGAAAACCATGGTCACCCTTTCTTTACTGTTACTAACTGATTAATGAATGAAATGGAATCGGTCCACTACGTGCATTGTTCATACCCGGTCAAGAGTTCAACTAGCCACTATAATTATTTTTGTTTCTGATAAAATGGGATTTACTTGTTAATTTGAAAGTTAACGTTTTAAAAGTATTCATTTGAATGTGACATATACAACCTAAGTGCTAAAAATGTGTATGTTGTGTTCTGAACGTTTTAAATGTTTGACAAATTGCAAGAACACGTCAACGGATATCGGTTCTGCAGCCAATATGACCGGCTCATTGCCAGCTTAAGGCGTGGACACATAACCACAGCACGGCGGCGCGGCGCGGCGCGGAGCCACCACCGTGAAACGGCGTGCTATCGTCCCGCACTACGGTGAACGATGCGTGTGGATGTGTTAGTGCAAAAAAGATGGCTGATTATAACGTTACTTGTTAATTTCATTAGTGGAGTAGTAGTTCATTAGTCCTTTTCTCTAGAACAGTTGTTGCCGCGGAAAATAGTACGCGCGTGGCAGTCCGTGTGAATATTTCAAAAATATATTTTAAACTAACAACTTAAACTGTCACGTAGTAACGCGTAGATATACACTCCGGCAGGACTTATTTTGAGCGTTGATCTACGTTCCAGCGCATGAGAAGTTAAGGGACACCAGAAGTGTGGAAAGATGTCTGAAGATGCACAGTGACGCGCACGACGACCGTGCCGTTTCACGGTGACGGCTCGCAACGTTACAGGGTCGCGGCGCGGCGCGGCGGGCGGCGCTGCATTGTGGTGATGTGTCCACGCCCTAACTAGTCTATCTAGTATTATAAATACGAAAGTTTGTGAGGATCTATAGATGTTTGTTACTCTTTTACGCAAAAACTAAATAGTGTACCTATTTCTATTACATACTAGCTGTGCCCTGCTTTGCAATGCAAATTTTCTACCCTACCTACACAAAAACCTATACTGCCTTAAGCAATTTTTTTCTCGTCGTAAAATCCATCCTTGGACTTCAACGAATATTTAGAAAAAAGAATTGGTAAAATTTGTCCAGGCGTTGTTGAGTTATGTGTTTACCAACACATTTTGCGATTTATTTTATAGATTTATTCTGTCATTATAACCTGGATTAACACATAAGTAGGCAACTTTTACCGGTACTATGTTCCCTGGGGTTAATTACGATGTCCACGCAGGCAAAGCCGCGGGCAACAGTTAGGTAGTTCTGAAATATTTTTAAACATGCTAATGATCGATACTTCATTTTTGTTAGCAACAAATTAATATTGCAACGTAACGAAACTGAGTAAACAGAAACTATTAAAAATAACTTAAAGACAAATTACGCATTTCAATGTATTATTATTGCCTACATTATTTCAGACAAACAAACAAAAGTTACTTTATTAATAACCATAATGTTGTTTTCGAACGAAAAATACTTTTTTATTTGTCCCAGTATTGACGTCAAACCCCATGATACCATCTAGGTACCTACGTTCACGAAATTGAACCAAGTATTTCCCAGAATCGAATTCATTTGTGGTTTGTTTTTACATCATCATCTACCTAGCCTTTTCCCAACTATGTTGGGGTCGGCTTCCAGTCTTACCGGATGCAGCTGAATACCAGTATTTTACATGGAGCGACTGCCTATCTGACCTCCATAACCCAGTTAGTACTGGGTAATCCGATAGGTACCTCTTGGTAAGACTGGTTGTCAGACTTTCGGGACACCGACTATCTGTAACGACTCTCAATGATTTACAAATGACAGCCGGGACCAACAGGTTAACGTGCTTTCCGAGGCACGAAGGAAACTCGGTATGTAACGGGTGGTCACCCATCCACAGACCAACCTAGGCAAGCGCGGCTTAACCTAAAGATCGACCTGAGCGGCTGCTATTATTTAGCTACGAGCTCCTCATATATTATCTCCTTTACATCATATTTGTAAATAACCTTTTGCGGGTACACTAAGTACAGCACAGGTAGAACAGATATCGACGACCAGATGTATGTTACCACGTTTTTAAACTAAGGACTACCTACACACAACGGCACATCAACTTACACAAAACCATTTTAACCTGATGTCTCTACTACGGTGCGCGATTTTTTCCCCTATGTATTAGGTACTGATGATAATTTTCTCTGTAGCATAGAAGTTTCTCGACGGCAGGTCAACCTATTCTAAACTATTATAACCTGATCTCTCTACTACGGATCGCACACCGTAGTAGTGAGATCAGGTTAAAATGATTTTGTGTCGGTTGATGTGCCGTCGTGTGTACATCAATATCTATTTTATAACAACTGTATGTATATATGTCATGTACCTATGTAAACAAATACAGAACAACAAATGAGAAAATTACTCCAAACAGTTTTTAGTTTTCTAAATGTCTACTTAATTATTAGTGCTCGTAATTTATACGATCGTAATCGTAACTGGTAATTATTTTTTAACCTAGTCACGACATACCGCCCTTCGCCACGTCCTTTATCAAGTGGGTCTAGGCATTTTTGAGGAAAACTGCAAGCTTTGAGCATAATTATATGTTTTATAGGCCCTCACGCCTTGAACTTTCGATATTTAAACCAGTCTATAATGTTGCCAGAGGAAAATATTTTATTATTGTCGGTTCAGATAGGGATTTATTAGAATAATGTCGTACGGTATCGTAATGGATCTAAATTGAAAATTTTAATTGATTGATGAACAAGGATAAGAAAAGCAGTTGTTTAGATAAAGCATCTGTTTAGTTTCTGTGTAAAAGTCATTTCATGATAATATTTAATTTATTTGCATGTCATTAAATACCTACCATTTCTTTAGGACTATTCCTCTTTAAGTAGAACTTGGAAGCGCCAGAATAAATTGCTAAATTCAAATTTTCGTAAGTCTTACTAGCTGGCGCCCACGGCTTCGCCTGCGTGATATCGAAAAGACTTTTTTTTAAACTTAGCCCCACACTAAGAAGTTGTCCTGTATCGTGGGTGCGTTTACAAACATTTAAACTCACATACACAAACAGCCAGACCCGGAACAACTACCTGTAGGGCATACAAATATTTGTTCCGTGCGGGAATCGAACCCGCGACAAGCATCGCAGCAGTCGATCGCTCAGCCACTGCGCCAACTGTGGCGCCAACCGTGTCGTCAAATAATATTTTTTAAAGTTTTTTACGGCTTTTAATAAAGAAGACAAATAATAATAAATTTCAGTTAGCAACCTGAACAGCTAATACTCTAACGTTTTAAAGTAGTACAGGCAGTACGTCATTACCGTTGACCTCTTATAAGCAAGAAATTTTCCTACAACGCGACTAGCAAGGAAAAGTTTATTGTCACACATACATTAATTTATAAGGAAGGTTTATTCAACTTATAGTAATACCGTATGAGGTATAGTTGCGGGTTGTTCGAAAGAAATACCGCGGCCCCGGAACATAAAGGGCAGTTGAAGGAACATAAGTGGGTTTTAGTCGGTAAAAGTCTGACACTCCCCCCCGCTCCGCCCAGAGCGGGGAATTATTTGATTATTACCCACCCAAAAAAAGGTATAGCACTAGGGTATTGTTAATGTTACGGGTTTTTCGAAAGACATACCGCGGCCCCGAAATACAAAGGGCAAAAAGAAGGAACACGCATCGATTTTGGTCAGTAAAAGACTGACACTCCCTTCCGCTACGCCCTGGAGAAGTTATTTGATGAGTTCAGGCGCATAGACAGACAAACAGAAAATAAGTTTACTAATTCTTATCGGGTATTCATTTTCCATTGCTACTAAAATATACAGTATGTTAGTTTAAACGAGGGACATATTCAAACCCACAATAGTGCATGATACACATGATATGTACTAATAAAAATATGAACAAAAAAAAAACACTAATAAATAAAAGACAGAACCGTACCAAAAATTTCGCATAAGTCTCGCAACGTGTAAATACCCTTGCGCTAGCGATTTAATACTATCGCAGAACATGTGTGCATGTCAATGGCCTTTAGGTATAATCCATTTTCCCTTCATACTTTAAACCTGGCTTAGGACGCCTTTTCGGTAGAATCGGCGCGTAGGTATTTTGCCACGTGATTTACTTCACTGTTTACTTCTCTCGCGCTCAGTGTTCATGAATAATGTATTTTATTGGACAATTACGTCAGAAATTAAGGTTATAGGTTTTTTACATATTTGGGACGAGAATCGAATACTGAATACCCTCCCTCAATAAGTCCCTCGTTTAACCTAACACTCTGTATATAAACATATCATCCATCCATATACATAAGAGAAAGATAACTTATAAACTACCAAAGCAATATTTATTTAGATAAAATTGATACCGAGACCCCAGGAGTATACCCTTTTTTTTGGGGTGGGAAATCAAATAACTTCCCCCGCTCTGGGCGGAGCGGGGGGCAGTGTCAGACTTTTACTGACTAAAATCCACCCATTTTTCTATTTTTAAAACCCATTTTCCTTCTATTGCCCTTTATGTTCCGGGGCCGCGGTATCTCTTTCGAACAACCCGCAGCCCCGGCAGGGGGAGGACCCTTACGATTATAAAAGACTTTGAAAATCGGCACACATGTGTCGGAGATTTTGCGTAACATAGATAAGTACAAAAAAAACACAGGAATTAAGTACCTCTTCCTTTTTTGAAGCCGTTTAAAAATATACACACACGACGACATGGTTTGACGACACGGTTGGCGCCAAATGGCGCAGTGGCTGAGCGATCGACTGCTGCGCTGCGTGTTGCGGGTTCGGACACGGAACAAATATTTATATGGCCTACAGATAGTTGTTTCGGGGTTTGTGTATGTGAGTTTAAATGTTTGTAAACGCACCCACGATACAGGAGAAATTCCTAGTGTGGGCAACGTCTTAAAAAAATAATACAATAACATATCGTGTGGTCATAACAACGTTTTACGTCATGTACACCGAGGGTCGTGGTTGGCAACGCGGCGTGACCTACTCGGGACCATTGCCAAGTTCACGATTAAATAAACGCAGCCATTTTTGTTGCTATTGTCTATTACTCAACCGAGTTTAAATAGATGAGAGATTTGGGTTAATGTGGACAGAAAGCCTAGTACAACAGTTGCACCGGGCGTCGGGCGCCGCGAGACGTCTCCCGGCCACCGTAGATGCGGGTCTAACGACCCAGAAAAGGAAGAGAAAGAGGGAAGAAAAGGGTAGAGAAAAAATATTTTTTTTTCGATCGTCACGCAGGTTAAAGTTAGCGTTAGCCCAAAGTAACTATGCCACGAAGACGAAATCGCGGGCGGAAGCTAGTCAGTGAATAAAGAAGATGGTCACATTAGCGTTACAGAAGAATAAAAAACGAGTTTTAATCGTACGATTGTATACGTGTGTTTTTACAACATTAATACAATCCTGGGAACGGCAGCCCTACCACGACGTCTTAAAGCAGAACTTATTCCACTGAGGGAAAGAGACAGAGCTATACAGGGTGTCTAGCACCATCTTTTTCTCACACAGGAATAAGAACTGCTGTAAGATGTCATGGTAACCCTTCTGATCTCATAATAGCTGATACGTCGCGTTACATGAGGATGAGGGCTGTAAACACGAATAGACATGTGAAAATGTTGTATTATGTACGGATAAGATGCTTTATTGCATCGAGCAATAAACCATTACCTTTAATAGCACCAATTAACATTGACTTAACACCTAGATAATCCAACTTCTTAACTCTTGGCCACGATCTACACGAAACGCGCGTTGAAAACAAATGAAAGAAATTGTTTAAGTGGCCTGTATTGCAAAACCTCATTAAATACTCAAGCATTGCTTAAAACTTGATTCGAGCCATTTGGCTGATTGACAATATGAAACTGGTATTTAAAAAATAGTCGATTTTTGAGTGACGTTCAGTACACTAACTCTAGTGTTTACGAATTATAGTGACGCGTCTTGAGGTGAAATCTATTGGAGTGGAACCAAAGTGGCCTAAAATAGCCGATTCAGCAGAACCATAATAGGATAATAATATGAATCACGTTAAAATGGTCACAAATTTACGATTAATCATATTATCTGTGACCAATGTATGGTCAACATTGGTCACAGATAATATAATTAATCGTCGATAGACGAAGATAATACAGTGTATCGCCTGAAATCTATCTTGAATCGTAATTCATCCCCATATCCGATTATGATTCTGCTAGCGCGATCTCAAGGGCGGAAAACACAAGTCGCATCGCCATAGGCAGTGACCGGAACTTTATCGTACAAGTGCGACAATTTAACACTTAACACACTGATCCCATTATTGTATCAAAAGAGCAATTAATCCGTATTATGTTCTATTCCTAGTTTGTACTGTAAACTAAGCTATCTTATTAGTCTCAAAGCGTACTTAGATTAAGGCATCGGTAATTCAACATTATATTTAAACAGGCTTATGTTTATCGATGTAGGTTTATTTATATGTACACACGACGACAGATAAACCTATACAAAACCAGTTTAAGCGGATATCTCGTCGTACGGGAAATCTACGGCGTACGATTCGTAGTTGAAAGATCAGCATAAACTGGTTTTGTATAGGTTGATGTGTCGTCGTGTGTACTTACATTGGATCTATATGAATGAACAATCCTATTGAGTTTTTGCTTTACTCTAATCCTATTTAGGTCGCTAGATGGCGCTCGGGCTAGTGTAACGTTAAAATAAACGCTCTGTCTTAAAATATGATTAAAATATACTATTAGTGTGTAAAAGTGTATAAAAACTTGAAACAATAACTTAGTGACAGTGTTTTCAACGTTTCATATCAATAAATACATCATAATTCGTCATAATTTAAGGAATTTTGAAAATCGGCCCGCGAACAATGAAGAAATCGCGTAACAAACATGCAACAACAAAAAAACTCGGATTCAGAACCTGCTCTTTTTTTAAGTCTTCACTTGGCTGAGGTGGTGGAATACAAACAACTCACTCCAACAAACTCTTACCCTACCATGACGTCTTAAAGCAGAACTTATTCCACTTAGGGAAAGAGACACAGCTATACAGGGTGTCTAGCACCATCTCTTTCTCACACAGAAATAAGAACTGCTATAAGATGTCATGGAAACCCTTCTGTAGCCCTATAACCCAGCGATACCAACTGATTAATTATGCACTGATATAAAATACAAGTTCTCCTTTTGCAGTTTTAAGATACTAATCTCCAAGAACATCCCACGTGTAGTACTCATTCCCATCTTAATCTGAGTATTTCTCTTGCAGCCTCATCCTTGGGGGCAGCCATGACTATGCCGATCTGTGGCTTCCTGATCGCGCATTTCGGATGGGAGTCAGCTTTCTATTTCACCGGTAATGTATTAAACATCATCTAATATGGGACAGCTTATTATGTTTTCGCGATTACGATGTTAGCCTCAAGATTATCAATTTGTTGATTTGAACAACATCTTTATCGCCTGTATTTAGACTATTCTTTGTCATTTTCAATTTATTCATAAGGAAATATGTAATTCATCATCTGCCTAGCCTTTTCCGAACTATGTTGGGGTCGGCTTCCAGTCTTACCGGATGCAGCTGAATGCCAGTATTTTACATGGAGCGACTGCCTATCTGACCTCCATAACCCAGTTAGTACTGGGTAATATGATACCCCTTGGTAAGACTGGTTGTCAGACTTTCGGGACTCTGACTATTTGTAACGACTGTCAAAGATCTACATATGACAGCCGGGACCAACGGCTTAACGTGCTTTCCGAGGCACGGAGGAAACTCGGTATGTAACGGGTGGTCACCCATCCACAGACCAACCTAGGCAAGCGCGGCTTAACCTAAGGATCGATCTGAGCGGCTGCTATTATTTAGCCACGAGCTCCTCCGTAATGTATTAAACAAACACTTTATATCAGGGGTGGCCAACTTGGATAGACCCAAGATCTACGAACACAATGCCACGGTTGGCGCAGTAGTTAAGCGTTAGACTGCTGCGTTGCGTGTCGCGGGTTCGATCCCCGCACGGAACAAATATTTTTTCCGTGAGAAATTCCTAGTGCCTATTCCCATACTCAACACATTGAATGAATATAAAAAAGTATGTATGAATATAAAAAAGTATGTATGCATATAAAAAAGTATGTACAAAAATTAATAAACGAAATAATAATACAAATCACGAAAGATATCATGTAAGTGACGGTATAAATCTTTATGAATCTTTTCTCCCGTAACAAACATTAAACGTTAATATTTCCGTACATAATGAAATACCTTACGTCCGTTCAAATGATCAAATCAACTTGCAAAACACGTGTTTTATAGTCAAATTATAACACAAGTACGTAATAAAAGATCTAATATCAATATAAATACAGTAAATATCATTGATAACCACGCTTTCCAAGCTTTGCTATTAAATGAACTCGTTGAGTATGCACGAGGTCGTAATCATATCGAAGGGGCTTAGGGAAAGTCTCTAGTGATATTGAAATGGACGGATTGTTATTATATTTTTGTTATAGTTTGAAAGTGGACATAGAAATATCATTGCTCGTATTTCGTTTCACGAAGATTGTAGCAATACAAATAGCCTCCTTTTTTTCGCGGATGGGAAATCATCAAATAACTTCCCCCGCTCAGGGCGGAGTGGGGGAAGTGTCGGACTTGTACTGCCTGAAACCGACCCATGTTCCTTCTCAATAGAAGGAACATGGGTCGGAAAAAGATACCGCGGCCCCGGAACATAAAGGGCAATCCCTTTATGTTCCGGGGCCGCGGTATCTCTTTCGAACAACCCGCAACCCCGGCAGACAAGCCCTCAGGGGCCTTAGTCTGCTATTACAATAGTGTCAGAATGGTCGATCACTGATCGCATAATGGTTAATTTTGATAAGTTTGGTAATCTACTACATACTAAACTTGTCAAAATCAACCATTATGCGATCAGTGATCGACCATTCTGACACTATTGTAATAGCAGGCTAAGATGTGATGTCCAACCCGTTCTCAGTAGTAGCGTTTGCGACCACTCGACCAACGAGGCAGTCCATTAAATACCTTACCTTTAGGGTCATAAATCTGTTCGTTACAATAGACCAAATCAAATCAATTTATTTGCATAACACATGTTGAATGGATGTTTCAAAAGGTTCAAAAGTACACTGTATTAAAACCTACTGAGGTGTGCAAGCAAATATAATAATTGTCTATTCGTAACGTATTACATATTTTCTTATAAATCAATTGAAAATGACATAGAATAGTCTAAATACAGGAGATAAAGATGTAGTTCAGATCAACAAATTGATCATCTTGAGGCTAACATCGTAATTGCGAAAACATAATAAGCTGTCCCATATTACAGACAATTCTTGCCTTCACTTCATATTCTAATCCTGTTTATCCTCGCAGGTATAATTGGCGTGATGTGGTCAGTGGCATGGTTCGCGGTGGTGTACGACACGCCAGGCCAGCACCCTCGCATATCGGAGACTGAGAGGAACTTCCTCATGAAGGCGCTGCCTCAAGACAACAATAGCAAAGGAGTAAGTTACCCACATCAACCCAATTAAATCCTGCTGGATTTATTTATTTATAGCTATTACCCGCGACTTCGTACAAGTTGGTTCGCGATTTGCTTAAAATAAGTTTTTGATAAGGAGGTTCCTTAATTTCATTTTTTGTTTGCATTTTTTACCTGTCGTCTCCAGTATTAATACTCTATTATCTGTCTTTCGTTACTTGACGTCTCCAGTGTCTTCTCCTCTAATTCAAGTCATGACAGTTGTCAAACAATTGAGTTGTCTATGATTAGTCATAATCATAGTTATAAAAGCATAAAGAACAGACATTGATAATATATTAAAAAAAAATAATCGATCGAATGATTTCAAAAATATGACCAGCATTGCATAGGACTAGAACAAGCAAGGTTTTGTAAATAGTCTGCAATGGCATTACTTCCGGATTCGAAAAAGTAAAGACGTAGTAGATTGCTCAGGCCGTCAACCCTCTGATCTGATTGGACCCAGTATGAAAAGGCCCTGAAGGTTTAAAATAATCTTCTGAATATTCTCTCTTATCCTACTAATCCTACTACTAATATGCAAATGTTTGTGTGGATGGAAGTATGGATGTTTGTTACTCATTCACGTCAAAACGGGTAAACGGATCTTAATTAAATTTGGCACAGAGGTAGATTATAGTCTGGAGTTATTCCAGACTATAATCTACCTCTGTGCCAAATTTAGGATAACATAGGATAGTTTTTACGACCATCACGCGGGCGAAGCCGCGGCCGTCAGCTAGTATATTATATAATATTATAAATGCGAATGTTTGTGAGGATGGATGGATGGCTGTATGGATGTTAGTTACTCTTTCACGACAAACCGGCTGAACGGATCTTGATGAAAATTGGCACAGAGGTAGTTGGCGCAGGCGTCAGCACGTAAAGTAATAACCAGCATGGCACTGTCATATGACTCAAGCATACATTCTTTTTCACGGCCACACATGCATGGAAACCTCAAATGCATAGAGCACTTGAGGAAAACCCTCAAATCATTTATAACCCTTATCAACACGCACCAAGGGAATTTTGGCAAGTTCCAAGGTATCTAATTAAAATTCAGTGTTTGTAGTAAAAATTACGCATTCAAATAAATCATTGGCAAATTGCTCAAAGCATTTCAAGGTTCATAACTTGAATATAATCGGTATTGGGAGACATTAAATTAGCTCGTAAACTCATTGTTTAATTAAGACTGTTGTAACATACATCCTAACATCTCGCTTGTAATCCCTAAGAGTTAGGTAGCAGTGTATCTAATAGTACACCCACATTTCTCCAGTTATGTTCAATTCTCGTGTAATAGCGACCCTATTGCCATCAACTGGCTACAACTTTAGGCTCTTTTTAAAAAAAAAAAACGTTGCACTAGGAATTTCTCCTGTATCGTGGGTGCGTTAACAAACATTTAAACTCACATACACAAACAGCTAGACCCGAAACAACTATCTGTACGCCATACTAATATTTGTTCCGTGCGGGGTCGATCGCTCAGCCACTACACCAATCGTGTCATCAAAAACATTACTGAAAAAAATTATAAAACAAATGGTTAAACCTCTACCTAAACTAACTAACCTAAAGTGAGAAGTGTTAAACTTCTCACGTCCCGGAAATCAAACCTAGAACTTTTTGGTCAACAGTCGCACGTACGACCGCTGGAACAACGAGGCAGTCGATGACTTTGCTGTGACTATTTTCAGTAGCTCTGTGTTTAATTAATTCTTTGGAACGTATTGATTGAATTAAAAAATAAACTTATTTACTAACAGTTATAGCATCCTTACAGCAACATCCAATACGATGCTATAATTTACCAAATAACACAACATAAAAATTAAAAAAAACAAGTTAATAAAATTATAAATAAACTAGCTTTTGCCCGCGGCTTCGCTCGCGTTAAATTCGGGGTAACACAGTTCCCCTTGCGCCTTATTGATTTGTAATAGCAACACTAAGTTTTCCCTTTTCTTCCAGCTTTCTCCCTCACATCCCACTTTTTTTAGCCTATGTCCGTCTCCTGGTTCCCAACTATCTCTGTACCAAAATTCATCAAAATCGGTTTAGTCATTAAAGCGTAAAGAGGTAACAAACAAACTTACTTTCGCTTTTATAATATTAGTAAGGAAGCAAGGATTAATAACTATCTAAGCTATCAAATCTATCGATCTATTAAGCAATCAAAAGTTATCAATATATTAATTTGACTTGCTTGGTTAAATATGTACCATGTGTGCGTGTGAGGGGTATAAAGTAATGTCCCACTTGTACCGAAGCGAATGAGCCTATTTAACTGACAATTCTATCAGAATACCTAATCTATGAATCACAGCAATTCTACAAATCGCTCACTTCCTTTTCGCATGAAACAATAGATGTACGTATTGAATGTAGTAGTCAACAATGTGTGGACAGATCCATTATTCAACACCGCTCACACACGTCAGACGCAGTGGCGTGCGTAGGCGCCGAAAATTGGTACAAGTATTTTTGGGTTCTGTACCTCAAAAGGAAACATACAGAACCCTTATAAGATCATCTTAAGCCCCGTTCCAATAAACGAAAACGACTCGTTTTGCTTACGGATGGTAGTATTTTGACATAAGTTCTATGAGACTTATGTCAAAATCTTACTATCCGTAAACAAAACGGCTCGTTTTTGTTTATTGGAACGGGGCTTAAGGCGGTACCCTACGCAAATAACCTTGAGTATTCGCTTCCCTCTTTTCCGCGCAGGAGTGAGCGAGTGAGAGCAGTAGTGAATAATGCCAATTTTTTGGAATAAAATCTATATAAAATTAAGTGTCAGTAGCAAAATTAAACAATGTTTACTTTACGAGGAGATGCATTTTATTGATATTTTTTCTCATTTCGGGGGCTTTGTTGTAAGGAGATTTACTAAATAATGACTCAATAAAAATTAAAACTAAATCTACAATAATGTAATCAAGATTATAAAGAAATTTAATGTATTTTTTTTGTTACTTAGTTCGTTTTAAATAACAAGTAGATAGCTCTAGAAAACTGTACAAAAACGGCTTGCGCGGCGTTGTGGTCGGGGTGGCGCCTTAAGTCTTTCTTTTGGGGTGGGAAATCATCAAATAACTTCTTGTACTGAACCAAAACGTACCCATGTTCCTTCTATTGCCCTTTACGTTCCGGGGCCGCGGAATCTCATTCGAACAACCCGCAATCCCGGCAGGATCATCTTAGTCTTGTTTGTCTGTCTGTCTTTGAAGATGCATCACAAAATTATGTGATTACAAACTTAATTGCAGTTGGTTAACTAACCGCGACCAATGTCGATGTATAGGGACAACAGTTTTCCAACGGCAAAGTTAAGTTTGTCTTTCAATACAGTTTGTCTTTTATGTTAGAGCGATGTTCGGTACTTTCATAAGGTTATATGGGAACCTTCGGTGCGCGAGTCCGATTCGCACTTGACCGGTTTTTTTATGTGTGGCATCTCGCAGGTTAACCAACCCGCCAGTGCAAAAAAACTTACAACTAAGCGACTTCACGCTAAGGGGATACGAGCCTCGGCTTAGCGCGTCACTGGGGGAGTACAGCAAAGGGACAGACATGCTCTATCGGAACGAACGCTTTTATTGTAAGGACAGCTCTTCCTGGTCATCTCTCAAGCTAATTTCTCGCCTATCTATACATATAATAAGACTGTAAAAGATCGATTTCTGTACATTGAAGATTTTTATGAAAAATTGTTACAGGGGGTCTTAATTACCGTAATAGAAGCCAAAACAACAATTTTTAAAATTTTTGTCTGTCTGTCTGTCTGTCTGTCTGTCTGTCTGTTTGTCCGGGCTAATCTCAGAATCTACTGGACCGATTTTGACAGGACTTTTTTTATTTGACTCAGTATCACCTGGAGAGTAAACTGGGATATAAATAATCACGCCGATGAACTTAGGGGGCAGGCAGGAAATTGAATCTCAGAATCTACTAAACCGATTTTAATGGGACTTTTTTTTATTTGACTCAACATTACTTGGAAGGTAAAGAAGGATAGAAATAATCACGCCAATAGACTAAGGGGGTAGGCAGAAAATTGAATCTCGGAAACTACTGGGCCGATTTTAATGGGACTTTTTTTATTTGACTCAGCATCACTTGCAATAATCACGCCAATAGACTAAGAGGGTAGGCAGGAAATTGAATATCAGAAACAAAGTAACTATGCCACGCGGACGAAGTCGCGGGCGGAAGCTATATTTCATATCGATATCATTAAACGGCAGAATTGTCATATCGCAGAAAGTTAAAAGTTAGAATCATCTTTATCATTATTTGTTGTCTTTTATTTTTATTATTTATTTCTTTAAAATAATATCATTTATTTTAACTCTTATTTAATTGAATTTGTAATAATGTCATTTAATTCCATAAGTAATTATTATCCTAATGTAAATAGTTCAGTTCCGGGTAAACTACTAAAAACAATCTCATTTTCTATTAATGCAAGTCGTTACTGGCTACGTAGGGGGTCACAGTTTTAACCTAACCTAACCTACGCATTTTTTTTTTAACAAATTAACCTAATCTTAATAGTTGAGTCCCGGGTAATAACAATGTCTTTTTTTTCTATATAATTCCAAAAATATCTTATTTTTGCCTTAATATGTTGGTGCGTATAACCTGCAGAAGTTGTAAATTTCCGCTAAAATCACACGCGGATGGAGCCTAGGTTATTAGAGCAACCTAGGCTATAATTGCTGATTCTGTCGCAAGAAGTTGAAGGCAAAAAATACGCAATCGGGAAGAAAGGCACAGGAGATCGTTCAATTCATCAATTGTACCACATACCTTGACCAGCGATTCCACGCGCGCGCGCAGGCGACGGCCACGTGTCCGCTTTCGGGAGGAGCAGCTTACAGGTCTTTTCTGGATACACTAGGCTGGCCAGCAGTACACAACACACTAAAGTAGGTCTGGAGTAGGTTGATAACAGTTCGTATAGGTTCAGTTCAGGGGGTTTTAGGGCGCGATGGGACTAGTTAGTGTCACACATAGCATGCGCATCCACGCGATCCCAAGGTTAGAGCGTGACTAACGCGTCGGTGCGGCGCGACATGGCGCGCGCGCTGCAAATCACCCAATCAACGATACATGGCACATTTTCAATAAATTAGACGAAAACCAATGCCTTTCAATCGCCATAGGTGATGTAGAAAAAATATAAAACTATAAGTTACGAAGCGTAACCATTTTCCCCGGCTTGAAAGTTCCCACTTTCGAAACACTAAGGAGAAGTAAATACAAAATTGCATATCATCACAACTCCACAAAAGCTATAAGAACTCTAGAGTTGCGACTCTATATAACAAATGAGGATACTTAACTAACTATTCTACGCGGTAACTAAATCTAATACTGCACATTGGTGCAAGGTAAGAATTAATATTAAGGTAACTAAACTTATTGCGTTGGCAAAGGGCACAACTTTACTACCGGGCGACTCTGAAGGATCCCGCTTTGAGTCTTGACAGATGCGACTCTACAAACTCCGTTTTTATCTGGAAATGTTTCGTGAATTACTCCTAACGGCCAATGCAGAGGCATCACATTGTCCTGCATGGAGACGACAACCATCCCGACCCGTATTGGATTGGCAGTAGTGTTCCATTTCTGTTTGGATTGTAGGGTGTGCAAGTACTCTTGGCGCCACCGCTTCCAAAAAGATTGAACCATCTGATCAGTCAATTCATATCGCGAAATAAGATGTAAGCGCGTTTCATTGACTTCGTGAGCGGGAAGAAATAAAAGAGGTTTCGTATGCAAGAAGTGCGCCGGTGATAATGAAGTGGGCTCTGACGGATCCGAGCTGATCGCATACAGAGGCCTCGAGTTTAGTAAAGCTTCTACTTGAGTTAGCATAGTGTTAAACTCGTCAAAGCTAAGAATTTGCTGACCAATGACTTTGCAGAGATGCGTTTTGACACTCTTCACTTCACTTTCCCAACAACCACCAAAATGTGGAGCTCTACAGGGGATGTTTTTGAGTGTGATTCGATGCTCTGCAAGTTCTCTTTCCCACAAGGGGTGATACTCTTTAGCCAAGAATTGGTAGAGATCTCGGAGATAGGATTTGGCTCCAATAAAATTGGTAGCATTATCCGTGTACAAACACTGAACCGGACCTCTACGCGCCAGGAAGCGTTTCAACGCTGACAGAAAGCTCGCAGTGCTAAGATCAGAGGCAATCTCAAGATGTAGAGCGCGAGTGGTCAAGCATGTAAAAAGGCAGATGTATGCTTTCCTGGCCCTTTGGCCTCTAGCACGCACCGACGTGACCAAGAAGGGTCCCGCGTAGTCGCAACCTGTGTGAGAGAAAGCCTTAGGAGCCGACTCAACGCGGCAACGTGGTAAATCCGCCATTATAGGAAAGGTAGGTCGTGGCTTTGCTCGAAAGCAAATGTTACATTTAAAGGTAATGTGACGTGCAATACGTCGCGCGGACAGGATCCAATACCTTTGTCGTAATAGAGATACGAGTAAGGTTGGTCCTGTGTGGAAATTAGTCACATGATAGTGGGAAACTAAAAGCTCCACTATATGATCTTGACGCGGAAGGAGGATCTGATGACGAGAGTCAAAATCTAGCTCAGAGTTTGCTAGGCGACCTCCAACGTGGATAAGTCCTTCGTGAAGGAAGGGACTTAACCGTTGTACTGGCTTAGAGCACAACTCATTGCGGGCTAAACGATCGAGATCAGATTCAAAGTGAATCCTCTGCACTGATCGCCACACACAAGATTCAGCGAACTCTAAATCAGACGCGATAACTGGCCCTCTAGGGAGCCGTTTCATGAACTTATAAACTAAGCAAATAGTTTTTAAATATTTAAACCAGGACGAGAACCTGGTAGAGCGAACGTACAAAATGTTGTCAGAAGGAGGACTTCTGTCAGAGCATTCGTGCGAGAGCACAGGTAAAGCCACGGGTTTCATTTCAGGAAGCTCTTGCGACTCGCCTGAAACGAAGGGTTTTATCGGCCATTCAGCGCGGGGAAGTTTAAGCCACGACGGCCCATTTAGCCACAACGGATGATGAACTAATTGGGCAGGCGTTAAACCGCGAGAGAGGCAATCACTGGGATTTTCAGACCCTTTCACATGGAAGAAGTGATCTGCCGAGAGATGCTCATGAATCTTAGCGATACGATTGGCTACGAAGGTGTGCCATCGATGCGGTGCAGAGTGAATCCAACTTAAGGTTACAGTTGAATCCGAAAAAGCTACGACTACCTCAATGGCGTGTCGAGCTGCGAAAAGATTATATACTCGCTTTATCACAGTTGATAAGAGGAGTGCGGCGCATAACTCGAGACGAGCTAGCGAAACTACTTTCAGTGGCGCGACTTTAGATTTCGCACACACCAGCGAGACCACGACACTACCGTCAGGTCTGACAACGTGGGCATAAACCGAACCACCGTAAGCCTTCTCACTAGCGTCGGCAAAACCGACGAGTGAGAGTCTACAGCGTTCTACGACGCCAACATGTCTCAAAAATCTCAATTCAGAGATAATTGGCAGTTCAGATTGAAACTGTTCCCACAGACGAACAATGCGAGGTGGTGGGACGTCATCCCATCCAAGTTTGACAAGCCAAAGCTCTTTGATAAGAAGCTTGGCGTATAAAATTATCGGTGCAACGAGGCCTAAAACGTAGAAAAGACGTGCGATGGAAGAAAGAATATTCCGTTTAGTGCAAGTGCGAACATCAGGGTTAACCTGGAATACGAAACAATCCTCGTCAGGGAACCAATGAAGTCCCAGTATTTTCTGAGTCGGATCTTTACTTAGGTCCACGCTCTGTGAAAGTCGTAATGACTCTGGAATAGTCCGAAGAACATCGACACTGTTGCTAGACCACTTCGTCAATTGAAAATCGCCGAGAGAGAATATTTTGATAAGTTCACGAGCCGAGTCTATAGCTAGCGCACTGCTAGGTATAGAACTAACTATGTCATCCATATAAATATCTCGCTGCAAAATGTCCCTGGCGAGAGGCAACTGTGTTCCTTCATCCTGACATAACTGTTGGATAGTGCGAATAGCTATAAAAGGACTACACTTTAAACCAAAGGGAAGCACTGAAAACTGATAAATTTGAAGTTCCTCTTCCTCATTAAACCGATATAAGATACGTTGTAGTGAACGATCTTGTGCACGTATACCTATACGTAGGTACATAGATTTGACATCTGCGGAAACAGCGACACTAAAAAGCCTAAAATTTAACAAAATGTTGAAAAGGTCAGCCTGAAGGGCTGGACCTGCGTACAGGATATCATTGAGCGAGGTGCCGTTATCTGTACATGCACTGGCGTCTAGGACCACACGCAACTTGGTGGTCACCTTATCCTCTCGAATGACAGCATGGTGAGGAATATAGTATTCCATTTCTCGCTCCTTACAATTTCGTTTGGGCAACATACATTCAGGTACGATATTCTGCACCAAAGAAATATAATTGTTTTTTAGATAATCCCGTATGACGTCATCATACAGAAGTTTGACGTTAGGAAGTGATTTAAGTTTACATTCAAGACTATAGAATCTCTTGCGAGCCATATTAAAAGAATTTCCTAATGCTGACGCGTCAGTTTTCAGTGGTAAAGCTGCAACATACTTGCCATTTGGAGCGCGGGTAATTGTGTCACAATAAAACTCTTCACATTGTTTATCATCCACACTTCCAATGGATGAAGCAGTGACATCTTCAATCTCCCAAAACTTACGAAGATCGAAGTTATCGAACGAACTCGCAAAGAAAGACAGAGTGTCAGTTGGAGGTTCGATAATAGGTGCTTCTCCTAGAAGTATGTAGCCGAGCACAGTCTCCAATGCGTCGGGACAACCGGGTACGCTGGTCACGTGACCAGGTCGCAATAACTTAGCGAACAACTTGACCCCAAGTAACATGTCAATATTACCTGGCACACCCCAGCTGTCATCCGCGAGTAGTTTAGGATCAATATGACTTAATACAGTTGTATTTATAGCACCCAGTGGAAGCTGTCCGGTTATTTGATCCAAAACTAAAGCGTCTATTTCATACCTAGGCTGCGAGCAAAACCGTGAGCTGAACGTAAGATTCACCGAGCCGCGAACGGGCTGCGACGTGCCACCAATACCACGAACGGTAGTTATCGAGTCAGTATGTATAGTTAGACCGAGCATACGGCAGCAACGCGATGTCATATAATTCTTTTGCGACCCAGGGTCCAAGAGACATCTAACCATCACGGCCTTACCCTTCCTACCCGCCACCAGCACCTTGGCAGTAGCCAGCACTTCCGTACTACGTGTGGCCTGGACTTGAGCAGAAGAATGCGTACACAACGCCACACGATCGGAAGTAGCTGGGTCGGCCGCAGAAGCGGAGGGGGGGGCGCTAGCGGGCGTCGGCGCAGGGGCTTGCACCGATTGCTCAAAATGCAATAAGGAATGATGCTTACCGTTACATTTCCTACATGTTGACTTCGATAGGCACTTAGAGACAGTATGTTTGCTACTTAGGCAATTACCACATCGGTTATTGTCTTTTATAAACTTAAATCTATTATCTACGCTCAACCTTTGAAACGCCCTGCACATAAACAAGGTTTTATGCGTCGAATGACAAAGTGAACATTTAGATTCAGTAGCCACAAACACCTGCGATTCCTTAGATGAGGCGCGGGGGCTACCTGCGGGGGCGGACTTACTAGCCGCAGGAGAGGTGCGATACAAGATTTTTACTTGTTCACGAACAAACTTTACGAAATAATCATAATCTAACTCTTGTTGATTACGAAGCGACATTTCAAAATGTTTTGCAATATCAGAGTCTATTAACTTAAGACCCCAATGAATAAATATAAAATCATCTAACTTATTTATTTTCAATTGTTTGAGTCCCGCAACCGTAGAAGTCAATTTATCGAAACCCTTTTCAATATTAGCGGGAGTCGATCCGAACGGTTTCAAGGAGAACAGCTGATTTAGATAATTAGTAGCGAGCGCGCGAGTATCTAGGTACTTGGCGATGAGCGCCTCCCAGACAAGAAGGTAATTATCGCCAGAAGGTACAATTCCTTCAGCCACATTCCTAGCCTTTCCTTTTAAACAACTCAACAGATAATGAATGCGATCAGAATCTGTTAAATCTACGTTAGTATGTATAATACGTTTGAAAGTCTCGTAAAAGAACGGAAAGCTCTGAATATCACCGTCAAAGGTAGGCAGTTCGATTTTAGGAACCTGTATATGGTGAGCATTTGGGCTCGCTGACGGGTTGGGTTTCTGGAAATCACCTGACTCAGTTAATGAAGATAAACTAAACCTTATTTCGCCGACCAACTCATCAAATGAATGCAATGCGCCATAGCTTACTTCACAGGTTGGATCCAATGTCAAATTGAGCATATTTATCTCGTCCATTAGTCCATTGAATTCACTACGCAATCCATCAATTTGTTTCGCCTGAGCGATGAAAGCCTTGCGTAATCTTTCGGTAGTTAAAGATTTAGTTGAATCCAAAATCCTTTGAACCCGCGAAAAATATGCGTCACGTTTACCTTCCAATAATCGAAGTTTAACTTTGTCACTCATTGTGAACAGAAGTCAAATATGACGCAAAATTAATTATATTAAATCAACCTTTATCTTCTACGGAACCCCAGGGAGCGAGGTTAGGGGCCAATCAAACCGATAAGCCAATGAAAGATTTTATAACTTAAGTATATAGTACGGAACGAAGTTTCCGTACACGCGAAACCCTAACAATATTAAATTGAAAAGTAAACAAATATAAACTACCGACGCTTTAACCAAGTGCACGTAACAAAATCTAATATAAATTAAAATAGTAAGCACGCCAAATATGTTATGAACGTACCCATCTATATACTATATTTATGATTAGCTCAGATATACCTACAACCCGATAAAAACAGTTATGTCGGATGCGACGCTATAAACTTGTCTGCACTAACTTCCACTTGAATGAGATTAACTTACTCAATACAAGTAATATGAAAGTACAGATTCTTAACTAACAATAAGTTAAGTGTTGAACTTAGAAAAAAGTATAAACTTATTTTCGTAAGCGATGCGAGTGTATTCTTAACGAAATAACTTCGTAAGAAACAGTAAATTTCTTCACGAGTAGACGCGTAGATGACGGTTTGAAATAAGTTATCTAGTAAGTACATACTACGGTCGCAAACGTGAAGTGCGGGTGTGATATGTATAAATATACGGCTGTTTCCATTGAGGAGAATTAACGCGTAAAGTTTATACACATCTGTTATTTTACCTGAAGGTTTCTGTCAAGAAATCAAGTCACCTTCCTACAAAACAAAATAACAAGCGACGCGATGATAATATGGTTAATTGCAATAATTAAACATATGCGGTTGAGTCTCGCTATATAAAGCATACCTGCTCGTGCAATACGAATATAACAGGCGTAAACCTAACGAACCTATACAAGTGTATCATACAATAACAATCAATGTTATTCATTTAGCAATTTCGATTAGTACCAACATAATAAGTATGTAAAAGTTTCTAATGCGTAACTAAATTTAACCGTGGGTACGCGAACAAAGTTCAGACCTGGAACATTCCACAGTCAACGTACGACGATTTATACCCACTACCCACAATTTTTACAACCGAACAAAAAATATGTAATTACGCCGAAAACTAATAGATTTAATAAATAAACGTATTTAGCGATATGAATCAACGTTGATATTCAATTAACTGTATTCTTCGGAGCTTTAAATAGTGAACTTAAAGATTTAAATTAAAATTTGATTTGACGGTTGACCTATTGCAAACGCAAGGCAGTTTGAACCTTATTTATAACGCAACAGAGTTGAGAGTTGTGTGATGATATGCAATTAATATTGAAAATTCCTAAGTTTTTTTGCTCAAAATCAGACTTTTAGGACTTAAATATAGGCTGTAAAAAGGCCCAAAATTAATAATCCGGCTCGAAGGACCAAAATGGTGCGTATAACCTGCAGAAGTTGTAAATTTCCGCTAAAATCACACGCGGATGGAGCCTAGGTTATTAGAGCAACCTAGGCTATAATTGCTGATTCTGTCGCAAGAAGTTGAAGGCAAAAAATACGCAATCGGGAAGAAAGGCACAGGAGATCGTTCAATTCATCAATTGTACCACATACCTTGACCAGCGATTCCACGCGCGCGCGCAGGCGACGGCCACGTGTCCGCTTTCGGGAGGAGCAGCTTACAGGTCTTTTCTGGATACACTAGGCTGGCCAGCAGTACACAACACACTAAAGTAGGTCTGGAGTAGGTTGATAACAGTTCGTATAGGTTCAGTTCAGGGGGTTTTAGGGCGCGATGGGACTAGTTAGTGTCACACATAGCATGCGCATCCACGCGATCCCAAGGTTAGAGCGTGACTAACGCGTCGGTGCGGCGCGACATGGCGCGCGCGCTGCAAATCACCCAATCAACGATACATGGCACATTTTCAATAAATTAGACGAAAACCAATGCCTTTCAATCGCCATAGGTGATGTAGAAAAAATATAAAACTATAAGTTACGAAGCGTAACCATATGTTTTTGTATACCATTGTAACTCACTGTATCGGTTCACACCAAAATATTGGAAACTCAAAATAAATAACAAACGGTAAATATCCCGTTTTAACCGTTAATAATAATGTTAGTGACCATGTCAGTTTAAAGACTTAACTTCTATCTTCTATACTTATCTATATCTATACATATAATAAGACTGTAAAAGATCGATTTCTGTACATTGAAGATTTTTATGAAAAATTGTTACAGGGGGTCTTAATTACCGTAATAGAAGCCAAAACAACAATTTTTAAAATTTTTGTCTGTCTGTCTGTCTGTCTGTCTGTCTGTCTGTCTGTCCGGGCTAATCTCAGAATCTACTGGACCGATTTTGACGGGACTTTTTTTATTTGACTCAGTATCACCTGGAGAGTAAACTGGGATATAAATAATCACGCCGATGAACTTAGGGGGCAGGCAGGAAATTGAATCTCAGAATCTACTAAACCGATTTTAATGGGACTTTTTTTTATTTGACTCAACATTACTTGGAAGGTAAAGAAGGATAGAAATAATCACGCCAATAGACTAAGGGGGTAGGCAGAAAATTGAATCTCGGAAACTACTGGGCCGATTTTAATGGGACTTTTTTTATTTGACTCAGCATCACTTGCAATAATCACGCCAATAGACTAAGAGGGTAGGCAGGAAATTGAATATCAGAAACAAAGTAACTATGCCACGCGGACGAAGTCGCGGGCGGAAGCTAGTAAGAAATAAATAAAGAAAAACTGTTGACTAACTAGACTCGCACAGGACTAAAACTAACTAAAAAACAATATAAAAAAGACAATTAATTAAATTAGTCCTGTACGAGGCCAAAAGGCACCATCGCAGCATGGTACTGCAACATGGCGGCTATGTCACAGCTGATATTCTGATAGGGCCCAAGCAAGTGAAGCCACGGTCAGATACGATAAAATACATAACAAGAATAAATAAATATGTGCTAACACTTTTAACGTTTTGGCCAGATTTGCAATGATTGTACAGGTGTGTGACTTTACGAATGTATTGTCGTCGGCAAACATTTGTGGGATCACGTGATATTGATAATTCGCGAAACTGTTTTACGCCCGGTTCCAATAAACAAAAAAACGATTCGTTTTGCTTACGGATAGTAGTATTTTGACATACGTCTCGTAGAAAATACTACTATCCGTAAGCAAAACGAATCATTTTTAGGGGCGTTAGACTATCTTTTTCTGTCGCTGAAAATCTGCTTCGTGCTCGTGCCTATGGCAGCCTAATAGTGAACTGAAGTTCAAACATTTATCTACTGTTCTTAAAAATAATTTAAAAAAAAACCATCACACCTGTAATCCCTTCAGGGGGTTAGTTAGAGGTGGGGGTCTAAATTTTTTTTTATTTATTTATTTCTCAAACAGTTTTTGTGTATTTTAAACAATATTACTCGCCAAACTTGACGTTTGATGGCAAGATGCGCTCTTTTCTTATAAATACACGTAAACCTTATACTACATATTTTAACAAAATAAATAAATAGCCGCTTATAGCAAAATCATAATAGTATAAGGAGCGGTAAGAAGCTAATCTTTATGTATTCGCGGAAGTGAGGATAGCTGCAGACTGGGCGTGAACTGACACAAGTATACGACATTAGTGCATCGAAAGAATGGAAATAAGGTCGAAAATATTTCGGCGTTTGATTTTTTTTTTAATATCATGTCCGCCAAAATGTAAGTCATTTCGCAGTTTTCATTGGATATTTAAAAAAATACAGTTCCGTGTTTTAAAAGTTTTAGATATGTCTTTAGTCTATGAAATTTCCTTTGTTATAGATACTTATAAAAAATATGATGGTTGTCGCTGAAAAAATTGAGTTTGGAATTGTACTTTTGTAAACTGGTTTTGTTTAAGTATTTGTATTTGACTTGTGGTATGTACCTACAGATACGGTAAACTTTGAAATCTAGACGTTTTACAAAGTGTTTGCTATGTACAGCGCCTTCATAATATGAATTCCTTTACATTCGTAAAATGGTCACAAAGTTTTAAGAATTTTAACGTAAGTACTCGTAATTCAAATGATTATCCTATAATGATTCTGCCAAAGCCGACATTTTAGAACACCTAATAGAAATTCCATACGTGACGTTATAATGACGATAATGATGTAAAATACGTAAATACCGATGATTTCCTTTGTGTATCAAGTGTTGTGTACATAAGGGTAGTAAATAACAATGATCATGCTATTCAACTGAAACAAAAACAAACAAATGACAACAATGTATCATTGAGGGCCTAAGCCCTCAATGATACCTAAACGTAAACACTAACAACAGAACACAATGATTTGGTTACTAGCACATTTAATAATAACGATATTTATTATAAAGTGTTCTTTTTGTATTTTAAAGGCTTCATTATCAGTAACAAAAGTACAAAACCACAAAATGACATCAACTTTGTTGTCATAGTTTGGGTAAAAATGCGTGCAGTCACGGGTATAATAAATCTTACTAATATTATAAATGCGAATGTTTTTGAAGATGGATGGATGTATGGATGTTTGTTACTCTTTCACGTCAAAACTGCTGAACGGAGCTTGATGAAATTTGGCACAGAGGTAGATTATGGTCTGGAATAACACATAGGATAGGACTTTTTTTACGATATCACGCGGGCGAAGCCGCGGGCGCCTGCTACCTGCTAGCACCTGATAATGATATTTTCCTGAAGCATCATTGGCAAAAATTTTAAAATCTAGATTTATAATCTAGATTTATTCCTATAGTCTCAATCCTTATTTCTCGGAATTCATTTTTGATTTGCCTTCTCTGACTGACAATTAAAATAGGTCGACCATGTGTCGTAATTTATTTGGGATAAGTCCTATTTATTATTCTTCCGCGTTGTACGCATTTTGTTTTTTGCCAGGATGTGTCTTGCCTTCGTAACATGTTGACAGATGTACTAACAAAAAACTAGGTATTTTTAGTTTATTATTCATGTCATGCTTAAGTCACATCGAATTAATTCGTTTGAAATGTCACTACAAATAACTACGTCTGATTAAAAACCTCCGCACATAATTTCCGCCAGTTCAACTAACATTTTAATGGTCATAATTACAGCATTCAGAATAAAACGTAATACTGAGATTTATGTTATTTTAAATTAACATTCCACAGCGCATTACACCGTGCGTCGTCGTAATAATCGCTGTCTTAACTTTTTTCCTTACGGAGTAAATTCCTTGCTATTCTGAGAACTGCATGCACGGCTTCGTACCTATGTTGATTGTAGACGTCTTTTTATATGGATGTAGAGTCACCCTTTTATTGCAAATAGGAAAATACTGACTAGTTGGTCATGAGATGGAGGTTTTTATTTTTTTGGGATGGGAAATCATCAAATAACTTCCCCCGCTCTGGGCGGAGCGGGGGGAGTGTCAGACTTGTAAAAAAAACCCACCCATGTTCCCTTAATAGCCCTTAACGTTCCGGGGCCGCGGTATCTCTTTCGGAAAACCCGCTACCCCGGCAGGCGAAGGCCCTAGCAAGCCTCTCTGCTTTGCTGACATCTGAGGCGCGCGTGAAACACGAACGCTCCACCGTTAAATTGGAAGCTGGATAAAGCTAGGCAGATGATAAAGTATCCGTTATCTAAAACATCAGTAATGTTTCAATGTTAGAAAAGTTCAGTAACAATGACATCACTCGTCAGTTGACTCAACTGTGAATGATAAGCAAGTGCATACATATCTGATTCAATTCTGAGAATAAGAAACATGGGAAATTGATTGTTCACGGAAAATTTCAATATTATTGTAAGCTATGCTGCGCATCAATGAATTAAAACACGTGCTAATCGAAATTCTTATGTAATCAGTTTTCTTTCGCGCCATGTTTAATTGATCATCACATATTTTTCTTAATGCAATAGTTTTGCCGTCCAATGCTAAGTAAGCGTAGTTATAAAATATAGTATTTTCTGATTTCCTCGTTGTTTGATAGGCTTCACATACATGTATACATGAAGCGGTCTACCTGCCGGGGTTGCGGGTTGTACCAGGGTTGCGAGGTTTTATGAAGGAGATACCGCGGAATATAATGGGCAAAAAAAGGACCATGGGTATAGTCAGTAGAAAACTGACACACTTCCTCGCTCTTCTTAGAGCGGGGACGTAAAAAAGGGAAACAACAGAACGCCACCATTAATTTACTTTTTCATGCAGCCTTTGCTTTTTTATGTTTATAAATAGATAAGCCCGTAAAACACTGATGACTTTTTTGGTCTTAGGAGCTCGTGGCTAAATAATACCAGCCGCTCGGGTCGATCTTAAGGTTAAGCCGCGCTTGCCTAGGTTGGTCTGTGGATGGGTGACCACTTGTTACATACCGAGTTTCCTCCGTGCCTCGGAAAGCACGTTAAGCTGTTGGTCCCGGCTGTCATTTGTAGATCTTTGGCAGTCGTTACATGTAGTCAGTGTCGCTCCATGTAAAATACTGTATTCAGCTGCATCCGGTAAGACTGGAAGCCGACCCCAACATAGTTGGGAAAAGGCTAGGCAGATGATGACTTTTTTGTGAAGAGTACTGTGTTGTTTACTCTCTCTAAGAATCTGTTTTTATAAGACAAGACTTGGTATTAGCGGTCAGTCTCACACACTATTTTTAATCTGTTTTTGTTAGCTGTAAGTCTTTCATAGATTCTAAATAAAAAGAAAAGAAAAAAATGTTCCAAAGTTCTCATTTTAAAAATGAAATCTCTTCCTCTCCCTCAGCACATGCCAGTGCCATGGAAGAAGATGCTGATGTCTCCACCAGTATGGGCAATCATTATCACCCATGGAGCTTCAGTCTTCGGTTACTTTACCGTCGTCAACCAGCTGCCGAGCTACATCGAGAGCATCCTGCATTTTAACATCAAACATGTAAGTTTTTTTTTCTTTTTATTCATACAGGATTCTTTTAAGACCTTTTTGTGGTGGATTTATTTATTTGGTACACCAGTACCAATACATACTAAAATATTACATATAGGATCAATATAGATAATTAATTTGCTGGTATGTATGCCTATACGCAGCATTGACCATAGTGAATTAGTGACAACGACATTCAAATCATAATAATACAATAAAAAAAAATCTTGGTGTCTAGTTTATGACTGTGAGATTATGGCTTCGAAACCTGGTTTCGCGGTTTCGGTCTGTGTTTTATTGTGGGACCGAAACTGGGGTCCGATGGAGTGTACAGACATCTGCTGCAGTGCTTTTACGGATTCTATTGCTTAAAAAACATCTTGGTGTCTAGTTTATGACTGTAAGATTATGACTTCGAAACCTGGTTTCGCGGTTTCGGTTTGTGTTTTATTATGGGACCGAAACAGGGCTCCGAAGAAGTCAACAGACATCTGCTGCAGTGCTTTACGGATTCTATTGCTTAAATATATTTTTTTAATATTTTAAACGTTCCAGAAAATGGTCTATTTTTCGAGTTGTCTAATTTGAGTCCATATGTAGAAATTTATTCAAACTAGGCTGAAAAATCAGCACTTTTTAAACGTCAATTACACAAGACAGTCCCCTTAAACACCCAACTATCTCTTACGATACGAAACTGATGGCTGCTAATTTGATACATGGTTTAAATAAGTATACTGTGTGGTTTTCAAATAAGCATCAAGATTAGGTGATCATGATTACAATTCATTTTCTCGTGTCAAAATCAATATTTGAAAAATCAAAAGCGTCATAGTTCAATTATCACCACTTAAAAATCATTTACCCAAGTTAAATATTCAAACTTGCTATTCTTATGGGAACCTATTAAAAGTATGTTTGTGTGGTTAAAATCTGGCAAGTGCGAGTCGGAATCGTACACCGAGGTATCCGTACAAACTTGCGACATAAACGGCTGTTTGTTTTGACTGCGTAGACTTAGAGATATAAATAAATAAATTAATCTATATATATAAAAATGAAACCCGTTTCCCGTTGTCACGCCATAACTTGAGAACGGCTAGACCGATTTGGCTGATTTTTTGTTTTTTAGTTTTCTAATACTCTGTAGAAGGTTCTTACGGAAAAAATATTAAAAAAAGGTTTTAGAAAAATTGAAAAAAATACATTTAATTTAATTTTGCATATTTTAAAAAACGCGCGTAACGAATGTCAATGTCATTCACAGTCATAGACTATGTTGAAAGAGCATCGTTTGTTCGGAAATGGGAATGGAATGGAATTTATAGGGGAACTGTGTTTCCCCGAATTTAACGCGAGCGAAGCCGCGGGCAAAAGCTAGTAATAAATAAATATCTTGGGACAACTCACACACCGCTATCTGATCCCAAGCTAAGCAGAGCTTGTGTTATGGTAACCAGACAACTGGGGCCTTAAGCCCCGTTCCAATAAACAAAAGCGACTCGTTTTGCTTACGGATGGTAGTATTTTGACATAAGTTCTATGAGACTTATGTCAAAATCTTACTATACGTAAGCAAAACGACTCGTTTTTGTTTATTGGAACGGGGCTTTAGTCTGCTATTACAATTAGGGAATGCAATCTCGATCTCGCGAGATCGAGATCTCGCGAGATCTCGCCTTATTTTTTGAGATTAATCTCGAAGCATAAAATGACGAGATCTCGGCCGAGATTGACGAGATTGAATGGCGGCAGTCAGGGACGCATTACGCTCGCAATTTACGCTGATGATGTTTTATAAGGAGTTATTTCCAAAACCATTCATAAGCCTTGTTTCTTTTATATTTATTATTTTTGTACTCTAACATAGGTTCAACTTAAGTCTACTGATAAGTAGTTACTGTAACCGTTTACTACATTAATGATCCATGCTCTTAAATGAAAAATAAGAACGGTTTACTGCGCAATAAAGAGTCTATTTTTTGTTAAAATTCTTTACCGTGAGAGATGTTGTTAATTTTTATATCTTTATAAACCCAAAGACTGGTAATTTTAATTTCAAAAACTTAATTGTGATTCGTATGTTCATTAATGGCTTAATTATTATTAATAGTAAATGATTACTAAATAAATGAGGGTTTTATTTTCCAATTCGTTCTGCATCTTACTCTCGTAATAAAGAAAACTAAGCTGTTTTCTTTGCGTTTTACTTACTTAAGAAAAACGATATTTTTTTAAATTTCAGCCGAGATCTCGAAATTCCCGAGATCTCGCGAGATTGACATTTCTAATCTCGCGAGATCTCGAATTTGCGATCTCGCCTCGAGATTGCATTCCCTAATTACAATAGTGTCAGAATGGTCGATCACTGATCGCATAATGGTTGATTTTGACATCTACTACATACTAAACTTGTCAAAATCAACCATTATGCGATCAGTGATCGACCATTCTGACACCATTGTAATAGCAGACTAAGGCCCCTGATATACATACTCATATAATTTATAAATACATACATATTATAGATAAATCACACCCAGACACAGAACAAATAATCATGCTCATCACACAAAGTTTGTCCTGGGTGGGAATCGAACCCACGACCTCCGACTCAGCAGTCAGGGCCACTAACCACTAGACCAACAGGCCCTTGAAAATATGTTATGTTTTTTCCACAACTCCAAGGGACCAGACTTGAGTATATGGTTTTAACTAGCTTTTGCCCGCGGATTCGCTCGTAACACAGTCGTTGCGTAAATTCGGGGTAACACAGTTCCCCTTTCCTGATTTGCAGGTACCTGCTACCTGTAGCTTTTGCCCTTGCGCCTTATTTATTGTAATAGCAAAGCTCATATCTCAATCTTTTTTTTTTTTTTAAAAAGCCTATGTCCGTCTCCAGGGTCCCAACTATATCTGTACCAAAATTCATCAAAGTCGGTTTAGCCATTTAGGCGTAAAGACGTAAAAAACAAACAAACTCACTTTCGCTTTTATAATATTAGTAAGGATTTCAACTCGATACCATCACGCGTTCTCGAGATAAAAGGTCTTAACAGACAGACAGAGGGATAACAAGATAACAAGGGTTCCGCTTTTTCCTTTTGAGATACAGAACTTCAAAAAGATTTGTCTCATCTCATGGGATGTCTAATTATTTGGTAAAATGTTACATCACTTCGCTATTGTGTACGACACTGACAAACAACTCAATGTCGTATGCTAAACAGCAATCAATATTGACAATGACCATCATTCACGAAAATTTAACGAGCTTGTCGTTCTGCAAATGGGTAGAATTTTCGGTAACGACTGTAATAACCATCCTATAAGCTTTAAAGAAAAATCATTGTTAATAAACCAGAAAGACTTAACAATAAAAAAAACTGGGCGCAGAACTGGGTAGAAACTTGCGACAAAAACAGCCGTATCGTTTGACTGGTTAGACTGGGTTGATTAATACAGCTCTCAGTGACCAGACAGGCAGATAACACGGTATTTTTTTTTAAAGATACGTCGCCCCACACTAAGAATTTCTCCAGTATCGTGAGTGCGTTTACAAACATTTAAACTCACATACACAAACAGCCAGACCTGAAACAACTACCTGTAGGTCATACAAATATTTGTTTTGTGCGGGGATCAAACACGCGACACGCAGCGCAGCAGTCGATCGTTCAGCCACTGCGCCAACCGTGCCGTCATGTTTCAGTGTTCTTATAAGGGTGCCGTTTTATTCCTTTTGAGACACGGAACCGAACTAAAAATCGTAGTAATATGTCATCATCACCTCTCGCTCTGTCTGGGCCTGCATGGAGGATTATAGTTTCCTCTCTCACATCCTTACTAGATTTTAATAGATATTTTCGCTTTGACTTCCGGGGATTTTCAATAGCCTAGATTTAAAGTATCAATTCCGCTTATCGCTGTCCATTGCTCAAATTAGACTCTTCCCAAACACACAGCAACCAGACCTCAACCTTTCAATCTACTTAAGAATAGTCCCACGATACGGGACACTTCAGTCTCGTCCTGTCCACCGATTTCTGGTAACATAGGGATTAAAATAGACCACCAGAAATCCTTACTAATATTATAAAACCGAAAGTGAGTTTTTTGTTTGTTACGTCTTCACGCTTAAATGGCCAAACCGATTTTGATGGATTTTATTTTGGTACAGAGATAGTTGGGACCCTAGAGGCATAGACATAGGCTAAAAAAAGTGAGAAAAAGGGGAGAGAAAGACAATTTCTTTTCGATTATCACGCGCGTTAGCCCAAAGTAACTATGCCATGCGGACGAAGTCGCGGGCGGAAGCTAGTAGACTGATAAACGTATATGATAGAAATTACTGCCTCGTTGGCCGAGTGGGTCGCAAGCGCAACTGCTTAGCGTGAAGCCCTGGGATGAATTTCTTGGTCGAGCAAAAGTGTGACTGGGTTTTTTTTATCAGGAAGTTCTCAGTACCAGCTGCGGACTCTGGATACGTGCCCTGTTGATGGCAATAGGGTCGCCCGATATTACATGCGACTTAAAACATAACAGGCGAAATGGTACACCTCTGCCGAACTCTTTTTGGGATTAGCGGTATTATGATGTTTTTTTTTTTAAAACGTTGCCCCACACTAGGATTTCTCCTGTGTCTTGGGTGCGTTTACAAACATTCAAATTGACATAGACAAGCAGCCAGGAACAACTATCTGTTATGTTATGTTTATCTCACATACCCCCGAATACTGAAACGTCACTTAAAATTTGAGGGCTGCTTAACATTTGAGCAGCTCTTAAACTTTAGATTTTGTATTGTCAAACGTCACTTTTGAGTACTTATCTGTTAAATTTAAGTGGTACTTAAATTTTGAGTGACGTTTCAGTATTCGGGGGATAGAGAGGAAGATGAGTAGCAGTGGCCACAGTAAAGTCTGATCGTCACTATAAGTCCTTACTACGTCGTTAAGGTCGCATTTTTATGTAAAACCAGTCTTTGTAGTAGACACCTATCAGCTTCGTAGATAACATTGCATAGGCAATTATCAGCCAATTAACTAATTAAGCAGTATTAAACCGGGAAATATTAGCAAAAGTAATAAAAAAAAAAAAACTGAGAGTTCAACGTCCATAATTGCTTCAGACCTTCGTGTTATAAAACCTACAGGCAATCAGATAAAACAAAATATCTTTTATTTTAAACTTTATCGTAAAAGGAATAAGGTTTATAATATACATTGATATAGCCACCCCACTACGATGAACATCGCGGCACAAGTTACGATTTCGTACGGTGACCATACTGAGCGCAGCGAAAGGACAGTTCTTGCTAAATAATATTTATTTGTTTTGCAAATGATTGCACGGTTATTGTGCAACATTTAAGTATTAACTTGCCTTTTGGAGATTTTGAATACATAGTGTTTACAATTTTTTATTATATATTTTTTGCAGTATAAACGATCTTTTTTGAATAAAAATGTTTCTGCATTACAAAAGTTCTTTGATTATATGGTGAAGGGGAGTTGCTCTTCTTTTACACCATCTTGACGCCTCTGACTATAAAATTATTGGAAGATTCTTTTGCCATTAGTGGTTTTATTTTTCTGTACATTTCGTGCTACGTTTTTGTAGCTTATCTCGGTCTTCTATCGACTCTCCAGGCCGATTTGCACCACATATATGTGGTTCAATTTGTTACCCTCGTTTTGATTAACATGTTTTAAACATATTTAGCGTTTGTTAGTGGTCGTAGTACTTTGTAGTCATCATAATTAAAACATGTCTTTGTATTTAACGCAGTACAAGGTTGCATGTTCATTCTGTACCAACTAAGTCCGAGTTGATTATTAGTATTTATTACTCCACGTGCCTCGTGTTTCCTGCTATTAAACCCATCTGTTGCTAGAACTTTCATTGTTTATCACTGCCTCACGTGCTGGCGAATCGAAGAGGTATTGTTTACTTCAATTACTAGGAGTTTACGTTAATTAGGTCCCGCAGACTTGACGTTTTCATGTTTAGATTTACCAATGTCTAACTCAATAACGTATTAAACGTTACTCATAACAATAGTTCTGAATTTAAATGGACGGTATGGGACTTCCCATTACATGACATACAAGACATTATTGTAAGAACTTGACCATACATTATATAAATGCATAACAATGAACAGTTACATCATTGATTATGCTTTAATCAATTATGACAGCTTGTCTTTGTGTTTAGACTTTAAAAGACTTTACTTTTCATTGTTAACAATAGAATAATAGTATCGGAACACTTTTTAATAATACCTTTTTTAATAATAGCTATTTTCACACCTAATGGATAAAATAACTAACCGATAATATTGTACTTAGTGTAATCACACGGGCCAATCCCGTGACACTAAAAAAACTCAAATCGGTTTTGCCAAAAGATCAATTCGCTCCATCTGGATTTAACAGCATCCTTGTGAATCAATTGAAAGTCTATTTCAATATTTATACAGTGACCAAAATAAAAATTTGAATATTCTATTATTTGCTCAAAAGTCACTGATAAATTATTGAAAAGCAATGCATCTAAGCTTCGCTTTTAAAATAGCAGTTCATGTTTTTTTTTATTCGAAACATATGTATGTAGATCGAGAAGCCCATGAGAATGGCCAATTCAAGGGGCTTCTGTTTCAGTACCGGCTTGTAACAATTTGATGTTGACGCGTATTGGCCGCGAAATCTTTACTTGTTTTATTTTTTTTATGTTATTACACACAGCTGTTAAAATTAAACTCATTCTAACATAGAAATAAAAAATCGTACGTTTTATGAGCCAATCGATATGTGTATGTTTATGACAATTTCCTATCAGACTGTTTCTCTCGCTAACTCTCGACTGTACTAGCAATTTTAACAGGATGAACTATTGACGTTCATAAAAAGTAGCTTTTTATTACAAACCTTTTGCAATTACCAAGTTGTTGAAACTTATTAGAACTTATTTTATGCAAGCCGAGGTTGCAAAAGGCACTTATAGGCAGTTACATTAAATTAAAAACCCAGTTATATCACAAACCTGTGTGAGATTGCGATCAGGTTGCTACCAATGTGTGAGTGCTCAAATAACACGAACTGGAAGTCCAACAGTTACCTAAAGCAAACCCCGATATACAATTTTCACCTTTTTATCAAAGAGCTGTTGATTTCATCTCGCTTGATCACTTATGAACTTGCAAAGGATAAACAAGCATCACGCAAGCCAGCCACCCTATTGCATCAGCCAAAAAGTTGACAACCTCAGGTCGGTTTTATAGCAGCAAAAGCAAGTTACCACACCTCAATCGATGTGGCAAACGTTTGAAAACCATCGCCTGTGGCTCCTCTTGCATATCTTACGCACAAACACTGAAATAAGTTTTTTTTAGAGGTAAATCTATTAAAATGTCATTGCCATCATAATAAAAACGTAAAATATCAATCGTGTTATGAAATATTTCGATTAGTATTTGGTTTTTCTATGATAATAATTCTGAATGAATTTATTGCAATCTGATCTATTTTTTGATCATAATGTCAAAGTATATCTTAAGTCGCATTTTCATATTTTAGTTCTACGATTTTCGATCTCTCAGGTTTACTGTTTAGTTGAAGCTCATTTAATTTCATCGCACCGTTATTTTAATGTGTTTACATTAATTTGCAGTATAACAAGAACTTCACACACATACATGCTTGCCCTGTAAAACTCGTATTATAAAAATAAATTAAAATCCAGGTTAAGAAGTAAAAGTAACAGGATATCAATTTGCTGGAAATCGAACAAAGAAAGCAGTCGGGACAAGTTGCGCTTCAGTTTTCACTATAGTTTATGAAGGTAGTAAAAACCTTTTAACATACAAATATTAACAGTGCCAGCTCAATTAAATGCGTCTGCAACAGATTATTCGTTAAATAAAGCGTTGTACTAAGAATGGTAGCACAATGGGGTACCGTTCTGAACTCTGGCTGTGAGAAGCATTTGCGTTTCAAAAGTACATAAATTTAATCAAAATATAAAAGAACTAAACTGGATTAAACTACCAAGCTTACAAAAAACACTGAATACTTTGTGCTGACGCAACCGGCCAACAGACTACACATTTTTGGCAAAAAAAAAACAGAAAAGAACTTTCAGCTGTTAAAATATTCTAAAACCTAATACTAAAAATAATTACCATCGAAATTAGATTCATTTCGTCTTCATTTTTGATGTCGTTATCGCGTATTTTACTGACAGTTATTTGTTGACATCTAGTCAATTTAATTAATTTACTATCTAAATTAATATTAATATCCGTTACCTTCCATTTAATAACTTAATTTGAATAAATTTTGAATATTTCATTTGGTACAGCCATTCTACGGTTGGATGAGTCACCACGCTTGCCACTAAGTTCGGACTGTCCCAAAAATGGTTAACAACATGGTTACCTTAAAAAAAGCTTGCATTATTTTTTCTACGAATGTGTCAGTGACACATGTTAGTGTGAATACTGATTGTATTACTTATATTGTTTAAAAATGCAAACATTAGCTACGGGACTTTTTTTCTCGACTTTTTTGCTTATCAGTGGATGATTTACTTACAGATGACCGGTATGAGTTGCTGCTGCATTAACTACAGTACTTTCATAAGTTATTATGTCTTGTGACCGGGACTGTAGCTTCATCATTTTGTTTCTTGACATTCAAAAGGGCCTGTAATGGTTTAATTGAAATAAATGCTTTGAGTTTGACATAATATTCTTGCTGCCCAATATATACTATAATATAGGCAAACAAGCTAATTCATCAAATAAACTCGATATGCTAATTTTGCAAAAAAAAAAACAAATTCCTCAGTGATTAAACCATTTGATTTCAATACAGTACTTTTTTTAAATAAAAAATGCATACTGCGCACTTCTTTTAAATGTAGGTATTTGCCCAAATTAATTTACCTTAACCAAGACTTGTAAAACCAGTTGAAAAGACACCCATGACCTCTAAAAGGTGATTTTATCCAGTTCAAACTAGATTCAACAATGACTACTCCAATAAAACGTAGCCTAGGATATAAACTTTGTCCTACATGACCTCAATAGTTTCTCTAGACAGTGCAGTTAAATTCTTCACATAAAGAATTTAGTGTAGTTTTACGAGGATTTTAATTGAGTATTCTCACATCATTTTGATTTGTAGCGTGTATTTTCGTTTGTATTGCCGCCGATCAATCAATACCATATTCACTGTCTAGAGATGGATATTTCTTCGGACTTTAGTGGATAGCTATCAATGATAAAAAAAAAATAGTTTTTGTTATTCTTTTTAATTAATTTTGTTTCATTGTCTTGTGCGAGTCTAACAAACAGTATTTGTTTTTTCCTTTCTTACTTTATATAGAGTACAAAAAAAACCACAAATTATAATCTGTTTTTGTCTATAGTAAAGCCAAAACAGGTTCCACATTAACCATTCTAAATAATTATGATTTCTATGCCATTTTCACACGACGCTTATCCGCTCTAACAAAATCATTTATTTCAATTAGACCATTACAGGCACTTTTGAATGTCAAAAAAAAAACAAAATGTTAAAGCTACAGTCCCGGTCACAAGACATAATAACTTGTGAAAGTACTGTAGTTGCCCATTCCAAAGCGTTGATCTCTATGGAGAAGAATGGGCAAGAAACTCCATGGACACTCTTTTAAATTAGAATCTTATTACAAAATCGTGTTTACATACATCATACGTGTTGATATTATACAAATATGTGAGAACGATGTAGAAAGACGTGCACAGAAAGAGCGTCCAGAGTAAAAACAAAATCCTTACTAATATTATAAAAGCGAAAGTGAGTTTGTTTGTTTGTTTGTTACCTCTTCACGCTTTAATGGCTAAACCGATTTTGATGAATTTTGGTACAGAGATAGTTGGGAACCAGGAGACGGACATAGGCTAACTTTTTTGAAAAAAAAGTGGGATGTGAGGGAGAAAGAGGGAAGAAAAGGGAAAACTTAGCGTTGCTATTACAAATCAATAAGGCGCAAGGGGAACTGTATTACCCCGAATTTAACGCGAGCGAAGCCGCGGGCAAAAGCTAGTTCAATATAAAAAACTAAATAAATTAAAAATGAACCGTGGTAGCTAAAAAATGACCAGTAACGAACTTCTTTTATCAGTCACCTCATCACGGATAAGGCTAGTAGCAAAATTACTTCGTTATCAGTTAAAGAGTTCTATCGAAGCTTCCATGTCACAGTTATCCTAATATCATACAGGTTGATACAAATTGCGTCACTATTGCTAAAAATCGTGCAATTGTTATCAATATTGCTTCAGTTTTTATTATCTTATAAATATTAGGTCATTTCAGGTGTTTTTTTTTCTATTTCGTCATATCTTTGATAAGAAGGAGTAAAAGAAACTGGAAAACTGAAATTAGCAAATTTTGCGTCAAAATAAGTAACTAAATAATAATGAATGGAAAAAAAAAAATTTACTTATTTCTAGAACTATAAATGATTTAAATATGTTATGTATGTCTAGTGTCCAGTGTTTTTGTGTTTTTTTACTGGTATACTAACTTACGTATGTGCAAAAAATATCTACTAAAAGGCTGTCTAAAAAAGATATAATGTTTTTGAATTAGTAATCTGGTTGGGTATTTCCAGTTTTATTATATAGATATCTCTATTTAAATAATCCATTACATGTGCGAGTCGGACTTGCGCACGAAGGGTTCCGTACCATCCTTACTAAGATTCACGCCTAAATGGCCAAACCGATTTTGATGAATTTTGGTACAGAGATAGTTGGGACCCTGGAGACGGACACAGAAAAGGAAGAGAAAGAGGGAAGAAAAGGGGAGAGAAATATATTTTTTTTTTCGATCATCACGCGGGTTAAAGTTGGCGTTAGCCCAAAGTAACTATGCCATGCAGACGAAGTCGCGGGCGAAAGCTAGTTGTCTATAAAAACGGTAAAAAATAGTTTGTTGAATGGGACCCCTTAAATATTAAATTTTATTCTGTCTTTCAGTATTTATTGTTTTAATGGCAACAGAAATACATCATTTGTGAAAATATCAACTGTATGACTATAACGGTTTATGAGATACGGCCTGGTGACAGACGGTCAGACGGACGGACAGCGGAGTCTTAGCGATAGGGTCCTATTTAAATCATTGGGTACGAAACTCTTAGAAAAAACATAAAACAATTCTATTCTTAGCTTAAAATAACACGCAAAAATGTGGTTTATCCCACAAATCTCCGAAGCGTGGTCCCATTATTAATACGTCAGTTGCAGTGTGGTACAAGTTGCTTGACCTAAAATGTTTCGGATGTGTCTTATAAGGATTGCATCTTCAACCTATTTAGTTTACGTTGGAAGTCTCAAGCCTGACTTTCTGGTTTACGAGTGAGTAGATGTGGCATTGATTGATTGAAGATAAAGATAGCAAGACTGCTAAGAATGAGGGTCTGTGTTCGATTCCCGGACCGGGAAAAGTGATTTGAGTTTTTCCATAAGGTATTTCTTAGTAGCAGCCGTCTGGATTTCTGCCCATTTGATGGCAATAGTTTCGCCCTCTCTTTCATGGTATTTTAAAGATAACTGGTAGGTATGAAAACAGCAATTGATTTCCTCTGACATGGAATAATTATAAACATAAAATGTACTTCTTTTTAGGGTTCCGTAACCTCAAAAGGAAAAAATGGAACCCTTATAGGATCACTTTATTGTCCGTCTGTCTGTCTAGACCCTTTATCTCGGGAACGGGTCGAGGTATCTACTTGAAATGAAAACCAAATACCCAAGTCTTCGGTCTCTTGGAGCTGCAGAATCATCTCTAAGTCTAGGCAGACAAAAGATATGGCCGTTTATGTCGCAAGTTTGTACGGAACCCACAGTGAGAGAGTCGCGACTAGCACATGCCCGGGTATTCCTCGAAAGGACACTTATTTATATGTATATTTGTTGTTTTGTTACGTCTTCACGCCATGGCCAAACCCATTTCGATGAATTTTGGTACAGAGATAGTTGGCTAAAATAGCCTATGTCCCTTTTTAAAAGTGAGAAAAGGGGGAGAAAGAGGGAAGAAAAGGGGAGAGAAAGAAACATTTCGCGTAAGATCATCACGCGGGTTAAAGTTAGCGATACTCCAAAGTAACTATGCCACGCGGACGAAGTTGCGAGCGGAAGCTACTTAATAAAAGATTAAAAAACTTATTGATTATGGTTTTCCTTTAGAATCTTCCATGACTCACGAAAGTCCATTTCGTACCACTTCGTGCCAGTATCAATAGGAAGTAACTCATGAGCGCAGGATGCACCAGATCCACATGATTGGTAGGAATTGTCAGCTCGCAGCAATTTAGACGGAAGCCCCTTTGTTGGACGGACAGCTGTGAGAAATCGTTTTATTACATATGATGCAATGAGAATGCTTAAGGCGTTGTCGTCCTGCTTGGCAAGTATCGTACGATGACATGATAAGTTCTCGTCGTGCGGTGAAAATGCTTAAAGAAACATTGCCTGTGCTCGCGCGATGGGTGCAATCTTCAATAAGGACGTTGAGAAATCCGCATGTTTGAACTTATCGTGTGCGTGAACGCATCGTGTCATCGTACGATTGATAGCCAGTTAGGACGACGCCTATAATTATACCTTGAAATAATTTTTACATAGATATTTTCGTATATAATAAGGTCCTCCATATTCTACCGTCGTAGGGCCATGCAAACAATATTAATTTCCAAATTTAAAAGAACAAGTTGTATTATATAAAGTTCTCTTATTCTTTCCTTCTTACTAATTTTATTATATTTGGACAGAATTTAGGAACTGTAGCGTATAATAAATACCGACACGCTTAGTGGTAGGGCGAGCGGTGGCGGGAGCGCGCGCAGTCATATTAATGGACTGAGCGCTCACTCGCTTCTGGTCCGCCGTGCTAGTAAGACGTGCTCATTGGAGACAGACTGTTGTTTAATTTAACATACCTAACACCCTAATAGTGTAACCTGTACAAGTGGCGACCCTGCCAGGATTACATAAGTGTAAGGTATGTACCAAAATTCAAAACATATTGTGAATAAAGAGGTAAATCAGTGACTAATCAGTTTTTATTCATTGAGATGTTCCATGTAGCCCATAACTGGGTTTTAAAATGAATTAATTACTTACTTTTAATCTGGGTACGTAATTATTAAATTGTTACGTAATTATTGAAATAAAATAACGAATTTAAATATAATTTTGGTTATGACACAATAATTAAAACGATTGGCTTATTTAGCTTACGTATGCTATTATTTTAGAAACCAGCATTCTAATTAATTTACGTAATTTGTGTGTTTTGAGATCACAAAAGGAATATTTCAAGATAAATCTGATTTTGTTACTTGGTTGGTACCTAAATAGTCGTTATTGACTAATCGAAGTACCTGTACATCAAAATATACCACAAATGAAAGTCGTTGACAGAACAAAACTATCAAAGGTGTTAATTAATAATTTGAATGTCAGTGTTTTCGAAGTAGCTATTGTTACAATACACGATTTCATAAATATTATGAATAATAATAAATTATTTATTAGCATTAACAAGTTAATACATATTTGTGAATCACTGGTGCCTGTGGTGGGTATTGAAACACCTGTATCACCGGTCACCGGGTATTATATTATAAAATCTTATTCATTAGACAAACTTTATGAGAACTTATGGCTTACTTACCTGTATACAGTATAACCCTAAATATGTTTTTCTTTTATATAATTTTTACATACACAACAATATAGTAATATAGTTACAATAACTTGATAAGTGTGAGTGTAACTGATATTAAATAACTCACTGTAGTTTATTATGTTATTTTACTTTTGTTCTGTCAACAAAAACGTGGTTATTAGAGGTAGTTTGGGTAACCAAACAGTACCTAAATGGTCTTGTAAAATAAGATCAAGGGAAGTTCGATGAAAATCGGAACGGTACCTATAAAGGAAGTAATTCCTTAGAGAGGTAGTTTGGGTAACCAAACAGTACCTAAATGGTCTTGTAAAATAAGATCAAGGGAAGTTCGATGAAAATCGGAACGGTACCTATAAAGGAAGTAATTCCTTAGAGAGGTAGTTTGGGTAACCAAACAGTACCTAAATGGTCTTGTAAAATAAGATCAAGGGAAGTTCGATGAAAATCGGAACGGTACCTATAAAGGAAGTAATTCCTTAGAGAGGTAGTTTGGGTAACCAAACAGTACCTAAATAGTCTTGTAAAATAAGATCAAGGGAAGTTCGATGAAAATCGGAACGGTACCTATAAAGGAAATAATTCTTTCAAGAGGTAGTTTGGGTAACCAAACAGTACCTAAATGATCTTGTGAAATAAGATCAAGGGAAGTTCGATGAACATTGGAACGGTACCTATAATGGAAGTAATTCCGTCGAAAAAAAAAAAAAAAAAAAAAAAAAAAAAAAAAAAAAACAATGTCGACGGTCCCTGCGTGCATGAGGACATGTCGAAAATGGCATTTTATTATTGTATCATCGGCTTTAGATTATAAATTATCTATGCCTACATGCTGAACTTGTTTTTTTTATTCAATAAAGCAAAATAACAACCTTGCACAATTCAACTTACTTACAAATAAGCAGTAGAGGTAGTAGACACTTTTTGTCGGTACTCATTATAGATGGTTGTTAACACAGAACTGATTCACTCTGTTCCCCCCGTACTAGTATAAACTGTATTACGGTGGAACAGTTTTCCTCGCTATGTTATTTTATTTATGGTAGCAGACTTGTGACAAAATAATTACTTATTAGTTGAAATAATTAATACATACGATTTTTATTTAACTTATTTACCGTGTTTTAGAAATCGTATAAGACGTATAACAAGTATTATAAATACAACGAATAAGTGTCGTATAAATGGTCATCTATAAGTTTTTCAAAAAAAAAACGTGGAAAAAATAAAATACCTATGTACGTAGGAACCGTCGAAATACACCTACCGCCACTAGACTCGAGCGTGCGCCTGAGTTGTACTTGATCGCTACTAATGTAGAACCGTCAAAAAAAAAAAAAAAAAGGGAACGGATTGCGATGTTCGCATCTGTGTACATATGATATGAGAGCCAATCGAGCTATCATTAGGGAAAAGCATCCTTTGCCCACTATGGAACGAAGCGACGAGGCCGAACATAGCACAGGCTTACAAAAAATGTCTTACGGGTTTTAAAAGATAACAATGTTCTGCTAAACGAATCAAAACGCGCTTAATAAAAACCCTTTAAAATAAAAGCTCTGGATTGTTCAAACTGAATTATACACAAATTTAACGTTATTCATTTTGAAACTTTCATGCATTAGAAAAAAGGAAAATTAATGACTGAATTAACGTTTTAAATAATGCGCTAGGCATGTGAACGTCGTGGGAATTTAAAAATGTACTTTGTTTATTGTATTTTCCTTTGAAAACATGGCGTCGGTAATTACTAAGCGAAGGCTATGTTTTTATCAAAGTAAAGTAAGATGGCTGATTGTCTAGTCAATAAACTGTTTTAGTTGACATAAAATCACGCGTATAATCTCTGGAGGGTTAAGCAGAGGTCAAACTCAAAGCATTTATTACGATTAGACCTTTACAGGCATATTGAATGTCATGAAAATAAAAAGGATTGTGCTACAGTCCCAATCACGAGACATAGTAGCTTGTGAAAAATTAAATACTGTAGTTGCCATTCCAAAGCGCAGATCTCTGTGGAGATGAATGGGCAGAGGGCTCCGTGAACGCTCTTTTAAATCATAATATTTTTACAAAATCATGGATATATCATTCATGTTGAGATTATGCATACATGTGAGAACGATGTACAAAAACGAGCACATTAAGAGCGTCCAGAGTAAAAGCAAAAACAAGAGTTTAATAGATGAATGAACGAATTAATTTAAACAAAACCGTGGCGGCTAATAGTCGACTGTCAGTGCCCGTTCATGAACATGACGGCAGCCCCGTTCAACCATTTTGAAGGGAACTAAATGACCCGATACTGATAGAATCGTTGCGAGTGCCAACAGTAATTGGAAGGTACAAAGCTTCTTAGGGCTAGTATATTATGTAGGAAAATGGATCCCTTATTCAGCTTCATAGACCGAATCCTTGCGCGAACTTTTAAGACTAAAACTAGGCAAAGATACGGATATCATCTCTTATTGGCACGATACACAAACACAAGCTTTTAATGATGATAATAGGGTAGATGACACCACCAATCATTTGACATACTTTTTATGAGCTGTCAAAACGCGATTCCCCCATAGATTTTGTATGGGACTCGCAAACGATGACGTCACTAAGTTGTCAAGTCAATGACGCAACTATTTATTGATTTAAAAGCAACTAAAAATCGAATTTTAAAGTTATTTTGTAATTAATGCAGTTCTCAGGTCTAGAATAACGTGTTCTTTCAGAAAAATTGTGTCTTTAAATTATTGGTTAATGGTGTCAGCTACCCAATTATTTATACTTGGTAGTTGATTAATATCATCCTGTAGCAATTACTTTGCGTGAATAAAGGCAAGCCTGTGAGGGAGATTCAGAGCTAAAGTTAGTCAGGAATGAAATATAGAACAATAGTTGGGCGAATTGTATATCCATTAAATTGGACGAATTGGCTATCCATTAAATTGGACGCATTGGCTATCCATTAAATTGGACGCATGGCTATCCATTGGCGCATTCTTGTGGCCAAAGCCACCCGGGCATTGTAGCCATGAAAATGAGACTACGTTCCAAAGTGGACAGTGATGGTGAACATTGTAGAGATTACTTTGGATAAGCCAAACCAAAAAGGTGAACTGACATCCAAATTCAAATTAGGTCACAATTGCAAAGGCGTTTCACCGGGCAATATTTTAGGCCCACCCTTTTTTATATATATCAATGACCTGACAAAAGTAACTGATGATCCTTGCGTAGTCTTTGCAGACGATATGTCCGTAACCATTCCTAAAAATGAAGTAAACTTTAAATGAGGAAATCAATAGTAATGTGAGCAAAGTAATAACTAAGAAAAAAAAAAGAAACTTTAACCTCTAGAGCCCCAGCGGCACAAAAACGTGCCAGTAAACAAGTATTACCGTTGAGCCCCGCTGGCACAAATTCGTGCCACCAAACCTCGATCGATTGAAAACTGTATTTGTAGTAAAGACAAGTCTTAAAATCAGATTACACATACGATAAGAATCCGCCCGGCGGTGCTTGACGGATAGTTGACGTAAATAATGGGGGTCCTTGAGAGGTTAAACCCAACATAGAAAAACCTAATATGTCCAATTTTGTAACAATAATTGGAATAAAATAAATTTGAACATCAATTATAAAGATAAAAGTATACAACAATCAGATAGTATGACTTTTCTTGGGACAGATCTAGATCATAAATGTTCCTGGATTAGTCATATTGACAAGATATGTGAAAAGCTCAGTAAAAAAAGAGGGGGAAAGAAAAGGGAATGTTTAGCTTTGCTATTACAATAAATAAGGCGCAAGGGTAAACACTAGTATGTGTGTGCCAGCTGTATGTAGCATGGTCGCGAGTGTCCAGTGCCCGAAATCTATATTTATCAGCACCAAATGGAAAGACATTCAATATAGTTTACAGTAGCGTCCTAAAATAATGCTGTTACTCACATTTATTATTCAAGTACAAATATTATTAGTAAATTAAAGTACATATATTAGGCTAGTAGTAGATATAAACAAATGAAAACCTTTAACATAGACTCTGCACACTCCAAGCTTAAAGAGGTATTTTCTTGGTTAGGTGCACCCGTAAGCGTTACCGCTGATCATGGTCGGCAGTTTGTTAGTTCAATTTGAAAGTTTTTGTAAAGAATTTGGTATCCAGTTGTTCCAAACAGAAATTTCCAAATGTCGAAGTTAAGAGGCAGAACTGTTTGATTCTTTATAAGCAATTTATTGTGAATGAGTGGACATTGTTGGCCTTGTAGATTCTTAGACGCTTGTTAACTTATTATTTTATTTTGCGTTTTATAAAGCAAGCAATGACTTATTGCCTGGCCTACGCTGTCCTCTCATATCTAAGTACTAACGCTGTAACAACCACATTGTAAAACCAAATGATTTTAAAAGAGTGACTATGGAGTTTCTTGCCGGTTCTTCTCCATAGGAAACGACCAACCCGAACCGTGCACCTTTTCTCGAATGTTATTTATAAGTGCCCATGTAGGCCAATGTGACATAAAAATATTTTGATTTTGACTAAAAACATAGATTCTGCAAAGAAAAGAAAATGCAGATAGCAAGAGGAAAGCAACAGAATCTAGGAAAGATATTGGGAAAAAAGTATATGTTGAGAATACAATAAAGAAAACAAGTTATCCACCACATTCAAGGATACGACACACATTGGTGAATAAATAGTGGACAGCGGTTGCGCAGAAATATAGTAAAGAAAGTGGGAAGTTTGACCAAATAAGGATAATAAGCTTTCAGAAAATAGCGATACCGCCTGTAACAACGTGTGTGACGAAAATGAATAAGTGATTGTTTAACGGAATATTATTAAAATTATTTGATGATTATTCTTGAAATAAACTCATTTGTATGTTATTATATTTATACGAAATTATGCTATTTTTAAAATTTTGTAAAAGGTAGATGTAGCGTATAATAAATACCGACACGCTTAGTGGTAGGGCGAGCGGTGGCGGGAGCGCGCGCAGTCATATTAATGGACTGAGCGCTCACTCGCTTCTGGTCCGCCGTGCTAGTAAGACGTGCTCATTGGAGACAGACTGTTGTTTAATTTAACATACCTAACACCCTAATAGTGTAACCTGTACAGGAACTAAGTTTCGAAAGCATGTTTGTAAGTAATACATATGAATGGGAATATTGGAAGTTCCAGCCAGCATTCCTTAATGCCGAGTCCTTTTGCTGTCCTAGATTACTATATGGATAACTAAGGACCCTTTCTAGACTATGTGACACTATTAGCGAAAACGATACAGGAACAGCCAAACATTTATCTGATTTAAATCTTTTTGCCGAAAATTGTATGTAAACTCTGTTGAAACATTTGTAATAGGACCAATATCACAATAGCAACACTATAGCACATTTTGATTTAAGTGAGGAAACTTTGTCATTGCGGACGAGGCGGAATTAATGCCCGAGCCACCAGGCGAGGGTGTTATAGAGCCAAAATAGCAGTGACTACGATTTAATTGGGATTTTCCCCGCGCTTTGTCTTCTCAGACTGAAGAAAAAACAAAGTACCGCCAAACAGCCTAATATTAAAAAAATAGTTTATCAAATATTTTTGAATTTAGAATTCAAATAAATGTCAATTTCTTGTTACTAGCACTACAACAATAATTATTTTATAAATGATCATGTTTTTTTGTGATATGATATTCTGTGGATAAATACAATTTATTTTTTTAATAAATTCGATGGCCTTAAAAAAATAAAAAATCAACGCCTGCTAAGATTTGTTTATTGTAATTCGTGGAAAAATCAGAAAAAAATAAAAGCCCTCGTTGCAATAAATGAGAAAAAAGCAAGTGAAATACATTGCATGTTGAACCTAATCGTAGAGCAATAAGTGTCCGTTTTCAAGGAAGTTTATTGAAATATAAATAATCGTTCGAACGTGCTTTGCAATAATTACGATTTTGTGTTGTTTTGTATTGCTTTTGCCCGCGGTTTCGCTCGCGTTAAATTCGGGGTAACACAGTTCCCCTTTCCTGATTTGCAGGTACCTGCTACTTGTAGTTTTTGCCCTTATTTATTGTAATAGCAAAGCTAAGTTTTCTCTTCCCTCTTTCTCCCTCATTTCTCACTTATTTTTAAGTTAGCTTATGACCGTCTCCAGGGTCTCAACTATCTCTGTACCAACATTCATCAAAACCGGTTTAGCCATTTAGGCGTGAAGACGTAACAAACAAACAAGCTCTCTTTCGCATTTATAATATCAGTAAGGATATTATTCCATTATGATTGTTGAGCGAACACCACCCCGCAATAATTAATTATTGAATTTCCTTAGTTTAATTCGCTAATGTTCCGGTATTGTAACCGGTCCCTTGCGAGGGCCGAGAGCAATATAATCGATCCATTTGTCATCACAAGGTCGGTCACAAAAGCTATTGCAACAATCCTTACTAATATTGTAAAAGCGAAAGTGAGTTTGTTTGTAACGTCTTCACGCCTAAATGGCCAAACCGATTTTGATGAATTTTGGTACAGATATAGTTGAGACCCTGGAGACGGACAAAGGCTATTTTTTTTAAAGTGAGAAATGTGGGAGAAAGGGGAAGAAAAGGGAAAACTTAGCTTTGCTATTACAATAAAAAGGCGCAAGGGCAAAAACTACAGGTAGCAAGTACCTCTAAATCATTTATTTTACATTCACAACTACAATATACTAAAAAACGATTATAAAAGACTAGCTTTTGCCCGCGGCTTCGTTTGCGTTAAATTCGGTAACGCCTTATTGATTTGTAATAGCAACGCTAAGTTTTCCCGTTTTTTCCCTCTTTCTCCCTCATAACCCAATCTTTTTAAAAAAATAATAGCCTATGTCCGTCTCCTGGTTCCTAACTATCTCTGTACCAAAATTCATCAAAATCGGTGTAGCCATTAAAGCGTGACGAGGTAACAAACAAACAAACAAACAAACTCACTTTCGCTTTTATAATAAGTAAGGATGATGCCACTGACGATAAAAGATACAACACGATTCTCGGTTCAAATTCTACAAACAGCTATCATCATTCTATTTCATCATCCAATGATTTTCTCAATGTTTTGTCACTGCTTCAATATTATTACAATCCTGTGCTAGGCTTGCGTAATTAGTGTTGCTTAATGGCCTAGCTCACAGTAATCATCGTAAGTGCTGAAGATTTAAGCACTATACCACTGTGCAGGAGTAATGACTTCTTAGGCCGCATTCCCACCAAAAGCGAGCTATTGACTATCTGACCTTCAAAACCCAGCTTTACTGCCCCACACTAGGGTTCTTTTCTCATCTTCTGTATGGGTGCGTTTACACACATTTAAACTCACATACACAAACAGCCAGACCCGAAACAACTACCTCCTGGCCATATAGTATTTGTTTGGTGCGGGAATCAAATCAGCGACATGTTTGACGTTAACACTTGAAACGGGATATTTACCATGTTTGTTATTTATATCGAGTTTCCGATATTTCGGCGATGTTGCAAACAGGTCAGGTCATCTCGACAGAACGCCACTATATTCCGAGATTGGTAAGAGAAGCAATCGAGATTACCAAATATAGGAACTTCAACCGAGACGATGGGTTTCAATTATCAAGAGCCTGGAATCCAGTGGTTCAATTGTAAAAACCCAAAAAGGAGGGAAAAAAAAACGCTAATTAATACAGTGAGTTTTGTGTGTCGAGAGCAAAATCGAGTTGTGAGTGACGGTGTTAGTGGTAACGAACGCAAAAAACGAATAAGAAAGAGGGTAGATCGTTTTGTCTGCTCGTAAACATCTACCCGCAATAACTTCAGTTCATCCGTGATCATGGCGTTTGCAACATCGCCGAAATATCGGAAACTCGATATAAATGACAAACATGGTAAATATCCCGTTTCAAGTGTTAATATTAGTAACCATATCAGTTTAAAGACTTATGTTTGACGTTGACGCTTGAGTTTTATTGGAAATATGATACCCCCTTTTTTTCTTTCGGATGGGAAATCATGTAATAGCTTCCCCCGCTCTGGGCGGAGCGGAGGGTAGTGCCAGACTTTTACTGACTAAAACCCACCTATATTCCTTCTTTTGCCCTTTATGTTCCGGGGCCGTGGTATCTCTTTCCGCAAACCGAACCCCCGCAAACCCGCAATCCCGGCAATATGATACCTCTTGGTAAGACTTGCTGTCCGAGTTTTGCGTTTCTGATTACTTGTTACGACAGTTATTATATTGTAAAATAATAATAACAAAGCCTTTATTAATCCAAAACATCGGTTACCGTTAGAAAAAGTACATTAAGTTATTAAATCTTATAAGCTAAATATGTCATGGCCCCTTTCGGGTATAGGCCTCCTCCAGTTGCCTCCATTTTTTCCTGTCGGTAGCTGTTTTCACCCAGTTTCTTCCTGCTACTTCTGGTATGTCGTCGACCCAGCGAGCTGTTGGTCTGCCCTTTTTTCTTTTTGCTCCAGGACCTCCAGGGCCCTTCCAAATGGTTGCTCGCTTGACCCATCTGTCTGCAGAGGAGCGGGCGATGTGTCCTGCCCATTTCCATTTTAAGCGTAGTGCATGTTTCAGTGCGTCTATCACTTGGGTCTTTTGTCTTATTTTTTCGCTATTTTCTTTATCTAAAATTTTTATACCGAGGATGCTCCTCGAGTTTTGCGTTTCTGATTACTTGTTACGACAGTTATTATATTGTAAAATAACGTATGCAAAAACGTGCTCTGGACGTGGGAGTTGCGGACACAAACTCGTTGTACAATCCTTACTTCCTTACTAGTAATATTATAAAAGTGAAAGTGAGTTTGTTTGTTATGTTTTCACGCCTCAATGGCTAAACCGATTTTGATGAAATTTGGTACAGAGATAATTGGGACCCTGGAGACGAACATATTTTTTTTTTAAAAATAGTGAGAAATGAAGGAGAAAGAGGGAAGAAAAGGGAAAACTTAGCTTTGCTATTACAATAAATAAGGCACTAGGGCAACAACTACAAGTAGCAGGTACCTTCAAATCAGGAAAGGAAAACTGTGTTATCTGTGTAAGCTAGTACAATATATGTGTGACCCGTTACATACAGAGTTTCCTCCGTGCCTCGGAAAGCACGTTAAGCTAATGGTCTCAGCTGCCATTTGTAGATTTTTGACATTCGTTACATCTGTAAGACTGGTTGTCAGACTTTCGGGACACTGACTATGAGAAATGTATGACCAATTGTTGAGTCATAGACCTTTGGAAAACTCCAATTTAGTATTTAGATTTTATGATGGTACTATTACAAAACCAAAAGGGGTGTTTAGGCCAACAGTGAAGTACGGTAATGCGTCGAAACAACTTGAATTGTTTGTAATAAAGGGTGGCACGATCTCATTATTAGGTCGACAATGGCTTACAGAACTAAACATCTAGTCAGTGTCCCGAAAGTCTGACAACCAGTCTTACCAACTACGACTAACTGGATTGTTGGAGTGTTACTAAGTTTGACGTACAGAAGATGGTTGATGCCTTCATGGAGGGTTCGTTTATATCATGTTTGGTTTGAACACGGCCTTAGAGACTGTAAGACACACGAACATCACGCAACTTTGCCATTTTGTCTTGATAAGATCATACTAATCGGTGTATTTCAAGTACCGTTGACCATGGCGCCTGGGATGACATTCCAAGAAGCGATGAATGTGAAAGTAGTTTGAATTTCATGAATAGATAAGACAAAGGAATAAATAAATTTGACGGCACGGTTGGTGCAGTGGTTGGGCGGACGACTGCTGCGCTGCGTGTCGCATTTCGATCCCCGCACGGAATAAAAATGTATGACCTGCAGATAGTTGTTTCGGGTCTGGCTGTTTGTGTATGTGAGTTTAAATGTTTGTAAACGCACCCACGATACAGGAGAGATCCTAGTGTGGGGCAACGATGTAAAAAAAAACGACTTAGTATAAGATTCATCTAAGAACAATCTATTTTCCAAACAAATGAAAAAATAAAAAATAACCGTCGAATTGTGGGTCCAAAAGTCCAAAGCCTGTATTTTGCATACGGCGTAATTAAAGTAGATTTTCCCAACATTTAAAATTCAGCATCTCATTAAAATGAAATAGAAATTCAAAAAAACCGGCCAAGAGCGAGCCAGACTCGCGCGCCGAGGATTCCGTACAATCTTGCGACATAAAGGCCATATGTTTTGACTGCGTGTGTTTTTTCACAGCACAAAGGGACAGACTTGAATATGGTTTTAATTTCAACTCGATACCTTCACGCGTTCCCGATATAAAGGGTCTTGAACGAACAGACAGGCGGATAACACGGTGATCTAGTAAGGGTTCCTTTTTTCGCCTGTCGAGGAACAGAACTCTGAAAACGCATAGTAACGAGAAGGGCCTTCAAAAATGGTTATACAAACCAAAAGTTTAGTATTCTTAGTAAACAAAAAACGCCATGTATTTGAAGTTAAAATTGCCACTTTGCGGTTGTTTTATTGTCTACTTACAGACGCCACTATGATTTAAACTTAATAACAATAAGACAGTTCGTAATTCTTACTTAGTTAACACAAACTCGTGCCGAACAACGTAACTTAACAACTACGTCTAGACTCGTCTCCGGACATGTTTACTGCTTCTCCATTAGACTTTACTACATGCTCAAAATTCCTAAAGCGTAAGACAAAACCGGTAATTTTTCCCAACGCTAATCCTTAGCTGTTTAGTCTATCTTTAGCTTAAGAATGCAGCTCTGAGACGCCACTTAATGAACAGTTACTACTTAGTTGCTACGTATCTTAGACCGCACGTCAGTGTTAACGAAACCAGTATAAAGTAACCTCTTATGCCTCGTACTACGCTTGCCCATCTGAATATCGAAGCGTTACCGCTGTTGTGTGGTTCACTGGACTGGACGTCTTCGTAGTAAAGATAGATGTTTGTGGATACTGTACTGGTTCGACTGGGTTTTAATGTCGATTACCTACGGGATAAGTGACTGACCCTAATGGAGCAGAACTGGTCTGGATGTCCGTGATGGTGGCCTGAAATGTCCTCACATTTCAAAGGCTTTTGAAGATTTTAATAGATATTTTCCCAAACACACAGCAACCAGCCCTCAACCTTTCAACCATCTAGTTAAGAAGAGTCCCAAGATACGAAGTCTACACTTCAGTCTCGTCTTGTCCACCGATTTCTGGTAGGGTTTAAAATAGACCACCAGAAATAGCGTTATAAAGAGAAGCCAGAACTAAGTGCTTCTTAGTAGCTGTCCTAGAAATATAGGTAGTCATAAGTCATCTTGATCTCGAGGAAGTGTGGTGTAATCTGATTTATTGTTCAACATATAATAACAAGATTTGCATATCTCCGATTGCTGTTTAAGTGCAGTGCGAAACCAATATATTCTGTTTTCATATTGTATCACTGGTTTTGGCCTAATTAAATATTTAATGGTATTATCCTACTAAACTTATAAATGCGAATGTTTGTGAGGATGGATAGATGGATGTATGGATGTGTGTTACTATTTCACGTCAAAACTGCTGAACGGAGCTTGATGAAATTTGGCACAGAGGTAGATTACCTATAGTCTGGAATAACACAGAGGATACATTTTTTCGATATCACGCGGGCACCAGATTGTTTGGTATATTGATAAAACCAGCCTGTCATATCCAGTTTTATTTACAAACCATATTACATTTTTTGATAATTTTAATCACTGTCCGCTTTTACTAAAAAATAAAATATTCTAAAGACTGACAAAAGAGAAAATCTGAGTAGCTGAGATAAAATCCCGAAATGACTGATGAATTTTTCATTACAACAAAATTGTGCTTAGATTTTTTTCTTGGCACACTGTAATTTATTCTTTGGTATCTAACGGCTTCAAAGACCGCTGTATCGAAGGGTCGACAGGGAAAAGTAACACTTGTCGCCGGATGGGCTTTTATGCTTCACTGGAAAATACGCAGATGGGTGGTCGCCCTTAATTGATACTAAAAAATGGAGGCTAGGGTCGCCCCGTAATCGTCCGGACTTTGGCGTGGGGTTGAAAGAGAGGGTGGTGCAATTGGTTAGCAAGAATGAAAGTGTTTTGGAATCATTTTGGAGTACAGAATATTTTAAAATGAAATTACGGTTTTCATTTTATTTCAAGAATTAACAATTTCTTGATGGGGTGGGGGGCTCTTAACCACCCTCCTGGTTTCTTCGTTTGATTACTGTTAAAATTCTATAAAATTATTGTATGTTTGATTAAAAAAATGATGTTAAGTAGACACCGCGTTCTGAAGAATTGATTCGCTTAAGGATTTTTTGCCCTTAAAATTCGTCAAAAAGGACGAAATTTCATATAAATTTCTATGCACTATTTTCTCAGTTTTTGCTCAGCTTTGATTAATTAAAGGAATTGTGTCGCAAGATTTTATGCCTTTGGATGAAGACCCAATAGCGTAAGCCTAGGTTCAATTAAGCTGTTTTTATCAGTCACTGTGTATTACGATTATGGTTAAAAACCGGCCAAGACTGATTCAGACTCGCGCATCGAGAGTTCCGTACAAACTTGCGACATAATCAGCTATATCTTTTAACTGCGTAGACTTAGAGGGTTGATATTTTCACAGCTCTATGGTACTACACATTTGGGTAGATAGTTTTAATTTCAACTCGATGCTTCCACGCGATCCCAGGAGCTCGTGGCTAAATAATAGCTGCCGCTTAGTTCGATCTTTAGGTTAAGCCGCGCTTGCCTAGGTTGGTCTGTGGATGGGTGACCACCCGTTACATACAGAGTTTCCTCCGTGCCTCGGAAAGCACGTTAAGCTGTTGGTCCTGGCTGTCATTTGTAGATCTTTGACAGTCGTTACGTTAGTCAGTGTCCCGAAAGTCTGACAATCAGTCTTACCAAGGGGTATCGTATTACCCAGTATTAACTGGGTTATAGAGGTAGTAGGAAAATACCGGTATTCAGCTGCATCCGGTAAGACTGGAAGCCGTCCCCAACATAGTTGGGAAAAGGCTAGGCAGATGATGATGATGCTTCCACGCGATCCCAAGATAAAGGGTCTTGACAGACAGGCAGACAGACAGACAGACGGACAACAAAGTGATCCAATAAGGGTTCTGTATTTTCCCTTTGGGGTAACGGAACCCTAAAAAACAAGTTTTTTATTATTTTGTAGCTTGTTTGGTTTTATTAACAACTAACTGTCTTGCGCGGTTTCACCCGCGTCTTTAGTTGCTGCCCCGCTCCCGTGGGTAGTAGCGTGGTCTTGTATAGCCTATGTTACTTCCTGATAATGTAGCTTCCTATTAGTGAAAAAATGGTTAAAATCGGTCCAGTAGTTTTGGAGTAACCATTACAAACAAAAACTTTCCTCTTTATAATATTAGTGTAGACAAAGTTAAATGAAGTTTATTAATTCATCATCTTAATAGTCAACAGTTCAAACCAAATAGACTTTTAATTACTACTCAAGGTTTTATTTGGATCATTCGCATAATTTCACAAGAGCACATGTGACGCATATTGAAATAACCTTGCTGTTCCCATAACTGTGAAGGTCAAGGTCAGTTTGCAGTGTATTCTGCAGTACTCGTCTAGATTTATTACCTTGAATAACAGAAAAGTGTTGTTTTCGCATTTCTTTTTATTTCTGCCTTTAAATTGTGTCCTATTTAGCCAAAAATAAAAACAATACCTCAAGGCCAAATTTGCTTTAAAATGTTAGTCTGTAGAGCTAGCCTACATGTGACCTTGAGTTGAATGATAGTGGAGAATTTCACTTTCCCCATATCCTTGGGCGTGATAGTCAAGGTTGGTTAGTTCAATTCAATTATTAATTGCATCTCACATGTGTTTTACGGGCACAATTTTTTTATAAACAAGAAGAAAAGTCTAAATAATTAACGTAAAATATAAATGAATAAATTCATAATACATAATTAGGTAATATTGAGTTCATTATAAGTATCAATGTCGCAGTAGTGTTTGTTTGTAATTCTAGCGTAAATATGACCATAGTAAAAACTAGAGAGTGTCGGTTTTCCAGTCTGTGCAAATAAAATAGTGACATCATCGCGTGAAGGTCAAGGTCAGTTTGAAGTTTTGGTCTGTTATTCAAGTCTAGAAATCTCCTTGAGTGAAATGAAAGTGGAGAATTAAGCTTTTCTCATAATCTTGAGCTATAAATTTTGCGATAAAGAGCGTGGGTGTTATTGTAAAGAGAGAATATGCTGTGGAGTGTTTATGAAGTAATAACATTCAATGACAGATAGAATGGCATATTGATATATTTTAGTCTGATATAGGTATATAGGGCTGGTTGTCCGTCCGGGGAAATCTAGGCTAATGTGGAGATTTCCACATCAAAGTTTTATTAGTAAATATTTTTTCTTTTTTGAATGTTCACGTTCCAATTGTTGATGTTTGAATTGTTTAATAGTGGAAATAGATGTTACCTACTGGTAGATATTAATTCAAAAGCCGGATCATGAGACAAATCATTATTTTTTACGATTTTCGTTGCGAATGAAATGAAATGTTTTCAAAAGTTCATTCTGTATTTACTTACCTTAACAACATGGTTGGTTAATTGTACAATTTAGGTTGCCAAATATTATAGAATAGCTCAATAGCATACCAAATTACTTTTACGTACAGGATCACGGGTACTACAATCCTTTTCATATTGACCTGCAGCGCGCAACGTAATAAAATACTCTTTATGGGGACGATCATCTTTTGTTACCAACCAATCAGTATTACAGTACAAACGGGTAATAAAAACTTCATTTGCAATATCCGCCATGTTTTTCCTTTAACGGGATAGCGGAATCCTGATTCATTTGGGCTCTTCACATGTCAAGCAGTTGCTGCGGGAAATACATATTCAGTTTCTTTCGATATGGAATCTTGAGTGATCTTTAACATAATGCCTGGTCTCAGTCACATACCTATATGGGCGTAATAACCTTTTGATATGTTAACCGAAGTGTTAAATGCTGTTTGTGCTCACATTTCATTTTCTAGTCTGATACTATAGTATCTCTTGTAATAGGGTAGTTTACAGGGTCAAAGTATTCCTTTTTTGATTGTTATTAAAAAAAAACCTTCCCCCACACTAGGAATTTCTCCTGTATTGTGGGTCCGTTTACAAACATTTAAACTCACATACACAAACAACCAGTAACAACGTGCGGGGATCGAACCCTCGACACGCAGCGCAGCAGTCGATTACTCAACCACTGCGCCAACCGTGTTAGTATTCTTCGACGGTATAAAACAGTAACCATTCTCTTCGCGAGCATGATTACCGTAATCACCAACCACACTTTCTTTCAGGCTAAACCTACCAGTCAATTCAATTAATCACCAGCATTCCTGTTACTTACCTAGCATCTATAAAAGCCATTAGCAGTATAATTTAACGAGCTGATACAGCGATTATCATGCGCCGGCGCACCTAATAAGGATCATAAAGACGACAAAGCTTCGATCCACAGCAATGCTATGCATGTGTACTTAGTAGCTTCGTTTGTCTTCGTCTTTTCGAATTGATGGTGCTTTTTTCTCGTTATTTTTGTCGTTCGCAAATCAATAAAAAATGCGGTTATTTGGTACTCCCACAGGTTATCTTTGGTCGTTCGAGGAGCATTACAGGGTAGACTTCTAATATCCTAATTTGCTCACTGGTCTTTGAAGCAGCTTACTTTGGTAAGCACTTGATTAAGTTCTTTTTAAATACGCCTCTGCAGGTCACTTCCGAGTGACAGATGTTCTTGGTACGTTTCGATTTATAAGTGCAAAAACAAAAACAGACCGACGTTTTCGCCGTCAGGTCCGTCGCGATGTTCCTGTAAAAGGGTTGGGTGGTGGAACGACCGACGCCCGAAATAATGGAACTCAGATTCCTGTCCCTTTGCTGTCCTCCCCAGCCCCTTTAAACCGACGCTCATACCCGGTCCGGGTGTCGCTTAGTATATGTATAAGTTTGCCCCTGGCTAGAGACCTTACTTTCAGGGCACAGGATAGACCGTTTTAGCAGTTCCACCTCAGAGGATGACATGCGAAAGGCCGTTAAAAAAAATACAACGTAGACAAGTTATTTTTGCTGATGAGAAATCATCAAACTACTCCCCCCGCTCTGGGGGCGTAGGGGGAGACATACTGACTAAAACCCACCCATGTTCCTTCTTTTGTCCTTTATTTTCCGGGGCCGCGGTATCTCTTTCGAACAACCCGCAACCCCGGTACGTAAGATATGCTTAGACGAGTTTGCCACGTTAGTTCGTCATCTGTCCTAACTTTTCCAGTCCAAACTCTGGGATCTAGTCTACATGCAGTTACTGCAGTTTGCCAGCTCGTCTAGACCAGACCAGATCGTCTACTGTGACCCACGACCTCGTTATTCACGAACAAGCATTGAATAACGAGGTCGTGGGTCACGAGCTGGCAAACTGCAGCAACTGCATGTAGACTACATCGATCGATTCGAAAGAGATACCGGGGCCCCGGAAAATAAAAGGCAAAAGAAGGAAAATGGTTGGGGTTTAGTCACTAATAGACAGACACTCTTCACCGCTCCGCACAGAGAAAGGGAAGTTACTTGATGATTTCCCACCCGCAAAAAAGCATATCCTACAGCAGTGGAATGTTGACCGAATCGTGCGCCGGCACCGAATAAGGATCATAAAGACATAATGAAATTCAGAGAACATCCTGACTGACTAGACGGTTGACTCATCTAAGGTTAATGCACACAACGGATACGCGAAATGAAAAGTGATTTGTCTCGACATATTGTGGTTAAGCATAGCTTTATTTAGAAATATGGGACACTGTGTGTCATGGACTCATGGTATTATATAGTCTGTGGTCACAATCACAATCAATGGTAATGTCTAATTTATGGCGATGCGGTGGTGAAGTAATGTGGCGTATGGAGTTCCTACAGCAATTTTAATGAATTTTCTGTTTGGATGATTACTTAATGTAATGTAAATAATTTTCTGTAATATGTGAGCGCGAAACTGTCCAAAATATATTATCAAAATTTATTGTAACATGAATAACTTTTTAAATTCTTTTTTTTTAACATCCGTACATCTAGTATAGATGTTTGTTACTCTTTCACGACAAAACGGCTGAACGGATCTTAATTTAATTTGGCACAGAGGTAGATAACAGTCTGGAATAACACATAGGATACTTTTTTTATCATCAAGCGGGCGAAGCCGCGGGCGCCAGTTAGTTTCTAAATAAATCTTACGTATCATTAGGATATTCTTGCTTAAAAGTTTTACAGGTGGTCAAAATTAATGAAAATGGTAGCAAATCCACTTGTCTTCTCGTGTTCCCTTATTCGGTATCCGGTTACTGAGTCAGCTCTTAAGTAATTCGCGCGGATGAGGCCATGGCAAGTTTCTGAGATGCCAGGAGCTATTATATTTTAATACTAGCTTTTGCCCGCGGCTTCGCTCGTGTTAAATTCGGGGTAACCCTTTCCTGATTTGCAGATACCTGCTTCCTGTAGTTTTTGCCCTTGCGCCTTATTTATTGTAATAGCAAAGCCAAGTTTTCACTTTTCTTCCTTCTTTCTCTCTCATATCTCACTTTTTTTTAATAATCCTATGTTCGTCTCCAGGGTCCCAATTATCTCTGTACCAAAATCATCAAAATCGGTTTAGCCAATAAGGCGTGAAGAGGTAACAAACAACAAACAAACTCACTTTCGCTTTTATAATATTAGTAAGGATTAACGAGCAATGAAATTTCAGCAACCTAGTGAAGAATTTGATAGAACTTACATAAAGATTGAGTACTAGATAAACAATCTTACATTCCAAACAACCCACTACACTTATCCGGAGAAAATGGTCGTCAAATTATGTGCTATAACATAACAATACACACTGACTTTCTATTCTAGCGTAGGCGGAATCGGATTTACTCGGATTACGGAATCCTAAAATTGTGCAAGAAACTGCTTTATTCCGCATAGTGTTAGAAAATCGAATCGACGATACGGTTGGCGCGGGTTCGATCCCCGCACGGAACAAATATTTGTATGACCTACAGCTAGTTGTTCTGGTTCTGGCTGTTTGTGTATGTGACTTTAAATGTTTGTAAACGCAACCACGATACAGGAGAAATCCTGGTGTAGGTTCTGTTGTTACAAACTAAACTAAAACTACTCTAAAAACACTAAAATATAGTTTATTCCTGTCAAACGACGTTCCTTGTGCTGAAATTAATGGAAGTGACACCACTTAACTATAGTATAGTTTAGTTACTCAATTCAGAGGAGCTCGTGGCTAAATAATAGCAGCCGCTCGGGTCGATCTTTAGGTTAAGCCGCGCTTGCCTAGGTTGGTCTGTGGATGGGTGACCACCCGTTACATACCGAGTTTCCTCCGTGCCTCGGAAAGCACGTTAAGCCGTTGGTCCCGGCTGTCATTTGTAGATCTTTGACAGTCGTTACAGGTAGTCAGTGTTCCAAAAGTCTGACAACCAGTCTTACCAAGGGGTATCGTATTACCCAGTATTAACTGGTTGTGGAGGTCAGATAGGCAGTCGCTCCATGTAAAATACTGATATTCAGCTGCATCCGGTTAGACTGGAAGCCGACCCCAACATAGTTGGGAAAAGGCTAGGCAGATGATGAGTTACTCAATTCAGAGAAAATATCAATCTCACTAATCCGAAATTGCCGTATTTCACCAAAAATAGTAGTTATCAAGCTATTTCGGACAATGTGGGTTGGTTGGTGGCCAATGTGCTTACGAAGTTATTTATCACCATTTTGAACGAAATAAAGTGCACATTCCTATAGGCAAATGAACAAAGCATTTATTGTTTAAGTTTAAAGTAGACATTGAAAACAATAAATGATATACCTATGCTAAAGATCCAACGGCGCCTAAGCTGACCGCAGCGCTATCAAAAAAAGTGTAAATAATTAATAACCATATTTTTTTTCAGCATTTTTCCTCAACCACATTTTTTCCTGATATTCTTTCGAGGAATCACTTTCTTGTTTGTAGGTAACTTGAGCTGCTTGGCCACGATTTACACGTTCAAGCGACAAGTCGGTTGCATAAGGACTAAGGAAAAAATAATCGAATTCGTGGCACCAAGCAAATATTTAGGGTATAGGGAAATCAAATACTTACATATCTCCATTATCTCTCATTTTAGTCTCTTAAGAATTGCAACTCACTAAAGTGAGAGGGCCAATCGCAAGTTAACGCGACTCGGAAGTTTCCCTCCATCAAATGACGCCTTAACATGTAAGAAAGAGATAGGATACTCGAAAACGCTGATCTATATATATATAATTATATATACGTGAAACTGTGATTTTTCCCTGTTTAAAACATGTTGTTAAGCTAATAAGGATGGCAACTGTTAAACTAAAGGCGCTAGATAAATCTGGTATATATTGCTTTTTTTGTATTTCAAAATAATTTGAACTCAATGGTCTATGATCGCGCGATCTACATTTCGCTTTCTTATTGAGAACGACGGTACTCACACTAAAGATGCGCGCTATCGCATGACCTGAGGTTGTGGACGAGTCGTACGCCAATCAATAATGACCTCTTTTCTGATACATGGAATTTGAACTCATCAAATGTGAATAACCTAGCCTATAAAGGTTTAAGCCGGTGTAAACGGGGTTTTCAAGTGTTTTCGATCATTTAATCGGTTAACACTTCATATAAATTATTGTGGTAACAGAATTCTAAAAAAATACCCTTCGTATAATGGTTTTGTTCGAGTGGGGTCATTTGTTTTTGATTATCAGTTTATTGTTTTATATAACATACATTTACAGTTACACACGCTTTTTACGTAGACTGAAACTACAGAACACCACATATCCTTTTTTGTTTAAAAAAAAACGTTTGCCCACACTAGGAATTTCTCCTGTATCGTGGGTGCGTTTACAAACATTTGAAATACACATACACAAACAGCCAGCCATACAAATATTTGTTCCGTGCGGGGATCGAACCCGCGACACGCAGTGCAGCAGTCGATCGCTCAGCTACTGCGCCAACCGTGTTGTCAATATTGTTACGATTGGTAGTCGGTTAGAAGATTAAACTTTTTTGGGTTGGAAATTCATCAAATAACTCCTTCCAACCTGGGCGGAGCGGAGGAGTGTCAGACTTGTACTGACTAAACCCCGTCCAATTTCCTTTTGTCCTTTGTGTTCCGGAGCTGCGGTATCTCCTAACCAACGAGCAATAGTCTCATACTCTCGTCTTAAGGTGCTCCCACACCGTGTGCATTCGCCTGTAATGTAACATTTCAAGATTCGATTTTGTACAGAAACAAGTGAATCTCAAACGTAACATTACAAGTAAATTCTCCAGGTGTGGGAGCACTTTTAAACGAATATTTATGCTATAACTATGCTCACATTCAAAAACCATTTCTAGTTTAATCAACAGTCATCAATACAAGCTCCTTTTATCGGCCAACCAGTGACCTTGACAATGTGATTTGACAATCGCCATTGGTCTCGTCGATGAAACTTTCATTCATTTTAGCTTCAGTACACTAGAACCGTTATTGTCCTCATTGTTACTGGAGTATGATTGACCTTTTCATAATAAGTTGTAAAGTTCGATTTTATTAGTCTACAGATAAAATCTAAAGCGTCAGACGGCGATGTCATAGGTTCCGAGGGCTCTGATTTTTCGGATTTATGGTATTGTATAGTTATCATTTCCTTTGGTGAGAAAATCAGCATGTCTGAGAGATATTTCTCGACGGCATATTAAACCCTGTCAGAAGTCTAGACGGTATAGAACCCTGACTTCATGATAGTCAGCCTCACTTATCGATAAAAAAAGAAATATAGATAAAACTGGCTGGCGCCCGCGGCTTCGTCCGCGTGATATCGAAAAGAAAAAGAGGCGCGGAGAAAAGTATCCTATGTGTTATTCCAGACTATAATATACTTCTGTGCCAAATTTCATCAAGATCCGTTCAGCCGTTTTGAAGTGAAAGAGTAACAAACATCCATCCATCCTCACAAACATTCGCATTTATAATATCGGTATTAGTAGGAAGTAGGATACCAACTAGCACGTATGCCGATCGTAATACTGCAAAAAAATCCTGTATTGCTTAACCCATGATTTTTTTTAGAAAAATAACTGTTACATTCCCGAAAGTATACCACCGAATCAAATAGGTATGATATCTTCATTACAGCGCAAAAATATAGGCTGAAGTAGGCAATTAAACTTACATAAAAATATAATCCAAAAATTGACATAATTCGGGAATCCCGGTCCCGTATAACGAGCGCTTCTGTTAATTAAATCATAACCTTAATAAAGATTGGCCCATTATTGCCCGCTGTGTTGTCCGAGGACAGATATGAGATCGACAATGATGGGGCAAGCTGACCTCATCTAGCTACATTTAGAGTTGTCAATTGAACTGGATAACATCAAAGTTCAATGCCCCGATATTAGCAAACAATCAATCAATTTATTTATGATACGTTCAGGATTTTGAGCACAACATGTTAGATCTAAAATATTCATGTTGATTTCATTTAAGAGAACATCACCATTCATCTGCCTAGCCTGATAGGGGTCGGCTTCTAGTCTTACCGGATGCAGTATTTTGGATAAAGCGACTGCTTATCTGACCTCCACAACCCATCAGCTGGGACCAACGGTTCAGCGTGCTTTACGGACGAAACTCCGTACCCATCAACGGACCAACCTAGGCAGGCACGGCTTCAAGATCGACCAAAGCGGCAGTTATTATTAAACCACAAGCTCCACAAGCATTCGTAAATCCTGCTATCCTACTTATCTAATATATAAAATTTCCGTGTCACAATGTTAGTTACCGTACTCCTCCGAAACGGCTCGACCGATTCTTATGAAATTTTGGGTACATATTGGGTAGGTCTGAGAATCGGCTAACATCTATTTTTCATACCCCTAAACCTCAGCGGGTGAAACCGCTGGGCACAGCTAGTAATATTATAAATGCGAATGTTTGTGAGGATGTATGGATGTTTGTTACTCTTTCACGTCAAAACGGTTGAACCGATCTTGGTGAAATTTAGCACAGAGGTAGATTATAGCCTGGAATAACACATACGACTTTTTATTCGATCATCACGCGGGCGAAGCCGCGGGCGCCAGCTAGTATACAATAGTTTTTTATTGTAACATTTTATTAATCTTCATTTCCTCTTGTTCACAGAACGGTCTCCTCTCTTCTCTGCCGTACCTCGGCAAGTACCTGTGTGCTCTCGCGTCATCAGTGCTGGCCGACTCGCTGAGACGGAGTGGGAAGCTGTCCACCACGGCCGCTAGGAAACTCTTCACTGGACTCGCTGTGGGACTGCCCGGTAAGAACTTATTCAATCATAGGCTACACGCTTCCTAAGACTTCACTATCGAGGGTTAACCTTCTAATTCCCAAGGGTTACAATTATTTAAGGAGACGCAATTTTGCGGTAATTGTAGCCAAATTCTGTACACGCGTTTATTAGGTATACTATAGGTCGACTATACCTCTGAGATTGATATAGAGGATCAAAGTTCCGAAGTTTTTCACAAGGGGTTTTTTACCCAAATTTTAAATTTAAAACATTACTTTAAATACCTCCCTGACCTTCGTAGTATTCAATGCATCCATCAGCATAACGTGCGGGGATCGAACCCGCTACACGCGGCGCATGGCCAATCGCTTAACTATTAAAGTTCCGAAGTTTTTCAGAAGGGTTTTATTTTAATTGAAATTTTTAATGTTGCAACTTTACTTTAAATACCTCATTAAGTTCTCCCGTAACTCGACTGACTCAGTGTTCAGAAGGGCCCACCAGGGCCACTGCCTGCCGGGGTTGCCGGTTGTTCGAAAGAGATACCGCAGCCCCGGTACTTAAGGGTAAAAAAAAGGAACATGAGTGGGTTTTAGTCAGTAAAAGTTTGACACCCGCTTTACCCAGAGCGAGGAAGTTATTTGACGATAAAACAACAAGTTAGCAAGATAAGGAAATTCGTGGAGATCTTTCGAGGAGGCCTTTGTCGATAGACAAGCTGTTCTACAAAAACAACCAGTTGCCGATAATTCTAATATGTACAAGTTAGAAGTAATTAAGTAAACCAATTTAGTTTCAAGTAGACATGTATTAACCTATTGTAAAGAAATTAACAGCAATAAAGGCTATTTTATTTTAAAAAAAAGACGTGACTAAACGTTTCGATAATTCCTTATTACCTCACTCTAACTGAATACCTTCTTTTCCACAGGTCTGTTGATGATAGCTCAGGCGTATCTCGGCGGCGACCGCGTGTGGTCCATCGCGATCTTCACGTCAGCGCTGACCATCAACGGCGCTGTGACTGCCGGCTACCTCGGCAATGGACTCGATATCGCGCCTAACTTCAGTGGTAACTACATTCATCATCATCATCTGTGCTTTTGCTAACTATGTTGGTTTCCGCTTCAAGTCTAACCGGATGCAGCTCAATACTATCCTTACTACTATATTACAAAAGCGAAAGTGAGTTTGTTTGTTACCTCTTCACGCCTTAATGGCTAAACCGATTTTGATGAATTTTGGTACAGAGATAGTTGGGACCCTGGATACGGACATAGGCTAACTTAGATTTAAAAAAAGTGAGAAGTGGGGGAGAAAGAGGCAAGAAAAGGGAAAACTTAGCATTGCTATTACAATAAATAAGGCGCAAGGGTAAAAACTACAGGTAGCAGGTACCTGCAAATCAGGAAAGAGGACCTGGTTTAACCCTGAATTTAACGCGAGCGAAGCCGCGGGCAAAAGCTAGTCTAGTATATAAAATTCTCGTGTCGTGGTGTTTGATACCGTTGGATCGGCTGACGGATTAATACGACTTTTTGTGTGCATATCTGGTCGGTCTGAGATCGACCAAAATCTATTCTTCATACCCCTAAGAGATAAGGGTGGCCTGAACAGCGGGTGAAACCGCTAGCCACAGTTAGTTATTTTTTATAAGTAATTGCAGACCGGCAGACGTTGACATAGCGACGGTAGCGGCATCTATCGGGGTCGATTGTGCTTTAAAACCATCCAGGAACCAGTTGAAGTTTGTACCAAATCGGTCCAGCCGTTTAGGAGACGTTAGGTGATGAATACACGTACAGAAGAATAATTTAAATTAAGATTTTCCTTTATTCTAAAATAATAACTTAATTTTATGATAGACCCACGGAGCCACCAAATCTCTCTCTCGATTTGCCAGGGCCACCGCCTGCTGGGGTTGCGAGTTGTTCGAAAGAGAGAACACTCCCCCCTGCTCCACCCAGAGCAGGGGAAGTTATTTGATGATTAACCATCCGCAAAAAAAATACGAGCCGAGTCTAGGAGTACCGTTTCCTGTATCAAGCCCTTGATCCAGCTGCCCAACGCGAACCTCCTTTAAAATCTATACTGATAAATATAATTTAATATTTCAGGTACAATCTTCGGTTTGGCGAACACCCTGTCTTCCTTTGGTGGCTGGCTGTCTACTTTCATGGTCGGAGAACTGACTAAAGAAACTGTATGTAAATTTATTTATTAATATTTTTTATATTACAATTTATGAAGGCGCAGTGGCTGAGCGATCGACTGCTGCGCTGCGTGTCGCGGGTTCGTTTTTCGCACGGACCAAATATTTGTATGACCTGCAGATAGTTGTTTCGGGTCTGTATGTTTGTGTAAGTGAGTTTAAATGTTTGTAAACGCACCCACGATACAGGAGAAATCCTAGTGTGGGGCAAAGTTTAAAAAAAAAATGTGGTTAGTGCACTTTTAGTCAGTAAAAATAGTAATTAAGATAAAACCACCTACAAAAAAAATTAAGAAGTTATATTATTTGGCAATGTTCATATGTTGTTCTCACTCATCATAGTTTAGTGATTTTAAACCAATTACTTTTTTTTTAAAATTGTGTTATTTAGTTTGTATAGTGGTATCGAGTTGAAATTAGAATGCCATTTAGGTACTCTAGTCTGTAGTCTTTTGGAGCTGTGAAAAAATCAACCCTTAAAGTTTACGCAGTCAAAACATATGACCGTTTATGTCGCAAGTTTTTACGAAAACCTCGGTGCTCAAGTCCGACGCGCACTTGGCCTATATATCATTTGCGCAATCAAAATAACCTAATATTTCTCTTCACAGAACACCCCAGAACAATGGAAGATCGTCTTCTACATTCTCGCAGGAACCTACATCACAGGCGCCCTCTGCTTCGTTAGCTTCGGTTCTGGGGAACTACAACCCTGGAACAACGCTAAACCCACCACTGAGGTGGAGAAACAGCATGAGGAGCAACCCCTCAATGAGGAGAAGGCGTGAAGAGTTACTGGGAGAGTCAGGCATGCTGTTAAGGTGACTAGTTGATTGTTATCACAGATTTCCTTCAGTTGAATATCGCTGATTGGATTAAACATAACGCCTGCAAGCCTGGAGAGGTTGACAAGGCTAAAGTACACCAACACTTGTACATTTATGTTTAAACAGTCATTTAATCCAAACTGCGTTTAAAATATTAACAATCTGATTAGTATGGCATCTTGGAACGATCTTTGGAAACGTGATGTACGGAGATATTTGTTCTAGAAAAGATGTCAAGTTATCAATATCATACTTTGTAATTCAAAGAAACATTTTTCTATAAAAACTTTTCAAATGGTAATTTTTATGACACCTTTTTAAAATTTTAAAAATTTTTCTAAAACTATACACTTTTTTAAATATTCCCTGTCACATGTCTGACGTTAGATATTATTGTTATAGCACACATTGTTACAATTTCACGTATTATCACAAACGTATGCGAGAAGATTCTGATTCGTGCGACCACGAATACAGACTAGGTACATTCTATACAAATTGTTATTTATTTAGGATATTAGCAGATTTTTTAAAATTATTTTTTCGAGTTGGCTTTCCTACAAAATTTCCATAAACTATAATTACTAACGTGCTATTATTTTCAAGTGTTATGCCCATTTTTATTATCTCTTTTTAGGATTTGCTACGATCTTAGTAGATAAATTCTTGAATTTTTTATCGTCTTGTCCAAGTAATACTTTGGTTAAACCTTCATTAATAATAAAAAAACCTGCTAATCTCCTAAAACATTAAAAAGGCAAAAGAAATCATTTTCCCACTTCTAATAAGATTACAAGTGAGAAAATAATTCCTTATGTATTGTTAAAAAGTAAATAAAGAAAAAAAAAACTCAAAAAAAGGCTGCTTAGTGTGTAAATATATATTGTGATGTATTTATATGGAACCGGCGCGCCCTTGGACTTCGATGACGGTTGGTTCGTAGGAAACCCGACTCATAAGTAGTGTGTAAGTGTCAGGAAATCGTGCGCACGCGCATGTCGAGTGTTGTGGCGGGAAAATGTAGTAGGGATCTGTTAAGAACATAATTTAAAACTTTTTAGTCAATCAGAATGTATGTAATGTGCCAAAATATATTATATATATATTAATTTACTGAGCCTTGATTTTTCACATTGCAAATGTAAATTCAATAGTAAAAACGATAAAGTCTAACATTTTAAACTTCATTAAATATCTGTATGTTAAAAAAAGAAACCCTAAGTTAATCCTAGTCTACATTTGACAGTCACAACACAAACTTAAACTTAATTTTGTTGCTTCAACGCTTTTGGCAAGACAATTTGCTAGAAGGACGCGTGATAAAGTGTAAACGATAGACAACTAGGTCTTAGTCAATGTGACACTGTAGTACAAAAAGGTATCACTCCAATTGAACTCAGGGTGAAGTTTCGCACGTAGCTATAGCTTCGCTTTGTACGCTTACGCTACGCTTGGATGCGTGGCTGGCAAACAAATGAACCTCATAAAGGGGTGGGGGGGTATCATGACTTCATAAATCAGTATTGTTTATTGTCATTCCAGTGCAGTTGATAACAGGGTTGCGGGTTGTTCGAAAGAGAAACCGCGGCTTCGGAACATAAAAGGCAAAAAAAACATGGGAGGGTTTTAGTCAGTAAACGTCTGACTCCCTCCGCTCCGGGAAGTAATTTGATGATACGCATAAAAACTATGTACAGGTAAAAGACAAAGCTATACAGGGTCAAGCCATCTCTTTCTCCCACTGGAATAAGATTAAAAATATACTGATTAAAATTAAGACATGGCACTTCACCTGTGAGAATCTTTTATATGCACATTTTACGTAACAATCAATTGACTTTATTCTCATTAATAACTTGAAAAATCTCGTATTTTACAACGTAACATCACGCCTTCAACCTCCAAAGAGCTCGGCAGATGTGAATCACATTGACTTAACACTAATTAATTCTCGTTTACATTTCACACAGTTGTACCAGTGTTAGTTATCAATTAGATTAGCTTATCAAATTGTACTGATGGAGTTAAGACACGGATCCAATCCGGGGACCAAAGTTGAAGACAGCAAAATAATAACGATTGTTTTTGTATCTGTAGTTGGGAATATTCATTTTTCATTAATTGAATGAAAATTACTTATAAATTACCCAAGCTATATAAAAAAATAGTCGGTAGTGTTTCCGTTTCTTTGAAATAATTAAATTAAATAATGATATTTTTGAAAATTTTAATCAATATTATATAGTTACTTTTCATGTTTTTTTTACGTCTTTGGGCAAAGATAAGCTAAAGTTGTGTGTATTTGTAAACGTTTATCTATTCGCTTTTATAGTTAACTAAGACGTGATGTGCTGATTAAATAAATAACTCACGATCATAGAAACTTCGAATGTAACAAATAATAAGAAATATTTTAAAAAATGTATAAAAAAAATAAACGAATAATATACAAACATCACATTCTGAGTGCGTTTAGTTTAGAGTAACACATTCTTATCTCGGTCATATTTTAATATTGTGCCTTTTGAAATTTGTAAAAAAAAGACATCTTGAAATAATCTTACTTTCTTACTGTGTTACCAAACATCTGCTAAAGATGTTTCATAAAACTTGTTATAATGAGACTGAATGCTGTTCATGAAGTGCCTTTAAAAACCTATTCTCAACTACAGCCACAAAATCGATGATTTCTTGAAATAATTATAATTTTGTAAGTATTTTTGTGTTATTAAGTATCTTATTTATTTTTCTACGTCAAAGGTTTAGGAAAATTTAGAGCCATTTAGCTAACCAGTGGCGCGTGGCTTTGCTCGCAACCGACCATAGGCAAGTCTCGTTACTTTTTTACCGTAAGACATAGATATTAAGATTATGAGGGTGGTCACACTGAGTCTTGATGACAGAGTTATTATTTTATGTGCAGATTGATTCCTTTTTTAAATCTTCAGAATTCATTGTCCATAAATAATTTGAAACGCTTATTTTATTTTTTTTCACAAACTTTATGATGAAATTAAGGATGATTTTTAAATATTGTAATTTTTATCATTTTCACTTTGATTTTTTCTTTATTTTAATTAAATAATAACCTTGTATCAGTAGGACCACCCGCTAAGCCATGTTCGCACTAAGCTTTATAACAAGGGACAATGCATTGTGTTTGTGTGCATTTTAACAGCTGTGATAAAGAGGTTTGTCTATGGCAAAAATGGTTACTTCGCTAGTGTCCTTTATAAACGTACGCTCTCCAAATTGTATGAACTATTGGGTGATTGGTTGAATGAGGAACATATTTTAATGGGGTGAAGTACGTTGCGGGTTGTTCGAAAGAGATACCGCGGCCCCGGAACGCAAAGGGCAATAGAAGGAACATGGGTGGGTTTTAGTCAGTAAAAGTCTGACACTCACCCCAGCTCCGCCCAGAGCGGGGGAAGTTATTTGATGATTACCCACCCCAAAAAAAGGGGGTGAAGTACTCATTAATATGTACATTTAACTTTAAAATAGTGTTAAAACAGCTGTTCTTAAATATTTTCAAGTTTTGCGACAGTTATTTAAGCAGCTGATTATGATTATCTCTTACTAGTTGGTTTTCTGCTATCTTCTGCTGGCTCCTATAATTTGTCGTAGCGTGATTTTAAATAGCGTAAACCATCTTCAAGAGCCTTTCAGATCAGAGGGGCTAGGGTTGCGGGTTGTTCGAGAGAGGCACCGCAGCCCCTAAAACAAAGCCAAAAGAAGGAACATGAATGGGGAAAGTCTGACACTCCCCCCCGCTCCGCCCAGAGCAGGGGAAGTTATATGATAATTTTCCAACTTAAATCCGACTGGTAGTTCCAGCAGTCAAGAAAACAAACTCATAAATTTTATTATATTAGTAGATTTGTTTCATTCTTTTCATTTTCGTCAGTACTTATTGCCCGGCTTTGAAGTATGTCTCGTCTAACCAATCGCTCAGTTATCACCCATATGAAGTACTGAAAATTAAATCATATTCGAATCTTTTAACGGCTATTTTGTAGTTCCTAAATTACGATCAGTATTTCGTAAAGGTTTTGTTTTTTTTTATGTCCATTTTTTTTAGTACGGAATAGACGGATTTTTGTAATAAGTTATATTTTTAAATTGTATGAAATTAAGACATTATTGAATCATGACATAGTTACGTTTATATTTACCTTATTAATCATTATTTATTTTTATACTCTCTCTTTCTTATTATCTTTGTGAACACTCAGCTTTACAATTACAGTCCTTTCGGTGACGTAAAGATTGAGGTAAAAACTATGGAAGGATTGTTCCCTCGGTTAAGAAAAGCCTGTTCCATTTAATCAAACAACCAATTTAAACAAAAAAAGTGTTAAATTTCAAAAAAACCAATCACTACAGGAACTTTGTTGGACTTTTACAAACCAAGTGTAAATAACTAGGATTTTCTAAGCTTAATATGTATAAAGGTCTATAATAAATAATATTATATACCATAGTAAATCCGTCTATTCCCATAAACAATTTCCACAGACAATCGACAGTGTCCTTCCAACGATTGCAGGGTAACTAAGTCCATAGAGTACATTTTATAAACAAAATAATAATAACGTAATTAAGTAAGCTTGTCTGTGGAAACTTGCGGTATGTTATTTTAGTATTATCTCTGTATATGTCTCATAATTATAACTATGTTTAATTTAGAGGTTGTTCTACACGACTCATTTGTACACAGAACTAAAGAAAAATCAAGCTATACAAAACTAGTTTATGTGGATATCTCACTGTATTGGAATCTATACTATTTTCGCTGTAGCATGGTGCGGGTGATATAAAATGACAATATATGTTTAGCGCTCCATAGATACATCCCATCATAAAACATTTCTGTGGGTAGTCCTATACGGCAATGATATTCAGAGTAAAGCCTTAAAGGCTTTCAGTCATGATCAGAAATCGAGGTAACGTTCCAGATTGAAGAGGAATAGTACATTTTACTAATGTCAACCGCACTATGCTACAGTATAACTGAAACCACGATATACTAGAAATGTATGACTTGACGAGTCATTTTTACACAACAGTCAGAAATAATATAAGTATTCTTGGTGTGTAGCACTAATAACATTTAATTGTGTCAATTGTGTGAACAAAGCCATGTCAATGTTGCCCTCAATGAATGTGTAGAAGAGCCTTATAATTTTATTATTATTTATATATATCTGTTACGTTAACATCACATTCAACCATATTTGTAACATTTGCCCGAAATGGCAACTTTGAAGTGTTTGTACATTTCTGCAAAGAGAATGCCGAATCGTATTGACAGATATGCGACACGAATGGTTTCTATGTAACTTAATAAAAAGTGTAGCTGACAATGTTACTTTTAAACGGTAACAGAAGTCGCCGGCGATGTCGCATTCGTTGTGTAGAACTAGTTGTGGTTTGCACACACCACACCATAGCCGGACTTCGGCCACTGCTGAGTAAGCCTCTTTGCTTGTTCAGAATTGTACCTCTACTAATTATTTTTGGGCTTCAGCTTCACAAATTGGTTGAAATTATACGCTAGTCCTTTTCAAAATGAAATTAGAGAAGTGACCTTAACATCTATGAAATATGTATTTTGAAATCTAATATCGTATTAAGTAAGTAACTGCTATCAAAGTGGAGTTTTTCGAATGAAAAGAAATCTCTTTTGAAGTAGTTTTTTTTTTAAGTTTAAGTTAAATAGTGATGTAACATCATCACATTAATTTAAGATAGTATTGGAACAAAATATATTCTATTTGAGAGTATTAATGTTTGTAAAGCTTCATTTTTCGTTTATTGAAATATAAAACTTGCAAGTAAATTATTTATTGCTAGAATATTTTCGCCATGTCAATAAAAAAGGAAATTGGTTTAGAAAACATTTGAACATGTCAACAAGCAGAATAAGCAAGATTGCTCCTGTGCGGGGAAGAGACGGGTATACTGTGTCAAGCGCCATCTTTCTCAAACACTGTAATAAGATTAAAAGAATACTGCTGACGTCATGGTAACACTGTTTTGTCAAATGAAAAGCCGCGGTACGGTACGCGTTGACAGATTAGATGTCAAATTATTTTGACATTTTGGTTCTCGGTCAAAAATATTACTTTGCAAATTAAAAAGTTTCCATTTATCATATCAAACTTAATTTGAAGCTCGTTTGAAAGTCGTATCGTATTTATTAAAATCAACTTCAAGGTGGTTTTATTAACTTCGTATGTATGGCAATAAAATCCTTAAAATGTAACTAAGACAGAATTTATATTATCTATGTTGAATGGAATGACGAATTCAGTAAACCGAATGAATGTAATTGCATGTGTTCAGTGAATAAGGTAATGTTAGGCAATATTTATGTATTTTCGTATAATATAATGTAATGCATGTGAAAGGTAACATTTGTTATGTCTCATGACAACTCTGTAATTTTGTGAACCATTTTCTTTTTGAAAATAAAGATTTTACCAAAATATCTTGAATTTTTCTTTGTACATATTAGCCTTTTGCCCAACTTTATCGGGGTCGGCTTCTAGCCATATTGTATGCAGCAAAATGTAGTACAAATACACGTACATGCAGCTTCGATTGCCTATCTGACCTCCACAACCCAGTTAGTACTGATACCTAGGGTTGCCAACTATACTGTTGAAAACATTTTTTTATTATACTTTTTATATTTTTTTACTTTTTATTATACTTTTTTTTCACTAAATTATACTTTTTACTGTTGAACAAAAAAAAAAGTATACAAAATACTGTTTTCAGCATGCAAACACATTTTCTTATACTGCAGTTAGGTACTGAAAGAGTTTTTTTTCAGTAATGAATGCTAAGTGGTGGAAGGATAGAAATAGAGCATCTATTAATTTGATAAAAATGAGCTCTTCATTTATTTTAATTACACTTATAAATGTGGTGAGGCGTATGAAGTTTTTAAAAAAGATTGTAAATTGGTAAATTGTGCGAGAAGTTCTATATGTATTTATAACAATAAATAAATAAAATAATGTTCATTTTTCTAGAATACTGTTTAATATTCTTCACAGACCTGAATATACTTTATTTCTTGTAAAAAAAGTTGGCAACTCTACTGATACCCCTTGGTAAGAATGGTTGGTAGACTTCCGGGACACTACCTGTAAACACCGGCTTTAAAGGCCTTGAGGATTCAAATTGTATAATTATATAGGTTAGACATTTAGAACAATAAATAGTCATTGTCTATCTCTTATTCGAGTTTTACTTACCATATCCCTCGGTAAAAAATAAAAGTTTGACACTTCCCCCCCACTCCGCCCAAAGCAGGGGAAGTTATTTATTGATTTCCTTTCCGCAAATAAAAGAAAAAGGCATTTATATCAAACTAACCGCCAAAAAAGGCATTTATATCACGTAGGTAGGTATGCAATAAAACTCATGAATGGGTAACTTACAATATGTTTATTGAAGAAACATTACATGTTAGCACAGCCTAGCTGTTCCTACGAAGCTCTCGCTCCTCACTACCGATACAAGGCATGGTGACTGATTACAGCTCCGACTTCTTATGTTACATACGTTTTATCGCTCACAAAACACCATAAAATATACCACTGTTAAATCTTTAGTTATGACAAAAAATGTAGAATTTGTCTTGTTCCTATGCAGCCATATAGATGTCGCTATAACAAAAAATAAAGGGGATGCGGCGACTTTTTCATGAAATAGTCTTTAAATGGGATTACATAAACTGAGAGGGTTGTATAGTTGATTTTTATGATTATAGTTTTGTCAATACACACGTTTTGCGGTCGCAAATTATATTAAACTAGCATCCGCCCGCGACTTGGTCCGCGTGGCATAGTTAATTTGGGCTAACGCTAACTTTAACTCGCGTGACGATCGAAAAAAAATATCTTTCTCTCCCCATTTCTACCCCTTTTCTCACAAAAAAAAATTGCCTATGGCCGTCTCCAGGGTCCCAACTATCTCTGTACCAAATTTCATCAACATCGGTTTTGCCATTTAGGCGTGAAGACGTAACAAACAAACGAACTCACTTTCGCTGTTATAATATTAGTAAGGATTAAATATGCAGCCTGACATTGACGTGCAAATTACCTATAAAAACGTTAGATATAAATTTCACAGGCTCTCACCTTAATCATAAGCCTGATTTTAAGTAGTGTACAGCTTTTTAGTTGCATGTTACAACACCAATCACTTTGAGCAATTCATGCTTGGCGTCTTTAAAACTTCTTTCTATTATTTGTAGATAAATTCAGAATAATGTTTTAAATACGTGTCGCGTTTAATGCCTGGTTTATGGCTCAAGTGAGACTGACATTTGTTAGCCTAGATTTAAATATTACATTTACTTATCATAGTTGTGAAGTGTATACTGAAAAATCAGTTATTTGAATACAATCAGATTCCAAATATTATCTGACTAAGTTTTTTATAGAATCTCAAAATTAAAATCTAGGTTTGTTAGTAACATTTTCAAACTTAAACTATTATTTCAATTAGACCATTACAGGCAACTTTGAATGTCATAAAAACAAAAAAGATGCTGCTACAGTCCCAGTTACAAGACATAATAACATGTAAAAGTACTGTATTCTATACTAATCTCATAAAGAGGAAATATTTGTTTGTTTTTTGGCTATTTTTTAGGCTCCAAAACTACTGGACCGATTTTAACCATTTTTGCACTAATAGGAAGTTATATATATAGTTATGAAGTTATACACCATCACGCTACTACCCACGGGAACGGGGCAGCAACTAAAGACGCGGCGCGCAAGACAGCTAGTTGCTAATATTTTTACAAAATCAAGGATATATTATGTTTGTGTATTTTATGTTGTTTTTTTAGCGACAAAACTTAACAGTGAGTGTAGTGACTAGACATACGTCGTATCACAGGTTTTCGTCTATCATTACATCATTTACATCAGTGAAACGTAAGCTTTTTTTACAATTAATTATATTTCTACCACACACTTTGACAATACAAGAAAAATGTTAGACATTTTTTTATTATTATTTTCATAGTACTGTCAAAATGTACGATATTTTATTTTATGAATAAAACATGAATTAGTGAGACATAGTTTTCAGTAAATATCACATGAATGAGTGCATTTTATATTAATTGATTTAAAACCGAAATATTACTTGGATAACTATGATGTTATTATGATTTTATATACCTATAGATAGAGAAATCTCGAATTTCGGTGCTTTAAACACTTGTTAAACAGACGCGGATAGAGCATTGATGACCACATTAATGCAGTTTTTTTTTAACTTTTCGCTTGTACACAAAATTAATAAACATCAAAGTTATCAAGATAACATTCCTAATCCTAGCTAAGACTAGTGTTATTTGGGCCCAAAAATATAACAATGGCTTCACTATTTATTCCAACATACTTTGCCCGTCGTTAAGTATTGCCCAGACAATTCAAATCACTTTAAAAAAAACAAAGCCATCATTATTTCTCATAGCCCGCCTAATAAATCTAAAACAACGTCCTAACCAAAGCGACCGCTGCGCGAACACGAGCGCAGACGGCGCCTTCGTGACGTGAACGATGTTCGCGCGACTGCTCGCTTTGGTTAGGCCGCGACGTAAGGTATAATATAACTAACTAACTAAATGTAACAGCACGAACTGGCTTACCCTTAGCATTTGTACTAAAGCGTCTATCACCTTCTCTGTTACACGCACGAACACCCTCTATATACTCATATACTTGGCTTAACTGTTTATTTTAAACACGCTGTATTTTTGTGGTTTAAAAAAAATATAAAAAAATACAGTATGATCGCCAAAAAAGGTTGTTTAGCGAATCATATTTGTTGATTGCAGAAATGTGGTTAAATAGTTTCCCATATGAGAAAACTGGCATGCGTACTATAATTTAACTTCATCTTTATCAAATTACAAATAATCATAAAATCAAGAGGCGTTATCGGATTCACAATTTGTAAAAAATTTTTAACTTATCTAAAACCACAAAAATGTCTGCGTGTATAGTAAAATTATTTAAATTACTGATTCTAGTTAAACTAATGACTGATATTATTGAGTACTTATTAAAAAATATCACTAAATAATTGATAAGACTAACATGATTAGGATTGAGACAGATTCAAACGATTTTACAATATAAATGTGGATTTAAAGCAGTGAGATTGGTGCTTGTTTAAAAAAAAACCTAGTCTATGGTTCACAAACGCGTTTGTTTTAGGAAAACCGTTTTAGTTTTAGAACTAAAACCTAGTCGTTATTATATGAATTAGATGCCTATTTGCACCACAAATAAATTAAGGAGAAAGTGCCAAGGTAGTCCGCGAAATTCTAATTTTGTTTTTTTTTTTATCGAGGATATTGACGTTACTTTGTGTTATAGTTGCGAGTCATATTTTACTTAGCTTACAATCTGAAGTTGAACCGCAAATATAAAATAAAAACAAATAAATTTGAATTTCGCTGGTTACCTTAGCGGCTCTCCGTAAACATAATACCGTCTTTGCCAGCTTCAAACGACTGTGTAAACTACTTAACATTATTAAAACATACGGCATGTTTTAATTATTTATGTTTATTAGTTTTTGATGCAAACAGGCCTAACACTGGAAATAAACATGATCTTTTTCAGCGAAATTCTGCGAAAAATACAAACTAAAGTTACATTTTTAAGCCTCATGACGTTTTCAAACATATTTTCACATAATTTTTCAAGCCATTCCGGCCTCACATTTCTCTCAATCTATTTTGATCCCAACATTCAATAACACCAATTAATATTAATTAAGGAAACATTTAATAATTTCACATTAAAATTTTAAATATCTATCATTGTACTATTTTTAAGGAGTTCATTTGATTCTGTGATGGCAAAAAATTATTTACAATATTAACAACTTCAGATAGTTTATTAAAAGATTGTGTAATAGAAAAAAGATGGATGGATTGTGTAAGGAATGATTTGAACGAGAAGGGAGTAAATGATGCCGTGACGTCCGATAGGGGAGAATGGAAGAAGAAAACGTGTTGCGCCGACCCCAAATAGAATGGGACAACTGGGACAAGGGCAGGAAAATGATTTAATAGAAAAATCTTGACAAATTAATTCGTTGTATTCAGAGCACAATAGTCCAATTGGAAGGACTTAGTGCGACTATCCTTTTTTTCGAAAACGTTACCCCACACTAGGAATTTCTCCTGTAACCTGGGTGCGTTTACAAACATTTAAACCCACATTTACAAACAGCCAGAACCGAAACAACAAAAGTTAGTATTTAATAGAAATATACCACATAATCTTGATTTTCTGAAATGCAGCCAGTAGCAGTAGCTGACCAAATGGTCAGTTACAAAGAAAATATAATATACTAGCTTATGCCCGCGGCTTCGCTCGCGTTAAATTCGGTAGCGCCTTATTGATTTGTAATAGCAACGCTAAGTTTTCCCGTTTCTTCCCTCTTTCTCCCTCATATCCCACTCTTTTATAAAAAAAAATAGCCTATGTCCGTCTCCTGGTTCCCAACTATCTCTGTACCAAAATTCACCAAAATCGGTTCAGCCATTAAAGCGTGAAGAGGTAACAAACAAACTCACTTTCGCTTTTATAATATTATATACGATACAGTAAGGATGTTGATGGACGCAGAGCGAGAGGAAGGCCAAAGAAAAGATGGAAGGATTGTGTAAGGAATAATATTATGAAGGAGAAAGGAGTAAATGATGCCGTGACGTCTGATAGGGGAGAATGGAAGAAGAAAACGTGTTGCGCCGACCCCGAATAGAATGGGACGAGAGCAGGAAAATGATGATGGCAAAGACAATATAAATATATCACAGAATAAAATAGACACCTAAAGTACATTAAATCGAACTAGAAATAATATGTTATAACAATTCGTTAACCACTTAAACAACAATTTGGTCAAACAACTCTTAGTAGACGAAATAACAAAAAAGACGATATTAATAGAAGAAAATTTGTTAGTTAGTTTTTTTTTAAATATAATTGACACAATTAACGAGATATAAAGATAAAAGGTAAAATTTAAATGTAAAAGATGATGCTTTAAGCCAATTATGATTTAGATTTTATTAAAGTATTTAATCTTTTGTAACATTTTAATCATTTTCACGAAAAAGGTGAACACGCATTTATATCCCTGGTTTTAAATAAAATGCGACCTTAACGACGCATTAAGGACTCAAAGTTATGATCAAACTATAATGTGGCTACTGCTAGGACAGATCTTCGTCTTTGTGTGAGAGAAACATAATATCTTCACGCTGGTAATCCCAAAATGGTTGGACAGAGGTATGCTTAATAGTACACCTACATTTCGCTAGTTATGTGTAAGTCCCATGTTATAAAAGCAAGCTGAATACCATCAACCGGCAGAGGTGCCTGCCAGGGCCTCCGCCTGCCGGGGTTGCGGGTTGATCGAAAGAGATACCGCGGCCCCGGAACGTAAAGGGCAATATAAGGAACATGAGTGGGTTTTAGTCACTACAAGTCTGACACCACCCCCCCCCCCGCTCCTCAAGTTATTTCATGATTTCCCATCCGCAAAAAAAAATTTAGATGGTTCAGTCTAGCTCATAACCTGCCTAGACTTTTTCTAACTATGTTTGGTTGATTTTCAGTCTAACCGGATGCAGTTGAATACCAGTATTTTACATGAAGCGACTTCCTAAACACAGTTAGTACTGGGTAATACTCTTTGGTAAGACTGGTTGTCAGACTACCTGTAACGACTATCAACAGCTACAATAAAAAAATATTAATGTTACTATTAATTAAAATGTTATAAAACAAAAAATACTGCCAGTTAAAAATCTACAATTTTTTTTAGGCATTTTGTTAAATGGAATCAGCGTGATCAAGCTGTGCTTAAATACATTAAAAAGTTAATAAAATAAAAGCACCTTTTTCGTTAAAAACTCCATAATTTATGGTACCTACTCAATCCTCGTAGGAACTCCCAACTCGCAAAATAATGAATAGGTATCTCGTATTTTTCAAGCCACTGAATATGTGATCAGGGTAATTTATTAATAATCAAATTGACTACCAACTTAAAATAACCGTCTTTAGAAAACTAACTGCCATAAATTTTTTGACAGTTAAAAACGCGGCAAATTTGACGTAGGTTGTCAACTTGACAACTAATTCCCCGACTGTATTATGTACTTATACAATATCTATTTTAATCTATATGTATATAATGTAAACATTGCCCGGTTCTAGAACGTGAATCAATACAACTGAATGAACGTTATATGACCGGGTAATGTTGCCATTTTTCTGATGGTCGCACTTAATGTTATTTATTTTTGACTTTGGAATAGATTGAGCCGTATTTGACGTTAGTTTTTTTTTGAATTTCCCCTTGGATAGTTTCGTTATCACCGTGTTTAATTTAATATAAAATAAAACTGATAGAATATCACGTAGGGAACTCTAACAGCCGTATCTATAATCAATTCGAAATGATTACTCAAGTAAAAGTTATTCCGGGGTTGCGGGTTGTTCGAAAGAGATACCGCGGCCCCGGAACGTAAAGGGCATGGGTGGGTTTTAGTCAGTAAAAGTCTGACACGCCCCCCCGCTCCGCGCAGAGTGGGAGAAGTTATTTGATGATTTCCCACCCCAAAAAAGAAAGTAAAAGTTATTATTTTAAGATCTGTACCTGAACAGGAAAAATCTAAACGCTTATAGGATCACTTTGTTGTCCATCTGTCTGTCTGTCAAGACCGTTTATCTCGGGAAAGCGTGGAGGTATTGAAATTTAAACCATATACCCAAGTCTGAGGTCCTTAGAGTCAAAAGTCAAACTCAAAAGATATGGCCGTTTATGTCGCAAGTTTGTAAGTCCGACTCGCTATTCACCGGTTTTTTTTTATTAAATTGGAACTTTTTAAAGTTAGAATTATTAGCTTTGATTTGATTAACGGTTCTTAGTCTCTTTAAATTCTTGTTTATTGCATTAAGTGGTGGAAGCGACATTTATCGCTTGATCAGTAAAAGTCTCAATCTATTCCAAAGATGTATCTAAACAGGCCTTAAAGTAATCGAAGGCAATCTTGAAAGCATAATTTATTTATTTTTAACTATTTTTAATTAATTTCCAACCGCTTTACACTATGACTAGATATTTCGTGAAACCACCGGCTAATTTGGTATAAAACTATGTTTTCATGCTAACTAATGTTTTTTATACATATACCATTGCGCCAAGTCCGTATCGGGGTAGGCAAAATAGATAAAATTATAATCGTTGTTTTAATTTAGCTTTGTAAGCTATTGTTGAAGCGATGGTATAATGCACCATTTTGTTTTATTAGGAGAAAAAACCATTAGTCAGAATTATATGAAGACTGATTCTGACATTCTGACATGTGTAATAATGAAGATAAATATAATAATATAATATATAAATATAATAGTTAAATCAGAAATTTATTAATTTTATTTTACAGTGGAACAATGTAGGCACTGCGATAGTAATTGAGAAGAAAATATGAGAATAATATAATGACTAGCTAAAGCTTATTGTGAAATAAAATAATATTATTTTATTGGTTCATAAGTATTAAGCCTCTTAAGTTGTTAAGTATGTGTATGGTATGTACTATTATTTAAAATTATGCTATCGTATAGTACAAATGTTATGTTATGTCAGAATATAATATGGTAAGTTAGAAAATATATATTTAATGCGTCAATATATTTAGTAACGTGAGTTTTTTTATGTTTTTTTACATGAAAGAAGCAAAATTGTAGTATTTTATATTTTTAGACTTTAAAATGTTTTTATTTTTTGAATTTTGGTAACATTGGAAGAAGATTGCGTTTTTTTTCTACATTACAGATTTAGTTAATTCCGTATATTGACGCATTCGGAAGCATTTCAAGATTATTATTACTAATAGTAAAGAATTATTGCCAAAATTGACAAAAGCATAATAATAATTGACAAAATCATTATAATAGGGGTGGTAATTAATGATAAATATTTTTTTTATAATTCTGGTATTGAGTAGACTTAAATGAGTTTTTGTACAAATAAATGTGTACAAATAAATAGAAATCGACTTTCTTGCGTGTCATTTTTAAAATATACAAGCAATTTGATAAAGATATTGACTGTAAGGGAAGATATTATGTTTGACAAGATTCAATGATGCAAAAAATCACCTTTTTATGAAAACTGTTTTTAGTTTTTGTTTTCATTTCCATTTAAGGTAACTTTAAGCACAACAATATTATTAAATCACGAGAAATGAAGCAAATGAAATGTAGGTAGTCAGCGTAGGTTAGCTACCGTCCTGCCTGGCGCCCTCGCGGCCTGGCGTGCAGTCGCCGAGAGCTCAGTGGGGCTTCGCCCCGCTCACCTGTCCTATGGAATGCGGACTGATTGCAGGACTTTGCTGGCCTGGAATAAGAGAAATACGCTTGTGAACACAGTGTTAATTATAATGGCAATATGTAAGTACATACCTGTAAATAATTGAAAGGTTAGGCAGGTCGAACCAGAGGCGAAATTCTCATAAAAGCTTACAAGCCCGGCTTGCCCCAAATTATAACACTAAACATACCTATAGTTACTTTATAAAAACAATCTGTACCTAAACTAACCTATAATAATTCATGAACAAAAACATTTTAAATAAACGAATTTTAATTTGCCGCGCGCCGAGTTTACCAGATACATAAAATACTTACAGCTCACTAAAAGCAATCATCAATTAAATTAGAACAAAATTCAATCGTGTCTGCCTCGGAGCGATTTGTGACTTGTCAAAACTACTGAAGCGCGCGTAATGCTCTCTCACTCTAGCGCTTGTTTCCCTCGCACTCTTTGGCTTTCCATTTGGCTTTCAATTTGTATAGATGTTATTAGAATTCATCCGCTTCATCGGTCAGTAGCGACGGATCTGTTAAAATGGACTGCAGTGTGTCCGTACGTACCCTTAGACGTTTAAATTTTGGCTCTCGCTATGTGTGTCAAACTCGAGCATTTATTTAAATTAGACCGTTATAGGCACTTTTGGTAATAAAAAACAGCAGCTGGTACTGCTTGTATGTATGATGTGTCGGTACAAGGTGCGGTACATACGTCATAGTCGTGATCCCCGCTGATGAGCCCGCTGACACACAGCAGCTGGTACTGCTTGGCCCGCAGCGCGGCCGCCCCGCGCCGCGCATGTATGATGTGTCGGTACAAGGTGCGGTACATACGTCATAGTCGTGATCCCCGCTGATGAGCCCGCTGACACACAGCAGCTGGTACTGCTTGGCCCGCAGCGCGGCCGCCCCGCGCCGCGCATGTATGATGTGTCGGTACAAGGTGCGGTACATACGTCATAGTCGTGATCCCCGCTGATGAGCCCGCTGACACACAGCAGCTGGTACTGCTTGGCCCGCAGCGCGGCCGCCCCGCGCCGCGCATGTATGATGTGTCGGTACAAGGTGCGGTACATACGTCATAGTCGTGATCCCCGCTGATGAGCCCGCTGACACACAGCAGCTGGTACTGCTTGGCCCGCAGCGCGGCCGCCCCGCGCTGCGCATGTATGATGTGTCGGTACAAGGTGCGGTACATACGTCATAGTCGTGATCCCCGCTGATGAGCCCGCTGACACACAGCAGCTGGTACTGCTTGGCCCGCAGCGCGGCCGCCCCGCGCCGCGCATGTATGATGTGTCGGTACAAGGTGCGGTACATACGTCATAGTCGTGATCCCCGCTGATGAGCCCGCTGACACACAGCAGCTGGTACTGCTTGGCCCGCAGCGCGGCCGCCCCGCGCCGCGCATGTATGATGTGTCGGTACAAGGTGCGGTACATACGTCATAGTCGTGATCCCCGCTGATGAGCCCGCTGACACACAGCAGCTGGTACTGCTTGGCCCGCAGCGCGGCCGCCCCGCGCCGCGCATGTATGATGTGTCGGTACAAGGTGCGGTACATACGTCATAGTCGTGATCCCCGCTGATGAGCCCGCTGACACACAGCAGCTGGTACTGCTTGGCCCGCAGCGCGGCCGCCCCGCGCCGCGCATGTATGATGTGTCGGTACAAGGTGCGGTACATACGTCATAGTCGTGATCCCCGCTGATGAGCCCGCTGACACACAGCAGCTGGTACTGCTTGGCCCGCAGCGCGGCCGCCCCGCGCCGCGCATGTATGATGTGTCGGTACAAGGTGCGGTACATACGTCATAGTCGTGATCCCCGCTGATGAGCCCGCTGACACACAGCAGCTGGTACTGCTTGGCCCGCAGCGCGGCCGCCCCGCGCCGCGCATGTATGATGTGTCGGTACAAGGTGCGGTACATACGTCATAGTCGTGATCCCCGCTGATGAGCCCGCTGACACACAGCAGCTGGTACTGCTTGGCCCGCAGCGCGGCCGCCCCGCGCCGCGCATGTATGATGTGTCGGTACAAGGTGCGGTACATACGTCATAGTCGTGATCCCCGCTGATGAGCCCGCTGACACACAGCAGCTGGTACTGCTTGGCCCGCAGCGCGGCCGCCCCGCGCCGCGCATGTATGATGTGTCGGTACAAGGTGCGGTACATACGTCATAGTCGTGATCCCCGCTGATGAGCCCGCTGACACACAGCAGCTGGTACTGCTTGGCCCGCAGCGCGGCCGCCCCGCGCCGCGCATGTATGATGTGTCGGTACAAGGTGCGGTACATACGTCATAGTCGTGATCCCCGCTGATGAGCCCGCTGACACACAGCAGCTGGTACTGCTTGGCCCGCAGCGCGGCCGCCCCGCGCCGCGCATGTATGATGTGTCGGTACAAGGTGCGGTACATACGTCATAGTCGTGATCCCCGCTGATGAGCCCGCTGACACACAGCAGCTGGTACTGCTTGGCCCGCAGCGCGGCCGCCCCGCGCCGCGCATGTATGATGTGTCGGTACAAGGTGCGGTACATACGTCATAGTCGTGATCCCCGCTGATGAGCCCGCTGACACACAGCAGCTGGTACTGCTTGGCCCGCAGCGCGGCCGCCCCGCGCCGCGCATGTATGATGTGTCGGTACAAGGTGCGGTACATACGTCATAGTCGTGATCCCCGCTGATGAGCCCGCTGACACACAGCAGCTGGTACTGCTTGGCCCGCAGCGCGGCCGCCCCGCGCCGCGCATGTATGATGTGTCGGTACAAGGTGCGGTACATACGTCATAGTCGTGATCCCCGCTGATGAGCCCGCTGACACACAGCAGCTGGTACTGCTTGGCCCGCAGCGCGGCCGCCCCGCGCCGCGCATGTATGATGTGTCGGTACAAGGTGCGGTACATACGTCATAGTCGTGATCCCCGCTGATGAGCCCGCTGACACACAGCAGCTGGTACTGCTTGGCCCGCAGCGCGGCCGCCCCGCGCCGCGCATGTATGATGTGTCGGTACAAGGTGCGGTACATACGTCATAGTCGTGATCCCCGCTGATGAGCCCGCTGACACACAGCAGCTGGTACTGCTTGGCCCGCAGCGCGGCCGCCCCGCGCCGCGCATGTATGATGTGTCGGTACAAGGTGCGGTACATACGTCATAGTCGTGATCCCCGCTGATGAGCCCGCTGACACACAGCAGCTGGTACTGCTTGGCCCGCAGCGCGGCCGCCCCGCGCCGCGCATGTATGATGTGTCGGTACAAGGTGCGGTACATACGTCATAGTCGTGATCCCCGCTGATGAGCCCGCTGACACACAGCAGCTGGTACTGCTTGGCCCGCAGCGCGGCCGCCCCGCGCCGCGCATGTATGATGTGTCGGTACAAGGTGCGGTACATACGTCATAGTCGTGATCCCCGCTGATGAGCCCGCTGACACACAGCAGCTGGTACTGCTTGGCCCGCAGCGCGGCCGCCCCGCGCCGCGCATGTATGATGTGTCGGTACAAGGTGCGGTACATACGTCATAGTCGTGATCCCCGCTGATGAGCCCGCTGACACACAGCAGCTGGTACTGCTTGGCCCGCAGCGCGGCCGCCCCGCGCCGCGCATGTATGATGTGTCGGTACAAGGTGCGGTACATACGTCATAGTCGTGATCCCCGCTGATGAGCCCGCTGACACACAGCAGCTGGTACTGCTTGGCCCGCAGCGCGGCCGCCCCGCGCCGCGCATGTATGATGTGTCGGTACAAGGTGCGGTACATACGTCATAGTCGTGATCCCCGCTGATGAGCCCGCTGACACACAGCAGCTGGTACTGCTTGGCCCGCAGCGCGGCCGCCCCGCGCCGCGCATGTATGATGTGTCGGTACAAGGTGCGGTACATACGTCATAGTCGTGATCCCCGCTGATGAGCCCGCTGACACACAGCAGCTGGTACTGCTTGGCCCGCAGCGCGGCCGCCCCGCGCCGCGCATGTATGATGTGTCGGTACAAGGTGCGGTACATACGTCATAGTCGTGATCCCCGCTGATGAGCCCGCTGACACACAGCAGCTGGTACTGCTTGGCCCGCAGCGCGGCCGCCCCGCGCCGCGCATGTATGATGTGTCGGTACAAGGTGCGGTACATACGTCATAGTCGTGATCCCCGCTGATGAGCCCGCTGACACACAGCAGCTGGTACTGCTTGGCCCGCAGCGCGGCCGCCCCGCGCCGCGCATGTATGATGTGTCGGTACAAGGTGCGGTACATACGTCATAGTCGTGATCCCCGCTGATGAGCCCGCTGACACACAGCAGCTGGTACTGCTTGGCCCGCAGCGCGGCCGCCCCGCGCCGCGCATGTATGATGTGTCGGTACAAGGTGCGGTACATACGTCATAGTCGTGATCCCCGCTGATGAGCCCGCTGACACACAGCAGCTGGTACTGCTTGGCCCGCAGCGCGGCCGCCCCGCGCCGCGCATGTATGATGTGTCGGTACAAGGTGCGGTACATACGTCATAGTCGTGATCCCCGCTGATGAGCCCGCTGACACACAGCAGCTGGTACTGCTTGGCCCGCAGCGCGGCCGCCCCGCGCCGCGCATGTATGATGTGTCGGTACAAGGTGCGGTACATACGTCATAGTCGTGATCCCCGCTGATGAGCCCGCTGACACACAGCAGCTGGTACTGCTTGGCCCGCAGCGCGGCCGCCCCGCGCCGCGCATGTATGATGTGTCGGTACAAGGTGCGGTACATACGTCATAGTCGTGATCCCCGCTGATGAGCCCGCTGACACACAGCAGCTGGTACTGCTTGGCCCGCAGCGCGGCCGCCCCGCGCCGCGCATGTATGATGTGTCGGTACAAGGTGCGGTACATACGTCATAGTCGTGATCCCCGCTGATGAGCCCGCTGACACACAGCAGCTGGTACTGCTTGGCCCGCAGCGCGGCCGCCCCGCGCCGCGCATGTATGATGTGTCGGTACAAGGTGCGGTACATACGTCATAGTCGTGATCCCCGCTGATGAGCCCGCTGACACACAGCAGCTGGTACTGCTTGGCCCGCAGCGCGGCCGCCCCGCGCCGCGCATGTATGATGTGTCGGTACAAGGTGCGGTACATACGTCATAGTCGTGATCCCCGCTGATGAGCCCGCTGACACACAGCAGCTGGTACTGCTTGGCCCGCAGCGCGGCCGCCCCGCGCCGCGCATGTATGATGTGTCGGTACAAGGTGCGGTACATACGTCATAGTCGTGATCCCCGCTGATGAGCCCGCTGACACACAGCAGCTGGTACTGCTTGGCCCGCAGCGCGGCCGCCCCGCGCCGCGCATGTATGATGTGTCGGTACAAGGTGCGGTACATACGTCATAGTCGTGATCCCCGCTGATGAGCCCGCTGACACACAGCAGCTGGTACTGCTTGGCCCGCAGCGCGGCCGCCCCGCGCCGCGCATGTATGATGTGTCGGTACAAGGTGCGGTACATACGTCATAGTCGTGATCCCCGCTGATGAGCCCGCTGACACACAGCAGCTGGTACTGCTTGGCCCGCAGCGCGGCCGCCCCGCGCCGCGCATGTATGATGTGTCGGTACAAGGTGCGGTACATACGTCATAGTCGTGATCCCCGCTGATGAGCCCGCTGACACACAGCAGCTGGTACTGCTTGGCCCGCAGCGCGGCCGCCCCGCGCCGCGCATGTATGATGTGTCGGTACAAGGTGCGGTACATACGTCATAGTCGTGATCCCCGCTGATGAGCCCGCTGACACACAGCAGCTGGTACTGCTTGGCCCGCAGCGCGGCCGCCCCGCGCCGCGCATGTATGATGTGTCGGTACAAGGTGCGGTACATACGTCATAGTCGTGATCCCCGCTGATGAGCCCGCTGACACACAGCAGCTGGTACTGCTTGGCCCGCAGCGCGGCCGCCCCGCGCCGCGCATGTATGATGTGTCGGTACAAGGTGCGGTACATACGTCATAGTCGTGATCCCCGCTGATGAGCCCGCTGACACACAGCAGCTGGTACTGCTTGGCCCGCAGCGCGGCCGCCCCGCGCCGCGCATGTATGATGTGTCGGTACAAGGTGCGGTACATACGTCATAGTCGTGATCCCCGCTGATGAGCCCGCTGACACACAGCAGCTGGTACTGCTTGGCCCGCAGCGCGGCCGCCCCGCGCCGCGCATGTATGATGTGTCGGTACAAGGTGCGGTACATACGTCATAGTCGTGATCCCCGCTGATGAGCCCGCTGACACACAGCAGCTGGTACTGCTTGGCCCGCAGCGCGGCCGCCCCGCGCCGCGCATGTATGATGTGTCGGTACAAGGTGCGGTACATACGTCATAGTCGTGATCCCCGCTGATGAGCCCGCTGACACACAGCAGCTGGTACTGCTTGGCCCGCAGCGCGGCCGCCCCGCGCCGCGCATGTATGATGTGTCGGTACAAGGTGCGGTACATACGTCATAGTCGTGATCCCCGCTGATGAGCCCGCTGACACACAGCAGCTGGTACTGCTTGGCCCGCAGCGCGGCCGCCCCGCGCCGCGCATGTATGATGTGTCGGTACAAGGTGCGGTACATACGTCATAGTCGTGATCCCCGCTGATGAGCCCGCTGACACACAGCAGCTGGTACTGCTTGGCCCGCAGCGCGGCCGCCCCGCGCCGCGCATGTATGATGTGTCGGTACAAGGTGCGGTACATACGTCATAGTCGTGATCCCCGCTGATGAGCCCGCTGACACACAGCAGCTGGTACTGCTTGGCCCGCAGCGCGGCCGCCCCGCGCCGCGCATGTATGATGTGTCGGTACAAGGTGCGGTACATACGTCATAGTCGTGATCCCCGCTGATGAGCCCGCTGACACACAGCAGCTGGTACTGCTTGGCCCGCAGCGCGGCCGCCCCGCGCCGCGCATGTATGATGTGTCGGTACAAGGTGCGGTACATACGTCATAGTCGTGATCCCCGCTGATGAGCCCGCTGACACACAGCAGCTGGTACTGCTTGGCCCGCAGCGCGGCCGCCCCGCGCCGCGCATGTATGATGTGTCGGTACAAGGTGCGGTACATACGTCATAGTCGTGATCCCCGCTGATGAGCCCGCTGACACACAGCAGCTGGTACTGCTTGGCCCGCAGCGCGGCCGCCCCGCGCCGCGCATGTATGATGTGTCGGTACAAGGTGCGGTACATACGTCATAGTCGTGATCCCCGCTGATGAGCCCGCTCACACACAGCAGCTGGTACTGCTTGGCCCGCAGCGCGGCCGCCCCGCGCCGCGCATGTATGATGTGTCGGTACAAGGTGCGGTACATACGTCATAGTCGTGATCCCCGCTGATGAGCCCGCTGACACACAGCAGCTGGTACTGCTTGGCCCGCAGCGCGGCCGCCCCGCGCCGCGCATGTATGATGTGTCGGTACAAGGTGCGGTACATACGTCATAGTCGTGATCCCCGCTGATGAGCCCGCTGACACACAGCAGCTGGTACTGCTTGGCCCGCAGCGCGGCCGCCCCGCGCCGCGCATGTATGATGTGTCGGTACAAGGTGCGGTACATACGTCATAGTCGTGATCCCCGCTGATGAGCCCGCTGACACACAGCAGCTGGTACTGCTTGGCCCGCAGCGCGGCCGCCCCGCGCCGCGCATGTATGATGTGTCGGTACAAGGTGCGGTACATACGTCATAGTCGTGATCCCCGCTGATGAGCCCGCTGACACACAGCAGCTGGTACTGCTTGGCCCGCAGCGCGGCCGCCCCGCGCCGCGCATGTATGATGTGTCGGTACAAGGTGCGGTACATACGTCATAGTCGTGATCCCCGCTGATGAGCCCGCTGACACACAGCAGCTGGTACTGCTTGGCCCGCAGCGCGGCCGCCCCGCGCCGCGCATGTATGATGTGTCGGTACAAGGTGCGGTACATACGTCATAGTCGTGATCCCCGCTGATGAGCCCGCTGACACACAGCAGCTGGTACTGCTTGGCCCGCAGCGCGGCCGCCCCGCGCCGCGCATGTATGATGTGTCGGTACAAGGTGCGGTACATACGTCATAGTCGTGATCCCCGCTGATGAGCCCGCTGACACACAGCAGCTGGTACTGCTTGGCCCGCAGCGCGGCCGCCCCGCGCCGCGCATGTATGATGTGTCGGTACAAGGTGCGGTACATACGTCATAGTCGTGATCCCCGCTGATGAGCCCGCTGACACACAGCAGCTGGTACTGCTTGGCCCGCAGCGCGGCCGCCCCGCGCCGCGCATGTATGATGTGTCGGTACAAGGTGCGGTACATACGTCATAGTCGTGATCCCCGCTGATGAGCCCGCTGACACACAGCAGCTGGTACTGCTTGGCCCGCAGCGCGGCCGCCCCGCGCCGCGCATGTATGATGTGTCGGTACAAGGTGCGGTACATACGTCATAGTCGTGATCCCCGCTGATGAGCCCGCTGACACACAGCAGCTGGTACTGCTTGGCCCGCAGCGCGGCCGCCCCGCGCCGCGCATGTATGATGTGTCGGTACAAGGTGCGGTACATACGTCATAGTCGTGATCCCCGCTGATGAGCCCGCTGACACACAGCAGCTGGTACTGCTTGGCCCGCAGCGCGGCCGCCCCGCGCCGCGCATGTATGATGTGTCGGTACAAGGTGCGGTACATACGTCATAGTCGTGATCCCCGCTGATGAGCCCGCTGACACACAGCAGCTGGTACTGCTTGGCCCGCAGCGCGGCCGCCCCGCGCCGCGCATGTATGATGTGTCGGTACAAGGTGCGGTACATACGTCATAGTCGTGATCCCCGCTGATGAGCCCGCTGACACACAGCAGCTGGTACTGCTTGGCCCGCAGCGCGGCCGCCCCGCGCCGCGCATGTATGATGTGTCGGTACAAGGTGCGGTACATACGTCATAGTCGTGATCCCCGCTGATGAGCCCGCTGACACACAGCAGCTGGTACTGCTTGGCCCGCAGCGCGGCCGCCCCGCGCCGCGCATGTATGATGTGTCGGTACAAGGTGCGGTACATACGTCATAGTCGTGATCCCCGCTGATGAGCCCGCTGACACACAGCAGCTGGTACTGCTTGGCCCGCAGCGCGGCCGCCCCGCGCCGCGCATGTATGATGTGTCGGTACAAGGTGCGGTACATACGTCATAGTCGTGATCCCCGCTGATGAGCCCGCTGACACACAGCAGCTGGTACTGCTTGGCCCGCAGCGCGGCCGCCCCGCGCCGCGCATGTATGATGTGTCGGTACAAGGTGCGGTACATACGTCATAGTCGTGATCCCCGCTGATGAGCCCGCTGACACACAGCAGCTGGTACTGCTTGGCCCGCAGCGCGGCCGCCCCGCGCCGCGCATGTATGATGTGTCGGTACAAGGTGCGGTACATACGTCATAGTCGTGATCCCCGCTGATGAGCCCGCTGACACACAGCAGCTGGTACTGCTTGGCCCGCAGCGCGGCCGCCCCGCGCCGCGCATGTATGATGTGTCGGTACAAGGTGCGGTACATACGTCATAGTCGTGATCCCCGCTGATGAGCCCGCTGACACACAGCAGCTGGTACTGCTTGGCCCGCAGCGCGGCCGCCCCGCGCCGCGCATGTATGATGTGTCGGTACAAGGTGCGGTACATACGTCATAGTCGTGATCCCCGCTGATGAGCCCGCTGACACACAGCAGCTGGTACTGCTTGGCCCGCAGCGCGGCCGCCCCGCGCCGCGCATGTATGATGTGTCGGTACAAGGTGCGGTACATACGTCATAGTCGTGATCCCCGCTGATGAGCCCGCTGACACACAGCAGCTGGTACTGCTTGGCCCGCAGCGCGGCCGCCCCGCGCCGCGCATGTATGATGTGTCGGTACAAGGTGCGGTACATACGTCATAGTCGTGATCCCCGCTGATGAGCCCGCTGACACACAGCAGCTGGTACTGCTTGGCCCGCAGCGCGGCCGCCCCGCGCCGCGCATGTATGATGTGTCGGTACAAGGTGCGGTACATACGTCATAGTCGTGATCCCCGCTGATGAGCCCGCTGACACACAGCAGCTGGTACTGCTTGGCCCGCAGCGCGGCCGCCCCGCGCCGCGCATGTATGATGTGTCGGTACAAGGTGCGGTACATACGTCATAGTCGTGATCCCCGCTGATGAGCCCGCTGACACACAGCAGCTGGTACTGCTTGGCCCGCAGCGCGGCCGCCCCGCGCCGCGCATGTATGATGTGTCGGTACAAGGTGCGGTACATACGTCATAGTCGTGATCCCCGCTGATGAGCCCGCTGACACACAGCAGCTGGTACTGCTTGGCCCGCAGCGCGGCCGCCCCGCGCCGCGCATGTATGATGTGTCGGTACAAGGTGCGGTACATACGTCATAGTCGTGATCCCCGCTGATGAGCCCGCTGACACACAGCAGCTGGTACTGCTTGGCCCGCAGCGCGGCCGCCCCGCGCCGCGCATGTATGATGTGTCGGTACAAGGTGCGGTACATACGTCATAGTCGTGATCCCCGCTGATGAGCCCGCTGACACACAGCAGCTGGTACTGCTTGGCCCGCAGCGCGGCCGCCCCGCGCCGCGCATGTATGATGTGTCGGTACAAGGTGCGGTACATACGTCATAGTCGTGATCCCCGCTGATGAGCCCGCTGACACACAGCAGCTGGTACTGCTTGGCCCGCAGCGCGGCCGCCCCGCGCCGCGCATGTATGATGTGTCGGTACAAGGTGCGGTACATACGTCATAGTCGTGATCCCCGCTGATGAGCCCGCTGACACACAGCAGCTGGTACTGCTTGGCCCGCAGCGCGGCCGCCCCGCGCCGCGCATGTATGATGTGTCGGTACAAGGTGCGGTACATACGTCATAGTCGTGATCCCCGCTGATGAGCCCGCTGACACACAGCAGCTGGTACTGCTTGGCCCGCAGCGCGGCCGCCCCGCGCCGCGCATGTATGATGTGTCGGTACAAGGTGCGGTACATACGTCATAGTCGTGATCCCCGCTGATGAGCCCGCTGACACACAGCAGCTGGTACTGCTTGGCCCGCAGCGCGGCCGCCCCGCGCCGCGCATGTATGATGTGTCGGTACAAGGTGCGGTACATACGTCATAGTCGTGATCCCCGCTGATGAGCCCGCTGACACACAGCAGCTGGTACTGCTTGGCCCGCAGCGCGGCCGCCCCGCGCCGCGCATGTATGATGTGTCGGTACAAGGTGCGGTACATACGTCATAGTCGTGATCCCCGCTGATGAGCCCGCTGACACACAGCAGCTGGTACTGCTTGGCCCGCAGCGCGGCCGCCCCGCGCCGCGCATGTATGATGTGTCGGTACAAGGTGCGGTACATACGTCATAGTCGTGATCCCCGCTGATGAGCCCGCTGACACACAGCAGCTGGTACTGCTTGGCCCGCAGCGCGGCCGCCCCGCGCCGCGCATGTATGATGTGTCGGTACAAGGTGCGGTACATACGTCATAGTCGTGATCCCCGCTGATGAGCCCGCTGACACACAGCAGCTGGTACTGCTTGGCCCGCAGCGCGGCCGCCCCGCGCCGCGCATGTATGATGTGTCGGTACAAGGTGCGGTACATACGTCATAGTCGTGATCCCCGCTGATGAGCCCGCTGACACACAGCAGCTGGTACTGCTTGGCCCGCAGCGCGGCCGCCCCGCGCCGCGCATGTATGATGTGTCGGTACAAGGTGCGGTACATACGTCATAGTCGTGATCCCCGCTGATGAGCCCGCTGACACACAGCAGCTGGTACTGCTTGGCCCGCAGCGCGGCCGCCCCGCGCCGCAGCAGGCGCAGCGCCGCGTTGCCGGCCGCGCCGCCTGCCGCCACTTGGCGGACCTGCGGGGGACGGTTCAACATGTTTACTGGTGACTACTGGTGAGTTATGAAAGGTGACAAAGGAGATTGGTCTGCGTCCATACATTGTTGGCGCTGGAGCCAACAGCATTGGAAGATGTTGTACTGTATTCTCTATCATTAGTAAACTCCTTTATAATCTTATTTTTATAGCGGATTAGCTGCACAATAGATATATTTAAAAAAAAAATACTAGATTTACAAGTTATTATCCTTACTAATATTATAAAAGCGAAAGTGAGTTTGTTTGTTAGTTACGTCTTCACGCCTAAATGGCTAAACCGATTTTGATGAATTTCGGTACAGAGATAGTTTGGAACCTGGAGACGGACATAGGCTATTTTTTTTAATAAAAGTAAGAAATGAAGGAGAAAGAGGGAAGAAAAATTGCTTTTACAATAAATAAGGCGCAAGGGCAAAAACTCCAGGTAGCCTGCAAATCAAGAAAGGGGAACTACGTTACCCCGAATTTAACGCGAGCGAAAGCGCGGGCTTAAGCTGGTAATATTATAATTAAAGAGTATCCATGGAGTTTGAAGAAAGAAAGAAAGAAAAAGTTTGAATTTACTTGAGATTATTAAATTATGAAAAATGATTTTCAGTAATAATTGTGTTTTTAAAGGAGATCGCCAGAAATCCATACATCGTTGGGCCAAATGTGAACAGTAACCATTTATGTGTTGTTTAATAGATAAAACACGTACATATTAATATCAGAAAGATTTTTTTCAAAATTCTATGGGAATTAGGAAGAAAATAAGTTTTTGGGTCACTAGGTTAGGTGGTAATGCAAATGGTAAGAATTGTATTTATAATGCCAACATGTATTTTAAACACCATAATCAAATAGACACATTGATTTAAAACATAGTTGTACCTATGTTACTATTAGCATATAATTGCATAGCACAAAAAAGGAATTAGGCACGAGTACGAAAACGAATGACGGGACTTGACGGGAATGACGTGACATTGACATTTTGACAAACATCGATATTTTTTCGTTTTGAAACAGTTTTCCGATACACGATTTTGAACGAAGTTTTTGTTAAATAAATAAATAACTATAACTAAAACAAAAATAATTTCATTAAATGTCTTTTTTCGTTTATAAATGATTATAATGTCCATGACAGATGCTAAAACAAAATAGATATCGGTTTTATTAATAAATTCTTTAGAACTACGAGTTTTAGAACATCTTAAAATGTCCTAACAGCTTGTTTACGTAGCTAGTTTTAGACGAACATTAAATTAAAAACCATATTTAAAATTATAATTTGTAGCTCATTCCAGTAGAAAGTTATTATTGTTACATGTTATTTTTAATCAGTAAAAAATCTAGATTTTTTTAATATACATATCGTTTCTGTACATACTTTAGCCCAATTCTGGCTATCTCATTTAGGTATAGGGCTTTAACCCTTTTTAGAGCCGGTTCGCCGCTGAGTAAAAGTACCCTTAACGAAAAGTGCGTGTTCTACCCGTCATTGTATGATCCCCGAGTAGAGAGTAGAGTATAGAGTATGTAAAGTTCTAGACTATACACAGGAACCTTCTAGATACCTACGGAAATATTGGCGGTCACAGTTCCAACATTTTCATCTATTAAAAAAAAAAAAGTTTTAATTCAAGTTTATCCAAGTTCAACATTACTTTAAATACATTCTTGAGTTGAGTTGATTGAGTAACATTGGATTCTATAAAAAGTCGTTTCCCAAAAACATTTTTTTCGTAAAATTTGTTGTACAGAATCCATGATTGATGACTTCGTGAAGATTTGGTTTACACCTTGTTCAGGAATTACAAACACATCCTACTAATATTATAAATGCGAATGTTTGTGAGGATGGATGTTACTCTTTCACGTCAAAACGACTGAACGGATCTTAATGAAATTTGGCACAGAGGTGGATTATAGTCTGGAATAACACATAGGATTAGATTTTTTTACGATCATCACGCGGGCAAAGCCGCGGGCGCCAGCTAGTACGCTATATAGGTCGCGAAATAAGTAACTGAAAAGATTATGGAAGACCTTTTTTAAACCCCAAAATGGCTACATTTTTAATTTTTTGCCAAAAAAAAAAATGACCTAAACAACAATAAAAACGTGGGTAATAATTTCACTCCTGGAATTCTGTGCCAAAAAACATGGATCAAACAAAACCGACTTTCGGAAGTAAACTTAAGTATTTTATTTCAGCTTCTTAGCTGTGGTATTGATCTCAATGCTTATCATTTTCTATTGCTACTAAAATATATAAGCATATTGTCTGAATACAATAGAAGAAAAAACATGTATTATAGAAAAAAAAAACGTATAATCTACCCAACCTTACAGTCGAATTGAGAACCTCTTGCTTTTTTGATGTCGGTTAAAATAAGAACATGGCTATTAACCGCTTGTATGCCGGAATTACAGACACAATTAATTACGCATTGTGTCTCGCGTAGATCTACGTTCCGACATACAAGGGGTTAAAGAAAGCGTAAACAGGTAAAAACAAAAAACCAAAGGTATCACTGTATCAATAAGACATTCTATTATCTATATTTAAACATAGGGATAGTGAAAGAATGAATCCTTTCTAATATTATAAAAGCGAAAGTGAGTTTGTTTGTTTGTTACGTCTTCACGCCTAAATGGCTAAACCGATTTTGATGAATTTTGGTACAGAGATAGTTGGGACTCTGAAGACGGACATAGGCAATTTTTTTTAAAAGATAGAGATATGAGGGAGAAAGAGGGAAGAAAAGGGAAAACTTAGCTTTGCTATTACAATAAATAAGGCGCAAAGAGCAAAAACTACAGGTAGTAGGTAAATCAGGAAAGGGGAACTGTGATACCCCAAATTTAACGCGAGCGGAGCCGCGGGCAATAGCTAGTCATACTATATTTCTGGAAAAATCATCCGATTCGATCGACTGCTGCCCTGCGGTTTCGATCCCTGCATTAAACAAATATTTGTATGGCCTATAGATAGTTGTTCCAGGTCTGGCTGTTTGTGCATGTTAGTTTAAATGTTTGTAAACGCACCCACGACACAGGAGAAATTCCTAGTGTGGGGTAACGTTTAAAAAAAACAGATAAATGTATTGATACTCACTTGCGCGGGAGAATGTGAAGGGTCCAGCACTAATAACGTCGCTTTGCCATCTTTGTGCTTCTCATAGCCAATTATCGTTCGCGAATGACCTGTAAAACATTTATAATTAAATTCTTTATTAAGTGAATAAAATGTTTATCAACCTTAAATAAAATAAGAATTAGCTTAACAGCAGTAGGTGGATTATTCTGGAAGGTGTTTGCCAAAACGCCAAGGAATAATAAAAATATTTTATATAACGTCGAGAAAAGGTAGAAGAACCGGCAAAACATTCTATGGCAACTCTTTTAAAATCATTTGGTTTTACAATGTTGTGTACATTGTAAACGACGGCACATCAACCTACACAAAACCATTTTAACCTGATCTCTCTACTCTACGTGTGTGATCCGTAGTAGAGAGATAAGGTTATAATAGTTTAAAGTACGGCCAACGAGAAGCGATACCAAATGTAAACAAAACCCATGCTAAAACCCCATCTAAAATGGCCGCCCGAATGTTGGCGAACCCGTCTTAACGTTGTCATGTTTTTGCCGGTAGAACGAGACATTACGACAAGGCACAAGATGGAAAGAGATAAATATTAGATTGTCAACGCCACAGTTGTTCTTTAGGTTAATGACCTTTCGTATCGCTTCTCGTTGGCCGTACTTTAGAATAGGTTGACCTGCCGACGTGTGTACAATAAATTGAATGGTGCCACTAAATTCTTTTCATAGGAGACTGAAGTATCAAGCATTGGTCTCTGAGAGCCTAACTGAAAAGGTCATCTTGACTCTCCTGCCAGGGTTGCGCGTTGTTCGAAAGAAATACCGCTGTCCCGGAACATAAAGAACAAAGGAAGGATGGTTTTAGTAAGTAAAAGCCTGACACTCCTCCCGCTCCACCCAAAGCGGGGGAAGTTATTTGATGATTTTCCAATCGCAAATAAAACAGTCTCGCGCACCGAGAATCCGTACAAACTTGCGACATAAACAGCCATATCTTTTGACTGCGTAGACTTAGAGGGTTGATTGTTTTTCACAGCACAAAGGGACCACAGAGTTGAGTATATGGTTTTAATTTCAACTCGATACCTCCACGAGTTCCCGAGATAAAAGGTTCTTGACAGACAGACAGACAGACAACAAAGTTGATCCAATAAGGGTTCAGTTTTTTCCCTTTGAGGAACCCTAAAAATACCTTGATGCTGCAGGTATAGAGGAGCCTTGAACCCTGTAGGGTCCTCAGTGAAGTAGCGCAGCACCCAGTCGAACAGGGCCGGGTGACTTCCGTCTGGGCTGGTCGGTTTGTGAAAGTCTATTAGTTGACATCTGAGGAGAAACATTTACAGTGTGTTTATTAAACTGCATCCAGGCAGACTGGGAGCTGATTTTAACGTTGTTGAATAGACAGATGATAAAATATCCAATTTTCTTAGTCTGGTCTTCACTAAGAACGCAGCATTAACTAATTTATTATTTATAATACTAGCAGTGATTTCAACCGCTGCTAAAGAAACCAAACTCCTCCGAAATGGCTGGAATACGTATCGAACGTAAATTTGTATGGCCGATTCTAAGACCTACCCGATATGCACAGAAAATTTCCTACAAATCGGTCCAACCGTTTTGGAGGAGTTTGGTAACAAACACCGCGATACAAGATTTTTATATACCTACTAGCTGTGCCCAGCGGTTTCACCCGCTGAGGTTTAGGGGTATGAAAAATAGATGTTAGCCGATTCTCAGACCTACCCAATATGTACCCAAAATTTCATAAGAATCGGTCGAGCCGTTTCGGAGGAGTACGGTAACTAACATTGTGACACGGAAATTTTATATATTAGATTAGATTAGACTGTTTTTGTAAATACCTACGGGATATAAAACAATAAATAAATAAATAAATATCTTGGGACAACTCACACACGGCTATCTGATCCCAAGCTAAGCAGAGCTTGTGTTATGGTAACCAGACAACTGATATACATACTTATATAATTTATAAATACATACATATTATAGATAAATCACACCCAGACACAGAACAAACAATCATGCTCATCACACAAAGTTTGTCCTGGGTGGGAATCGAACCCACGACTTCCGGCTCAGCAGTCAGGGCCACTAACCACTAGACCAACAGGCCCGTCAAATGCCAAATTAATGTTAATTTAATGCCAAATTAATGTTAATGTTTAACAATCATCAGTTTATTATGAAGACAAAAACTCAATTTTAAATCATGATGTGCTTTTTACGTATTTTAGTCATATTTCCAAACCTTATCCTGAGCGATGACAGCACGGTAACCACTTCGCAGGCGCCGATCCATTTCCGCGTATTGTATAGTTTCGAGCCAAGCTGTTCCGAACCCTGGAACAAGATCCTAAAGTTACTTTTAAGCTATTGCATAGCTTCTATCGCGGGCCTTGAGCGTGGAGACCGAATTGAGAAATTTCGTAACGAAAAAACCTAACACTTTCATTACGAATACGCTCAGTTATTTCAATCACGATTCCAATGTTCTAGTAGCGTGTTTGGTAGAGAATCGGATAGTCAATCGGACATTACGCTGGTTCAAACCCAAGATCTTGTTTTTTTTTGCGACTTCATTTCATTGGAAGTACTTTTTAAATATTATATTTAGATTTTTTTTTAATTTATTGCATATGTTTTTTTTAAATTTATTGCATAAGTAGATAAAAAATGCTATGCGCTTCACCGCGGCAGTCCCCGAGTACCACACGTATTTTTTTTTTACTTGCAACACATTGACACACAACACGGATTTAAGTAGATACGTGATAAGATCTGAATAGGTTAGTTTCCAGGGTCAAAGTTATTACATTCTATTTAGTCCGTCTTTTAGATTATTCAAAAATAAGGGACACGTATTTTTTTATTTGTAAATTAGACCTAAAATGACAAAGATATGGCCCATTAGAGTTACGTGTGACGTCACTTGTTGCGAAAAAATGTAACAAGGCGTGACGTGAAAATACGTGTCCCTTACTTTTGAATAATCTAAAACTAATATTTTTTTTTTAAACTAGTGTTAGCAGACAAGTGATGTCACATCCGCCAAGAGAAAGAGATAGCTGTCAATCACCGTCTCGCGCCTATATAAGTCGTTGCAAGCTCATTTTCGACCCTTTTTCGTGCGGTGAACTTGTTTAGGAAAACCTCTACCCGTTTGGATAGCCAATACTACTTTTTCTAGTTTTGTGTTAAATTCGTTCGTTTTATTTTTATAATTTGTAAATCTTAACAATAAATATTAACTGTGATTTCGAAAGTTGTTTCTTTTTCTATTTTTTTAGTTTTGTTCCTGCTAAGATCAGAAGTGAGATTCGGTTCATACGTGCCCTGATCCGTTCCGCACATTAAAGTAGATTGGCTATTCAATTTGAAAAAAAAAAACTAACGGTTTTTTTATTTACCTACCTACGTTTTATGGTAATTTTATGTGGTAAGGTGGTAAAATGTGGTGAGTACGTTCCAATTTGGTTACCGTTTAAGACGATATTGTGCTATCGAATATATTTTAACGCAGTTTTGTATTGCAAATTCTTTTCTTTCTTTGCTTTACATTGAGGGTAATTAGCTATTTTTTTAAATTGATTTTGTTGTGTGAGCTATTTAAATACTCGCTATTGCTTTTGTTCGTCGGTAAAAGTGTAAATATGCCTAACAATAGCCGCGAAAGCAGAAGTCGTTCTAAGAGCCGTGATTCGCATTCTGATAGTCGTGATAAGAATCCTAGTCGACTTAACTCGCGTCCCAAGCATATTCGAAAACGACGTAGATCTTCTAAAAGTGTATTATCTGAACAGATGCAACAAATATTGTATCGGCTGACATCATTGGAGGAACGGCGCCATACATCCCCGCGGCCACGACAACGTGAGCCAAGTGCTGGCGCATCCCCAATAACGCCGCCGCGAACGCAAGAACCAGCTGCGACAGGTTGCGAGAGTCGGTGGTTTCAACCTCGCCGGGTCTTTCCACCAGTGCTGCAGCTGATCGCGATGCTGGCGCCGCCGAACGCATAATCGAAGCTATTCGATCAATCAACACGACGCGTCGTGTTGATTGATCGAATCTCGCGACGGTGAGATCTAACCAATCTTATTATATTTCGAGCTTCGATCCAAGCATCAACGACATAGATACCTGGTGCGAGGAAGTAGACCGCGCTAAACTTTTAAATTATTGGAATGATAATGAGTGCCTTTCTCGTATTGGAAATTGTTTTAAGGGTGATGCTAGGACTTGGCTCAATGAATGGGTTACTAATGACCGTAGCTGGAGCAATTTTAAGAAGGAGTTTTAAGAGAAGCCTTTGTGCCCTAGAAAACCGGATATTGCTAATATTTTATATGAAGTTATGAGCACTGATTCGGACAAATACCCCACGTACGCTGATTATGCTCGCCGGGCATTGCTTAGATTGCGCATAGTTAGAGGGCTGAGTGATGAGCTAATTTCAGCAATAGTGATACGAGGTATCACTGATCCGCAAATCCGTGCCTCGGCGACTAACGCAAAATCGATGCCGAATCAATTGGTAGAATTCTTTTCGATATACGTTAAATCAAATACGCCACTTCGCCAATCCAACCATATTTCGCGTAACGATGATAATTTCGCAAAATTTAACAATTCAAGTAGTCTCAAACGGCAATTTAATGAGAGTAAATGCTTTTTGTGTGATCAACGTGGCCATAAGCAATCTAATTGTACTAAAAAACCTAAACCTAATTTGAGTAACACTAATGGTGACAATGATGAGAAAAATCCTTCTGGTCAATATTCACATAAATCTGAGCCATGCAGTTTCTGTAAAAAGCCTGGACATAAAGTTGAAACTTGTTTTGCTAAACTAAAATCAGATTCTCGCAATACCTACCAAAAATGTTAATCTTTGCCAAGAAAGCTCTGATAAGAACAAAGATATTGTTGTGGTGGTTATACAGGGGGTCCCTGTCGATATCTTTATTGACAGTGGCTTATGTATATCGTTAATTTCTTCATCCTTATTAATACATTTTAGATGTGGTCGGGAAATTGAATCGACTTATTTTGTCACTTTGCCTAACTTGCATGTTGTGTTCCCCGAGTATATGAACACCCCTACCATTGCTGGTACGGACGGATCGAGAAAAGGTCACCTATGTACTTGCGGGCCCCGTGTCGTGAATGAGGTTATGTGTACTTCGGCGTCTATCCGAGTAGAGAGTACTGCGATTAAGACTATTTTAACCGCACTAAATTTGAAAAAAAATACTTGATTTGATTAACGAATTTTAATTTTTTTTAATACTAGTACCGCGACATCCACTGTTAATACCGGTTGTATATCAGCGTATAATGTCAAAAACTCTTTCTAGACGCTTGGAATCTGGCAAAGTCCTGGTTTATATCGACGGTGTACTTATAATGTGCCACACTTTAGATGAGGGCCTATCAGCCTTTCGTAAGGTTTTACAAAGTTTGATAGATTCAGGTTTTTCTCTAAATCTTAAAAAATGCTCCTTTCTATCCACTAAAATAGAGTACTTAGGACGTACCATAAGTCAAAGTCAGGTACAGCCGAGCGAAGGAAAGGTTCAAGCTTTAGTTGAGGCACCTATTCCTAAAACGATTATACAGGTTCGTCAATTTCTTGGCTTAGCTAGTTACTTTCGGCGTTACATAAATAGTTTTTCAACTAAGACTGCCCCCATTACCAAATTAACACAAAGGGTGTAGCTTTTGTCTGGGGTACCGAGCAAGAGGAAGCACGGCAATATATAAGCAGCAGCTTACTTGTGAACCTGTGTTAGCCATTTACGATCCTGACTTACCTATCGAAGTCCACACAGACGCAAGTTCGATTGGCTTTGGTGCAGTGCTTCTTCAGACTCCCAAAAAAAGGCTATAAACGGGCTGTTAGTTATTTTAGTAAGTGAACTCTAGGTGCCGAGTCAAGGTATCATTCCTACGAGTTTGAGACCTTATCTACTACCTGTCCTAGACCTTAGCTGTCGTTAAAGCCTTGCAACATTACAGACACTAATTGGTTGATGTTAATTTCACAGTGATCACCGACTGTTATGCACTAAAAGCTACTCAACAAAAGAAAGACTTGGTGCCACGTGTATCCAGATGGTGAATGTATTTGCAGGACTTTAATTTTACATTGGAGTACCGCAAGGGTACTTGTATGTCGCACGCTGACTATTTGAGTCGTAATCCTTTTGACGTTATACACGCAGATGCATTAGGTCCATTACCTCGATCTAATGGCTATAAGTTTGTGTTGATTGTAGTACATGCATTTTCAAAATATTGCCTTTTGTATCCTATGTTCGGTCAAGACGCTAGCGAACTAAAAAGTTTATTTACAAACGTAATATCTTTATTCGGCGCTCCAAAATTAGTTGTAGCAGACCGAGGCCGTATGTTTCAGAGCTCTAAGTTTACGTTTGTAATAGAACTAGGTATTTTCCAACGGGCAGGTTGAACGTTATGGTCAGACGTCATGCGACTGCAACTAATCTTGAATATAACAAAACAGAAAACCACTAAGCTATCTCCCTTGAACCTCTTGGTAGGTGTTGAAGTGGCTACACTGCTCATACGACACCTTATCAGAGATGTTGCCCTAGAGAGCACGAACCCAAATCGTGAATCTTTCAGAGAAATGCAAAGAGGGTTTCAGAACGTATAAAGGCTAACCAGCAACAGCAGGACCCAACTGCTAACGCTGATTGCAGAACTCCTCGGTTATATGATGTTAACTCTTTTGTTTTTTGTTTAAAAACAGGCACAAGCAACTGGCAAGCTTGACTCAGGCATGCGCGAGCCGTACCGTGTGGTCAAGGCGCTTCCCCACTGCTGGCAGGCTCATATGGAAAAGCGACCCAGGCTGCGGCAGAGTTTGGTGCCGTGGCGAGGGGAATGGACTCCTGAGACCTGTGCAACTTTTTTCGAAGGGTATTTGTGCTACACTTGCTGATAAGCTAACGTCGTGCCTATGTCATGCAAGTGTAGGGACCATATGGTATGCTAACGTCGTGCCTATGCCATATGGGCTTTGTGGTACGCGAACGTAGTGCCTATGCCGCAGGGAGGTGTGTGAGATATGCTAACGTAGTGCCTATGTCTCTTACGGTTAATGAGCCTTGTGGTATGCTAACTTAGTGCCTATGCCACAGGGAGGTGTGAGATATGCTAACGTAGTGCCTATGTCTCTTACGGTTAATGAGCCTTGTGGTATGCTAACTTAGTGCCTATGCCACAGGGAGGTGTGAGATATGCTAACGTAGTGCCTATGTCTCTTACGGTTAATGAGCCTTGTGGTATGCTAACTTAGTGCCTATGCCACAGGGAGGTGTGAGATATGCTAACGTAGTGCCTATGTCTCTTACGGTTAATGAGCCTTGTGGTATGCTAACTTAGTGCCTATGCCACAGGGAGGTGTGAGATATGCTAACGTAGTGCCTATGTCTCTTACGGTTAATGAGCCTTGTGGTATGCTAACTTAGTGCCTATGCCACAGGGAGGTGTGAGATATGCTAACGTAGTGCCTATGTCTCTTACGGTTAATGAGCCTTGTGGTATGCTAACTTAGTGCCTATGCCACAGGGAGGTGTGAGATATGCTAACGTAGTGCCTATGTCTCTTACGGTTGTTGTGCGTGAACTTGGTTCACGGTAGGCCGGTGTCTCTGGTGGAGCTAATGAACAAGTTGTTTCTTCTATGTTACCAGGTGCAGACTGTAATGATGATGACACGGAGTCCACGCCTGAGCAAGCGGCCAGATGCAGCGATGTGTCTTCTGATGTGATGATATCAGAGCCCGTACCAAGCACTTCTGGTGCAGCACAGCTACGGGTACAGGAGCACGAGGACGTCCTCCAGTCAGGAGAGGCCGTGTTAGCAGACAAGTGATGTCACATCCGCCAAGAGAAAGAGATAGCTGTCAATCACCGCCTTGCGCCTATATAAGTCGTTGCAAGCTCATTTTCGACCCTTTTTCGTGCGGTGAACTTGTTTAGGAAAACCTCTACCCGTTTGGATAGCCAATACTACTTTTTCTAGTTTTGTGTTAAATTCGTTCGTTTTATTTTTATAATTTGTAAATCTTAACAATAAATATTAACTGTGATTTCGAAAGTTGTTTCTTTTTCTATTTTTTTAGTTTTGTTCCTGCTAAGACTAGTCTATTAGGACAGAATAGTTTTTGTCGATAATTTTCGACTTTATTTTTTTTAAGAGTTATTCAAGGGCGACTTATTTATACCATTACCTTTTTTGCGAACAAAAACCGACTTCTAAAAGAAAAAAACTAACTAAAAGGAAATAGTACATTTTGATTGAGGTGCGGAAACTTTGTCATTGCAGCCGAGGCGGATTTAACGTACGAGCCGCCAGGCGATAGCTTTAAAAACACAGCAGTGATAAATTATCATAATGTCAACTTCGCAAAATGACAACCGATCGCAAAATGTCCACTTCTCAAAATGTCAACTTCTTAAAATGTCAAATTCGCATAATGACTATTTCTCAAAATGTCCATTTCTCAAAATGACAAACTCTCATAACGTCAGTTTCTCACAATGTCAACTTCTTAAAATTACAAATTCGCATAATGACAACCCTACGTAGTTTCTACTTTAACAAGGTAATTGAATCTGGCAATGTAGGTAGGTAGGTAGGTGTAGGTGAGTAGGTTAAACTTATAAAATAAAATACCAAAATTTATCATCAATCAACTTAGTAATATAATAGGTATGTCATTTAAAAAAAATACAACAAAATCATCAAAATGACGAAAAACAACAATATAAAGTAAAAAAAAAACATTAATTCTCGATAGGAATAAAAAAATCATTTAGATTGTAAGTTAAATTTACTTTTTAAAAAAGTCGGTTAACAAGTTTATATGCTTTAGTTTTCATAAATTATATTAACTCTCTCAGCGCCATCTGTCTGCAACACGGTGAAACGTTCCAATATAAAACAATATTTTTTAATAACTGTTATTGCGATAGAGAAAATTATCACAAATACTAGGTGTATATCTTTACCTACCTACCTGTATATCTTTTAACCATTTTATTTTTTTGTTGTAATAATATAAAATTTCAATTAATCGCAATTAAAATTTATTAATATAAATCATAACGTTTCATTAAAAAGTTATGGTTAGTTCGTCGGTGCATAAAAATCGTATACCATGAGGGTACTTTGATAATAATGCCATGTCACAATTTCTATGACACTACGATAGGGAAAAATAGTGTTATTATTAGCGAAACAGGAAGACTTTAGTGTACTGAATATAATTAATATTATCTTTTAATTAAAAGTGAACAATGAATCGTGAGTTCGAGATTATTAATAGTCAAAAAGGTGGTCTGGTGTTACTTCGTAAAGACGGACATCGATACACACGGAATAAATTAAATGCAAACGGAACTACTCTGTGGCGGTGTGTTTCTCGTAATATGTGCAGTTCTTCCATAACACTTGACAAAAATAAGCAAAGAATTGTACGAGAAGTTGACCATGTTTGCGTACCAAGCGTATTACAAAATGAGATATTGAAGAGAACTTACAATCTAAATGATTTTTTTATTCCTGTCGAGAATCAATGTTTTTTAGTTTATATTGTTGTTTTTCGTCATTTTGATGATTTTGTTGTATTTTTTTTAAATGACATACCTATTATATTACTATTACAGTTGATTGATGATAAATTTTGGTATTTTATTTTATAAGTTTAACCTACTCACCTACACCTACCTACCTACCTACATTGCCAGATTCAATTACCTTGTTAAAGCAGAAACTACGTAGGGTTGTCATTATGCGAATTTGTCATTATAAGAAGTTGACATTGTGAGAAACTGACGTTATGAGAGTTTGTCATTTTGAGAAATGGACATTTTGAGAAATAGTCATTATGCGAATTTGACATTATAAGAAGTTGACATTTTGAGAAGTGGACATTTTGCGATCGGTTGTCATTTTGCGAAGTTGACATTATGAGCTGATACGAATTAAACGACGTTATCCAATGCACTTCGGAGAAATTAAATAACAGTACAAAAAGTAATTTGTCATTAATCAATATGAAACAATGATTTAATGTGTTTTTTCCCCGCGCTTTGTCTTCTCATACTCAAGGAGAAACAAAGACATGACGTTGTATTGCGGGTTGTTTGAAAGAGATACCGCGGCCCCGGAACATAAAGGGCAATAGCAGGAACATGGGTGGGTTTTAGTCAGTACAAGTCTGACACTCCCCCCCGCTCCACCCAGAGCGGGAGAAGTTATTTGATGGTTTTCCATCCGCAAAAAAAAGACATGACATCGCTAAACAGCCTTATATTACAAGTAAGAAATTCAATTTTTAAATTTAGAACTCAATTAAATATGTATAATAAGATCAAAATCAAAAATAATTTATTCAAACTAGCCTGAAATCAGTACTTTTTAAAGGTCAATATTACAAGAGACAGTTCCTCAACCCCCCCTACCCCTTCGCCACCTACTAGTGTTTTAACTGGGTAGAACCATGTCGGAACAAAATCCCCAGCAATATATCTGTTTGTTTCTTGTCAGGTTAAGAGAACCAGTACCAGAAGCACAAGAACCATTTTAGACAATTTCTGTTTTTAGAAAGTGCATTTAAGAATCAATTAATTTATTGACCAATTCCTACGCCATTCTCTAGTCTTCCTTTTTCTAATTCGTTATTTAAAACGACCTGAGTATTGGAACTATACGATATAATAGTACATTACAATATTAGTGCGTTAAGATGGTTATAACATGCGAGTCGGAATTTCAGCCCGAGCCGAAGTCGAGGGCGTAATTTATTGAGCCGAGAATGTTATAACCAATACGCACGTATATCGTACGACGTTTTTTAACACATTTGCGAGGAAACAGAAAAAAAAAACATTAAATAAACTCAATCTGTGAATGCACACTGTTGCTTTCCCGCCATTTTAACAACGCGCTAGCGCTGCCTACAGACTGGCGCCGCGCGGCGATTAGTTCGAAATTTGAATAGCAACAGCGCGCTGGTCACTAGCTGGAGTCGTGCGGCGGCGGCGATCAGTTCCAAATTTGAAATGGCAAATAATACTGTTATGGAATTTGTATGGACTATAACTTAACTATTTGCTTTGGTAACACACGCGTTTTTTATGACCCTCTTTACATATTTAAAACCGGTGGAATTACATCAGCTTTACGAGCAAGGGTGTTAAAAAACCTCTTACTGCGCTGTACTGTACTGTACTGTATGGTACCTGTGTATCGAACCCCAGCTGCCAGGCCCTCTCCACGAGCAGCTGCAGGCGCGGGATGGACGGCACGCAGTCGCAGTCGCGCTCGCGCTCCAGCGTGCAGCTCAGCAGGGCCGCGTACTGCGGGTGACGCATCAGGGACGACAGCACCATCTGCATGTTCCTGGAACCAATATACCTGTTAGTAAGGCCCATTCAAAAATAATCGCTCCAGATTTATTAGATCTAATACTGAATCAGACGCTTTAGTTTCCGTTAATTTTTGCTGTTCAAACACCTGAACACAAAATTTAGTACACACGGCAGCAGGTTAACCTATTCTAAACTATTATAACCTGCAGGGTTACCATGACATCTTATATTAGTTCTTATTCCTGTGTGAGAGAGAGATGGTGCTAGACACCCTGTATAGCTCTGTCTCTTTCCCTCAGCGGAATAAGTTCTGCTTTAAGACGTCATGGTAGGGTAGCTGATCTCTCTACTACTGATCGACACCGTAGTAGAGAGATCAGGTTAAAATGGTTTTGTGTAGGTTGATGTGCCGTCGTGTGTAGAAGTAAAAAATGCATTCCAACAAAAAAAGAACAGCCCAAGAGCTAACCAGACTCACGCAACAACGGTTCTGTAGAAACTTGCGACATAAACAGATTTGCGTAGGCTTAGAGGGTAGAATTAGGAGCTCGTGGCTAAATAATAACAGCCGTTCAGGTCGATCTTTAGGTTAAGCCGCGCTTGCCTAGGTTGGTCTATGGATGGGTGACCACCCGTTACATACCGAGTTACCTCCGTGCCTCAAAAAACACGTTAAGCCGTTGGTTGGCTGTCATTTGTAGATCTTTGACAGTCGTTACAGGTAGTCAGTGTTCCGAAAGTCTGACAACCAGTCTTACCAAGGGCTATCGCATTACCCAGTACTAACTGGTTTGTGGAGGTCAGATAGGCAGTCGCTCCATGTAAAATACTGGTATTCAGCTGCATCCGGTTAGACTGGAAGCCGACCCCAACATTGTTGGGAAAAGGCTAGGCAGATGATGAGAGGGTAGATTTTTGTAGAAACTGTAACTAGTAAGAGTTACCTGTAACCGCAGCCCCAGCCCCTGTCTCCGTAGGTACTGGCGTAGTGGTCCACCGCACTGCACAAGTATGTCTTCAATATACTGGTGTTCTGAGCATTCAATTGAGCTATCCTCTCTAAGAGGCCTGGAACAAAGCGACAAACCCATTTATATTTAACTATGCGATCATAATATAATCTTCTTTATCTTAGTGCCTAAATGCTGTGACGAAAATTTATGGGTGACTAGCTGGCGCCCGCGGTTTCGCCCGCGTGATGATAAAAAAAGTATCCTATGTGTTATTCCAGACTATAATCTACCTCTGTGCCAAATTTCATCAAGATCCGTTCAGTAGTTTTTTGGTGAAAGAGGATCAAACATACATCTATACTGACAAACTTTCGCATTTATAATATTAGTAGGACTTTTGTTTGATTCATAGATTTTTTGCCACCAATTTCCGGAAGTTAATATATTTTCCGTCTCTTTAGTGTTTTTTTTTTGGGTGATAAGTTATAATTCTTTTTTATTTCAGCCTTTTTAGTTCGGGTATGATGGTGTTTCACAAAAATTCTTATGGAGTATTCATTTTTCATTGATACATATCGTCGACATACATAGGAAGAAAAAATAGTAATACAAACGACCTACTTTTTTTGAAGTCGGTTAAAAAAGGTTTTGCCCCACAATAATTTTTGACGAAAAAGTATGTATTATAGAAGACCTCCTTCTTTTAAAGTAAGTTAAAGAAAAGTTTTTTCTCCACAATATTTTTTTCCAATATTTTTATTTTACTTAGTTTAATGTACAAATCGCGTGGTTGACAGCTTCATAAAGAGTTGTTTACACCCTGTATATGAATAGGGGCACCACAAGCCTACATTCATCATACTGCAAAACCTCCACTTACCAGTGGTCCTTGATGAGCCTGTGTCAGTTCCTGAAGCTGCAGCCCTACGGAGCCCTAAGCTGCGTTCATAGTAGCCGGCCACTGACAGGGCTCCGCTATACACGGCGCGCTTGAGGCTGTTCGTTGCTCGATGCGTGTAGCCCTCGTCATCATCTTCTTCCATGCCATATTGTGCCTGTGGTTGTTAAGATAATTTTAAAGGAACAAGTTGACGGCATGGTTGGCACAGTAGCTGAGCGATTGACTGCTGCGCTGCGTGTCGCAGGTTCGATTCCCGCACGGAATAAATATTTGTATGACCTGCAGATTTTCGCGTTTCGGGTCTGTCTGTTTGTGTATCTAAATGATTACTAATGAGTCTAAATGTTTGTAAACGCACCCACGATACAGGAGAAATTCCTAGTGTGGGGCAACGTATTTTTAACCAAAAAAATAGAGAGAACAAAGAAGTTAGCCAAAAACCAAAATAACTGATGCTGGCTTCTCAGCTGATATATAGATAAATAATTTATTTGATGAAACAAAATACACAATACAGGAATCAACACAAAAAATATCAAACTGAGTAAAAAGTCAGATTGAACAAAAAACCGTCCAAAAGCGAGTCAGACTCTCGCATCGAGGGTTCTGTACAAACTTGCAACATAAACACGTTCACGAGATAAAGGGTCTTGACAGACAGACGATTTTCGCAGTAGATTCTATAGGTTTTGCGTGGTTTTTTGAATGTATAGGCTAGTCGGGTCACCAGTTTAGAGGAATGGGAACAGGGTGTAAAGTTCTCCATCCTCTATGGAAAAGGGAGGATCCTCCGACCAGACGGGTGTCGTGTCTGGTGGACCACTGCCCGACAGTTGTTTGTCGGGTGCTCGTATATATATGCTAACTTCGCGCACACCCTGGCTGGAGGTCTTAATTTTTAAGGCATCCACAAGATTCGCCCGGTTAAGCAGATGACAACCTCCTTGGTTGAACTGCGAGATGCCATTCATAAAAAAAAAACAACTTTGCTTGCGCGATGTAGGAATCTTGCCGTTTTAGTTATTCAGTGGCTGGATAGATGGCGCTGTAGTACTTTTTGTCACTTCATCTTTGTGTCGCTACAACATGATACATTACGTACAAATATTGGAACGAAGTTCCTTATCGCGCGTTGTAAAAGGGGGCTAGACGGAAAAAATTCTCACGAAAAGTTGTATCGACACTTTTTGCTATAGTAAGCTATTGTAAGCTGTGCGGCGTGCGCATGTTTCTCTGTCTGTCTCTCTCTCTCTCTCTTATAGAAAGCAAGCCAGATATTTTCATTTCTATTTCGCATTGAATTTATTTTTGTTGCGTGTATACAGGTTTTTTGTACATAATAAATAATAACTTTTATTTTTTTTATTTTCTTTCTTTTTGTTTGTTACTTCTGTGAATATTGGTTATGGTTTTTTTTCTTTTTAATTTTATAATGTTAATTTAGCCCTGTTACAGTTAACGTTTGCTAACAGTTTGCATTATGTATGTCATAGAGTAATCTGTGGAAACTGTTGTGGGTAGTATATTTGTTAATTTTAATGTTAAGTCAACACTTTTTATGCTTAATGTACTACTAATTGTTTACCCAAATGTAATAAATAAACAGACAGACAGGCGGACAGCAAAGTTATTCAATAATGGTTCCATTATTTCCTTTTGAGATACGGAACCCGATAAAAGTTAGATTGACACATAGACACATCACATACATTTATAACGGTCGCCCACAAAGTCAGACTCTGTGGCTGTCTATTGATTATCTTACCCGCAATAATTGAAACTCATGTTCCTCCCTGTTTCTCTGCGCTTCCCTCTCGGCTGCTGACAAACCTGACGTGGCCCCACACTCTTCTCCTCTCTCAAAATGTTCTTCAATATGTTGAATCTGAATACAAAAGAGGTTGGAATGAGATTTTGTTAATTTGGATTCACATTTTCAATAGTATAATTTTATGACCGGTCTTTCATGGTTCAGGCTGTCCGAATGATGGATCGAATTGCCAGTGTCAGTTAACAAGCTCAGTCACTTGTTGCTTTTAAAAACTTGGTTGCAAATCATTATCTTTTTCTTTAATGTGATTGAATTTTTCTCAATCAATGTTTGACACTTATCCTATTTGTCTACCAAATAATATTATAAAACACATGTTAAATAAATAGATTATAATGTACTATATATTTATTTATACATTTTAATAAATAACTTTATTTTAATTAGTAGGTACACCATTGACTACCCCCATTATATTTTTATATTCGTACAGTCCATCCGAAGGTTGTCTGGAAGATATCGGTATCAGCGATAAGACCGCCATTGTAACCATAGTTTTGCAATTTATGTATGCAATAAAGTATATTCTATTCTGATCTTTGGTTAAAGTTATTTTGGTTTAGAAATCACAACAGCTAAGACGGAATGCATGTTAAGCCGTTGGTCCTGGCTATCATTTCAGGTAGTTAGTGACCCGAAAGTCTGACAACCAATCTTACCAGGGTATATTATAGTATTACCCAGTTGCAGCTCATGTGCTTTTGCACTGCCCAGAGGTTCAGCACAAAGTACTTCGCTAACCCAGGTTGGGTTACCGAAGCACAAGGCCAGCAACACCAAGGCGTTGCTGGCCTTTCTCGTGGAGCTGAGGTGAGTCGTATAAAATTCCCACCTTTACGCAAAATACGCGAGTTCGACGTGGATTTTCGGACATCTGCCCGTTATACAATATTGCTCGGTTATTTATTAACTGGCTTGTAGAGGAAAGATAGGCAGTCTCATCTAAAATTCTAATACTCAGCCACATCTAGTTAGACTGGAAGCTGACCCTAAGTTGGATAAAGGCTAGGTAGATGATGAGTTATGAAAATATTTTACAGCAGTTTTACTTGCAAAATCAAACAAATAGTGTAATTTACGAGAACTTAAACAAAACCCACATATTTTAGGTCCCATTTGAACAAGCTTATTGCCTTCATCTGGGCGTGAATCTAGATTCTAGACAGCTACTGAGAAATTTCTGATGAAAATATCCAATAACGCTGCCATCCTGGGAACGATACTCATGTTTTTTTTTAAATGTTGCCCAAACCTTTAGAATTTCTCCCAAATCGTGGGTGTGTTTACAAACATTTAAACTTACATACACAAACTGCCAGACCCGGAACAACTATCTGTAGGCCATACAAATATCTGTGCGGGGCTCGAACCCGCTACACGCAGCACAGCAGGCGATCGCTCAGTCACTGCACCAACTGTGCTGTCTATGTGCAGCAGTAGCTCGGTGAAATGATGCATTTAATTATGAGTTAGTCATTCAATGATACTTACAAGCTCATGTTGAGATAATGGTAGTGGCTGGCAGCAGACAGGACAATTGCTCACCGGACTCTCCTCCATCATCACCACATCCTCGTTACAGGATGCGTTATCTACTTGGTCCTGGTAGAGGAAGAAAAATGCTTATAAAATAGCACTCCATCGCTGAATATCACATTCTCAAAATACTATTGTAAATAAAAATTATTGTAAAGTCACATTCAAACAGTTTTATGTTTAATAATCTTGCACCAAACTGTGTAGCAATTTTCATTTTTCGAGTCAGTTGCGTTTAAACTGTTCACATCTAAAAAAATTGTATGGGCTTTATAAAGACTATCTTTGTTAGATGTAAACAGAGAGATTTCATGCTCTTGACCCTTAAAATTGTGGTTCCTGAAATGTCTTTTGTAAATTTTCTGTACTGATTTAAAGTTATTGTGTACCTCTTTTTTGCAATTGTCCATAACATTGTCTTTTACATCATGTAATCAATTCAGAGAATCACAGGTGAACTTGGGGATCATGAACGGGTCTCATGATCTCATTATTAGTATTTAGTCTGGAGGTATGCAAACTTTTTGCTTCGAGCACTGCCAGTTTGTCATTCTGCACTTCTTTTTAATTTTAATATAAATTATACCTATATCCTCCATGTACTAGTTGTTTTTTTCTCTTTATGAATTGAATTTCACTTTTATTACAACTGGGTTGATCCATTTTTAGAATTTGTCTCACATGAAATAATAATATTACAGTCACATTGTCATTATTACTCATTAGAGGAAATATTACTTTTCTGTCCAGTGTGACACAAAGCAGTTTTGTATGTAAATTTTACTACTTGTACTGGTGCATAATACTGCAGTAGGAATAATTATTTTTTGTACCCAGCATACTTTTTGACTTTTTGAAAATATGATTTTTAGAGAATGCTTTGTTTTGCTAATGTGGTATTTTACGAATGTGGTCTTTAGAGAATATAATATTCAGCGCTGGAGCAAAAACAAGTTTTAAATCTTACTAAAACATTACTCTAAAACACAGTTTCTTAACAATTCTTTCCAGCTTTTTTGGTGAACATCAGATGATTATAACATAATGTTTTAGATTCAGAGCTAAACAAACAAAAGCAAAGGGTAAGTTCAACAACTTCCCTGTGCCAAAAATATGTCTTTTAAGCAGATGTACAAGTTGTTCATGGAAAATCAATCTATTACACATTCAATAATAGTAATTATACTCACTGCTTTCTGCGGACTCAATATATCTCGATGTTCCACATTGACATGCACTTCAATTTCATTCGCATGAGCAAATTCTCTTTCACAAATTGGACATTGGTACGTCGAACTGTGGGGTCCTGGAGACATGGCCATCGCACTCAGCGCCAGCGTTGGATTGTCCAGGGTTATCGTGGGGTTCGTCAGCCCCAAAGTTGGATTGTCCGAGTTAGCATTTGCATTAATAGATGGTGAAGTAAGATCGAAGTGAGCACGATTTATATGTTCCTCTAATTTTCTCGGACATGTTGACGTAAAATCACACAATAGACACTGGAAATAAATTTCGTATGATTACATTAGCGAAATATATAGTTTTTACACATTTTTAACTTATTTTCAGACAGTAATTTGAAAATTGCATTTTCAAAACAATATTGGCGGTAAACAAAGAATTTAATTTGACATTGACATTTGACGCAGTCATCACGATGACAGACTAATTTACTTTTGTTTAAGCACACAAAATGACAAAGGCCAACATTCCATAATCCTCTACAAATACTTTCATAATTACCTGCACGGAAGGACTTGGCGTAGGGGCACTTTTTTTTGGTGTGTTTGGTTTTAATTTTAAAGCTAATTGTGACCTAAGAGGTGATCCTTGTCCGGCACTAGCCATAGACAACTGAAACGAAGTAAAGTAATGTTAGCTTAATTCGGTACAACTTTACAATTTTATACTTCTAGAAAACAAATTACCTTATTTTTATTAGGTGATCCCTCATAACTACCAGAATTATTATGACTTGGACTAGATATTGCACCTGAGAAATAATTTTTGTTACTCGTAAAAGCTCTTCATGAAAATAATTTCACCTAAATTTAGAAGAAAGTGTATAAGTATACCTTTTCTATCAATCCCATTGACTTCACCGTCATGAGAATTTTGTCTGCTTTGAGCCTTTTTAGGAACCACACCATTACTAATATTGATATTTTTCAGTCCATTGACAAGATTTATATTTTTCGGCGATCTTGAACACTTTTCTTCATCTTTTTCACTTTTGCTGTAGCTTTCCTTCTCATGGTAGCCATTGTAGTAGTTGATATTTTTAGATATTGCCCCATTTTGGTATTGTGTAGAGTTGTCAGGACTGTGCCAACCATTTATGGACCCTGGTGTATTGTAACTGCAGCTGTCTGTTGTTGTCATTTTAGAGTCTTCGTCGAAACTGGAAAAGACGAATTTAGTTTGGTATGTAAGCAACTATGTTGTGCCGTGTAAAGATCTATAAACTTTTGGTTCAGAACTTCGAGTCGGGCAAAGTTTGTAAGTACATGTTCTACCAGAAGGAAACCTTAAGTCTCACTTTAGTGTTTTCATCTTAAAGTTAGGTAAGTGTCTGCGTATATTTTATCAAACATACCTAAAACATTTCGAGACTAAGATCTAAATCTAGAAATTAACTAAAGTACCTACGAGTGTAAAGAAGTAACAATACCTTGGGCTCTGGTCATCAATAAACGCCATCAGTTCCCTCTCAGGAGTTAGGTAGTGCAGATGGGCCTTCTGAACATGTCCCACTAACTGCGGCTGGGGCACCGCACAGTCGCAGAACGGACATTCTGGTCTCCCATTCACATGGGCCTCTAAGGTATGGGACCTCATGCCTTCGTCTGTAAGACCTTCGGCCCCACAGAGCTCGCAAGTGTACGGGAAGGGGCTGGTAGACATTTTGCTTGATGAAGGAGACACTTTATTTGTTTTCGAAGTCATCTCTGGAAAGGTGAAAAAAATACTTTTGCCTGGCACCACCAAAAAAACCTAGGTAAACGAGGTTGGTGTTTCTTGTCAGAAATTTAGTTAAACTCTTGGACCCGTTTTGGATCGATCTTAGTCCAGTAGGTATACCTTAATAGGTACACAATGTCTGCATGATCCTCTGTTTGTGTTGATAATCAGAAACGCAAAACCTGTGTAGTATAGAGTAACTTTAGTTACGGTAAAAATCGATCAAAGACTTCCATACAAAATACCCACTGATTTAACCCAAAAATAACTCACGACGCAAGCTTAAATCAAGTCTCAAAAAGATAAATGATTGTAGCAGATGAACAGCTTCAACCTCCAGACAGACCAACGACCTACACAATGTAGACAGGATGCGGAAAGCGACGATCCGGGTTAGGGATGCGACCTACTTATACCAGACATGTAACAGTAGCTTATAACTGCGCAAAGTTGTTGAAGATTATGAAGGAAATTAAAGCGAGGGTAGAGGACTTCCTTGCGATATCCCGTTTCGCGCTGATTTCATTTTGATTGAATGAATAGGATTTGTATTCGCTGCACAGATTAAAAAAAGGATAATTGTTAGAAAGTATAACTTCCAATTTTAAATTAGTTTATCATTACAGCACGTGAAATGCTTTAACGGACTAGAGTTGCGGAAGTAGAAATTCTAAATTAAACCAGGAAGTCGGATTGTTTTGGATTAAGAACCAATGTCTACATGTTTTCGTAACACGCGCACATGCTGGTTCCGACAAAAATACGTTATTATCTGCTCAATACCACAAGAATAACAATTCTTGGCCGACTTGGCTCAATCTTATTGACCTCAATAAATAAATCTGCGTAACTTTAGCGATCAAAAATAGAATAAAAATATTGATTCAGATAGGTATACGACGTAAGTAGATACTTGATTCTGACCTTAAACTGTCTACGGCCCTAATGATCGAAAAATTGATTTATTCTAATGATGAGTTCGCATAGAAACCAAACACAATAACTTTATTGAAGCGAAAGTGTCAAATCGATAAAATTACCGCAGTTTTGTTTTCAAGGAAATCGCGGAAACACCAATGACAAGCAAATAAATTATCACCACAAATGAAACCTAATTTCACTAACCTTTATGTTACTTAGCAGAATAACTGCGATACCATTGCGTAACATGCTTTATTCCGTAATAAAAACATCAAAATAGAGAGATGTACTCACCGATTACTTTAGTATTTTATTGTCATAGAATAATCCAATTCCACTGTTTTTTGCCAGAACACTATCTAATTGGTACAATTTCGTTAATATATGTGACTAAAACTATCATTTTCTTACATTAAAATTACAAATTATATTAATACTACTGGCGATGGTTGTGATTGCCGTCATTCATGAATTTTTGGACATTGAAAAACAAGGACTACGAACACGCATGCGTGCGTGCGTTTGACACGCCAGTGCCCCTAGTGTGTGTTTTTTGTACTATTCAAATCACTAATTCCATGTAAAATTACAAAAAAACAATTTGCGAAATGCATTTGTAAATTGTTGGATTTATTTTTAAGCTGAGAAGACTCTGTGGTGCTAACTTATACGAATGAAAAGTTGTGAAGCGCCCTCTATATAGTTGCCTGAATTTTCCGGAAATGAAGGCTCACTTGTGTAGGCCAAACAGCTTGTAACTTGGAAAACATACAGCTTGAAACGACGCGCGCTAGAGGGAGCAGTTTTAAACGAAATTTAGTTACTAGTGATGTGAAATTTCTGTTCACGATGTGGAGGATGTAGGCAGTCGCTGAGTTTTGTTGGTTTCGTTGACTTTTTTGCCATCGACTTCCGGAAGTAAAGTTATTTTCCACTTACTCGTTTTTTTTTCTTGGAAGTCGGTTTTATTATTTACAAAACGGTTTTTCATTTCAACATTTTTAGTTATGGTATAATGATATATCATATCACATATTTTTTATCGAGTATTTATTTTCCATTGATACTAAAAGATAAGACATAGAGAAAAAAATATGTGTTATAGACGATAACTCATATTAAACTACCTTAGCAATATAAATAAGATTGATATGGGACCACCTGGGAAGTATACCCTATCAAACAAAACATTTTTTTTTCAAATCGGTCCAGGCGTCTTTTAGTACCTAATTGGTGAACATACAATAAAAAAAAGATATCGACGAATTGAGAACCTCCCCCTTTTTTTGAAGTCGGGAAAACCCATTCACCTACCCACTCCAAACCCCACTAAGACATCTTCAACGTTAAAATCTTTTGTTTTATTAGATACGGACGTCAACGAAGTAGTTAGAATAATAAACGGCTTAAAGGATGTCTGCGCAACTGGGTGGGATGATATACCCAATAACGTACTTAAAAGATTTAAACACCTACTGGCCCCTCCGCTTACCCACATCTTTCAGCTATGTTTATCAAATGGGATATTTCCAAAATTACTGAAAAAGTCTGTGGTCACTCCTATTTTCAAGTCTGGAGATAAAATGAGTGTGAATAACTACAGACCAATTTCAGTACTGACAGGCCTATCAAAAATTTTAGAAAAAATCATAAACAGTAGACTGATAAAATATCTGGAAGATAACAAACTTCTTTCAGATAATCAATTTGGATTTAGGCCTAAAAAATCAACTAGCCAAGCAGTAAACAAATTGATTAATTACATTTCTACAAATCTGGATAGTGGAATGCATACAGTTGGTATCTTTTTAGATCTTGCCAAGGCTTTTGACACTATTTCTTGCACTACTCTTTTGCAGAAGCTTGAAACACTTGGGATAAGAGGAGCGCAGCTTCTTCTATTATCTGATTATCTTAGCGATCGACAGCAATGTGTAAAAATTGGTCCAAACACAAGTTCTGATCTTTCAAATACTTGTTTTGGAATTCCACAAGGCAGTATATTAGGTCCTACATTATTTTTAATCTATATCAATGACCTTTGCAGCCTGCCACTCAACAATGGTGTTGTAATGTCTTATGCAGATGATACTGCTCTGTTGTTTGCAGCTAAATCAAGAGCTGAGGCCTATGAACATGCTCAGAATGGTTTCAACAGTGTATACAATTGGCTCCAGGACAATTTTCTAACACTGAATGCTGACAAAACAAAATACATTTCATTTGCAATGAGAAATACTAACACACCGCTTACTAACCTAATTATTTACGCGCATACCTGTAGCACTTACGCTGACACTGCATGTTCTTGCCCTACTTTAGAAAAAGCTGACCATTTGAAGTATCTTGGTGTCACAATTGACTCCAATCTAAATTTCCGTAAACATATCGAGTTACTATGTACTAGAGTGCGCAAACTAATATATGTTTTTAAGTATTTACGTAATGTAGCCGACTATAAATTAATAAAACAGGTTTATTTGGCGTTGTGCCAGTCTATTCTAACCTATTGCATAACGTCATGGGGTGGCGCGGGAAATTCGATTCTTCTCCCTCTAGAACGTGCTCAAAGAGCAATTCTAAAGGTTGCCACCTTTCGTCCGTTTAGATTTCCTACACGGCTCCTCTACAAAGCATGTAATGTGCTCACAGTACGGCAATTATTTATTCTTCACATTATATTACAGCAGCACTCTATCCTTCCCTATGACCCTGTTCCTTCCGATAGGAGAAGGAAGGACCTAGTTTGCACAATGCCTCAAACTAGGCATGCTTTTGCTAGTCGATTTTATATGTTTTTAGGACCTTTTCTGTATAATAGGCTCAACAAGAAACTAAACTTCTATAGTCTAAGTTATAGGAAATGTAATTTTGTATTATCAGATTATTTAACAATACTTGATTACACGGACACAGAAAAACTTCTAGAAGTCCTAGTTTGATATGTTATCCCCTGGTATCTAATTGCACGTATTTACTTAAGTTAGTTTTAATGTTTTTGTACTAATTGGATTTTTGTTATAGTTGTTAATAGATTTACTTTAATTTCAAAACTTTTACTGTCCTAATTATATGATGCAATGTAAGTGATGGCCTGAAACACAGGTTTAAATAAACCTAGATCAGGCAGGTCGCTACCTAACATTTGAATTCGACATTTTCGTTACTTGCACCTGTTAATATATTTAAGTCATAGTTTATTTATAAGCGCTAATTAAAATTGTTTAAGAAATTACACTACAGCACCTAAATGTACTTTTGTAATATCTACTTTTTTAAATAAATTATTCTATTCTTATTCTATTCTTATTCTATTCTTATTCTATTCATGTTCCTTCTTTTGCTCTTTCTGTTCCGAGGCCGCGGTATCTCTTTTGAACAACCCGCAAAGCTCACACTTCATAGTCCGGGGTTCGATTTCCCGGTCGTTCCTGTTCCTACTACGAAATGTGGGTGTACTGTATAACGTAGGTACACCTACGGCTAACCCTTCTGGGATTGAAAGTGTGATGTTATGGTGCGTTATGTTTGTTTATTAGCTAAATTTCATAATATTATGTTGGTCTCCTTACGAACTACGCCGACTTCAAATAATATTTAGGTATTATAGCCGCGATAACAAAACGGACTTGCTAGAATAAGCGTAATAAAAGCTATCTACTCTGTGTAGGTACTGTGCTGTAGTATCATTTACCCAGCCCGACACGATTACATATTAAATTCATTTACAAAAAGAGAAAATAATGTTAAAAGAAAAACTCGTCGGAATAGCGGGAAAGCGGGCCGCCATTGCATACATAGTGAACGTTTATGCTAAACACCTCTTGTCACTCAAATAAAATAAAATATTGTTGCATTTTTGTCTTTGAAACTTGGAAGAGATTCTCGTCTCCCACACCGACGCCGTTTTAAATGCAGAACAGCCTTGTAACGGATAGTAGGATTTATGTTTTCTTCCGGAAACTGAATTTTTAAGGGTGGTTCGCGCGATAATTTAACTTTGGAATAATTTTTGGGTCCTATTAGCATAACACTGGCTGTATAACGAATAAGGAGGTTGGAAAGCGGGAAAGAGGTCGGTTGGGATTGAAAATTATAGGTCATGTTTGCTGAGGGGAATGATAACTGTAACGAGCTTACTGCCGAGTTTTGTGAATTTTGGGTTGGTTGTTAGACCAAGGCCATATTCATGCTTTAGTAACGGTTTGCTTTACATGCATACTCAGCTTATAACGTTCTGCTGGCACACACGCTTCTCTTTGAGAGGGCCATAATGCTGCATCGCTTGGTGATTGTCACATGTCTTCGAATTCTGCTTCACCACTTTAAGAGCAATGGTTACAAATTGATTGTTAACCACAGCTTAGTTCACATGGTTAAAAAAAATGGTATGGTTTTTCTTTATTTAATTTTGAACTATTTTGAACTGCTTTTGATATGAAAGTCTTTGGCTGCTGGAAAATACATTTACAGCACCGGTACTATAATTTCCTGTACTCTACTATACCGGAAAAGTATCTACCTGTTACATATGAAGGTATGTATGTATTGTGGAGCGCGATTGTATCGGGTACGTGGAGACCCGATACAATCGCGCTCCACAATACATATCTCAGGTTATTTTTAACCGACTTCAAAAAAGGAGGAGGTTCTGTGTTCGACCGTATTTTTTATGTAAGCTCACCGATTACTCCGCCAATCTTTTAGTGACAATGGAAAATGAATACTCGATTAAAAATTATGTCATATTTCATCATACTGCAACTAAAAATGCTGATATAAAAAACTAATCGAATCCCAACTATTATAAGATTGCTTTTAAAAGCTATTATAGACAATTACGAGACAAAAAAGGTTAGACGTCGAAATAATGTATGGAGAAACGGCATTATTTAATAAAAGTGTTATTTGAATGGCATCACTGATTTATAATAAACTACCAGACGACATTAAGAAGTTACCTATTCATCTATTTAAAAAGAAATTATACTCATTCCTAATCAAAAAATGTTATTATAATGTTAAAGACTATTTTGAAGACAAAGATGTAAATGTTGTATTATAATTAATGCCAAATATCTATTTCAATTAAACATGACTATATAACAATATGACATTATTAATCTGCATGACATTATTTTTTTTTTTTTAAGTCTTAATTAATTTGGAATGAAATTGATTACTAATGTGATTTTAATGAATATAATAAGAGATTAGCACGATGTGAATATATTTGCACACCTCGTATAAGGTTGTAATACAGTGTAACTAAAAAACTATGTAACATATCTCAAACCTGTGTTATGCAAATAAATGATTTGACTTTGACTTTGTTGCATGAAAAACGGACGTCTAAAAAAAAACTAAACAGTGGAAAATAACTTTAACTTTGGAAGACGGGGGCAAAAAAGTCAACGAAACAAACAACCCCGAAGTCAATGACTTCCGGAAGTAAAGTTGTTTTCCAATTTTTAGTTTTACTTTCTTAATATCGCTACCGATTCTTATCAAATCTTTTTGGTTCTGAAAACTAGTACTATGTTCTTTACTGATGGTCATTAGTAACCTAGCAAATTGTAGTTTACCACAGGGGTATTATGGAGTTAATTTTTAGTATAATACTAGCTGTGCCCAGGCATGCGTTGCTATGCAATTTTCTACCTTTCTACCTACCCTACCTACCCTACCTACCCTACCTACCCTACCTACCCTACCTACCCTACCTACCCTACCTACCCTACCTACCCTACCTACCCTACCTACCCTACCTACCCTACCTACCCTACCTACCCTACCTACCCTACCTACCCTACCTACCCTACCTACCCTACCTACCCTACCTACCCTACCTACCCTACCTACCCTACCTACCCTACCTACCCTACCTACCCTACCTACCCTACCTACCCTACCTACCCTACCTACCCTACCTACCCTACCTACCCTACCTACCCTACCTACCCTACCTACCCTACCTACCCTACCTACCCTACCTACCCTACCTACCCTACCTACCCTACCTACCCTACCTACCCTACCTACCCTACCTACCCTACCTACCCTACCTACCCTACCTACCCTACCTACCCTACCTACCCTACCTACCCTACCTACCCTACCTACCCTACCTACCCTACCTACCCTACCTACCCTACCTACCCTACCTACCCTACCTACCCTACCTACCCTACCTACCCTACCTACCCTACCTACCCTACCTACCCTACCTACCCTACCTACCCTACCTACCCTACCTACCCTACCTACCCTACCTACCCTACCTACCCTACCTACCCTACCTACCCTACCTACCCTACCTACCCTACCTACCCTACCTACCCTACCTACCCTACCTACCCTACCTACCCTACCTACCCTACCTACCCTACCTACCCTACCTACCCTACCTACCCTACCTACCCTACCTACCCTACCTACCCTACCTACCCTACCTACCCTACCTACCCTACCTACCCTACCTACCCTACCTACCCTACCTACCCTACCTACCCTACCTACCCTACCTACCCTACCTACCCTACCTACCCTACCTACCCTACCTACCCTACCTACCCTACCTACCCTACCTACCCTACCTACCCTACCTACCCTACCTACCCTACCTACCCTACCTACCCTACCTACCCTACCTACCCTACCTACCCTACCTACCCTACCTACCCTACCAACCCTACCTACCCTACCTACCCTACCTACCCTACCTACCCTACCTACCCTACCTACCCTACCTACCCTACCTACCCTACCTACCCTACCTACCCTACCTACCCTACCTACCCTACCTACCCTACCTACCCTACCTACCCTACCTACCCTACCTACCCTACCTACCCTACCTACCCTACCTATAAACCTCACGGAGCCCGAGACCTTTCCAACGAATGCAAAACCGTGGAAATCGGTTCGTGCGTTCTGGAGTTATAGCGTCAGGAAGGAAAACCCGACTTATTTTTATATATTAGAAGATATAAATGAAATAATACCAGCATAAAACTGTCCCACAGCTGGGTAAAGATTCTATTCAAAGTTCTCATAGAGAAAAGGCGATTTTTTTAGACTTATTTCAGAAATACATTTTTTTTTTTAATAAAAACTTTGCCCCACACTACGATTTTCTCCTGTATCATGGGTGCGTTTCCAAACATTTAAACTCACTTACACAACAGCCAGACCCGAAACAACTATCTGTAGTCCATACAAATATTTGTTCCAACAAATATTCGTGCGGGGATCAAACCCGCGACGCGCAGCACCGCAGTCGATCGCTCAGCCACTCCGCCAACGGGGTGGACATTTATAAGTTCAGGTTCCTCACGATTTTTCCCTTCACCGCTAACTATAATATAATGATTATTTTTCCGACCCAAATATCGACCAATAGAATTGCACCATTCGACGTCACGTGGTACAACCTACATGGTATTATACTGATTATTTTTCCGACCCAAATATCGACCAATAGAATTGCACCATTCGACGTCACGTGGTACAACCTACATGGTATTATACTGAAAATTTTTTGAAAATTTTCTCTGGTCGTTGTTATGCATAAAAACCAAAACATGGTGCAATTCTATTGGCCGACATTTGGGACGGAAAAATAATCCCCCGAATACCACACGAGCTTCAAAATTATCTGGCATTTCCCGATAGGTTCCCTGCAAACAAATAAAATCGTCAAGTTTTTCAGGAAAAATCACTCGCGCTTCGCGCTCGTGATTTTTTAACCTGAAAAGAAAAACTTGACTCCTTCATTTGTTTGCAACGAACCTATCGGAAAATACCCGATAATTTTGAAGCTCTTGTGGTATTATAAGTGATAATTATTACAATGCGAAAGTTATATTTAGTATGTTTTTTTTTTCTTCTAGGGATGTGAAATCATCAAATAACTTCCTCCGTTCTTTGTATTCCGGGGCCGCGGTATCTCTTTCGAACAACCCGCAACCTCAGATATACAGTATGTATGAATCTATAAACTGCTAAACGAATTTAGAAGATACTTTATAACCTTGAATAATAAGTGGGATACATTTTATCCCAGCATCTCGTGGGCCGATGAAGAAATTCATACAGGCGAAGCCGTAGGCAACAGCTAGTCATGGACGTAAGGGGTAAGTTCCAACCCTTTACAGCTGTTTAATATTCAACGAATTATTTCCGAAGCCGTTAACGTTACCTAACCTCGGCTTTTGAGTGTTTAACTTCATTTGAATTGATGACTTGTTGCCAAGACAAGGGCCGGAATGGCCACCATGATTATTCGGTTTTTGGGAATTGAGTGATTGTTCGAAGAGCTCGTGGCTAAATAATAGCAGCCGCTCGGGTCGATCTTTAGGTCCGCGCTTGCCTAGGTTGGTCTGTGGATGGGTGACCACCCGTTACATACCGAGTTTCCTCCCTGCCTCGGAAAGCACGTTAAGCCGTTGGTCCCGGCTGTCATTTGTAGATCTTTGACAGTCGTTACAGGTAGTCAGTGTTACAAAAAGTCTGACAACCAGTCTTACCAAGGGGTATCGTATTACCCAGTATTTACTGGTTGTGGAGGTCAGATAGGCAGTCGCTCCATATAAAATACTGATATTCAGCTGCATCCGGTTAGACTGGAAACCGACCCTAACATAGTTGGGAAAAGGCTAGGCAGATGATGAGTGATTGTTGACCTTAGTTTGGGTAGAGGATCTTGACGCAAAGGGATTTTGTAAACAAGTCAAAGGCCGCTTAAAAAAAAAAAACTCACTTTTGGGTAAAGACTTCCCCTTATTCCTTTCTTAATGTCTTTTCCCGGACTTCCTCAAAACAGCTTCTGATGGACAGACTAATATTATAAAAATGCGAATGTTTGTGAGGATGTATGGATGTTTGTTATCCTTGCACGTCAAAACGGCTGAACGGATTTTGATGAAATTGAGCACAGAGGTAGATTATTGTCTGGAATAACACAAAGGATACTTTTTTTTGGAAATCACGCGGGCGACGCCGTGGGTGCCAGCTATCTAATATTATGTTATTCTTTCACGTCAAAACGGATGAACGGATCTAGATGAAATTTGGCAATTAGGTAGATTATGGTCTGAAATAACACAGATACTTTTTTTTTCGATATCACGCGGGCGACGCCGCGGGCGCCAGCTAGTAGGTTAATAATATGTCCCATTCGTAAAATGGTCACAAATTGACAATTCACAAAACTAACTGCGTCTGTGAAATTTTAAGAACTTTAACGTAATTCATTTTATTATTCTAGTAAGATTCTGCCAATGCTGCCACTTTAGAATCCAGGTCGTCTCGCCACTTTTTTCTGTGCCGGCCTCGGCGGCGCCGTCTGCATGCGGCTGACGAGACCCGCCCAATCCCATTTCTGTCTAGCAGCCTTTTTTTCAACGTCCACTGTACCCGTTTTGGTACGCAGCGTAACGTTTCGAACCCTTTTTTAGGATCGGAAATCATTAAGTAACTTCTCCCGCTCTAAGCAGAGCTGAAGGGAGTGTCAGATTTTTACTGACTAAAACTCATCCATGTTCAAAGTCAAAGTTATTTATTTGTTGTTTCACAAATACCATATACTATATGGTAAAAAGAATTGTGTTGTCTCACTATGTTTTGCCTTGCAAGGCGTACAAATTAATTACAGGAAACTGTTTCAAATACAAAACAGAAAAACACATAGATCGGACAGTTTTATTTTATGTTTTATCCTCTAAAAACTCATTAATAGAATAGTATGCCTTTTCAACTAAGACTTTTTGACGTGATAACGTCTTTAAAATCGTTTTAGTCGGGTGACATGTTCAGAAACTTGTGTCACACCAAAACCTCACAAGCGACATTTCATAAAGATGGTAGCGCCATCTGTTACTTGGCTCGAAAAAAAAACTTTAAATTAGTACTTAATTTCATTTTAGATGTCACTACTGGTGATAACTTATATCACCAATAAGACGTTATCACGTAAACATCTCGATCGTAAACCTACTTTACAAACAACCAATTTTTTTAGATTAGATTTAAAATGCTTTGTTGTGGATATACTTTACTATTGTTCCTTCTTTTGCTTTGTGTGCTGGGCCCGCGGTAACTGTTTCGAAGGACCTGCAACCCTGGCAGTCAGTGGCCCTGGCTGGCCCCTCTGCTTTGTTGACATTTCTGCGAGGCGCGCCAACGGACGGACGGCGAGCTACTCATTGTTCACCGTCTAGAGAACCGCGCACCTACGGTGGATGGTAGTTGTCTTGCGGCATCTGACGCCCGAAGCCAGTCCTGCGACGGCTGTTGCTGGTTTGTTCTTTTGAACCTTGTGTTGTCTTTTGCCACCCAGAATGTTGCGTTTTATTGCTCTTTCGCAACTTCTGTGACTCGATGAGGGACCCAGGCCTTTGCACCGTAGGTTAGTGTAGATTAGGACAGGATGCACATGTCGACGACTTTGTGAGAGAGATCGCCGAGGGTTTTATTGACCAGTAACTACTCTCTTTTTCGAAAGACACTAACTGGCCCAAATAGATATGCTCATCGACATAATGTATTTCCTGTTCATCAACCTTGACCAAACTTCTAGTGGTCACTAGCTGGGTTTAAGACTGATCGGAAGTCCTACTTTAGAGCTGGCCTTATTCAGTTCTTGGAGCAAGTTTTGTAGTTCCACAGCTGTGATGGCAAAAATAACTTAGTCGTTGCAAATCGGATATACATTCAGTCAAAAAAGTATCGGGAATGGATGATTTGTTAATGGTTCCAAATTAAATTTTTTGTTTTTTTTTGTAGTTGTTAGATTGGCACAACTGTTTTCCATTTTGGCGCGGAGTTGGGGTTGCATCTGTTATTTATATTAAATACAGTGCTGGTTTTAGTAATATCATATATAGTGTGTATTGCGAATTTCATAATGGACAAAAATATCGAACAAAGAGTTTGTCTTAAATTTTGCATCGCCAATGGAATTTCGTGTTGGGAGTCACTGAAAATGTTACAGAAGGCTTACGGTGAATCGACTTTATCAAAAACTCGTGCTTATGAGTGGTTCAAAGCGTTTAAAAGCGGTCGAGATGTGATGGAAGATTTGCCTCGCTCTGGTAGGCCGTCAACGTCTGCAACTGAAGTTAACATCGCAAAAGTGAAGAAAATAGTGACTGAAAATCCCCATTCAATTCTGAGAGAGATAGCCGCCGAACTTTCTGTGTCTCAAGAGTTGATCCGTACAATTGTAACTAATCATTTGGGTATGAAACATGTTGCTGCTCGGCTAGTCCCAAAAGATCTGAATTTTCTCCAAAAACTCAATCGCATGAAAGTCGCTGAGGACATGCTAGAACGAGTCAGTTCGGACCCAACATTCATGAAACGCATTGTTACTGGTGACGAGACGTGGGTTTACGAGTTTGACATGCAAACTAGTCAACAAGCTTCGGAGTGGCGCCTTCCAACTGAACCGAAACCGAAAAAACCACGACAAAGTCGATCAAAAGTCAAAGTTTGACTATCTACTGTTTTACTGTTTTCTTTGACTATCGCGGTGTTGTGCACTCTGAATTCTTACCGGAAGGTCTAACGGTAAATAAAGAATATTATTTGAGCGTTATGCGGCGTTTAAGAGAGCAAATTCGACGAAAAAGGCCAGATTTGTGGAAAGAAAATTCTTGGATTTTGCACCACGCCAATGCGCCTTCGCACAAGACTATCATTGTGAACGAATTTTTGACCAAACACTCAACAAATACCATCCAGCAACCACCATATTCACCAGATATGGCTCCTGCTGACTTTTTTCTATTTCCTAAACTCAAATTACCACTTCGTGGCACCCGTTTTCAATCGATAGAAGACATAAAGGAGAATTCGCGGCGAGAACTGAACTCAATTCCGGAAGAAGCGTTTAAAAAATGTTTTGATGAATGGATTATTCGTTGGCGCAAGTGTATCGTCTCTAAAGGAGCATACTTTGAAGGTGATAAAATAAATTTGGATGAATAACAGACATTTTGTGTATTATTGATCTTTTCCCGGTACTTTCTTGACAGAGTAGTATACCGCCGCCTTTAACGCCTTTGGTGAAACTAATGAACTCTATAAAATCACGCTACGATATTAAGAAGCTGAATAGCGGGCGAAACCGCTGGGCACTGGTTGTCTTGTATTTGTATATAGTACTAGCTTTTGCCCGCGGCTTCGCTCGCGTTAAATTCGTGTTAACACAGTTTCCCTTTCCTGATTTGCAGGTACCTGCTACCTGTAGTTTTTGCCCTTTATTTATTATAATAGCAAAGCTAAATTATCCCTTTTCTTCCCTCTTTCTCCCTCACATCCCACTTTTTTAAAAAAAGAAATAAGATTAGTAAGGATTTTAAGTTTTGGGCAAATGTCACGGATGCTTCAATACAGATTCTGAACTACTTTATTAAAGTACCAAGATGTATTGTTTGTTGTCGCGGGCCAGTTGTTCACAACTTAACCTATGTCCGTCTCCTGGTTCCCAACTATCTCTGTACCAAAATTCATCAAAATCGGTTTAGCCATTAAAGCGTGAAGAGGTAACAAACAAACAAACTCACTTTCGCTTTTATAATATTAGTAAGGATTTTAAGTTTTGGGCAAATGTCACGGATGCTTCAATACAGATTCTGAACTACTTTATTAAAGTACCAAGATGTATTGTTTGTTGTCTCTGGCCAGTTGTTCACAACTTTGCGAAAGTTCGGCAGTTATTTACGGTGACGTGACTTCCTGTTTCCCTAAGGGTTGTTCTGTGGCTCAGATGACAGTACCTAACTTCGCGTAAAACTGGGTCATGGAGTAGGAAAGTAGGCATAATAATGGCACGATTATTTTTAAGGTTCCGCCCCTCTAAAGGAAAAACCGGTACCCTTATAGGATCACTTTGTTGTCCGCCTGTCTGTCTGTCTGTCTGTGTGTTAGGACCCTAACCCCCGAATACTGAAACGTCACTCAAAATTTAAGTACCACTTAAATTTAACAGATACTCAAAAGTGACGTTTGACAATACGAAATCTAAAGTTTAAGAGCTGCTCAAATGTTAAGCAGCCCTCAAATTTTGAGTGACGTTTCAGTATTCGGGGTTAATCTTGGGAATGCATGGAGGTATCAAGTTTTAAATTAAAACCATATACTAAAGTCTGTGGTTCGTTGGAGCTCTGAAAAAATCCAGCCCTCTAAATCTACGCAGTCAAAAGATATGTCGCGTAGTTAGTAGTCCTGTAAGTTTGTACGGAGTTTTTTTTTTGGGGTGGGAAATTATCAAATAACTTCCCCCGCTCTGGGGGCCGTGTCAGACTTTTACTGACTAAAACCCACCCATGTTCCTTCTATTGCCCTTTACGTTCCGGGGCCGTGGTATCTCTTTCGAACAACCCGCAACCCCGGTGTACGGACCCCTCGATGTGCGAGTTCGTCTCGCACTTGGCCAGTTTTTTTTTATATTTGTAAAACAAATCGTAGCAGCATTGTTATTCTTGATGTTTGTTTGACTTCTGCTGAGGTCCTGGATTCTATTCCCGGATTGTGCGTATTGTTAATAGGTTTCTCCATCAGTAATTTCTTAGTAGGCGCCACGGAGTTTGGATTCGTACCCGGTTGATGTCAATAAGCTCGACCTCTATTAAATGTGTGTCTAGTAATTACAGGCTTACAGCCGTGATGACCTGGCTACAAAATTAAAAATATAAACAAATTACTCTTCTATTTCCTCTGGCAGCCGTCATGCTTGGAAAAATTGTCTGTTCAACAAAGGAAATAACGCAATGAATATCGTTTAGCGGTCAAAATGAATAGCATCGGATCAGGAGTGTGTTACAAATTACTTCAAGGCTTAGTAGCGAGAACTTTAATGTTTAAATACGTAATGAGGTGGGTAAACTCATTACCGGATCCTGTTTAAGTAGGATCATTTTACAATGCCCAACTTAAAGTGATGTGCATTAGATTATGAATTTTGTTTTAAACAATTCGCGCCTGAGCGGTCGTGAGCTAAAACCTTTTAGGAGTGAGGGAGTTGAGTAAATGAAAGACTTGTTACTCGTTCCGATTTCTCTTTGTCTGTGTTGACAAGTTTTTTTTTGTTTAGGTTGGACCACTCGCAGTTCAACTCTCTTGAGTTGTTATACTGCTTAACCGGACTTTCCTGTGGTGACCTCAATAAATTAAGGCCCCCAGCCAGGGCTACAAAGACTACTACATATACATATACTAAATGACCGCTCGCTAAGGGCACCCCCTGTGGGGTACGGACCTCGGCTTAGGGCGTCATTGAGGGAGGGCAGTAAAGGTGGCTGGGTCCATTATTTGGGGACTTTTATATTTACTGCTCAGCATCGCGGGCTGGCTTGTAGACCAAGGGACGGTTTCATTACTGAGGGTTTCGCGACGGGCCTCGGCGGCGAGGTCGAAAAACGGATCGCGGTCTGTATCTGTATTTTCTACGGATTGTGCTAGTTTCCCTACTGGTTTCTTGCAGGATTGTGATGGGGGTCATTGGGGGTGATGAGGGTATGCCTTGGTCGGCGAATTTTCCCTATCCTAGTGGGAGTATAGCGGGTTGCCCCTACTATAAGACTGTTGGTGTGCCTTTCAGCGGCATGTGTTGACTAATTTAATTTGGCCTATTTATATTTACAAATACCTTAGTGGAAGTAGCAGATAGTTAAAATAATTACAAGTTTACACAAGTCGATAGGTATTAACTGACCAACACCCATCTATGTTCCTTCTTTTGCCCTTTATGTTCCGAGGCTGCGGTATGTCTTTCTAACAACCCGAGGGGGCAAGCAGAGGGGCAAGCAGAGGGGCAAGCAGAGGGGCAAGCAGAGGGGCAAGCAGAGGGGCAAGCAGAGGGGCAAGCAGAGGGGCAAGCAGAGGGGCCTGCCAGGGCCACTGTCTGCTGGGGGCAGACAGTGGCCCTGGCAGGCCCCTCTGCTTTGCAGACATCATATACGCGGCCTATCGTCAATAGACGGACGGACGGTGAGTTATCCATTTCTTATTGCCCATAGACCAGCGTCTACGGTGGCCGGGAGTCGTCTTGCGGCGCCCGACGTCCGGAGCTTCTCCCGCGGCAGGTTTTACCTTCCTAAAGGGTAGACATTCATAAAGTACAGCTTATGAGGAATCTCCCTGTCCATAAACGATTTAAAAAAAGAAGGTCGAATTGACCTTCTTTTTTTGAAATCGGCTGCATTTATTTTGTGATGTAAAAAAGTTTTTTTTAGTCCTAAAGAAACGGTTATCTCTGAATTTTGATTTTAGTTTATTATTTGTATCATAGATGGCGTTGTAGTACTTTTTGTACGATGTTGCTGAATTAGTTTTTGTTATGTGTATACTAATCAATTCCTCTCACAAGCGATAATGTGATTCTGTATAAATCATTCGCTACACGCTTCAGTGAAATAATGGAATTGAATTGTAGGTAATTAATTAATTGAGGCATTCCATATCAATTCTAATTTCAACAATCGATCACGGCGCACTGCTGGTGTAGTGGTATCATGCAAGATTCCCATTCTTGCGACCCGGGTTCGATTCCCGGGCAGTGCAGTTTCATTTTGTTTATTTTTCTCCATTTTTTTATTCTAATTATACGGGTCTCCCGGGGCGATGGACGCTGGAACTGGTTATTTTCTCTGTCCAGTTTGTAATCTGGAATTCTTGCCCGCCATTTTGAGTCGTTTGGCGGCAAATCCCGGCTGAGCTTCGCGTTATTAGCGGACAACTCTTGTGGATGGTGTGATATCCCATAATATGCCCGGCTTTAATCTCAGCCCTACCTAAAATTGGGGTGACAAGACTTGTTAAGAAAAAAAAGAGGCTAGCGCGTTCTGGCACAGTGTTTATTTATTTATTGTACATACATAGTTTTTATATTTTTACACAAATGGTGGCCCATCGGTGTCAGGAACAGGATCCCAGCTATCGGCAGTCAAATACTGACATTAATCCTACTAATATTATTAATGCGAATGTTTGTGAGGATGGATGCATCATGCAATATGGATGCATGGATGTATGGATGTTTATAACTCTTTCACTTCAAAACGGCTGAACGGATCTTGATAAAATTTGGCACACAGGTAGATTATAGTTTGGAATAACACATAGAATACTTTTTTTTACGATATCACGCGGGCGAAGCCGCGGGTGCCAGCTAGTAAAATATATTGACACTACACACACTCGTGGCCAAAATCCGAAAGCGATGTAGGTTATCGATGTGTGGTAGGACTGTGGTTCAATTCGAGTCATTGAAGTAAGTATTATCATCATCAATGATTCAATGATTCTCGTACTGGGATTACTCGATGCGTGCGGCGACCGTGCGGCTCCTTTTCAATTTGTTTTCTTTCTTTATTTGATGTTGTGTGCACTTGTGGCATGTGCACTCAGATGTCGCTCACTGCAGCCTTGATGTAGTTTGACGGCACGGTTTGCGCAGTGGCTGAGCGATCGACTGCGCTGCATGTCGCGGGCTCGATCCCCGCACAGAACAAATATTTGTATGGCCTACAGATAATTGTTCCGGGTCTGGCTGTTTGTGTATGTGAATTTAAATGTTATGTTATGAAGATGGTAAGACATAATATTAGTAAGATGGTTTTATTTTGGTATACGCAGCTTTGCTGGAAGAAATTTCTCAAGATATTTATGCAGTAAACTTTGTGCTCATTTCTTTTTCCTATTTACAAGACCCAGGATAACAAATATCTGAATTTATTCAAACATTTCCTAAACAGTCCCACATATCAGATCCCCATCTACATTCTTAACAAAAGAAAACGGACCAGTCTCCGATACCATCAACATTGTGGGGTCCCTAACATCGGATGCTTATTTGTACGGAACCCCGGATGGCCCTTACCGGACTCGTTTCTGTGATAACCTGCCGTTTTCTCCTGATTTTATATTTGTTTTTCTTGCTGATCCCTGATTTTGGCTTACCGGGGTCTCTGTTTACTTATTTAAAATATCATTTATATGGAGGGTGCGGTGTGTAGGACTAGATTTGGAATATCAACGTTTTTGGGGGTTGTTTAAGAGAATAAGTTGCTGAGATTAAATAAATTTGGCGTTCATCTAGCTTTTATATAATTGACTGAATTGAACTTGGTTTTTTTTTTATTAGAACGAAGTTCCTTATCGCGCGTTGCGAAAGGGGTTAGACGGAAAAAATTAAGACCAAAAGTTGTAATGACACTTTTTGGTATAGTTGTAAACCGTGCAGCGTGCGCGTGTTTCTCTGTCTGTCTGTCTCTCTCTCTCTCATAAAAAGCAAGCCAGTTATTTTCTTTTCGTCTTTCTATTTCGCATTGAACAGTGTGGTGTCGCTGTGATTATTTTTGGTGAGTGTATAGAGGTTTTTTGTAGGTACTTCTAATATATAAAATTCTCGTGTCACAGTTTTCGTTCCCATACTCCTCTGAAACGGCTCGACCGATTCTTATGAAATTTTATATGCATATTCAGTAGGTCTGAGAATCGGCCAACATCTATTTTTCATAGCCCTAAGTGAGCAGCGGGTGAAACCGCTGGGCACAGCTAGTAATAAATAATAATAACTTCGTTTCATCCGGGTGACCCTTGACACCTCTCAAGTTATTTAATTTGACGGTTGGCTCAGTGGTTAAGCGATAGACCGCTACGCCGCGTGTCGCGGGTTCGATCTCCGCACGGAACAAATATTTGTGTGACAGACAGTTAGTTGTTCCGGTTGAGTTCCGCTGTGAGTTTAAATGTTTGTAAACGCACCCACGGTACGGGAGAAATTTCTAGAGTGTTTATTACTTAGTAGCATATTATGCCATCACGATATAACACCACGCTATGATACGTAAGACCTGAGCAGCCCTGCCGGGGTTGCGGGTTGTTCGAAAGAGATACCGCGGCCCCGGAACGTAAAGGGCAATAGAAGGAACATGGGTGGGTTTTAGTCAGTACAATTCAGACACTCTCAAATTATTTGATGATTACCCACCCCAAAAAAAAACCTGAGCAGCGGGTGAAGCCGCTGGGACTGCTTCTAACGGATTTTAATGCAGTTTTGAGCAATAGATAGAGGAAAAAAGTGCACACAACATCAATAAAAAAAAAAAAAAAATTGTTGTATCTGCCAATGGCTTAATTGCCAGTAGCCTCGACCAATGCCTAAGGAGGGATATAGTGGTGGTGGATCGATCAGAGCGGCGCGCAATGATTGTTGACATAACAGTCCCGCATGATAAAAACCTCGTGAAAGCCGAGAAAGATAAGCAAATCAAGTATACGTAAGTATATACTTGGCTCGCGAGGTTGTCGACATGTGGGATGTGGACTCAGCGATCATTGTGCGGATAGTCGTATAGATCTGCCAATGGCTTAATTGCCAAGAGCCTCGACCAATGCCTAAGGATGCTCTCGTTAGGCAGCTGGATTAAGGGCTTGATACAGAAAGCGGTACTCTTGGATATGGCTCGTATTGTTAGGAGGATCCTTTGTCTGGAGCCCTGACCACCGCGCCGCCGGTAGCTTGGACCCCGTTCCCGATAACGGTGTTTTATAATATGTAAAACTATAAAAAAAATGTGTAAAAATGATGGAACATAAATAACTTAAAAATAAACACAAACATACATGAACCCTAAAAACATAACACTCCTTTTTTGGGGCAGTCGTGTAAAAAGGAGATAATTATTGTATCTCACGGTTGCCCCAAATAGGTCCAGTTCAGCAAAATTCATTCAGTGAGTGATTTAAGAGGAAGGTTTATATGTATAACTAGTTTTCGCCCGCGACTTCGTCCGTGTGGCATAGTTACTTTCGGCTAACAGTAACTTTAGCCCGCTGAATGATCGAAAAAAAAGGAACTTTCTCTCCCCTTTTCTTCCCTCTTTCTCCCTCTATCTATCTTAAAAAAATAGCCTATATCTGTCCCAACTATCTCTGTACCAAAATTCATCAAAATCAGTTTGGCCATTCAGGCGTGAAGACGTAACAAACAAACAAACTCACTTTCGCTTTTTATTAGCAAGGATATCATAGTCTACTTAGGTGAAACCGCATTGTGCTAGCTAGTACATTATAAAATAATTTCCTAACAATATTTCCTTGCACCGTAACTCAGGACTCTCATTAAAAACCATCAAGTAGATCTCGGATGATAAGATTACAAAAACAAATTCAACAACTTCTCTTTAAGTTTTAATTAGGTAACCTTAGGATTTATGTTCGTACTGTGGGGTTTGTTATTTTCATTTTCTAAGTTATATGTACTGGAGTTGAGCTCTCGGTTGGTAAAATATAAAGAAATCCCTACTAATATTATTAAAGCGAAAGTGAGTTTGTTTGTTTGTTACCTCTTCACGCTTTAATGGCTAAACCGATTTTGATGAATCTTGGTACAGAGATAGTTGGGAACCAGGAGACGGACACAGGCTTTTTTTTTTTTTAAAAAAAAGTGGTATATGAGGGAGAAAGAGGGAAGAAAAGGGAAAACTTAGCGTTGCTATTACAAATCAATAAGGCGCTAGGGCAAAAACTGCAGGTAGCAGGTACTGTGTTATACCGAATTTACGTGAGCGAAGCCGCGGGCAAAAGCTAGTAAGTTTATGTATTTAAATATGACCGTCCCCCCCTCTCAGCACAATGCTCGAGCCAGCCTACGATGCTCACCGAGGACGACGGCGACGTTCCGGAGCTGACAGGTCTACCTGAGAGTGGCGGTAGCTGCCCACCGCCACTCTCAGGTCTACCCCAGTCAAAAATACCGCCCCGGGACCCGATGGCTTCCACGGCAAAGCCTGGGTCCTGGCCTTGGAGGCTCTCGGGCCCCGACTACTAGGGCTCCTAAGCGCATGCTTGGAGAGGGGCCAGTTCCCACTTCGTTGGAAGACTGGGAAACTGGTCCTGATACAGAAGCCGGGGCGTCCTGCGGACTCTCCGTCCGCATTCCGGCCCATCGTCCTGCTCGACGAGGTGGGCAAGCTCTTTGCAAACCGCCTCGTCGGGCACCTTGTGGGGACGGGGCCGGATCTTGCGGAGCACCAGTATGGTTTCCGCAAGGGGCGACCCCTAGAGAGTTAAAATGCAGCGCTGAAACCCAAATACTTAAATTGGGATCAGCGCAGGAATGATGATCTTAAATACCGTGATGTGGATGATGTTATAATAGTTTCATAATCCTTACTAACATTATAAAAGCGAAAGTGAGTTTGTTTGTTTGTTACGTCTTCAAGCCTAAATGGCTAAACCGATTTGGATTAATTGGGACCCTGGAGACGGACATAGGCTATTTTTTGTTAAACATGTGAGAAATGAGGGAGAAAGAGGAAAGAAAAGGGAAAACTTAGCTTTGCTATTACAATAAATTAGGCGCAAGGGCAAAAACTACAGGTAGCAGGTACCTGCAAATCAGGAAAAGGGAACTGTGTTACCCCGAATTTAACGCGAGCGAAGCCGCGGGCAAAGGCTAGATAAATATATTTGTGAATTTAACTCTATTGCCTTATTCAAAAAGACATCTCTAGTAATATTATGCTTCCTTTCTTCAATTTATATTGCTTATAACGAATACGTAGAACTCTGAATCTCTCTAAATAAAATAACGTTGTCTCCAGACACAACAGAAATAAAGGATCATTATTCAGAAATACTTCTCATAGATCACGTCTTTTCCATCCTGGCGTTGAGGGTATGGTCTGTTCGAAAAGAACTTGACAGAAGTGTAAACAAATCCTACTAATATTATGAATGCGAATATTTGTATATATGTATGGATGTTTGTTATTCTTTCACGTCAAAACGGCTGAACGATCTTAATGAAATTTGGCACAGAAGTAGATTATAGTCTGGAATAACACATAAGATACTTTTTTCCGAAATCACGCGGGCGAAGCTGCGGTCTTCAGCTAGTCCTGTATAAAGGCATTACGACCACGAGTGTAAAGCCGTGTGTATGAGGAAATCGGGCGACTTTAGATTTGAAAATACTCATTTTCCATAATGATTTTCCTATATAATCACATAAACGATTAATTATTTATTTCTTTTGTTGACAAATATACGATCCTTACTAATTTATAAAAGCGAAAGTGAGTTTGTTTGTTTGTTACGTCTTCACGCCTAAATGGCTTAACCGATTTTGATGAATTTTGGTACAGAGGTAGTTCGGAACTTCGGACCCTGGAGACGGACATAGGCTATTTTTTTTAAGTGAGAAATGAATGAGAAAGAGGGCAAAAAGAGAAAACTTAGCTTTGCAATTACATTAAATAAGGCGCAAGGGCAAAAACTACGGTAGCAGGTACCTGCAAATCAGGAAAGGGGAACTGTGCTACCCCGAATTTAACGCGAGCGAAACCGCGGACAAAAGCTAGTCAATAGTAATTTAGAGTAAATAACTAACAAAAATATGTACAAGTCCCAAAAAAAGAAAACAATGACAGGGCGTCAGAAAATTCATCTTCATCGCTGTCAATTCGAAAAGTGCCCAGAAGGCTGGCAGTACTGCCATGTTGGCTGGCAATACTTATTTTTTCCGTAATAGTCAACATTTTCGCAACCCTAAGTACGATTATTTTTTTAAGAGGAGGGCACATGTTTCTGTAGGTACATTTCCTTAACCATTTGTTTACCTTTTTATCAGATACTTTTCGAACAGACCATAGAGTACAATGTATAATTTCACACCGCGTCACCGTCGCCCTCTGGCGTCATATGCGTGAAACGAAACATTTCAACATGGCGACGTAATATCACGTGACAAAGACTGATGAATCGACTATTACGTTGTTAATTTGTGGGTAATGGAGTGTTGGTACAAATTGGAGGGCTGTGTGAGCGGTGGGTGTATACACAGTGGGCCATGTAAGGACATCTCTATCAGTGACACTTTGAGATTGTTGATATACACTGTATATGTTATGGCGTTCTTTACGGTTCCGTACCTCTAAAAGAAAAAAAAAGGAACCCTTATAGGATCACTTTGACAGCTGTCCGTCTGTCTGTCAAGACCTTTTATCTCGGGAACGCGTGGAGTTATAAAGTTAGAAAATCATCCCACAATAATCCCACAAAAAAATCAACCCACTGAGTCTACGCAGTCCAAAGATATGGCCGTTTATGTCACAAGTTTGTACGGAACCCTCGATGCGTGACTCTTACGTCTTAGCCGTTAAAACGGAGCCAACTTCTTCGGGGTGCCGCTTTTTTGCATGACCTGACCATGAAGTTTCTGTATGTGTTTCTGCAGGCGCGCTACAGCGCACAGCGCTGTTTTCTTCACGGCACCTCGACGGTCATCCCCGCCAGGTGAGACTCCCGGTTGCCCGGGGGTGGCCCAGCGGAGGACAACCAGCGACGGAGGTGTCGACTCAGCGCACGTGCAGTAAGTGTGTGATTTTGTTCTTTGTTATATTTTGTGGGTTACCAGAGGTTCAAAAATGTTCAAAATTGGTAAAACCTCCCCTTAAATCATTACAAGTTACGGCGAAAACTGGTAACTGTGGATCATCGCAAACTTTCAACATTCATCAAGTTTTAATTAACTGAAATTTTACACTTCGGGCAGCAGTTGGCCACTGAATAAATTTTATTAACCAAAAAAATTCGCCGAGCCCAAAACAGTACGTCCCAAAAATGTCTAAACTTGTGAATTATGTTTTTTTTTTCTGGTTTTTGCGTAATTTTTATCCGTTTTTTTGCTATGCGTTGTTAATTTATGTGACAGAACATGAACGGAGTAAAGACTCTGGAGAAAGGAAAGGATGCGTGCGCGAATACGTTTGCTTATTTTGTTAAAAATAATGAGTTTCGCGTGCAAAAATAGCGGGTGGAGCTCAGGAATGTTTTTACCTATGTTGCCAACTTTTTTTGAGAGACAATGGCTGTGAAGTTTTTTCTGTTTCGAGAATATTTATGAAATGGAGGTTGTTATGTAAAGTATTGCTAGCGTTGATCTTATGCATGTAGATATATATATGTCGTAGGATAATTTGATACTTCGAATCTTCGCGGAAATCCTAGGGGTTTTGCGAAAACGCGGATAATTAGACATAGGCGAAAAATTATCAAATCTTACTGGACAAAGTCAGGATTTTTGCGAAAATACTCGTTACTATAGTAAGATTTGATGTGCTCAACACTGATTGGCTACAATTTTGCTGGCTGACTTCTAATTGGTTCCTAGTTTGCCGATGATTAACTTCAAGTATCTCCGATTCTGCTGAAGGTTGAACATCATTCTCTGTCGAATCTGTCATAATTATATGAAAACCAAACCTCCTATTCACACCGTTTCTTAGTTCAAGTCCAATTTTATAGTCCACTTTTAACACAATGACAAACAAAACACCGCTAAACCAATCTCGAAAGCATTGTTGTTGTTGAGTGAAGACTTTTATGATATATGACACTATGTACATCCGTGTAGCACTTTTATTTACCACTTTATTTAAGTCCAAGTAGGTACACTATTTACGATAAAAAACAAAACACTTCTGCAATTTAACTCAGACACAAACGTAAACAAATAACGTGCGGCAACAAATGATTGACATTTAAGACGTCAACCAATCAGAGACGATCTCTTATTGAACGCGCTGACCGACCAATCAGCGTTCTTATTTCATAACAGCCAGCGTTTCGTTTCGCAATATTGCTATAATAACGAGTATTTTCGCAAAAATCCTGACTTTGTCCAGTAAGATTTGATAATTTTTCGCCTATGTCTAATTATCCGCGTTTTCGCAAAACCCCTAGGATTTCCGCGAAGATTCGAAGTATCAAATTATCCTACGACATATATATGACGTGTTTCGTTGCTTCCATCCTACTAATATTATAATCCTACTAATTTTATAAATGCGCATGTTTGTGAGGATGGATGTATGGATGTTTGTTACTCTTTCACTTCATAACGGTTGAACGAATCTTGATGAAATTTGGCCCAGACGTAGATTATAGTCTATCTATATCTAGTATTTTTTCGACAACACGCGGGCGAAGCTGCGGGCGCCAACAAGTTTTTAATATCACATCATACTTGTGATCCCCAAAGATTTAGGCAAAGGTGTACGTAATAGTGTACCCACATTTCACCAGTATAGGGGGCGATCATATTCCCAACAAACGGTTGCAAATCTAGAAACTATGGGTAGCGTTCTTCCGTCCGCCCGTGTTCCACGCGCGCTTCAAAGTGATGTCAGCAAAGCAGAGGGGCCTGCCAGGGACACCGCCTGCCGGGGTTGCGGGTTGTTCGAGAGAGATACCGCGGCCCCAGAACGTAAAAAAGAACATGGGTGAGCTTTAGTCAATACAAGTCTGGCTATGGGCAGAGGAAGTTGATGAATTCCCATTCTCAAAAAAGGCTAGCGTTCTTTACGTCTGTAAGGCTAATAATTGCACATCTTTTTTAATAACTTTGCGTGCTTTGTGCGGAGCGCGAAGGGAGGGTCAGACTTCGACTGACTAAAACCCTTTCATGTTCCTTCTTTTGACCTTTGTGTTCCGGTACCGCGGTAGGTATCTCTTTCAAACAACCCGCAACCCTTGCAGGCAGTGGCACTGGCTGGCCCCGCTGCTTTGATGACATTTCTTTGAGGCGCGCGTGGAACACGAACGCGCCGTCGACACGGTGTGTCGACACTATGATCGCACAATTTAATGCTGAGTGTAGGGCTTCGATTCACTTCCCAGGTCCAGTTGAAAACCAGCGTCGGGCACTAGCTGCTCGGCAGTTTGCTGAACTGTACCTACTTGGTGCAGCTGTGAGACACGCAACATTTTTTTTAAATTTTACTGATTTGATTGTGTGTTTGTGCACTTGGGGCAAGTGCCAAATAAATGTGTTTTCTTTCTTCTTCTATTCCCAGGTTGAGCAAAGTGTTAGTGTGACCTACTTGTCGCAATCACGACGTACAAGTTTTTTTTCCATAAATGTAGTATTTTTATATGTTTGTGACACTCGTTTATATATTTTTTTTTGTTTTGTGTGCTCGTCGTAATTTGTGACAATTAAATATTTTTTCTTTCTTTTCTTTTTAATTGGGTTTTTCCAACAAAAAAAATTTTCAGAAGCAAAGCAGAGTCTGTGCCTATTTGTGCCCGGTTTGCGGCAATAGGCTTGCCTTTATTTTATAGGATTGTACTTACTTATTTATTTTATTTATTAAGGCACTTCAACGACTTACTCACTTACATATAGCTTCACAAAACTACTACTTACAACATAAAAGGAGAAATGTGTACTATCCTACATCTCTACCTGACCCTTGGGAAAAGCTTGGCGTGATGATATATGAATATTGCTTTGTAAAAACATTTTTTATTCTGCTTTTCCTGTGGCCTTCACGGAAAGTAGATATTGGTATTGTATTAAAAACCAGCTCTTTGCCACTGGTAGAAAATGCCCAAAGCATTAAGTCCGCCTAAGGATAGTGTTTTTTTATACATGTGCATAAAGTTTTAATAAACAAATCCAGTCGTAGTCCACGGCACTCGAAAAAAAAACAATTGTTGTTGATTCATTTGTTAACCCTACATCTAAATTAGCTAACTGTTTCTCTTTAAAGTATTATTTAGTGCAGATAAGTTTGAAATTAACTAAAGTACCAAAGTATCAACGCAGTAAAACCGCGGCCATGATTCTCTGATTTCGCGCCAACTGGAGAATTGCGTCGACTCCACAGACAACACAGTTCACGATTTATGCGCCCACTTGTTTTGTCTCTGGTTAAACTACACCAAAGAGATTGTATATCTCCTGTTTAAATGTTATCCTGAGTGTAGTTTGCTGTTCGTAATGTGTTCTTAGTATGTTAAAGTCTTTTATGTCTTAAGTTATGCTGAATAGTTCTGACGTGTGATTAAGATAAATGATTTGGATCTGCGACTGTCCTGGAGCTAGTCAACGTTTGACTAATACTTTTTAAAGTACCTAATATTATCTGTTTATGGTTTTGGTAAAAAGAAAAAAAAGGCCAAAGGCCCCATAGCCTTCACGCACGTGATTACTAGGCTGCCTTAAAAGCAGTAGTCTGGTAAAAAAGGTATATGGCATAATATGTCTATAATGACCAGCTCAGTTGGGACATAGGTATCCTCTCAGTCAATTGATCAAAAATCTTGTGGATCGTGCATGTGACAGTTAATGGATGTGACAGATACTTATTCGAATTTGATTCGGTTCTCTTACATTTCTTTTAATATATTATTTTCCTTCACATTTATATAAAAGAATTAGACTTAAAACAAATATCAACCGGTCAAGTGCGAGTCGGACTTGCACGCCAACTGTTCCGTACAAGCTTGCGACAAAATCGGCCATATTATTTGACTGCGTAGATTTAGAGGGTTGATTTTTTACAGCTCAAAAGGACCACAGACTTGAGTTTTAAATTCAACCTCAACGTGTTCCTGCGATAAAGGGTCTTAACAATAGACAGACGGAAGTCTGTCTGTCTAGCTAGACGGACGGACAACATCATCATCTGCCTAGTCTTTTCCCAACCTTGTTGGGGTCGGCTTCCAGTCTTATCGGATACAGCTGAATACCAGCTTTTACTTGGAGCGATAGCCTATCTGACCTCCATAACCCAGTTAGTACTGGGTAATACGATACCTCTTGGTAAGACTGGTTGTCAGCTTTTCGGGACACTGACTATCTGTAACGACTGTCAAAGATTTACAAATGACAGCCGGGACCAACAGCTTAACGTGTTTTCCGAGGCACGGAGGAAACTCGGTATCTAACGGGTGGTCACCCATCCACAGACCAACCTAGGCAAGCGCGGCTTAACCTAAAGATCGACCTGAGCGGCTGCTATTATTTAGCCACGAGCTCCGCTAGACGGACGGCCAACAAAGTGAATAATAAAGGTTCCGCTTATTCCTTTTGAGACATGGACCGTTCAAAAGACCTAAGTATGTCTATCTGTTTTGGCAATAGGACAGCGAACGATGTCTATCTCGCTATCTATGACTAAACTGATGACACGATTGACACAGTCGCTGAGTGATCGACTGTTGCACTGCGTGTCGCGAAAACAAATATTTGTATGGTCTACAGATCAAAATCAAAAGTCATATTTATTTATACAAGAGACATTCCCTTAAAAACGCCCTGCCCTTCGCCACTTCCTAGTGTTTTAGCTGGGAAGAAGAAGTGGCGGAATAAACTCCCCAGTCTGTCAGGTTAGAAGAACCAGATTTAATACAATTCCGTCCACAAAGTAAGAAATTATTAAAAATTAAGAAATATTTCATTCATTGTCACATCATGTCAGCTAGCAAACACCAATTATGTATATAAAAATTTACCCAAGCCTAAATAATAAATTCTCCAGTCTAACGGGTGTGCCCGCTTACACGTGCAGATAGTTGTTCTGGGTTGTTTGTGTATGTATGTTTAAATGTTTGTAAACGCACTTAACGCACCCACGATACAGAAGAAATCCCTAATGTGGGGCAAAGTTAAAAAAAAAAAATAGTCTATGACTTTCCGGATCAAAATCGAATCGAAGCGTTTGTGAACGCCTGCTCTCAAAAAAGCCATACATAACCGTATCGTTTTTAGCGTGTCCTAGAATTTCATCTTTCCCTTAAAATCTAGCAGGATGTTCCGGAACTGTAGGATATGTTTTTCAAGTGGTTCTGCCTAGTTCCTCATTAAAGTTTCAACACGTGCCGTTTGAATATTCATTCATGTCACATGTTGGTCTATCTTAGCCGTACCGAGACATGTTTCAGGTCGTCCTGTCGAGAGTTAGGTTGCGTTTGGTGTACACTGCCTGTTTTTAATAGAGCAGGATTTTCAGCAAAGGCAGTTTAGATACATAGTGTGGAGTTCATGAGTTGTAGTCGTTTGAATATTTGTCGTTAATGCAGAGTAAAAAAATCAAAGATATCAGCAAAATCTGAAGTGCCAGTTAGAGCGATGCCTGCCAGTGCTGCGGGATTGTTCGAAGAGCCCGTAGCCCTGGGACATAAAGGGCAAAAGGAGGAACATGGATGGATTTAAGTCAGTGAATGTCTGACATTTCAGGGAGGAGTTATTTGATGATTACCCACCCGCAGAAAGGCCCTACAAGTGAAATCGGGACTCGTGCAGGGTTCTGTACAAACTTGCGACTTATACGGCAATATATTTTGACTGCGTAGACAAAGTTTAGATTTTTTTCCCAGCTTCAAGAGATCTTAGACTTATATACAGTAATACCCCGACTTACGCTACCCCGTTTCACGCGAATTCGGAGATACGCGGTTTTTCATTTTGATTACCGCGCGCATCGGCTCTCTCGCTCCGAACTCTCCCGACAGGTTTACGTGTTCCGCGTGGCATTGTTTTACGTGCGCAGTGCGTTTTTACTTATAATCTCTAATTATGTCATCTAAAAGAACGAAAAATGAGTCATTTGAGTCTAACAGGAAAAGAAAAACACATAATTTTGTATTTATATGCAAAGTTGAACCCCGACTTAGAGCTCTTACACACGAGCGGCATGTTCCCAACGGCAGACCAACCGTCGACGCGTCGACGGCAGCCGTCATCATTTCAACTTCGAAGATCAGCGGCAGCCGTCGTCTGCTCTCATAGTATAGGAGTCAGTTGTAAAATGGATTTAGTATTAAAATCATTTACAAATTCTTAACAAACCGCCATCCATGCTCTGTTTTTTATTGTTTTATTACTATAATCTTTCAATATATAATTCCAAATACTTTTCATTTTTCTTTACTGCCATAATTAGCAATTCATAATCATTTTCGTACGTAAAACTCATTTTACAAATTTGCGACGCGTACGCACTCTTGATCTATTTATTTGCAGTCGACTCACAAAATGGCGGACGCGGCACACTACAACTGCAAGTGTTGCTATAGGTCGACTGCTGCCGTTGGGAACATGCCGCTCGTGTGTAAGAGCTTTTACGCGAATTCGACTTACACAGCAACCGCTCGGACCCACCTACCGCGTAAGTCCTGGGTATTACTGTACTGTTTGAATTTCAACTCAATACCTAAACGCGTTCTCGAGATAAAGTGTCTTGACATACAGACGGGCAAAAAAGTGATCCTGTAATGTAAGGGTTTAAGGGTTTCGATTTTCCTATTGACGTACGTAACCCTAATAAAACAAGGTTTCTTATGAACTTTTTACTCTAGCTTAATGTTATTTAACATATAGTAAGATTAAGGTCAGAAGTCCTGATAATCGCGATTTCTTCTTCTTCAAAGGATGCGAGCTTCCTTCATCCATTTCTAGATGATATTTACTGATGATGGAAATTTAGTTCAGCTTCTATATCTTGCATTCTGCGTACCTCTTCAGCCACCTCCTACCATTCACGGACCGGTTCAAGGGAGCGCTGCATCCGTATCCCCCATTACCGTTCACCATCATATAGTCGAAACAGTCCGTGACTCCATCACCGTTGCAGTCCTGGAATTGGAAGAATAGTTGATTGAGTTTTAGCGACATCTATCGCGCTACTTACGAACTAAAATACTGCATAGCGGAATTAACCATAAACATTATTATAGTAAAGATTACGTCAATAAATCGGCTCAGTAGTTTTGAAGCCTATTGGAAACAAACAAACGAACAAATCTTTCCTCTTTATCCATACTAATTAAATAATTAAATTGGGTAAATAAAAACACTATTATACAACTTGATTTTCGTCATATATTCTTATTTATCTTTAAACATCTTATGTGTATTTTACCTTGTATATATATACTTATTTAACTGTGGTTGAATTTAAGAAATATTTTATGATTGTTTATAATTAACTCTGCACATATTTGCACTTACTCGGTTATAAATATAATACAGTGTACCTTCTATTTTTTTATAACACCTTTACAACTTGTATTATGCAAATAAATGACTTGAACAATCTATAGACTTACCTGTCCAAACCTCTGTAGATATCCTTCAATGATTTTTTTAGCGCAGTGAAAACTTCTCGCGCAGTCCTCCCAGGCTGAAACACAGTGTATGTATAGGTTAAAAATCTAGACTGACATTTATGTCCTAACATCTAAGACAGCTCTGTTGCCATAGTGGCAGAGTCATCGACTGCTACGCTGCGTATCGCCGTTTCGAATCCCGCACGGAGCAAATATTTTCATCGTCTTCAAGTAGTTGTTGTACCGTGCGTGACTGGGTTTGGTTTTGTGAGTTTAAATTCTTGTAAACGCACTTACGTAACTGTAGATATACCAGGGCGAGGGACAAAATTAAAAAAAAAACGAACTTGCGACATAAACAGCCGTATCTTTTGCTTTAGAGGGTTGATTTTCACAGCACAAAGGGACCACAGATTTGGGTAACCTTTTCCCAACTATGTTGGGGTCGGCTTCCAGTCTAACCGGATGCAGCTGAATATCAGTATTTTACATGGAGCGACTGCCTATCTGACCTCCACAACCCAGTTAGTACTGGGTAATACGATACCCCTTGCTAAGACTGGTTGTCAGACTTTCAGAACACTGACTACCTGTTACGACTGTCAAAGATCTACAAACGACAGCCGTGACCAACGGCTTAACGTGCTTTCCGAGGCACGGAGGAAACTCGGTATGTAACGGGTGGTTACCCATCCACAGACCAACCTAGGCAAGCGCGGCTTAACCTATAGATCGACCCGAGCGGCTGCTATTATTTAGATTACTATTACAGATTTGGGTATATGGTTTTAATTTCAAGTCGACACCCCTGGGTTCTCGAGATAAAAGGTCTTGTCAGACAGATTAAATAAGGGTTCCGATTTTTCCATTTGAGTTACGAAACCCTAAAAATTTCTATGTGCACGTTTTGTTACATCGTTCTCACATAGTTTACCATACTAACACGAATTATGTAACCAAGGTTTTAAAACAATATTCTGATTTAAAAGAGTGTCCATGGAGTTTGTTGGCCATTCTCCATAGAGATCTACGCTTTGGAATGGACAACTACAGTACTTTCACAGTAATTATTATGCCTTGTGACTGGGACTGTAGCTTCATTTTATTGTTGTCAATGTTTCGACAGTTCAAAAGGGCCTGTAACTGGCCTACTTGAAATAAATGATTTAAATTTGATTTTATCTACACTGTATTATTGTAAGTATTGGAATAGTTTTGTACTTAAGTTGTTAATCATGTTTAGTTGGTACAAAAGCCCTGTAAGAAGTTTTGGTGTTGAAGGTGGTATTAAAAGCTCACCGTGATTCCTCTCAGGGTCATCGTCAGGCATGACGACCCTCCCAGCGTCTACCCAGTAGACTTTGGAGATGTTGAAGGGTCCACAATAGCCCCCTTTGCACCCATTTGCATAGTCACATGTAGTTGCGGCGTAGCAGAGGCAACCATAGCATCGTTCTGTCAGGTTCGGGATGAATATACCTGGAATTATTAAAAGCTTATATTCATTTATTTCCTTTTTCTTAGCGTGTCGGTGTCAATATATACAATGTGTCCGATCACGGACTAGCGATATACTACATATGTACTTAAATAACAAACATTCTAGAGATTTAAAAAAAAATACCATTTTTTTTTCACTAAAAAGTTTACAAAACTCGTCGTCGTTGATTTGCATATTTTCTTTAGTTTATTTTGTTTTTTAAAGTTACGAAAATGTATGCTCATCATTTCTTAATTTAAACGATATACATATTGTTGCCCTCTGAATAAACCTATTGCGTCTCAGTAAGACCAACACTGAGAGATATGATTATTTTTTGTACACGCATTAGAGAATATCTCAAAATGGCTGCCAAAACGCGGGGAAATGAATTAGACCCAAGTGTGTAGCGTAATACATAATAAAACACTCGTTACATAAGTATCTAGAATATGGCTAGTGCATGACCGGACACATTGTATATTTTTCAAACAGCCAGACCCGGAACAACTATCTGTAGGCCATACAAATATTTGTTCCGTGCGGGGATCGAACCCGCGACACGCAGCGCAGCAGTCAATCGGTCAGCCACTGCGCCAACCGTCGTCATTGTCTGGTTTTATTAGATAGCATTTGAATGATTAATAATAAAGTACTTAGACTAATTTGCAATTAGATTTAATTTATATTTCTTCAGATTAAACAAGATATCTGGTAATAAAAAAAAACACTTGATTTTGCATTTAAAAAAATATAGCTTTTAATGCTGAGACACAAAATCCTTAACCATGTATGGTGTCCGGGATTTTTACCCAAATGTCCGGGCAAACTGGCTGGTCTGTCTGATTTGACGACCTGGCAACCTTATACGTGCATATAGATATATAATTATGATATCTATGTGCAAATGTATATGATATCATGAATGAATGGCGATATAAAACGATATCCTTACTAATATTATAAAAGCGAAAGTGAGTTTGTTTGTTTGTTACCTCTTCACGCCAATTTTGGTACAGAGATAGTTGGGACCCAGGAGACGGACATAGGCTATTTTTGTTTAAAGTGGGATATGAGGGAGAAAGAGGTAAGAAAAGGCAAAACTTTGCGTTGCTATTACAAATCAATAAGGCGCAAGGGAAAAAACTCCAGGTAGCAGGTACCTGCAAATCAGGAAAGGGAACTGTGTTACCCCGAATATAACGCGAGCGAAGCCGCGGGCAAAAACTAGTCCTTACTATCCTTACTAATCCTTATCCTTACTTCCTTTCTAATATTATAAAAGCGAAAGTGAGTTTGTTTGTTTATTTGTTTGTTTGTTTGTTACCTCTTCACGCTTTAATGGCTACACCGATTTTGATGAATTTTGGTACAGAGATAGTTGGGAACCAGGAGACGGACATAGGCTAAAAATAGTGGGATATGAGGGAGAAAGAGGGAAGAAAAGGGAAAACTTAGCGTTGCTATTACAAATCAATAAGGCGCAAGGGGAACTGTGTTACACCGAATTTAACGCGAGCGAAGCCGCGGGCAAAAGCTAGTATGTATATAAGTGCGGGCTAGAACCTTAGACACACCCTCACCATTTGAGCCAGTTATCCAAAACAGGAAGACGCCAAATAAACAAAAAGGTATCGCAAATAAAGGTTTTATTTGCATCTTTTGTTTTTTCCTTGTGTATCTGAAAAAATAAGATAAGGTTGTCATTAGTGTCATTATTTAACCATCTAATTTATGATTACCTAATTTCTATTTGTCTAATAGGGAATATTACGCAAACCTCGGCGCAGAGGGCGCCACTAGCACATGCAGTAAACAAACCGTCATGTGCGCAATCGCGTATCCAGATATTCTGTGAAAATATGTCAAAGTGTTAATTATTTTGGTATAACTTACCTATCTGTACTTTAATTATATATATTATGGCGTCCTACGGCCATTTACGTCTCGGCAAAAAACTTTTTACTGCTTACGCTAGTGCTGCGCCCTTGCGCCAGAATTTTGCAGTAATATCCCCTATTAATTATTTTTAAATTGTCTAATATACCATTATTCTTTGCAAATTGTAGATATACTTTTTGATCTTAATATTTTCAATTATAATTTTGAATGATTTGTGTTGTATAACTATAGTTCAGTAATGTACTACTTGTGTTATTGACCGCACGGTTGGTGCAACTGCAATGGCTGAGCGATCGACTCTTGCGCTGCGTGTCGCAGGTTCAATCCCGCACGGAACAAATATTTGTATGACCTATAGGGAGTTGTTTCGGATCGGGCTGTTTCTGTATGTAAATTTAAAATGTTTGTTAACGCACCCACGATACAGGAAATTCCTAGTTGTTTTATAAATCTGCAACTTCACTTCTATAAGTGACGAACTCACTATAACTATTTTATAGTAGTAGTTAGTAAGTGAGTAAGTAGTTGAAGTGTCCTAAGTCATCATTCATCATTTTCCTGCCCTTGTCCCATTCTATTTGGGGTCGGTGCAACACGTTTTCTTCTTTCATACTCCCCTATCAGACGTCACGGCATCATTTACTCCTTTCTCCTTCAAATCATTCCTTATTTACACAATCCATTCATCTTTTCTTTGGCCTTCCTTTCGTTCTCCGTCCATCAACATTCAGATAAGTAATTGAAGTGTCCTAAGTAAATAAATAAATACATATTATAGTAGTTATGTAATCCTTTTAAAGTGTATTTTGACCTTACTTGAGGCGTGTATGATTTAGATTTAAGAAACATATATGGGTGAATTTTTCGGGACCGAAAATTGCGTGGCATCAATGAAATCGGTACTAAAAAACATAGTTATAATGTTCTCACATTTTTTTCCGGTTAAGTAAAATAGTAATCTATGTGTAGCACTAAATATTTTATTTAATTGGATTAATGGATACTCCAAAAAAAATTATTAAACCTCGAAATCTTTCATTGCCGTGTTTGTCCACACTTCACCTTGTTGTGTATTATTCTTCATTGATAAAAATCTATTGGTTATTTATATTAAAGCTTAGTTTTATTTGATACATGAATAGTTAAAGTATTGTTACGGAATACATTTATTCAAATATTTAAACAATACAACGAATGGTTAATAAAAAATCATTTGTCCCAGAACTACCGTTCATCGCCGTGTCCTGATCATTTTCAAGGATATTGTTTTACCTACGACTTGCGTCCCCCCTCCCGGTATGCTAAACGTTGCATATTAGTGCTGCTGCCTAAGTGCTCAACGTAGAAGGACGTACAGGTACACAACCCACGTGCCTGCGTTTTCGCGCCATAAATGTAAGTATTCAATTTTTATGTTACTGGACATTTTTTCTTTCATCGCCGTGGATAGGTATAACCTATATTTGAATAAGTTTGTCTTCATGAGTAAGCATTCGATAGAACACCATTTCTCATATGTTAATTTGTGAAGTGTTTATTTCTTCGAATAGTTAATAGATTTTTTGTTATTTATATTTTTTGCCTTGATTTTCATCGCCGTGCTTTCATTGCCGTGGTTTTCGTGGCCGAAAATTACTATGGCAATGAAAAAAAAGACATGGCAATGAAAAAAATTTCATTGCCATGCCTTGTAAAACTAATTTCATTGCCGTGGCCAGATATTTCATTTCCGTGACTTGCGTTTTCATCGCCATGGTATGGTTAGGCAAAGAAAACATCTTTTGTAATACCGATTACTGACAGTACAAAACTCGTCAAGTTAACTCTAGATTCTCTCTGTCTGGTCTCTCTTTAGACTTGATGAGTTTTTTACTGTACAGTCAACTACAAAAAGATGTTTTGATGTTAACCTTACAAAATGATGTAACATTTGGTACTATATCACACGTATAAATATACTATATACTAATATATCACACACACGCAAGCACCCTCACATACTACAGTCTGATTTTAATAATAGATTGTTTATTTTTAGGATGCCAAGATGCCTTAACCAAAATTATCTGAAGAGGAGAGAAAGGAGAGGAAAAGATTGGCTGAACAAAAGCGACGTCAAAAGTTTTAAGAGTATCTAGATGATTGTGTTTTTAGTACCTGTTATTTTGAAAATGCATCTTACTTGCTACAGATCACAATATACGTTTTATGAAGAAGCAATTTTGTTTTGTCAAGTGCAAAAATATATCTGATCATGCCTGTGTCCGCTCCGAGAGGGAAAGGCAAACCCAGACAGATTGTGTATGGGAGTAAGATTTGGATAGATATTACAAAAGGAAGAATTCCCAGTATGTATAAGAAAAGAAAGACTGTAGTATTAAAGTCTCTAAGTAGTGTTGCGAGTGTAATTCAACAGTCTTTGTTTACTTATTGTATTTTTTTTTGTAATATCTCCTTAACCAAATTTGACTCCCATACAAGTGTTGGAATCAATACCTCTTATAAACAGTAATTTTTATTCTATCTATCTGTCTATCTCATTAAATAAAATATTTTTTTAATTTCCGTGGAATTATTCTTTCATTGCCATGGCACAGTTCTTTCATTGCCGTGGACGCTTGTTTCATTGCCGGGCACGCATGTTTCATCGCCGTGGCACGAAATTTTTAATCCTGATATGTCGTTAGTTTTTTAAGTTATCTGCTAGACATTAAGCCAGAATATATACATTATCAAAAACTTTAATAAAAGCGTTTTTTTTTTAAATAAACCTTATAATGAAAAAAAACACGGAAATGAAGATTTTATAGGACCTGTTGAAATTCACTCATATTTTATTTACAAAACACAGCTAATCATTTTTGCTCTCGGATTCTGAAAAAAAGAAGGCAAGGGCAATAATGATAGGCCGTGTCGACGGCACGGTAGTAGTCTACGCGCGCTTTTAAGACATGTCAGAGGGGCCTGCCAGAGCCACCGCCTGCCGGGGTTGCTGGTTGTTCGAAAGAGATACCGCGGCCCCGGAACGTAAAGAGCAGAAGGAACATGGGCGGGTTTTAGTCAGTACAAGTCTGACACTCCCTCCCGCTCCAATGATCATGACTATTATCCATTGCTATTTGCCCACATTTAGACCAAAACCACAGTATCGCCTAGTTAAACTGGTACAATTTTACGCCAATTATGTCTCAGTTTGTCCTATTTCAGGCTACATCCGTTTATGCCTATGTTTGTAACCACATTTACGTTTGACTGAAGGACGTTTACCTGAATTGTCGCTTACAGTGGTCAGTTAAAGCTGATCGACATTACGCATCACTGCAGCGGACGTATAGGTTCTAGAACGAACGTATGACGTACAGACGATTGATTTTTGAATCGAGAATACAAATATTCCACAAATATTTGTATTTTTTTTTTCGAAACGCCTGTTAATTGAATCGACCATATATAAATATTAAAACTCTTTGGTAAACTGATGTTTTTCAATTTTAAAATACACCCTCCAATTTTTTCGTATGGAATATCATGTAATAACTTCTCCCGCTCTGAGCCTAGTACGGGAGCGGGAGGGAGGATTAGAATTTTACTGACGAAAACGAAAACCCAACCATGTTCCTTCTTTTGCCTTTTATGTTCCGTTGCTGCGGTATCTCTTTCGAACAACCCGCAAACCCGCTAGGGCTATAGGCCCCATAAAGGCATGGATGATGTTTAGAACTTAGATATATGTAGTTGAACTAACCTTAATTGAAAAATTCATTCTCATAATTGTGGCATTTAGAGATTTAAAAGAAAATATGCACGCAGAGATTTCTTTTGAGAAGAGATAGTTATAAATAAATATAAAAGATAGTTATAAGATAATAATGGAAGACAATATTTATAACGATGGGAAACCTACCTAATTTCAAGATTCTATTATTATAAAAAATCTATTACAATAACTTAAAATTACAAAAACACCGTGTTTTTTGTTAAAAACGGTTATGTTAATATTATAATTTCTGTGATCATTAAAGGCAGCAGAGTTTACACCCCAATTATGTAAAGTTCATTTAAATAATATGTTAGTCATTTTCCTCTTTCTGTGCTTCATATAAAACGGCTTAGAATCTACCATGCGAGCTGTGTAAACGTGGCAACGCTGCCAGTTATACAGGCACTAAGCCAAATACGGATTTGGCACAAATAACCTCTCAGGGGAGGTGTGAGCTTAACTGGTGGATTACTCCAGTTCTAAGCTTCCCTACACTTTGACAGAAGAGTACGAGTAGAGAGTGTTTTTTTTTTAAATACTTTGTCCAACTCTAGTACAACAAATAAAAACCTTTGACTTTGACTTAGTCTCCTGTATCGTGGGTGCGTTTACAAAGATTTAAACTCACATACACAAACAGCCAGACCCGGAACAACTATCTACATGCCATACGAATATTTGTTCCGTGCGGGGATTAGAGGGGACAAAAATAAAGTCCGACTTATTTGATCACTTTATTGTCCGTCTGTCTGTTGCTCAAGACCCTTTATCTCGGGAACGCGTGGAGGTATCGAGTTGAAATTAAAACCGTATACTCAGATCTATGGTCTCTTCGTGTTGTGTAAAAATCAATCCTCTAAGTCTACACAGTCAAAAGATATGCCTATTTATGTTGCGAGTTTGTACAAAACCCTCGGTGCGAAGTCTGACTCGCTTTTGGTCGGTTTTTCCTTTTGACTAACAAGCCAAGTTAATTCCACAGTGTAACAAAACATTCAAAACAGATAGAGGTAACTATCCCACAGAGTAATAAAACGTTTAGAGCAGATACTGCTATCTCAATGTCCATTGTCCACTTGATTCACTGGAGCAGTATGTTCTGCAGCCTGTGTTCGTAACTTAATTGTAGATTAAACGGAACTCTATTTATTGTTGCCATTAGTTAGCGAAACGGTTTATTGATTCTGAATCTCTTTTTAAGCGTTACCCCGGGATTCTATTTGTTGTAGGAAATTGGTTTAAAGGGATGTGCCAGGGTAGACAGAAATTCAAATTATATTAAGTTTTTTGCAATTTGCAGGTCTATGACAGTAATGGTATGTTCACTAAAATATGATTTGCGGCCGTAATAAATATGGTTTTATCCTTACTAATATTATAAAAGCGAAAGTGAGTTTGTTTGTTACGTTTTCCTGCCTAAATGGCTAAACCAATTTTGATGAATTTTGGTACAGAGATAGTTGGGACCTTGGAGACGGATAAGAGCTATTTTTTAAAGTGAGAAAAAGGGGAGAAAGAGGAAAGAAAATAGGAGAGCAAGATACTTTTTTTGCGATCATCACGCGTGTTAAAGTAAGCGTTATTCAAAGTAACTATGCCACGCGGACGAAGTTGCCGGCGGAAGCTAGTAGAAATATAATCGTTAAAATCGTCAATACAACTCTCGTTAGTCCATGTAATCACTATAGTGACTATTTCATGAAAAACTCACCGTTCCGTTTATGCCTTTTAAGGTACGGAACTGTACAAATAAGTACTTTAACTTTTCTAACAATAATCTTTATCTATATACTATATATATATATTATATATATTATATATAATATTATAAAGCTGAAGAGTTTGTTTGTTTGAACGCGCTAATCTCAGGAACCACTGGTTCGAATTGAAAAATTCTTTTTGTGTTAAATAGACCATTTATCGAGGAAGGCTTTAGGCTATATAACATCACGCTGCGACTAATAGGAGCGAAGAAACAATGGAAAATGTGAAAAAAACGGGGAAAATTATTCATCTTTGAGGGCTTCCGTTGCGTGCGCTGCGAAAACGGTTCAAGATATCAAAAAAATATGTAGAAAAGAATTATTCCTCTTGAAATGATCTAAAAAAATGTCCGTGACGGTATATGTCTATCTTTTAAGATTAAGTCGCTAGAACCGTTTTTATGGTAATCAAATTTGGTCAAAATTAATGCATGATTACCAATTATTTGTTAGAGTTGTTTCAACATAATAATATTAATCTTTATCCAAATAAATGTGTTGTTGATTAACAGTATTTAATTGTGAACAAAATTGTCTTTGACATCACTTAATTTCAATGAACATCTTAGAAGATATTACAATTTTAAAATAACTCCGATATAAAATTCACACGCGCCGCATGATGTGCAAAACATGACGCTGGGCATGGGCGAGGAGAGGCGTTGCTTGCGGGCGACGCGGAGGGGGGGTATAGCTCTACGATTGTCAAGGATAATATTTTGGTTCTAATAATTTCACAATTATTCATCATCTGCCTAGCCTTTTCCCAACTATGTTGGGGTCCAGTCTAACCGGATGCAGCTGAATATCAGTATTTTACATGGAGCGACTGCCTATCTGACCTCCACAACCAGTTAATACTGGGTAATACGATACCCCTTGGTAAGACTGGTTGTCAGACTTTTGGAACACTGACTACCTGTTACGACTGTTAAAGATCTACAAATGACAGCCGGGACCAACGGCTTAACGTGCTTTCCGAGGCACGGAGGAAACTCGATATGTAACGGGTGGTCACTGGTCACCCATCCACAGACCAACCTAGGCAAGCGCGGCTTAACCTAAAGATCGACCCGAGCGGCTGCTATTATTTAGCCACGAGCTCCTCATGAGCTATTTTTTTTTTATAAATTTCACAATTATTAAAAAAAAATTGTAGATAATACCTGTAAATAGGTGTCATCTACATAATTATTCTTAGGGCTGTTTATTCAATAGTCAGATAACTTTTATCTGAGGAATAAAAATGGCGGTTTGACAGCTTATCTATAGAAAATATGTATGTCAAACTGCTATCAGATAAAAATTATCTGACTATTAAAAAATCAGCCCTTATTAGGTTAGGTTTTAGTTTAAGTACACAGTTAGTTAACCTTATATTTTACGTAAGTACCAAATACAGGTAACAATAATTAGGATCCTAATTATTAACCTTACGTTTGTTTTTTCTTGATTACGAGTTACGGTTTGGTTAAGTTTTCATTTACCATTTTCTTTCTTCGTCACTATAATGCCTAGAAAAAGAACTCAGCTTTCTCGGCAGACTGTTACCGCAAAGCGGCTGCGAGCTTTGCGCAGCAGTGAAACAGAGAATGAAAATATGCATAGGTTGGCTACTCAACGAGGAATCAGTGAACAAAACCGTGCTAATGAATCGATCGTTGAACGTTCGCAGTATCTAGCCTCACAAAATTTCCTAACTTCGGCAAACCGTCAACGGGAAGAAACCGTCAACGGGAATCAAGCGCTGAACGTTTATCCTTAGAAAATTTCCGAACTTGGATAAACCGAGAACGGGAATCAAGCGCTGAACGTTCTCAACGTTTAGCCTCACAAGAGTTCTCGAACTTTGGTGAACCGACTACGGGAATCAAGCGCTGAACGTTCTCAACGTTTAGCCTCACAGAGTTCTCGAACTTTGGTGAACCGACTACGGGAATCAAGCGCTGAAAGTTCTCAACGTTTATCCTCACAGAATTCCGGAACTTGGGCTAAGACGCGGACAAAGTCGTGGGTAACAGTTATAATTTATAAAGCTGAGGAGGTTGTTTGCAAAAATAAATATGCCCAAAATACTATTCCACGCGGACGAAGTCGCGGGCACAGCTAGTTTATTAAATAAAGAGCTACCGCGGCCCCGGAACGTAAAGACGTTCCGGGGCCGCGGTATCGCTTTCGAACAACGCGCAACCCCGGCAGGCGGAGGCTCTGGCAAGCCCCTCTGTTTTGCTGACATCTCTTTGAGGCGCGCGTGAAATACGAACGCGCCGTTACACGGCCTGTCGTCAATAGACGGACGGACGGTGAGCTACCCATTGCTCAGCCGTCCACAGGCCCGCATATACGGTGGCCGGGAGTCGTCTCGCGGCGTCCGGGGCGTCTCCCGCGGCGGCTGGGTTGGTTCGAGATACTCTCCCTCAAACGCCCGGCGTCCTCCTTTACTAGCATGACTGCTTCGCAGAAGGAGGTGACCGCTTCCCATTCCCTCTCGCTCCGGACTATGGACTGAACCAGAGCCGGACGCGAGAGATCACCTCCACGAGGGCACGGCGGTGCTCCGCCCCGCGCTGGGCAGACCGCCACTGTGTGCTCCACCGTGTCCTCCGGGCGATCGTCACAATAGTGACACCCGGGCGTTTCCTCGCTCCCGATTATGTGCAGGAACCTCCCGAAACTTCCGTGTCCGGTGAGGACCTGCGTCAGGCGGTAGGTGAGGACGCCATGACGCCTCTCCAGCCACTCCTCAAAGAGGGGACTTACCGCCACTATTGTGGCGTGCCCTAATTATTAACTTTACGTTTGTTTTTTCTTGATTACGAGTTACGGTTTCGTTAAGTTTTCATTTCCTATTTTCTTTCTTCGTCACTATAATGCCTAGAAAAAGAACTCGGCTTTCTCGGCAGACTGCTACCGCAAAGCGGCTGCGAGCTTTGCGCAGCAATGAAACAGAGGATGAAAATATGCATAGATTGGCTACTCAACGAGCAATCAGTGAACAAAACCGTGCTAATAAATCGATCGTTGTACGTTCGCAGTGTCTAGCCTCACAAAATTTCCGAACTTCGGCAAACCGTCAATGGGAATCAAGCGCTGAACGTTTATCCTTACAAAATTCCCGAACTTTGATAAACCGAGAACGGGAATCAAGCGCTGAACGTTCTCAACGTTTAGCCTCACAGAATTCCGGTACTTGGGCTAAGACGAGGACAAAGTCGTGGGTAACAGTTATCATCTATAAAGCCGAGGAGGTTGTTTGCAAAAATAAATATGATGCCCAAGCGCTGAACGTTCTCAACGTTTAGCCTCACAGAATTCCGGTACTTGGGCTAAGACGCGGACAAAGTCGTGGGTAACAGTTATCATTTATAAAGCTGAGGAGGTTGTTTGCAAAAATAAATATGATGCCCAAAATACTATTCCACGCGGACGAAGTCGCGGGCACAGCTAGTTAATATTATAAAAGCGAAAATGTGTTTGTTTGTTACGTCTTCACGTCTAAATGGCTTAACCGATTTTGATGAATTTTGTAACAGAGATAGTTGGGACCTTAAAGACGGACATAGGCTAATTCTAAAGTGAGAAATTAGGGAGGCAGAGGGAAGAAAAAGGATAACTTAGCTTTGCTTTTACAATAAATAAGGCGCAAGGGCGAAAACTACAGGTAGCAGGTACCTGCAAATCAGGAAAGGGGTTACCCCGAATTTAACGCGAGTGAAGCTGCGGGCAAAAGCTAGTTATCTATTAAGTGTTAAATTATTATATTATATTTGATTGATATCACAGATTGGTATAATTTGATGATCATTATTTAAATACAATATTTCTAACCCATTACCCACATTTCTGATTTAATCCATTATGCATAAGGAAAATTTAATAAATAACTAAGTTCCTCATTAATGGACTTCTAAACAAGTTTTCCTCCTTCGTCTGAATCTATTATTGCAATTTATTATATGCTTTACTGACATATTCATCTAATGCACCACTCATGTCACTCCCTCACGTCGTAAGGACTCATCATCAAGAAATCTTTGTGCAATAAGGATGGGACCTCCAGTCTAACCGGATGTATTTTTATCTAGCGATCGCCTATCTGCCTTCTACACACGTTTTGAAATTTGTGATATATACAGATATTTCAAACCAAATTATTTATTGTCCATAATAAAATTGATAGTTACAAAGTAAAGTAAACGATCAGATCCACGATACAATAACAAGCTCAAAGAATCGTGTTTGTAATATCCCACTTATCTAATATATAAAATTTCCGTGTCACAATGTAAGTTACCGTACTCCTCCGAAACGACTCGACCGATTCTTATGAAATTTTGGGTACATATTGGGTAGGTCTGAGAATCGGCTAACATCTATTTTTCATACTCCTAAACCTCAGCGGGTGAAACCGCTGGGCACAGCTAGTAATATTATAAATGCGAATGTTTGTGAGGATGTATGGATGTTTGTTACTCTTTCACGTCAAAACGGCTCAACGGATCTTGATGAAATTTGGCACAGAGGTAGATTATAGTCTGGAATAACACATAGAATACTTTCGATCACCACGCGGGCGAAGCCGCGGGCGCCAGCTAGTAAGACATAACTATGCACTAAGTGTTATAAACTACGTGAGGAGCTCGTGGCTAAATAAATAGCAGCCGCTCGGGTCGATCTTTAGGTTAAGCCGCGCTTGCCTAGGTTGGTCTGTGGATGGGTGACCACCCATTACATACCGAGTTTCCTCCGTGCCTCGGAAAACACGTTAAGCCGTTGGTCCCGGCTGTCATTTGTAGATCATTGACAGTCGTTACAGATAGTCAGTGTTCCGAAAGTCTGACAACCAGTCTTACCAAGGGGTATCGTATTACCCAGTATTAACTGGGTTGTGGAGGTCAGATAGGCAGTCGCTCCATGTAAAATACTGATATTCAGCTGTATCCGGTTAGACTGGAAGCCGACCCCAACATATTTGGGAAAAGGCTAGGCAGATGATGATGTTATAAACTACGTCTCAACATACATATTACGAGGAATTTGTATGAAGTATGCATTTACAAAATCAAAAGTCATTTATTCAAATTGGGCTGATAATCAGCACTTTTTGAACGTCATATTACAAGAGACAGTCCCACAAAAACGCCCTGCCCTTCGCCACTTCCTAGTGTTTTAGCTGGGAATACTTCGGTAATACACAAATAAATATCTACATGAAATACTGTATAATTAATCATATGGTATATAGAACTTGGTGGGTTAAAGGAAAAGGAATTTTGATGACCTAAATTTTTTTAAAAAATTTCGAAATAAGCTGTAAAACAGGTAATTAACATATTTGAGTAGAACTGGTGTTACCAGTTTGTGAATTTTCAGGTTCTAAGCCACTAAATGTTGGTCGTGCGGTCGACTGATCGTTAGTATCTGGATCTCCGTAAAGCGGCGGGCCAGTGACTTAATAAAAACTGAATAAACGAAAAAAAAAAACAAATAAGCTACTCAACATAAAGTATATTGACTTGGCTCGCGAGATTGTCGACATGTGGGATATGGACTCAGCGATCATTGTGCCGATAGTCGTTACAGCTAATGGACTAATTACCAACAGCCTCTACCAACACCTGAGGAGGCTCTTGTTAGGCAGCTGGATCAAGGGCTTTTTTTTTTTTTTTTTTTTTTCGGGTGGGAAATCATCCTATGACTTCCCCCGCTCTGGGTGGAGCGGGGGGGCATGTCAGACTTGTACTGACTAAAACCCACCCATGTTCCTTCTATTGCCCTTTACGTTCCGGGGCCGCGGTATCTCTTTCGAACAACCCGCAACCCCGGCAGGCGGAGGCTCTGGCAAGCCCCTCTGCTTTGCTGACTCTCTTTGAGGCGCGCGTGAAACACGAACGCGCCGTCGACACGGCCTGTCGTCAATCGACGGACGGACGGTGAACTACCCATTGCTCACCGCCCACAGGCCCGCATCTACGGTGGCCGGAAGTCGTCTCGCGGCGCCCGGCGCCATGGGCGTCTCCCGCGGCGGCTGGGTTGGGCAGATGTTCTCTCCCTCAAACGCCCGGCCACCTCCTAACGCCCGGCCACCTCCTAACGCCCGGCCACCTCCTTGGCTTGATACAGAAAGCGGTACTCCTGGACACGGCACCTAATGATAGGAGTTTCCTTTCTCTCAGAGAAGAGAGGGTTTCAGAACCCTGACTGCCGGTAGCTGGGACCCTGTTCCCGATACCGGTGGGTAACTATTTTTATATTTCAAAAATGTTTTCGTTTGTTTATTTTTTAATAAGAAATATGTAAAATTTTAAAAAAATTGTAAAAATAAATAAACGGAATATAATAAGAAATTTATTGTTTGAAGTTCCTTGCTCTGGAGCCCCGACCCGGCGTAGCTTGGACCCTGCGACCCGATACCAGTGGGCTACCATATTTTTTATGTGTTTTTAAATGTTTTTGTTTTGTAATCAGAAGTTTGAGAAATATCTGCCAATGGCTTAATTGCCAAGAGCCTCGACAAACACCTGAGGAGGCTCTCGTTAGACGGCTGGATCAAAGGCTTGATACAGAGAGTGGTACTCCTGGATACGGCTCGTATCGTAAGGCGGATCCTCTCTCTGGAGCCCTGAATGCCGGCCGGTAGCTTGAACCCTGTTCCCGATACCGGTGGGCTACTGTTTTTTTTATATTTTTAAATGACTTTTTCCTTTTTATCATTCTAAAATTAAATATTAAAAAAATATGTGTAAAAATAAATAAACAATCAAATCTGTTCAAATGAATAAACGAAATGATAATAAATTTACAAAATAACTTTTGTAGAAGATGAATGATAAGTCGTTACCCTCTGGTTTTTTAAAGGTTATTTGGGTCATAATGATTTAAATATTTGGTCATTCGATGTTTTTCAATATGACATACGATGCATCTAGATTGGGTTTTCCTTCTTAGATATTTTTTGTTTAAAAACGTTGCCCCACCTAGGAATTTCTCCTGTATTGTATGTGCGTTTCCAAACATTTAAACTCAAATTATACACAAACAGCCAGACCCGGAACAGCTATCTGTAGGTCATACAAATATTTGTTTGGAGCGAGAATGGAATCCGCGACACGCAGCGCAGCAGTCAATCGCTCAGTCACTGCGCCAACCATGCCGCCATAATTGTCACAATAAAAAATACAATTCAGTAGTTGGTACATGAAACTTTATTTCCGGAAGTCGGTGGCAAAAAAGTCAACGAAACCAACAAAAGCCACCGACTTCCGGAAATAAAGTTATTTTCCACTTTTTAGTTTTTTTTTTGGAAGTCGGTTTTATTTTTTGCAAAAAAGTTTTTTATTTCAGCATTTTTAGTTATAGTATTATTAGAAGTCGGTTAAAAAAACTTCCCTCGATTTCGCCAAGATTCCATAATCAGATCCCGACTTGGTGACTATGAGAGCAATTTGGAAAGCATAGGCTTTAAATTTTTTTTTGTTGATTTTTCAATAACCGCTTGTCCGATTTCGATCAAATTTTCATGGGACTATTTGGGAAGTATAACCTTTCCAACAAAAAAAGAATTTTCGAAATCGGTTGGCAAGCGACGGAGTTAAGCGCGAACAAACCTAAAAAAAACATACAAACATCCGAATTGAGAACCTCCTCCTTTTTTAGAAGTCGGTTAATTTGTTGGAAAGGTTCACTGAAAAACAATTGTTTTTTCAGTGAACTGTGTTTTTCCCCCTGAACCAGGCGGAGGACCTGCAACTCCGGGTATAGTATTCAGCTATAACATTCAGATCCATCTGAGGACGTTTGTGTGTAACTGCTTTACAATAAAATACCATCTACATTGGGTATTTCTTGTTAGATTAAATTGCATCACTGCAATCAATATAGTTGTAATTTGAAACTGGGATGTCGAACTAAACATAAAATTAATGATTTTATGTGTGGTTGAACTTTACAATTTATTAATAATATCACAAAATGCATTAATAATATTACATACGTAAGCAGCAATGATAATAGACGACACGGTTGGCGTAGTGGTTGAGCGATTGACTGCTGCGTTGCGTGTCGCGGGTTCGTTCCCCGCACGGAACAAATATTTGTACGGCCTACAGATAGTTGTTCCGGGTCTGGCTATTTGTGCATCTGAGTTTAAATGTTTGTAAACGTATCCATGACATACAGGAGAAACTCCAAGAGTGCGTAAACGTGTAAAAAAAAATATCAGGATGAAGGATGAAGAAGATGCAGTCAAGAAGACGGATGAAAATATATTGCATGCAGCAGGGATGACAATCTTGAGATGGATGTGTGGAATGACTAAAATGGATCATCATCTGCCTTCTCCTAACTATGTTGGGATCGGCTTCCAGTCTTACCGGATGCAGCTAAATACTGACTGCCTATCTGACCTCCAGAACCCAGTTAGTACTAGGTAATACGGTTGGGACACTAACCAACAGCATAACATGCTTTCCGAGGCACGGAGGAAACTCTGGTGTTGGTCCTGGCTGTTGTTTGTAGACGTTTGACCGTCGTTACCGATGATAGTCAGTGTCCTGAACGTCTAACAATCAATCTTTTTTTTTTTTTTTCAGCTGGGAAATCATCCAATGACTTCCCCCGCTCTGGGCGGAGCGGGGGGGCATGTCAGACTTGTACTGACTAAAACCCACCCATGTTCCTTCTATTGCCCTTTACGTTCCGGGGCCGCAGTATCTCTTTCGAACAACCCGCAACCCCGGCAGGCGGAGGCTCTGGCAAGCCCCTCTGCTTTGCTGACTCTCTTTGAGGCGCGCGTGAAACACGAACGCGCCGTCGACACGGCCTGTCGTCAATCGACGGACGGACGGTGAACTACCCATTGCTCACCGTCCACAGGCCCGCATGTACGGTGGCCGGGAGTCGTCTCGCGGCGCCCGGCGCCCGGGGCGTCTCCCGCGGCGGCTGGGTTGGGCAGATGTTCTCTCCCTCAAACGCCCTACGAGGGCACGGCGGTGCTCCGCCCACGCTGGGCAGATCGCCACTGTGTGCTCCACCGTGTCCTCCGGGCGATCGTCACAATGGTGACACCCGGGCGTTTCCTCCCGCCCGATGATGTGCAGGAACCTCCCGAAACTTCCGTGTCCGGTGAGGACCTGCGTCAGGCGGTAGGTGAGGACGCCATGACGCCTCTCCAGCCACTCCTCAAAGAGAGGACTTACCGCCACTACTGTGGCGTGCCCTGCACGGGGTTGCGACAGTCGCTCTCTCCATGCCACCATGAGATAACAATCAATCTTACGTTTTTCTTTATACCGATAAATGAAATTATATTATTTATGGTTCTTCTAACCCGGCAGACAGGTTGTTGGTTGCTTCGGAGATTGTTTCCGCCACTTCTTCTTCCCAGCTAAACATTACGAAGTGGCGAAGTGGGGTGGGCGTTTTGGTGGACTGTCTCTTGTAATTTGCCGTTGAAAAGTGCTGATTATCAGCCTAAGGGCTGATTTTTCAATAATTAGTTAACTATGTATGTTAAGAGTTAATATGACGTTTCGACACAGTGTCCATACAAAAACTGTCAAAATGACAAACCTTTTCGTAGGATAAAACTTAACTGGCGATTGACACCGGCCCTAATTTGAATCAATTTTGATTTTACCAGGTTTTATCATATTACCCATACAGGCTGGGTAGTGGAGGTCAGATAGGTAGTCGCTCCAAGTAAAATACTGGTATTCAGCTATGATTAATGATGTTTATTTAGCAAGTAGGTTATTACAAACACTTTTACACGTCTTTTTTTTATAAAAAAAATTAGATGCGACCGGTGTTTCGTACCCGACTACTCTGAGAAGAAACAGCCGAAACAAACTCAGAGGTCGTCGTACCGTAGAGAGTCTCTTTTAAGGTCCAGATAAAAAATCTTGGTCAACTTACATAAGGACTATGCAGATTAGTGTCTGAAATGGTCTTTTTAAGGAAGCACCACACAGATTGAGTGGAGCTGTCCATTCAGTGCAAGCTTTTGTCAGTTATCGTGTAGCTCGACTCATAAGCCAAGGAGCTCAACGACACGACGAACAATACCAAAAAAAGAACATTTGTGTAGGTCGCTGATAGTACTCAAACTGCCAGACAATCGTAAAAAACAAACAAAGTAAATGAAAGTAATGATCCTGCATCCGTATATGCTGGAAGCCCACCCCAACATAGTTGGGAACAGGCTAGGCAGATGATGAGGGCAGTGTATATGTAGAGCTATATTCATAAACCTTAGTTATACAGGTTACCTGATGCACTAGTCGCACGTAATGGGGAAACCAGTTTTAAAGATATGGAATACAGGTTCCAGCAGAAGTTACATATTTTTCCGATCAGACGAGAGAGCTTGTTAATTTGTATTCCTATATGTATTGTATTCATAAAATTACGTAAAAAAACATTTAAAAATTAAATTTATTTAAAAATTATAAATATAAAAATAGTGGTATCGGGAGCAGGGTCAATGAATAACTATTATGCGACTAATAGTAATATTTTTATGTCTGCATATAAGACTATGTACCTACACACGAGACATATCAACCTGTAGAAAACCAGTTTAAGCTGAACTCTTAACAACGTATCGTACACCTTGGATTTCCCGTACGATGAGAGATCCGCATAAACTGGTTTAGTATAGGTTGATGTGTCGTCGTGTGTATCTATTATATTATTAACAGGCCTGTTGGTCTAGTGGTTAGTGGCCCTGACTGCTGAGCCAGAGGTCGTGGGTTCGATTCCCACCCAGGACAAACTTTGTGTGATGAGCATGATTGTTTGTTCTGTGTCTGGGTGTGATTTATCTATAATATGTATGTATTTATAAATTATATAAGTATGTATATCAGTTGTCTGGTTACCATAACACAAGCTCTGCTTAGCTTGGGATCAGATAGCCGTGTGTGAGTTGTCCCAAGATATTTATTTTTTTTATTTTATTTTTATTGTAAATTCGTATAAATTTATATTTACCTATACGATATTGTTTTCATATTTAAAAACATCCAGTGGTTTCTCTCACAAAAGCGATTAACAGAAATAGCAATAGCGTAATCATATTATGTGTTTGTTTACGCATTTCTACCGTAGTGTGACGCAGAGACAAAACATGGTAAGTAGGTGCAATAACAGATAAAGACGATTCTAGAAAATATAAGAATAATGTATATACCTACGTACATAAAACAAAATTATATAAAGCTAAAGAGACCATAACAAGAAAACAACTAGAATTTATTACTGAGACGAATCTATCAAATTGCATATGTCATAACATATTATAAAGACGAAGGTTTTGTATACGCCTGCGTTGTGTATGTTTGTTATTCCTTCACTCTCAAACGGCTTATCGCAATTTAATGTAATTTTGAGTGTAGGTATATCCTAATATTACAAATACGAAAGTTTGTGAGGCTATATTGAAATTGAATGGTTGTCTTGAAAAGATCGCTTTTAGCGATAAGACCGCCCATTGTGTCACCCTATTTATAAGTTGTTTAATGTTATTCTTGTTATTTGTATGGTGTACATAATAAAGAATATTCTATTTATCTATCTATCTATTGCTGTTTGTCTCTTTCACGCATAAACTTCTGATTGGATTTTGCCAAAACTTCTCACACACCATCCTTACTTCCTTACTAATATTATAAAAGCGAAAGTGAGTTTGTTTGATTGTTTGTTACCTCTTCACGCTTTAATGGCTACACCGATTTTGATGAATTTTGGTACAGAGATAGTTGGGAACCAGGAGACGCACATAGGCTATTTTTTTTAAAAAAGTGGAGTGTGAGGGAGAAAGAGGGAAGAAAAGGGAAAACTTAGCGTTGCTTTTACAAATCAATAAGGCGCAAGGGGAACTGTGTTACCCCGAATTTAACGCGAGCGAAGCCGCGGGCAATAGCTAGTTGTTTATAAACTGGATTAACACATAGGCTATCTTTTTATCCCGCGTGAAACCGCTAGGCGCAGCTAGTATTATTATGAGAGTCGATGACTTAATATCATTTTGTATTATAGTCTGCACTAGCTGGTGCCTGCGGTTTCTCCCGCGTAATGATCGAAAAAAAGTATCCTATGTGTTGTTCCAGACTATAATCTATCTCTGCGCTAAATTTCATCAAGATCCGTTCAGCCGTTTTGACGTGAAAGAGTAACAAACATCCATTCATTTAAACTTTGGAATTTAATAGTGAAATGCGGTAGTGACTCTATCATTGGCGTATATTATGACTAGCTGTGCCCAGCGGTTTTCTCCGTTGCTTATCTCCTTAGTTTCGTTGCGTAATGTTGTATAGTGTAATATTTCCGTGAAAAAATTCAATCCGGCCTAAGAATATCGTTCTCCCATACAATCTTTGCCACCCTCTTTCACCATTAGCGGTTTAATTTAGCAAAGTGCCATCTTAGTGAGTATCATCTTTCTAGAAGGATTCTCCATACAACATTTGAGACTCTTAACACTTGTAGTTTCTGAGATTTGGTGATGAGTGAGTGATTTTCTCTATTATATAAATAGACTAGCGATCAGTCCCGGCTTTGTACTCTATCTTCCTCTTAAAACACTATCCTTACTATAATATTATAAAAGCGAAAGTGAGTTTGTTTGTTTGTTTGTTTGTTTGTTTGTTTGTTTGTTTGTTTGTTACCTCTTCACGCTTTAATGACTAAACCGATTTTGATGAATTTTGGTACAGAGATAGTTGGGAACCAGGAGACGGACATAGGCTATTATTTTTTTTAAAAGAGTGGGATGTGAGGGAGAAAGAGGGAAGAAACGGGAAAACTTAGCGTTGCTATTACAAATCTATAAGGCGCTACCGAATTTAACGCGAGCGAAGCCGCGGGCAAAAGCTAGTCTATTATAAAAACCGCATCAAAATCCGTTGCGTAGTTTTACAAATCTAAGCATACATAGGGACAGACAGACAGCGAAAACTGACTTTGTTCTACACTATCTTGTGATAACCACTTATAATATATTTAACTTTAGAACAAAATCACGTCATTAAATATTATTACTACTTATAAAAACAAAAAAAAAAAAACTTGATACCTTCAAATAAAATTGACCTCAACCGATGCACACGGTCAAACACTTTTTAGCAACACTTCCTCGATAATCCTTTCACTTTTGATATTAAACCTCGCATAAATGAAGACTCTTTTGAAGAAAATATTTTTCAAAACGTTTTTTTAAATATTTAAACAATTCTATTCGAAATTTTTGTACAGTCTGTCCTGCATGAGAGTTAGGACACTACTATATCATTTTGCTTTGATTATGTATGTGTTTTGTTTATATGTGTGTGTATATCAGGTTTGAGTTTGCAACTCGACTGGCTAGTTATAGCTCGCTCCACTGGTTCTGCAGTAATGTTAACATTTTGAATTTTGAAATTGGAAAATAAAGAATTTTGATTTTTTGTTTGTGGTGGGTTGCAACTTAAAATAAGCACCATCTGATATGTTGTAATGAATGAATAATTTCTTAATTATGTACCTTGTGATAAACGGAATTGTATAAAATCTGGTTCTTCAAACCGGACAGACAGATGTGTTGCTAAGAAGTTTCTTCCGCCACTTCTTCTTCCCAGCTAAAACACTAGGAAGTGGCAAAGGGCAGGGCGTTTTTGTGGGACTGTCTCTTGTAATGTGACGCTCAAAAAGTGCTGATTATCAGCCTAATTTGAATAAATGACTTTTGATTTTGATATGATTTTTACCATCCGATAGTATGCTGATAAATGGCTTCAATAATTAATTATGAGATTGTTTTTTTTGACGTGATAACGTCTTTAAAATCGTTTTAGTCGGGTGACATGTTTAGAAACTTGTGTCACACCAAAACCTCACGAGCGCGATCGCGCCTCACGAGCGCGATCGCGCTCGTGAGGTTTAGTTATCACGTAAACATCTCGATCGTAAACCTACTTTACAAACAACCAATTTTTTAAACTGAAGAAATGGGGCGCTCTTACTCATTGCTTTTTTCCGGATAGGATATCATCAAATAACTTCCCGCGCTTTGGGCCGATAATAAGAATTTTACTGACTAAAACCCACCCATTTTCGGTCTTTTGCACTTCATCCCCAGCAGGAACCTTATTCGTTGCTTAAAGTTTTATTTTCCGATGCATGGAGGAAACTCGGCATGTAATTATGTGGTCACACATCCACAGAACAACCTAAGCAAGCACAGCTTACCTGATCTCTTCTAGACAAGCTTACAACAACAACATTAATTTAATTTCGGGCAACTTAAGCCCATACATAAATACCTACCTTCCCGACAAACAAAATATTTCTCGCTTAACTTATCAATTAAATAACATTAAATCACATTTTTTTGTACCCTATCACAATGTTGTCGTATTTTACCCAAAGGTTGACTGGTAAAGAATGTCTTATGGCATTAAGTCCGCGTATGTAACACAATTGTACAGACGCCTGCACATCAAGCTACTACAATCTGTCAGATTTCTTTGATAGATTTTCGACTTTATTTCTAAAGTATTAGGTTCAAGGTTCATTGGGAAAAATTTACAGTTTCGGGTAGCTTGACCTGCTGGCGTCTGTACATGAAGTATAAATAAATAGATAATAATTATTACGTCATAAGATATATTATATATGATAGACATAGTCTGCTTTGGTGACCTTGAAACCTAATCAATGTCATAAGGTTAATTACAACAAGGTAAGCCACTCGACTTTTGACCCTGACTGACAGTTAAAACTACACAAAAACAGAACTTGTTTATAAGATGTTGTTAATGCTCTTTTGCTCCCACAGAGCTAGTTATGTTGATTGTCTGAGTTTGTGAGAATTGTAAAAAAAAGTGTAGTGCAATGGGTAGAAGCGTGAGGTTGAAAAACCAGCTTGTAACTGTCCCACCGCTGGACAATGGTCTTTTCTCCAACAGAGAAGGCACGAGAATTGGGTAGTTGACACCATTAACCAATAATTTAAAGACACAATTTTTCTGAAAGAACACGTTATTCTAGACCTGAGAACTCCATTCATTTCAAAATAACTTTAAAATTCGATTTTTAGTTGCTTTTAAATCAATAAATAGTTGCGTCATTGACTTGACAAAATAGTGACGTCATCTTTTGCGAGTCCCATACAAAATCTATGGGGGAATCGCGTTTTGACAGCTCATAAAAAGTATGTCAATTGATTGGTGGTGTCAACTACCCTATTGATCACCACGCTTGCTCAAGACGGGTTAGCGATTTCAGCCAGTACTTATACAAGTCCAGGTTTCCTCATGAAGTTTTCGATGTACACCTAGTTTATTTTTATTGATTTTTAAAAAATAAAAAAAAATAAGATTCGATTAAAAGACCTATCATCTCAATTTTGAAATAAACTACGCCTTTGTACTCTTTGTTGTTTTTTATGATGTTTCTTTGTGTTTTCTCCTGTGTGTACATAAATCTTTACTAATATTATAAAAGCGAAAGTGAGTTTCTTTGTTTGTTACGTCTTCACGCCTAAATGGCTTAACCAATTTTGATGAAGTTTGGTACAGAGATAGTTGAGAGCCTGGAGACGGACATAGGCTAGGCGAAGAAAAGGGAAAACTTAGATTTGCTATTACAATAAATAAGGCGCAAGGGCAAAAACTACAGGTTGCAGGTAACTCCAAATCAGGAAAGGGGGGAACTGTGTTACCCTGAATTTAACACGAGCGAAGCCGCGGGCAATAATAAATAAATATGAAATAAAATAAATACATATACTATAATATTTTTTTGTTGTTGCTTCTAATTCCAATTCAGACAAATAAGTATTGTTAAAAGACGTGTCCCATCTCTAAATTCCTTGGTAATGACCGCCGAGCGATGCCATTGGACGGTGCATCGTGCATCGATCCGTAATTACGGTGCGCCTGCGCAACTCGTTGCTTTTCCATTCCTTTTGTAAGTACTGACAACCGCACGCCGATGGTATGTTTGCGAAAACATGTTTAACTAGTTGCTGTAAGGGCGATTTTCGTGTTAAAAGTGTGATGTGGAATGTGGTGGACTGTATCAGAATATTTTTATTAAATGTTTTGCTGTTTACAGTTTTTTTTAAAATCCGGTTTCAGACTGTGTAGCCAATTTTATTGCTATTATTAAAATGCAAAAATTTTTTGTAACCCCGGACTAGTCGTAAGCTTAGCGTGTAACTATTTGTACATTGTGCATTAAATATGCAAATAAATATAATCAATAGGTACTTCACTCTTATAAGCTGGACATATGTGTGCATTAAGTATATAAATAATCAATTTGAATTGAAATTTACGGTTTTGTTATTGACTTGTGCAATAAGTTTATATTTTATTTTAATAAACCTGTACAGACGAGCCATTTATTAAGTTTTTCCTGCAGTTTTTGCGTGCCAATAAAGCACCTACTTTGGAAACATGTTTTGTAATGACTTTTTGAATTCCAATAAATCAAGAATCGCCAAGACTGTTTTGTTTAAGTTTTCCTGTATTAATTGGTAAATGTATAGCAAAACATTAAAATATTTATGAGTGACTAGCTTCCGCCCACGACTTCGTCCACGTGGCTACTACTACGTGTTTACTTTGGGCTAACGCTAACTTTAACCGGCGTGATCCGAATGAATGAACTATCTCTGTACCAAAATTCATTATAATCGGTTAAGCCGAAATAATAAGTAGTATTTAGGCGTGCAGACAAACTCACTTTCGCTTTTATAATATTAAGCAAGGATAGTAGACGGGACAAGACGAAGAAAATCGTAATCCAATACTTGTTATCACTTAGCAAAGAGATTCAAAAAAACTTGTAGTAGTTTTAATATTTCCATAAATAAACATTTGATCCCGAACGTTTACGAATTTGACACACAAATACTACGATCAGATTTGTTACCAAGTAGTGTAGGCCAGCCATTGGTTTCAATTTCAAAAAGCTTCCCATTGGTTTTTTGTTTTTTTTTTTAAAGCGTTGCTCCACTCTAGGGATTTCTCCTGTATCGTGGGTGCGTTTACAAACATATAAACTCACATACACAAACAGCCAGACCCGAAACAACTATTTGCAGGTCATACAAATATTTGTTCCGTGCGGGAATCGAACCCGTGACACGCAGCGCAGCAGTAGATCTCTCAGCCACTGCGCCAACCGTGCCGTCAAATTATTAATGCCGCCATTAAACAGATAAGCATGATATATTTACTGGAACACAAGTATTATAAATAACTACAACATTACATTTAAAAATAAAATATTATAAAAATTCACACCATACATTAACACAGTTCAAGCAAAACCGCCTTTCTAAAATGGCGCTATATTAAATCAAATCATCTTTATTCTGGATCTTAAGAGAGTGTACATAATGCAGCAGGTGTTAAGGCGCTGTACAAAGCAAACACTTCGTAAAACGTCTAGTTTTTCGTCGCAAAGTTAGCCGTATCTGTACATGCCACTAGCCAAAAAAAAAATTACAGTGTATAGTTCAATACATAAAGTAAAGAGTTAAACAAAATAAGTTTACAAAAGTGGTCTAGTACTACGAAAAAAAAATTGTTTAAAAAGACCAAGAAAAAATTTTTTTCCTCTAAAAATTATCAATTTTTTCAGCGACAACCATCATATTTTTTATATCTATAACAAAGAAAATTGTATAGACTAAAGAGATATCTAAAATTTTTCAAACATTGAGCTGTATTTTTTTTTATATTCAATAAAAACTGCAAAATGACCTATCCTATGACTATGTGGGAAAGAGATGGCGCTAGACATCCTGTATAGATCTGTCTCTTTCTCACACCGCAATGACTTTAAAACTATTTTGGTTTAAAACATCATGACCCAATTTTTTTTTGCTGATGGGAAAATTTCAAATAACTTCGGTCTGGGTGGAGCGAGGCAGACTGTCAGACTTTTACTGACTAAAAAAGGGCAAAAGTAGAACATGGGTGGGCCCATGTTCCAAGTTATGCCCTTTATGTTCCGGGGCCGCGTTATCTCTTGAACAACCCGTAACCCCGGCAGGCGGTGGCCCTGTCAAGCCCCTCTGCTTTACACTCAGCTGGATTGGGTGCAGTTGCTACGGTCATACGCTACGCTATCGTAGCTACGTAGTGAATAACCGAACGGCTACGCGACTACGCGTCGTCAATCTTCATTATTTTTAAGACTTTGTTGAGTGGCGGACGTGTTTTGTGGGAGGCTCTGAATAATATTGTTTTGATAGTCCTTTAAGGGGTTTCCTACAAAAAAAGTTTGAATATATACGTTTTTCAAATGGTACCTAGCATAAAGGGCATAAAAAAAAATACTTAAAATAATGCAATACTGTGGTTTATTCTCTTCAATTTCAAATACCTATTTTTGTATATAGTTTATTGAAATAAATACAGACAATATTAAAAATGTATTTTTTTGTGAATTTTTTTATTATATTTATATGGTATGAGCACGCCGAAATGTGAATTTATGTGATCAGTATGAATGAATATTAATTCTACCGTTTAATATTATAAAATAAAGAGCGTTTGTTTTTTTTTTATTTTTGTTGGTTCTAGTCCCGGGCGAGGCATGCGAGTTTTAGAAAATCTTTGAATGCAGTTTTTGTTTCTTTAAAAAAATAAAGGAATGTCTCCTTTAAATAAAATTAACTGAAAACTGACATCGACATCATCATTTTCCTGCCCTTGTCCCTTTCTATTTGGGGTCGGCGCAACATGTTTTCTTCTTCCATTCTCCCCTATCAGACGTCACGGCATCATTTACTTCTTTCTCCTTCATATCATTCCTTACACAATCCATCCATCTTTTCTTTGGCCTTCCTCTCGCTCTCCGTCCATCAACATTCAGATCCATCACTCTTTTAGTCACATGTGCTTCATCGACATCAGAAGCTGACATCGACATTGCCAGAAAAAAGCTAGGCGTATAATGAAACAATTAAACATCCTTACTTAATAATATATAATATTAATATTTAATATTTATTTTATATATATATACATGTTACTGTAAAAGCCCGAACTACGGTAAATCTTAAGATTTTCCAGTAAAACCTAAGATTTACCGACATGAGTTGGTAAATGTAAGTATTTATTATGAAGGGACGACTTTTTCGGACTTATACCATTCCAATTCAGTACATGCTAGGTTTTACCAATGTAGACTGGTAAATGTTGGTTTTAGGAATAACAATAAGGCGTAAAAATTATTTGATATATTTATCGTTTAGCATAATGTTTAAAACTCCGAATTTACAATGGCATACTTTTAAGATGGTTTAGTAGATGATTTAGTATAATTACGATTGGCTGAGTTCAAATTTAGCATTATATCGTTTAGCATAATGTTCATTTAGAGCGATGATTATTTGGTATAATTTCACTTTTCATACTATGCAGATGCAGAATTTCATTAAGAATAACTTTAATAGGCATTAAGTCTTTAAACTGACATGGTCACTAAAATTATTATTAACGGTTAAAACCGGGTATTTACCATGTTTGTTATTTATTTTGAGTTTCCAATATGTTGGCGTAAACTGATACAGTGAGTTACAAATTATACAAAAAATATTAAGGCAAAATAAGATTTTTTGGGAATAAAATAGAAAAAAAGATATTTTATTTAGTAAGTTACCCGAAACTGAAGTATCTACATTAGGTTAATTCCTTAACAAAAAGAAATGAGTAGGTTAGGTTAGGTTAAAACTGTGACCCCTACGGCAGAAACGACTTGCATTAATAGAAAAAAAAAGATTGTTTTTAGTAGGTTACCCGGAACTGAACTATTTAGATTAGGATAATTATTTATTGAATTAAATGACATTATTTCAAAGAAATAAACAATTTAAATAAATGGCAACAAATAATGACAAAGATGATTCTAACTAGAAAACTTTCTGCGATATGACAATTCTGTCGTTTAATGATTATCGATATGAAATATATGCCAAAAGACGATTCTGGCTGTGAACTTACTGCGATATGATGTTTCTAGTTTTAAATATTATGATGAAATATGTCTAGAGATGATTCTGACTTACAAAATTATGAGTTTTTAACAAATTTTTGCGGAATGAAGTTTATGCTATCCGTTGTTATGCAAAATAAAATTATGATATAAAAAGTTCTGCTATAAAGGGTGACCCAATTTTTTTCGACATTTACCGTTCCTTTAATGTAAATCCTAAGATTGACCAAGTGAATGATGGTAAAAGTTCGAATCCCAAACTTTTATGGACATTTACCAATCATAATCGGTAAATCTTAGGTTTTACTGGAAAATCTTAAGATTAACCGTAGTTCGGGCTTTTACAGTAACATATATATTATAAATATTATAAAAGCGAAAGTGAGTTTGTTTGTTACCTCTTCACGCTTTAATGGCTAAACCGATTTTGATGAATTTTGGTACAGAGATAGTTGGGAACCAGGAGACGGACATAGGCTAATTTTTATTTTAAAAAAGTGGGATATTAGGGAGAACGAGGGAAGAAAAGGGAAAACTTAGCGTTGCTATTACAAATCAATCAGGCGCAAGAGCAAAAACTGCAGGTCTGCTTGGTGTGTTATACTGAATTTAACGCGAGCGAAGCCGCGGGCGAAAGCTAGTATTTACATAAATTCAATCCATCAAGTAAAGATGTGCTCAAAGTAAGATATAAAGCGGCAATTCTGTAATAAACCAACTACAAACTTGGTGTTCCTCTCACATCAGCTCAAAGCTAACAACGAAACGACGATACATGTAGTTTCACTGCATACAGGTTTAATCAGCACGATGAATGGCATCCATGTAGTCTTCGGGGAGTTTTGGCGGGTTACATTTTACAACGCAGTAATCATTGAACTCCTGATAGCGTCGAATTCTTTTTTTTTTGCTGATGGGATATCATCAAATAACTTCACTGGGAGTGTCAGACTTGTACTGACTAAAACCTGCCTATGTTCCTACTTTTGCCGTTTTTGTTCCGGGGCCGCGGTATCTCTTTCAAACAACCCGCAACCCCGGCACGCGGTGTCCCTGGCAGGCCCCTCTGCTTTGCTGACATCTCTTTGCGGCGCACGTGGAACACTAACACGCCGTCGACACGGCCTGTCGTCAATAGACGGACGGACGGTGAGCTACCCATTACTCACCGTCCACAGGCCCACATCTACGGTGGCCGGGAGTCGTCTCGCGGCGCCCGACGCTCGGGGCGTCTCCCACGGCGGCTGGGTTGGTTTGAGGTTCTCTCCCTCCTGCAAACGCCCGGCCACTTCCTTCGCTAGCATGACTGCTTCGCAGAAGGAGGTGACCGCTTCCCATTCCTTCTCGCTCCGGGCCATGGGCTAAACCAGGGCCGGACGCGAGAGATCGCCGCTGCCGATCGTCTCTACGAGGGCCCGGTCCTCCGCCCAAGCTGGGCAGACCGCCACTGTGTACTTCACCGTGTAGTAAGTATGTGTTAAGTCATGATGCATCAACCACAAATAAATTGGAATAAGGGCAGAAGAATGATGATTTTTAATGACATTCAATCTTAGAAAAAGCAATTCCGAGGACGACTACACAAATAAAAGACTTTTTCAGTCACAGGGGGGCCAATCTTAGCTCGGCCAATCTGTCCTCCGGGCAATCGTCACAATGGTGACACCCGGGGTTACGCACCCCTCTGCCTACCTCTTTGAGGATTACAGGCGTGATGTTTCACTATGTTATTTTACATTTCTGTTAAAGACGTAAGTTCCCCTTACTTTGGGTAATAAATATTGCAGAGAACCTCAAGGGGAGTAAATATAGTAACCTTAATGGTAGGTAACTATATTTTCGAGCCGTTTGGGGTTGAAACTCTGAAACCGTAGGGTCTTTGTACTCACAGCCTTTATAAAGATACTAGCTTTTGCCCGCGGCTTCGCTCGCGTTAAATTCGGGTTAACACAGTTCTCCTTTCCTGATTTGCAGGTACCTGCTACCTGCAGTTTTTGCCCTTGCGCCTTATTTATTGTAATAGCAAAGATAAGTTTTCCTTTTTCTTCCCTCTATCTCCGTCAATTATCACTTTAAAAAAAATTGCATGTTTCCGTCTCCAGGGTCTCAACTAACTCTGTACCAAAATTCATCAAAATCGGTTTAGCCATTAAGGCGTGAAGACGTAACAAACAAACTTACTCACTTTCGCTTTTATAATATTAGTAAGGAGTAAGGATTTCAAAACGTTTAGTTGACGCCTTCCCGTGACTCAAGGGCTGGCTTTTATTTTAATTATCTTTTTAGTTTTTAATAAAACGTTGCCCCACACTAGGAATTCCTCCTGTATCGTGGGTGCGTTTACAAACATTTAAACTCACATAAACAAACAGCCAGATCCATACAAATATCTGTTTCGAGTGGGGATCGAACCCGCGACACGCAGCGCAGCAGTCGATCGCACAGCCACTGCGCCAACCGTGTCGTCAATTTTGAACAAAGGCTAAGCGTTGCCATATAACGTGGCAACAAGGCCAGTCTCTTGGGGACATTGCCAACTGACAGCCTTAAGGACGAATTTTTTGGCGCTATTTTTTAGTTTATTTGTAAGTTAGTTTCTCTAAGTTATTTTAATTTGTTTTTGAAATACGAATAAAACGATATCCTACTTTAATATTATACATACGAATGTTTGTCTCTCTTTCACATCAAAACGGCTGAACGGATCTTGATGAAATTTGGCCCAGAGGTAGATTATGGTCTGGAATAACACATAGTTTTTTCGATATCACGCGGGTTAAGCCGCGGGCACCGCTAGTTGTAAATAATGCAGGAAAACAAGCCAAGCAAGGACTTACACGTTGGCCTAAAAGTGGGTTTATGTAAAATATTATTTAGCTGGCAAAAAGTCCCCCCTCACGATTCAATAGGATTCGTGGGCCATTGTTTAAAAGGATAGGCACATAATGCAAAATGGACGGAAATCTAAATACGTTAAGTAATTACAGAGGAAATTAGACGAACATCTTCAATTCAGCGTTCGTTCTTACCAAACTGGTTCATTTAAATTACTTTATAGATTTTTAGGGATCCGTAATTTTTGTGTTTTATTGAAGTTCAGAGACGTTAGAATAAGTGTTGGGAGACAAACAGCCAGATGACTGATATGACATTCAAAATTGCGGATTATGAAATCTTTTTTTTTGTCGGATGGAAAATCATCAAATGACGCCACGGTTGGCGCAGTGGCTGAGCGATTGACTGGTGCGCTGCGTCTCGCGCGTAGTTGTAGTAGTTGTTTCGGGTCTGGCTGTTTGTGTATGTGAGTTTAAATGTCTGTAAAAGCACCCACGATGCAGGAGAAATTCTTAGTGTGGGGCAAATTAAAAAAAAAACGACGAACGACACGGTCTCCCGCGGGTTGCCTTGAGGAGGGGATTAGGAGGCCTAGTGGCGTACTTTCAAAAAAGCTTACAAATTTTACTTGCTCTTATAATCTTAATTATTTTAGTGCTTCTGAACAATTTACTTGAGATTGTAAAATTTGTTTTATTTCTAACGAGAAATCACAAATGAATCATCTCGCTGTCTGTGGAGCGGAAAGAAGTGCCAGATTCCGATGGGCTGTAGGATTGTTGGACAGAGTTACCGTGGCCCTTGAAGAAAAAGGACTAAACAAGGAACCTGGATGGGTTTTAGTGAATCCGGATCGGGACAAGTTATTTGATTTTTAAAGTGAAACTTTTATACATCGTCTCATACTTTTTCGTCTGTGTGTTGCATGTCGCGTGACAGTCGGCCGTGGAGTAGGGACGTCTAAATGTCTAAAATGTGAAAAAAAGTTTCACTTTTACTGTGGTTTCATAAAACCACACAATCCTTTCTTACCTTACCCTTGCTTTACCTATAAGCCCAACAAAGGTGTTTTAAAAATAGGACCCAACCATTTCATAATACCTTTGAGAGATCATACCCATAGGATATTTTTGTTTTGTGTGGGTGAATAAGTCCAATAAAAAATACCTCTGTCCCTAATCTATTTCCTACAGCAAACATTCTTATCTAAATGTAAAGAACCCACTTCATAAATCCGATTAGCACCTACCCGAATCTCCACAAAGAAAAGCCTATCAAAAGTACACAAAAAAGCGAGGGAAAATCTCCCCGAAAACCGCGTTTTTACCAAAGAATTAAAACACAATGAATGCTTGCCGCGACGGCACTTAAATGAAAAAGATTGTATATCATTAGTATACGGGAGGGTTTAAATTGAAGTTGGATGGAAAAATATACATTGGATAATGTAGGTTCGTTTTAGGGTTCCATACCGTAAACGGTAGTCAGCGTTCCGAAAGTCTGACAACCAGTCTTACCAAGGGGTTTCCCCTTGGTAAGACTGGTTGTCAGACTTTCGGATTACCCAGTACTAACCGGGTTGTGGAGGTCAGATAGGCAGTCGCTCCATGTAAAATACTGATATTCAGCTGCATACGGTTAGACTGGAAGCAGACCCCAACATAGTTCGGAAAAGGCTAGGCAGGTGATGACCTTAAAAAGAAAAAAACTGGAGCCCTTATAGGGTCACTTTGTTGTCAGCCTGTCTGTCGGTCTGTCTGTCAAGACCCTATATCTCGGGAACGCGTGAAGGTATTGAGCTGATTTTTTATTACCAAATACTGACGTTTGCGGTTCCTTGTTAGTGTAAAATTAACCCTCTAAGTCTACGCAATCCTACTAATATCCTACTATAATAAGTATTAGAAATGCGAAAGTTTGTGAGGATGTATGGATGGATGTATAGATGTTTATTACTCTTTCACGTCAGAACGGTTGAACGGATCTTGATGAAATTTGGCACAGAGGTGGATTATAGTCTGAAATAACACATTTTTTTTTCGATATCACGCGGGTAAAGCCCCGGGCGGCGTATTGCCATTGTGTATATCAGTACAGACACCCATAGTCTGTACTAGATCACTTTGTGCTCTTAAAAATAACAAATACTCTAAAGCAAACTACGTATAACTACAGACCAGTCTGTATAAGTATACAGTTTGCTTGCATATTTTTAAAGCAAACTACGTATGACTACAGACCTGTCTGTATAAGTATACGGTTTGTTCGCATATGTCTAAAGCAAAATGTGCTCTCACTGATTACTACCTATCAAAGTGGCTCGACGGAGCCCCGCTTCGCGGGGCTCCTACCTCTGCATTCAAGGTTTAAAGTAACCTAACACGAAGGGGATGGCGGGGTCTTTCAGACCCCGCCATCCCCTTCGAACCTAACCTGTCCATGTCGGGGTGCCCCAAGTCCCGAGCTCTCACTAATTACTACCTATCAAAGTGGCTCGACGGAGCCCCGCTTTGCGGGGCTCCTACCTCTGCATTCAAGGTTTAAAGTAACCTAACACGAAGAACCTAACCTGTCCATGTCGGGGTGCCTACTACGGCAAATTGTCTGTACTCGTATGTGTTTTGCTCTCACGAATTAGAGCAAAGTGTATTTTATTTCAGTCTGTCTCTGTACTGATATGCAGTATGCTCTCTAGCTACAAGAGCATATTGCGTGCGATTACAGAGCAACCCCTGTCTGTGCTAGTATACATTATGGCAATACGCCCCCGGGCGCCAGCTAGTCAAATATATGGCTGTTTATGTCGCATTTGTCATACATTCGCAAAGAAAATCAAACCTATTGGGTACTTCCCGTTACCTAGAATCATGAAGTTTTGCAAGAAGTAATTTCAAAGAGCAACAAAATAACGAAATTTCGAAATTCAACATAAAAAATGTGACTACAAACTCAATTTTTTTAAAAAGTGACTGACAGATATGAAATCAAAAATTAAAATCATTTATTTCAAGTAGGCCAGTTACAGGCACTTTTGAACTGTTGAAACATTGACAACAATAAAAATGAAGCTACAGTCCCGGTCACAAGGCATAATAACTGTGAAAGTACTGTAGTTGCCCATTCCAAAGCGTAGATCTCTATGGAGAAGAATGGGCAAGACACTCTTTTAAATCAGAATATTGTTACAAAACCTTGGTTACATCATTCTGATTGTTCAAGTAAATATTAGTTAATATTTTTGCCAATAGATGGCGTTGTTAGTTGAGCGCCGATTTGTGAATCTCGGTGTTAAGATTCTCCGGCGTTCAACTAGGTCAAATATGTTTTGTTTTTTTTTGGTGAAAGCATCAAGCACTGTGATTGTTCTATTGTACGCGCTTAATATACAGTCTGGAGTTTCAATTTCAATTAACTACCCCGCTCTCAAATCGACCATTTCGGGTTTTGTTCAGATGTCCAACGGCTTTTAAGTTTGTATATACAGTTTATCTTTTCGTTAGAGCCTTAGAGCAATGTTCAGTACTTTGAGAGGTTACCTACAACGGAACGGAAACCTCGGCATCCGAATCCGACTCGTACTTAGCCGATTTTGTTATTTACATAAATTAGGTTTTCTTAGGTTCAAATAAATTACATCGGTCTCTGTAAATGCTTTGTAATTTAATAGATACTGGAGAATTTTTGTTTTAAAACAGATACTAGCACATACCCGCGGCGTTGTTCGCGTAAAATTTGGTAATTGTCTCACAGGATTGTTTTACAGTGAGTGTTAAGTTTGTTTTTGAAATTCAAATTCTGTATTGTAAAAAAAAATCTCTTTAAAGGTACTTCCCAAACCACCAATTTAATGCAACCATTAACGCAATATTTTCAATGCATTTTTACAATAAAACGTGAATTTTCACCCCAAAAAAGTGTTTTTCCAGCGAAAAAAAAACCTTTAAGTACTGTAAGATATGCGCTAAATTACTATAGTAAAAAGCAAATTAAATCCTTTTAAAATTATATTTTTGGAACGAAGTTCCTTATCGCACGTTGCGAAAGGGGACAAGGCGGAATAAAATAAGACCCAAAGTGTAACGACACTTTTTGCTTAAGACCAAAAGTTGTAACGACACTTTTTTTTGTTATAGTTGTAAGTCGTGCGGCGTGTGCGCGTGTTTCTCTGTCTGTCTATCTCTTAAAGAAAGCAAGTCAGTTATTTTCGTTTCGTCTTTCTATTTCGCATTTAACAGTGTGGTGTCGCGACGATTATTTTTGTTGAGTGTATATAGGTTTCTTGTACATAATAAATAATAACATCGCTCCATCCAGGTGTCCCTTGACACCGCTCAAGTTTTTTTATATTATATTTTGAAAGATACATCTCACACGTCCTACGTCATTTCCTTTTAATAATTCTTTAATTAAAACTTTTAATATTCGAATCACATATCAAAACAAAACCAGCCTGCACTCAGTTTTGACTTAGGTTTAAAACCTCTTATTCCTCTTACAGTACTGTAAGAGGTTTTATACCTTAACCAAAGCCGAATGCTGGCTGGTTGGCCATGCCAATACTCAGGTTGTTTTAAATAAAGAATAGAAAAACAGAGACTAGAAATGGAATAGGAAGTGTGAGATGTATCTTCCAAATCCTTACTAATATTATAAAAGCGAAAGTGAGTTTGTTACGTCTTCACGCCTTAATGGCTGAACCGATTTTGATGCATTTTAGTACAGAGATAGTTGACCCTGAAGACGGACAAAGGCTTTTTTTTAAAAAAAGAAGAAAATGGAGGGAGATGAAGGAGAAAGAGGGAAGAAAAGGGAAAACTTAGCTTTGCTATTACAATCAATAAGAGGCAAGGGCAAAAACTACAGATAGCAGGTACCTGCAAATCAGGAAAGGGGTACCTCGAATTTAACGCAAGCGAAGCCGTGGGCAAAAGCTAGTATAATATGAAAGTATAATAAATGTGCTTTTATTGTTGTAATATTGACCATATCTTACATGCATGGTTGATGGCTCCATGTAGGGTTGGTTTACACCCTGTGAATAGTACTACCAATCAGACAACCCCATACAAACATGCCCTTCCGTTCCATACCTTGTAAAGAACGGTTAAGTGGAGCCATAAATATCCCAACGTGGTTCCGCAGACATTTTAATGTATCCCTTTGCCCATTACACGCACATTTATTTAGATAATCCTGTAATTTTGAGATCGTAATTTCTGTAATGTATACCCTTTTTTGGGTGTACATTTTAAGATGTGTTTTCACCGGGTTTAAAAAAAACAACGTTTATAGCATGGCCGAAATTTCAGCCGACTTTGAAAATGGGGAGAAAAGCTCTTATTATTCAGCACTGCATTTTCTTTTCAGAACCACATAACTTTCTCAATCCTAAAGTAATCTTTTCTTAACAGTTTTGTCAAATCAAAATATTTTATTTCATATCAAAATCAAAATATTTTTATTTCACATAGGCACTTATAAAACGTGGGCACTTATAAAACGTCGAGAAAAGGTGCACGATTCGGGTTGGTCGTTTCCTATGGAGAAGAACCGGCAAGAAACTCCATGGTTACTCTTTTAAAGTCATTTGGTTTAACAATGTTGTTGTTACTGCGTTATTACTTAAGTATAAGAGAGCAGCGTAGGCCCGACAATAAGTCATTGCTTACTTTATAAAACGTAAAATAAGATAAAAAGTTAACAATAGTTACCAAGCGTCTAAGAATCTGCAAGGCCAACAATGTCCATTCATTCACAAAGAATTGGTAAAAAAGAATCTATACAAGAATAGAAAATATATAGCAAAAAAAAACTATATGAAAGTGACACAGATATAGACTACTACTGCCTATAAAACGTCGAGACCCAATGGTCAGTTACGTTTAAGTCTCATATTAATAGGGGGCGATCTCATTGCCATCAAATGGCCACAAATCCAGAATCCATGGTGGCTACTGCAAAACTTGATTGATGGGAAATTATCAAATAACTTCCCCCGCTCTGGGCGGAGCGCCACCCATGTTCCTTCTATTGCCCTTTATGTTTCGGGGCCGCTGTATCTATTCCGAACAACCCGCAACCCCGGCAGGCGGTGGCCCTGGCTGGACCCTCTGCTTTGCTGATATCTCTTTGAGGCGCGCGTGGGACACTAACACGCCGAAAAAAAAGGTCTTGTCATATTGTGGATTACACCCGCACCCACTTATGGAATTGAATGCTGCTGTCCATTCCAGAATATTCCACCTAGTGTATTCTCTACTTTAGAGTTCTGTATGACCATTGTGGGTACGTAATGTCCGTAAATCTTAATAAAGTGATCATAAACATCATTCTTAGTTGAAAATAAATTGTGGTTAGAAAGTGTCAAAGTAAGAATTATCTTGGTAAAAGTCGAATAATATTCCTGAAATTAACATACACAACCAAGACCCGCTTAAACTGCAAATCTTCGTGATTTGCAGTTTAAGCAAGACACATTTATAAAAAAAAAATTAAAAAAAAATTTGGGGTCTCTTTACAAAGAAAGTTTAAAGATATAGTATAGTACCTTAAAAAGCATCAAAAACCCCAAAAAAATACATATATATATACTTTGATTTATGCTCTTCAATTTTGCAGTTTTTTTTTATATATTATTTAAAGAAATAAATTCAAAAATTGACATTTTTAATATTATCTGTATTTATTTAATAAACAATATATTTTTTTTTTAAAACGTTGCCCTACACTAGGAATTTATCCGGTATCCTGGGTGCGTTTACAAACATTTAAACTCACATACACAAACAGCCAGACCCGAAACAACTACCTGTAGGCCATACAAATATTTGTTCCGTGCGGAAATCGAACACGCGACACGCAACGCAGTAGTCGATCGCTCAACCACTGCGCCAACCGTGTCCGTCATTTTGTGGAATGGGTGAACAGCCGTTACATACCGAGTTTCCTCCGTGCCTCAGAAAGCACATTAAGCTGTTGGCCCCGGCTGTCATTTGTAGATCTTTGACAGTCGTTACAGGTAGTCAATGTCTCGAAAGTCTGACAGCCTATCTTACCAAGGGGTATTACATAGTACTAATTGGGTTGAGTAGGTCAGATAGGCAGTCGCTCCATGTAAAATACTGGTATTCAGCTGCATCCGGTAAGACTGGAAGCCGACCCCAACATAGTTAGGAAAAGGCTAGGCAGATGATGAGATGCAAGCGGGCAAAAACTTATTAAATTTCCCAATTGGATACATAGTGAACGACCTAATCAAAGATGGCTGGGTACTTAATGAAAAGTCGAAGCTCTAGGTAGATAATCTGTATAAATGAGAAAATCGCAAAAAAGTTGGATTCGCGAACAAAACCGTTTCACGTTAATTAGTTACAAAAAGGTATTTTCATCGGGAATTTCATTAGGGTAGCCATACACTGGATTAATTCACCCATAACAACTTTAGCTCAATATTTTGGTACAAATTTTGTATAGTAGATAAATAAAGAGAGTTACTCCCTCATGGCCCCATAAGAGGAAGGCCAAAAAAAGACAGTAAGATTGTGTCAGGAGAATGAGAGTAATAGAAGAAGCAAAATGTGTTGCGCTGCCCCGAAATAGGATGGGACAAGGGCAGTAAAATGATGAAGTACCTCATGGCCTTTGTATTGGTCATAACACGTATGCCGTTGGTCCCAGTTGTCAGTCTGTGGCGCGAAAGAAAAAGGAGTTTCAATGAAGGCATAAACATAGGCAATACAATATTGAATCACGCTACTACCCACGGGAGCAGGGTAGCAACTAAAGATGCGTGTGAAACCGCTCAAGACAGCTAGTCTGCGATAGACAGATTTGACGGTTTTTGTTCAAGAACATAGATGTTTATAATAAATGTTATTGTTATCCCTACTAATCTTTACTAATATTATAAAAGCGACAGTGAGTTTGTTAAGTGAATTCTGGTACAGAGATAGTGTGGAACCAGAAGACGGACACAGGCAATTTTTCTTAAAAAAAAGTGGGATCTGATGCGAGCGAAGCCGCGGGCAAAAGCTAGTTAATTAATAATTCATAATCATTTATTTGCTAATATGAAATGAAATATGAAAATAATAATTCTACTTAATAACAAACAAGCACTTAAGTTTAATTTCAAACTTTCACAACCTAAGGAAAAATAAAATCTAATATGTATCTAGTGAAATTCGTTTATCAAGCACTTGTATCTGCTACAAAGCGCCTAAATTCAAATCAGGTTCCGCGGCAAACTTGCGACATAAACGGCTATATCTTTTGACTGCGTAGACAGAGACGGTTGATTTTTTCACTGCTCTAAGGGGTCACAGACTTCAGTATATGGTTTTAATGTCAACTTGATATCCACGCGTTACTGAGAGAAATGGTCTCAATGAACAACAGAGTGATACTTAAGTTTTCCGTATATAGTAGCTCACCGTCCGTCCGTCTATTGATGACAGGCCGTGTCGATGGCGCGTTAGTGTTTCAGGCGCGCCTCAAAGAGATGTCAGCAAAGCAGTGGGGCCTGCCAGGGACACTGCCTGCCGGAGTTGTGGGTTATTCGAAAGAAATACCGCGGCCCCGGAACGTAAAAAGCAATAGAAGGAATATGGGTGGGTTTTAGTCAGTACAAGACTGACACTCCCGCTCCGCCCGGGAAGTTATTTGATGATTTCCCATTCGCAATCAAAGGCTTCCGTATTTTTCCTTTTGAGGAACCCTTAGAAACGAGAGAAAAGATTTCCACTGTCTAATTCTATTTCAGCCAATTCTCAGCATGGCTTACTCAGTTGTGTATAGACAATATAAGCTGAGTTCTTAATTCAGGGTAGCTACAAAAGCTGTCTAATCATAGTTACCCAGTGGACAGCGACCCTAAAGGAGCGATATCGCGAAATCTCATTAGTGCGAATGCGAGAGACCACAAAAAATAATGAGTCAATTTACCATCTTTGCTGCGCAATGAAAAATGAACCAGGCCAACTTTATTTTTTCACACAGAAAGTTCATTTTTCAATACACATGACGTTTTGGATGGAATGAGTAAGTTTGTATTTCAATAAAAAGGTTTTAGTAACAGTAAAGTCTGAAAAGTATGCAATTATGTTTTGAGCAGAGACTAGAGAATATTTATTTTGACCGGTGTTTGTTTTGTTTGTTAAAACTCAATTAGGGCAAGGGCCCTAGCAGGAACCTTTGGTTTGCTGACATCTCTTTGAAGCGCGTGTGGAACATGAACGCGCCGTCGACACGGCCTGTCGACACTTAACGGATGGACGGTAAGCTACTATTAATTGGGTTATTAACTTCTTAACGAAAACAATTCTTTGTAAACGGTAGAAAAACTTATTTATTTACTCCCATACAGAACAATTTGCAAAAACACTCGTTGTAATAAAAAAAAAACATAGACAGGGGCCATGGACAATGTTGCCAACTGGTATTAAATATTCCAAGTAAAATTTTCTTATTTATATCTAACTAGCTTTTGCTTGCGGCTTCGCTCGCGTTATATTCGGGGTAACACAGTTCCCCTTTCCTGATTTACAGGTACCTGCTACCTTTAGTTTTTGCCCTTGCGCCTTATTTATTGTAATAGCAATGCTAAGTTTTCCCTCTTCTTCCCTCTTTCTCCCTCATATTTCAATCTTTATAAAAAAATGTAGCCCCAGCTATGTCCCAACTATCTATGTAAGTACCAAAATTCATCAAAATCGGTTTAGCCATTTAGGCGTGAAGACGTAACAAACAAACAAACAAACTCACTTTCGCTTTTATAATATTAGTAAGAATAGCTACCCATTGTACAGTGATCGCAAACGCTACTGTTGTGTATAAGGTCCTGAATTCGAATCCCAGGACGGACAAAATGCTTCTATTTGGATTTTTTCAGTACCAGACATGGAGTCTCGGTGGAACGCAGAGCCAAAAGGCTCATAGGCGATGAGATGCTTGTGTCCAAGCTTCACAGCCTGGCACACAGGCGTAACGTTGCCAGCTTGTCGGTTTTCTACAGATTGTACTTCGGAGAGTGTGCGCTGGAGCTCCATGACCTGATCCCACCATCTCCGTTTTACTACCGGGCTACCAGACGCACGGCAGGGTACCACCCGCACTTGGTCGATATACCGTCTTGTCGTACTAAGCGCTTTTCCTCAACATTTATTGTGCGCGCGGCCAAGGTGTGGAACTCTCTGCCAGCTTCTGTGTTCCCTACCACATACGACCCGTCTGCCTTCAAAACAAGAGTTAATAGGCATCTTCTGGGCTCGCTCGCTCCATCGTAGACCTCATCTGTCGCTTACCATCAGGCGAGATCGAGGTCAAGAGTGAGTTTATTCCAAATAAAAAAAAAAAAAAAAAGTCTGGATTTGTGCCCAATTGAAGGCAATAGGGTTGCCCCCTTTAACATGGGACTTGAAACATAACTGGTGTAATGTGCGTGTACTATGATAACTAATCCAATTCATATGTAGTTTCTAAAGTTTATTTAAGACTTTGCCCGCGGCTATGCTCGCGTTAAATTTGGGGTGACACAGTTCCCCTGTCCTGAATTGCAGGTACTGGCTACCTGTAGTTTTTGCTAAGCTAACAAGTAGTGGTTATTAAGTTTTTGCTAAGCTAAGTTTTCCCTTTTCTTCTCTCTTCTCAAGTAGTGCTTATTAAATCCATTTTTGATTCGGGTCGGAAAGATTCCGAGAAAGGGTAGTTTTTTATTATTGTAGCGTGGTATCATTTTTTGGGACCAAGGGTCGGGTCCGTTATACAATGTAATAAGTATCTTCAAGTTGTATTTAATAAGTTTTTCCCTCCTATCCTTTCACACATGGAATTATAGAGAATTGAATTTATTGTTTATTTATTTATTTACTAGCCGGCGCCCCCGGCTTCGCTCGCGTGACGATCGAAAAAAAATCGTTGTGTGTGTGTTAATCCAGACTATAATCTACCTCTGTGCCAAAGGACATGGCCGGATCCTGCCCTGATAATGCACAGTAATGATTAATATATGAAAATTCCTTTTAAAATAAATAAAAAATAACCGCATCAATTACATTTCTCTAAAATAGGCGAGAGAAAATGGAAAAAATTATATGTTTGTTCATTGATTGTGTGGTTTTATATTCTGACATTGCATTGATTGACATTTACATTGTCATCTTGCGTTGATTTTACCACGTATTATCGTACTATGTTACTATTCTCTCGCCTATTCTCTGATCATAAAACATAACCGATTGTAAAGCCCTGCATGTAAGCTTTAAAATGACGTACTGTACATCAATGTACATGATTTTTTTTTGTTACACAGCTCTATACCAATTCCGGCCGTGTCATTTCATCAAGATCCGTTCAGCCGTTTTGGCGTGAAAGAGTAACAAACATCTATACATCCATCCTCACAAACATTTATCAATTCTTAGAAAAGTAGGATGCACACAAAAATAGATAGTTGTTGCGGTTGTGTATGTAAGTTTAAATGTTTGTAAACACACCCACGACACAGGAGAAATTCCTTGAGTCCCAGGTTTAAAAAAAAATACGTGTGGCATTTGGGACTGCCGCGGTAAAGCTATTGCATAGCATTTTTTATCAACTTATGCTTACTAACTTAACTTAAATAAAAAAAAAAAACTTTTGCAATAAATAAATAAAATCTAAATATAATATTTAAAAAGTACTTCCAATGAAAAGAAGTCGCAAAAAGAAAAACAAGACCTTGGGTTTGATCCAGCGTAATGTCGATGGACTATCCGATTCTCTACCAACCACGCATAAAAAAAAAACTTTTGCAATAAATAAATAAAATCTAAATATAATATTTAAAAAGTACTTCCAATGAAAAGAAATCGCAAAAAGAAAAACAAGACCTTGGGTTTGATCCAGCGTAATGTCGATGGACTATCCGATTCTCTACCAACCACGCTAAGAGAACATTGTAATCGTGATCGAAATAACTGACCGTATTCGAAATAAAAGTGTTAGGTTTTTGCGTTACGAAATTTCTGGATTCGGTCTCCACGCTCAAGGCTCGAGTGAAAAGCTATGCAATAGCTTAAAAACCTTTTACCAAGCACCTGCTCGTTTCGTTAAAATCTCGTCTAACAACTTACCTTCAACTGGTATAATATTATTTGGCAGCGCTCCGTACTTACACAGAGTGTTGAGCGCCTGTTAAGTTCTGACGAGCAATACGCCAGCATAACACGTATGATGAACTGCGCGAAATTTACAGGCGCTTCGTTTTAAATTAAAGTAACTTTCGTAGACGTGCTCTGAGTAGAAATTAACCTTGTTCAGTTAAGAATATCGTTGAGGAGTAACTCAGAGGAGTATTTATTTATTTAGTTGACAGTATACACCTTTCCCTTGTTTAGTTTTTTTGTTCGCCAGGTTAGGCCGCTAAATTCATTTTTTCTCAAGTTTTTTGCAATTTGTTTAGTAGAATTTAAATTTTATTAAAAAATCATCATTTATGTTTTTTTTTAATTTGACGCTTGAATTGTCGGTCGCTTTTTTAAATTACTCTTAATCCTTGGAATGTTGTGATGGCCCAGAGGTTAAGCTCCTTGCCTCTCATGCATCAAGTTGTGAGCTCAAATCCGGGTATGTACCAGTGTGACTTTTTCAATTCATTTTGACTTTCTAAAGTTTATCTAAGACATCAGAGACATGAAGAAGAAGAACCGGTGAAGGAAAACATCGTGAGGAAGCCTGGACTTATAATGAACATAATTCTGAAATCGTCAACACATCTTGAGCAAGCGTGGTAATTAATGCTCGTGCCTTCTCTGATGATAAGAGGCCTTTGCCTTGGAGAATCCGAAAGCAGTTATAAGCACCCTGCTTTAGGGGCTTGCCAGAGCCTCCGCCTGCCGGGGTTGCGGGTTGTTCGAAAGAGATACCGCGGCCTCGGAACGTAAAGGGCAATAGAAGGAACATGGGTGGGTTTTAGTCAGTACAAGTCTGACATGCCCCCCCGCTCCGCCCAGAGCGGGGGAAGTCATTGGATGATTTCCCACCCGAAAAAAAAAAAAAAAAAAAAAAAAAAGCACCCTGCTTTTTTTTGCGGATTGTAAATCACCAAATAACTCCCCCCGCTCCACCCAGAGAGGGGGAAGTAGACTACATCCTATTCCCTCTCGCTCCGGACCATAGAAAGCAGCCTCGCTAACTTAAGTTTGTTTGTTAGCCTTTCAGTATCTACTTATGTCTAAAATTACTGCATTTTCTTCATTAATAAATTAAACAGCATGATTAATTTAATTAGTGTACGAAATACTGCAAGTTTGTTAAATAATGACTTGATCCCAATTTAAAGACAGCATTTACCTCATTTTAACAATTTCAACATCAGTAAAAACCAGCTAAACTAATTCCTCAGACTGTGATTGTACGTCATTCCCAAGAGCATAAACTTTGTTATCAAACAATTCGGATTGCATCGTAAACGGAACAGCTTTTCCGTTTTATTTGTTAGATATAAAATGCATAATGTTTTGGTTTATTCTTCTTGTGTTTATTTCTTAGGATTGTGAGTTTAGTTAAGAGACTTCCCTTTAAAATATGTTTAATTAAGGACGCATAAATGGCTTGTAGACAATTGTTTTTATAGTGTACTAGCTTTTGACCGCGGCTGATTTGCAGGTACCTGCTACCTGAAGTTCTTGCCCGTGCGCCTTATTTATTGTAAAAGCAAAGCTAAATTTTCCCTTTCCTTCCCTCTTTCTCCCTCATTTCTCACTTTTTATTAGAAAAATTAGCCTATGTCCGTCTCCAGGCATGAAGACGTAACAAACAAACAAACTCTCTTTCGCTTTTATAGTATTAGTAAAGATAAGAATTTCTTAATAAAACTGATAGACATGGTCATTAGATATTTCATGTTTGTTTTTTTTAATACTCATACGCACCTATTACTGTACTTAAAGATTTAGTATAAATGTTTCATATTAAAATGTTCAATTCAATTCAATTATTTTATTGCTTCTCACATGTGTTTAACAGGTCTTAAATAATAATAATAATAATACAGTTCACATTGACCCTGTCGGGCACAACTATTTTTTAAAATAAGAAGTCTAAATAATTAACGTAAAATATAAATTAATAAATCATAATAGGTATCAATGTCACAGGTAAATTAGTAAAAATATCAGGTCGTTTCAATAATAAATCAATACATTATGACAATACAATAATAATCCAATACATTATGTCAATAGAAACGAATAAAATACATTAAAACAACAAAATAATAAAATACATCATGTCAATACAATAAAATCATTATGTAAACAATAAAAGTCACTCCATTTTGATGTCATCATTAAAAAAATCATTTAGTGTGTAGTAACATTTGTCAATTAAAAGTTTTCTGACCCGTTTTATAAATAATTTGTCATTTTTTTCCACTCTAATGTTATTAGGTATTTTATTATAAATTTTTATTGAAGTGACGTAAGGGCTTGTGCTGTGTAATTTTAGTTTGGACTGGGGTAGTACGAGCGTGTTTTTAAAGCGAGAACGCGGTTCATATCAGCGAGGCTGGTTACCTATTAAGATTGTCTAATATTTGTATGCCATGAAAGGGTAAAATATGTAATTTCACAACTCTAATAAAAGATGTTATGTACCGTGTGGTTTTTTTAATAATATTATATTCTATTCTATTCTTTAGCGGTTTTTTTTTGTTGATGGGAAAACATGAAATAACTTATCCCGCTCTGGGCGGAGTGGGGGGGGGGGGGGAATGTCATAGTTATACTGACGAAAACCCACCAATTTTTCTTCTGTTGTCCTTAAATTCCGGGGCCGCGGTATCTCTTTCGAACATCCCGCTACCCTGGCAGGCCCCTCTGCTTAGCTGACATCTCTTTGAGGCGCGCGTGGAACACACGGCTCTATTCTATAGCTTGAGTGAAAAGTGACTAACAAAAAGGTCTTTAAGGACTGATGTGAGTGGCAACGAAATGAGACGCACGACGCTCTAGACTTTATTACTGACCTTTCTACCCGCCTGCCAAAAAGAGTAGGGTTGTGTTTTGGGTCTGTATTTATGTAAGTATAAAAAGGCTAGGCAGATGATGTATGTCTAATTCTTTGGCACGTTCCACAGCCTAAACTATTTAACGGAATTCTACATTTGAGATGTCTTTGAATACGACTCAGTTGATGGAGTCACATAGGGTACATAAAAACAAATCCGACAGCCTAACGAACTTAAAAGAAAACAAGTTGTTTAGGTCGTCGAGTTTTTAGAACATTTTTGTGGTTCCTATCTAATTAATAGCTGACGAAAAGGTAACGCGTTAAACAAAGATGGCTTTTATTACAAAAGTATACGATGAATAATATACTAAGTTTAATGGATGAATTTTAAAAGATCTGAAAGCTTTTAATCTCGTAGCGCTCTTTGTTTGATGGTAAATAAAAAATCCGGCTGTAGATTTTATTGGCGCCCAACTGAGCCAGTTTTATTGTTTGTAACTTTGTACTATTTAAGTTACAGTTAAATACTCTTTAATGAGTATTAAATGATATACGTTAGTTTCTAAGTAGTAAGATTTAGTTAAATAGTTCTTTAAAAGCTGGCCCAGCTGGGCGCCAATAAATTCTGCAAACAAATATTTATTTGATAAAATGTTGAATAAGTATTTCGTTAATAGAAATACCTACATGTAAAACTCACCATTTTCTTAAATAAAGCAAGGAATCTTTGTATCCCTCGTAAAATTTATACAAAAGGTTGGATCTCTGTCTGTCTTGATCCATGATGCTGTAAAATGTAGCTTTTCTCTGCTTCATTCACCGTACAAGGAACAATGCAATTTTGAATTTTATTTCTTAAACTTTGAACATAACGCTGAAGACTTTTATGTTTGAACTAGCTTTCGCCCGCGGCTTCGCTCGCGTTAAATTCGGTATAACACACCAAGCAGACCTGCAGTTTTTGCTCTTGCGCCTGATTGATTTGTAATAGCAACGTTAAGTTTTCCCTTTTCTTCCCTCGTTCTCCCTCATATCCCACTTTTTTTAAATAAAAATTAGCCTATGTCCGTCTCCTGGTTCCCAACTATCTCTGTACCAAAATTCATCAAAATCGGTTTAGCCATTAAAGCGTGAAGAGGTAACAAACAAACAAACAAACAAACAAACAAACAAACAAACAAACTCACTTTCGCTTTTATAATATTAGTAAGGATTCATAAAGTAATTCTCATACACATACGGAGAGCGAGAGGAAGGCCAAATAAAAGATGGATGGATTGCGTAAGGAATGATATGAATAATGGAAGAAGAAAACGTTTATCATTATTTATAATATAATACCTCACTTCGGTGGTGTAGCTGTACTTAGTGGTCACTGCTGCCAATATGGGCCCTTTTTACGGCTGGGAAATCATCAAATGACTTCCCCCGCTCTGGGCGGAGCAGGGGGGAGTGTCAGACTTTTGAGGGACCAAACTAGGGTAACAAGGCTTTTTTTTGGGGTGGGAAATTATCTAATAACTTCCCCCGCTTTGGGCGAAGCGGGGGGGGGGGAGTGTCAGACTTTAACTGACTAAAACCCACCCATGTTCCTTCTATTGCCGTTTACGTTCCGGGAACGCGGTATCTCTTTCGAACAACCCGCAACCCCGGCAGCGGAGGCCCTGGCAAGCCTGCTCTGCTTTGCTGACATCTCTTTGAGGCGCGCGTGAACACTAACGCGCCTTCGACACGGCCTGTCATCAATAGACGGATGGACGGTGAGCTACCCATTGCTCACCGTCCACAGGCCCGCATCTACGGTGGCCGGGAGTCGTCTCGCGGCGCCCGACGCCCGGGGCGTCTCCCGCGGCGGCTGGGTTGGTTTGAGGTTCTCTCCTTGATAACAAGGCTTAACCTAAAGATCAACCCGTGTTATTATTTAACCACAAACTTCGTTGTGTTCGGGATTATGTAGCAATAAACGGAATAATCCTGATCTCTGCAGCTATATAATTTGAGCTTTGACACGAATTTGAAACCACATTCACTGCGCTGTGGTTTGAATTTGATAAAATTAATGAGGTTATGCAGTAGGTGTCAATGTTTACAAATTTGTTATTTGAATGTGATTCAAAATGTAATTTAATCAAATCTGAATTGAAAGCATGAATTTAAAATTAAATCTAAATAATCATCATCATAAAATCATCATAATAATCATCATCATAAATCTAAATCATCTAAATAATCAATGTATATTTAATACAATTAACAAAACAATTTGAATCATGACATGAATTAATTAATTAGCGCGGCTTAACGTAAAAAAAAAAATCTAGTGTACTGTGAGTTGTACGAATTAAAGTTTATTTTTGCGGGTGGAAAATCATCAAATAACTTCCGGCGGAGCAGGGGGGAGTGTTAGACTTTTATTGACTAAACCCACCCATGTTCCTTCTTTTGCCCTTTATGTTCCGGGACCGCGGTATCTCTTTCGAACAACCCGCAACCCCCGCAGGAGGTGGCCCTGGCTGGCCCTTCGGCTTTGCTGACATCTCTCTCTCGTCGGTGAAGCTGGGTCGGGCAAATTAGTATTGGGGTATTCAGGAATTTCTCAGTACCACAGAAAATGTTTTTGTCGCGATTAATGGCTGTAAATTATCCCCGGACTTAAAATGTAATCGGCAAAATGTACCTATAAGTTATTTAAAGCACACCTTTAACTTTCTGGAATTACAGGCGCAATGTTATGTAGCTATTTTGTCGTCTGTATTTTCAGTAGCTTATAAAAGGTTTTGTATTCATCTGCTTAGCCTTTTCCCAACTATGTTGGGGTCGGCTTCCAGTCTAACCGGATGCAGCTGAATATCAGTATTTTACATGGAGCGACTGCCTATCTGACCTCCACAACCCAGTTAATACTGGGTAATACGATACCCCTTGGTAAGACTGGTTGTCAGACTTTCGGAACACTGACTACCTGTAACGACTGTCAAAGATCTACAAATGACAGCCGGGACCAACGGCTTAACGTGCTTTCCGAGGCACGGAGGAAACTCGGTATGTAACGGGTGGTCACCCATCCACAGACCAACCTAGGCAAGCGCGGCTTAACCTAAAGATCGACCCGAGCGGCTACTATTTATTTAGCCACGAGCTCTTCTCACGAGCTTATAAAAGGTTTTGTATTCCCAAGCGAAAAAAAGAAACACATACTTAATGTTTGCAAAATTAGATTGCTTTACTTGGAAACTGAACACAGGTAAGCACCTAGGATAATCTTATATTGTATTCCTGATAACACAAAAAATAAACACGTTACCTTTTGTAAGCAAACATTGTTATGCATACTGTTATTTCTATAGCGATGTTTTTTTTCAGTAATTGTAGTCGCTTTTATGTCTTTCTGTAGGAGCGCGTTTTACTACTAAATTAAAAGAAAATTAAGATATTATGATTAAAGAATTCATTTCGCTAATTTCTCAAAACAACCCAGCTGCCGCGGGAGACATTCCGAGCTTCGGGCGTTGCGAGACAACTCGCGGCCACCGTAGACGCAGGTCTGTGGACTGTGAGCAATGGGTAACTCATCGTCCGTCCGTTTAGTGACGACAGGCTGGCCGGGGAGACGGCGCGTTCGGGTGTCCCACGCGCTCCTTAAAGACCTGCTGGCACTACAGAGGGGCGCGCTTGGGCCACTGCCTGCCGGGGTTGTGGGTTGTTCAAAAGAGATACCGCGGCCTTGGAACACAAAGAGTTTTTAATCAGTAAAAGTCTGACACACCCTCCCGCTCCACCCAGAGTGGGGAAAGTTATTTAATGATAACCCATCCCTAAAAAAAGCATTATGATTACAATGAAGAATATTTCGTTCAGAAATACCTATTGAAGAAATCCAGAAAAGAGAGGCTTGTGCCTAAAGAATAAAAGCCGCAAGGGCCGAAGCTAAAATAGTATTAAACGGGAGCGGAACCGCGGGCAAAAGTATTAGGTATTAAATAAAATAATTGAAGATTCTAGAAGCTAGGTAATTAACCGATGTCTGGGTTCTGGAACGGCCACTTAAGCAAAACCGTAATAGTTTCTTTTTTTTTGTGACTTGTACTGACTCTTTCGAACAACCCGCAAGCCCGACAGGCGGTGGCCCTGGCAGGCCCCTCTGCTTTGCTGACATCTCTTTGCGGCGCGCGTGAAACATAAACGCGCCGTCGACACGGCCTGTCGTCAATAGAGCTACCCATTGCTCACCGTCCACAGGCCCGTATCTACGGTGGCCGGGAGTCGTTTCGCGGCGCCCGACGAAGGGCGTCTCCCGTGGACCATAATAGGTTAACAACATGAATTGCGTTACCATTCGTAAAATGGTCACAATTCACAATAGGTATTAACTGCGTCTGTGACGATTTTAAGAATTTTTTTAACACCCTTGCTTGTAAAGCTGATGTAATTCCACCGGTTTTAAATATGTAAAGAGGGTCATAAAAAACGCGTGTGTTACCAAAGCAAATAGTTAAGTTATTGTCCATACAAATTCCATAATAGTATTATTTGCCATTTCAAATTTGGAACTGATCGCCCCGCGCACGACTCCAGCTAGTGAGCAGCGCGCTGTTGCTATTCAAATTTCAAACTAATCGCCATTTTAAAGCAACAGTGTGCATTCACAGATTGAGTTTATTTAAAATAAAAAAAAAACCAGTTTATTCGGTAATTTAAAAACTTGGCTGCATGCTCTAGTGAAGTCTAGTGTCTTTGCCAACATGTTCACGCAGCCACGGCAGAAAATAATCCTCGCGCCATTTTTCTCAAATTTTCTTTTCTTTGTACTTGTATTGTGAAATGTTTTTTTTTTCTGTTTCCTCGCAAATGTGTTAAAAAACGTCGTACGATATACGTGCGTATTGGTTATAACATGCTCGGCTCAATTACGCCCTCGCCTTCCGACTCGCATGTTATAAGCATCTTAACGCACTAATATCGTAATGTACTATAACGTAATTCTGCTAATATACTTAATTATGATTCTGCTAACCGGCCATTTTAGACCCTCAGCTACCGTTCACTTACCTGGTTTACCCAGCTAAAATACCTTTATCGAAATAGTGATGAAAACAAAACATTTATTACGATACCGCAGTCGGTTGAACCGTCACGTTTCTGAACGATTCGAAAACACAAGCGTGGTGAAATCGATTCGCAAACACTATCGGTACCTGCACTCGGTTATAGCATTCATAGCGATCGGATTTAGTTTTGATGTATGATATTTTGAATCAAGAGAGACGGATTACAATGGAACGCAGAGCCAAAAGGCTCATAGGCGATGAGATGCTTGTGTCCAAGCTTCACAGCCTGGCGCACAGGCGTAACGTTGCCAGCTTGTCGGTTTTCTACAGATTGTACTTCGGAGAGTGTGCGCTGGAGCTCCATGACCTGATCCCACCATCTCCGTTTTACTACCGGGCTACCAGACGCACGGCAGGGTACCACCCGCACTTGGTCGATATACCGTCTTGTCGTACTAAGCGCTTTTCCACAACATTTATTGTACGCACGGCCAAGGTGTGGAACTCTCTGCCGGCTTCTGTGTTCCCTACCACATACGACCCGTCTGCCTTCAAAACAAGAGTTAATAGGCATCTTCTGGGCTCGCTCGCTCCATCGTAGACCTCATCTGTCGCTTACCATCAGGCGAGATCGAGGTCAAGAGTGAGTTCATTCTAAATAAAAAAAAAAAAAAAAAAAAGTTGCTCCGTTGGTCTCACTGTCGCAAGTCGCCAGTTACGGGATCCTGTGTTTGATTGCCGGGTCGGTCTAAAGGGGTTATTGGGTTTTTAAAAAAGGAATTTCACAGTTACAGCCCGGAGTTTGGAAGTTGGCGGTAAGATAATCCCGTGCCTCGAAAAGCACGTTAAGCTGTTGGTTCTGCGCTTGATCCCTCTCCGGTCGTGTCAGATTGCCGTCCCATCGGACTATGAGAGTGAGGGAACAGAGAGTGCACCTGTGCCTGCGCACACACTTTTGTACTATAATTTTATCAAACCACTAGCTTTTGCCCGCGACTTCACTCGCGTTAAATTCGGGGTAACACAGTTCCCCTTGCGCCTTATTGATTTGTAATAGCAACGCTAAGTTTTCCCTTTTTTTCCCTCTTTCTCCCTCACATCCCACTTTTTTAGTTCGATAGCCTATGTCCGTCTCCTGGTTCCCAACTATCTCTGTAGCAAAATTCATCAAAATCGATTGAGCCATTAAAGCGTGAAGAGGTAACAAACAAACAAACTCACTTTCGCTTTTATTATATTAAGTAAGGATTTACCAAACCATTATCAAACCTTAAACAGTGCAGGCTGGTTTTCAATGACGTCGAATACTCAAGTTGTTTATATAATTATAAATCGTTTATTGTGAGTCATTGGCACCCATATAATTATAAATTATGCACGCTATTAAACGTACGCACATGCAAAATAAAAGAAAGAAATAATAATCAAGCCTTAATTGCAATGATGTGACATTTAAATGTAAAATGATGAATTTTATATTTCTTTTTTTGAAACGTTGCCCTACACTAGGAATTTCTCCAGTATCGTGGGTGGGTTTACAAACATTAAACTCTACACAAACAGCCAAACCCGAAACAGCTATCTGCAATTCATACAAATATTTGTAAATGACTGGTACCGTTTCTGATGTTATCATCAGTCTACTTACACTACCTTCAAATCATTGCCGACAGATATTATAAAATATATTGTATTGTTCAAATATAATATCAACACCAACCTAAAACCACTTCAGTTTAGCTTTGATCATGGCGTTTTGCAACTGCACCGAAATATCAGGATTCAGAAACTCACATTAAAATAATAAACATGATAAATATCTCGTTTCAAACGTTATTAATAATAGTACTTTTGTGTCGAATTAATACAAAAAGCACTTTGTGGTCTTTGGTCAACATTATGGCAAACAATAGGTAATCAGATTAATTGACTATGGTTTTAATTGGAATTTATTTTGTTGTGTATGCTGTGTTAATTTTAAAACCTTTTTGCATGAGTTTTATGGACTGGAGTCAATTATTTTTATCAAAACGTATTTATTCTGTGTTATTTATTTATTCACTCTTGCGCGTAAATCGGTAAAGGTAGATATCCAATAATCCCCACTGGCCCATGTCGTGGAACATGGCCTACTTCCTTTTTTTTTGTTTGGGTCGGAAAATCATCAAATAACTTCCCCCGCTCTGGGCGGAGCGGGGGGGAGTGTCCGACTTTTACTGACTAAAACCCTATGTTCCTTTTATTGCCCTTTACGTTCCGGGGCCGCGGTATTTCTTTCAAACAACCCCCAACCCCGGATGGCCTACTCCCTCACATTGAAATTTTAACTTCAATCGACACCACATTCCCAAACACAAAAAAAAAAACATAAAAGACACATCCATTAAAATACATCGAAAAAAAAAGGTTTCAATATTGGCTGTATAAACCATTGCGTGTGCCATCGCAGCACGTTGAGAGGAAACTATTTCGCGTTTAGAAACGACACCATTTCCTGTACATAACAGTCCGCGAGCACAAAATGGCGGCTGTATTTGTTCGGGGCCAACGTTAAACGATATTGCATCGATAATTTCGTGTTTCGGTGGAGTATTGATATTGTATTTTAATAAAGAGTTGCTCTCGCATGTAAATTGGTTTCAAATAGGCTGAATGGCCGCCATTACGCTTTTTGAAAATTGGCGGGATATTTTTGTGTGTTCGGTGTAAATGTTTATTTTTTCTAGGGAAATATGCTTATGGGGCTAGTAATATGCTTATTACTATTTTCATTTTGTAGTAATATTATAGAGGAGTTTTCGCCTATTTAATAGTAGCCGCTCGGGTCGATCTTTGTAGTTTAGCAGTCGTTCAGATAGACAGTGACCCGAAAGTCTGACAACCAGTCTTACCAATGGGTATTATATTACCCAGTACTAACTGGGTTGTGGAGGTCAGACAGGCAGTCGCTCCATGTAAAATACTGGTATTCAGCTGTATCCAGTAAGACGAGAAGCCGACCCTAACATAGTTGGGAAAAAGCTAGGCAGATGATAATGTATTAATATTTTAATAAAAAAAAAACACGTTAAAGATTGACGTCATTTTAATAATTTGGGAATGCATAAAAATCCGCCATATTGGATTTTGAATGACGTAATTTACCTGACCATGCATTCACGTCCAAATTCATCATACATTTTTCATTTAGCAAAAACATCAATGAAAAACGGGGAAGTGCGACTAATTTAACTTTTAAGATTTTTAAACATAGTTACAGATGAAGTTAATAAATAAGTGTTCAAAGACTAAGAAGGCAAAAATATTTAAGTACATAATCAGATTGCAGTTTTCGCAGAACTGCAGCTACGCCTGCTACGGCGTAGCATCTGACGTTGACGTCATAACTATGGGTGCTACGCCCCGTCGTAGCAACCAACCGGTTCACTACAAAGTATTTTTTAGTCGGACGTGCTATGCTGTGCGTAGAACACCATACGGTTCGATTCTCAAGTCGGACAAAATGTCATTAGACTTTTCACACACCACTAAAACAATGAATAATATAATAAATATTTGTTCGACTCGAATACACAATAAAACAAAATTATTTTTAAAAAAAAACAAAATCAAGACAACATAATCAGCTAAATTGGTCTTTTACGAGGCCAAAAGGCTCCTATTTCAGCGTCGTGCTGCAATATGGCAACCACGTCACAGCGCTGATATGCTGATAGTTCCCAAGCAAGCTCTGCTTAACCCTTTAAAAATGGTGATAACTCTACAGAAGGGAGCAGCGGGTGAAACCGCTGAGCACACACAGTCTCTCTAAACAAATTTTCTTCTACGAAACTCGCCCTACAGCCGACCATCGCAGGCTATTACACGAAAATACAATCATTCGAAACACTGACAGAGGAATTCAAATTGTTCGCTGCCCGAAGTTAAAAGCGTGATAATTAAATTAACTAACTATTCCGGCGAATTTCAGCAAATGAGTTGGCAATGTGGAAGTTTAACAGAAGGTTTATTCCTTCTATAAACTATTGTATTAACCGCCGACCATAAAAGAGAGATGCTATGTTTGAAGTTTGTATCTGTGTGTCTGTCTGTGGCATCATAGCTCCTGAACAAATGTACCAATTTCGATTAAGTCATTCCTCCGTGTCACACGAAAATGTGCCCAAAATTTGGCAGTACTACCGCGCCATTGTTTGGATAAAAATTGTGCTTGCCCAAGTGTTGACTATAAGTTTGCCAGAAATTGACGACACGGTTGGCGCAGTGGCTGAGCGATCGACTGCTGCGTTACGTGTGGCGGGTTCGATCACCGCACGGATCAAATATGATTTGCAGATATTTGTTCCGGGTCTGGCTGTTTGTGTATGTGAGTTTAAATGTTTGTAAACGCACCGTGATCCCACGTACACTTGCGGCGGGTTACAGCTGGATATTTTGCGACTTGCGCTGACCCAGACTACTACTAGCCGGCCCGCTTGCTCTGTAGGCCTCGTTCCAGGGCAGAGTGGTCTATGAGAGGCACGCGTGGAAGGACCCTAAGTTAAAGTGGTGCTTTTGAACTGATTTTGTTGTTACAAGGAACGCGGAAGTGAAACGGCGGCAGATGACATTGTGAAAGCAATCCGCCATTACGGTGACTTTAAGAAATTGTTATACTATTGGTTTTTAGTGTTTTACTTCTTGGAAACAATCACTTTTTGTTTCCAAGCCACTGAGATGATATGAAAACATCTATGTACAAATTACCCATGTTTGCAGAGAATAATAATACTGGAGAAATTCCACAGATAACGGACATCGCATTTAGGACACAAAATGCTTAAGATCTGTTTTCAAACTAAAATCAACAGATAGTTGCTTGCCATTATTCAAAAATACAACATACTTACCCTACCGTGTTTGTTTATTTATGAGACAGCAGTGTTTGTAAAATGTAACCCACACTTATTCGAATCACTGAAATCTAAACGCCGAAATAATGAGATTTGTGCCAATACACATAACACTGCACTTTCACAAAAAGTTTTCTGGGTATGACACCCAGAATATATAACAAAATACCTAAGCCTATAAGAGAAAAAAAAGAGTTGACTGAGTATAAAAAGTCCTGATTCAAATATTTAACTGAAAAGGCATACTACAGTTTTAAAAAGTATCTGGATGACGATACAAGCTCAGTGGATTAGACAGGTAAAAAAAATGTGCAATATGACGTAGTTAATCTGTAGATACTAATTAATGTTGATGTTCCTAAAACAATTAAATAATCTATTATTTACAGAAAATAAACAATGTAATTATTTAACATAAAAATGTTAAATTTAACTTGTAATTTTTTAAGGCAGGTTGCTGCTAACCCCTTTGTAATTGAATTTTAATTTTGTTAAATATTTGTACGCCGCTTACGGCAAAACATGGAGATACCTACTTTATATTTACACCTTTTACACCTATGTTTAACAAATAAAAAACTTTGACTTTGAATAAATGATTTGATTTAAGAAAACTTAACAGGAGTTTAGTATCGTGCGTGTTTTAAAAGAAAATCAATTTCGAATACATTCTTCTTTCGAACAAAATCGAAATTAGAATGATCTTTTGACCATCTTTGTTTTATTCGGTGCAGAAATGTTGATGTTAATAAATAAAATAAAATAAATAAATAAAATAAATATCTTGGGACAACTCACACACGGCTATCTGATCCGAAGCTAAGCAGAGCTTATAATTATGTTATGTTATGTTATATTATGTTAGTTCGTCATTTGAATCATAGATGGCGCTGTAGTACTCTTTGTAGTGCCAGGCTACACGAACATTATATTAAAAAGGGCAAGCAGCTTTAAAATGATTAAAAGGGCAAGCAGCTAACTACCTTTAATTTAATAAAGAAAGAAGGAAACGAATAAAATATGGCCGAAATGGAAAAGAGATTTCAGTAACTGTCTAATTACTCGTGAAACGAGCCGCCATTGCAATAAACGAAAAGTTATGAGACTATTGGTTTCAGGACTATCGATGATCATTGAAGAGGAGCTCGTGGCTAAATAAATAGTAGCCGCTCGGGTCGATCTTTAGGTTAAGCCGCGCTTGCCTAGGTTGGTCTGTGGATGGGTGATCACCCGTTACATACCGAGTTTCCTTCGTGCCTCGGAAAGCACGTTAAGCCGTTGGTCCCGGCTGTCATTTGTAGATCTTTGACAGTAGTTACAGGTAGTCAGTGTTCCGAAAGTCTGACAACCAGTCTTACCAAGGGGTATCGTATTACCCAGTATTAACTGGGTTGTGGAGGTCAGATAGGCAGTCGCTCCATGTAAAATACTGATATTCAGATGCATCCGGTTAGACTGGAAGCCGACCCCAACATAGTTGGGAAAAGGCTAGGCAGATGATGACTATCGATGATCATTTATTTTTACGATATTTTTTGATGGGAATTACGTGTATCTACCCAAAGAATAGTAAAGGTGTCAGTTTTTTTTCAGTTGGGCAATCATCAAATATATAAATTCCCCTGCTCTGATCGGAGAGGTGTCAGACTTTTACTGACTAAAACCCTAAGTTCCATTTTTTGCCCTTTATGTTCCGAGGCCTTCCGGTATGTCTTTCGAACAATCCGCAACTATGTAGGCCCCTTTGATAATCTAACAGTTAAACTATGCCAATGAATACAATTTTAAAAAGATTACGTTGATGATTGATATTAGTATAATCTGTTTTACTGTCATCAGCGTTTAGGACACTTATATATTTAAAACACAATCATTTTTTTTACCTATTTTAACCAGCAGTATTTCGTAAATAAATCCTAATAATATTATAAATGTGAATGTTTGTGAGGATGGATGGATGGATGGATTTTGACTACCGTTTCGACGTGAAAGAGTAACAAACATCCATACGATGCTTGTTACTCTTTCACGTCAAAACGGCTGAACGGATCTTGATGATATTTGGCACAGAGGTAGAATCTGGAATAACACATAGAATACTTTTTTATTCGATATCACGTGGGCAAAGCCGCGGGTGCCAGCTAGTCTTGAATAAATTTAATTAAAAAAATAAAGATAAAAGATATGGAACTACACACATCAAAAGTATCTAGGGATCAACATATATTTTTGCAATAACTTTTCTCCTGATTGATATTAATTAAAATTTTCTTTAAGGATTCATCAAATAAAGTGTTTTCGTTTGTCACAGTAACGATAAACCAAGTCACCTTTGCATTAATAAAGAAATTTGCCATTTTCCTAATAAAGGGATTTTTGACATTTGAACCACTAACATTAAAGTTCGAAAAAAAGACTGAAATAACAGTTTTCTTTAAAATTTTATTGGGTAACTTAAACAATTAATAATCCGTGTTTCTACCGCGAACTCTAACAACACAAGAACATCGGTTTGGCATACTCAAAATGAGTTCATCCAAATCACGCTGTGGAATGGCCGCCCATGTTCGTTGCAACAACAAAAAAAGGTCTTCTTGCGACTGGATACCCTCCATATTCGGCAGAGCTCTTCTCTGTAGCATATCCCATGCATGCTCAATCGGGTTCAAGTCTGGCGACTGAGCAGGCCAGGGCAGGACATTGATGTTAGCTGCGGCGAGAGTCTGTCTTACAACTCTTGCGGTGTGCGGTCGTGCATTATCATGCATAAACTGAAATAAGGGACCGATTTGCACTTGTAGAGGAACGATGACGTCTGATACAATCGTCTCAGCATAAATTTGAGCGTTGAGGTTGCCTCTGATCCAAATCAACTCAGTTCTTCCGCCGATCCAAATACCCGCCCATACCATGATGGTTCTACCACTATAAGGATGGACTTCCTGGCAGGATTTTAATCGCTGTTGGCGTCCAGGGGTTCTCCAGTGTCGTATACGTCTTGTATCCGGTCTCATACCAAAACGAGACTCATCAGAAAAGCACACGAAACGCCATTGTTCTTCTGCCCAATTTCTGTGTTCAAGAGCCCATTGATATCGAATCCTACGATTGTGCATTGCTATAGGTGGTACCCGTAGCGGTCTTCGGGAATGAAGGTTCACTTCATGCAAGCGGTTTCTGACTGTTTGGTCGCTAATTAAGTTCCCTGAAGAGTGATGAAGCCTCACGGCTAACATCATGGCGGTTATTGTTGGAGCTCTTCGAGTTAAGATTTGAATGTATCGGTCTTGTCTCCGTGTGGTGCAGCGATACCGTCCTCCATGGCGCTCAGCCACGGTACCAGTGCTTCGGTAACGTGTCCAAAGTCGACTGATAACACTCTGACTTGTATTCAGAGCTAAAGCTACAGTACGTTGCCGGGAACCAGCTTCTATCATTCCCACGGCTCTGAGCATTTCTTCCCTGCTTAAATGACGTCGCCGCTCCATAATAACGTTGGTTTTAATCAGTAGTAGGGAAACAGTAGCACTAATAATGTCTTCAATGCATTGTATGTTTTTATAGGGAAAATATTGACAGCTTATTTTCATCTTTTACTCGAATTTGATTGAGAGTTCCTGATTCAAATTATGAAATGCGCCAAAAAGGATCCATATAAATTTATAAAATCATAAATTTATTACAAAGCCACATCTCAATCTCAAGAAATCCGCATAAAAATGCTTGATCCCTAGACACTTTTGATGTGTGTAATACGTATCTACGCAAAGGTGTGTAGTGTGGAGAGCTGTGTGTGTGTGTGTGGCGTAATACTACTCTGTCAAGAAAGTACCGGGAAAAGATCAATAATACACAAAATGTCTGTTATTCATCCAAATTTATTTTATCACCTTCAAAGTATGCTCCTTTAGAAACGATACACTTGCGCCAACGAATAATCCATTCATCAAAACATTTTTTAAACGCTGCTTCCGGAATTGAGTTCAGTTCTCGCCGCGAATTCTCCTTTATGTCTTCTATCGATTGAAAACGGGTGCCACGAAGTGGTAATTTGAGTTTAGGAAAAAGAAAAAAGTCAGCAGGAGCCATATCTGGTGAATATGGTGGTTGCTAGATGGTATTTGTTGAGTGTTTGGTAAAAAATTCGTTCACAATGATAGCCTTGTGCGAAGGCGCATTGTCGTGGTGCAAAATCCAAGAATTTTCTTTCCACAAATCTGGCCTTTTCGTCGAATTTGCTCTCTTAAACGCCGCATAACGCTCAAATAATATTCTTTATTTACCGTTAGACCTTCCGGTAAGAATTCAGAATGCACAACACCGCGATAGTCAAAGAAAACAGTCAACATGACTTTGACTTTTGATCGACTTTGGCGTGGTTTTTTCGGTTTCGGTTCAGTTGGAAGGCGCCACTCCGAAGCTTGTTGACTAGTTTGCATGTCAAACTCGTAAACCCACGTCTCGTCACCAGTAACAATGCGTTTCATGAATGTTGGGTCCGAACTGACTCGTTCTAGCATGTCCTCAGCGACTTTCATGCGATTGAGTTTTTGGAGAAAATTCTGATCTTTTGGGACTAGCCGAGCAGCAACATGTTTCATACCCAAATGATTAGTTACAATGGTACGGATCAACTCGTGAGATACAGAAAGTTCGGCGGCTATCTCTCTCAGAGTTGAATGGGGATTTTCAGTCACTATTTTCTTCACTTTTGCGATGTTAACTTCAGTTGCAGACGTTGACGGCCTACCGAGCGAGGCAAATCTTCCATCACATCTCGACCGCTTTTGAACGCTTTGAACCACTCATAAGCACGAGTTTTTGATAAAGTCGATTCACCGTAAGCCTTCTGTAACATTTTCAGTGACTCCGAACACGAAATTCCATTGGCGATGCAAAATTTACGACAAACTCTTTGTTCGATATTTTTGTCCATTATGAAATTCGCAATACACACTATATATGATATTACTAAAACCAGCACTGTATTTAATATAAATAACAGATGCAACTCAAACTCCGCGCCAAAATGGAAAACAGTTGTGCCAATCTAACAACTACAAAAAAAACAAAAATTTTAATTTGGAACCATAAACAAATCATCCATTCCCGATACTTTTTTGACTGAATGTATGTGTTTACACAGGTGTGTGTTGTGAATAATAGAAAGTGTATGTGTGTCTGTGTGGGTGTGTGTGGCGTTCGTAGGAGGATCATAAAATTTATTTTTTTATTCTCACAGATAAAACCTTAAAATTACACAATAACAATTGACAGTGATTGTGGTTTAACAGTTACACAACAGATAGCAACTGGCATCTTAGCTAGATTACAAAGTAACCTGCGTTAAAGAAAATAGATTAGGTTAATTAGTACAGCAGTTAGAAGTTAACCTTTCACGCACACAGGCATACAGCAAACATACTTACATTCAAATCACACTCATACAGTCTACTAGTATTAGTATCAAAGGTTTAAATTGAGTACAAAATAAATATCCCCTGAGTAAAAACGCATTTGAATGTTTTTTTGAAATTACCAATCTGATATAGACCTTATTCCCGGGAACGTATGGTCCACTAGAGTGGGGTAAGCCAAACGGTAAAGAAAACAGTGTGTGGTTTGTTTGTATGTCTTTCTTTAAATAATTGTTCAATTACTTATTGATACGTAAATTAATGCAGTAAGTAATACACTTTATACATGTAGGTACAATCTTCGTACAGAAACTTTGCATTTCCATTCCGTATTCCTCCTCAAAATAGTACAACAATTTGAATACCGAATTTGTTCCCTTTGACCCCGAAACGTATTCTTTTTAATATCATGACCCAAAACGTTCGCGAAATACTGTCACGTACTAACCACGGACTAATATCAGCCTTCGTGTCCCAGAAATGGCCAGCTTAAGTTCCTTTATTTTTAATAAAAAAACTTTTATGAATTACGCTAAAGTTCTCGCTATTGGCCGTGACGTTGCGGAAACGTGACGCAGGTCGAAACTTTAGGCTGAATGGTTGCTTTTTCTTTTTGAAAGGTTTTCATGAAAAATAAAAGATGGGTTTTAGTTTTGGGTCATGTGATTGTGAGTGTTTTTATATGCGCTTCTATGAGTCTTTATTTTTCAATTTATCAACCCAAAAAAAGAAGTTGTTTCCCAGCATTGTTATTACTTATTCATTTATTTTTAACTAGCTTTCGCCCGCGATTTCGTCCGCGTGGCATAGTTACTTTGGGCTAACGCTATCTTAAACCCACGTGATGATCGAAAAATTATCTTTCTCTCCCCTTTTCTTCTCTCTTTCTCCCCCTTATCTCACTTTAAAAAAAAGCCTATGTCCGTTTCTAGAGTTCCAACTATCTCTGTACCAAAATTCATCACAATCGGTTTGGCCATTTAGGCGTGAAGACGTAACAAACAAACTCACTTTCGCTTTTATAATATTAGTAAGGATAACAATTATACGACTCTCTTGTCAAGGTTCAAAGGTTAGTATACAACGTTACCTGCTGGGGTTGTTCAAAAGAGATACCGCGGCCCCGGAACATAAAGGGGAGAAGAAGGAACATGGATGCATTTTTGTCAGTAAAAGTCTGACACTCCACCTGGCACCTGATGATTTCTCATGCGCAAAAAAAAGACAAGAAATCACATAAATAAGTACTTTGACCTTGACTTTGATTTACTTTGTTTACTGTGCTGAATCTTTGGTTGATGGCTTCGTGAAAGATCCCTTTGTGTTTTTTTTTAAACTTTGCCCCACACTAGGAATTTCTCCTGTATCGTGGTATGAACATTAAAACTCACATTCACATACAGACAGCCCCACACAAGCACATAAGGAATTTCTCCTGTATCGTGGGTGCATTTACAAACATTTAAACTCACATACACAAACAGCCAGACCCGAAACAACTATCTGCAGGTCATACAAATATTTGTTCCGTGCGGGTATCGAACCCGCGACACGCGGCGCAGCAGTAGATCGCTCAGCCACTGCGCCAACCGTGCCGTCAACACCTTTAATTCACCAATGCTAAAGAATACAATGCAATTTCTACCTTTTAGACCTTGACCCAAGTATACAATTTATTAAAACTTCAACCGTTCTCCACAACAGCTATAAACGAGCTGCCACGCTATATTCCCTGTGGTAATTCCCCAAAAGAATCCCATAAACGGTTCCGTGGAGTTATTATCTACGTTTCACCATTTCTCCTCGCTCGCTGTTGTCACGTACGCCAGTTCCCAGTTATTGTCAATATAAAACAGATTATTTTGTTTTGCGGAGTAACCGTGTGGTTTAGGAGCTGGGGTTTTAAGGAAAATAATCATCTGTGACAAAAAAAACTTGATTGAAGCATTGTGTGCGAGGAAAAATGCCTCCTCACTTTTCAGGGCAGCGTTGGATAAATACTCGAATGGGCGTTCAGATCGCTTGCAGGTAGATAGAAACTCTTACCTCCAAATGATTTGCTTCCAGTCCAACATTGGCTATTACATAGTTGTATCAAGTCTGCCTTCCACAAATCAATTACTAGTGAAACGGATTCCGATTCTAAGGTATACATAATGCCGTGTCGATGGCGCGTTCGTGTTCCACGCGCGCCTGAAACAGATGTCTGCAAAGCAGAGGGGACTGCCAGGGACACCACCTGCCGGGGTTGCAGGTTGTTCGAAGGAGATACCGCGGCCCCGGAATACAAAGGGCAAAAGAAGGAGCATAGGTAAGTTTTTGTCAGTAAAAACCTGACAATCCCTCCTACTCCGCCCAGAATGGGGGAAGTTATTTGATGAATACCCATTCGCAAAAAAAAGTATACATAATTATGTTAGATTACCTATTGTAAATAAATGTTCAAAATTCGACTACACATGCCCGTCGTATAACGTTCATGGACGTATTCATTTATATCCTGCTTTGCTTGATTAGGCAGAGTTATACGGAAAAAAAAAGTAAAATTACATTTCGCCAGGCATATTTAAGTCGCATATATTAAGAGCGAGCCTATTGTTGGCAACCAGTCATAATCCACCCTCTATTGAAAAATTCCTGATCCAAAAACCTAATAACTGTTTGCTTGACCTAGGTATCGGATTCAATACCTACCTCGATACAACATCATTTATTTATTTATTTAATGCACAATTTACAAATAGTAACACGCTAGGCTTATAACTAGTGATTACATAACCCTGTTAGGGCGCAGCAAAATGTCTTAAAACTTATAAAAAAGGATTGTGTTGTAGTTTTATGAAACCACGGTAAAATTGAAACTTTTTTTCACATTATAAACATTTAGACGTCCCTACTCCACGGCCGACCGTCACGCGACATGCAACACACAGACGAAAAAGTTTGAGATGATGTAATAAAAGTTTCACTTTAAAATTAAATTGCAGTATCTAATATCACATATGGTAGGAACTATCACAATATTATATTAATCAAACTTATATCTAGCCATAAACAAGATAAACAATATTCATTAAACTTAAGTAAGTATATTATATTAACGTTTTAGATGAGCATTCTGTTTACTACTCTAGCTCCTAAACTAAGCATAGGTAACTACCGTGAAGGCGTTATGGTCCTCGTAACCGTTTACCATAGATAGTTATTATAGGGTTTGTTTACCATTTACGCAATCTCAGCATTGTTTACCATTTAAGGTTGCGTTCCCTCCACCACGCGTCAGGATGCGTAGCGCGTCGGCGGCCCCGGAACACGAAGGGCAAAATAATGAAAATGTGTGGGTTTAAGTCATTAACGTTGTATGGCAACGCTTTGGCGCCTCTGGCCAAAGTAAATATCAGCCCTTGGGTCAACCACTGTGAGATCGCCCGGAGGACACGGTGGAGCACAAAGTGGCGATCTGCCCAGCTTGGGTGGAGCTCCGCCATGCCCTCGTAGAGGCGATCGGCGGCGGCGATCTCTCGCGTCCGGCCCGGCCCTGGTTCAGTCCATGGTAAGGAGCGAGAGGGAATGGGAAGCGGTCACCTCCTTCTGCGAAGCAGTAATGCTAGCAAAGGAGGTGGCCGGGCGTTTGAGGGAGAGAGCCTCAAACCAACCCAGCCGCCGCGGGAGACGCCCCGGGCGCCGGGCGCCGCGAGACGACTCCCGGCCACCGTAGATGCGGGCCTGTGGACGGTGAGCAATGGGTAGCTCACCGTCCGTCCGTCTATTGACGACAGGCCGTGTCGACGGCGCGTTAGTGTTCCACGCGCGCCTCAAAGAGATGTCAGTAAAGTAGGAGAAGAGGGGCCTGCCAGGGTCACCGCCTGCCGGGGTTGCGGGTTGTTCGAAAGAGATACCGCGACCCCGAAACGTAAAGGGCAATATTATAGAAAGAACATGGGTGGGTTTTAGTCAGTAAAAGTCTGACATTCCCCCCCGCTGCGCCCAGAGCGGTGGAAGTTATTTGATGATTTCCCAACCCAAAAAAAAGCCCTTGGGTCACGCGATGTGTCAACTAAACGTTTTGAAATATCCTTGGAAAGGCGCACAAGGATCTCGCTAGCCCGGACGGAATTCAAGTTTTTTACTTTTTTAATGGTTTGGAATTCATCAAATGAATCTCTCCGTAGTGTTAGACTTGAACTGGCGTTAACCCAGTCATATTCCGTTGCCCTTTGTATCCCGGGGCCGCGGTATCTCTTTCGAACAACCCGCAACCCTGGCAGGACCCGCAACCTCGGCAGGATCCAGAAGATCTAAGCGATCATTCAAAATATCTCAAGGAAAATACGAGCTCAATTTCTACTCCGCATGTCTTACTGCATAGTTACATACTTACGTTTTACTTAATAATCCGCAACCCTGCAAACCTAGTACAAACACGATATAAACATGATTGCAGTGTGGGGGTAGGTCGTGTCCCTTCGACTGATACCGCAAATAAAAATGTGGTGCAGTTATGGGACAGATGAGGACAAAATTGCTACTTCAGGTTTGTTATTTCTTTATTTACAGCCTCAAGAGTGGACCTTTTAACAGGGAAAATAATATTTTACAGCATTATTTGAGCAGCAGTAATTTAACTTATTAAGAGTTGAAGGATTCAAAGTTAGGTAAAAAAATGAAGCAGCTTTTAAGTTTTAGTTGCTAGCCGTGATCAAATTGTAATGACCCAAAAAATTATTGTTAAAGATTACGCAAATGACAGAATGAAATTCGAAATACGTATATTCAAAAATTTAAAAAATCAGTGTTTATCCAGGACGAAAGAGGTCGAGGCAACAGAGAAGGTGGAATATCCGCTCTGTTACAACAGTAGCTAGATCACGCCATTACAATCCTAAATTATTTTCGTCATAATTAAACTAAGGTTTTAAACTTGTTTCAAGTTACCAGGCAATGAAGAATACTACATACTCCACAGCTTAATTTACTTAGCTACAACTTCACCAGATTTGAAACTTAGCAATCAATGTTTCAGGCGCCCAATTCTATGCCCAAGCTAACCTTTGACGTACCTTTGAACCTTGTCATGTTAACCCAAAGCCATTAACCACACATTTACGACCACAAAACTACTCTTAAACTTGTTAACCACGTTACTATCATAATGTTTAAACCACTGATATTGGAAAGGGTATTTTCTTTTCAAAGTTCTAAAGTTTCCACGTTTATATAACACAATACAAGAGAGAAAACAAAAGTTTAATCCTTACTAATATTATAAAAGCGAAAGTGAGTTTGTTTGTTACCTCTTCACGCTTTAATGGCTAAACCGATTATGATGAATTTTGGTTCAGAGATAGTTGGGAATCAGGAGACGGACATAGGCTTATTTTTTTTTAAAAAGAGTGGGATATGAGGGAAAGGGATAAAACGAGAAAACTTAGCGTTGCTATTACAAATCAATAAGGCGCTACCGAATTTAACGCGAGCGAAGCCGCGGGCAAAAGCTAGTTATGTATATTTTTTGAAATAATTATGTTACTAGCAGTTTTGCCCGCTACTACTTAATAGACTATGATATAAAATCACGCTATGATTTAAGAGTCATGCCGTCGAGTCTGATTTAAGGGCAGATTTTCCAATCGTCAGTTAAGTTTAACAGAAAAATAAACAACCAAATTGAAAATCTTTCACAGACTGAAAGAGCATTACCTGTCGTCTCAATTGTAATTTATGTATTTATTTATGGATATATATTTAAGCATTATGTATAAATACAAGTATTTACTGATATATGTAAGTTATCATAAGTTAAAGCACACGTACCTTTATATTTTTCTTGTACTCTCTCACACACTATCGTCTACGTTTCGTTCTTATATCTCCTTTCGCAGGTCTGCCGGCAGAAATTTCATAAAAAATAAGCAGTACCTTTGTATGTACTCAAATTTTATGTGTTTTTTTCCTGTTTGCTCTACTGCGTGTACATAAATTATTAAATAAATAAATCACTGTCATCTTACGAGCTAACGTTAACCATAACTAACTTATATGCCTATTTTTTTTCTTATTAAGCATATTCAACAAAATCTCATTATTCAAGTCAAGATTGTGACAATGCGTTAAAAATGTTTTCAATCTTAAAAGCCTGATATTACAGTACTCAAGGTCAAAGTGACCTGAGGGTTTTAAAGGTTAATATGTTATTTGACCTTCATATGTCTTAGTGTAAGTTCAGAAATATGGGGGACTGTATAATGTGCGAAGTTTATAAGTTATTTAATTTGTAATGATCTTGGGATGCCTAAGAGATTTGTGTGTCTGATGTAATTATGTACGCAAACTTGGTTAAGCATGCAAAATTATTCAAGACTAGCTTTTGCCCGCGTGCTTCGCTCGTGTTAAATTCGGGGTAACACAGTCCCTCTTTCCGGATTTGCAGGAACCTGCTACCTGTAATTTTAGCCCTTGCGCCTTATTTATTGTAATAGCAATGCTAAGTTTTCCCCTTTCTTCCCTCTTTCTCCCTCATTTCTCATTTTTTTTAAATAAAAAGTTAGCCTATGTCTGTCTCCAGGGGCCCACCTATCTCTGTACCAAAATTCATCAAAATCGGTTTAGCCATTTAGGCGTGAAGACGTAACAAACAAACTCACTTTCGCTTTTATAATATTAGTAAGGATTTGCATCCTTTAATTAAGCTTTACTCTGTAAGTAAATTGGCATCTTTTACCATATGTAACGTGTGCTTTAAAACCTTAGGAAGTTGACCTCTCAATTTATTGAATCTCCATACTACACAAGTCCAAGACTCAAGGACAAAATGCTACCAGTCTACAGACACACGGTCTCCTGCACCTCGACCTCCAAACGACCTTGTAACTATCAAACACATTACTGGTTTATATAATTTTCTGAACAAAACAACATGTTGTGGTAACAGTAGCATTATAGTCCATATTGAGACAAGAGGTTACTGTAAAATTAAGCCCGTAGTTCAGTTCAAAGAATAAAGATTATTGATTTTAAATTTCTCCCTTTCTTTTACGTGTGGTTAGGTGCCGCCGGCTTGGTTAAACATGTCATCGATAACTATTCTATCTTGGTTATATATGTCATGGACTCTTAGATATGCTGGTTTCCTTGTTGTTTGAAATAAGGCTATAGATGACTAAAACAAAAAACTTATTGACTGTTCATCATAGAAATACATCCAACTTTATGACACACTGGATAGTCCAGCAGGCCAAAAACACCTTTACCGGCTTGCTAGAGCTAGAGAGAGAAAGTCGAAGGATGTTTGTCGGATAAAATGCGTAAAAGACGAAGCTGGAATGGTTATAACAGATGATGAGAAAATTAAGGATAAGTGGAAAGGTTACTTTGAAAGACTGATGAATGAAGAGAATGACTGGAATAGTGTGCTTGAAAATAAATCAGTGAATGAGGGACTAGTAAGAAATGTAAGTATGGATGAAGTGAGGATTGCAGTTAATGGAATGAAGAATGGTAAGGCATTAGGACCGGACGGAATACCGGTTGAAGTATGGAAGTTATTGCGGATGGACGGATGGACGTGGTTAGCTTTATTCTTCAATAAACTGTTGCTGGAAGAGGCCATACCTGACGAATGGTGTAACAGTTCGCTGGTGCCTATCTTTAAAAACAAAGGTGATGTGCTGGTGTGCAACAATTATAGAGGAATAAAGCTAATGTCACACAGTATGAAAGTTTGGGAGAAAGTTATTGAAAGGCGACTGAGAGAAGAGAGCGAAATGTCACAGAGCCAATTCGGTTTTATGCCTGGTCGGGGAACGACGGATGCCATTTTAGCTATCCGCCAGTTGTGCGAAAAATACAGAAGTGCACATAAGAACTTGCACATGGTGTTCATCGACCTCGAAAATGTATACGACCGGGTACCGCGTGCGGTTTTGTGGTGGGCTCTTAAGGAGAAAGGTGTGCCTGGGAAGTATGTGCAGTTGATCCGTGCGATGTACAGTCGATGCAATACCCAAGTCCGGTCCACAGCGGGCACTACCGGCACCTTCAATGTGGCTGTCGGCCTGCACCAAGGGTCGGCTCTTAGCCCTTACCTCTTCCTGGTGATAATGGACGCTCTCACGTCGGACATCCAGAAAGAGGCTCCCTGGTGCATGCTGTTTGCCGATGACATTGTGTTGGTTGCCGAGAGCGGCCAAGAGGTCCAGAGCAGATTGGAAGTGTGGTGGCAAAGACTGGAGAACGTTGGCCTGAAATTAAGCAGAACTAAAACCGAATACTTGTTCTGCGATTTCGGCGGTCTCTCTAGTCCTGTACCTATAACCCTTGCCGAAACGCCTATACCGATCTGCTCCAACTTCCGGTACCTCGGGTCGCTTGTCCAAGGGGATGGCGAAGTAGACCGGGACGTAACGCACCGGATCAACGCAGGATGGATGAAATGGCGACAGGTCACTGGAACAACTTGTGACCCAAGGATGCCCCTCAAGTTAAAGGGGAAAATATATAAGTCCGTGATTAGACCTGTTGTACTGTATGGGTCAGAATGCTGGGCTGTAAAAAAGGTGGATGAAAAACGATTGCATGTAGCGGAGATGAGAATGTTGAGATGGATGTGTGGAGTGACAAGAATGGATAAAGTAAGGAATGAATATATTCGAGGAAGTTTGAAAGTTGCGCCTATTACAGAAGTTTGTCTTGGTATGGACATTTAATGAGGAGGGATGAAGGACATGTGACTAAAAGAGTGATGGATCTGAATGTTGATGGACGGAGAGCGAGAGGAAGGCCAAATAAAAGATGGATGGATTGTGTAAGGAATGATATGAAGGAGAAAGAAGTAAATGATGCCGTGACATCTGATATAAGAGAGTGGAGGAAGAGGACGTGTTGCGCCGACCCCAAATAGAATGGGACAAGGGCAGGAAAATGATGATGATCATAGAAATACATCCTATCACTACGTATTGCGCTTTGCTACATTTTCCAAAAAAAATGACACGGCCGGAATTGGTATAGAGCTGTGCCCTAAAAAAAAATATTTATGTGCATTGATGTACAGTACGTTATTTTAAAGCTTACATGTAGGGCTTTGCAATTGGTTATGTTTTATGATCAGAGAATAGGCGAGAGATTAGTAACATACTACAATACGTGATAAAATCAACGCAAGATGACAATGTAAATGTCAATCAATGCAATGTCAGAATATAAAACCACACAATCAATCAACAAACATATATTTTTTTGCATTTTCTCTCGCCTATTTTAGGAAAATGTTATTAATGCGGTTATTTTTTATTTATTTTAAAAGGAATTTTCATATATTAATCATTACTGTGCATTATCAGGGCAGGATCCGGCCATGTCCTTTTATACAAAAACATTTTTGATGGTTAAATTTATGAAATTGACTTCAGTTATTACTGATTCCATAATTTACGACTGAGAATAAATGACTTTGATTTTAAGGTGGAGTATTGTATGGACTGAATTCTGTAGAAGTCGGAACAATATTCTTGAATAGGAGGTTTCAAATGGACGCATAGGTGCGAAGGAACAGTTTTGCTCTCTCAACTATGAACCTTCTGTCCCTCCCTTTTATAGTAAACACATAACCTCTTTCAAGAGGCAGTACGTTTTATTACAACCGAGCTGCGAACACGTCTCCCTAAGTGGCAATACCGAACTCATAAGCTATATACTATAACATCTTACAAGATGTCTGCTAAATATTGATGGGAATGGAGTTGTTTTGAGTGGTTTAATATATAAGTTCACTGGCCCAATATTATATTGTACTAACTGGATATATAATTTTTCTTCCTGATCTCTTTATTCATGTTTCATACTTATAAATACACTAGCTTTTGCCCGCAGCTTCGCTCGCTTTAAATTCGGGGTAACACAGTTGCCCTTTCCTGTTTTTCCTTACCTGCTTCCTGTAGTTTTTGCCCTTGCGCCGTATTTATTTTAATAGCAATGCTATGTTTTCCCTTTTCTTCCCTCTTTCTCCCTCATTTCTCACAAAAAAATAAGTTAGCAAATGTCCGTCTCCAGGATCCCAAAAACTCCAGGTACCAAAATTCATCAAAATCGGTTAAGCCATTTAGGCGTGAAGCCGTAACAAACAAACAAACAAACCAACTCACTTTCGCTTTTATAATATTAGTAAGAATTATAAACAAAAAAATTGAAAAAACATTTAAAAATATTAAAATATGTCTCCATCGGTATCGGGAGCAGGGTTCAAGCTACCAGTGGTTAGGGCTCCAGAGACAGGAACCTCCGCACAATGCGGGCCGTATCGAGGAGTACTGCCTTCTGAATCAGGTCCTTAATCCATGCGGCCATCAGGCCAAGTGCCGATAGTAGTTATGGCCGAGTCGAGATATTTTAGTTGCTTCTCTTTCTTAGCTTTCACGAGGTTCTCGGCATATGGGATGGTAACATCGATTAACATTACGCGGCGCGCTGTTCGGTCTATCACAGATTCTTCCTGATTTATAGGGTTCCGTAACTCAAAAAAAACCATACCTTATCACATTGTTGTCCATCTGTCTGTAAAGACCCCATATCTCGAGAACGGGTAAAGGTATCGAGTTAAAATTAAAACCATATACTTTTAAGTCTATGGTCCCTTTGTGCTGTGAAAAAAACAATCCTCGAAGTCTACGCAGTCAAAAGATATGGCCTTAAGTATTCCTAAAATGTAAAAAATATTTCTTCCCATGAGTCCATGACGCAATCAGATTACAAAATCGAACGAAATTGCTTTAAATAGGCTATGAACACTCAGCCCTACGTCTCGAGAGCTTAGACTCCAATCAGCTTGAATACATAGTTACATTAGAAGTTAAAATTCTGTAACAGTGTCCTTAAGAAATATAATAATAAAACCTTTTATTTCATGCTTAGAATACAGTTTAGTTTAAAAAAAATACTGATGTTGTTTGCACAATTTTCACTATTTTAGAAAATGTTTAATTATATGTAGGTAGTATAATGTTTAAGTGTGAAGTTTCATCATCGCCTAGCCTTTTCCCAACTATGTTGGGGTCGGCTTCCAGTCTAACCGGATGCAGCTGAACATCAGTATTTTACATGGAGCGACTGCCTATCTGACCTCCACACAACCCAGTTAGCACTGGGTAATACGATACCCCTTGGTAAGACTGGTTGTCAGACTTTCGGAACACTGACTACCTGTAACTGTAAGTGCGAAGTTTATCCTTAAGAAACAAATTCCTAAAACAACGATTTGGTCCTAGAAAGTAACTCTGTCAAATGAACTCGTTCAAGGTTGTATGTCATTGTAACAGCCTATAAATATCTCTAAACGTCGACTGCCGAACATAGGCTGTTCTCAAAGGCCGTTACAACTAAGTTTTTGGGAAATATAGTCACCGCACCGGATGGGTCTCCTGTGAGATGTTTTTTCCTTGATTGATGCTCCAATTTATGTAATTGAACTGTTAAAAGATTTATTAGAAACTCCTTGAAAGGTTGCTGGCTTTTAAGGTTTGATAGGTACGCGTTCCATTTCACTTTATCCTACTAATATTATAAATGCGAAAGTTTGTGAGTATGGATGTATGTTTGATCCTCTTTCACGAAAAAACTAACTCTTTCGGGGCGCAGCTAGTAATATTATAAACGCGAAAGTTTGTTTGTTATGGATGTTTGTTACTCTTTCACGCAAAAACTACTTAATGGATTTTGATGAAACTCAACAATAATGTAGTTTACATATCCGAATAGCATATAGGTGATGAATTGTATCATGAAAATCCTTACTTCCTTACTAATATTATAAAAGCGAAAGTGAGTTTGTTTGTTTGTTTGTTACCTCTTCACGCTTTAATGGCTAAACCGATTTTGATGAATTTTGGTACAGAGATAGTTGGGAACCAGGAGACGGACATAGGCTATAATTTTTTTAAAAAGAGTGGGTTAAGAGAGGGAAGAAACGGGAAAACTTAGCGTTGCTATTACAAATCAATAAGGCGCTACCGAATTTAACGCGAGCGAAGCCGCGGGCAAAAGCTAGTATATTATATTCTATCACCATGCGAGTGAAACCGCGGGGCGCATCTATTAATTTTTAAAATATTTTAAATGCGAATGTTTGTGAGGACGCAGGACGGATGGATGTGTGGATGTTTGTTACTCTTTCACGTCAGAATGGCTGAACGGATCTTGATGAAATTTGGCACAGAGGTAGGTAATTGTCTGGAATAACACATAGAATACTTTTTTCGATCATTACACGGGAGAAGCCGCGGTCGCCAACCAGTGCATACTGCAGTACATAATGTTAATAAGTCATCGACTTTTATAATGTTAGGTACTAGCTTCGCCTAGTGGTTTCACTCGGGACAAAAAGATAGACTATGCGTTAATCTAGCTTATAAACAATGTGTGTGAAAAGTTTTATCAAAATCCAATCACAAATTTATGCGTGAAAGAGACAAACATTCATATTAATTTGTAATATTAACAAGCTGTACTCCGTGGTTTCACTCGCGTGTACCACGATAAAAAAAACATATGTTAATCTAGGGTATAAGCTATCTACACTCAAAATTTCATTGAAATCTGATAAGCCGTTTGAGAGTGAAGGAGTAACAAATACGTGCGTGTTTGTACTCCTTGTATTTTTATTTATTTTTATTTTTTATAAAACGTTGCCCCACACTAGGAATTTCTCCTGTATCGTGGGTGCGTTAACAAACATTTAAATTCACATACACATACAGCCAGACCCGAAACAACTACCTGTAGGCCATCGGCCATATGTGCCTGTGTAGGCACATCATATAACCTTTTTTTAGATATCACGCAGGCAAAGCCGCAGGCGATATCTAGTTAGTCATATGCGCGAGAGATTACCTAAATAGTGCATAACTGTGTGCTCAGGCACAGTTGCTCTCTCTGTTCCCTTACCCTCATAGTCCGATGGGGTGGCAATAGTTGCCCGACAGTTTGCTGAACTGGGCCAATTAAGCGCAGCCGTGAGACACACAATTATTATCTAACTAGCTTGCGCCCGCGACTTCGGCTGCGTGCCATAGTTACTTTGGGCTAACGCTAACTTTAACCCGCGTGATGACCGAAAAAATAATATCTTTCTCTCCTCTTTTCTACCCGCTTTCTCCCCCTTATATCACTTTTTTTTTAAACGTAGCTTATGTCCGTCTCCAGGGTCCCAACTATTACTGTACCAAAATTCATCAAAATCGGGTTTGGCCATTTAGGCGTGAAGACGTAACAAACAAACAAACTCCCTTTCGCTTTTATAGTATTGGTAAGGAAGTAAGAATTTACGTGTTTAGATTTATTTTTTTCAATTTATTTTTGTTTTTATTTATTTTGTTAACGTTCTTTGTTTAATGTTGTGTGCACTTGTGGCAAGTTTAGTGGCAAATCAACTTTCTTTCTTTCTTAACCGAGATCAGGCGCAGGACCAAGCGGACGGTGAGCTATCCATTGGTGGCTGGGAGTCGTCTCGCGGCTCCCGACCGGCTCGAAGCGTCTCCCGTGACGGCTGGGTTGGTTTAAGGTTCTCCACCTCAAACGTCGAGACATCGCCAATAAATCAATACATTACAGGCTTACAAGTGTGTTTAGATAACTTTCTTTATACATATTTATTAATTTTGAAAAAGTTACGCCACAGACTATCTACAGTACTGTTTCTTCTCCTTAAAATCCATCCAAAGGTTGTTTTGAAAAGATCGCTTTTAGCGATAAGACCGCCCATTGTGTCATCCTATTTATAAGTTATTTAAAGTTATTCTTGTAACTGGTATGGTGTACATAATAAATAATATTCTATCTATCTATCTTAGTTTTGTTTTTAATCAGGTGGTCTAATCAGCCTTTAAAATACATAGGCCTCCCCTCTTGAAAAGAGAACAAGCCAAAACTCGCCTCGCGGGAACAGCGCTGATTGATAGACGTCAGGTTTTAAAATTTTCAGTTCTATTGTGCCAGTATCATTGTATTTTTATGATTCTACTATGATGTCGCATACTTAAAAACGCACTTGGATAGTCTAAAATGACTTTCAACGTATTTCATTCCAGTTCACTCGTTTCAAAGGAGGTGAGAGGGAGGTAAAATAAAAGACGAATATCAAAAACACTGAACGCTATATTCGATATCTAGAAACAACATTCAAAGTGGCCTAACGTCAAGTTGTCTAATATTAAAAACATCGTTACGTTACACAATTAAGGAATTTAACATATAAGGCATTTGTAGAAACTCTGACTTCATTCTTAATAGAACTTTATTATAATTTAAATTAAATTCCAATATCATTGATTAATAAGAAATACAAAAAAAGACAATTGAAGTTTTTGAGATAAAATCTGTAATGAAAAGCTAAGACACCCTACTGAGAAACATACTTTTCAATTTAGCTAAGGAATTAAAATAAATTTGTAGTCTTTGGTTTCATTTTTTTAGGAAAAATCATTCATCAAGACATTGCTATTCTTCCACAGGCCGGGTCCCGTTTTACCCTTTGGTCTCGGAACTCTAAAAAGATCCGCGAGCTTTACAAAATGCACCCTCATCCCTTGCATTAAAAAAAAAAGTAAAATGTGACCTCCAAATAAAAAGCAAATCTAACACAGTAATCCGAATGCTTAAAATCCAATTACAAAGTTGAAATGAAATTGTAATCTCGTTTCTTTTAGAGAATAAATTTTAATGTAGATAATTGGATGCCAGTCAAAGTATTTACCTATTTGTTTCGATGCATTCAATTTAAATAGTATTTTTTGTGTAGATGATATAATTGATTGAAAACCTTCTTAAACGTAATTTACAACATCAATAATCTAATGTCTGATATGAAAATATAAGTAGCAAAAAAAATGATGTACGTAAGATAATTTTTTCGTGAAGTCAGAGTTCTTAATTATACAAATCTTACATGATATGTACATTTGTTCATAAATAAAGAATGTGGTAGGTAAATAAAAATTAGTCCGATCATCGCTTTAAATGAAAATAATACTAAAAACTACATGTTTAAATACTTAAATATAATGATAATTAAAGCTAACATTGAATTTAAAGCTTGATATCGACTTACAATACTTTAAACAATCGAATAATAAAATTAACATTTAATTTGTTTAATAAGAAGAATATTTATTTTTTGTTCACCTAATTAGAAATACTTCATTTGAAAAATATCTGATTTTGCCAACAATTCATTCAATGTTTAATCCTTTCCGATACACTACTATTAGAATGAGCAGTTAATAAATGATTTTAAAAACAGTAATCATTATTAAACATTAGTTCACCAACTATAATAAACTCGTGTTATGAATATTTTCTCGAATTATTTTCATTTTTTGTTATATACTTTGCATTAGGGACCAGAAAAGCAATCGTGACTCCGCGCAAGCTCGCCTCTGCCAGGCGTGACTTGAAAACCTAATTATGGAACTCAATAGCCGCCTTTATTATTATTTGACGTTTTAGGCCTCACGACACAAAAACGACAGCCATTTTTATTCATAGAATGATCGAGCATTTTTTTTCAGACGTCTTACGAAGAGAAAAGTGAAAACGGTTGTTGACTTCGAACAGAAAAGTGAAAACGTTTGTTGGCAAAGTCAGTGACGAACTTTTTAATATAAAATACTTATTACAATTTTCAAAAACTAAAATTCGGACTTTGTCACATAATAAAATATAATATTTTAGTAATATTTTAAAGGCAAATAAAGAAATTTTAATTCCTAAAAGGATAAGTAAAGATGATCCTAATTTACAAAATGGTGTACGAACGTTTTACAGACAAGCAACATTTATTTTTCTCATATTGTAAACGTACAAAATACTAACATCTACATATAGCAAACATGGACGTGAAACTAACTAGCATTATGGACCTCCGTAATTTAGTATTGTCCACCATTGTGCATTTATTTTTTATTAATTACATTTACGTATGAATATCACAAAGTAAATATTTCGCTCGTAGCTTTAAAAACAAACAAGCTACTGCATCAAAATTAAGAGCAACATTGGTCCTAGATAAAACAACAGAGCCTCACAAACTTCCATTACATCATGAAAATGCTATCTTATAGAAGAAACATCAAGTTATACTTACGTCAATGTATATGAAAACACGCATTTGATCCTACCTAATTTCCAAATAATAGACTAGGTTCTTCTGAATTGGTGTGAAAATAACAGACCAGTTGCAACAAAGTAGCAACTAACAACACACAACATTGTTACATCGCTTGCTAGTCAAATGTTGATACAGGAAAATGTAAATATTTAAATCAAAATTAAATCAGCTTAGATGTTACTCATTGTTATAGCGTGTGAATATATAACAATAAAATGCTGTTATGTGATCGTTATCTTGGGTTATGGTCAAGAAGAACCTATTCAATTAAAGTTTAACATGATTCTTTATTCTTTACATTAATGTTTCAACTGTTATTGATGATAAAATACCAAAATGAGCGTCGTCTCGCCTTCCCAATTCAATCTAAAACGTTTCTATTTTTTTCTCGCGAATTTTCTATTTTTTAATTTATCACAGGCTCACGCTCCACCCTCAGGGTTATAATTACATTGCACCTTTTAATTTTACTGATACCTTCACCTAAAAATCCAAAGAACTTCGTTCCGCTCCCTTTAAAATTTACAGTTTACATTAATCATAATAGTTCTCTATTAGGCTTTTGATAATGAATCACACTTACAATTAAATTATTTGATCACTTTGCACGTAGTTATTTCACATAAACATTTTAAATAATGACACTAAATATGTGTGTCGTATTTTGTTGCCTCCTTTTATGAGGGGGAACTCATCAGTGAAAATTTACGTCGGGTGTTCTGCAAGGCGTAATCTTAGGCCCGAGATTGTTCCTGAGGAACGGTTGGGTTCGAGAAGAAGGGCGGTGGTCGCCTAGCAGTCGTGCGGCCACCGGGAGGGGTGGCCGGCCACGGATCACATGACGCAGCAACTCTTCGCGCGCCCTTTCAGCTCGGCTTTCAGATCGCGCTTGCTTTTGCTGCGGCCAACTTGTTTCTGTTGAGAGAAAATATGTTTTATTTTGTTCTTCTTAATCCTTTTAAATGGAAGTAGAATTAGATTGATACATTAAGACTTCCAGATAATAATTGTTGGATATAGCTATAAGCTTTGTCTACGTACCTACTTTAAAATCCGCTTGGAATGCTGTCCAGCGTGAGGGAAAAAGAGGGGGAAGATAAGATTAAAGTAATATTTTGTTGTGTACAGTGATATAAACAGATTTATACCTGTTGTTTCATCTGCTGCTTGTTAAGTTTCCCGAGGGCGGCTAGTGCAGCTACTTCGAAGGCATCTTTGACGCCTTTTGTGGAAGCTCGAGCTGATGTCTCTACGTAGGTCATCGCTCCCAGCTGTCTTGCTACTGATAAAGCCTGTGAAAATTGAAAAAAAAAATGTAAATTTAGACTTCAATGATACACAAATGAAATGAAACATTTTTTAAGTTGGTCGAACTAAAGAATTTTTATCTTAATATAAATCCTGAAATTGGAGCGGCTGCTGGAGGTGCTGATAACCTCAAAGAGCGCAAATTTCTCACTTTTTATTGGTAGTTATGTTTTTGAGCGGTTTGGAGTTAAACACTAGGGCCATGGGGTTTGAATGCCCACGTAATATTTCGAAATATCGCCAAGCGGTTAGTTGACTCTTCACATGACCATTATTTGGCTAAAAAACTAGCATTACCATCTAACGCAGTAATGCTGCCAGCCTTCTAGGCACTTTTCCTGTTGACAGCAATGTGGAATTATTTTACCATTTTTATACTTTTACATATTTTTTTTATTTTTGGTTTATGTCTATTTGTAATAGGCATAATAGTTAATAATAGTTAAAAATAAAATCCAAAAAAAAATATTTGTGATTATTTTTCCGACCCAAATATCGACCAATAGAATTGCACCATTCGACGTCACGTGGTACAACCTACATGGTATTATACTGAAAATTTTTTGAAAATTTTCTCTGGTCGTTGTTATGCATAAAAAACAAAACATCCAGTCAAATTAACCACACGTCAAACTGACATCTGACCTATCGGGAAATGCCAGATAATTTTGAAGCTCTTGTGGTATTCTATGTGATAATTTCGCATAAAACCTAAGCACGAATCTAAAAAACATAAAAGAAAAACGAAGTCACAACATTCCAATTAGTCAAACGATTCACACGAGAGAACGGTCCAAGGAGCTTGAATGTCAGCCCAATCCGAGAGGCCATTCGATTCATTCATGGAACGAGCCAATTACTCTGCTCCCATTTAGTAAATGGTAACTAGTTGAATAAGATCTCTAATTAATACGGACGTACAGTTTAAATTCGCGACCGAGTTTTCAATTGCCTCGTCCTACAATCGTGTAAATGCTTCAGGATGTTTCTATTTAGATTAGGAATTGTGATGAATGAAGTTGGATCGGTTTCCAAGGGATCTGGGCCTTTCAATTTGAGATGTTGGCAAACTTCGTGAAATTGAGAAGGTTAAAATAAATTGCTTGAAGGTTAAAAAAACATGGTCTAATGGTTCTAATGGTCCCGACCATTAGAAGGTATCCTAAATTGCTGGGAGCATGTGTTTGGGATGTGTAGGTTGGATTAGGGTTTTCCGTGAAATTAGAATGTTTAGTTTGTTTTCGATTTTCTAGAAAGAGAGTAATTATATCTAAACCTAATATAAATAATATAGCTCGTGGATTAGGGTATAAACGTCCCCTGAATTCTTATTGGATTCGGTAATGCAATGGCTCTAGCTTACGGGAATAATATTTGTATGGTTTATAAAAAACTCATTGTATTATTTCAACAATGGGATATAATAAGAAGCAAAAATATATACTTTTTTTTTGCTAACCTCTTAATAAATTTCTACTGCTAGGTAAAGTCCGAAAATAAATAATTTAAAATTTTCTAAATTAGATTCTTACTTTTTTTGGATGACTGTTAGATTGTAGAAGTTATTAGGGACGGCCATTCGGATCTTCCCTTTCAACATTAGGCATCGTTAATGTTTCAAAAATTCTAGGCGGAATATCTTTATTCACGAAAATATCTTTTTGTCTTATATACATTGCGGCACATCAAGCTATACAATTCCAGTTCAACCTCACCCTGATATGTATTGATATCCCGTACAGTGAGAAATCAGCATAAACTGGTTTTGTATATCTATCTAGATTGGTCGTCGAGCGTACGCTCAAGGTTTACATCTAAGTTCACCACGGCTTTAAAAAGGTCTTACCTCTTCACTGGTGACTGGATGTGTTCTTAGCTTGGACAGCATGGTGAGCGTTTCCTTCTCATGTCTAAGGTCTGCCTTACAGCCGCAGAGCAGCACAGGGGCCGAGCCCCCATGGGTTCTAACTTCTCTGTACCACTGGAAGTTGAAGATATTTTGTTATTTATGATGCATAAATCAGTAATCGATTGGCTTGGTATGGGTGGGTCATGCGCAGGAATGAGAAAAATGTCGTGAAGAAAGTTTTGAGTGTGAATTTGGATGGTTATTGGAGTAGAGGAAGTCCAAAGAAAATATGGATGAACTGCGTGAAGGATTTAAAGGAGGCGACCCTTTGCCTTTTGATAGTAGAAATGATGAAATAGAATTCGAGATGTGACGACATGATTGGCGCAGTGGCTGAGCGATCGACTGCTGCGCTGCGTGTCGCGGGTTCAATCCCCGCACGAAACAAATATTTGTATGGCCTTCAAATAGTTGTTCCGGGTCTGGCTGTTTACTGTGTATGTGCGTTGAAATGTTTGTAAACGCACCCACGGTACAAGAGTAATTCCCAGTGTGGAGCAACGTGTTTGTTAAATAAAAAATGAATTGAAAATCGGCTTAAAATTGACGGAAAAATAACGTAAGAAACATACAAAAGGAAAATACAGTGAAATTGACAACTTCAATTAATTTTTTCTACACTTAATTCTAATTCTTTCTAGACTTAATTCTTTCTACACTTAATTCAGTTAAAAATAAACAAGAAGACGTGTGAATATTAAAAGACCTTAAACTGAATGTGTATATTCATCGCGAAATAGTTTTATTGTTTCCCGTTCAATTGGAAATTTATAAAACCTAGAACACATTTAAGCAAATAGGAAAAGAAATATACACATCTTACTAGACACTGTGAAATTATGTACTGCTTTAAAAAAATATATACATATTCGTTGTCACAGAGATGATCTCTGGCTTTATTTGATCTGTAACTGTAAAACTATTGGTTAGTTTTATCGGTTGTCTCCAAACTAAGAATATTCAGATGTGTATTCTTGTGGTTTCACCCGCTGCTCAGCGTCTTTTCTAGAGAAGGGTATGAAAAATAGATGCCGATTCTCAGACCGACCCCATATGTACCTACACAAAATTTCGTTCAAATCGGTCCAGGCGTTTCGGAGGAGTATGGTAACTAACACTGACACGAGAATTTTAATTAGATTATATTTCTGTTATGTAATTTATAAAATTCTCGTGTCGCGGTGTTTGTTACAAAACTCCTCAGAAACGGCTGGACTGATTTGTATGAAATTTTGCGTGCATATCGGGGAAGTGAAGGGGGCCCTGAGCAGTGGGTGAAACCGCTGACCACAGCTAGTATTATTATAAAGAGGTAGAGTTTGTGAGATTGTAGGCGATAATCTCTAGAACTACTAAACCGATTTTTCAAAACTTATTTTTATACCAATAGAAAATCAATTTATTTGTGAGTATCATAGACTATTACACTGCGAGCTACGGAGGCTGAGCAGTAGGGTAAGTGAGTAATACTAAACGCTAGTCGAAAAGATAGTTTGCTACTAAAAATCATTGGTTACCTTAGCCGCAGCGTTGTGTAGGGTCTCAGGTTCGGCTATGTTGAAGCAGAGCATGAATACTCTGGCGTCCTGGTAGGCGAGGGGTCTGACTGTGTCGTATGCCGTTGTGCCTGTCAACAAAGATAAAGACAAATGAAGCGAAGTTTCTCTAGTTAGTTTACGTTATGTTCGCGTTACGCACTTGTGTTAGATCTTTCATCATCTGCCTAGCCTTTCCTTACTATGTTGGGATCGGCTTCCAGTCTAACCGAATGTTTTAGTCTAGCTGAATACCAGTATTTCACATGGAACGACTGAGTATCTGACCTCCACATTTTTTATTTATTAATTGAAATTTTATGCACAAGTAAAAACTATACAAAGGCGGACTTAATGCCTTAGGCATTTTCTACCAGTCTACCTTAGGGTAATGCAGAGACAAAACACAGTAGGTGCAATAGCAGAAATAAAGGAGATTAGACAATAAATATGTAAAAAATAATAATATATCCATAAAACAAACATAATATAAAGTTAAAAGACCGTAACAAGACAACAACCACAATTATTGTTGTAGTTTTATGTTTTCACTTGTTAGTTTTACTATTTTATTTTTGTAATATTCGCACTCCCGAGCCACCGACAACATTGATTATATTTTGTTTCTTTTGATATAGGTACCTATTTGATAAATAAACTTATTACATTCATGATTTTTACACCCCAGTTAGTTACTGTAATACGATATACGCTACTCTTTGGCTGACACTGAATATCTGTTACGACTGTCAAAAATCAAAAACAAATGACAGCCGGGACAAACAGCTTAACGTGTTTCGAGGCATGGAGGTACCATTGGATATTACGGATGGTCACCCATCCACAAACCAACCTAGACAAGCGCGCCTTAAACTAAAGATTGCCCGGAGCGACTGGTATTATTAAATGGATCATTAGCAATTTTTCTAGGCTTTTTTGGATGCAGTTACAGTTAGACATAGTACAAATAAAATAAGGTTTCTAAAGCCTCTTTCCTTCAAAATACCGCGGCCTTGAAGCATAAAGGGCAAAAGAAATAACATGGGTGGATTTTAGTCAATAAAAGTCAGATATTTCCCCCGAAAGAAAGTTATTTGATGATTCACTGGGAATAAACAAAACAAAAAGAAAGTTATAATTTTGATTGATATCTATTGTATTGTTGTTGGATATGGTAGAATAAGGGATTTTATTAAATTACTTACATATCCAAGCAGGTATTGTGTCTTTACGAAAATTTCCTCATTCATTCACCGCATCTGTTAGAGTAAAGTAAACTCTACAAATAAGTCTAATCAAGAACCGATTGAGATAAGGAATGTATAAACATGTTCTATGGTTGATAACCTAGATCCGATAGAGGTCCCCACAAGAGGCGCAGGCGTGGTGCTTAAAAAAAAGATTAAATTTGATAAAACGTACCTACGATATAGGAGAAATTTATAGTGAAGGTCAAAGTTCAAAAATATTGTTTTAAATAAACTAACTTAAATAATTATCTGGATAGTCCAGTATCCTTAGTAGAGTAATTATTTAAGTTAGCTTTAGCAAGAATAAAGAAAAAATTAAGCGACAGACAGCACTTGTAAAAAAAGCCATGAATATGACACTAGATGGCGCCACTGAACAGAGTTAGTTCTGTAGGCGGCAGTGTTTCCACCAAATAACTTTAAAACAACTATATAAATAATATTTTTCCTCTGAAATATCTTATTTTAACAGCAAAAGTATTAGTAAAATATAATATTTTTTAACAAAATACCAAAAGAAAACGCAAAAAGAGATTGCCGAAACCAGGGATTGAACCAGGGACCTTTAGATCTTCAGTCTAACGCTCTCCCAACTGAGCTATTTCGGCCGATGTAAGTGTATTTAAAATAGTCGCTTACATACCGCGAAGATATATTGTGACGTCATATTTTTTATGTGGTAACGTTTTCAAGGTTATTTTAATGAATTCCGTTCCGTTTTTTTATCAATATTACTTGTCTTGTTCACCTTGGGCAGCTGTGATAAGAATTCCGTAAGTATGTTTATTGTTTGCCAATACATACATACCTACCTACCTACCTACTCGTGAATTTATGATTAATTTATGAGGAACAAATATTTGATCTTTAGAATAATCAATTATTCATTCATCAAAACTGGATTGTTAAATACAGAGAGCCTAAGGCTTTACAAAGATTCGATTAAAAATGTTCATAGGTAGGATCTACATTTCTGAATAAGATAATAAAACTCTGTCGAATATACAAGTGCATACATACTTGCCCATTCTTCTCAATGCTTTGAAATGGGCAACTACAGTACTTTCAAAGTTATTATGCCTTGTGTCTGGGACTGTGACTTCATTCTTTTGTTTTGTTTCTTGACATTCAAAAGTGCCTGTAATGGTCTAATTGAAATAAATGCTTTGAGTTTGAGTTTAATATCGTGTAAAATGGCTGAGTGATGAAGAGACATAATTATACAGACAGACTGTACTAAAATTATATGGGTTAAGTTTTTGTCAATTGGGAACCGTAATTGTTTTGAACTTGATTTTTAACTACAAACTTTGTTGTACTTGCTCTGACTAGCAAACGATAGCACTTGAGCGCAGTTTAATAAGAAAAACGCATTTAGTTTCGTTATTAAACCTTGACAAAAGTGGGTGCTACATTGCACAAATTAAGGAACTCCAGCTTGTTCGTGCAAAGAAATGAAAAACCTAGACCATACTACAATAAATCCTACTGGGGTTGCGGGTTGTTCGAAAGAGATACCGCGGCCCCGGAACATAAAGAGCAAAAGAAGGAATATAGGTTAGTATTAGTCAGTAAAAGTCTGATACTCCCCCCGCTCCACTCAGATATTTGAAAATTTCCCATCTGCAAAAATACTAAGGATGTATACTAAATACATAGGTACTTAATTATCCATCAAAAATGAAGACCATGATAATTTATAAATGGATCCTCGTCATCATAAACAGTGGGTGGATGGACATGGCATGATCAGATAGGCCTGTGGGTGTGAGAACTGCATTGCGTAAGCCGTTAGTTTCCAATATGAAGGCACTAGTATGAACACGCGACATATTTGATTGAATGAATAGAAGCGCTGCGCTGGCTGGCAAAATAATTGAATATGAATTTGTACCAAAAACTCGCTAATGTTGCTGATTCTGATGAACTACTTGATTAAACTAGACTAAGATTAAAATTACAAAATTAATCACATTTAATTTTATTCTATACCATTTTAAACGCGATTAAAGATAGTCCGATATAGCTTGACAATCACTATTTTGGTGACGTCAGAATCGCGAGATTGTCATTTTCTCAACTTCAACTCTTCATTATTTTTTTGGACGAGAGCTATACCACAATTTTGACAATATCACGTGTAAACTAAGAATATTAAGCAAGTAATAACAGTAATTTAATAAAAATATAGAAACAATAAAAGTACTTCTTTGCAGATTTAGATAATGCTCATTTTCTCTAAATTCAGTAACTAAACTATCAATAAAGCTGTCAAACTAGAATATTGTCAAGTTCTGACAGTTTATTCAATTTCAGAAGACAAAACGTCGTTTGACAGGAATAACTAACTTTAATATTTTTTAGAAAAGTTTAAGTTTATTTTGTTACAACAGAATTGACACCATTGTAAACGATATTTATCGCTAACTGCCGCATAATATCATATATCTCACACGAATCATAAAACAGGACCTGAGTAATATGATACGCGTGCGATATTATGTATAGCGACAGTTAATATAGGTAGCGATAGCAGTCGTTTACAATTGCGAGTTTTTGGTACAAGTTCACATTCAATCGTTTTGCCTTCAAACCGATTTTATATAGATTCAGATGATTCTTTATTCGAAATTCAACATAAAACCACGTTCGTGATTTCAGGCGATTTGCGTCAAACTACGACACGCCCGTACAATAAGAGTAACCACTTTAAGTTTGCAGTTTTGGGTGGCGCTGCTTGTCAAGAAAAATGCATCGATACGTCATACTTGATACATTTATTTTAGTTCTGCGTTTTGCCGTCTGCACAAATAATTTCAATCATTTATTTTGTAAAACACAGGTGACTTTAAAAGTAATTCACATTGAAATAATATGTTCACTATGTTTTATCAGGGCCATAGGGGCCTGCCAGGACCACCGCCTGCCTGGGTTGCGGGTTGTTCGATAGAGATACCGCGGCCCCGGAACATAAAAGCCAAAATAACGAACATGCGTGGGTTTTAGTCAGTAAACGTCTGACACTCCCCCCCCCCCTCCACCAAATTATTTGATGATTTGCCATTCGCAAAAAAAGTAATTTAACTTGACCATAGATACTGATTACGGGGGTAACAATCACAAAGACAATTAATATCCGTGACGGTTTTATAAACTTCTTCCTTACGATTAAAGTCCGCGTGTTCATGCAAGGCCCACATTATAGATATTATTAGTAACTTAACTAAACAACACTTATTATTATATTAATAGTAATAATAAACCGCAAACGCAATGTGATTGTTGTAATTCAATGATTTATATCTCTATTACTTATGTTGAGTTTGGTATGCCGCGTTGAATATTATTTACTAGCTTCCGCCCGCGACTTCGTCTGCGTGGCATAGTTACTTTGGACTAACGCTAACTTTAACACGCGTGATGATCGAAAAGAAAAATTATTTCTCTCCCCCTTTCTCCCTTTTTTTTAGCCTATGTCTGTCTCCAGGGTCCCAACTATTTCTGTACCAAAACTAATCAAATTCGGTTTTGCCATTTAGGCATGAAGACGTAACAAACACACTCACTATCGCTTTTATAATATTAGTAAGGATTAGATGTGTCATATTAAAAGCGATGATAATTCACTAAACGTCAAAATACATGCTTACCTATGACCAATTCAAGGCCAAATGGGGATCTAGCTTTTAAAAGGATTTTAGACAAGAGTATTCTTAGTTGCCCGTAGGTGAGGTTTCTCCGGGGTTGCGGGTTGTTCGAAAGAGATACTGTGGTCCCGGAACATTAAGGGTAAAAGAAGGAACATGGGGTAAAGACAGTAAAAGTAAGACACTCCCCCCACTCCACCCAGAGCGGGAGAAGTTATTTGATGATTTCCCAATGATACAGCGACGAAGGTATAAGCAGAAGCGTACCTATCTAATAATACATTTACATTTCGTCAGATATCTTTAAATCTTATGTAATAGGGGTAAGCCTATTGCCATCAAACGGGCATTTTTTGACGTGATAACGTCTTTAAAATCGTTTTAGTCGGGTGACATGTTCAGAAACTTGTGTCACACCAAAACCTCACGAGCGACATTTCATAAAGATGGTAGCGCCATCTGTTACTTGGCTCGAAAAAAAAACTTTAAATTAGTACTTAATTTCATTTTAGATGTCACTACTGGTGATAACTTATATCACCAATAAGACGTTATCACGTAAACATCTCGATCGTAAACCTTTACAAACAACCAATTTTTTTTTTAAACGTTGCCCCATACTATTAATATCCCCTGTATCGTAGGTGCGTTTACAAACATTTAAATTCACATATACAAACAGCCAGACCCGGAACAACTATCTGTAGGCCATACAAATATTTGTTCCGTGGGGGGATAGAATCCAACACGCAGCGCAGCAGTCGATCGCTCAGCTACTGCACCAAACGTGTCGTCATCAAATGAAGACTCCGTGGATGCTACTCACACTCCTGATAGAAAAGCCCGTTAATACCCAACCTGGGTAACGAACCCGGGACGTGAAACTGCAGCAGATGCGCTTGTGACCACAAGATCTAACCAAGGGTTTTTAACCGGTAAGTCAGCTGTATCACAGTTTTCTAAAAACAACGGAAAAGGCATTATGTACAAGTTTGTTCTAACTGCACCGTTGGCGCAGTAGTTAAGCGATTGGTTGTTACCCCACGTGTCGCGGGTTCGATCCCCACACGGAACAAATATTTGTGTGACCGACAGGTTGTTTACGGGTTTGGTTGTTGGTGTATGTGAGTTTAAATGTTTGTAAACGCACCCACGATACACGAGAAATTCCTAGTGTGGGACAACGTTTTCAATAAAAACAAAAAAAGAAAATGGTAAGACAACTAAAAATGCGAATTAGACTTAGTTACAAATAAACTTCCATCTTTTAAAGTTTGTCATAAACACCGAATTAACTCAAGCAAATAAATAAATAAATATCTTGGGACAACTCACACACGGCTATCTGATCCCAAGCTAAGCAGAGCTTGTGTTATGGTAACCAGACAACTGATATACATACTTATATAATTTATAAATACATACATATTATAGATAAATCACACCCAGACACAGAACAAACAATCATGCTCATCACACAAAGTTTGTCCTGGGTGGGAATCGAACCCACGACCTCCGGCTCAGCAGTCAGGGCCACTAACCACTAGACCAACAGGCCCGTCATATATATATATAAATAGTTTCCTCCAAAAAAAACCTATAACATCGAGGTCAATCAATCAATACTTTACCAAAGTGACACTCGTAAAGCATCCATTTTCAACATCAAACATTTCAAGCGTACATTGAAATGCAAATAAATCTCACTATTGGAATACCACGGACCGATTTTACATACATACATAATAATGTACACACATTTATGTACATAAAATGTGTATACATTTGTGCATTGGCCGGTACGAATCAGTGATCCGAACGTACTCGGGGAAAGCTCAGTGTACACTTGAGGACAATAAAATGCACCAATATTCTGAATATTAACTTTTTTTCTGATGTTTAATATACTTTGGCAACTGGTCATTTGGGGATTGAGAAAAGTTGTGCATTTCGGTCGTGGATTATGTCTCGGGAATTTTGTTGGTAAATTGTCTCTTGTAGTAATATAGTGAACGTATCCTTACTCCTTACTTTACTAATATTATAAATGCGAAAGTGAGTTTGTTTGTTTGTTACGTTTTCACGCCTACCGGCTACGCCTATGGCTAAATTGATTTTGATAAATTTTAGTCCATAGATAGTTGCGACGTATATAGGCTAACTTTTGTTTAAAAAAAGTGAGATATGAGGGAGAAAGAAGGAAGAAAAGGGAAAACTTAGCAGTGCTATTACAATAAATAAGGCGTTAGGGCAAAAACTACAAGTAGCAGGTACCTGCAAATCAGGAAAGGGGAACTGTGTTACCCCGAATTTAACGCGAGCGAAGCCGCGGGCAAAAGCTATTTATCTAATATTTTCTTGGGTACAATTTAAGTGTTTGCTGTGCTTTTTGTTGTACTTGTTCATTATTATTTATTTTATTTTTTTTGTAAAATATAGAAGTAAGACTGTTGTTGGAGTTTAGTTTGGTTGTATAATTGATAGAATTTGTTTTTTTTATATACTTTTTAATTTTGCATGCCGTAAGGTAGTGTGTTGGAACTGTTCTCTTTATTGTTTACACCATTTTGTAGAAACATTCATAGCATAACAAACAAATGTTTTCTTTCTTTCTCGACAAGCTTAATTACGGTTAGTTCTGCCAAAATGTAAGGCCACGCACCCGCCACATCAGGGGCCTTAGTCTGCTATTACAATAGTGTCAGAATGGTCGATCACTGATCGCATAATGGTTGATTTTGACATCTACTACATACTAAACTTGTCGAACTTGCGATAGGCTTTTGAATGATAGCATAAAAGTCATATAGGTATATGTGCCTCAGCGAACATTCCAGTTGCGCTGCAGTATCACAGTAGCCGCAACAGTGCCCTGTATGCGTTATTGTATTGGACTTGTAAGGTGCTGTAAGCCTTCTGCGTGTAGTCAACCCATAGGCTGCAAGTAAAATGACTGGCAGTACGCCCTAAACATCATTTGATCACTTTGCAAACCTAAGATTTTTTTTTAATAAAAAACTGACTGATACATAATTTATGGTTAAGTAACTAAGCTTTATTTTTAAGCAGCTATCGCATAGCTTCTATCGCGGGCCTTGAGCGTGGAGACCGAATCCAGAAATTTCGTAACATAACACCTAACATTACGAATACGGTCAATTATTTCATTTGCGATTGGAATGTTCAATTAGCGTGTTTGGTAGAGAATCGGGTCGTCAATTAATAATAAGCTGGATCAAACCTAAGGTCTAATTTTGCTTTTTGCGACTTCTTTTCATTGGAAGTACTTTTTAAATATTATATTTAGATTTTTTTTATATATTGCATAAGTTTTTTTTTATTTATTGCATAAGTTGATAAAAAATGTGCAATAGCTAGCGGCAGTCCCCGAGTGCCACACGTATTTTTTTATTGTTTTTTAAATGTGTTCTGTGTTGTTTTTTTATTACTCATTTACTTATATTATTGTTAAGATTAAGTATGTTTCATAATAACATTCTCTGATATTTGTATGCCATTATATGGTAAAACATGTAAGTTCACAATACTATAATATAAGACCCTATGTACCATGTTTTTAAACAAATAAATTATTCTTATTCTTACGGATCAGCATATTGCTCCTAAAATCCTCCTGATGAATAATTTAAAGTATCAATACTATGGTGAGCTGACATTCAACCCCCTTTAGCTAGTTTCAAATCACAGCTAAACCCGCAAGCGATGCCTCAAGCTAACTTGATTAAACAAGGCCTAGTACGGTAGAACATAATTATTGGATTAGCCCGTATGTCTCACGTGTCTATACATAATTACTTATGCTTACAGAGCACGGCTGGATATGTATCTGTGTCGATAAGGGCTAAAATGGCTTAAAAGCAGTTGACTGATAAATTGGTCTGCGAGATAAATGTTTTACACTGAGGTGCTGATTGATGGCAATAAGGGGAAAGCCCTTTATTACTTGAGACTTAAAGATAACTGGCGAAATGGGAGTGCACTATGGTACATCTTTTTTTTCTGAAACGTCACGCGTTGCTGCATTTTTCGCAACAAGTGACGTCACACGTAACTTTAATGGAATATCTTTGTCATTGTTGGTCTAATTTCAAATAAAAAAAAACGTGTCCCTTATTTTTGAATAATCTAAAAGGCGGACTAAATAGAATGTAATTACTTTGACCCTGGAAACTAGCCTATTACAATTGCATAAAGTAGTACTGATAATAAAAATTAAACTATTAAAGGCAACAAATATAATAGGTACATTAAATTGTAATTAAAAACATCATTTGATCAATGGAATTGTATTTATAATGCCAATTATTTGATCTTTGAATAAATATATTCTATTCTATATTCTAATTTAAAAAAATAAGTAAAAGTAAACAAAATATTAATATTTATTAATATTTTGTTTGCTTTTTTGTTTACTTTTACTTATTATTTATTACAAAATGTCTGATTGTATAGTAGGTTTTTACAACTGATAGATTAAGGAGAGCCTTTTTGAAATTGTGTATACATATACAACTTGTCTTGACTTTATCTAGATATAAGTAATATTAAGTAAATAACATACTCAGAAAAGTAGTCGTTTTGTAAGTATAAACATTTTATTACTATCTAGTTATAAGAAAGTAATTTAAAGTATCTATAAAAAGTTAAATAGTTGATAGTTATAAAATAATATAAATAATTTAGTGTCTAGTTATAATAAAATTAAAGTAAATAACATAGTATCTAAAAAAAAACTTTTGTTGTAAGCAAGATCAAATAAAAGGTTTTTTATTTTTTATTGCCACCAACCAGGCTCAAATCCAGTAGCTGCTACTGAAAAATTCCTGATCCAAAAACCGAATAACACTTTTTTTGTTTGCGCTACACTAGGAATTTCTCTTGTGTCGTGGGTGCATTTACAAACATTTAAACTCATAAACAGCCAGACCCGGAACAACTATCTGTAGGTCATACAAATATTTGTTCCGTGCGGGACCGTCCTTTGCCCGACCCCAGACACGAACCCAGGACCTTATACTCAGTAGACGCGATGCGACCACTCGACCAACGAGAGTCTCTCCTTTAAAATTAAACGTGAAATGAAATTCAGCGTGCATATAAATGTCCGGCCATTTGTCACGCTTACAAGTGCGTGTGCGCGAAGATAAGAGTGCGATTCGTTCAGTTATTAACAATTTCATGGTTCACTGTTTTACAAAAGACATGCGAATATCATTTGCATGATTTTCACATAAAAAAAACAATCCGGCTGCATAAAAAAAACTGAAAAGAAAAAACCCGGTCAAGTGCGAGTCGGACACAATCCGGCTGCATAAGAAAAAACCCAGTCAAGTGAGAGTCGGACACAATCCGGCTTCATAAAGAAAACTGAAAAGAAAAAACCCGGTCAAGTGCGAGTCGAACACAATCCGGCTGCATAAGAAAAAACCCAGTCAAGTGCGAGTCGGACACAATCCGGCTTCATAAAAAAAAAAAATGAAAAGAAAAAACCCGGTTAAGTGCGAGTCGGACACAATCCGGCTGCATAAGAAAAAACCCAGTCAAGTGCGAGTCGGACACAATCCGGCTTCATAAAAAAAAAACTAAAAAGAAAAAACCCGGTCAAGTGCGAGTCGGACACAATCCGGATGCATAAAAAAAACTTTAAATAAAAACCGAAAAGAAAAAAACCGGTGAAGTGCGAGTCGGACTCGCCCACCAAGGGTTTCGTACAAATTTACGACATAAATAGCCATATCTTTTAATTGTGTAGACTTAGAGGGTTGATTATAAGGTTTTAATTTCAACTCGATACCTGTACGTATTCCCCAGATAAAGGGTGACAGACAGACAGATAGTAGTAGAGTAGATTAGGACCCTTGAAACGGATATAGGCTATTATTTTTTTTAATGGGAGAAAAGAGGGAGAAAGAGGGAAGAAAAGGGGAGAAAAAGATACATTTTTTTCGATCATCACGCTGGTTAAACTTAGCGTTAGCCCAAAGTAACTATACCACGCGATCGAAGTCGCGGGCGGAAGCTAGGTATTTCTGAAAGTGTGCCATATATCCCGACTAAGAACAGGGTGTAAATGGCGCGTTAGTGTTTCACGGGCGCCTCAAAGAGATGTCAGCAAAACAGAGGGGCTTGCCAGGGCGTCCGCCAGCCGGGGTTGCGGGTTGTTCGAAAGAGATACCGCGGCCCCGGAAGGTAAAGGGCAATAGAAGGAACATGGGTGGGTTTTAGTCAGTACAACTCTGACACTCACCCCCGCTCCGCCCAGAGCGGGGGAAGTTATTTGATGAATTCACACCCCAAAAAAAAGGTTACCATCCTCCAAATAAACGAGTGTTGTGTCTGGCAAGTTACTTATGTAACTTGGATATTTGACATTTAATACTGCCCCATTTTTTCTGCTATTACATTCACCTACATTACGTCTACGTGAAATAGCACTTTACTAACATATTGTACGAGAATATTAGTAGCCAATTTTCTTTGTAAATGGTATATCTTCTCATATTACCTATATAAAATATTCGTGTCTCAGTTTTCGTTGTCATACTCTTTTAAATCAGCTCAAATGCTTTTTTGGAAATTTTGTATGGATATTCGGTAGGTCTGAAAATCCCCCGTCGTCTGTTTTTTTACTAGCTTTTGCCCGCGGCTTCGCTCGCGTTAAATTCGGGGTAACGCGGTTCCCCTTTCCTGATTTGCAGGTACCTGCTACCTGTAGTTTTGCCCTTGCGCCTGATTTATTGTAATAGCAAAGCTAAGTTTTCCCTTTTCTTCCTCATTTCTCCTTTTTATTTAAAAAATTGCCTATGTCCATCTCCAGGGTTCCAACAATCTCTGTACCAAAATTCACCAAAGTCGGTTTAGCCATTTAGGCGTGAAGAGGTAACAAACAAACTCACTTTCGCTTTTATAATATTAAGTAAGGATTGTAGCTGACCAGTGGATGAATACGATGGGCGCAGCTAGTATCTATTTATATAAAGGGAAACTTACTGACCCGAACTTTTTCGTTACAAAAACTCACAAACAAGTGTTAAGAATCTCAAATTGGATGGCGGATCCTAGAACGTAGGTGCTCACTAAGACTTGCGACGGTAAAACAGGGTGGCAAAGTTAGTATGGGAAAACTACATTCCTTCCTTGGCCGGATTGATTTGAAAGCATAAGCATTCTTGATGAAATTAACAACCTATATAACATCACTTTCCAATACTAAGAAACTGTTAAGCGGGTGAAACCGCTGGACACATTTAGTATATTTAAATTATAATACTTTGAAAGAGAAAGTTTCCGAAAAGGTTTTGCTTAAGACCAACTCAAGACCAAATGGGGATCGAGCTTTTAAAAGGTTTTTAGACAAGAGTATTTTTAGTTGCCTGTAGGTGAGGTTTATCCGGGGTTGCGAGTTGTTCGAAAGAGCAAAAGAAGGAACATGGGTGGGTTCTAGTCAGTACTAGTCTGACACTCCCTCCCGCACCGCCCAGAGCGGGGGAAGTAATTTGATGATTTTTCATAAACAAAAAGGTGAGGTTTATGTCAGTAAACGACTGCAAATGTTTAGATCTTCAAATACTCGATACTTGACTTTAATACAATGGAATAGAATATACTTTATTGTATGCCAAAATTTAAACGCAAAAAATCGCAAATTGTGTTGGTAAGCGCATAACTCAACAACAACGCCTGGACCAATTAATTTTACCAATTCTTTTTTTTAATATTCATTGAAGTCCAAGGTTGGTTTTTACGGCGAAAAAACGATTAGATAGTGTAGAAAAACTGCATTGCAACGCATGCGGCACAGTTAGTATAAAATAATAATCATGAAGAGCAAAGAAATATTTCATATTGTTGTTTTAAGGAGAGGGTTGTACTTTTTGACCATAGTTCTAATAAAAATAGACAAGGTTTGAGCGCTCGGTTATAAATCTGACAGGCATCTGCACTTTGTGAAATACTGGTATTCAAATGCACCCAGATAGACTAGAAGTAGACTTCAACATAGTTAGTAAAATGCGAGGCCTTTGATAACTTCAATAAAGTTTCAAACGAAGCGACTAAAATATAAGTTATCGTCCTTAACTTTACAAAAGCTGGGCTAACGATGCACCGTCAAAGCTACTCGTAACTTACGCAGGGGCACAAAACATTGGGCTGCGTGAATAAAATATTATAGTCTTAAATAAATAAACGTAAGTTAACTTTAGCCGCATTTTACGAGGTTGTAAACCCCTGACATAGGCGGTTTATCGTTGAATTTGGAATTGTGTGTGGTTGCGCGGGTATTGTGCAATTGTCTTTGGTTTTACCTAATAAGTACTGTATTTTACCGTTAATTTGAAAATGTTTAGGGGAATCCTAGGCAGCACAAGACTGAGGTATACCCAGTGCCGTATTATCCATAAGGCACTTAAGGCCAGTGCCTAGGGGCCCACTATGACCAGGGGCCCAGATATCCCGATAAAAAAATAAAAAAGGGGATTGTATGAACCCACGGTAAAAGTGAAACTTTTTTCAAATTATAAGGTAAAAGCCCCCATTATTGACACTATAAGAGTGACGGTGAATGTCTGAATTTTTTAATTGTATTGAAATTAATCTAACATTTTTTTTTGTATTAGGCAGACACTAATTTATTAACTTGTATAATTTTTATGCTTAAACTAGCTTTTGCCTGCGGCTTCACTCGTGTTAAATAACACAGTGCCTGCTACCTGCAGTTTTTCCCCTTGCGCCTTATTGATTTGTAATAGCAACACTAGTTTTTCCCTTTTCCTCCCTCGTTCTCCCTCATATCCCACTTTAAAAAAAAATAACCTATGTCCGTTTTCTGGTTCCCAACTATCTCTGTACCAAAATTCATCAAAATCGGTTTAGCCATTAAAGTGTGAAGAGGTAACAAACAAACTCACTTTCGCTTTTATAATATTAGTAAGGATAATCGCTTATTAAATGACAAATATATTAATTTGAAATCAGCAACACTTGAGTTTCTGATTTCAATTTTCAGTGGGCATTATAGACAGGGCAAAATGGTATCAGGGTTTATTTAATTGACACCCCAAAGACCCCATCATTGCCAAGTCTAATGCGCATGCGCATAAGTTTAGTGTACAGGAATTAAAATAAAAATATAAATTATTTATGCAGATTGTTGATATAGATATTATAATTAAAATAGCAAATTATATAATTAATTAATAAAATTCGTTTAGCAGACAGTCTCTTTTTTGTTTAGGCATCGTCTGTTAAATTAATTTATTATAAACAAATAATAAAAAAATAATCATAATACGGTATTACACCCATTTTTAAAAAGTATCTCATTTTGATCCTAGGGTCCTAGTAAACCACCAGAAAAAACAAATAAAAAATATTCAATCGATAAGTGCCATAAAACTGCATTTCAATTTTGCAATTTCTATTTTCGCGCGTAAAATCACAAAAACGCTTGACGCCATGTTACTCTTGTTCATGACGTCAGTTGGTCATGTAAACAAATGCGCTGTTATTAGTCTTTCTGTTTAGTTGTATTTTTCACTATAGTTTAAGGTATTATTATATGGTAGTATTTATTTTTTCCATGGTATTATTACTATTATTTCAATAAAAATTAAAATGTAAAGTTTTTTAATACAAAAATAGTAATAGTTGCTCAGTTGACAGTTGTCACTTTTTGTTTACATGACCATAGGACGTAATAATCATGGCGGACACTGTTTTGCTTAGTAAAACAACAGACTATAAAAAGTGAAAACTATGAAATCAATTTTAAAATTTATTTAGTTATTTTATTAACTAAATTTAACATTTTCCGACTGCTAGCTGCCTAAGCTATCTGAATTGTATATTTTTAGAATTTCTTTCATATAGAGTAAAATACCCTATTCGGAGTTTATTGGTCAAGTTTATAGGAATTCAAACTGGTTGCAATCCTTACTAATATTATAAAAGCAAAAGTGAGTTTGTTTATTTGTTACGTCTTGACGCATAAATGGTTAAACCGATGTTGATGAATTTTGGTACAAAGATAGTTGGGACCCTGGAGACGGACATAGACTAACTTTAAAAAAAAAAAAAAGTGAGATATGAGGGAGAAAGAGGGAAGAAAAAGGAAAACTAAGCTTTGCTATTACAACAAATAAAGCGCCAGGGCAAAAACTACAAGTAGCAGGTACCTGCAAATCAGGAAAGGGGAACTGTGTTACCCCGAATTAAACGCGAGCGAAGCCGTGGGCAAAAGCTAGTACATTCATAATTTGCAAAGTTGAGATGGTCCACTTCAAATACTTTGTGTCACAATTAGAGGATACCGGAAATAAAGAAAAAATATAATTATCTTCTAAAAATCTTACAAGCTGATTGATGTTAACATGGCACAATCGGCATTCCCAAATGTGAAGACGGCACTAGTAGGTCAAATTAGACCAAAAAATAAGAGCGCAGCTACATTAATTTACAACAAGCTCAAAATTGGTGAAATCGTTCAAAATATAATTATAAATAAAAATTTAAAGTTCCCCATGTTTCCCTGTATGGAAAAAAAATATTCAAGGTCAAATGTGAAAAAAAGAGCTTTTCTCGATTTTCCGCAAAACGGTAAGTAATATCATAAAAACTCTTGAGACAAAAATGTAGATCATAAAATTATCTATAAAAACTAAATAAATACTTTTTTACATAATAATACATAATATTCATCATGATATTTTAAATAAAGCCTGGTATGATAAAAAAGAAGAATAATTCAGAGTCCTGGACGCAGCTACACCTATCATTCGCGAAGATATTCAAACCGCAGTGTTTGATAAACTACCTTCCCTCCACCAGGTCGCATGTTTGAAGGTTAAAATAATGATATGCCAGAAACCATGTCATAAAATCGCGATATGTACACTATCTCATAGGTGGCGTGGAAACGTGTCAATATTATGATGATTACAACTTTTTGAATAGTTAAACTTTTTTAACTTTTTGAAGATTACGAACGCAACAGGAGAACGATTTTTTTCGTAATTAAAATTAATAATAAACGGTTGGCGCAGTGGCTGAGCGATCGACTCCTGCGCTGCGTTTTGCGGGTTCGATCCCGTACGGAACAAATATTTGTATGGCCTACAAATAGTTGTTACGTGTCTGGCTGTTTGTGTATGTGAGTTTAAATGTTTGTAAACGCACCTACAATACAGGAGAAATTCCAAGCGTGGGGCAACGTTTATAAAAAAAAACATGTCGCAAAGCCGTTTAAATTCATTAGCAAAAATGTCTATTTAACATGATGTATCAGAAAAGGTCAATTTTCAGGAAGTTTTAAACGATTTTGTATCTAAAAAAATTAGAAGGGTTATTTAAACATGTTTCTTAATCAGTACAATATGTACATTTTTATTTTTTAATGTTTATGTTACTTTTATAAAAATATGCAAGATTTTCCTATTCATCGTTTCATTTTTAAATGACTCCGATACTTCGTCCTGTAGCTTGTGGCGAAAGTCTTTTCACTTGAAGGAAGGCGTATACCTTTGCAATGTGATGACTGAAGTCTGTTGTTGATGATGAATGATGATGGTACTTTCATTCTATTTCGTAATGTAGGCAGTAAAAATTTCCGAATTGCGTTGTTGTGGTATGTAAAAGGGGGGGGGGCCGAAACGAGCTGTGCCTAGGGGCCCCGAGATGGTTAATCCGGCCCTGGGTATACCAACTTAATACCAAGAAATAACTCTGAAAAGACAGTGTGAATTATATGCCATAAATTTATAAAGATGATTGAGAAGATTTGTAAGTGATTTATTCTGTATACATTTCTGTCAGTCTAATTGAATGAAAAATGAATGAGTTACCTTTTTATTCAATCAATATACTGCAGCCTTTGAATATAAAATATTTGAGCAGATTAGACTTTACATTATTTAAAAAAAATATTAAGGCGACGCTGCTTAAAAATGTCTGGTTTTTCTATTTTATATTGCATCATGTAATTTATAATTGTAGTTATGGGTGTATTATCCTTACTAATATTATAATAGCGAAAGTGAGTCTGTTTGTTACGTCTTCACGCCTAAATGGCTGAACCGATTTTGATGAATTTTGGTACAGAGATATTTGAGACGGACATAGACAATTTTTTTTTAAAGTGATAATTGAGGATGAAAGAGGGAAGAAAAGGGAAAACTTAGCTTTGCTATTACAATCAATAAGGCGCAAGGGCAAAAACTACAGGTCTGTAGCAGGTACCTACAAATCAGGAAAAGGGTAATGTGTTACCCCGAATTTAACGAGCGAAGCCGCGGGCAAAAGCTAGTAAATTATAAAGCTCAATTATTATAAACAACCAATCGCGCGACACCGCAACCGATTGCGAATCTGAAATACATCATAACTGCACCGGTTAGAAATTTGATTTCATCCTATATGGTACGACCCCGGCCGTATACTGTACGACTTTTCGTTTATACGGCGTATACAGCGTAGTCATTTCATTCAATGTTTACGTACTGTATAAAACCACGCGAATATTGCGTACTGTGACCGTCGCAACGATGGAAAACTTTCGAACGTTTATTAAAGGAGGATTTGTTTATTGTTGAAGGCAGTTGTAAATATTTACAATAGGCTTGTATTTTGATTGTTTCTTCCAAACAAACTAGTCCTGCGATATTAATTTATTATTTCCCCCACAGTGGCTGCGATTAATATCTAGGTACATTATTACTTACTTGATTATTGTTTGTCATTGATTGTTATTCTTTTAAGCAATAAAAAAAAGAAATAGTTTTTGAAATTTGTTTTTTTTAGTATAATTTTTTGTTTTAATCCTTAATATTATAATTTATATTTTCATGTCATTTTGTTTTTTAAAATAAATACTCGAAATATATGCAAGTGACAAATTCACTCTAGATTTTAAGTAGGTATAATTGCTACTCCTAAAAATATATTCGTGAATAAGTAGTGCCATAATTAAATAAATATTAATACCATCCCGCTCTCCTAGGTTCCATGGAGGAGCTCGTGGCTAAATAATAGCAGCCGCTCGGGTCGATCTTTAGGTTAAGCCGCGCTTGCCTAGGTTTTTCTGTGGATGGGTGACCACCCGTTACATACCGAGTTTCCTCCGTGCCTCGGAAAGCACGTTAAGCCGTTGGTCCTGGCTGTCATTTGTAGATCTTTGACAGTCGTTACAGGTAGTCAGTGTTCCGAAAGTCTGACAACCAGTCTTACCAAGGGGTATCATATTACCCAGTACTACTTGACGACACGATTGGCGCAGTGGCTGAGCGATCGACAGGCTGCGTGTCGCGGGTTCGATTCCCGCACGGAACAAATATTTGTATGTCCTACAGATAGTTGTTCCGGTCTGGCTGTTTGTGTATGTGAGTTTAAATGTTTGTAAACGCACCCACGATACAGGATTAATTCCTAGTGTGGGGCAACGTTTAAAAAAAAATAACTGGGTTGTGGAGGTCAGATAGGCAGTCGCTCCATGTAAAATACTGATATTCAGCTGCATCCGGTTAGACTGGAAGCCGACCCCAAAATAGTTGGGAAAAGGCTAGGCAAAAGATGACCCCTAGGTTCCATGGCTCAGCATTCTAAGTAAGTTTGTGGTTGATGGCAAAAGGCCAGCCTTCTTCAAAATAAGACTTAAACATAAAATAAGAATTGTTGGGGTTCTAAGATACACGCTCCTTACTAACCCTTCGAGAGATTACAAGCGTGAAGATGTTACAATTTAAATTAAATAGTTAATGGATACGGGATGTTGATCCTTTGTACCTTGGGCATGGAGTTGACGTCAGATCTCAACTTCGGTCCAACCATCGAGTCAAAAGCACAGACTGCAGCTAAAAAACTGGGCATCCTAAATAAGGTGAGGCGATACTTCACGCCGGGACAGCTTTGTAACTTGTATAAAGCACAGGTCCGTTCCTGTATGGAGTATTGCAGCCACCTATGGGATGGCTCGGCAAAATACCAGCTCGCTGCACTCGACTCGGTGGAACGCAGGGCCAAAAGGCTCATAGGCGATGAGATGCTTGTGTCCAAGCTTCACAGCCTGGCGCATAGGCGTAACGTTGCCAGCTTGTCGGTTTTCTACAGATTGTACTTCGGAGAGTGTGCGCTGGAGCTCCATGACCTGATCCCACCATCTCCGTTTTACTACCGGGCTACCAGACGAACGGCAGGGTACCACCCGCACTTGGTCGATATACCGTCTTGTCGTACTAAGCGCTTTTCCTCAACTTTTATTGTGCGCACGGCCAAGGTGTGGAACTCTCTGCCAGCTTCTGTGTTCCCTACCACATACGACCCGTCTGCCTTCAAAACAAGAGTTAATAGGCATCTTCTGGGCTCGCTCGCTCCATCGTAGACCTCATCTGTCGCTTACCATCAGGCGAGATCGAGGTCAAGAGTGAGTTCATTATAAATAAATAAACCTTTGATTTTATGCGGGAAAAGGATTGTTAAAGTTAAGACGTCAGGACGTACGGTGAACCGTGTTTAATACGAATTTAAAACTTGAAACGGAGTGTATCGAATGTCGGTTGGGATGCAAGACACGAAGTTAGGTGTCTGCAAGTCACATTGAAGTTTATAAGTAACTAGCTGCGCCCCGTGGTTTCACTCGAGTGTTGATAGAATCCTTATTAATATTATAAAAGCAAAAGTGAGATTGTTTGTTTGTTTGTTACGTCTTCACGCCTAATTGGTCAAACCGATTTTGATGAATTTTGGTACAGAGATAGTTGGGACCTTGGAGACATAGGCTAATTTAAAAAAAGGTGAGAAAAGGGGGAGAAAGAGGTAAGAAAAGGGCAGAGAAAGATATATTTTTTTCGATCATCACGCGCCTAAAGTAACTATGCCACGCGGACGAAGTCGCGGGCGGAAGCTAGTATACATAACTTTATGAATTGTAGCTTATGTGTTATTCTGGTATATATTATAGCTATATTATTGTAAAATTTTATTAAAATCAAGGAGTAACTAATGGATGTTTGTTACTTCTTGATTTTCTTTCTTTCTTTCATTCTTATATGCATCCATCCATCCAAAATGCAAAATGCGTCACCACCACGCAAAATGGCCGACATTGAGCCGACGTTTTACAAAAACCTTTGTAACTCAAAGACTTATTCGTGAAACGACTTAGTTGCGTACCGTGCTTCAGCTGGAAGTAGAAAATTCGTGGAAAAAGTTCCAGGAGGCCTTTGCCCAGCTGTGAAACAGCACGGACCGAATAAAAAAAAACAGCCAATAGCTAGCTAGATTCGCGCACAAACTTTCGACATAAACAGCCATATCTTTTGACTGCGTAGACTTAGAGGGTTAATTTTTTTACAGGACAAAGGGCCCACAGACTTGAGTATATGGTTTCTACTGTCTCTGGGTTCACCTCGATGTATCCACGTGTTTCCATGATTAAAGGTCTTGACAGACAGACAGACAGATAGACAAACATACAGAGAGGCGGACAACAAAGTGATCAAATAAGGGTTTCGTTGTTTTCCTTTTGATTTACGGAACTCTGTAAACACAAACTTAACAAGAAAACAAGCTACAATAACTAAATGATAAATGATGTTTATTTTGCAAGTAGGTTTTCACAAACACTTTTACACGTCTTTTTTTTTAAACGTGATGAGGCCGGTGTTTCGTACCCGACTACTCTGAGAAGGAACAGCCGAAACAAACTCAGAGGTCATAGTCTCTTTTAAGGTCCAGACAAAAAATCTTGGTCAACTTACATGAGGACTATGCAGACTAGTGTCTGAAATGGTCTTTTTAAGAAAGCACCACACAGATTGAGTGGACCTGTCCAGTCAGTGCAGGCATTTGTCAGTTATCGTGTAGCTCGACTCAAATCCAAGGAGCTCAACGAAACGACGAACAATATCAAAAAAAAGGACATTTGTGTAGGTCCCTTATAGTACTCAAACTGCCAGACAATCGTCAAAAACAAACAAAGTAAATAAAAGTTATGGTCCACATGGTCCTTACTCCATCTATTAACACGTCTTCTGAATGCCAATTCGTAGAAATTAGTTATCGTAGTGCTCAGATTGGTTGGCTGCAATTTAAAAGTGCATTACAGACTAGCAAGACTTTGTGATCAATTTCTTTGTAGGAAAGTTTGTCGAGTCGCTAGCGTTAACGAGGCGAAGTATTTTCGTCAAAGGAGAGTTCGTTTCTGTACAGAAATTGGTACATAGTGATTTTCTTTAGAGTATTTTAGCAGTGTTTGAGTATTTTCGAAATAGATACATAAATAAGTACATGGGTATTGCCAAAAATGTTGTTCTGTCAATATTGAAAGAAAACAAGTTTAAATGACACTTGCCACCAGTGGCGGCTGTACCTTAAGTGCGCTCGTGCGCTGAACCGCCAATCCAAAAGATTAAAAATAATACTTCATCTTTATTTTTAAATTACATACCATATTAATATTTAGAAACCAAACATATATATAACAAATACAATTCCAATTATGACGAAACAATTTAAGCCCTTTGCTAAACTATTAAGACTTATTTTCCCTAAAAAGAGAAATTCTCGTGCGTTTCGGCGAGTGCACGAGAACTGTTAGTATAACTTGTATGAGTTCGAGCTAACATGCCTGACGCGTGAAACAAAAGATAGTTCATAGAAATGTACCGAGTAATGAGTCCGTTTTCGGTCGCCGCACCACGTGCGAACCGAAGATTACCGAGAGCACCCGATGTTTGACGAACTTTGCCGTCCGGCGACGGCGGCGGCTATGATGGATGATGGAATTGACTTCTTGTCATCAGTATACTTTCGCTGCGTTTGTGACGTGTTAATTATTTTTTGTTTACTTTAAGTAATTGTTTGTTTTTGGTTTTAATTATTTTTTATACATTAAAGAACAGTCTTTAGTGTATAAAAAATAATAAAAAATTTACTTACATATTTTATGCAAATTGTTGTTTTGTTGCAATTTCTAACCTTATTTACCTAGTGAGCAAATAAAGTGCACCACCAGTTCGATAACTCACCAGCTGCCACTGCTTGCCACACACAACATAAAAAAATTAAAATCTTAACACTACAAAAATAAAACCGACCAAAAGTGAGTCAGACTCGTGCACCAAGAGTTCCGTACAAACTTAAATCTTAATACTATACAAAAAGAAAGCTTATATTGTGAGTCTTACGGCTGCTCCAAATAGGATTGGGGATTGGGTCAGTGTTAGTAACCATTAAGGCGCTGTACATAGCAAACACTTTGTAAGACGTCTAGATTTTCGTCGAAAAGTTAGCCGTATCTATACCACAAACCAAAAAAAAATGTTTACTCAAATACATAAGGTGTGGTCTAGTACTATAAAAAAAAATAATGTTTAAAACCACGAAAAAAAAATTTTCGTCTCGAAATTCTCGACGTGCCGCCCAATCGAATACAGTTGCCAATTACAGGTTAACCATCATTTTTACATATGAGTAATCACAATAAAAAAAAATTAATAATTAAAAAAAAACTTTAATATTTGGGTCTTAAAGGAATTTAAGGAATCATGTGATGTAAATCAACATGAGGTGTGGACTTCATAAAACGATTCCTCTCTTGACTGAGTGAATTAAGAGGTGATTTTAAACCACATTGCAATCGAATAAGAACACAGCGTCGAGCTCAACCCTGCGCGTAGCTTCGAGTTTCATAGACTCGAGTCGTCGCTGCGCTCAAGGCTGTTTTCTTAGAAAATAGCATTACAGTTCTCATGTGAACCAAAATAATGAAAGGATAGGAGAAGACTTACCCGATGTATCCCACACGGAGAAGTTAACCCTGTAATCAGCGACTGTGCAAGAACAGCCATACTTCTCGAAGCCTGTTGGTGTGTACGCCTGTAACAAAGAAAAAAAAACATTATTTTGGGTCGAAAAAAATATATGATGTGCATAAATAATAGCAGGCCTAAAGGTCATTCATGCTTTCCAAGACCAGATCGTAGCGGCCATCTAGAACATAACGTGTTTCCTCCGTACCTCAGAGCCAAGTATCGCGTATTCGATCTCTGCACGGTGCAAATATTTGTAAGAAAGAAAATAACTGTTTTATTAGACTCGCATAGGACAAAATGATGAAACAAAATTAATTTAATAAAAGCACAACAGAAAATATTTAAAGAAAAAAAAAATTGGTTGTTTGTAAAGTAGGTTTACGATCGAGATGTTTACGTGATAACGTCTTATTGGTGATATAAGTTTTTGGGAAGTAAGGAATTAATGAAGATAACAATTTTTTCAAATTTTAAATTACATCTATCGTTTTATTCACACTTTTGATGATAAATTTCGGGTGTAAAATGACAAGTTTACTTATTCGACTATGATATACATTTTTCTTCATACATACATTCATACAAACATACTTTTATACATACATTTATGCATACATACATACAAACATACATACATACATACATACAATACGATCAGTTACAATCTTCACGTAAATTTATCTGTTTCCAATCTGGGTAATTTTGTTCAGGATCGATCGATCGATCGATCGCGCTCGTGAGGTTTTGGTGTGACACAAGTTTCTGAACATCTCACCCGACTAAAACGATTTTAAAGACGTTATCACGTCAAAAAAACAAAATTAAGACTAAATTGGTTGGTTACTAAATTGGTCCTGTACGAGGCCAAAAGGCCTCTGTTACTCGGCCCCGGAACAACTCCAGGCAAAAAACAGGAAAAGGCCCCCCGTGTAGTTATTTTATGTGTCCCAATACCTAAATAGAAAAAAAAAATACTGAGTCATCTTGCTTTGGACGAGCCGTAAGTTTCCGAGTAAGGCTGCATAGTACAAGTCGCCATGTAGGTATAGGAACTAGTATTGACAAGTCGTCGAAACATTTCAACTCTATATTTGACGGATAAATCCTTATAGAAAAGGATCGTTTTTGTTGTATATTCGATCCAGATGGTAAAGCATATTATTATGTTGAAATTGTGGATAATTGGATTGTTGAGTTAGTTCTCACGGTAGGAAGCGAGTTTGTCGCCATTTTGTCTTAGAGTAATAGTCATAGAGTAACACTTGGTCAGGAGTTAGAAATGTTGAGACGAGAATCTCCATGACGGCATGGTTGGCGCAGTTGCTGAGCGGTCGACTGCTGCGCCGCGTGTCGCGGGCTCGATCCCCGCACGGAATAAATATAATATGTCCTCCAGGTAGTTGTTTCGGGTCTGGCTGTTTGTGTATGTGAGTTTAGGGACAATTGAGGGAGAAAGAGGGAAGAAAAGGGAAAACTTAGCTTTGCTATTACAATCAATAAGGCGCAAGGGCAAAAACTACAGGTAGCAGGTACCTGCAAATCAGGAAAGGCACTAGCTTTTGCCCGCGGCTTCGCTCGCGTTAATTTCGGGGTAACGCGAACTCCTAGTGAAGCTAGTTCATAATAAAAAATCACATTTTACAAAATTAATTCAAGAATGTTAGTCTAAACAAAGAACTAACTATTCTAGTGGAAGGCCAAAGAAAAGATGGATGGATTGTGTAAGGAATGTTATGAAGGAGAAAGGAGTAAATGATGCCGTGACGTCTGACACGTGAGAATGGAAGACGAAAATGTAGTGTGACGTCCTCAAATAGAACGGGACAAGGGCCTGCCCTTGTAATATGATGACAAAGAACTGACTTTTCTATGTTAGTTTTTAAAGTTAAAAGTAGGTTGCTCCAAAACTTAATTTATTATAGGTACATCTTTGGCTTTGTATACAAGTGTGATGTCATACTTCGTTTACCTTAACGAAAACCATCCTTATAAACGGGTCTATTGCAATCCTGTTAAGATTTTCCCATTCCTCTTATGTATTTTTTATACTCTTCCTTGAGCGGTAATGGTCTGTGCTGATCTTGGCAAGCGCTGCTCATAATGCATTAGCGATAATTTAACATAACAGTCGTTACAGGTAGTCAGTGGCCTTAAGCCTGACAACCAGTCTTACCAAGTGGGTGGAGGGTATTACTGAGAGATCGACTGCTGCGCTGCGTGTCGCGGGTTTGAGTCCCGCACAGAACAAATATTTGTATGACCTACAGGTAGTTGTTTCGGGTTTGACTTCAAATAAGTAGACAATAAAAAATACTACTAATAAAAAACATAAGAATCTTTTTTAGTCAGCGTTTTACTTAAAAATACGTAATCTTTTCTAAATAGAGTTTAAATAACTATGGTAAATATGCAGATAACGAGCTGCCAAAAGCTTCTCTACAATTTATCTAAAAAGTTTAAAGATCAAATCTGATAATGTAGGTTTTCTGCGCTATCGAGATGTTGAAATCCACTTTGAATTTTGGTATAAATCATAAGATGTAGCGTAACGCTAATCAAATGGTAATTAAATATCCTAATTAAATGGTTGTAGTTTTTCTTCATGTATCTTTGTATTTTTAACTCTCTTTTTATTTAATTTTTCTTATGAATGTATTTAAGTATTTATCATTATTTTTTTTTTATTAAAAATATTATTAATTTTTCGGTTTCAATCTTTCTGCACCCTGCACCTACTATGTTTTCTCTCTGCATCACCCTAAGGTAGACTGGTAGAAAATACCCAAGGCATTAAGTCCGCCTTTGTACAATGTTTTTATACATGTGCATAAAGTTTAATAAATAAATAAATTATCAGATCAACACCGAATATGAGTTGTGTTATGTAGGGCTATTAGCGATATTAAAGATATGAAGAGAAAGAGAGATAGAGAGAGAGATATGTTTTATTTTACATTACACATACTCATTTTTTGGATGCATTTTTCAAACGTTTATTTATTGAAACTTCATGTACAATAGTGGTACATAGGCAGACTTAATGCCATAAGGCATTCTCTATCAGTCAACCTTTGGGTTAAATACGACAGCGTTGCCCCACTCTTGGAATTTCTCCTGTATCGTGGGGTCGTTTACAAACATTTAAACTCACATACAAAAACAGCCATAATCATTTCATTGCCATTGTATAATTTTCACTTGCATTGGTGAAGGAAAACGTCGTGAGAAAACCAAACTAGCAAGCCTGAGAGATTTTTCTCAAAGGCATGTACAGTCAAGCCAGAGGCTCATGATATCCTAATAACTCTGAAACCAGGTTAGGTACTACCAAGGCCACTGCCTGCTGGGGTTGCGGGTTGCAAGTATTTGTCGGGCCTGTGGAGCAATGGGTAGCTCACCGTCCTTCCGTCTGTTGACGACAGGCCGTGTCGACGGCGTGTTAGTGTTCAACGCGCGCCTCAAAAAGATGTCAGCAAAGCGAAGGGGCCTGCCAGGGACACCGCCTGCCGGGGTTGCGGGTTGTTCGAAAGAGATACCTCGGCCCCGGAACGTAAACGGCAAAAGAAGGAACATGGGTGGGTTTTAGCCAGTAAAAGTCTGACATTTCCTTCCGCTCCACCCAGAGTGGAAGAAGTTATTTGATGATTTTCGATCAGAAAAAAGGGTAGGCACTAACCATACGAAAAAGAAGAAATCTCTGTCAACTTCTCACTTCGAATCGATCCTCGATTCCCTCATAACTTGGACCATTTTCAAAAGTGCAATGCTCTACAGTTATTGCCCGGGTACCCCGGTTACGTGCAAGAGCTCTTAGGGAGCCGTCCTCGCCCGGTGGTTATTTGAGCGGTCAACTATTCTAGCGTGGGTATATCGAATTTGGCAGGGTTATAATAATGAGATATGGCTCTTGAATACGAAATGGCGCGATTTCTAGTTGTAGAATGGATCGAGAATAAGTTTATGGTATTATGGATGTTCCTTTTGTGTTGTATTTTAAAATAGATTTGACTATTATCTTGTAAGTTATAAAATATTTGCTGCACCCCGTGGTTTCATCTGACAATTAATTACACACACAAACCTTCTTGAATCATTCTATTTATTGCCGAAAACTGCATTAATATCTATTGAGGAATTTAAAGGATCTAAGCAAACAATCAGCGTAAGCGACTTCATTTAATACTATGTTAAAATGAAGGATATTTGTATCTGAATCATATTATGTAAGACAGAGAAAAAGACTCATATTAACACATAGCTGCTATCGACGCTTTCTGTATTAACATCAAAATAGGTAAACTATAGAGCACAGGGGCCTGCCAGGGCCACTGCCTGCTGGATTGCGGGTCGTTCCAAAGAGATAGCGCTGCCCCGGAACACAAAAGGCAAAAGAAGGAACATGAATGGGTTTTAGCCAGTAAAAGTGATTGACACTCCCCCACGCTCCACCCAGAGCAGGGTAAGTTATTTAATCATTTCCAATCCGCAAAAAAAGGCTTCACAGTGTACCAAAGTAAGTTACAAACTTTGCCAAACTAACCACAAATGCGTCAATTATCGCCAATTTCACATCAAACAACCAAGACTTGTAGCCTCTTCAAAGACCGACCCCTCTTAGAATAATGTCAGACGGTGTTACAGTGTCAGACGCAGGACGTCACATGGAGTATGATTAATAGTTCTTAATACGATTCTGAACGTGTGCCCTAGGCCAGATGTTGTGCCTTGTTGACCTGCGCTAATGTTAGATACGATAGGATTGGGGAGCTTGATCTATGAGAGTGATTATTCTTGAGGAATTTGAATGTATGAATGACCATTTTCGAAAGTTTTCTTAAACAAATCATTTTCCTTAAAGTACTGGAGTATTTAATAAATAGACTGATTAATCCGTAAGTGCAGTATTCCCAGCAATAAACTAGAGTTTATTAGCAAAAGAGATCTTGCAGAAAAGGTCGTATGGCAGTTTTCTTCATAATTTTTGCACAAGTTTTAGTTCTGGTCGAATTGCTTTTAAAAGTTTGTTCAGTTAAGTCTAAAGTCCGTTTAGTTAATTAAAAATAGTTGCTTTGCTTATCTATACTAATATTATAATAGCGAAAGTGAGTTTGTTTGTTTCGTCTTCACGCCTCAACGCCAAACCGATTTTGATGAATTTTAGTACAAAGATAGTTGAAACCCTGGAGACGGACATATGCTATTTGTTTGTGAGATAAGGGGGAGTAAGAGGGAAGAAAAGGAGAGAGAAGATATTTTTTTTTTTATCATCACGCGGGTTAAAGTTAGTGTTAGCCCAAAGTAACTATGTCACGCGGACGAAGTCGCGGGCGGAAGCTAGTAGGCCATACAACATTACGCTAACGGAAGCGGGGTAGCAACCAAAGACGCGGGTGAAACCACGCAAGACAGCTAGTCTAACATAATCATGCATTTCCTCATCTAACTCCAACTGATAAACATCAACATTTTAAACACTTTCAATATCTATCAAACAACATAAACACTATCTCTTTGACTGAAACACAATCGAGATGGAATACGAGTTTATTTTTCAAGATGTATTGGTCTTCCATTATCCCGTTAGCCGTGTACATAACAAACAAGTAGATAAAGTACATATATACTTAGTAGTGTGGGCGAAGGCAAACGTTGACCTTACTGAACAGCTACCCTACCATGACGTCTTAAAGCAGAACTTATTCCACTGAGGGAAAGATATGGTGCTAGACACCCTGTATAGCTCTGTCTCTTTCCTCAGTGGAATAAGTTCTGCTTTAAGACGTCATGATAGGCCTACAGGGATGTAAAGTGAATAGATGAGACAAATGCATCCTTAATATTTAAAATAGCGCATAGTTCGAGTTGTTTGTCTTGGTATGGATGGACATGTAATGAATTGACGGGCCTGTTGGTCTAGTTGGTAGGTTCGATTCCCACCCAGGACAAACTTTGTGTGATGAGCATGATTGTTTGTTCTGTGTCTGGGTGTGATTTATCTATAATATGTATGTATTTATAAATTATATAAGTATGTATATCAGTTGTCTGGTTACCATATCACAAGCTCTGCTTAGCTTGGGATCAAATAGCCGTGTGTGAGTTGTCCCAAGATATTTATTATTTATTTATTAATGAGGAGGGACTAAGCACATGTGACTAAAAGAGTGATGGATCTGATGTTGATGGAGAGCGAGAGGAAGGCCAAATAAAGGCTGTATGGATTGCGTAAAGAATGATATGAAGGAGAATAGAATAAGAAGGAGAGTAAATGGTGCCATGACGTCTGACAGGGGAGAACGGAAGAAGAAAACATGTTGCGACGACCCCAAATAGAATGGGACAAGGGCAAGAATGATAGTTCAAGGGCAAAAACTACAGGGAGCAGGTACCTGTAAATCAGGAAAGGGGAGTTCCCCTTTCCTGATGTTGCCCGCGGTTTCGCTCGCGTTAAATTCGGGGTAACACAGTTCCCCTTGCGCCTTATTGATTTTTTTAGCAACGCTAAGTTTTCCCTTTTTTCCCTCTTTCTCCTTCACATCCCACTTTTTTCAAATAAAAAATAGCCTATGTCCGTCTCCTGGTTCCCAACTATCTCTGTACCAAAATTCATCAAAATCGGTTTAGCCATTAAAACGTGAAGAGGTAACAAACAAACTCACTTTCGCTTTTATAATATTAGTAAGGACTAGCTGACGCCCGCGGCATCACTCGCATGATGATAAAAAAGTATCCGATGTGTTTTTCCTATACGTATATATTTTTATATTTTAGCCTTTTTTATTTTTTTTTTATTTTTTTATTTTTTTTTATTTCCACATCTTATTAATACATTTCAAATGATTGTTAGTTGAGTTAGTACTTTTAACTTAATATTCTAGTGTTAGTAGGGTTATTTTAGCTCTTGGGATGTGGATCCCATATGGGTAAAGGCCTCCTCTTTCTCCTTCCACACATCTCTTTCTTTAGCAATGGTCATCCAGTTGTGCCCTGCTATTTGGACAATGTCATCAGTCCACCGTTTAGAAGGTCTGCCGACCTTTCTTTTTCCTGATGGCCCTCTCCAACGTGTCACATTAATGGTCCATCTCTTATCTTTGAGCCTTGAGACATGGCCGGCCCATTGCCATTTTAATTTTAAAGCCGGTTTTACAGCGTCGGTTATTTTAGTTTTTCGTCTGATGGTTTCTGACCTAATTTTATGTATTTTCCTGATTTTCAGTACACTTCTCTCCATTGCCCTCTGTGTCGTTCTTAATTTTTCTTTTACTTTGCGTGTGTAGGTCCATGTCTGACAACCGTACAATAAACTAGGCAAAAGACAGGTATCTATTACAGTTTTTTTCAAGTTTAGTGTGTAGTTTCCTCTTAGGATTTCCTTTAAGGACCAGAATTTATTCCAAGTTATTTGGCATCTTCTTTCTACTTCTTCTTCATTATTTGTTGCACTGAAAGATATCTGTTTACCCAGGTATATGTATTTGTCTACGTATTCTATGTTGTTGCTATTTGAGCTTACAGGAATTTTATGGCTGTTCGTCATAATTCTTGTCTTGGAGGCGTTCATCTGTAGTCCAACTTTAGCACTTTCATGATCTAGCAATTTTAACATTGTTTCTAGATCCTTAGGTGTTTCGGCAAGTAGTACGATATCATCCGCAAATCTCAAATGGCTCAGGCATGTGCCATCTACTCTCAGTCCCTTGGCTTTCCAGTCTAGTTTTTGAAATACGGTCTCTAGCACAGCGATAAATAGTTTAGGCGATAGAGGGTCACCTTGTCTTACTCCCCTTTTGATTCTAATTTCTTCACCTCTAGATTCAAGTTTTACTCTGCTTGTAGCATTGGTATACGTATACTTCAGGATATTTATATATTTCCTGTTGATGCTCAATGATGTTAATGTGTTCCATATCGAATTGTGACTTATGCTGTCGAAGGCCTTACTGTAATCTACAAACGCTATGTAGAGGGGTCTCTTAAATTCTTTATACTTCTCTATCATTTGACATAGAGAGTGCAGATGATCCGTCGTGCTATAGCCTGATCGAAATCCAGCCTGCTCTATTGGTTGTGCATCATCGATCGCAGCTGATATTCTTTTTAGGATTATCGACGCAAAGAGCTTGTACAAGCATGCCAATAAACTTATAGGCCTGTAGTTACCTACGTCGAGAGGATTGCCTTTTTTGTATAATAGTATAATGTCTGAAGAGCACCATTGTTTTGGTACGGTTTCTGTTTCTAGTATGAGATTAAAAAGTTGTGTGAAGTGGTTTAGTAGGACAGGTGCAGCGTGTTTAATCATTTCATTACTGATCCCATCAGGTCCTGGGCTTTTTGCACTTTTTAACAGTTTGATATGTTCGTATACTTCATTTTTTTCTATTGGAGAAATATTTTCTATATTTGGGATATACTCTGCTTCTTTAGTGTAATTTTCTTGGTTTCTATTTTTGTAGAGTTTATTATAGAAGTCAGTTGCTTGGTCTATTATGTCGGCTCTGGATTTTGTTTTCTTCGTCTTAGTTTCTAATTTTTGTATCCACTTTTTATGTAGACATAACTCTTTAAATGCTCTTTTAGTGCTTCTAAACTTGGTTATGTTTTGTGTTATAATTTGTTGCCTGTGGTTTTGGTAGTCTTTCCGAATCTCTCTGTTGGTTTGTTTAAACAGTTGTCCGAGTTCTTTTTTCATCCCTTTAGACTTGTTCTTTGTGCATATAAGTTCGGTACGTCTTTTTATTAATGCAATTGTGTTGTTGCTAAATATTTTGTGCTTTTTCTGTTTTTTTTCTATACAATTCAGATTTAAGCTTGAAGTTAGTGCTTGTTCTACAGTATCGTAATAGTTTTGGACATTTAATGGTTCTTTTACTTTTTCATCAACTTTGTAGGCTCTTAGGTTGTATACATATGTGTTAATATCTTCATTCGATACTAGGGTGTTTGGAGTAGATTTGAAGTTTTTTCTGCTCCTTTTCGGAAGACATAACCTGACTGTAGCTCTTAAAATTCTATGATCAGAGGAAAATTGAACGTTGCTCAGTATTTCAAAGTTAGTCACCAATTTTGGGATATTTGTCATTATGAAGTCAATCTCATTCCTGTATTGATGGTCTGGGGATTCCCAAGTCCATTTTTTGTTTGTTTTCTTTTTAAAATATGTATTCATTATAAATAATTTGTATTCGAAGGCGTATTCTATTAATCTCATGCCTCTTTTATTTCTTGTACCATAGCTATATTTGCCCATTATGAGGTTTTCTTCAGTTTTAGATTGGCCTATTTTGGCATTAAAGTCCCCGATTACTAGATTTTTTTCATCAGCTAATTCGTGTGCTTTTGTAAGGTCGTTGTAGAATTTTTCAATTTCTTCTTCGTTTGAATTATCTGTGGGTGCATAAGCTTGTATGATTGATAGGTTGAGATCTTCAAGCTTCAGTTGTAGTAGTGCCACCCTTTCTGAGATGCCAGTGAAATTGGTTATGTTGTTTTTTAATGACTTTTTTATCAAGAAACCGACTCCATATAACCCTTTTGTTTGCCCAATGAAGCATAAAATGCAGTCATTATATTCTTCAATGTTACAACCTAATCTTCTAACTTCTGAGAGCCCTATTATATCATAGTGTATTTTTTCCAGTGCATACGATAGTTCTAGATACTTTTCTGTTGTTGATAAGGACCTTACATTGTATGTACAAACAACTCTTCGTTGTTTTTTGACTTGTTATTTTTGGAAAGAGGGTGGTGGTCTAATTTCCCACGATGACCAGTCGGCTTGGGAAATTCTTTGATTTTATTGGTTGATTGTTGTTGATCTGTATTTTGTGTTTTGTTCCGATGGCTGATGATGTTGTCCTATGTGTGGCTTTCAGTTGGTGGGGTGTATGCTGACAGAGAGTTGCTTCTGCCACGCATAACATCAAACGCGTTGACTCTGTTTGTTTTAGACGTTGCAATATACTGTTTTCGGGGCTGATGAAGGTTGTTTGGTGACTTTGATTCTTGTCTTTTGCGTTTTTCTGGGCCTGATGTTCCTTCCCCTTCCTTAACAATAAGCTTGTCATATTTTATGACAGCGAAGTTGCCTTTGTTCCTCTCTTGTACCAATTCCTTTTGTAGTTCCCTCCTTTTCATCAGGATATCTTTAGGGTAGTCTTCGGTAATATATCCATCTTTGAATTTATTTTTGTTCTTTAGTATTTCATTCTTTTTCCAGCTGTTAACGAGTGATATGATGATTGGTCTTGTTTTAATTTCGTTGTTGTCTTTTTTTCCTATTCGGTAAATGTTATCAATGTCTCTATTTTCGAGTGGAATGTTGAGTTCGCTTTGTATTTTTCGAGTGGTTATTGCCATTAGTTCAGTAGACGAATTCTCGTTCTCGTACAGGCCATGGATGATAATATTATTTTTTCGTTTGAATTTTTCAACATTAGCGATTTTTTCACGCAAATTATTATTTTCCGCTTTCAGTTCCTTTATTTCATTTACTAGCGGTATTAGCTTTTCATCCATCTTCAATATAATTTCTTTTGTTTGGTTGGCCATTTCTATTTTCATCTTATCGAACAAGTCTTGAATGAGTTGAGCATCTGCCATGATCGTGTAGTGCGCGGAACGAAACGTGTAAATCGTAGGACTGTATTTAGCGCGGTTAAGATGGTAGCGCTTCTTTTCTGTCAAGTGTTCGATTGGTATGGGTCAGTTGGTAGCACTTCTTTTCTGTCAAGTGAACTATGAACGATTGGTATTATCCAGTTGGTATGGTAACACTTATTTTAGTAAAGTTGGTAGTGCGTACCTGTCGCCAATTTCACTTGTCTGTGGTAATGACAATGAATTATAATGGCCGATAACCTCAATACGTGTTTGTTTCTTTTCACAGGCTTTGTTTGCGTTATGCTAGCACTCACATCACTCGGTATATACGTTGATGAACACTCCGTAACTTAGTCTTTAAGAGTGTGATGTTCATTTGTTGGGTATCGTAAGTATTATCACTGATTTACATTAGAAACCGGGAGCCACAATATTAACGTGTTACGTGTTTACACTGCCGACCGGAAATCGTATATACGTATACTATAATCTAACTCTGTGCCAAATTTCATCAAGATCCGTTCAGCCGTTTTGACGTGAAAGAATAACAAACATCCATACATTCATTCTCACAAACATTTATAATACTACTAGCTGTGCCCAGCGGTTTCACCCGCTGCTCACTTAGGGGTATGAAAAATAGATGTTGGCCGATTCTCAGACCTACCCGATAATTATGTACACAAAATTTCGTTTAAATCGGTCCAGCCGTTTCGGAGGAGTATGGGAACGAAAATTGTGACACGAGAATTTTAGATATTAGGATTATATGTTGGAACAACGCTCCTCCCAGAGCGGGGGATGTTATTTGATGATTTCCCATGCGCAAAAATGATCTAGACTATCTAAAACTAAAACAGCATCGCAGAAGCCATTTTTTTTCGGGTGGGAAATCATCCAATGACTTTCCCCGCTCTGGGCGGAGCGGGGGGGCATGTCAGACTTGTACTGACTAAAACCCACCCATGTTCCTTCTATTGCCCTTTACGTTCCGGGGCCGCGGTATCTCTTTCGAACAACCCGCAACCCCGGCAGGCGGAGGCCCTGGCAAGCCCCTCTGATCGCAGAAGCCATTACGTCTTCAATTCAACAATTTCACGACATTAAGTCATTCCGCACAGTTTCCTTCGCCAATTCCACAAGAAACTTAAGATATTTCTAGACTTCTATTCTTTACGATAACGACAAAGGGTTACTTAAGGTTCGACTAACATAATTTTGACATTTGTATTCTAAACTCAGGCGTTTCTCCTCGAACAATGTTTCTATCTAGGCGTTGAGTTAAATATGGCCCTTTTAGACTAGTTTTTATGTTAGAATACGCCATCATTAAAAGAAGAAGTTTGTCTTTTAGATGGATTCTGAATACCAATTTTATTTGTTCTAAATGAGAATGTTTTGGGCTTACTAATGCGCACTTCAGGAGTACACTTCTAAATATAAGTAGTCGCATCCTTACTAATATTATAAAAGCGAAAGTGAGTTTGTTTGTTTGTTTGTTACCTCTTCACGCTTTAATGGCTGAACCGATTTTGATGAATTTTGGTACAGAGATAGTTGGGAACCAGGAGACGGACATAGGCTATTTTTTTTTTAAAAGAGTGGGATATGAGGGAGAAAGAGGGAGAAAGAGGGACGAAACGGGAAAACTTAGCGTTGCTATTACAAATCAATAAGGCGCTACCGAAGTTAACGCGAGCGAAGCCGCGGGCAAAAGCTAGTAAACAATAAAAGTCAGTTTAAATAGATGAATCATTAAACCTTGCAATACTCATGCTGGCTTTTAACCAGTAGGTAATTATTTTGTAAGTAATCGCCTTACTGACGAAAATTTCATTGGAAATTGCTGGTAAAAATGGCCGCGGGTTCCGAAGTTTAAAATTATTTACAAATGGCTTAGTGACGGAAAGTTGAAACTATACTGAGTGCAGCATAATTCATTTAGTACCTACGATGATCGGTACACAATAATTTGTAGGAATTGTAGTTGAATTCAAAATGGCCGATAAAGTTATCATTGAATGACTTTTACATGAAATAGTTCTTCAATGGGATTAAATGAAGAACAAGACGGTTGTGTTGAGGATTTTAAGTAGGTACGTGTTACAGTCGTGTAACATACCTGCTTATTTCGTTCAACATACAGTGTGACCTGGCTGACAAATAATAAAAAAAAACGTAAAAAAAGAATTTAGCGACCTGTGCTAAATTCTATTTTTGTGCATCCCCCTAAAAACCGTGTAGTTGGGTACGGGCCCCTTAAGGGGTTCGACATTCAAATCTCTGTTGGCTCGGTACTGGCCCCGAAAGGGATCGAACATTTAGGTCATACGATCTCCTCATTATTTTTGTAACTATTTTATATTCTGCTTAAAAAAAATAGTATGAGTGAGCATTAATAAAGACAGTTGAATAAAATCTCATATATCGACACCATAAAAAGCGCAAGTTGCTTCATTAATCCTTACAAAATGAAGTGCGTAACTTACGATCATCGCCAATTTTATGGCAGTGTCCGTGGCAGTGTAGGTCGATGCTTAAAGTCATAAACAATGTAGTTTTCCGAGACACTTTCCGCATGATTGAGAATGATTTACTTGCCCTTTTGTTACGTGACGGATTCATTCGTAATTGAACTTAAATTAGCAGTGGTAATAAAATAAAGTCGAAGTTTCGCGCCAATCGAGCAATCGTGTGTTACATTTTTATTTTTACATTAAAGTCTACTATTGCCGTTTACGTATAACTATATCCTAGTGATACGTCCTTCTGTTACAGGGCAGACGATAGCGCTCGTTACACGACTACCACTTGTAATACTTTCTGTTCAGTACTCCACAACGATGGAAACTTCTATTTATTACTCACTGTATTTTTTACTCTTCAAAATGGCGGACTTTAGTTTGCACAACTATTTTTTAAAGATGGCCGCTGATGCTCGACTGTCAAAATGTTTGAATTTCGTAATAATATCCGTAATAATATCAGTATTAAATGAGTTGTGGAGGTCGGATAGGTAGTCGCTTTATGTAAAATACATGCCTTATCGGGAAAATGATAAGCAGATGACGATGGTGGCAGAGAAAGCAATAGCTAATATCATTGACTAATCAAAAAATGTTATTATGTTAAAATTACACACAGCTAAATAATATAATTATTAACTATACAAAATATTATAATTCGCCTTAGGTAAAAATGAATAAATGGTATTGGTAAATATTTGATTTGTGTTTCCAGAGTTCATTTTGTAGTGTTCATTCAATGTTTATTTTGTTATTTAAATATTGTTTTAATAGTAAGCACTTCAATTTATGCGGTAAATAAAGACCAAAATTCAGACTGCAGTGTGCTGTTTCGAAAGTTATATTTTAAATTCCAATTTCAAATGGGTCATCAGGTGCGTTCTTTATAAGTAAATAACAACTTTTTTAGCATATTAGACCGATACTAAAATTCTGTTGTGAAATAACAACTAAACAATTAGGTTTATGTTTTCAATAGAGCATCGAAGATGATAATGCTATTATAATTGGCTCAATCTACGTTCAAGGTTTTATTAAATTGCTCGTGATACGCTTTGTAGTTTTTTTTAATATGTCATGGACCATATCGTTACATGTTTTTTTTAATAGGTCGCTTGTCTATTTTTTTTTTCTAATTCATTATTAATTAATCAACTCGTCCCACATGCCTACGGCTTATTTACGATGACTTTCCCATTTTTATATTGCAGTGCATGGGCCGTCTTAGATATAATAACCATGGACACGGATGACACAACGTAATGTGATAATAGGTTTTATTGTCTTACTAGCTTTTGCCCGCGGCTTCGCTCGCGTTAAATTCGGGGTAACTTAGTTCTCCTTTCCTGATTTGCAGGTACCTACTACCTGTAGTTTTTGTCCTTGCGCCTTATTTATTGTAATAGCAAAGCTAAGTTTTCCCTTTTCTTCCCCCTTGCTCCCTCACTTCTTTTCACTCACTTTAAAAAAAAATAGCCTATGTCCGTCTCCAGGGTCCCAACTATATCTGTACCAAAATTCATCAAAATCGGTTTAGACATTAAGGCGTGAAGACGTAACAAACAAACAAACTCTCTTTCGCTTTTATAATATTAAGTAAGGATTGCATCATTCATATAACATATTACAAATGCCTGCTGTTGATACGGTTCTACCTTTTCGCACTACATCATACTATCCCGTATGGTCTAGTGGCTAGGATACCTGGCTTTCACCCAGGAGGCTCGGGTTCGATTCCCGGTACGGGAAATTCCTTTTGTAATTTTGGCGATATTACTAAATTATAGGTACATCTAAAATAAATTATTTAAATTGTAAGCTGACTGCACACATCATTTCACGGCCGTTATATTTTTTTTACCAAAATTATCTCTGAGTTCTCACGGATGTTCATCACATTAGAGCAGGTAGACGTTTTTTGTGTAATTCAAAAAAAATATCCTTTAGAAAGTTGCTGAGGACGCAAAAACTCTGTTAAACCATTCTTCATTTAGGTACCTACTTCACAAAATGCCAATTTATTGGTGGGCTAATAATTCTGAAACCTCTTTTAAATACATTGGTTTACATTCTTAGTTGACCCAGAGACTTGAATAAAATTCGGCCTCCATTATGTTTATACCTACTTTTTTCTTTCTGTTCAATGGTATTTTTAACTAACTTTATTATTCATCATTTTTATAAAATGACATCATTAAAAGATACGTAGGTTTTATTAAACATGAATTAAAAACATTGCACAGCCCGTAAATTATATCTGTCATAATTTGGCGCCAAAACTTTATCACTCCGCCATTTTAAGTAAAGAAACTCATTCAGTCTAAAACCATTTTACCATTCATTTAATTTCGCCATCTTATTCATTCACTGACATCATAAACTTGTCGGAATATTTTATTTACATAATATTAAACGTGCTACCTTAATTTGTAAGTACATCTCAGGCATGAATATTCTAAAGTTTGAGGGTGCGAAGCGGTCCCTAAGTGCGCAAAAGTTTGCCCAATTTAGTTAGAAACACAAGCATCTACATATATTTGCAGATACTGAATGTCAGCATAAATTAGCAGTATTTCATTGAGCTGTTATTTCAATTTACCTTAGTCTTTCATGATTTAGGTGGTCGTTGAAAGTGAAACGGAACGCATTTAGAAAAAAAGGGAATAGAAAATGTCAGTACCTTATCTCATCTTCATAAAGAAAATACCTATATTTAAATTGGACCACCTCACGCAAATAAACGTAATTGCCATCCATTCTAATCAAAATCACATTTAAAACATTGGAAAAAATATTAATACTGTCCATTCATATTCGAACTTCTCCCTGAGACATGAAAGCAATTTTTTTTAAGAGAAAAAAAAACCTTTTTCAAAACGTCAGTTGGGAGGCGAGTCGTCGATGGCGGTCCAAAGAAACCAGTTTTGAAAGACCTGTCTAGGTGTTTGTTAAGGTAGGAAGTAAAAGATCGTTGAATATTGGTTTTAGTTAAATGCACGATGAAATGAATGCACTTGACTGAATGGTAGCGTGGGCGGTGGGAGCCATTGCTGGCAAATGAACCGTAATGGAATGGAAGTAGTGATGTACGCTCCGATCTTGTTACTTTACGTTATCGATAAAAAAGGACGCCAGACTTTGAAATTTTGACCAATGGATCGATACAAAAGTATTGAAATGAGAATTATCTATTCATTTTTAATAGCGATGCTTTTCGTCAACTTTGTGCATTCTTCATAATCAGTCAATTGAAATGAATACAAAAGGAGGAGACTATTTGTATACTTTTAGAGGATTTTTAGAAGTGCGATAATAATGATACCTGCAACTAGTGTGTTACCAAACAAATACAAATGCTACCGTGCATCTCAGAGTTGTGATTGATACAAGCGGAATCAAATCGAAGCCATTAGATACGGTGCCAGTATGATTCGCATAGTTACGCTCCTAATCGATCCAAAGTATCGATACTAAATCCAAGGATCGTACATCCCTAAATGGAAGTAATAAGTGCTGGGTAGTGCTGGGTAACGGAATGTGTAGTGATTTTTATGTAAAATGAATTGATTAAACATTTGCTGAGGTTTTGTGGAGTGAATAAATGTTTAATGCCGGGGTTGGTTTGGCGTGCAGAGCGGGATTTGAAATTACGTGGTTGGAGTGCGGTGATTTTTAATGATGAGCTCAGTGGGTGTCATCATCATTTTCCCTTGGTTGTATAAAAAAAACAGGGATGAATTTTGCAAAATACCTTGTTAGTGAGCTTGTTAGGAGCTCGTGGCTAAATAATAGCAGCCGCTCAGGTCGATCTTTAGGTTAAGCCGCGCTTGCCTAGGTTGGTCTTTGGGTGACCACCCGTTACATACCGAGTTTCCTCCGTGCCTTAGAAAGCACGTTAAGCTGTTAGTCCCGGCTGTTATTTGTAGATCTTTGACAGTCGTTACAGGTAGTCAGCGTTCCGAAAGTCTAACAACCAGTCTTACCAAGGGGTATCGTATTACCCAGTAGTAACTGGGTTGTGGACGTCAGATAGGCAGTCGGTCAATGTAAAATACTGATATTCAGCTGCATCCGGTTAGACTGGAAGCCGACCCCAACATAGTTGGGAAAAGGCTAGGCAGATGATGATGACCTTGTTAGTGAGCATATTATGTCCAAAGAGTATACCCCATGCAAAATTTTAGACTCCTAACACTTATAGTTTCTGAGATTTTGTAATAACTGATGAATGAGTCAGTCATTTTCTCTTGTAAATATGTATACAGCTTTTACACGCGGCACTATCCGCACTATACCGACTGGGTTACACTAAAGCATTGCCTTTTTGAATCAATCATCAAAATTAGTGTTGCCCAAATGCAAGAACAAGACGAGACTTAGCCAGTCTTGGTCTTGGTCTTGCGCCAATACACCTGGTCTTGGTCTTGGTCTTGGTCTTGCGCTCCCAGTCTTGGTCTTGGTCTTGGTCTTGCAGCAAGAGTCTTGCAAGTCTTGCAATTACCTATTAGTCTATTACTATTTATTAAAGTTTATTTTAAATCTTAGAAAAACGTATTAGAATTGGAACATTGTGAGCTTGAATTAACATAGCCATAGTAAAGATCAAGCAGATTAATAAATTACTGAAGATTTGATAAGAAACTTGAAAAATCAACTGACCTATATGTCGTTTTTCATGGAAGTAACTGTTTCTTAATAATAATATCTTATAATTAATTAAGAAACAGTTACTTCCACATTCCAATTTGTTTTTTTACATGTCTTAGCAAATAAGCGAACATTTGCTAAAACATGTAATAAACAAATTAACTACAATAACTTGACTGTATTTTAAAGAACAATATCTGTCTAGAAAGATTGAACCCTCAACTTATATGAAATTTAATATTGCGTGATCATTATAATGTATTCATTTTCATTCTAAGCACTCTGAAACTTATTTATTCTTTGGAACACCTGTAGGTACTCTTAAAATTCGAAATTATTTTGCATGAGTATACCTACGCCCTGTGGCGGCCATAAAATAGTGTCAAATGTTGTGATTTTGGCGCGGCGGCAACGATTGTTGTATATGATTTCAAAAGAAGCCGCTGCGCCGGCGCGTGTATCATAACCATGTAGGTACTTCCGAAAAGCGGCAAATTTCTTTGAGAAGTAAGTACAAAACCTTTGATGCCGCATTATCAAAGTGCCGATGATTAAAACATAACTATGCATGCACTCAGTTTGATTTTAATGGATATTTTTTTATTCGCTATGTAGGTATGTTTATGGTATTAGTCGTAATGAGCATAGGTCCAGTTTTTCATATTCTTTGATACAGTTTTTTGCGTCTCATAGAATTCCTAAGCGTACCTATACACCGAACTGTTACACCTAACTACTCCGTGAAATAGCGCTAAGTCCTAGCTGCAAGACGCAAGAGTCTTGCAGGCTATGTCTTGTTCTTGCTCAAGTCTTGCACGGTCAGTCTTGGTCTTGGTCTTGCTAAAAATACGCGGTCTTGTTCTTGGTCTTGGTCTTGCAAAAACGCAAGAACAAGACCAAGACTGCAAGACCAAGACTGAATTTGGGCAACACTAATCAAAATCCTTACAAATATAATAAAAGCGAAGGTGAGTTTGTTTGTTACGACTGCACGCCTTAATGGCTAAATCGATTTTGATGAGTTGGTACAGAAATGATTGGGACCGAGACGGACATAGGCTATTTAGTAGGAAATGAGGGAGAAAGAGGGAAGAAAAGGGAAAACTTAGCTTTGCTATTACAATCAATAAGGCGCAAGGACAAAAACTACAGGTAGCAGGTACCTGCAAATCAGGAAAGGGGAACTGTGTTACCCCGAATTTAACGCGAGCGAAGCCGCGGGCAAAAGCTAGTAGTAATCAATAAATAAAATACTACCTACCCTTTTCAGAACCGAAACAACACACCTATTATCCATAGACTAAAATAGTAAACTAGAGTAATAAATAAAACACTCGATACTCAATCTAGGTAGTCTGTTTTATTTTTGATCTGTGCGTTGTTCTGTTATTTATAGCCGCGATACCACAGCGTGTGATTTACAATACGCCATACAATATCATGGTACAGTACACAAAATACCTAATATAATATTGTAAGCGTAAATCATGCGAAATGTGATATGTCAGGTTTCCGCAGATAAATTTTCAAAGCAGCCATTTTAAATTGTGGAAAATTACCACCCAGGCGCTTGACTCTTGACATCTAAATATTATGCACTAGCATTAGCCCTTGCGCCTAATTTATTGTAATAGCAAGGCTAAGTTTTCCCTTTTCTTCCCTCTTTCTTACTCATTAATCACTTTAAAAAAATATTAGCCTACCTATGTCCGTCTCCAGGGTCCCAACTATCTCTATACCAATTCCTCAAAATAACTCAACTATCTCTTTATTAAAATTCATCAAAATCGGTTTATCCATTTATACGTGAAGACGTAACAAACAAACAAACTCACTTTCGCTTTTATAATATAGAAGACTAGCTTTTGCCCGCGGCTTTGCTCGCGTTAAATTCGGGGTAACACAGTTCCCCTTGCGCCTTATTGATTTGTAATAGCAACGCTAAGTTTTCCCTTTTTTCCCTCTTTCTCCCTCACATCCCACTTTTTTCAAATAAAAATAGCCTATGTCCTTCTCGTGGTTCCCAACTATCTCTGTACCAAAATTCATCAAAATCGGTTTAGCCATTAAAGCGTGAAGACGTAACAAACAAACTCACTTTCGCTTTTATAATATTAGTAAGGATTAACCCTAATTACGGCCAGTTCTCTGGAAAGATTACAAACAAATGTTTTTTTTTTATTTGTTTGTAGGTATTTTTTTCTGGCAATTGCAAGACAACGGACACGGGTTGCTGGTAGCACAGATAGTAATTGCAGATACCGCGGCCCCAGAACACAGACCAAAAGGAGGAACATGGATGGATTTTAGTCAGTAAAACTCTGACTTAGTATAAGTATTGATGCCGACGTCGCACCTGCTCGATCGCGCGCCTTTAAACTATGGTTATACGGTCCCATTTTCAATGAAGCCAATTGAGTGCTCGACCTTTTCAGTTCTATTTGAACTGACCCTTAGTTGTTCCCTAATACGCCTGATTCTGCGGAAGGGTGGAGCAGAACTACACCTACCCGCATTTCAATAGTTAGGTATGTTTAAGTTTAAATATACTTATTATAGCCATTTGGGCACAAAGTTAACTTAACTGAAAATTTCCTGTTGGAAAAACATAAAACACGTTTTATATACTGGTTATAATTATTTTCAGTTCTTAATTATCAATTAAATAGCTTTTAATAATCTGTGAAAAAAAAATCTCATTGAAAATTAAAAATCAATACACATTCATAGAATCACGCTCCTCATTCAAAAAAAGAAAAGGCTCCACAGATAAACTTCCCCGCGTTTTTTCCTCCGTAAAATCAGTCTGTTTTCTGTTACCCGTTGTGGCTGCGTTCGGGAACAGGCTATGAGCAAAAAGGCTAATCACCACTGCATACACCAATGAGAACAAAACAGGTAAGCGACAGCAAATTTACCGTTCAGATTTTAAATTCCTATTACGTTGAATTAAAGTCGTTTTTTGTGTGACATAAGTTGTTAAATAAATTGGTAAAAGCTCTCTACAGCGTAGATTTAGTTCGGAAACGTTGGAGTGTTTGCGAAGGCAATCAGCACGTACGTTGTACTGCAGAAGTTTTTAAAAGCGATTTTATGTTAAATGTAATTATTTTGTCTGCTTCAGTTGTCTTTTAGTGGAGCTAGTGAATAAATGGATTGTGCTCGAATGATAGTTTTTAATTGAATGGGAATTGTTTCACGTCTGTTTAACCCTTAATTTGACAATGGGAAGTATACTGGACGTCCAGTTTGAAAAAATCTACAACATTTATTTTACTATATTAGGGTTTTGTTTAGTATCGAATAGCTTGGTTTTATCCTATATTACTACATAAAAAATAACTGTACATGAGCACATGCTCTCAGCCAGTCACTCGCTGGCGCAATGTCAGAGAGGAAGAACGCGTCGCGACCGCTCTCGGTAAGTCTCGATTTATTTTTTATTTTTGTTCGACAGTAAATAGTTATTTATTCTCTGTGTATTCCGTAACGTATTTATGTATATATACCTATACTACAATCACAATATTAGTTATAGATCTTGCGTTATTTTCTGTGAAACTTGGGTGTCCAGTATATTTCCCATTGCCAGGTTTTCAAGGATTTAGTATGGTTTAGCGATGTGCAGTATACTGGACTTTGCCCATGATACAGAAAACTAAGATATAGGAAATATTAGGAACTAATATCTGTATTATGCGTTTTATATGTTATGTCTTGACACCTAGCAATACTTTTATTTACAGGTTTTCAGAAAAACACCACGCGCGTCAAAATTATTAGCTTTAGCCACCATCTAACACTCTTTCAGACATAGAAGGCTTAACCAGTTCTGATGAAGAGCCAGATTAGAACAATGGCCAGGAAGTTGAAGTCTTATTAGAAAATGCACCATCCATCGTCACTGAAAAACCTGAACATTTCCAACAGTAACATCAGAAATGACGATACATCTGACGACGAAATACCCAATAGCGAGCCAGAAGTCGAAGAACTATCCATGCAATGCATGCATGAATGAGAGAATTGTTGTCATCTACCAGCCAGGTAAATTATGATCTTATTCCGACCTTGTAAGCTGGAAAAATCACCGGCACTTAGGTGCCGGATATTGGGACTAGATCAAATCGAAAAACCGTCCTTACCCACACTCATCTTAGACACGTGTCATCAACGAAGCGCAAGACAACCAATTACAATTGGAAAAAGGCACAATCTTGCACAAGGCTGCAATAAAGGTTCGTGCACTTGTTTTTGACATGGCTACCTATGGCGCACCAATAGCTTATTTTTATAAATACGTTTCTGTGGATGTACTCTGAAATACAGTCCATAATAGAAACGTATACTCTGTGCAAAGAACTGACAATATGTTACCGAAGATGAAATAAATCTCTATCTTACTACTATGATAAAACTGATATCCAGCAATTGCCTAACGTTATAGCCTCTGAAAAGGTTTGAATGCATACACAGGGTTATTCATTTCGTAGACAACTCCTGTCCCAATTTGGATCGATACTTGAAAGTGAGGCCGCTTCTAGAGAAGGTGAGGATGAACTACTAATCTACTGAAAAGGAGATGAGGTACAGCATTGACGAAATGACAATACCGTATAAAAGGACAGAGGCGGGAAACACAAGGCTATATAATCCCGTGAACCCAGTAAGTAGCATTTCAAAAACTCTGTCTGGGCAGGTATGTCGGGAATGGTATACGACTTAAATTCATATCAATACATTCAGTTTTCTCAAGAAAAGCCTAAGGCCTAAGGAGAAGAACTTATAGAGCCAAGTAATCCTTTGCAAAACCATTGAGGCGCGCATTTGTGATGTATTTGGAATAGCAATTGTTTTTACGATTACCATAGCAAGCAACTAAGTGAAATTATTATTGTTTTGGAAAGTTTTGACTGACTATATAATATATTATATTATAAGTTAGATGGTTGAAGTTTTAGAAGCTTGTTGTTTACAGTTAATATAAAAAAGCAGTTGTTTTTGATAATTATTGATGTCAGAATTATGAAATTATGTCATTATAAGAAAATAGGAATAAACTTTTTGTGTTTTATATAATTGTATTGAAGCCGCGCAACCTATGAATAGTAGGTATTTTTTTTTTAATTTTACTGCAATAAATTCTTTTGTTATACACAGGGATTTTTCATTTTTATCATATTTTTTAAATTATCGCACAATTCCTTAATTCGGCAAAGTCCAGTATACTTCACATCAATATTTACTGTTACTTTATGGAGGACCTGGCAATGTCCAGAATACTGGACATGCATTTTCTGAAAATCTAGATATCCTATAATTTTTTAAATATTTTTCCTGGTCTAAAAAATATCTAAATATGACAAAAATAAATAAAAACAATAGAAATTCATGATTTTTGTCTCTTGTCAAATTAAGGGTTAAGCTTGTAAACTGGTTTGTTTTATTGTAGGGCAGGACAAATGTAGACAGCCATTGCTTTTAATCCAATATTTATATTAACAATCTGAATAACAATTAAAACATTTGTTTTATCATCTAACACAAAGTCTGGCTACGAAACTGAACGGATCATTTGAAATTGAATGAAAAGTGCAGTTGTGAAAAAACAAGATGGCGCAATAGGGAATGAAGACAGTTAAAAGCCAATTGTAGATTTCACGACCATAGATAAACCTTTACACCCTGCGTATTCAGTGCAATAATGCCTTCAGGGAATGAAGCTGCCTCACTAGACTAGCTGCAGAATAGATATTTACAACTTACATAAAAAGAAAGGCAATTAAGCTATTGTGTACTAGCTGCGCCCCACGGTTTCACTCGCGTGGTGATAGAATATACAATATATCTTTATGAATTGTAGCCTATGTGTTATTCTGATGTATAAGCTATATTATTGTAAAGTTTCATTAAAATCCATTCAGTAGTTTTTGCGTAAAAGAGTAACAAACATCCATACATCCATCCATCCATACAATCTCAATATCGCCGATATTCTTTATTGTACCGTTTTGGACATTGTCCTTTGAATAGCGAAACTGTAGTCCATAAATGCAATCTTACAACCAATCTCCAAAGATTAAGTGTTTATCCCGCGGGTGGTATTAAGGTGTTTATGCGGCTGAATGGCCCGCAACTGGTACACACACCCCAAGGAAGTAATTTATTAGACAGGTTCCCTAGAATTTGGCACTTAGCAAGAATTCGGGGAAGACAGCCCATTCACCGAGCAAGGGGCGGTGCCATCTATTCGGTTTTGGGATAATAATGTTGTTGTTTATTTTTTGTCGAACTTTTTAGAATTTTCTGCTAATTAGTCATGGTTTTTATTAACTATAACAGCAGTAAGTCTTGTTAAAAAGATGTATGTAAGCTTGTGACTTTTTTGATCGCACAGAAGTCTTATTTGATGCAGTAAAGGGTGCTCAAGATCAATTGATTGAACTTAAATATGGTATCGATGTGAACTGGGACCACGTGGTGGATTAATTTAATTTTTTTAAATTTTATTTATTTATTTAGAAAACCAACGGCGATACATGCATTACAAATAAATATAAAATAGTTTAGTAAGGCTAATAATAGGTTTTCCTTCATAACTTAAATAATGTTAACCATGCGAACGGACTTTAAACAAACAAATAAAATAATGGCTTTAAATTAGAAACCAAGGTTAAACACACTATTATTATGTAGAATGTAAATGCTTATTGGTGTACGGAATGTAGTTGCGTGCTATTTGTTTTAATTAATAGTCTACTACCTCTTAGAGAAAAGACTAGCCATAAAATTAGGTACCTATTTAATGCATAAGCTTCGCTTTTCAGGGTTCCGTACCTTTAAAAGAAATAACGTAACCCTTATTGGACCACTTTGTTGTCCGTCTGTCTGTCTGTCTGTCTGTCAAGACCTTTTATCTCGGAAACGCGTGGAGGTATCAAGTTGAAATTAAAACCCATCCTCAAGTCTACGGTCCTTTAGTGCTGTGAAAATTAACCATCTAAGTCTACGTGGTCAAAAGATATGTCTGTCTGTTGGCGTTTGGCTGCAACTCGCCTGATGTGAGGTGACGATGCGAGATGCCTTGAGTGAAGCACGCTTGCCTAGAAAAAAACTGAGTTACTAGAACTAAACCGATCCTGTAATTTGTATAAACAACAGTGTGTTGCTAAAACTTATAGTTTTAAGATGAAAGGAAGGAATGCGACAATATCAACGAGAGATGTTTTCTGTAAAAAAAAAACATCAGTTTTAGGATTCCGCACCTGAAAAGAAAAATATCGGAACTCTTACTGGATCACTTTGTTGTCCGTCTGTCTGTCAAGACCTTTTATCTCGAGAAGGCGTGAATGTATGGAGTTAAAATTAAAAACCATATACATACCCCACTCTATGATCTCTTTGTTTTGTAAAAACAAAAATCAACCCTCTAAGTCTACGCAGTCAAAAGATATGGCTGTTTATGTCGCAAGTTTGTACGGAATTATCGATGCGCGAGTGTGACTCGCTTTTGTTTTTGAACGTTTACATTCAACATGATTTCTGGTAAAATACTGTGTGAAATAAATCTCAGTCGTGGGGTGTAAATCGTCCCTTTGTTTAGTTACAGTGCGGTGTAACGCGTACTGTATTAACAAATTGCTGCATTTTAAATGCATTGCTGTTTTAAAATTTAAATTAAAGACATTGCTCTGTGGATTGTGGTCAATTGAAGTAGTTCTTGTTTTAAGTATTTGCCTTTTCTAAACTATGTTGGGGTCGGCTTCCAGTCTTACCGGATGTAGCTGAACACTAGTATTGTACATGGAGCACTTTCCTATCTGACCTTCACAACTCAATGGATAATACGATACCTATTGGTTAGATTTGTTATCAAACTTTCGGGTCAAAGATCTACAAATGACAGCTGGAACCACCAACTTAACGTGCTCTCCGAGGCAGGGAGGAAACTCGGTATGTCATGTGTGGTCACCCATCCACAGACCAACCTAAGGATAAACCCGCGTAGCTGTTATTATTTAGCTGACGTGATAGGATTGAAACTTATCCTACTTAATATTATAAATGCCAATGTTTGTGAGGATGTATGGATGTTTGTTACTCTTTCACGTCAAAAGGGCGAACGGATCTTGATAAAATTTGGCACAGAGGTAGATTATAGTCTAGCTAGAATAACACATAGCATACTTTTTTCGATCATCACGCGGACGAAGCCGTGGGCGCCAGCTAGTTTTAAATAAAAAATGGTTTTAGTTGAACTATTTCAATGACTAGAAACATTTACAATGGTTTACAACCCCACATTTAATTGATATCGTTATTGGTAGTGTCGGGGTTGCGGGTTGTTCAAAAGGGCCAAACAGGAACATAGATGGGTGTTAGTAAGTAAAAGTCTGACACTCCATTCCGCTCCGTCCAGAGCAGGAGTAGTTAATTTAAGATACAGCATCCAAAAAAAAAGTGTAGGTAAGTAGGTTAAGGATAATTATCTACGACTATCAAGAATGAAGAATTTCTTTTGCACAGTATATATTACTGGCGCACGCCCGCGTGATGATCGAAAAAAAAGAATACTATGTGTTATTCCAGACTACGATCTACCTCTGTGCCAAATTTGATCAAGATCCGTTCAGCCGTTGAGACGTGACAGAGTGACAAACATCCATCCTAACAAACATTCGCATTTATAATATTAGTGGGATTGGAATGGAAAACATCAGTAATAAATTTTAAAAATAGCCACTAATCTCACATAGATCCCCATAGACATACTATCGGTCTCACGGAACAGATAATCTATTCCGTGATCGGTCTATACATCACAAATAATAAGCATTCTGTCCTGGAATGTCGGCGCCATCTTTTTTTAAAACGCCGCCTTGGTATGCCAGTCAATATTTATTAGTCCAAGAATAGAATAGATGATTGTTGCTGTAGAATGAATGTCTGACAAAAAATGTTGTTATGCTAGTAAAGTCGTGATGGCTCAGAGGTTTAACGCCTCGCTTCTCATGCATGAGGTTGTGTTGTTCGAATCTGGGCAAGTACCAATGTGACTTTTTCAGTTCATAAGATCTGCCTAGCCTTTTCCCAACTATGTTGGGGTTGGCTTCCAGTCTAACCGGATGCAGCTGAATATCAGTATTTTACATGGAGCGACTGCCTATCTGACCTCCACAACCCAGTTAATACTGGGTAATGCGATACCCCTTGGTTAGACTGGTTGTCAGACTTTCGGCACACTGACTACATGTAACGACTGTCAAAGATCTACAAATGACAGCCGGGACCAACAGCTTAACGTGCTTTCCGAGGCACGGAGGAAACTCGGTATGTAACGGGTGGTCACCCATCCACAGACCAACCTAGGCAAGCGCGGCTTAACCCAAAGATCGACCCGAGCGGCTGCTATTATTTAGCCACGAGCTCCTCAACTTTTTCAGTTTATATGTGCTTTCTAAAGTTTATCACAGACATCGGTGAAGAAAAAACTTTGTGAGGGAAACTAGATTATAATTAATATATGTCTGAAATTGAAAACCTGTCTTGAACAAGGGTTTTGATGAATGCTTGTGCCATCTCTGTATGAAGCTTTTGCCCAGCAGTGGTTATAGGCTGGTATTATTGAATTATTTTATATATTATATTAGCTTTTGCCCGCGGCTTCGCTCGCGTTAAATTCGGGGTAACACAGTTCCCCTTGCGCCTTATTGATTTGTAATAGCAACGCTAAGTTTTCCCTTTTCTTCCCTCTTTCTCCCTCACATCCGACTTTTTCTAAAAAAAAATAGCCTATGTCCGTCTCCTGGTTCCCAACTATGTCTGTACCAAAATTCATCAAAATCGTTGTAGCCATTAAAGCGTGAAGAGGTAACAAACAAACAAACTCACTTTCGCTTTTATATTATTAGTAAGGATGTATATATTATGCTAATGATAAATATACTATGATTCAAGTAGTATTGTCTCGTCTTTGTGATGTGAGCCTGATGCCCTATTCCGAAGTCTGAAAAAGTGCTATTGAGTTGTTCCATCAGGAATTTCTCAATAGTAACCATGAGTCTGGCACGGATGATGGTAATTGGTTCGCCCCCTATTATATGTAATATAATAGGACATAACTATGAAAATGTGATTGTACAAATGTGGTTTACAAGTGTAATGTTATAGTATAAGTTTGCACAAAATATACGTACCTAAACCTTATTAATTAAATAATCAGTGATTAATTAACGTGAAGTAATTAAGGGCACGACGAATCCTAAATATTCGAACTTGATATTTGAAATTCTTCAATTAATATTAGGTAGAGCAACCCTAGATATTAATTAATTACTCGCCTTCTAAATGGAAACAGAATAGAATATTATAATTCAATTGTTGTTGATATAATAAAAAAAAACATTGTCCACTCTGAATTTCTCCTGTATCGTGGGTGCGTTTACAAACATTTAAACTCACATACACAAACAGGCAGACACGAAACCTGTAGGTCATACAAATATTAGTTCCGTGCGGGGATCGAACCCGCGACATGCAGCGCAGCAGTCGATCGTTCAGCCATTGCGCCAACCGTGTCATCGTAATTTTAATTTACTTTCTCGAAAACTAAGTCCTACAGCACCATGATTAGGATTAATATGCAACGTATTTTGTATTTGAGGATTTTTTCTGAATTTAACGACAAATAACAGTACACAACTATTTAATTCCGTATAGTTGGCGATTGTTTGAGGAGCTCGTAGCTAAATAATAGCAGCCGCTCAGGTCGATCTTTAGGTTAAGCCGCGCTTGCCTAGGTTGGTCTGTGGATGGGTGACCACCCGTTACATACCGAGTTTCCTCCGTGCCTCGGAAAGCACGTTAGGCCGTTGGTCCCGGCTTTCATTTGTAGATCTTTGACAGTCGTTACAGGTAGTCAGTGTCCCGAAAGTCTGACAACAGTCTTACCAAGGGATATCGTATTACCCAGTACTAACTGGGTTGTGGAGGTCAGATAGGCAGTCGCTCCATGTAAAATACTGATATTCAGCTGCATCCGGTTAGACTGGAAGCCGACCCCAACATAGTTGGGAAAAGGCTGCAGCACTGCTTAAATACTTAAAACAAGAACTACTTCAATTGACCACAAACAATGCAATGTCTTCCATTTAAATTTTAAAACAGCAATGCATTTAAAATGCAGCAATTTGTTAATACAGTACGCGTTACACCGCAGTGTAACTAAACAAAGGGACGATTTACACCCCACGACTGAGATTTATTTCACACAGTATTTTACCAGAAATAATCTTGAATGTAAACGTACGAAAAACAAAAGCGAGTCACACTCGCGCACCGAGAGTTCCGTACAAACTTGCGACATAAACAGCCATATCTTTTGACTGCGTAGACTGTACTGTACGTAGCAGATGATGAGTTGGCGATTGTTTTCAGGATTCCGTGCCTCAAAAAAAAAGACGGAACCCTGATATTATTATTATTTATTTATTTTACAGACTACAGTGTGGTCCAGTGTGTTGGTAACAATATGACTTAGCCTATGTTAGTACTTAATAACTAGAAGAGATCGAGAGCGATTTGGCACTTACATTAGCGCGCTGTCTGCCCGGTCAGCTATCGATTGCAGGATAGTGTTGGGAATTATATGATCACTTTGTTGTTTGTCAGTCTGTCTGTATGTCTGTCAAGACCGTGGGAACGCGTTGCATCGAGTTGCAATTAAAACCACATACTTAAATCTGTGGTCCCTTGGAGCTGAAAAAAAAGAAGCAAGTCAACAGATATGGCCGTTGATGTCGGATATTTGAAGGAACCATCGGTGCGTGAGTCTGACTCGCTTACGGCGCCGGCGCGGCGCGGTAACAAGCTAATCTTTAGGTATTCGCGGAAGTGAGGTTAGCTGCAGACTGGGCATGATCTGACACAAGTACATGACAGTATTGCATCGAAAGAATAGAAATAAGGTCGAAAATATTTCGGTGTATGATTTTATTTGAATATCATGTCCACCAAAATGTAGGTTATTTTGCAGTTTTAATTAAATATAAAAAATACAGTTCCGTGTTTGAAAAAATTTAGATAATCTTTGTTATAGATATAAAAAATATGATGGTTATCGCTGAAAATATTGAGAATTTCGAGACGAAAAAAATTTTTTCGTGGTCTTTTTAAACATTTTTTTTTCGTAGTACTAGACCACTTTTGTAAACTGAATTTGTTTAAGTCTTTACTTTATGTATTGAACTATACACGGTATTTTTTTTGGCTAGTGGCATGTACAGATACGGCTAACTTTGCGACGAAAATCTAGACGTTTTACGAAGTGTTTGCTTTGTACAGAGCCTTTTTTTTTTTTTTTTTTTTTCCGGGTGGGAAGTCATCCAATGACTATAGTACATTACGATATTAGTGCGTTAAGATGGTTATAACATGCGAGTCGGAATTTCAGCCCGAGCCGTAGGCGAGGGCGTAATTGAGCCGAGCATGTTATAACCAATACGCACGTATATCGTACGACGTTTTTTAACACATTTGCGAGGAAACAGAAAAAAAACCATTTTAAATAAACTCAATCTGTGAATGCACATTGTTGCTTCCCGCCATTTTAACAGCGAGCTAGCGCTGCCTACTTTCGAATTAGTTCGAAGTTTGAATAGCAACAGCGCTAAGCGCTAATTCTAAATTACATATCTAACTGGCTGAAAGCAAATTTATTAACTCTAAATGTATCAAAGACTAATTATATCTGCTTTTCACCCAGTAAGAGATCTAAACCAGGGTCCGAATTCAATATTATTATGCATGAGTGTCAAGACCGTAATGATGCATGTAACTGTCAACAAATCGAACAGGTTTCCTCTACAAGATACTTAGGTATTTACGTTGATGAATGCCTATCTTGGTACGCACATGTCGAGGTCGTAATGTCGCGCGTTAGAAAATTTATATGGCTATTTAAAACTCTTCGCCATGTGATGCCTTCCTCAACACTGAATAACATTTATACTGCACTTGTGCAACCGATAATCGCATATTGCTTACCTGTGTGGGGAGGAGCAGCAAAAACAAAATTTCTCGACTTAGAACGAGCTCAGAGATCTCTCATCAAGGTGATGTACTTTAAGCCATTTAGATACCCTACTATTGACCTATATAAAATAAGTGGTTTACTGTCAGTGAGAAAATTATATATTCTAAACGTGATATTGCACCTCCATAAATCAACTCCTTTAAATTCTAATTATCAGGAGAAAAGACGAAATGACATAGTAGCTCAGTCCCCTAGGGTTTGCACTGCATTTGCAAGACGACAATTCACTACTCAATCAGCCTACATCTATAATAAGGTAAATGCTAAACTAAAATTCCATCCCAAAGTTTCATACGATTGTAAAAAAATTATCAGTAATTGGTTGAATCCTCTCACTTATCATGAAACAGAACTAATCTTATCCAGGATGAGCTAGCACAGTGTCACTTTAAATCTAAAGATAATACTTACGTCATTAAGTCATTAAGGCACCACACATACAAAAACATACTTTCACACTCACACACATACTCACACTCCACATACACAACTCCACCATTTCACAAAACACACACACACTCGCATACTTCATTTTTTCTGCTTAGAATATTTTGATTTCTTGGTTTCATTATGTTTACTTTTCATTTTGTTTCGGTTTTATCTTATCTTGAATGTTTGTTTATTAGCATGAGTACTTGTCTCAATATAGATATAATTAAGGGAATGAGCGAAGCCGCCCCAACACAAGTATCTTCGATAACTTAAAGGGGATGTTTCATTTCACATGTATTGTAACAATTTTGAGACACAATAAAAACTATTTTATTTTATTTTATTTATTTTTATTAAGCGACAAAACCCTTTATATAAATTAAAAAAAAAAGAAAAAGAATAGCAACAGCGCGCTGCTCACTAGCTGGAGTCGTGCGGCGGGGCGATCAGTTCCAAATTTGAAATGGCAAATAATACTGCTATGGAATTTGTATGGACTATAACTTAACTATTTGCTTTGATAATACACGCGTTTTTTATGACCCTTTTTACATATTTAAAACCGGTGGAATTACATCAGCTTTACGAGCAAGGGTGTTAAAAAATAATTAAATAAGAACTTCATAATTATTGCTTAGTGTTCTAATAAATAATAATGCTATTATTTAAAATAAGGCAGAAGTTTTCGGATCGTAATTGACAAAGGGAAGTAACGACTTAACTTTTAAATTGAGTTTGTATTAATTTCCCCTTTTACTGGAACTCTCTGTGAGAAAGCTACTGAAAATAATGAAATTATTAGAAATACATGAACGCAGCATGTTTTTTATGCAACCAACTTTGGAAAGAAAAGTTATTTTAGACTTTGTATAGTTGTTTTTAAAGTCGATTCTTTTTTTTTTCGTTTCCTTAACTCAAAGGGGAAAAACGGACCCCTTATAGGATGTAGTAGGTGAGGTTTGGTGTTATCAGTCTGTCTTTTATCTCGCGAACACGTAGAGGTATTGAGTTGAAATTGAAATGGTATACTCAAGTCTGTGGTCTCTTTGTGCTGTGAAAAAGCAACCCTCTAAGTCTACGCAGTTAAAAGATATAGCCGTTTATGTCGTAAGGTTGTACGAAACCCGCGACTTGCTCTTTATGTAAATATATAAAAAAAATGTGTAAACATGAAGAAACGAAGTAACCATCTTATATATTTAATAACATTGCACTAGCTGTGACCCAGCATGCGTTGCAATGCAATTTACTACCTTACCTACCCTACCTACAATACCTATCATATCTACCCTATCTTTGAAAATTTAATTTAAAATCAGTTGAGTATTTTAGGAGTCCATCGCGGACAAACAACGTGACACGTGATTTATATATATTAAGGAGATATAATCTTACTTTACTCTTTAATTTAATTAGTAAAATGTGTTATAAACTAAAATTACTAACCTAACTTATAAATAAATTAAAAAATAGCGTCAAAAAATTCGTCCTCAACGCTGTCAGGTGGCAATGTCCCCAAGAGACTGGCCGCGTTGCCACGTTGTATGGCATAATCTGGAAAATGTCATTGGTTGGAAAATGTCGTTGGTTATACATTTACTCATCTTATAGCTGTAATTTTGTGCAATACTGTAATGTGTAACCGTTTGTTTTCCCTAATAAATAAAAAAAAAATTATAACATTCCTCTGCTTTCAAATTCAAAAGAAAAGTTTTACTGGTCGTATTTTCCAAATTAATTAATATATATTAAATTAATAAGTTTATCATTATGAGGTTCATCGCCACAGGCCCACGCATTCAAGTTAATTCTGTAATTAATAACTTATTAGTAGATTAATTTATATATTAATAATTACCTTTAAAATTGCGGTCAGAACGTCTAGACCGAATTCAAGGAATTTTGGCACCTAGTTGCCAAAATCTGCCAAAGTAAACCTAGATTAACTAAATCTGTTGTTTAACCTCTTGAACGCCATGGCATAAGCACATTAAGCACGCGTCGCGAGCCGACTCCCGGCCACCGGTACATGCGGGTCTGTGGACGGTGAGCAATGGGTAACTCACCGTCCGTCCGTCTATTGACGACAGGCCATGGCGACGGCGCATAGTGTTCCACGCGCGCCTCAAAGAGATGTCAGCAAAGCAGAGGGGCCTGCCAGAGCCACCGCCTGCCGGGGTTGCGGGTTATTCGAAAGAGATACCGCGGCCCCGGAACATAAAGAGTAAAAGAAGGAACATGGGTGGGTTTTAGTCAGTACAAGTCTGACACTCCCCTCGCTTTAGGCGGAGAGGGAGAGTTATTTGATAAATGCCAATCCCCAAAAAAAGGGTAAAAGCGCACGCACGTGCCTTTCACGCCGAGAAACTTATTTTTGCACATAATTGTGTCATTGGCGTCTAGAGCACGGGCTTGCATGTCACATATATGTGACAATGGCGCTCAAAAGGTTAACATGGCATGGTTTAGACTCGGAAAGTACCTAGTTTTGAGGTTCAGAACCTTAAAAAAATACTAATCTTCTTTTAAAAGTTAAACGAAGATTCTTTAAATAAACTTGAGTTCTACATGCAAATGCAGTAAGCAGTCGCGGCTTTCGTTAAAAACGTATTAAGAACTTTCTTCTACGCAAAATTACACTTGGTATTGCTTTCTCTCTCTTTAGCTTTTATTTTGTTATGCCTTCTCTGTCACTCTTCTTAATACGATTCGTATTTAGAATCGGATTCTGTTTGTTTGTGAAATATGACTTCGTTTGTTGCTCTTTTCTTAACTTTGATTATTTCTTTTGAATCGGACTTCGTAAAAGATCGAGGGACGAACTGGGCAAAACCATCAACCATTGGCACACAGAAACCCTAGATCGGTAATTTAAAGGTGAATTTCCTTTGGCCAACAGTGACCTTGGCTGGGCAAAGGATCATAAAAAAATAGTAAATGTTGTGAAATAAAAACGAGCGATGCAAATGTTAAATTTTCCACCCGTCCCTTGCTACAGCCAGCCCGCGCTGCTGAGCCAGTAAGTTCAAATCAGGCCCCAATTAATATCACTCAGATCCATCCTGTCCCTTTGCTGACCTCCCTCAGCAACGCCCTATCCCGAGGCTCGTACCCCACAGGGGGTGCCCTTAGCGTGTAATCGCTTAGTTGGAGGTCTTAATTTTAAGGCATCCACTGGAATCGCCTGGTTAAGCAGACGACAACCTCCTAGGTTGAACTGCAAGTTGCCATTCAGAAAAAAAAAATTGTTATAGAACCGAGAACAGCAGTGACAAATGATCACGTGAATCAAAAGATGTTTTTCAAATACACTTACGGGAAAATTAAATAATATTACAACAAATACTTTTGTCATTAATCAATATGAAACTATGATAAAAAAAAGTCTTCCACATTCTCGGCTCCATGGGCCCGTGCAGGCCCTAGTATTTCAAAGTTTTAAACTATAAGAACACCACTGCCTTACCCTTCGCAAAATACACGCATGATATTATATTCACGTGTATACTCTTCAACATAATGTTCTACACAACACACATTAGCAGTTTCATCAACAAAAACACCATATTTCTTTACAAAAAACAACATTATTTACAACTCCGGGTCACTTTTTATAACCCTACTCACTAACATTTCATGGGTACTTATTTTTATTCTAACATCCACTAAGATTCTTTATCAAAATACTGGGTAGGGTAACCAGCTTTGAAAAGATACCCGGGACACAGAATATTACAAGAATTTATGAGCTGGGATGCCTTGCGTAGTTTTATTAAGATGAAAATACTATTATACTTACAGAAAATGTATGTCTCGGCAAAAATATGGGTCATGCTGTATTTTTGTTAGAACTTGCTAGACTGTTTAACGATATTTTATGTTACCTAGACGAGAATGAAATTCAACAACGTAAGACCTGTTTCTTGAGGTCGTTGCTTAATAATAAAAGCCGCTCGAGTAAAAAGATAAGCAAATCAAGTATATTGACTTGGCTCACGAGGTTGTCGACATGTGGGATGTGGACTCAGCGATCATTGTGCCGATAGTCGTTACAGTCAATGGCTTAATTGCCAAGAGCCTCGACCAATACCTGAGGAGGCTCTCGTTAGGAAGCTGGATCAAGGGCTTGATACAGAAAGCGGTACTCCTGGACACGGCTCGTATTGTTAGGAGGTTCCTTTCTCAGGAGCCCTGACCGCCGGTAGCTTAGACCCTGATCCCGATACCGGTGGGCTACTATTTTATATTTTTAAATGTTTTTTTTTTATGTTTTTCAGAAATATTTAAAAATGTAAATATATTATGTTTGTAAAATAATAAATGAACGAATATAGCCGCTTGAGTCAATCTTCAGGTTGCTCCGTGGGTAAGTGACCAGCCATATTACATATTACCTACATACCGAGTTTTCCAAAAAAAAATACTAAGCCGTTGGTCCCGGCTGTCATTTGTAGATTTTTGACAGTCGTTACAGGGAGTCAGTAGCCTGGAATGCTAACAACCAGTCTTACCAAGGGGTTACCGTGGGGTAGGGGTAGGGCAGGGCGTTTTTGTGGGACTGTCTCTTGTGATGTGACGTTCAAAAGTGCTGATTATCAGCCTAATTTGAATAAATGACTTTTGAGTTTGACCAATTACTAACAGGGTTGTGAAGGTCAGCTAGGGATTTGCTTCATGTAAACTATTCAACTGCATCCGATTAAACTGGAAGATGATTCCATTAGTAGTTATAATGTAATTATATTTTCCCTTAGTTGTGAAACGGCTAGGCAGATGATGAAAGCCGGTTTTCGTAAACATAATATATAAATTGATGCTCCCATTAAGATATTACTATAGAACAATAAAGCTTTCTGTTGCTATTTCAAATCCCAAACCAACAGAATCAAAATCACTAATAGATATACCAGACATTTGTAACAAACAGCAAATATTTAGTACGAATCTAACCATTTTCTACTTGATTGATCAATGTTCAATCAATCGCGTTATTCGTATTGACCACCGTTTTTGTGCTTCAATGAAAGTAAGATCGTTAAGACATAGATTTAAATAATAGATGAGCCCTCATTGTACTAGGTCTCGTATTGAAGTAAGAAGAATAAATATTTTTGCGTGCTTGACGCAAAAATAAAAATATGAAACGAAATTACGTCATCATATTAGGCTGATAATCTGCATCAAATGTTACGGATTTTTTTGTTGTTTAAATACCATGAAAAAGATTGCTTGTAGTTATGCAAGATGCAACACTGAGCCCTTTGGCCCGCAAAGAAGCAGGAAAAGCAATAATATAATTAGCGTGTTTCACCCCTCAATGGGGCATCATCAGCAGGTGTTGACTCGTCGACCACGAAATCATAAAAAACCAGCACTTTTTGAACTTCTTAGTTTACAAGAGCTAGGCCCTGTAAAACGCCCACTCTTCACACATTCCGCATTCACCGATAGGTACGACAAAGACAACACTATTGAAATCTTATTGTCAACAAAATAGGAACATGGACATTCATTGGCGCTTTAAGGCTATCCAAGTTGCGGGTTGCCCGGCGTGGCGAGGTTGTTCGAAAGAGATACCGCGGTTCCAGTACAAAAAGGGTAAAAGAAGGAACATGGATGGGGTTTATTAAGTAAAAGTCTGACATTTCCTCTGGGCAGAGCGTTGAAAGTTATTTAAAGATCCGTAAAAAAAGGCGAATCTATGATTTAAATCTTTGAGTTGGAGATACATTTTAACGCTCTAAATAATAGCTGATCATCTATTTCTGTATATTTAGGATCAGACGATAGATTTCTATTCAAAATAAGGCAGAGTGCCTTGGCTGGAAATTGGCTTGGCTAGAAGGCTAGTTTGTGTCGTAAGAAGTAGTGATCGAGAGTCGATGACTTTCATACAAATTGTCATCCCCTCTGCGTCCATTTTTACTAATATTATAAAAGCGAAAGTGAGTTTGTTTGTTGGTTACGTCTTCACACTTAAATGGCCAAACCGATTTTGATGAATTTTGGTACAGAGATAGTTGGGACCCTGGAGACGGACATGGACTAAAAAAGTGAGAAAAGGGGGAGAAAGAGGGAAGAAAAGGGGAGAGAAAGATATTTTTTTTCGATCATCACGCGGGTTTAAGTAAGCGTTAGCTCAAAGTAACTACCACGCGGACGAAGACGCGGGCGGAAGCTAGTTATTTATGTAAATAAGTCGTGTGTAATATCCATGCTTTTGTCTTGACCGATCAATTCAAGCTGTGGTCTGACAGAAGAGCAGAATTGCTGGAATCAAAACCTTAAGGAGTAGAAAACGCCGGGTCGACGAGTTCGTGTTCCACGCGCGCCTCAAAGAGATGTCAGCAAAGCAGAGGGGCTTGCCTAGACCACCGCCTGCCGAGGTTGCGGGTTGTTCGAATGAGATACTGCGGCCCCGGAACATTTAGGGCAAAAAAGGAACATGGCACACGCTCCGCAAAAAGCAGGGGAAGTTATTTGATGATTTCCCATCTGCAGAATAAAAAGCCCTTTGGATGGCTGTGACCCTTAAGCCTATGTCCGTCTCTAGGGTTCCAACTATCTCTTTAACAAAATTCATCAAAATCGGTTTATCCATTTATACGTGAAGACGTAACAAACAAACAAACTCACTTTCGCTTTTATAATATAAAAGACTAGCTTTTGCCCGCGGCTTCGCTCGCGTTAAATTCTGGGTAACACAGTTCCTCTTGCGCCTTATTGATTTGTAATAGCAACGCTAAGTTTTCCCTTTTCTTCCCTCTTTCTCCCTCACATCCCACTTTTTTAAAATAAAAATTAGTATGTCTATGTCCGTCTCCTGGTTTCCAACTATCTCTGTACCAAAATTCATCAAAATCGGTGTAGCCATTAAAGCGTGAAGAGGTAACAAACAAACCAACTCACTTTCGCTTTTATAATATTAAGTAAGGATATATAGATTTTATAGTAAAGATTTTATTTTGCACACAGATAAATAATAATTTATAACCTGGATTAACACGATATTTAGGTATTTTAATCTGAGTATCCTCGATTCATCAGTTTTATTTAGATACACAGGGGTTGATGATTTCCCATACGCAGAAATCAGTAATTGTTGACCCTTATTTTTACTTATTTTTTACACTTTACCTTTTTTCCAGTTGATAAAAAGTCGTCAACTAAACAACTTGCACAACTAGCAGAATATCCTTTTAACCTTGGCATCTATGTCCACCCTCGTTGCAACCTGCCGCGTCCTCTCGACCAAACTCGTACGGAGGAACTCATCGGAGTCCTTTCCGCTCACATCTCCCCTATAAATCTCACTTATTTGTACACTACGTGGGATAGGGGAGGGTCACTGAAATTGTACCGTTTTATTATGTGCTACTACTGAAATAAACTTTGGGTATTTTTAGGGTTCTTAACCTCAAAAAGTTAAAATTGAACCCTTATAGGATCACTTGTTGTTCGACTGTCAGTCGGTCTTGCACCTTTATCTCGAGAATGCGTGGAGTAATCGAGTTGAAATTACCACATACTCAAAGTTGTGGTCCCTTGTAGCTGTGAAAAAATCAAACCTCCAAGTCTACGTGGACAAAAGATATGGCCGTTTATGACGCAAGTTTGACGCGTGTTTGACGGCACGGTTGGCGCAGTGGTTGAGCGATCGACTGCTGCACTGCGTGTCGCGGGTTCGATTCCCGCACGGAACAAATATTTGTATGACCGGCAGTTAGTTGTTTCGGGTCTGGCCGTTTGTGTATGTGAGTTTAAATGTTTGTAAAGGCACCCACGATACAGGAGAAATTCCAAGTGTGGGGCAAGGTTTTTTAAAAAAAAAAGTTTCACGGAAGACTCGGTACGCGAGTCTGACTCGCTCTTGGTCGGTTTTTTTTATTTGGAACTGTCTTTAATGTTCGTACTGATCTTAGTAATACTTGTAGGTACATGTAGAACACTCAACTGTAGATAAACAAAATGGCGTGAATGAAGACCAACAATACGGTAAGCCCATTATGCTGTTCAGAAATTCGACAATATGACGAGTAGTAGATATTAGTTGATTTATGGAGAGGGAGAGAAAGGTCAAAGAAAAGATAGATAAATTGTGTAAGGAATGATATGAAGGAGAAAGGAGTAAATGATGCCGTGACGTCTGGCAGGGGAGAATGGAAGAAGAAAACATGTTGCGCCGACCCCAAATAGAATGGGACAAGGGCAGGAAAATGATGATGATGAATAAGTTAGTTACCGATGGGATCAATTACAGATTTCCCAACATGATATGACACACAGTTATTGTACAAAAAGCTTTCAAATTAAAGCCTTACAAAAACGTTTACCAACAAAAATCGACTAGGTCTGTCAAACTTTATGCGACGATAGATTGGCTCCATTCCAAATTCATGTGATACGCCAGTTTGGATACGGACCTCGCTTCCATTCCACTAGTCCATATAGAAAAAACCAGCCATGTGCAAGTCCAACTCGCACACCGAAGGTTCCATACATACTGTTTTTTTTTTGGGGTGGGAAATCATCAAATAACTTCCCCCGCTCTGGGCAGAGCAGGGGGGGAGTGTCAGACTTTTACTGACTAAAACCCACCCATGTTCCTTCTATTGCCCTTTACGTTCCGGGGCCGCGGTATCTCTTTCGAACAACCCGCAACCCCGGCAGGCGGAGGCTTTAGCAAGCCCCTCTGCTTTGCTGACATCTCTTTGAGGCGCGCGTGAAACACAAACGCGCCGTCGACACGGCCTGTCGTCAATAGACGGACGGATGTGCTCACCGTCCACAGGCCCGCATCTACGGTGGCCGGGAGTCGTCTCGCGGCGCACGGCGCGACTGCGTAGACTTGGAGGGATGATTTTTACACAGCTTCAAGGGACCACAGATTTGATTGTTTGGTTTTAATTTCGAGATAAATAGTTTTGATCGACAGACTGATGGACAACAAAGTGATGCTATATGGGTTCCGGCTTTTCCTTTTAAGTTACGAAACCCTAAAAATTGTCGACCATCTAACAAAAGTGCTTTCGAAATTTATTTGAGTAAACTGAGGTTAGATTGAGTACATCAAGGATAGGTTAGATGGTCAGTTTGCTTTACAAATCGATTAAGTAAACCGTCCTGCTTTTTAGGTTAGCGCAAACAGTCCATAAGCCTACTGGGGCTGTGGTTTGTGAAAGAGATACTTTTTTTAATGGCATCTCGCTGGTGAACCTATGAGGTTATTAGCTGATCAACCGGACTATCCTATGGCCTCCAGCTAGGGGCAAACACCTTACAAACTAAGCGACTGCAAGCTAAGGGCACCCCCTGCAGAGTACGACGTACAGCTTCGCAGGAGGAAGACAGCAAAGGGACAGGCTGGATCTGAGTTCCATCATTTGGGGGATAATTTTAGTGGTTCAGCAACGTGGGCTTATTCGAGCAAAGAGTCGGGGGGCGATATACCAAGGCACTGGAATATAAAGAGCAAAAGAAAGAATAAGCATCTGTTTTACTAGTAAAAGTCTCTTCCGCTCGGCCCACACCGGGAGGAGTTATTTGTCGATTTTCCATTCGCAAAAAAAAGACCCGAGCACCGGGAAATCGGGTGCGGCCTGTGCGCCGCAGTGTATGATTTGGGAGTGATATGATGATGCTTAAGAGGAGCTGAAGAAATGTTAGTGCAAGAGTAATGTTACTCAAAACAGGCATTATACTTCTGTGATTTTTACGTGATGTTAGGCCGTAAAATCGATAGCACCGTTCCAATGCTGGCCAATTTGTTAGATTGCATTGTAATTCAGTCATTTGTTCTTGTCAAACCATCGATGTAAAGCGGCCATTTTTTTATGTCAATCAGTGTCGCGTGATCGTTAAAACGTTATTAATGGTGACAAAGTGAGCTTTAATCTTTGGTTGTGATCATAATGTGGGTGCTGTCTGATGTGTTGTGGTAAATGGATTAAAATAAAAGCTGTTTTTGTTTATTTAAAAGGTCGATTGTAGTAGTAATAAGTCATTATCTTTCTACCCTAGTTTCTTGTATCCTATTTGGAGCAACACGTTTTCAACTTCAATTCCACCCTGTCAATCTTTCTAAGTATTTTGTAATTATTTTGTCTTATCTCTAAGTATACATGTAAAGTTGTCCCACGCTTTGATTTTCTCCTGTAGCGTGGGTTAACAAACATTTAAACACACATACACAAACAGCCAGACCCGAAATAACTACCTTTAGGTAATACAAATATTTGTTCCATGCGGAGATCGAACCTGCAACACGCACCGTCGCAGTCGATCGCCCAGCCTGCGCCAAAAATGGCGCCATAAAAAAACATGTGGAAATAATTTGCTTCAGAGACATAATGTTATAGATATCTTTTATTTTGTGCTCTAACAAGGAGTGGGAATACCCTGCGTTTGTGTTCCCGAGTTTACACAACTGGATTTATCCAATATCCACTCATTCACTAACAATCGGTAAAAACTGAAACCTAAAATATCAACTTAAGAAGTGCGTACCCATACAATTCATGTTACAAATCCCTAACCCATGTGTGTGCGTGTGTGTGTGTCATTCATAAGCCTGTAAAACTGATTCTTACGGCCTCCAACAAATATGGCGGATGTTTATTTAGGACGACGTAAAACTCTCGTCGACATGTCGTTTTTTGTTTCCATTCATGTTCTTCAGCGGTATAATGAGAACTGTGTTGTTTCAAGCTTTATGCTTTTTATTTTGTTGCGGATGGGTCATCGTCAAATAACTTCCCCCGCTCTTGGCGGAGCGGGGGGAAGTGCCAGACTTGTATTGGCTAAATCCCACATATCCTAGTATAACGATCTCATGGGACAACTACCGAAGTCACGCAGGCAAAACCACGAGTAAGTTAAAGTTAAGTGGCCGGTGTTGCGGGTTGTTCGAAAGAGATACCGCCTTCTCAGAACATAAAGAACAACAGAAGGAACATGGGTGGGTTTTAGCCAGTAAAAGTGTTATCAGTTATTTAACGATTTCTCATCCACAAAAAAAGTTGATGTTTATATGTCAGTAAACGACTGACAAACGCTTAAATCTTCAAATACTCGATACTTGACTTTAATAGAATGGAATAGAATATACTTTATTGTATTTATTATAGACGAATTTGTTGACGCTATTTTTTAATTTATTTATAAGTTAGGTAGTAATATTTAATAATTTTAGTTTAATTTAGTTTATTTATTTGTTATTGTATATACAAAATGTAGTTGATTTTGGAAAGTGTTTCTTTTTATGTTATAGCATTTTATAGAGTGATGAACTTTATTGTACGCCAAAATTTAAACACAACTGTTTTAGAGGAATAGGGGAGCAAGGTACCTAGTTGAAGTAGGAGAAAGAAGAATAGAAAAAAAACCGGTGAAAGAGCGAGTCAGACCCGCGCATTGATGGTTCTGTACAAATTTGCGACATAAAGGGGGGGGGGGGGGTGATGATTTCCCAACTGCATAAGTGTCCATTATTTTGTAAAGGACACTAGACGAAGGACACGATATTTAATTTGTAAGAGGAGCTCGTGGCTAAATAATACCAGCCGCTCGGGTCGATCTTTAGGTTAAGCCGCGCTTGCCTAGGTTGGCCTGTGGATAGGTGACCACCCGTTACATACCGAGTTTCCTCCGTGCCTCGGAAAGCACGTTAAGCCGTTGGTCCCGGCTGTCATTTGTAGACCTTTGACAGTCGTTACAGGTAGTCAGTGTTCCGAAAATCTGACAACCAGTCTTACCAAGGGGTATCGTATTACCCAGTACTAACTGGGTTGTGGAGGTCAGATAGGCAGTCGCTCCATGTAAAATACTGATATTCAGCTGCATCCGGTTAGTCTGGAAGCCGACCCCAACATAGTTGGGAAAAGGTTAGGCAGATGATGATAAGTGTCCTTGAGATGTTACCTGTAGTTTGAACTTCGCAGGACCAAGGTGTCTGTCGCATAGACAAAACAAATTAACAACAGGATGTTATCTTTCGAGCAAGCTAACTACGAAAGTTTTTTTTTGCTGTCGCGTTGAGACGTGTTCAACTATTTCTCGGTAAACGTGGCGGTTTTATTAAAATGAGGGTTTTAACATGATATATAGGAGACTTTTAAGAGAGAAAAGCAGCTAATATTGTAGTGTGAAACGTGACGCGTGTGGTCTGGGAGGGAATATAGCAATTTTAGGGTTTTGTACATCAAAAAGACGAACAAAGAAACTGATCACAAAGTCTTTTTAGTCTGTAATATACTTTACTAGCTTTTGCCTTCGGCTTTGCTCGCGGCAAATCCGGGGTAACACTGTTCCCCTTTCCCGATTTACAGGTACCTGCTCCATGTAGTTTTTGCCCTTGCGCCTTATTTATTGTAATAGCAATGCTAAGATTTCCCTTTTCTTCATTCTTTCTCCCTCATATCTCAATATTTAAAAAAAAATAGCCTATGTCCGTCTCCAGGGCCCCAACTATCTCTGTACCAAAATTCATTAAAATTGGTTAAGCCATTTAGGCATAAAGAGGTAATAAACAAACAAACTCACTTTCGCTTTGATAATATTAGTAAGGAAGTAAGGATTCGAACCAATCTGAGCACTACTATAACTAATTTCTACCAATTGGCATTCACAACACTAGTTAATAGATGGAGTTATTAAGGCCTATTCAGACCTAAGCGATATTCGCTGCCGCTGTGGGTAGAGGTACATACGACGCGGGTTTCGCTTAGGTATTTAGTATCAAGTACCGCGGCTAGAGCGACCTGAGCGATATTCGCTGCCGCTGTGGGTAGAGGTACATACCCACTGGGTTTTCTCTGCCGCAGACGGTAGCGAATACCGCATAGGTCTGAATAGCTACCGCGCGTTATTCTACCCACAAGGATAGCGAAATCCGCTTTGGTGTGAACAGTAATATTACCGCATACCCACTGGGTTTTCTCTGACGGAGACGGTAGCGAATACCGCTTAGGTCTGAATAGGCCTTTGTAGCTTGTTTTAATGTTAACTTTGTATTGTTAGGGTTCTGTACCTCAAAAGGAAAATAAGCGGTACCCTTTTTTTTTTTTTTTTTTTTTTTCGGGTGGGAAATCATCCAATGACTTCCCCCGCTCTGGGTGGAGCGGGGGGGCATGTCAGACTTGTACTGACTAAAACCCACCCATGTTCCTTCTGTTGCCCTTTACGTTCCGAGGCCGCGGTATCTCTTTCGAACAACCCGCAACCCCGGCAGGCGGAGGCTCTGGCAAGCCCCTCTGCTTTGCTGACTCTCTTTGAGGCGCGCGTGAAACACGAACACGCCGTCGACACGGCCTGTCGTCAATCGACGGACGGACGGTGAACTACCCATTGCTCACCGCCCACAGGCCCGCATCTACGGTGGCCGGAAGTCGTCTCGCGGCGCCCGGCGCCATGGGCGTCTCCCGCGGCGGCTGGGTTGGGCAGATGTTCAGCGGTACCCTCATAGGATGACTTTGTCGTCCGTCTCACTGTCTGTCAAGACATCTCGGGAACGCGTGGAGGTATCGAGTTGAAATTAATACTATACTTACAACATTATTTTTAGTATATGCGAAACCTGAATATAGTTTGTTCAGAATAAGTAACTGAATCGATTCCAATCATTTTTACACCATGTTATATTTTTTCACAAAAATATTTAAAACAGTTTATAATATGGACACCATGCGACAATAAGTACCTATTCGCTAGCGCACAAAACACCCGGCCGGACCTCGGCAAAAAAAATGCGCGCGAGTCACAGTCGCGGCGCAGGGACGCCGTGCGCCGTTGGTGACAGTGTATTTGTACGGATATCCAGGTAACATAACAAGCTTATAACTTTGTGGTTTTTCATGATACAGTTTTGAAATTTTGTACATAGATTCTTTATAATAAAAATACTGGACAGGTGTTTCGGCTTTCGCATAAACTAAAAATAATGTTGTATACTCAAGTCTGTGGTCCCTTTGTTCTGTGAAATCAGCATTCTAAGTCTACGCAGTCAAAAGATATGGCCGTTTATGTCGCAATTTTGTACGGAACCCTCGGTGCGTGAGTCTGACTCGCTCCTGGTTTTTTGTAATACGCTCAGTGACTTATAGTGAAGGGTGAAAAGAAAATGTCATTTTATGTGTCGCATTCTTTAGTTAGCAAGGTATTTTAAAAACATCGTCTAGTGAATGCGCTAGCTGTTATTAAATATTAATTAATTTAAACCCACATACACATACAGCCAGACCCGTAACAACTACCTCTAGGCAGGTCATACAAAGATATCTTCCGTGGGGGATCGAACCCACGACGCGCAGTCACCACTCATACATTACACTTATGCTTTTTATCCATGGTGAAGACAGAAACTACATTGCAATTATTAGGCATGACGACAGTATCAAAAAATCGCCGATTCAGTGATTTTAGGGGAGAACTCAGATTAAAAAAAAATTAAACTCAGGTTTAGTTTTATTTAAAAATAACAGATTATTAAGATTTTCAATAAAATAAAACATTAAAATACTGCAATCGGCCATTTTGACTGAAACGCCAATCACAACGTATGACGTCACGGTAATATAAACTCCGCTGATCACTGTTTTGTTGTTGTGAATCTCAGCTTCTTCCTTGTTGTGAACTATACATTTTCTTCGAATTCCTTTTACACTCTTCAAGAATCATCTTATAGGGTCGCTCTGTTCTGTCAGATGTCCGTGTTTTTCTGTCTGGTTGGCATATCAATTTATGGGGCATCCTGGTTTCATATGTACTTGTGATACTGAGCCCGTCACATGATATTTCATTTAGTTTCCCATATCATTTGGTAACTGAAAAAAGAAAATTCAACTATTATAACTGATAATAAGAATCATAGCCATAACCAAAATAAACATAACCTAACTAAATTTGTTTAACGTGAAATAATTGAAATATTGAGTATATTTCAATTATTTCACGTTAAACAAGTATTTTAAGGCTAAGGCCTATAATATTATGATAACATACTCACATCAAAGTGATCATCACAGAAATAAATTGGCGAATTCGTTGCTACGTCCTTCGGGTTTCGCTGTGCGAGCTTTAACCATTTATCTCTTATCATTTTCTTGGTTGGAACATGTATAAACACTTTGTTGGGTGCTCTTATTGAAGTGTTTTTACACTGCGATACTGAACAACACTTGTAAACTTTGGAATTATTTTTTATCACATGAACTAATTTAACGATTTGTTTATTTTCTTCCCAGTGCTGCCAATAAAAAATTCTCGATTACCCGCGTCAGTGGTGTCAATTTCCCGAAATTCCCCGCTCGTTTTTGATTAATTCCTCACATATTCCCAAAATTTATATTTTTGAAATAAAAACACTGTTTTGTTAAAATTTGTTTAATATTAAACAAGTTTTGAATAAAACAGTGTTAAAACTTTTATAAATTATACCATATAAAAAATACATACAAGTTTACAGACTACATAAATACTTTTCAAAATAAAGTAAGGGCCACTGCTTATTTATTTTATTTATATAAGAGTATTCTAATGCAGGTACAAAAAAACATTTTTATTTTATTTTTTTAGTGGCCCTTACTTTATTTGTGATAGTAGTATTTTATTTTTGCCATATTTTCGCAGTAATCATATTTAATGATGTACAAATGGATGCGTTCAGAAATACGAAATCGTGTTCAAATGACAGTTGAGCAGGCATTTTTTAGTTATAAATTATTAAATACCCGACATAATATTGTTTTAGCCGAATTGGTCTGGATTCCCCGAAATTCCCCGATTTATGTCATTCCCCGGGCTCTCCCCGCCCTAACCGTCATTTCCCCGCAAATCGGGGATTTTCCCCGCGATTGGCAGCACTAGTCACACAATGATATGTTTACTAAACCGTGACGTCATGCCAACGCCATGACACATGCGAGCTGTTTTCGGGCACTATTGAAAAAATATGAGAAAAATGGCTTCAAACTTCGGTAAACTTAAGTTTATTACCGAAATAAAGGCTTTTTTGTAAATAGTAAAAGTGTACCCACATTATGGAAGAGGATTTTAAAATCTTTCGTCACGCCTATTGTCCTTAAATATTCATTTCGCATCGTCGACATTTTCATCAAACAATTCAAAATAACTGTTACGAGAAAGTTTCCTTACAAACGTCACTTTATTTGCTAACAAATTCCTTCCCAAAAACAAACAAAGTTGACATATTGACGTCAAACTAATCTTGACATTGACAACCCATTGACATTTCCCTTCACTATGTCACGAAGAAAAAAACAAAACAAATGAACGAAGGAAGGAAAATGCAAACAAAAAGAAAATTCCCCAATTTCATGGGAACATTTTCATCTTTGAAAACATGTTTACTTCGTAATTTTACTAAAACGACAATATGTCAAACTGTCATGGCGTCAGTCAGAGATATCAGAATTAGCGTGTGTGAAATTTAATCTGCGTCTGTCTTGTGTTATCAGCAATTATGTAGATGAGATGTGGCAGCTTCCTCGAGCGAGATATTTATAAGAGAATTAGTCGTTGGTTTAACTGGATTAATATGGTGTCAATTTTACAACTTCCTTATAAAGTCAAGACGAAGTAGCGGTGTCTTATAAATCCCAATGAAAGACGATTCAAGATTTTGATCGTTAGATTCGCCCTAAGGGCAGGTCAGGTTTAGTTTTTTCATTTGAATTATTATGTCTCGATCAAGTTTACATATTTGCACGGAGTCGTTTGTCTTGGTATGGACATGTGATGAGGAGGGCTGAAGCAAATGTGACTAAAAGAGATCTGGATCTGAATGTTGATGGACGGAGACCAAGAGAAAGGCCAAAGAAAAGATGGATGGATTGTGTAAGAACTGATATGAAGGAGAAAGGAGTAAATTATGCCGAGACGTCTGATAGGGGAGAATGGAAGAAGAAAACGTGTTGCGCCGACCCCAAATCGCCTAACAGTTATTCAGTAGACATATTACATCTCAGCTTACACAGACAGACGGAGATCTTCCTGTATATCACAAACGTCACTGCCAGGATCTTCGTTTAATAGTAATTAAACGTTTGTCAATAACACGTTAATTACTTGATTTGTTTTGAACATAATTGTAGTTATTATGTTGTCTGTTTCATGTGATAATCTAATTAATTTATATGTTTTGAATGCATGCTCATATATTATGTTTTCTTTTATTGCTATTGTGAACAGTTACTACCAAATTAATGATATTAAATATCAAATGTGATAAATAAGAAAAAAAAAATGACTCACTTAAATACTCCCTGTGTCTACTGGCTTTCAAAAAGTATATACGTTGAAATAAACAAAAATCATCCATGGAAGACTTACCTCTATAAAGGTGTCGGAGACGAACCTCTGGACGAGCGAGGTTTTCCCGCACTGAGTGTCTCCCACCAGCACTACTTTGATCTCCTCCTCCGCAGACGGAGTGCTGGCATTGTTGCTGTCAGTCTTCTTAGCTGACCACATTGTTATACTGAAACAAGAAGAAATTAGGAGTTAATTTGGTTTTGGAAACGTGACTATTTTTTTTTTATGTAAGTCTGTTCACCAGTTATTCCGCCAACTGTGGACTTATTTTCATAATAATTCTTCCCAGGTGGTCCCATGTCAATTTTGTTTTTATTGCTTTGGTAGTTTATGAAGTATTTTTATCGTCTATAATACATATTTTTTCTTCTATGTCTATAGGTATATATATATATATATTTTAAACTTTGCCCCACACTAGGAATTTCTCCTGTATCGTGGGTGCGTTTACAAACATTTAATACATACACAAACACCCAGACCCGGAGCAACTATCTGTAGGTCATACAAATATTTGTTCCGTGCGGGGATCGAACCCGCGACACGCAGCGCAGCAGTCGATCGCTCAGCCACTGCGCCAACCGTGTCGTCTATATGGATGATCTATCTACTAATACGTATATTTTAGTAACAATAGAAAATTAGAACTTGAAAAAAAAAGTGTGAGAAATCATCGCACAATAACTAAAATGTAGAAGATAATTAGGTACTTATTTAAAAAAAAACTGACGTCCTAAAAACAACAATAAGGGTCGCCGCACACGAGCCACACGCGACAGCCACAAACGCCGCCACGAGAAGTTAGAAGCGGCACAAACTACTGTAGCTTGTGGCGGCCACCAACATCAACCGTGTGCGGCGAGTCCATATAAAATGTATGAAAACTAATAGGAAATATACCGCCCGTGTGCGGCGACCCTAAAAAGTGGTAAATAACTTTTCGAAACGAAGTAAACTTATTTTCTACTTTTTATTATTTCGACAGTGCGTTTCCTAGGGTGAAATGATTATTTATTTATTTATCATCTTCTAGTCAATATTCAAATGAAATTTCACTATCCTGAGTCCTCTTCCCTTTTTTTTTGGTTGGAAAATCATCAAATAACTTCCCCCGCTCTGGGCGGAGCGGGGGGTATGTCAGACTTGTACTGACTAAAACCCACCCATGTTCCTTCTATTGCCCTTTACGTTCCGAGGCGCGGTATCTCTTTCGAACAACCCGCAACCCCGGCAGGGCCCGCAACCCCGGCAGGACTCCCCTGCCCTTCCCCAAATTATTTGCGGTCGGCACAGCATGTATTCTTCCATACTTGTCTATGACTCGTTATCTCATAAGTTTATTAACCAACTGAAAATTAAACTTGACTAAACACCATTATTTTAAGTTCTCATTGCTACCTCAGAACAGTAAACTGCTACCACAGTTTGATTTGATTCAGTGTCACAGCAAATTTATGCAGTTTTAGACAACATCACTGTATTAATAATTTCATCATGTTTGAACATACTAAACTGCGGATATTGCAAGTATTATCTATGCAAATCTAATGTTAGCTGCAGGCTGTGATTGGTTGATTTAATCTAAATACTTACTACCGCGAATTAGGACCTCGGTTTTAGTCTAGATTTTCGGATGCCACTGTTTGTTTCTAGATGTGATAAGCACACATGTGACTAGTGTGCCTAGCCTTTTCCCAACTATGTTGGGGTCGGCTTCCAGTCTAACCGGATGCAGCTGAATAACAGAAATTAACAAGCGACTGTCTATCTGAACTCCACAACCCAGTTAGTACTGGGTAATACAATACCCCTTGGTAAGACTGGTTGTCAGACTTTTGGGACACTAACTATTTGTAACGACTGTCAAAGATCTACAAATCGCACACTTCAAACTAAAGTGGGATAACTCTCAAAAGGTAATTTTTCAGATGACGAAACACAAGTACTAATGTTTGTATACTACGTTGTGAAATGACTCTTTATGTAAATTCCATTATGTTAGATAGTTGAGTATGATCATCGAGCATTCGATTACAAGAGTAACAACACTAAAAGGGTATTATTTTTGAGTTGTCTCCATTGTGATCTATGTGTGCAGAATGACAGTCGAGACCAACGGCTTAACATGCTTTCCGAGATACGAGGAAACTGGACATGTTATGGACGGTCTCCCATCGGCGGATCAACCTAAGCAATCGTGGCTTAACCTGAGTTGCTGTAATTAGAGCTCCTGGAAGTCGACCGCTACAAATTTGAGAAAAAGACCAGGCAGATGATGATGTGGAGCTACTGTATTTAGAGTTGCTCGCCAGTCACTGCCTGCCGGGATTGCGGGTTGTTCGAAAAAAATACCGTGGCCCCGGAACGTAAAGGGCATAACAAGGAACATGTATAGGTTGTAGTAAGTACAAGTCTGATACTCTAAAAATAAATTGAAGTGGCATAAGCTATCAAAAAGGTTAATTCAAAAAGTGTTGGTTGCAGCCAAAAAAAATTTTTTTTTAATAAGCTAAGCCAACGAAACCTCCGCCTAGAGAGGGAGAAGTTATTTGATGATTTCCCATCGGAAAAAAAAACGACTTTATTAATTTACTAGCTTTTGCCCGCGGCTTCGCTCGCGTTAAATTCGGGGTAACACATTTCCCCTAGCGCCTTATTGATTTGTAAAAGCAACGCTAAGTTTTCCATTTTCTTCCCTCTTACTACCCCACATCCCACTTTTAAAAAAAAAAATAGCCTATGTCCGTATCCTGGTTCCCAACTACCTCTGTATCAAAATTCATCAAGATCGGTTTAGCCATTAAAGCGTGAAGAGGTAACAAACAAACAAACTCACTTTCGCTTTTATAATATTAGTAAGGATTATTTAAATATTATTGTTTTTTTTTATTACTCACACGCACCTATTATTGAACTTATTACACTGTAGTAACCAGTTGTTTTTCATCGCTTGAGAAGTTGACACGTTATCGTTATTCCGTAACAGACGCCTAATGGTTTTTATCTTGTAATATACAACCTTTTTGTACAGATTTCTAAGTAATATTTGGTGTTTTGTCCGTTTAAGAGACGCGGCTTTGATGAACACCAAAATGGCGTATGTTGTGATGATGGGAATTCTTTATTGTATTATTTTGCGAGACTTCGTTCGTGTTTATTTTGATAACAACAACGCAATCGGAGTACATAATATCTACTTACGAATGTGCCTAATATTTTATATATATTCACTATCATTCGGAAAGTTATTAAATCAATAACAGTGGAAATAGTAATATCTTTTGTTGGTTTTGCTCTTTACTGTAATTGAATATGACATGTGCTGGTTCAAAAATAAAAAAATCGCTATAGATATTATATTAATTGTTTAAAAAACGTTACGGTATTTCAGGAAGTCAGTAATTCTTCTTCTTTTCGCGTCGATGAAACTCATATTGCATGAGACCAGTATTTAGGCACCTGCACAGGTCTACTAGCATTTGTTTCATTTAAATCCTGATAGGTGCAAGTGGTTGTGCAGGATGGGGAAGAAAGGAGGTGGGACATATCCTGCAAAGAGGCTTTACACTGGCATTGTGTTTGGGATGTGTCGATGATACCATTTGGCCAGATTATATTTACAGCGGCCAGTCTGGGCCCGCATTCGGTTAAGTTGAGAGATTTCTAGTTATTGAGATATACAGTGTGAGTCTTTATAATGTACACATATTGAAATGAGAGAATCTATGCTTAATTTTATCGACGGAAAAAATATAAAAAAAAATCTAAATATTTTTTTACATTTTACATGGAATTTTTAAAAAAATTGTTTGCTACTGTGACCCCATCGTAAACAATACGCCGTAACTTTTAAACTAAACGATCTATTACGACGAAACAAACAAACTCCATAATGATAAGAAGTAATTAGGCGTCCTCATAAAATGAAAATTGTGGAAAAAAACTACCTTCAATTGAAAATAAACATGTGTTTTTAGCAAAAATCTGTTTCTTTTTCATCAATTTTTACAATAATCATAAAATTTCTCAATAAGACGCCCCGATTACCTACCTTTTTTATTACTTTAAATTAATCTTTATCGTATTCGCTACCCAATAGTAAAAATTGCATAAATTAAAAAAAAATAGATTTTTTTTAATACTTTTTCAGTCGATAAAATTAAGCATGGATTCCCTCATTTCAATATGTGCACATTAAAAAGACTCACACTGTATAATCATTTTTGTTGATACCACTTTTTATTTTTTTATACCATATAACCATACCATACCATACCATATAATCATTACGGAAAGAAAACATCGTGCATTGCAAAAAAAAGGGTTTCATGTTTAATAAAAAGGGCACTAAGGGTTCCGTACAAACTTGCGACATAAACTGTCATATCTTTTGACTGCACAAAGAGACCATATTGACCAATTTGAGTTTACGAATTTCTTTTCAACTTGAAACTTTCACGCGTTCCCGAGATAAAGAGTCTTGACAGACAGACAGTCGTACAACAAAGTGATTCAATAAGGATTCCGATTTTTCCTTTTAATGTATGGAACCCTAAAAATTAATAGGAACAGGTTTAAATTAAGCCAATTCAAAGGCTCCTGGGAAGCATACTTTTTTTTTTTGATAGGGTCACTCGCAGTTCAACCCTCTCTTGAGTTGTTATACAGCTTAACTGGAATGGGTGGCATACAAACCCTGACACCAGATTTGACACCAACCACATGAATATACCAAAATTATCAAGTAAGTCTGCTTTCCCCGAACAAGATATTCACATTCTATTTTTATCTCAATTTACTGCGGAATCAATTGGCAAACCGGAACACTTATCCCGACGCGACGCCGACGTCTATCCATGTGTCACACCCCTTTCTTGGAGCACATTCTGACGATGAAAGTTGCAATTTGGCACAGTTTTAGAAAGACATTCTACCCGCACAATTTTAAATTGTCACTACCCTCTTCCGACAGATAAGGGGTTGTTTATTTTGAGAATGAAACAATCGGGAAATTTTTTTTTGGTTTGGTTGTTTTTCCAAAACTGCTGTCAGTTATGTCAACAAAATTGAGAATCTGCTCTTTTTTGCAGTCGATTAAAAACTAAGAAATCGGTCGTTACTCATACCGTGAGGCATATTCCTTAATTAACTGATGACCCAATGTTTTCAACAAACCACTGCTAATGAGGAATGAGTAACAATAGTGGCTTTCTCGTCTTAATTTGCAAGATAGCTATAATTCCATTCATTACTAAAATTGATCTTTCAGTTTTGGAGGAGCTCGTTGATTCATAATAAAGAGCGAATTTTGAGCAAATTTCGTTATTTAGGTTTGGTTATTAGAAATTCTTTGTTTAAAATGTTAAGTTTTTAGATACATATAAGTAATTTAAATCTAGATTAGTAAAAGGAGATGGACAAAACGTGCCCCAAAGTGAACAAAAATAAATGTATTACCAAAAATTATAATTAAAAAAAGTTAAGAATTTTGGAAAATGATTAACGTCGTAAACCAAACGCTGGAAAAAACTCAAAATAAAATGTTATTGTCATATTGTATTCACTCGAAAGGACCCTCAACGTTGCCATTTATTATTAACAAAGAACAGAACAACTTAAATAATTATGCATGCGGTGTTTACCTTTAAATGATTGTTGCACAAATATTACTAGCTTTTGTTCACGGCTTCGCTCGCGTTAAATTCGGGGTAACACAGTTCCCCTTTCCTGATTTGCAGGTACCTGCTTGCTACCTGTAGTTTTTGCTCTAGCGCCTTATTTATTGTAATAGCAATGCAAAGTTTTCCCTTTTCTTCCCTGTTTCTCCCTCATATCTCAATCTTTTTAAAAAAAAAATAGCCTATGTCCGTCTCCATGGTACCAACTATCTCAGAGATTTGTACACGAATCTCTCTCTAGATTTGTACACCAATTTCATTGGTAGGACATAGAGCTCGACTAAATTGTATACTTACATAAGACCTTTATTGTAATACCTATGTTCACAAATAAAGTTGATTTGATTTGATTTTTTCTCTGTACCAAAATTCATGTATGTAGATGAAGCTGATGGGACAGTCTCAACATAGTTGTGAAATAGGTAGGTACTTAGATGACGAGCTTTTCCGTTTTTGGCTCGTTGAAATTTGGATTTCGAATTTATAAACGGTTTCTGGAGTTTTTCATGTTCTTTGTCTAAGCAATGACTTCTACCGTTTCGTGAATGTGCCATTTTAGGGATCCCTAAATGACAATGACCACTAAATGACATAAAACGGAACTCTTACAGTAACACTTAGTTGTCCATCTGTCTGTCTATCAAGACCTTTGTATCTCGGGAAGGCGTGGAGATTTCGAGTTGAAACTAGATGTATTTGTATGACCTGCAGATAGTTGTTTCGGGTCTGGCTGTTTGTGTCATCATCATCTGCCTAGCCTTTTCCCAACTATGTTGGGGTCGGCTTCCAGTCTAACCGGATGCAGCTGAATATCAGTATTTTACATGGAGCGACTGCCTATCTGACGTCCACAACCCAGTTACTACTGGGTAATACGATACCCCTTGGTAAGACTGGTTGTCAGACTTTCGGAACACTGACTACCTGTAACGACTGTCAAAGATCTACAAATGACAGCCGGGACCAACAGCTTAACGTGCTTTCCGAGGCACGGAGGAAACTCGGTATGTAACGGGTGGTCATCTATCCACAGACCAACCTAGGCAAGCGCTAAAGATCGACCCGAGCGGCTGCTATTATTTAGCAACGAGCTCCTCTTGTGTATGTGAGTTTAAATGTTTGTTAACGCACCCACGATACAGGAGAAATCCTAGTGTGGGGCCACGTTTTTTTTAAAAATAAATGGATCTTTGTACGGAATCCCCGCTGCGAGACTCCGACTCGTACTTGGCTGATTTTATCCATCACATTGATGAAATTTTTCTTAAAATCTCTTTTCAATTTAATCAAACCAATTATACTTTAGAATTGTCAGAGTCGGGCAGTTAGTTAAAAAGTTAAGCGTTGCTTAATTTCAGATTCAGTGTTTAACATTTTACAACGCCAGCCAGAATTTCAGTAGTGGATTTAATCAAATTTCACTCGTACCACATTAATTACAAGAGCGCTAATCGCCTGTTGGCTTAATTTGATGAGTCGGCTTTACTCCATCATCAGTTTAATATTAATGGATAGATACTTATCTAAATTGGAAAAGAGGTGTTTAAGGGTAGTTTAGTGAAACTGAAGACTGATAAAACGCGTGAAATTAGACAAATACCATTTAAAGGTTACCTAAAATATTTAAGGCAGGACACGACTACAGCATTGTTAATTTTGGGGCATAAGTCATTGTAGTTTCGACCTTTTTTTTGGTTGGATAACTTCTACCGTTCTGGGCGAAGCGAGGATCAGACTTTTACTGACACTTATAGATACTAATTTATACTTTGGACTTAGGATTTTTCCATTCTGTCTAAGCTGACCAAGGTACACTTATACAACTGGAGCAAAGGCCAAAATAAAAAAATGAATGGGTTTAGGTAAAAGTCTCACATTGGGATTTACCAATTTATTTGATAATTACCCATCTGAAAAAAATAATTATTTAAAAAATTAAAAAGCCCGACTGCGTTAAAAGTGAACCAAACTACATACTTACCTAATAAAAAAAATAAAAGAGAAAATAAAACTGAAAAGAGAAAAACAAGTTCTGTAATCTGGAACTATGAAGAACAGTCGGGACCCATTATTGGAATGTGAGCCGTTCTAGATTTTAATGGGTTCCGACTGTTCTTCATAGAACACCCACCCTAGCAGGCTGTGGCCCTGGTCAGCCCCTCTGCTTAGTATTAAAGAGTTAAAGCGCGCGTGGAACACGACCGCAACGTCGATACTGCCTGTCGTCACTAGAGGGACGGACGGTGAGCTAACCATTGCTCACCCTCCACAGACCCGCATCTACAGTGCCCGGGAGTCGTCTCGCGATAATTTAAGGGTAAAATAAGTTTAAACATTAAATAACTAATCACCAGGAAAATTAACAAAACCAAAACTTTCTAAGCAACAATTTCTAAAACTTAGCCAAAACTGAAATAAATCTTGAATTTGTACTTCAACAGAAACTTAAGGGCGGCACTTAATAAGTTTCAACGAAATCTGCTGTTTTAAGTCAAAAGGGAACTTAAGTGAGGGTTCAATAAGTTCAATTTGTCCCATCAACTTTAATAGCTTCGGGATATTATGAACAATTTAAGAGGTAGTTCTCGGCAACTGGACACCAATCGATTTATACCCTGATAGAGTAAACGGACAATATTTTAAATCGTTAGGTTTTGTTGAGAAAAGAGGTTGGCTTTTTAAAGGATAATTGTTGCTATAAATTAAAATAAGCCTTTCATTTCTTACAGAAAATGCTAGTTCACAAAATTAATTAGTTTTGTTAGGTTATAAAAGGTATTTTTGTAGTATTCTAGTAGGTATATTATTTTAATTATTACATTCTGTAGGAACCCCTCCACAGGTAAAAACCTCCTCCAAATTGGGCCTGTTTTCTCTAATTTGCGCTGTCTGCACCCGCTGTGCGTTTAATTTCATCCTCCCATCTGTTGTAAGGTCTCCCTTTTTTAGGGTTCCGTAGTCAACTAGGAACCCTTATAGTTTCGCCATGTCTGTCTGTCCGTCCGTCCGTCCGTCCGTCCGTCCGTCCGTCCTCGCTTAATCTCTGTGACCGTTAGCACTAGAAAGCTGAAATTTGGTACCAATATGTATATTGCATCCTCTACACGTCGGCGGACGCGTCCGCCGATACCATCGGCGGACGCGTCCGCCTACGTGTAGAGGGAGTGATTTGCTCGTCTGTGGTAGGTATTTGACGTCGGCAGACGCGTCCGGCACTTATCCGTTTGTTGTCGGTTTTTGTTGCACGGATCAAAGGGATCTGGCGCGGGCGCCCGGCGCGAGCGTGCGGTGTGTCCACACGTCTGACGACGCATCAGTGTTCAGCGGGAAGCGAGTGAGAGTGCACGCGTGATTTTCGCCGTTCTTTTTTACCTACCGCCGTTTTTTTCTTGCTTGTTGAAATGGCAAACATGAGCACAGAGGAAACATTTAAATTTCTGGAGCTGTATCAAGCAGAAAACTGCCTGTGGAATCCCAAAAATAAATACCACAAAAATAAAAATGTTGTAAGTACACAATTCATTCATTTTATTTAACTATCTACTTACAAATTCAGTTGAGTTTACTGTAAATTGGTTATTAGATATTAACAATGTGGATTTATGACGGGTAGGCAATTGTTATTTTAGTTCGAATTAAAGCCGCATTGAAACACGGTCAAAGTTATAATACAGTTTTATGTGAATGGGTATTTTGATCGTGTTAACGCGACACACGACAACTTATTTTGACCACCTGTTATTATGCCCATTGATATAACCACAATGATTATACTTACTTATTTTATTTTTTCAGATTAATGATTCATGGAAACGTATTGCTGATACGATGGGCATTCCAGTGCATGAGTTAAAAAAGAAAAAAGATAATCTTCTTAGTACATTTAGAACGAATTTAAAAAAAAGAAATGCATCCATTCGGTCAGGGGCGGGAACAGAGGATGTGTATCAGCCCATATGGATATTTTACGATGTGATGGCTGCGTTTTTAACAGATGTTTACGAATCCACAAGTATTCTAAATACAGAGGAAAAAGTAAGTAAAAATAAAACATTCTTTATTTTTGGATTATTTATTTATTTGAGTAGCCAACACAACATACATTTCTATATACTTATCTTAAATTTATAGGTATTTAGATACTACTAGATTACTAGGTACTTTTGAATTAATGGTTATTCTCGTTAATATATCTGGTAAATTTTAATCGCGTTTCAACTGCACATGTAGGCGCTCTTCGAGGTATAGGTTGCAGTGGATCGAATGTTCCCGTGTAATTTTGTCTCCAAGACCCTGGTTGGATTAATTCTCCATTGAGATACTTATCTTCTGAATTTGGGGGACTGTACAAATGTTGAGATGTTTTACTTTTTCTTAAGAAATTGTGTAACAAGACACATGTCATTGTAATTAAAGATGCTTTAGTGATATTCAAGGGTATAGGCTTTTTGAAAATTCTGAATACGCTAGACATTATACCAAAAGTATTTTCGACTGCTACACGCGAACTAGAGAGCTTTTGATTGAATAATCTCTCTGGAGTACCAAGAGCGTGATGCCCTGGAAATGGTTTCATAATATGTGTACTCAATGCAAATGCGGCATCAGCTAAAAATACATAGGGTAAGCTTGTATTACTATTGGGTAAGCAACTAGGAGAAGGCAAGTTGATCACATTTGTGTCAATTTTTTGCTTTAAAACACTTTGATTATAGACTCCACCATCGCTAATTCGCCCTGGGCAACCTATATCTACAAACATAAAGCAGTAGTCACTATCAACTAGTGCTAAGAGTACAATACTGAAATGCCCTTTATAATTGAAGTACTCCGTTGCGGTATTGGGTGGCGGTAGAATCATGACATGTTTCCCATCTAAAGCGCCAATACAATGAGGAAAATTAAATCCTTTTGCCTTTGCAAGCCATTCATCCGTAGTGTTAGGTATCTGAAAATAAAAATATATAGTCAATTTAAAAAAAAAAAAACGCTGGTTTGCTCTTTAATGTAATATTATTATTTAAATATATTTTTATTGAATTTTTTCTTTCCCAGACACAACCTGATTTGTATGAAGAGGATAGCGCTTCTAACGTGCAGGTTAGTGATAATATTCCGGATGCTAAAAACGAAGACCATAATGATGCCGACATCCCTACTACATCTCAAAACAAACCAATTATTCAGTCACAAAAACGTCGTGCTAAAGATCCACCCGAAATGCAAGAAGCCAATAAAAAAATGAGTACTGCTTTTACAGCATTAAATAAAGCATTGGCTAACAAAGAAAACATAAAAGAAGAAGACGAATGCGATTTATTTTGTAAAATGTTGGCAAAACAAATAAGGGAGTATCCAAAACTTGAAAGGGAAGAAATAATGTACGAGCTTCATGGTGTTATGATGAACAGACGTCGTCGTTACAACACGATGCAGGGTAGATCATATGCTGTTTCTTCTCCTTCACAAATAATCCTCAGTCGACCTAGCACGAGCAACAGCATGTATCTATCAACACCGTCACCTGTATACGTAGTAGACTCCCCCCATTCAGTTCAGTCACCACCACAAAATATGGCCAATCAACAAACCGAAATGGTTAACATTATTTCACAAGAAGTACTTGTACCACAAACAAGTTAAATGTATTACGAAAGCTGTTTAAATATGACGGACGATAATAACACCGATCACCCTTAATTTGTCAAAGCAAACTGAAAGTACCTACTTACCTATTTGTCAAAGCAAAGTTTTTTGTAAACTGTTGATTATTCATTACAATACAATTAATAATAAAGATTTTGGATTAAATTATGTGGTTTACCTTCACTAAATCCTTTAACACGTTATTGAGCGCTAAACATACTTCAGGAACAATAATGGATATAACTTGGCTTGAAATTTTAAACAGGTAATGCAAGCTTCTATAGCTATCACCAGTAGCTAAATATCTTAATGTTACTGCCAAACGCACTTTCACTGGAATGGCATCCCTCCAATCTGTATCTTTTTTAGCAATCGTTGGAGATATCTTTTGTAGTAAATATTCAAAATCGCTGCTAGACATTCGAACAAAATTATTAAATTCTCCAGAGGGCTCTGCATATAGTTCTGCAAACTGGTTTTCCATGCTATTCCTGCGAAGAAACAGAGTAATGTAAGAAGTCGTTACCTACGTTAAAAAAAACTTTTTAGAAAAGAGAACCGACTTCAAAAACACTAACCCGTAAGAATATCCAAGTATATTGCCGAAGGTCATCATTAAACTAAGAAGTATTATATACTATAACCTCTACCTAAATGTAACAAATCCTTTTATGAAAACCGCAAACATACATACAAACATACAGGTCAAACTGAGAACCTTCTTTTTTTGAAGTCGATTAAAAAGCGTACAAGTTATATTATGAATAAAAAAATCCCACTTACTTTGTTCGGTTTCTATGTATAGTCAGCATCCACCACCTTCTTCTTCTCCATTTTTTTTTAATAACTCTATTGCGATAGACGCTTAAATAATACTTGTAGGTACTAAATAAATAAATAGCTGCGGCAGCAACGGTCTCTATATCCATTCTGCGTGCGTACGTGTTGCATCTGACGAGAACCAACATAGACTGAACGACCTGGCGACGTGTGGACGGCTCGTAGAGATTCATCTGCGGATGCGTCTGCGGACGTCTGCAGACAAATCTGTCTACGTGTAGAGGAGGCATATCAATCACGCCGACAAAGTGGTAAAATAAAAATTGGAAAAAAATGTTTTATTAGGGTAGCCACCCTATATGTAAAGTGGGAAGTGTTTTTTTTTTAATTTCAACCCTAACGTGTGATATATTGTTGGAAAGGTATTTAAAAATGAATAGGGGTTTACTAAAATAATTTTTTGATAATGTCAATAATTTCGGAAATAATCGCTCCAAAAGTAGTAAGTAGTAAGAACCATAAGTTTAGAAAATATGAAAAAAATCAGAAAAGTAGAACTTTATAAGGACTTTCTAGGAAAATCATTTTGAACTTGATTGACACAACAGTTTTTGTACAAAAAAGACAAAAAGTTGTATTTTGTACAACTTTTTGTCTTTTTTGTACAAAAACTGTTGGAGCGCCTACCGCGGAACGTGCAACATTGCACGCTCCTCCACCTTTAAACTCATAAGTGGAAACACTTATTGTGACGGACGGGAAACTACGGAACCCTACACTGAGCGTGGCCCGACAGGCTCTTGGCCGGTTTTTTCTTTAACCTACTGGCCCCCTCCATTCAGTTACTCTTTTTGTCCACCTTTGATCTTGTAGTCGGGCATTGTAGTTATACCACATACATAAACTCACGATTTTTAGGGTTACCTATCTCAAAAGAAAAAATACGGAACCCTCATTGGATCACTTAGTTGTCCGTCTGTCTGCCAAGACCTTTTATCTCGGGAACTCGTGGAGGCATCGAGTTGAACCCAGAGACAGCAGTAACTCTATACTCAACTCTAAGGTCCCTTTGTGTTGTGAAAAAAGCAAAACTTAAATCTACGCAGTCAAAAGTTATAGGTGTATATGTCGTGGCTAAATAATAGCAGCCGCTCGGGTCGATCTTTAGGTTTAGCCTCGCTAGCCTAGGTTGGTCTGTGGATGGGTGACCACCCGTTACATAACGAGTTTTCTCCGTGCCTCCCGGCTGTCATTTGTAGATCTTTGACAGTCGTTACAGGTAGTCAGTGTTCCGAAAGTCTGACAACCAGTCTTACCAAGGGGTATCGCATTACCCAGTGCTAACTGGGTTGTGGAGGTCAGATAGGCAGTCGCTCCATGTAAAATACTGATATTCAGCTGAATCCGGTTAGACTGGAAGCCGACCCCAACATAGTTGGGAAAAGGCTAGGCAGATGATGATGTCGCAAGTTTGTACGGAACCCTCTGTGCGAATCTGACTCGTTCTTGGCCGGATTTCAATAAACTTCCTTGCCTTCCATCGTATAGGACTCCTTATAATGCTTGGAGGTATCGAGTTAAAATTAAAACAATCGACTCAAATTTGTGATCCCTTAGAGCTGTGAAAATCAACTCTCTCAGTGTAGACTGATTTGCTCTTGTAGATTCTTAGACGTTTGTTAACTTTTTTTAACGTATTATTTTATTTTACTATCTGTAAAGTAAGTAATGACTTATTGTTGGGCCTACGCTGTCCTCTCATATATAACGCTGTAACAACAACATTGTAAAACCAAATGATTTTAAAAAAGTAACCATGGAGTTTCTTGCCGGTTCTTCTCCATAGGAAACGACCAACCCGAACTGTGCATCTTTTTTCGACGTTTTATAAGTGCCCACGTAGGCCTTGAAATAAAAATATTTTGATTTTGGTTTTGATTCTAAGCAATCAAAAGGTATAGCTATTTATGTCGCAAATTTGTACAGAATCCTAGGTTGGCCGGTTTTTGTTGAAGTTCTACATAACCCTGCAAGCGATAAAACCATCATAGCATTAATGAAAAATACCAAAAACATTTTTAATATCCTTTCACAGCCAATTACAGCTACACCATTTTGTTAGTAAAACCATTACACAATCTCTGCACGGTCGGGTAACCACCTAAACACATCTGTTTCATGTAATATATTACAAAACGGAACGAACGGAAACTGTAAACAATGTTTGACCCGGGTGTCGAACCCGGAACGTTGCGTTACCGATAAATTGTAAACGTTTATAATATCCGGGGCCCTTATAGCTTTTATTATTTACTAGCTTTCGCCCGCGGCTTCGCTCGCGTTAAATTCGGTATAACGGCAATTCGGCAGACTGATTGATTTGTAATAGCAACGCTAAGTTTTCCCTTTTCTTCCCTCGTTCTCCCTCATATCCCACTTTTTTTAAATAAAAATTAGCCTATGTCCGTCTCCTGGTTTCCAACTATCTCTGTACCAATTCATCAAAATCGGTTTAGCCATTAAAGCGTGAAGAGGTAACAAACAAACAAACAAACAAACTCACTTTCGCTTTTATAATATTAGTAAGGATTTATTTATTAAAACTTCATGCACAAAGGCGGACTTAATGCCTTGGGCATTTTCTACCAGTCAACCTTAGGGTGATGCAGAGACAAAGACATAGTAGGTGCAATGTGACAGGAAATATCAATTCTATTAATAATAAATACATTATATATATCATAGAAAATATACAAAAGTAAAGAGAGGTAAAAACTAGGTACTAAAAATGATGAAAAACTGACAACTTTTTAATTTTGAGAAGTGTGCCAACTTCTTACGTAAGTGTTCGCGAGCTTTTACCTTAAATGTAAACCGACTGGTAGCCGTCCTGATATTCAGAGGGAGCGCATTCCACAGGAAAACCGCCTGGACAGAGAAGGAATATTTAAGGAAACCAGAGCGATGAGTAGGGCATCGTAGAAGACGATTATTGGAGGACCGAAGGTGCTTGCTGTGCGCAGCGCATTAATATTTAAACTGCTGTATGCAGAATAGTGTTACAGCAAAAGGTTTGAAGTGACAAAACCGGTCAAGTGTGAGTCGGACTCGCGCCCTGAGAGCTCTTTATAAACTTGCATCAACACCCATATCTTTTGACTGCGTAGACTTGGGGGTTTGATATTTGCAAAGTTCTAAGGAACCACAAATTTGAGTATAAATAAATAAAAAACTTTGCTCTAAACTAGGAACTTCGCGGGTGCGTTTACAAACATTCAAACTCAAATACACAAACAGCTAGACCCGGAACAACTATCTGTAGGCCATACAAATATTTGTTCCGTGCGGGGATCGAACCCGCGACACGCAGCGCAGCAGTCAATCGCTCAGCTACTGCGCCAACCGTGTCGTCATATATGGTTTTAATTTCAACTTGATACTTATACGCGTTCCCGAGTGTCTTGGCAGACAAACAAAGAGACAGTCAGAGAAAAAAGTGGTCCAATAATGGTTCTGTTTTTTTTCTTTTGAAGTACGTAACCGTATAAATACAAGTTTTTAATGTTACACCTTTTCTTTTAAATACACCCTCGATTCCCGTATTACTAATACATCCATGAGCCCAATATTTGACCCAATATTTGCCCAATATTTAGAGTGCGTTTTTAAATCCTACCGTAAAACTTGATATAGGTACCTAACAATCAAAAAACCATATCCTACTACTATTATAAATGCGAATGTTTGTGAGGCTGAACGGATCTTTATGAAATTTAGCACAGAGGTAGATTATAGTCTGGAATAACACATTATTATAAGTAATACTCTTTTTTTTCGATCATCACGCGGCCGAAACCGCGGGGCGCAGCAGATAAATAAATAAAAAAGTCGTTTTCCAGCATCATTTTTACGTAGACTTGCATTATTTGATGGACATAATTCATGGTTGGCTACGTCATGAGTTTGTTAACACCTTGTATAAAATGATAACATTAATAACATTTAATAGTTAAACAAACTAAAAAAACACTCTTTTAGCACGCACTAAAATTTACAAATTTCTAATACTCTGTCCGCCATCTTGGGGAGGCCGCCACCTCCCCAAGATGGATGGATGGATGGATGGATTATTGGATTTGTAATGACGTTTCTTAGCTAGTCATGTTTTGTCACCAGAACTCAGAACGTGTGCAAAATTCCATCCTAATCGAAGACGGGGAAATGTGTCAAATTAAGATTCCAAGATTTTCTTACATACATAGTTTCAAGTGAAACTAATTAATATAAGCGTGCTAATAAAGAAAACAATCTTGTTAAATGTACGGAACCTCCTTTTAGCACCGCCGTAGTCCGGTAATAAATAAAGAAATCAAACAGCACACGCTTCGTAGCAGTAAATATTGTTCGAGGCGGGTATCGAACCGGGAAACGTGTGGTGTTGTGGGGAATTCACACCTATTCCTAATATTTATAGTATCCGTTACCATCGTAGTTTATTTTACCGGAGTTCAGTTAAAAACGAACGGTTCAATAACATGAGGCCAACGAATTTTAACACTTTTATGAATTCCTTGTACTGTGTTGTGTTTTGTGTTCGTTTGCGCTAAATTATTTGTTTATTTACGTAAAGATTAACCTCATTAGATACATTTGTAATACAAACAAACGCAACTGTTCAGGTAATTACTCTTCTTGATCTTGGTGATTTTAATACTTTGCCCCACACTAGGATTCCCCCTGTATCGTGGGTGCGTTTACAAACATTTAAACTCAAATACAGAAACAGCCACACCCGGAACAATATAGGCATATAAGTAATTGTTCCGTGCGGGGATCGAGTAGTAATCGATCGCTCAGCCACTGTGCAGGCCGTGCCGATAATGCAAACACAATGACGATGGCCATCCAAAAAAAGGTCACTCACCACACAAGAAAGAATGTAGAACGGCACAATGACTGTACGCAACTATTCCTGCCCTTAAATACAATAAAATTCAACCACCCATTTGCCACCGACCCAATCAGCCTTATTTTAAAACCCTCCCTTAACAAACCACTTCAAGCCCTCGACAATCACGCGAAAGCTTTTACTCTCCATCTAATAAATTTTGCTTTGAACCTAAAATAGTCGGTTCAAATGCTTGTCACATTCGTAGCAATTCGCTAAAAGGGTTCAAACTGGTAGACCCTGGAGATCTAGGTAGTTGGGCGCAGGTGGGGAATTGCGAGTGAAATAATAAATCATTTTGGAACTTGACTAGCTAAATTAAAAGATGTTTTGATGGTACATTTTGCGTTGTTGATTTATTTGTTACTGGCTTTTGCCCGCGGCTTCGCTTGCGTTAAATTCGGGGTAACACAGTTCCCATTTCCTGATTAGCATATTTTTCGTTGGTAACAAAGAGTGTGTGTACTGATTTTTAGCTTCCTACCTTGAAAACTGCGAAAAGTTCCATATAAAATTTCATCCCCTCTTTTAAGGGGCTGGGGGCAGATTTCCAAAAAAAAAAATGATGCACGATGTTTTTGTTAGTGATAAATAGTCCGCATGCCAATTTTTAGCTTCCTACCTTGAAAATTGCGGTATGGTCCATACAAACTTCCACCCCCTATTTTAGGGAAGTGGGGGTTAGAAAGAGGCAAAAAGTAGCCTATGTCCGTCACCAAGGTCCCAACTATCTCTGTACCAAAACCAAACCGATTTTGTTGAAATCGGTTTTGCCATTTAGGCGTGAAGACGTACCTAACAAACAAACAAACGCACTTTCGCTTTTATAATATTAGTAAGGATAGGTATCTGTAACATCATATAAATCCCACATACGTGATGAAACCCGCACGATATTAAACACCCTAATTCATAAGTTACACATTGCTACACTTCAACCACTATTTCTATGCAGGCGGGAAAACACAGAACTTAAATAAATGTTCCAAGTATGACATGTCAATGCTCTTTATAGACAGCGCCATCTTTAACAGCATATTTTAAAGGGCCAGTAAAGAATACTTAACAATTCAAGCGCATAAATTAGACACAGGCGTTGTTAGTGAAGTGCGTTATGGTACTTTTATCAGGTGGGCATTTTCGGAACTACAACCGCCAACTTGTGTGATTTTAGGTCAACGGGCAGTACCTAGACAGACAGACAGACGGATGGACAACAAAGTGGTCCTGTCAGGGTACGTTTTTTCCTTTTGAGGTAAAGAAAGAAAGAAAACAGGTTTCTTTGGCACTTGTCACGAATACACACACCATACAAAAAAAGACTTAGATCTTAACATTCCAAAAAAGAAACAATAAAAACAGTTGGAACGTAACTCTTATAATCCTATAAGAGTTACGTTCCAACTGTTTTTATTGTTTCTTTGTCGTCCGTCTGTCTGTAAAGAAACCTTATCTCGGGAATGCGTAGAGGTATCGAGTTGAAATTAAAACAATACTAAAGCCCGTCGTCCTTTGGAGCTGTGAAAAATCAACCCTCTAAATCTACACAGTCAAAAGATATGGCTGTTTATGTGGCAAGTTTGTACGGAACCCACGGTACGCGAGACCGACTCGCGATTGGCCAGTTTTTTTCCTTTTGAGGTACGGAACCCTAAAAATCAGCTGCTCTATACATTTCGACCGTATAGATATTGCAGTTTTATGAAACAGCTGTGAAAATCCCTGCTACTCTATATATTTCATTGCTGTCAGATAAAACAAGATGGCGTCCGCTTTGATGTCTAAAACGAACTAAACTTGAAGTTTATAACTTGTGTTGTCTCAGAAGTGTAAATTACTCAAAGATATCAATCAACTATAAATAAATATACCTACCCTTGAAAGATATCTTACGCTATCTCTATAAATATAATATGTACTAAGAGTTGTTACGGAGAGTCATGGTCGAGTGAACAAGAGTGTCATCGAACAAGAATGAATGGGCTATGAATGGTCGGCGACGGAATGACGCCATCTTTAATAAATTGAAGGAGATACAAATTGACATTGAATGGAATCAGTGTGTTTCCTGTTAACAGTTTAGATGCTACGGAAATTCGACGTGTTGGTAAGTAAGCCATTTATTTAGTAACGAATTTTTGGTGTTATAATTCTTAACAAATTATGTTGATCTTTTATTACCTATTTGGCAAGGAAAGTTATTTGATGATATCCCATCCATCGGCGAAAATAAACTCCCTAGGCGTGATGTATAAGCACCATGATGAGATAGAGGTTTTGGCAAGACATGGCTAATTTATTTCATGCATGTCTTCATTTTCTAATATTTGTTCTTTTGTTTTGTTTGTTACATTTCAAATTTTTTATTTGCCTGTTCGAGGCAAAAAAACACTTTTTTTCTTTCCTTTTATGATATTATTATTATTTTTTCCAGGTACCATTTTTTTTAATACAATTTCTATGGGCATTTTTTCAAATGGTCACTAACGACGCCTTTTTTAATGCGTCTAAAGCTCCAAAAGACAAAAAAAGTATAAAATATAAACAACTCTATAATTAGCGTGTATATACAGCTTTAGTGCACCCAGCAAAGAGCAGAGGAAGTGTCAAAAATAAGTCCGCTATCTCAAAGACAACTAAAAATACACAAACTCCTTGCAACGTGCGACTGGCCGGACACGTCGACAGCGCTCATCCAAACGAAAATAAAACCAGTCAGGTCAATGACGTTTGACCTGTTATCCGACTGTATTCAACAAACAAAATATCAAATAAATAAATTAATCACAATGGACATAAACGAGGAGAAACTCAAGGAAGAAGTCAGCAGCTTTGTCTCCTCACTGCAACGATTACTCCCGAAGAAGAAAGAGATTATCGTGGTGGAGCCACGGAGGTACAGAACAATCAAGCTGTGTGACGTCCACTCCGAAGCAAAGAATACATTTCCCAGGTGTTTTATCGGCGCCAAACTGATCATCCTCAGAGAAATCATGGACAAGGTCAAACTCGTTCAACAGTACAACTATGGGAAGACCAAAGAGTCTTATAAGTGTTTCTCCCAGTTAATCCACAAAGAAATGGAGCCAAAAAGCGCCGGTGAAGGACTCCTGATAGACTCCGCTGGTTCTGCGACAGCCACGTACAAGGAAATGATAGATGGAGCGTACGAGATGCGGCTAACGTCGAGAATCAGGGACTTGGTATCGTCAGAAACTGAAATAACTTTCGAGAAAGATAATGAGAAGTCAGTGGGATCTATTTCGTGTTCTGTGCGGGATGTGGACCCTAACACACTGCGCCTGGTGACGCAGTGGATGTACAAGTTGCTGCCTGAAGTTTGTTTTGGTACCGAGATTGGATTCAGACCACTTGCGTACCCACCGACACCGGATTTTTCAGTCAGTGCGCGGTACGACAGACCAAGTTTCACGCTGTCGTCAACGGCTAGCAGAGCTGGACTGCAGTTGTGTATGTACAAACAGTTTTCCCCAGACTTGCGGTTAGCAACGATAATAACCGAAGGTTGTCGAGGGGCGCCGACAAATGTGAGTTTGGCGATGCACAAGAACTACGAGAATGGATCTGAGCTCAAAATATTCGTTGATTCACAGCGCTGCGGAGGCTTTACCTTCCAGAGGGATATTTTGTTTTATGAGCCACATAATGAAATCCGCGTGTTGCGATTAGTTGGAAGTACTTTGATTGATAAACAAAGGCGGGTGCGTTTTGGTGTCGGGTTTCATCTGGACTTTTGACGTGAACCGAGTAAGTAAACACGCTTCAACTCAGTCTTCGCGGAGCAAATTGGCCGAGTGTAAGTTGAACGGGGTGTGCTTACATTTTTGTAGATGTATTCGTTTGTATATAAGTATACATAGATTTTAGCTACTGCTTTATATAACGAAAGTTGGTTTGAAATTTGCATTAAATTATTGAAAATATAGTTGATGGTTTGATGGGTTTATTGTGGTTTTTTATTTCGTTATTTTTTATGATCAGTTTATGTTAAAAAATATATAGATATTTTTATTTATTTACTAGCTGTGCCCAGCGGTTTCACCCGCTGAGGTTTAGGGGTATGAAAAATAGATGTTAGCCGATTCTCAGACCTACCCAATATGTACCCAAAATTTCATAAGAATCGGTCGGGCCGTTTCGGAGGAGTACGGTAACTAACATTGTGACACGGAAATTTTATATATTAGATTAAAACTTTATGCACAAGTAAAAACTGTACGAAGGCGGAGTTAATTCGTTATGCTTTTTCTACCAGTCTACCTACCTTAGGCAGATGCAGAGACCAAACAGTAGGTGCAATAACAGAAAAGGAAGTATAGTATCCTATACGAGCTGGCGTTTGATCGAAAAAAAAAACTACTCTTTCACGTGAAAACGGCTGAACGGATCTTGATAAATTTGGCACAGAGGTAGATTATAGTCTGGGATAACACATAGGATACTTTATTTTTAGATATCACGCGGGCGAAGCTACCACCAGCCACGAGCTAGTTTATAATAATAGGATTATTAGTTAGGATAGAAGGATTCCCGGGAACCCCGGCAGGCGGTGGCCCTGGCAAACCCCTCTGCTTTGCTGCTATATCATTAAGACGCGCGTGGAATACGAACGCGCGGTCGACACGTTTTGTTTAGTAAAAGTCTGACACTCCCCCCGCCCAGAGCGGGGGAACTTATTTGATGATATCCCATGCGCAAAAAGAACTAGGTCCATTTAAAATTAAAATTAGGACTACAAAACCTCATTACATACTGAGGTATCCTTACACAATCAGTTCAAGACATCTGGGACAAAGTTTTGTTCGAAAACTCGAGAGTGACTCAGCTCTTCTAGAGTAACGAGTACAAGATAAAACTTGTCTAAAAAATGAAGCTGTATATCTTGACAACTTCAGACAAGTAGTAGACAGGGATAAGTTTAAGAAACTTTGTCTTGTTATCTAGACACGAGTTATGAACACGACAAGTTTTATTTTATTTAAGTGTTTTCACAAAATTCTCGTGCCCTTATCCCGATTTAGGGTCGGCACAGGTTAGCCCGGGTACTGTCATCATCATCTCACTGTCCTCTTTTGCGGATGAGAAATCATCAAATAACTTCCCCCGCTCTGGGCGGACCGCTTAGGAGTGTCAGATTTGTACTGACTAAAACTCACCCATGTTCCTTCTTTTTCCATTGATGTTCCGGGGCCGCGGTATCTCTTTCGAACAACCAGCAACCCCGGATCTTACTGCTCTTGGCCTATGTTTTTTTGGGTTGGCATAACACGTTTTTTTATTCTATTCTAACCTGTCAATCGACACACTATCGTTTACTCTTAACCGAATCCGGCCAAGTTCCAGTATTGGTTTTTCAAACAGTAAGCTCGTTAGCTAGATGAGAACAACCGGAGATAATGTGACGAATAAAATTGAAAGAAGAAGGATTCACGCGGACGGTGGCATGCCTCACGATGTTTTCCTATACCTATGTCTGTGATGTCTTAGATAAACTTTAAAAATTACATAAATTGAAAATATCACGTTGGAACTTGCTCGGATTTGAACTCACGGCATCAAGCATGAGAGCCGAGGCGCATAGCCTCTGGGCCATCATGACATACATTTAATAATACAAAAAAATAAAGAGCAAAAACCTGCGTTCATTCTTTGCCTACACAGTAAGTGGGTTTCCTTGTCCGTAATCTTTCAGTCTGAAAGCTACTGAAAATACGTCATATTTTGGGAAGATTACATGCGTGTAGACTTGTACTATGATAAGGAGAACGTGCCTTTTTTCAAGAAACTAGGATTAGGAGGAAAGCCTCCGTTGTTTGCTTAGTTTTTTTTTTGCGTAAAGGATAACTTTAATCTCATTACACTGTTGGAATTTCGACTCTCAAACGCCTGGCAGAGAGCTAAAAATCCCAAATTAAGTGACTTTATTTAGGCATTGAGTTGTGTGTTGGTGAATATGAATGTTAGTCCTTCGAGCCTTGTGTGGGATTCGTAAGATTATTTCTTAATTGCAACTGTGAGCATATCAGAGGTAACTACTAGTCGAGGAAAATTGAAACGTTTTTTTGGGAATAATCTAGGTTATCATCTTTTGTGTTATGCTGAGCACTTTGTGTAGATGGAAAAACACATACGAATATGGCAAAATTCGGAGAACATTTTAGGAGTTCTACAGCAACACTGTCCCTTTTCTAAGGTATTTTTTTATGGAGAGGTAAGAGTAGGTACTTTAACTATTGTAGCTAATAATTAAACGCGCGGTCTTAGGGGACTCTCCTCAATTTGTCTAGTTAGGTCAGCAGAAAAATGGTAAGTATTCACAAAAACTATTTTTGGTAGGTACCAATAGAAACTGTTTCTTGAAAGAAACAAACAACTTATCCGGACCAACTTATGTTTTGGTACTAAAAAGTCAGAAATCGAAAAAAAATCTTAACATATTTTTCGGAGATAATAAAATAAAAACCCATCTTCGAATCTGTTCGTACGTAATAGAAGATTTAGACTTACTTTATTTATGGTTATTGTACCTACACCAAAATTCTTACACAACAGTTTAGCTAATTTTATAAGTATATCTCCCAAACAAACTTGAATGCCTGTCGTTATAACCGAACACCCTAAAAAATATTAGTTTTAGTTTATGAAAAACCTGAAAAACATTCCTAGTATTTTTATTCAAAGAATTTATGAACAAAATTTCAAAACTGTATCATAAAAAAAAAAACAAATTTATAAGCTTGTTATTTTACGTGGTTGTACGTACAAAAACACGGTCACCACGCGGCACAAACGCGCACGCGTATAGTTTTGCTTTGACCTGCCGTGACCTGCCCTGCGCGCCATATGATTGCGTAAACCTAGGTGTCCAACTCGTAACCTTTTAAATATTTTTAGGACAAAATAAAACTTGGTGTAAAAAATATTGGAATCGATTCAAAACGAATTATTTTCAGGTTTCGCATAACCTAAAAATCGTGTTGTATATCAAATCGGCTAGACTAGTAGATCTGTCTACAGTGTGGAACTCGAGAGTCTCATACCGCAGATCGTTCATATCGCATGTCGGAGCGCTAAGCCGTACTAAGAGCTTTATATTGGACTCTACAAAGATCTACAGCACACTTGCATAGATGTGTATGTGTGTGTGTGTTTGTGTGCCATAGAGCATTGCGGTGGCCGCTACTAGAGGCGGCATTGTCAACAATTTCCATTCAATAAAAGCTTTTCACTGACTTAAAAAAAAGGTTATCAATTGAATTGTTTTGTTTTTGTATGTAACGCGATTTCTTCGAGAATTTTGGGCCGATTTTAAAAATCATTTTTATAATCGAAAGGGAAATAGATCACTCCCGAAGTGGTCCCATATCAATTTTATCTGGGTTCCGTACCTCATAAAAACAAAACGAAACCCTTATAGGATCACTTTGTTTTCCGTCTGTCTGTCTGTCTGTCAAGAACATTTATCTCGGGAACGCGTGAAGGTATCGAGTTTCAATTAAAACTACATACTCAAATCTGAGGTACCTTGGAGCTGTGAAAATAACAGCGCTCTGAATCTACGCAGTCAAAAGATATGGGCGTTTATGTTGCAAGTTTGTGCGGAACCCTCTCGCCACCCCGTCGCCGTCGTCCAGGTCATCTGCACCTCTTTATGGTTTATGCATTACGTCACATATTTATTCTGATGAACGGAACGAGACGGTTGGTTTGGTCAACAGGCGTCTCCAGGTCTGCATCGCGACTGTTCCATGCTCTGTGGTATGTTCAAATATGTAACATAATATCCTATTAAATCGGGATAATGATCGGGTGGATGACTGTTTGTTTTCGTTTTTGAATTGTTTCTTGCCTCGACTTACTAACAGACAAATATCCTAGTTGCATTGAATTCCTTTTCATTTGATTTTTAACTGACTTTAAAAAAGGGTTTTGATTTTCTACACAGTAAGTAGTAAGACCTGACTGATCCTGCTCAAACAGTTCTTAATGTATAAGTAATTAAACTTATTTCTCTGCTGTCCTCATTGTGACAAAGAGCGTACAGATAGAAGAAGAACAGTTTTCAACTATATTTACTATTGTTGCTAGTTGTTACAAAAGTTTATGAAATAAACTTGCGTTTGTAAGTGTTAGGCAGAGAGCTAGCTATTTATAAAATATTGTCATCTGTTATGAAATATACTTGGAATTTTTTATTTAGGCTCCGCTCGCACCCCATCTTGCCTCTAATTGCTTACGTGTAGCTTCTCGCCCCGTTGAATATTAGATAACCCAAATCGACACCGATTGTTAGCAAGTTACGGTTAGTTCTTAAACATAAAAACACTAGCTTTTGCCCGCGGCTTCGCTCGCGTTAAATTCGGGGTAACACAGTTCCCCTTGCGCCTTATTGATTTGTACGCTAAGTCCCTCACATTCCACTTTTTTTAAAAAAATTAGCCAATATCTACTGGTTCCCAACTATCTCTGTACCAAAATTCATCAAAATCGGTTTAGCCATTAAAGCGCGAAGAGGTAACAAACAAACAAACTCACTTTCGCTTTTATATTATTAGTAAGGATTTTTTTCCCTTTCATCTTCAAAATCGTCTTCTGGCGTTATTTATGTGTGCATAGTTGATTTCTAGGGGTCTAGAATGGCTGTTTTAGCTAAATCATAAGGTTAATAATATGAATTAAGTTACCATTCGTTAAATGGACACAAAGTGACAATTCACAGTATTAACATTTGTGTTTTGTACGGATACCCAAACAGAAGTACCAGGCAAACATGAATAAGCGAAGGTATTCGATCGATTTGATCATTAGGTGATTATTTTAAACGATAAGTTTCTCAGGTACCCAGGAAAAGAAAAAATAGAGAACACCTTGAATTTATGCTAGCCTAGTACTTTGTGGTCGAATATCAATACAATAAAATACGATATTACCGGATGAGCGAAATTACTTAATTAATAAAAACACATCAGCATTTCGCTTTCAATGAGATTGTACTCTGTGACAGTCATGTCGAAGTGTTTTTTTTTAAATAAACATCTAATCCAAAAAGCCTTAATAATAATAATAAATCGTTTATTTCAGAAACAAGTTCCATAAAAGAAAAATAAAAGTTAGAAAAATTAGTCAGCAGAAAAAAAAACATTAAATAAAATAAAAACAATCAATTAAACATCATATTAACATTAATTTGATAATAAAATAAAACAACACAAAAGCAAATAAAAATGAAAAATAATTAGTTAAAACATATAGCAGTTAAACATCTCATAAACATTTAAAACATAAAATCATTTTAAGTGGCAAACATAAAAATATTTCTGTCCAACAATAATTAAAATTATTATAAAATAATAATTAATATAATAATTATTATTATTAAATCGAATGTTTTTTTTTTATCAAACCATAGGAAATGCCGCAAGGAGCGAATAGATGCTCCAAAATATCTTTTAAACAGGCTGGCGCCCGCGGCTTCGCCAGCGTCATATCGAAAAAAAAGTAACCTGTGTTATTCCAGACCACACCTTTGTGCCAAATATTTCATCTAATATATAAAATTTCCGTGTCACAATGTTGGTTACCGTACTCCTCCGAAACGGCTCGACCGATTCTTGTATTGTATTGTATTGTATAACGGGCTGGTGTCCGCAACTCCACGTCTGAGGCGCGTATTTTCGTATTTTGCGACCGATTCTTATGAAATTTTGGGTACATATTGGGTAGGTCTGAGAATCGGCTAACATCTATTTTTCATACCCCTAAACCTCAGCGGGTGAAACCGCTGGGCACAGCTAGTATTTCATAAAGATCCGTTCAGCCGTGTTGATGTGAAAGAGTAACAAACATCCATACATCCATCCTCACAAACATTCGCATTTATAATATTAGTAGGATGTCAATTTTTTACTCGTTCCTTCGTAAGGCGCGAATTACTTTACCAAAATAATATAAAAATGAGTGGAACATTTTAATCACAAGTGGCAAGCGAAGCTTACACAGAATAACAATAAAAACCGGTAGATGATAAAAAACCGTGTTTTTCATCAATTAGCGACCTTAAGTTTATGACCGCGTGATTCGGCTTAAAAATAGTACAATGAAACAATAGATATTACTAAACTTACGTAGCCCAAAAACTAAACACTTTCAGAAAACAATACCATTGTTATGTCTATCCAAATGGTATACATTTTTTTTTTCATAAAGATGTTTTTTTTCTCGTGGCGATCTCCTAGAGTACATAAATTGTTAGGATGCTGAAAGTTTTCAATGAAATGCCTAGAATGAGGTAATTTCAAGTAGTACCCAACTACAGCTACAATTTTTTGTTTTTCTGTAGTTGCTAGTATTGCAACATCATTTTCCTGCTTTTGTCCCATTCTATTTGGGGTCGGCGCAATACGTTTTCTTCTTCCATTCTCCTCTATCAGACGTCACGGCATCATTTACTTCTTTCTCTTTCATATCATTCCTTACACAATCTATCCATCTTTTCTTTGGCCTTCCTCTCGCTCTCCGTCCATCAACATTCAGATCCATCACTCTTTTAGTCACGTGTGCATCAAAGAAAAATTAAATTTGCAACGTAACCATCAGAGCCTTTCCCAACTATCTTTTGGTCAGCTTCGAGTCCAACCGGTTACAGCTGAATACCATAATTTTACATAGAGCGACTGCCAATCTGACCTCAACAATCCAGCAGGTCACCCATCTAGAGACGAACCTAGAAAGACCAGACCCGGAACAACTACCTGTAGGTCATACAAATATTTGTTCCGTATGGGGATCGAACCCACGACACGCAGCGCAGCAGTCAATCAATCAGTCACTGCGCCAACCGTGTCGTCGTTTTGAGCACATTAGTAATATACCCAGGTGACCACCCGTTACATACCGGATCCCTCAGAAAGCACGCTTGAGCTCGGCTGAAATTTGTAGATCTTTGACAGTCGACACAGGTAGTCATTGTTCCGAAAGACTGTCAATTTGTAGATCTTTGACAGTCGACACAGGTAGTCAGTGTTCCGAAAGACTGTCAACCAGTCTTACCAATGAGCATCGTATTACCCAGTACTAACTGGATTGTGGATTCAACTGCATCTGGTAAGACTGGAAGCCGACCCCAACATAGTTGGGAAAAGGCTAGGCTGATGATGTGATTATTTCGTATATTTCTTTTGACACAAACGAACGAATCGTACCATTAAATCTTCATTTCTATCCTATATTTTAACATTCAAAACGAGACTTTAACATTAATCTGAACAAAGGAAATGAAACCCATCTACTAATAACGTTGATTTAACTTAAATACGTGGCGGGGAATACTTATGGCTGTTTTACTTTATGGCTTATAGAAGGGGTTGTAACTGTTCTGCAAATGTTTTTTTAGTAAATCCTAACTAATATCATAAAAGCGAAAGTAAGTTTGTTTGTTACGTCTTCACGCCTTAATGGTTAAACCGGACATAGGCTAACTTTTTTTCAAAAATAGTGAGAAATGAGGGAGAAAGAGGGAAGCAAAGGGAAAACTTAGCATTGCTATTACAATAAATAAGGCGCAAGGGCAAAAACAACAGATAGCAGGTACAAATCAGGAAAGGGGAACTGTGTTACCCCTGCGGGCAAAAGCTAGTCTATTTAAAGAAAACAGAAAATCACTCGCTTACTCATAAAAACATAAAATCTCAGACACTACAAGTGTTTGGAGTCTCACATTTTTCATGGGGGATCTTTTTAAGGCGTAGGTGTTCACTTAGACGAGATTTTGCAAAAGTTCTACCCTAGGAGGGTTTGGTTCGAATTCCCGTCCGTAAAAATGAGGGGGTGAAACAGGGTGAGCAAGTTTTTCCTCGGCTTTGGGCTTGAAATTTTGCATAGGCACGTTTTCACGAAATTAACTTCTAGAGCCCCCCCTGGCACAAATTTGTGCCACCAAACCCCGACCGATTTAAAACTGTATTTGTAGTAAAGATACCTCTTAAAATCAGATTACGCTTACGATAAGAGCCCGCCCGGCGGTGCTTGACGGATAGTTGACGTAAATAATGGCGGTCCTTGAGAGGTTAATAGACTACGTAATATCACGCTACGACACTGAGGAGCTGGGTAGCGAGTGAAACCGCTAGGCACAGCTAGTAATATTGATTGGATGGTCGCTTGCGTAAAGACGGTAATTACCCCATTGAAACAGTTATTATAAGGATAAAAAGATAATTTTATCCTACGTAAGTACGTAATTAAATAAAATGTTTTAATTTAATAGACAGTCTTAAGTATGAAGGTAAATCAATTATTAAGATTCATGATTTCGCAGATGTTTCAATCTTGAACTACAAAGTGATTTGAACTATTTTCAAGATAAACCAGAATACCTGACTTCTTACCTCGTTCCGTGGTTTTATTTAAAAATCGGAATAGACTATCTATCCCGGTACCAAAGACAAGACTCACTCCTTAAAGTCATTCCCAGATATGAGCGGGTGCGAATATGTTTATAGGATAAATATCTGTACTCAGAATGATTACATTATATCTCACGCCTATCAGGAACAAAAGGACCTGCGAGGGCCACTGCCTGCCGGGGTTGTGGGTGTTCGAAAAAGATACCGCGGCCCCGGAACATAAAGGCCAAAAGAAGGAACATAGGTGGATTTTAGACGGTAAAACTCTGTCGCTTCGCCCAGAGCGGGGGAAGTTATTAGATGATTTCCCATCCGTAAAAAAATGCCTTTCAAGAATGCAGTATTTATAGTTTATGTTGTGTTTTCTAAGAATATAACAGACAAGTTTAATAGACATTAATTGGTAATTAACTCTGGGAAACAATGTAAGGAGCGAAGCATGGCGAAGCGTTCCATTGTAGGTACCGTGTTATTATGGGAATAATGTAATAGTCTGAGACTCTGTAGGGAATCTAGAAATTACGTTAGTCTAGTACACTCACGAGGGAATTTTAGCGAGGAAATAGCTTTGTTATTGTGTTTATTACTAAGTATATTCCGCAAATTTAGATTTTTTTAAATCGGTTCAGTAGTTTTTGAGTTTGTTCGTTTGAAATAACTTTTAGGCATATTGCCATGTTCATAAAATAACATTTTTAACCTTACATTAAAACAGGTATAAAATAAAAACAAAAATATTTTTATTTCACATACTAAGGCCTACATGGGCACTTATAAGACGTCGAGAAAAATGCACCTTTTCTCGACGTTTTATAAGTGCCCAAGTAGGCCTGATGCTCTTTTATAGTCTGTTGTTAGTTAGTTTTAATTATTTTAGTTGTAAAACCAAATGATTTTAAAAGAGTAACCATGGAGTTTCTTGTCTTCTCCATAGGAAACGACCAACCCGAACCGTGCATCTTTTCTCGACGTTTTATAAGTGCCCATGTAGGCCTATGTGAAATAAAAATATTTTGATTTTGATTTTACAACCCCCTGGCTATGGTACCGCTGTAATCACAAATAATCCCTAATTTTGTAAACAACGCGACAGGGCTTATCTTGCTCACAGAATCTTGATTAGAATGTAATATCTTCAGGCTATGTAAAAAAAATATCATTATACGACTTCTTGGTAATAATGAAAGACATAAAGTATTATCTGTATTTTGGGGTACCTCGTTAATGGTGTGTTATTTGACACCTTATGAAATTGTGATGATATTATGGCGTTTGCTGTCTTTAGTAGGAGCACATGAGTAGATTAACGGAACAGAGACAAAGCTTCCTAAGAACGTCCAAAATTGTTACCTATTTTGGTAGGGTTGTCACAATAGGTTAAGACAAATAAAAAAAAAACATTTGTTAAATAGTTTTATTATTCAGTATGACATAATACTTTAGAAATTCTATTCTATCCTACCTCTTCACGCTTTAATGGCCAAACCGATTTTAATGAATTTTGGTACAGAGATAGTTGGGACCCTGGAGACGCACATAGGCTATTTTATTTTGAAATTGAAGAAAAGGGATAACTTAGCGTTGCTATTACAAATCAATAAGGCGCAATGGCAAATACTGCAGGTAGCAGGTACCTGCAAATCATTAAAGGGGAATTGTGTTACCCCAAATTTAACGCGAGCAAAGCCGCGAGCAAAAGCTAGTTATTGTATAGTTCAAATTGAGTTTTAGTATCTGATTGTGTACCAAATAAATACATAGGATTTAGAGCCTTTTTTGCGGATGTAAAATCATCAAATAACTTCCCCCGTTGTGAGTGGAGTGGGGGGGTGAGTGTCAGATTTTTACTGATTAAAACCCACCCATGTTCCTTCTCTTGCTCATTAGTGTTCCGGGGCCGCGGCATCTCTTCCGGGCAAACCGCAACCACAGAAGGAGTTGGGATCCTAGCAACCATTTAGTACTCGAAATTTGAAAACACTAAAACTGCCAAAATGACGTCCTAATAATGAACCCTTTTAACCGTATCCATTCTTCAGAAACATAAGAACTCTCAAGGCGACCTGAATAACATCTAAAAGCCTGAACTTCTCAAGTTTACATTCTAAGTCTTAGGTATGATAGACGTATATTTAGGTCAATCGTGAGCCTCAAGTTGAGGGGTATTAGACTACGAGTAGGGGGCGTAGGGGGGCGAACTAGGCTAAGTTAAAGCTAGGCTGACAGGCGAAGATGGAAGTAGTTGTGAGTGTTTGTAATGTGTTACTCAAACTCAAAGCATTAATTTCAATTATACCTTTACAGGTACTTTTGAATGTCAAGAAACAAAAACATTACAGACATCAACTTTTTCGTTTTTATTTTTTGGCAGTTGGTTATTCCTTTTTTGCGAAAATGCTGAATGTTTCAGCATTTTCGCAAAATTTAATTATGATGTAATGTAATGTCCCGTATGTTAATAATACCGGGGTTGCGGGTTGTTCGTAAGAGATACCGCGGCTCTGGAACTTAAAAGGCAATAGAGGGGACATGGGTGGGTTTTAGTCAGTACAAGTCAGTCGTGACTGATCATCGCATAGCTACCACGTTTTAATTAATCTATTAAACTTTTGTTTATGCTTTTACTCTGGTCGCTCTGAATGTGCTCGTTGTTCTACATCGTTCTTACTTATATCATGGGGTCTCATTGCGAAGAAAGAAAAAATTGTTCAAAAAAACCTCAATAGATGGCGTTATGTGTATTGATTTGTTTTTGTTGACCATAGAGGAGGAATGTTCTTGTTTTTAAAAATCCCCATAACACAAAAATCAGGAATAATGGGCTCCTAGTTCCAAATTTCATGATTTTTCTAAATAATATTATGGTGTTAGCTCTGGTGAGAACAATTTGTACTACGTTGTGGTTAGGTAACTCATTTACTGTTATTTCTACTAATAGATGGCGTTGTTTTCATTTTCTGAGTTTTACTACACAGCTCAATATTACCATTTACCATACCTATTTTGATAGAATGAAATAATATGAAATACAAACTATACTTTTAATAAATCTGTAGAAAGGTAAATTTTGTACATGAAATATATTTTCAAAATAACTATCAGGGGGTGATTAGTGACCGATACTGATGCCAAAAATGTAATCAGTTGGAAAAAAATTAGTGTAACGTTTTTCGGTTACGCGCCATCTTTTTCTTATCCCTACCACGCGTGATTCGAAGTATACTTTCTCCAGCGGAGTAGGGATTGGTAAATGTCTCCAATGTATTTTGCGGCCCGTTTTTTAGTTATGATGAGACCTTACCTCTGGACTTGATGGAATGACCTGAAGGTCTACTTTGGTGACTGCTACTGGAACTCCTCGACGGATTGAACTAGATGTGTCGAGTTTGGGCTCATTTTGTTAGTTATGATGAGACTTTACCTCTGGACTTGATGGAGTGACCTGAAGGTCTATTTCGGTGACTGCTACTGGAACTCCTCGACGGATGAAACTAGATAATTATGTCGAGTTTGGGCTCATTTTGTTAGTTATGATGAGACCTTCCCTCCGGACTTGATGGAGTGACCTGAAGGTCTACTTCGGTGACTGCTACTGCAACTCCTCGACGGATTGAACTAGATGTGTCGAGTTTGGGCTCATTTTGTTAGTTATGATGAGACCTTATCTTTGGACTTGATGGAGTGACCTGAAGGTCTACTTTGGTGACTGCTACTGGAACTCCTCGACGGATTGAACTAGATGTGTCGAGTTTGGGCTCATTTTGTTAGTTATGATGAGACTTTACCTCTGGACTTGATGGAGTGACCTGAAGGTCTATTTCGGTGACTGCTACTGGAACTCCTCGACGGATGAAACTAGATATGTCGAGTTTGGGCTCATTTTGTTAGTTATGATGAGACCTTCCCTCCGGACTTGATGGAGTGACCTGAAGGTCTACTTCGGTCACTGCTACTGGAACTCCTCGACGGATTGAACTAGATGTGTCGAGTTTGGGCTCATTTTGTTAGTTATGATGAGACCTTACCTCTGGACTTGGTGGAGTGACCTGAAGGTCTACTTTGGTGACTGCTACTGGAACTCCTCGACGGATTGAACTAGATGTGTCGATTTTGGGCTCGTTTTGTTAGTTATGATGAGACCTTACCTCTGGACTTGATGGAGTGACCTGAAGGTCTACTTCGGTGACTGCTATTGGAACTCCTCGTCGGATGAAACTAGATATGTCGAGTTTGGGCTCATTTTGTTAGTTATGATAAGAGCTTTACGTTACGCGTCACATTTTTCCGTTACGCGCCATCTTTTTCTTATCACTACCACGCGTGATTCGAAGTATACTTTCTCCAGCGGAGTAGGGATTGGTAAATATCTCCAATGTATTTTGCGGCCCGTTTTGAGTAGTTACATTTATGAAATCCAGGTGGCGATTGCATCGACTTCCATAAGAGCCCATGACCCGCTTTGAGTAGTGATGACTTTGACCACTAGGTGGTGTCGTGCAATTGTCATTTATTAATAGCATATCGTTTTAACGGACTTACTCCTACCACTATACTTGACCGTTTTTCCATTGCACGCTTATTTATTCCCAACGCTCTATAGTGACGTGATAAATAAAGTTTCACTTCTTACGAGTGTACGCTAGTACACGCACACTTTTTTTTATATTAAGTGGGTAAAAGCGTAGGTACTTTTATTAATTATATTATAGGTATTATTAATTAAGTACAGTAGTGATAGGTTTTTATCACAGTTTTTATTTTTAAGTGATGTAGGTATAGATAGATAGTATTGGAGAGGCGTTTTAGCTTTATTTTCATTTCGTTTTTTGTACAAAGCGCAAGGTCATCCCCACTCTGTCGTCTAGCGCCCAAGATTCGAGCCGGTAAGTATAAGTACTTACCTACTTTTGTAGTGTACCAACACAATATACAAATATTACTTAGTACCTTTTTAGTTAAGTAACAACTTGTAGATAAAATAAAAAAAATGTGTGCGTGTACTAGCGTACACTCGTAAGAAGTGAAACTTTATTTATCACATCACTATAGAGCGTTGGGAATAAATAAGCGTGCAATGGAAAAACGGTCAAGTATAGTGGTAGGAGTAAGTCCGTTAAAACGATATGCTATTGGTAAATGACAATTGCACGACACCACCTAGTGGTCAAAGTCATCACTACTCAAAGCGGGTCATGGGCTCTTATGGAAGTCGATGCAATCGCCACCTGGATTTCAAAAATGTAACTACTCAAAACGGGCCGCAAAATACATTGGAGACATTTACCAATCCCTACTCCGCTGGAGAAAGTATACTTCGAATCACGCGTGGTAGGGATAAGAAAAAGATGGCGCGTAGCGGAAAAATGTGACGCGTAACGTAAAGCTCTCATCATAACTAACAAAATGAGCCCAAACTCGACATATCTAGTTTCATCCGACGAGGAGTTCCAATAGCAGTCACCGAAGTAGACCTTCAGGTCACTCCATCAAGTCCGGAGGGAAGGTTTCATCATAACTAACAAAATGAGCCCAAACTCGACACATCTAGTTCAATCCGTCGAGGAGTTCCAATAGCAGTCACCGAAGTAGACCTTCAGGTCACTCCATCAAGTCCAGAGGTAAGGTCTCATCATAACTAACAAAACGAGCCCAAAATCGACAGATCTAGTTTAATCCGTCGAGGAGTTCCAGTAGCAGTCACCAAAGTAGACCTTCAGGTCACTCCATCAAGTCCGGAGGGAAGGTCTCATCATAACTAACAAAATGAGCCCAAACTCGACACATCTAGTTTCATCCGTCGAGGAGTTCCAGTAGCAGTCACCAAAGTAGACCTTCAGGTCACTCCATCAAGTCTAAAGATAAGGTCTCATCATAACTGACAAAATGAGCCCAAACTCGACACATCTAGTTCAATCCGTCGAGGAGTTCCAGTAGCAGTCACCGAAGTAGACCTTCAGGTCACTCCATCAAGTCCGGAGGGAAGGTTTCATCATAACTAACAAAATGAGCCCAAACTCGACATATCTAGTTTCATCCGTCGAGGAGTTCCAGTAGCAGTCACCGAAGTAGACCTTCAGGTCACTCCATCAAGTCCAAAGATAAGGTCTCATCATAATCATAACTAACAAAATGAGCCCAAACTCGACATATCTAGTTCAATCTGTCGAGGAGTTCCAGTAGCAGTCACCAAAGTAGACCTTCAGGTCATTCCATCAAGTCCAGAGGTAAGGTCTCATCATAACTAAAAAACGGGCCGCAAAATACATTGGAGACATTTACCAATCCCTATTCCGCTGGAGAAAGTATACTTCGAATCACGCGTGGTAGTGATAAGAAAAAGATGGCGCGTAACCGAAAAACATTACACTAAATTTTTTCCAACCCCGATAAAGAAGTTTCACTTCAAATATTCTACACACTCTCAGAGTCTGTTAAAAAATAACTCCCTGCTTAAAATCATCTATTTTGCAGCAAATATCATTTCAAGAGCTATTTCGATATTATAATCATCTGCCTAGCCTTTTCCCAACTATGTTGGGGTCGGCTTCCAGTCTAACCGGATGCAGCTGAATATCAGTATTTTCTAAGGAGCGACTGCCTATTTAACCTCCACAAGTTGTGGAGGTTAGGTTAGGGTTGTGGATCACAACCCAGTTAGTACCTACTGGGTAATACGATACCCCTTGGCAAGACTGGTTGTCAGACTTTTGGGGACACTGACTACCTGTAACGACTATCAAAGATCTACAAATGACAGCCGGGACCAACGGCTTAACCTGCTTTCCGAGGCACCGAGGAAACTCGGTATGTAACGGGTGGTCACCCATCCACAGACCGCCCTAGGCAAGCGCGGCTTAACGACCGACCCGAGCGGCTGCTATTATTTAGCCACGAGCTCCTCTATTCGCTATTTCGATAATATTATAAATAACTTTGATTGACTTAAATACTTGATAATTATCATAATTTGCGTTAACGTTTACGCTGAACCTAACAAATAATAACTAATTCTACCGAAATACATGTAGCTATACCCCACGCACGCCTCAGATAATATAATAGTAGGCATGAAAGAACGTGAATTTATTAATGGCGATTGCCGAGTGACTGTCGACGTAAGCTTCAAGGTCAAAGGGTTATTATATACCTTAGTTTACAGTACAAAAGTACAGTTTGGTTTTATCGCCATCTATTGGTTCTCTGTAAAATAAACTGAACATGAGCTATCGCTGCAAGCACCATCTAGCGCCGTTGTGAGTAAAAAAAAATAGCCCGGATAGCCCGAAGAAATCACGAAGTTACGGCGGTCACGTTTCTTTGTATGAGATGGAGTATCTGTACGCTAGTATTATATTATCTGTGCTTATATGTATAATCTCAACATGAATGATGTATCCATGATTTTGTAAAATAATATGATTTAAAAGAGTGTCCATGGATTTTTTTGCCCATTCTACTCCATAGAGATCTACGCTTTGGAATGGGCAACTACAATACTTTCACAAGTTACATTCAAAAATGGTCTAATTGAAATAAATGCTTTAAATTGGAGTTTGAGTGACAAGTCTGACACTACGCCCCGCTCCGCCCAAAGCAGCGGAAGTTATTTGATGATTAACCGTGCGCAAAAAAAGTGTTACTAATAACCGGCACGGTTGGCGCAGTGGCTGAGCGATCGACCACTGCGCTGCGTGTCGCGGGTCGATTCCCACACGGAACAAATATTTCAATGGCCTACAGATAGTTGTTCCGGATCTGTCTGTTTGTGTATGTGAGTTTAAATGTTTGTAAACACACCCACGATACAGCGAAATTCCTAGAGTGGGGCAACGGTTTAAAAAAAAAACCCATAAAGATACTTCAAAACACAGCATAATATAATATCCTCATGTAGAACATTATATCATACCGCAAAAGACAGTTATTACATCTCTTTTGTCTTCGTGAATTCGCGATGCGGGAACCATCATTTCCTTGCACGCTGCACAGTGGGCTGCTTGCCAAAAACGTTACACAAAATTCGTGACGTCAAATGTGCGTTGGAGAATTTTTCACGAAACTTGAATTTTGGATGGAATATGAATGACATGGGACTTCGGAGTGACCCAGTTCGCTTATTGTTTTCTGCAAACGTGTTTTTGGTGACCAAGTTTTGTTTGTGATTTTTTTCTGCGATGGGAAGAATTTATATTCTTTATCAAGAAGGCTTGAACATACTTTGTTAAATCAAATAATTTTAAAAAGCAACCATGGAGTTTCTTGCTGGTTCTTTTCCATAGGAAACGACCAACCCAAACCGTGCACCTGCCAATGGCCATTTAAGCATATGTGAATTTAAATACTTTGATTTTGAATACATACCTGTAGATTAATACTTGGATTAAATTTTCTTTTTTTTTTAAATACAGTAAATCTGAAATATCTGATTGCATCTTCAAGTGAATTAATAAAAAAAAGAAAAATGGCCGCTGTCTGCTGCATAGATAAATATGCAGCAGACAGTGGCCATTTTTTTTAATCCTTACTAATATTATAAAAGCGAAAGTGAATTTGTTTGTTTGTTTGTTAACTCTTCACAACAATTATCAAAATTCGAAATTTATCAAAATCGGTTTAGCCATTTAGCTAAACCGATTTTGATAAATTTTGGTACAGAGATAGTTGAGACCCTGGAGACGGAAAAGGGCTAATTATTTTTTTTTAATTGAGAAATGTGGCAGAAAGAGGGAAGAACAGGGAAAAATTAGCGCCTTTACAATCAATATGGCGCAAGGGCAAAAACTACAGGTAGCAGGTACCTGCAAATCAGGAAAGGGGAACTGTGTTACCCCGAATTTAACGCGAGTGAAGCCGCGGGCAAACGCTAGTAATATTATAAAAAAAGAAAGAAAATGTTCATTTGTTTGTTCCAAATAGAACCAAAAGTACAGGATAAATTTCAAAAAAATCCGTCAATAGAAAGCAAAATTATCAGGAAGTAACATAAGTTATATATCATCAAGCTATGCCCCTTAGGAGCGGAGCAGCGAGCGAAACCATTGAGCACAGCTAATCATCTATAAAGTTTTGCTAGCCAACTTAAATAGACCCAGTACAGGTAACTTCAGATTAAGCCCATCCAATCACCTATATTGCTTTACCACATAGTTTCTAAGACAAGTCTGTAGGTCTGGTAAATATTCTCCTGCAAGCAATTAAGTAGAAGCCACTAGGGAAGCTCTCCCAGAATGAGACAGGACTTAAGGGGAGGCTTGTCCGGACTGGTCTCAAGGGACATCTGTATACAGGCTGGTAAGTGTTTGGATAACCGTTAAAGTTAGACAAGTAATGAAACTTGATTGTTTTTTAGTTTCCGTAACTCAAAAGGAAGAAATGGAGACCTTATTGGATCCCTTGTTGTCAGTCTGTCAAGACCCTTCATTCTGGGGAACGCGCGGAGGTCTGGAGTTGTGCTGTGAAAATCAAATCTCTAAGTCTACACAGTCAAAAAATATGGCTGTTTAAGTCTCAAGTTTGTACTCAACCCTCCCTTTTTTAAACAATGGGGAAGGTTTGTTAAAGCTTATAGTATCAATAAACGTATACAAAATGGAATGATTACAAACAAAATGTTAATTTGAACTGTATCCTAAACATATAGAATATAATTATTCTGAGTCCTCAAGTACGTCACAAATAAATGTATATGCAATTGCAATTTGTTTTTTCAATGTATCCTTCACCTATTACATAAAATTCGTCCCTCAATTGAACAGAAATATTAAAGTAAACAACACTACCATTGAACCTACAATTGAACACTCTGTATACTAAAACCACTTCATTACCTGTGGCGAACGGACTTGTTGAAAATCTACATTATTTAGATTGCTCGCACTAGGGTTGGCATCCATTAAAATGTGTCTTTACATAATGGAAGGGTAGGAGAGATGCTCGCATACAAGGTATTCAGTAGATCACACAAATAAGTTTTTCTTTGCCATTTACAAGTTGATCCAAGACAGTTATTTTGTCTCTGGGACTTCGTCAAGCTTCATTGCCTCTGCTGCTCTCTGCTTTTCTGGTGGTCACTACTGTTGTTTTCGTTTTCAGGAGTTGTAATGATTTGCGAATGCTGTGACGGGATTGTTACGATGATTGTGTTAACTGTTCATGGCTTAATGCCAAAATTTTTAAACCAGCAGCCTTTGGGCTAATCATACCCAAAATTCAACCAATGCCCTGTGAGCATAATATTATAATGTCTTTAGGGTGCTGTTGAGGCTTCCACCCTATTGTATTGCGTCCGGTGCGGTCCGGCGTCGATGATGAGCAGAGTGGGAATAAGTAACAACAACATTCCAAAGGTGTTTGCCGAAAGGCTGGATGGGGCTACCATGAGTAGGTTTATCAAACTACATGCTTTACATGGGCCTTGATGATTCCATCTGTTTTCTTTGTTCTTTACGTAGGTACTAACATTATTTTAATGATAATATAATCCATAACACAATGTTGGCCAATATAGTCTGTAAATAAACGATTGTTATTTTTTTATAATTGTCTCAACTAAAAAGTAATCAAACTCTTTTTATTCTAAGACATTCGTGACATTTGTTTTAAGTTTTCGAAATGGCAACCCTAGCAGGGCCAAAGTTACATACTTTGTATATTCCAAAGTTTATTTGTCTGTATATTCGTAACTAGGGACGTACCTACATGTTTAGTTTGTATCTCGGTTACGTAAATATGTAAAAGATGTTGATTTTTATTTACATCTCTTTTTGGAGATTGTTTGTGTACGTTACAAAACAATTCTGAAAGTGTAAGAAAATGAATGAGTAAGTTCCAAAACAATTCTGAAAGTGTAAGCAAATGAATGAGTAAGTTCCAAAACAATTCTAAGTGTAAGCAAATGAATCTGAAAAAGTACATACAGCGACCAAACAAACTATACGAAACGAGTCTATACGGATTTCTTATTGTACTGGAAATTAATACTAAGCGAGGCTATGTTATAATGGAAAAGTATATCTTGATGTGCCGCCGTGTGTAATTGAATATTTTGATTTGAATAATTGAATTTCTGCTTAAATCTGAACTTCCGCTTTTTTACTGTTTATAATAAGGACATCTCGGGATATTTTCATGCCATTCATATAATATCTAGCATTTTCCCAACTTTCTTAGGGTCGACTTCCAGTCATACTAGATACAGCTAAAAAACAGTATGTAACATAGAGCGACTGTATCTTTGATCTCCACAACCCAGATAGTACCGGGTAATACGGAACATCTTGATAAGACTGGTTGACAGCACATTTCATAATCTTGTGATAATGGAGCGACTGTTTCTCCGACCTCCACAGCACAGATAATACTGGGTAATACGGTACACCTTAATAAGACTGGTTGTTGGTACATTTCTATGTCTTGTGATAATGGAGCAACTGTCTCTCCGACCTCCACAACCCAGATAGTACCGGGTAATACGGAACATCTTGATAAGACTGGTTGACAGCACATTTCATTGTCTTGTGATAATGGAGCGACTGTCTCTCCGACCTCCACAGCCCAGATAATACTGGGTAATACGGTACACCTTAATAAGACTGGTTGTTGGTACATTTCTATGTCTTGTGATAATGGAGCAACTGTCTCTCCGACCTCCACAGCCCAGATAGTACCGGGTAATACGGAACACCTTGATAAGACTAGTTGACAGCACATTTCTATGTCTTGTAATAATGGAACAACTGTCTCTCCGACCTCCACAACCCAGATAGTACTGGGTAATACGGTACACTTTAATAAGACTGGTTATCCGCCATCTTTTTGTGTGTTGTGATACAAAAAAAATATTACAGTTCGTGCGACAGAGTTCGCTTCCACCTCGTTTACTTTTTCTACTTTTCATGCATTATTCATTAAATGTTAGAAAATGAATCTAAAACTCTCAGTTTCTGATCAAAAGTATCGATTTGATTATCCCCAAAGTGTGCTTTTGTTCAATTTTGGGTGTAAACTGTAGCCTAGAAATTAAATTGCGTTGGGATTTTGGGAAATGTTCTGGCTTGTAACGACACAATATCGCGTTCATTCCCGTTTCCAATAACAGGTAACAATTCGCTACACCCAAACGTTTAGGACGTTAGCGAAGACATTATATTAGAATGTTAATAATGTAATATGAAATATTATTAGGAACGTTCTGGTATTATAATCTTCAACATTTTATTGGTAGGTTTAGTTAAGTTAATATCAATTTTACCAACCGACTTCAAAAAAGGAGGAGGTTCTCAATTCACTGTATATTCTTTTTGTATATTTGCTGCGTTCATTAGTTATAAAATACCAGCCAAGAACGTGCCAGAATCGCGCACCGAGGGTTCTATAGAAACTGGGGACATATCTTTTGAGTGTGTAGACTTAGAAGGTTGATTTTTTCACAGCACAAAAGGACCACAGTCTTGTATTTATGGTTTTAATTTGAAAGCAATACCTCCACGTGTTCCCTAGATAAAGGGTCTTGACAGACAGATAGAGACAGACGGACAAAAAGGGATCCTATAAGGTTTCCTTTTGAAGTATGGAACTCCAAAAACGTACTATACGCATAATAACTCTCCAAAAGACCTTGGTCTTAAACTTAAAGTAACTCTTTACTAAACGGAATGAAGGTAATATATTGTTCTAATTCCGAGGAGGGTAGTTTGCTAATATATTTCGTTGACTACCTTCTACCCTTTTTTATGTTCAATAATGGCGCTCTCCTGATGGCCCGTCGTTGTAACTTTAGCTACATATCGTGCTGAGTTACTTCAACTATTACGTAGATAGTTACGTTTTGAACTTGACTAGCTTCGGAAGGTGACTTTGTTCGTGTGAAATTCGTGTGTTATTATTATGCCATGGAAACTATTGAAAATATGTGGTAGGTAGATAAAGTTTTTGCTTATTAAGTTTCTAAGATAAGCGAAGCGTATGTGACTAAAAGAGTCATAGATGAATGTTGTTTGACGGCACGGTTGGCGCAGTGGTTAAGCGATTGACTGCTACGCCGCGTGTCGCGGGTTCGATCCCCGTACGGAACAAATATTTGTGTGACTGACAGATAGTTGTTCCGGGTCTGGCTGTTCGTGTATGTTATTTTAAATGTTTGTAAACGCATCCACAATACAGGAAAAAATCCTAGTGTGGGGCAAAGTTTAAAAAAAAAACAATTTTGATGTATGGAGAGGAAGAGGAAGACCAAAGAAAAGATGGATGGATTGTGTAAGGAATGATATGAAGGAGAAAGAAGTAAATGATGCCGTGACGTCTGATAGGGGAGAATGGAAGAAGAAAACGTGTTGCGCCGACCCCAAATAGAATGGGACAAGGTCAGGAAAATGATGAAGTTTCTAAGACGTTAAGCTGGCAATGTAGTTAATTGTATAAGTAAATTTAACGTTACAAACAAACAAACTCACTTTCGCTTTTATTATATTATAGTAAGGACTATTGTGAAGATTCATCAAAATCCATGCAGTAGTTTTTTGCGTAAAAGAGCAACAGATATACTAACATACATCCTCACAAACACTTTTAAAATATTAGTAGGATTACAGTTCATTCACTTATACATACCTACACGCAAAGCCACAGAGAGTACGTTTCACTTTTTAAACGTTATAAAACAACCTCAACTTGTTTTCATAACCACGAAATTAAAAGTTAAATGAACGAATAATTTTAAATCCTATGACACCAAATAACTCCAACTCGCGCGTATTTTTTATTAAGAGCCTCAACGCACTGTGGGCGAAATGCCAACGATTCCAGACATAATAAATGGCACTACGAATAGAATTTACGTTCGTATTTTGTATAAGTCTTTCTCTAACAGATGTTTGTGTCCAGGATTTGTTCCGAGTAGCAGCACTGGGCGATGTTTTTAATATTTACCTGTAACAAAGAGAAATAACATGTTGTTAATTTTATTGTTGGTTATAATTAGAACGAAAGAAAATTTCGTTTATTCAGCACTAGCTTTTGTCCACGGCTTCGCTCGCCTTAAATTCGGGGTAACCCAGTTCCCCTTTCCTGATCTGCAGGTACCTGCTACCTGTAGTTTTGGCCCTTGCGCCTTATTGATTGTAATAGCAAAGCTAAGTTTTCCCTTTTTTTCCTTCTTTCTCCCTCATTTCCCACTTTAAAAAAAGCCTATATCAAGTAGCCTATGTCCGTATCTCTGTATCAAAATCGGTTCAGCCATTAAGGCGTGAAGACGTAACAAACAAACTTACTTTCGCTTTTATAATATTAGTAAGGATTATTAAATACAAATAAAACAGGAACACCTCAACATTAGACTAAATAAAATAAATAATGCCAAAAGGGCCTCAGCTCAGCATAATGCCAGATGGCAACACAAGGCCGCCACCTGACTTAGTACGCGAAATGCGTGAAAAAGAAACCGCATCTATTTTCCACATTATGATGTATGCCAAAAACATCTTAACTAAATAATAGTTATACCGTGTGGAAGACTATTTTAGAAAAACGTTCAAATCCGGAAACATTCCTTAAATACCATCGCTCCCTACATTTTCAAACTATTGTGTTTAAAAATAGATAAACTGACTCCAATGATCTTATATTTTTAAGTATACTTATGGTCTAAGAATCCATTTCCAGCCAGCAAAGCTGACTTAAAAGAAAAAAAAACGAATGAAACTCAAAGTCCAGCCCACAGTGCGCCGTGGCAGTTTTAAATAAAATCCTTTGCCAATTTAAATTTTAACACAGCCCACTGTGCAACATAATCACTTTCTGAGGCAAAAAAACTTTGCTGTTTATTGTAACAAATATTGTCAATGTAACGTTAGTATATACACAGCCCATTTTCAGGAAATGTATCTCAGGAAACGAGATGAGAATATAGTAAATATTTTATAAGACATAAACAGTGAATTTACAAACGTTAAGCTCCATGTAAGGGAAAGCTAAGTAGTCAAGATGTTGGCCGATTAGCCTAGCCAATAAGCACACAAAATTTAGTACAAATCGGTCCAGCCGCGTTTCGGAGGAGTTTGCTAACAAACACTACGACATGAGGATTTTATATATCCTTACTCTTATTCTTACTTAGTTTTATAAAAGTGAAAGTGAGTTTGTTACGTCTGCACGCATAAATGGCTAAACCGATTTTGATGAATTTTGTTACAGAGGTAGTTGGGACCCTGGAGACAGACATAGGCTAAAAAAGTGAGAAAGGGGGGAGAAAAAGGGAAGAAAAGGGGAGAGAAAGATTTTTTTTTTCAATCATCACGCGGGTTAAAGTTAGCGTTGGCCAAAAGTAACTATGCCATTCGGAGGAAGTCGCGGGCGAAAGCTAGTTATACTATATTTTATGCAACCAACAAAAATATGTATACAGTGTTGTCTCAATCGTTTCCTATACTTCCGCTTTCGTCGGGACATTTCCTTCATTCCTCGGCCTCACATTCAAAGTATTTAGTAGAAATATTTAATTAAAAAGCCAGGTCGTTATCAAGTTGGTATTGTTTCACAAATAGTAACCAAACCACACAATGGCGTCTATATATTTTAACTAAAGGTCATTAGTGAGTATTCGTCTTCTCCTGAATAGTGCTATTGTTGTGCCAAAGTTCGCGTTTAGTTTTTTATTTGGCCGTCATTAAGCGTCGCGTTAGGTAGTGGGAAGTGCTGCCATTAGGGTGAATGGTAACTGCGCCTATTAATTCCAATGGTTTTTGCAAAAGTATAATTTTAGTTGTTTATCAATAGAAGACAAAGATAATTTTTACAGCTAGCTTCAAGTTTGAATATCTTTTGGTATCGATTATTCAAAGCGCAAATGAACGGTGAGCAATGGGTAGCTTACCGTCCGTCTAATGACGACAGGCCGTGTCGCCGGCGCGTTAGTGTTCCACGCAAAGCAGTGGGGCCTGCCAGGGCCTCCGCCTGCCGGGGTTGCGGGTAGTTCGAAAGAGATACCGCGGCCCCGGAACATAAAGGGCTATAGAAGGAACATGAGGGGTTTTAGTCAGCACAAGACTGACACTCTCTCCGCTCCGCCCAGAGCGGGGAAAGTTATTTGACATTTTTGGTTCTATTTAGCTATAATATCTTCATAATAGACTAAGAACCGAACTTTCAATCTCAGTTTTTTTTTTAAAGAACCTATCAAGTAGGAGGAAAATCACAAAATATAAGTCACGTTATACGATAATAAATCATTGGGGGTAGCTCAAGTTTTTTTTGTTCTCCCCCTTTTAGATATGGTTCACAGGGTTGTAAGTAACCCTTTTAACGTTTTTTTTTTATCGATAATAGAAACATTGTACTGTTATAGTGTGACGGGTTTTTTAATATCAAACTAGCTTTTGCCCGCGACTTTTTTGCTTGCGTTTTAGTTGACAAGTCACACCGGTACATCCTAATTTGAAACTCAAAGACAAGGTTGCTTCCCGGTAGGGTGATGTTGGAACTGTAACATAGGATTGAATTTTTGTGATAAGATTACCAGAAATGCCTTGTCTAATATTATAATTAACACTTGACACGGGATATTTATCATCTTTATTATTTGTTTCGAGTTTCCGATACTAGTTAGTTAACATCCACCCACAATAACTTCAGTTCATCCGTGATCATGGTGTTTGCAACATCGCCGAAATATCGGCAAGTAATTAATATTGGTAAGTTGCAGCTTTTTAATAATTTACATAGGCGGGGGATAGGGGAATTAGCACCAAGGACATAATATATAGATAACACTTCGCGTGCCCAACTTACAAACAAAAATCGCAAGCAGCTACTTTCGCGCTCAGTCTGCATCGGTGTGCCACTAGTCGGACATCAGCAGGATTACCATGACATCTCTTATAGCAGTTTTTATTCCTGTGTGAGAAAGAGATGGTGCTAGACACCCTGTATAGCTCTGTCTCTTTCTCTCAGTGGAATAAGTTCTGCTTTAAGACGTCATGGTAGGGTAGCAGATATCAAATTTAAAATGGTTAATTGCGTGTAACGAATAGACTAGTTTAAAAAAAAGTATTAGGCCGTCTTTTAAATTATTCAAAAATAAGGGACACGTATTTTTTTATTTGTAAATTAAAATAAAAATGACTGAATAACTTTAGTGGGCTGCATCTTTGTCATTTTTGGTCTAATTTACAAATAAAAATCCCATCCGCAAAAAATAAAATAACAATAGCTTAAAAAATACGTGTCCCTTATTTTTGAATAATCTAAAAGACAGACTAAATAGAATGTAATTACTTTGACCCTGGAAACTACTCTATTGTAAAAAACTGTCGTCAACCACTAAAAAGACGTCATATCACTAAAATATAGTGCATGAGACGTCATAGTAGGTAAAGACTTAAAAACCATATTTCCAACGACTAGGTCATAATTTTCATTTCATTATTTATGTATTTTATGATCACCTCCTGAATTTTGACGAGGGCGAGAATGCAAAACTACACTTTGTATACAAATCGGAGAAGATTTTTTTTACGTCTAAACTTTTTTAGGAACCTCCTATTCTTGGTTGCCTCTACACCTTTAAATCCGGTCATGTTCAAGCACATTATTTCCTATATAAACACACTAGTTTACAATTCAATTTAATCGCAAGTTCTCCGATAGTGCACTACTACATCAGCCTGTATCAACCTGTTCATTCAGGAAAACCGCCAATTTCCTTTGAAACCGCCCTTCAGAGCAAATTAATAAACGCTCCGACTCCTGCATACAAGGTTTGCCTGAGACATTTTGAACCGTTTAGTTTGCAGTGAACGATATAATGTAGAATGACGACAAACCAGTCGGGAGTAAATGATGCCGTGACGTCTGATAGGGAAGAATGGAAGAAGAAAACGTGTTGAAGCCGACCCCAATATATGTAGTTGGGAGAAGGCTCGGCAAATGATGACTTCAGCTATAATATGAAACCAGATGTCTAAAATCAGAAATTCGAAGTCATGTGACATTTCGGCGGGACGGATGGCGCAGTGGCTGAGTGATCGACTGCTGCGTGTCGCGGATTCAGCAAATATTTGTATGAAATGGTAGTTGTTTCGGGTTTGGCTGTTTGTGTATGTGAGTTTTTATGTTTGTAAACGTACCTCCGATACAGGAGGAGTTCTAAGCAAAGGTTTATTTAAAAACAAAAATAAGTAACGGCCCCCTATTACACAAAGAGAGCCAAGTTCGTCTCTGGTGATGCTTAGTTAAATAAACTGCTACTTCTATCTTATCTATGGTGTGGTTGGGCGTGGCTAAAGCAATTACCGTGAACGTAATTAGGTACCTATGTCCATGCTACATCGATTAATTTGTTAGCGATTGCTACTGAATTTATTATTTTGATTATGCTCCATTAAAAACTGGTTTAAAATTACGGCGTGCATCGCTTCGCTGATGTTCCGCACGCGTGGGAGTGCTAACGCCATCCTGAACGTGCTCAGCCAGTGCTTGTGCCTGGGGCCCTAGAGGGCGGCAAATACTTAAATTAATTTTGTTATGTGTATTCTTAACATAGCTTTTAAGTCATACTACTAACAATAATATGGGCTAAATATGTCTGAAATAAAAAGATTTAATTTTTATGATTTTATAAACAAAGAACCACAGATCAAACACGATATAAATAACAAACATGGTAAATATCCCGTTTCAAGTGTTAATTAAGAACCACAGATTTGTGTACATAGTTTTAATTTCATCTCGATACCTCAACGCGTTACTAAGATAAAAAATAAAATATATTTATTTCAGGCATAGTCCACAGTTAACATATTCAATTAAAATTACACATTAAATAAATACAATAGAATTAATTAGACACAAACTACATTCATTTAATTAAATACAGGGTCTTGACAGACAGACAGACGCACTATAAAGTGATCCTATAAGCCTTATAGGATCACTTTATAGTGCGTCTAATCGGAAAATTAAATTAAAATTAAATCGGAACCCTTATAGTATGAGGGTTCCGATTTTTACTTTTGCGATACAGAATCCTAAAAACCATCTAAACCCTAGATGGGAACTTCTTTTGCAAAAATTAAATTCATTAAAGATTACAATGCTACCGTTTAATCGATATTTATGAAGTCTTTAATAATTACTTCCTGGTTCTTGTCATACAATCATGAGATACTTATCTTGGGCAAATTCACATAGAATATATTATACATGGTACATAATACTGTATTTTTATGTATATTTATTGCTTATGTTCGAAACAGATACCGCGGCCCCGGAACGTAAATAGCAATAGAAGGAACATGGGTGGATTTAGTCAGTAAAAGTCTGACATTCCCCCCCGCTCCGCCCAGTGCGGGAGAAGTTATTTGATGATTTCCCACCCAAAAAAAAACAAACAATCAAACTCACTTTCGCTTTTATAATATAAGTAAGGATGTCCAGTCTTAAAATCTTTTAAATCTCTGTTCATAACCTATTTATAAACTAAACTCCCATCATAATTAATATGCGGTACCCCGCATCACACTAACATACCAGATACTCACAATCCAGCCCAAAAAATCTTGCCTTCTAATAAAACTTGACTTTTTCCAAGTTCAGCCAAACTTCGTCGCTTACATGTCGTTAGGATAGCCCACACATGTTGCGGTCACGAACTGAACTAGCAAAGAATGATAGTTGGCACAACTTGCGCTGATTACTGTACAAGCGTTTATAGTGCGGGGTTTGACCTAATTGTGTTGATGTTGTCTTTGTGTTTTGGAGTGAAAATGTGGGAACATTTTTGTATCAGTTCGAAGATACTTTTTTCGGATGGGAATTCATCAAAGAACACTTCCCCCGCTCTGGTCGGAGCAGGAGGGAGTGTCAGATTTTTACTGATTAAAACCAACCTATGTTCCTTCTTTAGCCCTTTATGTTCCGGGGCCGTGGTATCTTTTTCTCTTTCGAACAACCCGCAACCCCGGCAGGCGGTGGCCCTGGCAAACCCAGATACTTGCTGATACATATCATTACTGTGGCCTCTTTACATACTTAGTTTATAATGAACTTACTTCCGCTGTCTGTTCGCCTAGCTAGATCGTCTTCTTTTTTTTAAAAAAAAAATACGTGTGGCACTCAGGGACTGCCGCGGTAAACTCAAACTCAAACTCAAACTCAAAGCATTTATTTCAATTAGACCATTACAGGCACTTTTGAATGTCATAAAAACAAGAACAAAAAAATGATGCTGCTACAGTCCCAGTCACAAGACATAATAACTTATGAAAGTACTGTAGTTGCCCATTCCAAAGCGTAGATCTCTATGGAGAAGAATGGGCAAGAAACTCCATGGACACTCTTTTAAATCATAATATTTTATAAAATCATGGATACATCATTCATGGTGAGATTATACATAATGTGAGAACGATGTAGAAAAAACGAGAAAAACGAGCACATTTAGAGCGTCCAGAGTAAAAGCAATAATTAGCAAGAGTTTAATAGATGAATTAAAACAAACCGTGGTAGCTAAGAGATGACCAGTCCCAACTGACAGCGCCCGTTCACGAACATGACGTATGGATCAGCCCCATTCAGCTCGACCATTTTGAAGGGAGCTAAATGACCCGACACACCCGCCACCATCAGCGAGACATTTAAGTGAGCATGACAATCTCTCAACCACCAGGGCAACCGTCGAGTCAATAAAATTACATAGTACTCACACATGGGCATTACAATTATACAATATTAGGAAATTGAGTCTATACAATGCAAAGATAGTCTTACAATCTTCTTCAGCTGCCACAATAACTTCAGACGCTGATTAATTAATTTGCCCCTATGGTTGTGGAGCAGGACCGGCATTGAGCCAAGCATTTATATCATTAATGTAATCCCCCAACTTATAGTATGCTTGCCTACATAGTGTGCGTTTAATACAAGATTTAAACTTCGATTCATTCAGTTGTAGGATGTGTGGAGGTATTTTATTGTAACATTTTAAACAGTACCCCATAAAAGAGGAGTCTACCTTAGCTAGCCTGAAACCTGGCTGAACCAGTTGGTCCCTATTTCTAGTATTATAGTGATGTCTGTCACTTCTCTTACTAAATAGATGCAGATTTTTCCTAACGTACATGATGTTTTCATAGATGTATTGACAAGGTACTGTCATGATGTTAATTTTTTTAAACAGTTCTCTTAGAGAATCGCGCCTACGTAGATTATACATGGCTCTGATGGCTCTTTTCTGCAGAATAAATATAGACTCAATGTCTGCAGCCCGTCCCCAAAGTAAAATACCGTATGACATTATACTATGAAAATAACTAAAATAGACTAGTCGCGCGGTATCTACATCAGTAAATTGACGGATTTTTCTTACAGCATATGCTGCTGAACTCAACCGTCCTGCAAGAGATGTTAAATGAGGACCCCATTGTAGCCTCGAGTCGAGTGTGATACCTAAGAAAACAGTTTTATTGACAAATTCTAGTTTCTCTTGATTTAATACTATGTCACAATCACTACTTTTGACGTTTGGTAGAGCGAATCTTATGCATTTCGTTTTTTTTCCATTCAATACTAAGTTATTAGCAGTAAACCAATTATGGACCTGCAATAGGGCGTTATTTAGGTCGTCAAGATTCGTGGTACGTCTATTTACCTTAAATATTAAAGAAGTGTCATCAGCGAACAACACCATTTGGGGTTGATTTTCAAATAAATTGGGTAGATCATTAATATATACTAAAAAGAGGAAAGGGCCCAATATAGAACCTTGTGGTACACCCATTTTAACTTTTAAACCCATTGAATTAACGCCATTAATTTGAACTTGTTGCTGTCTATCATTTAAATACGATTTTACTAAACTGAGCGCAAGTTTATCTAAACCGTAATGCTCAAGTTTTAAAAGCAGGGTTTCATGATTAACGCAATCAAATGCCTTCGTAAGGTCACAGAAGATTCCTATTGCATCTTGTGCCTCTTCCCACGCAGTAAATATGTGTTTCATTAAGGTGACACCGGCGTCAGTCGTACAACGTCCTTTGGTGAAACCATACTGCTTTTCATGTAAGATTTTATTGGTGTTAAAATGGTTGAGCAATTGATTTAGCATTATCTTTTCAAACACCTTGCTGAGAACTGGCAAAACGGATACGGGCCTATAGTTGTTAGTGTCTTTACTGTCCCCGGATTTAAAAAGCGGTATTACCTTGCTGTATTTCATTAGATCCGGGAAAACCCCTTGATCCACGCACAAATTAAATATTAAGGCTAAATACGGTGCTATAGTCTCAATAATGGCGGTACAAGCTTTGATGGACATACCCCAGAGATCTTCGGTTAATTTGACCTTGATTTGCTTAAAAGCTTTAATGACTGATAAGGGGTTTATATGCTTAAATTCAAATTGAATCGGGCAGGCTGGAACGTTCGCCTTTAATAAATCCTTAGATAGCAAGGGCGAGGAATTTAAGGTCTCTGTAGTCTTATGTGGGATATTGGTAAAGAAATTTACAAATTCCTGAGCAATGTCATTATTATTGCTCACGAGGCCACGTGAGGTTTCTAACGTAAAATCATTTCTTGTTTTTTTATTTCTATTTGTTTCATTGTTGATTATTTTCCAAACCGTTTTTATTTTATCATCGGCTGATTTAATTTTGTTGCTAATGAATAAGGATTTGGCAACTTTACAAGAGTTTTTAAAAATTTTCGAATAAGTGGCAACATATTCATTAAAAGTTTTTGTGTTGATGTAAGGCTTAAGGCCATACAGCTCAAACAATCGTTCCCTACTTTTCCTAATACCTTGTGTAGCCCAATCACTGAAAATAAACTTCTGGCAAATAGTTTTTGTTTTTATTTTTAATGTATTATTGAACTCTGTGTGCACTACTGAAAAGAATTCATCATACCATTTATTTACATTGTTTATATGGCCCGGAAAACTTAACTTGCTAATTAAATTATTATTAAATCTATCTAAGTTGCTGGCTGCCATTTGTCTAGTCTGTATTTGAATTTTTTGAATTTTTATGTTGGACGCGAAAGTAACGTACTGGCCGCTATGATCTGAAGGAAGGTAATTAACAATGAATTTATCTAAATAGTCGCAGCAACAAAACACATTATCAATACACGTAGCGGTGTTTGTGGTAATTCGGGTTGGTTCTGAAAACACATTTGACAAATTAAACGATTTAAAGAGACTTAAAAATCTACTGCTATTTGCATTTTCCTCTAAGATATTGACATTAAAGTCACCACAGATAATTATTGGTTTATTACCAGTTACAAGTTTTGCTAAAGCATCTTCCATTACTGATTCAAAAATAGAGTAATTTAGATAATTTGGGGGTCTATAAACGCACACTATTACATGCTTATCTAGCTCAACACAAGACAATTCAATGCTGTTTTCAACCGAAAGATCAACTATATCATTACGAGTCTTACATTTAATACAATTTTTAACTAAGATTAGTGATCCCCCACGCAACTTAGATTTCCGGTTAAAGCAACTACCCACTCTATAATTTTCATAATTAATTAGCATTTCATAGTCTTTTAGCCAATGTTCGGTGAAACAAACAATATCAAACATCGTTTTTTCTAAAAACAACTCAATTTCCAGTAACTTAGAAGAAAAACCTTGAATGTTTTGATGGAATATATTCAAGGAATTCTGCTTAGCCCCTTTTACACAATTAAATATTTGGGAGCAAGAAGGTACCTTGTTGTTGTCTAGTATAACATTGAAGTTATTTGTATCTTCTGTTGTCTTACTAACTAGTTTAAATGAGCCGGAGTGAGCCCCAAGACTTCCCCGCCTTCCTTGTAAAAAGGTATATTAGTAGAATTACTAATAGTTGCAGTGTTAATAATAAAACTAAACTTAGACATACCACCTATGTCTGAGTTAATACTAAAAGCTAATAGCCTAGCTATTTTGTGTCTACATCTAATAGGTAGATACACCATACCCCGAGTCGACTTAACTTTATCAACAAAACTGTTGATATCAAAATATACAAGTTTGTCACTATAATGACCTACTAAAAAGTGCACATGTTTATTAAGCATGTGTATATAATTGTTCTTTCTATGACTTACATTTTTAAAATATGGAAATGCACACAATATGATTTTACTACAGTTTAACTTTAACAATTCTGACACACAGTCGGTGATCTCTTCCTTTTTAATCTTTGAACTATTACCAACACAAATAGTAATTGTGGTATTAGGATTACAAACATTCTTTGTCACCGATGCCATTACCTGTTTATAGGTTGACCCTGGTACACAATAATTTTGGGTACAATAACTCAGGTTATTACTGATTAATTTACCAAACCCTCTACCTAAACTATCAGAGAACATAACTGAATTATAGCAATCATTACTATTGGATGTTACAAAACTACTAATCACAGGCTGTACTACTTCTGAATCATGAAGTGTAATGTCAGGTATTGTATCTTGATGGATGATACGGTCCTGAGCACTAGCAGCTTGGGACGGGTCCTCCGTTACCTCAGGCTGGAAAGCATCTGTCAGAAGGCTGGGTTTACTCTGACAAGTACACTGATTGTTTTTGAGAGTCAGCAAGTCAACTTTATCCACCAACTCATTTGTAGCAAGAATATGCTCTTTTATTTGGTTTTTCGAGCTTTCATATTTATTATATAAAAACGTAAGTGAATTATTCAGACCCTCTATTTCAGATTGCAAGCGTTGAGTGTCTATTTCATAAATATTTATACTATCTTCTAGTTTAATCTGATAGTTATCTAATTTATTGATAAGAGAAACACGTTCTTTCCTTAGTTGAATATTTTTGGAACAGTGTTTTTGTTGCTTCTTGTATTTATTACATTTATTAATGATTTTATTCAATCTTGCATACTTTTTTATTTTATTTTGACTAACAATATGGCTGTGATTTTGTTTCAATAATGAGTCCTCTGTAAGGTCTATTGTTACAATGGAATGAGGGTTACAATTTGTTTTAAATAATTCATTGTATAAATGGTCAGTTTTTTTAACCTGAGAATGTTCGTTTTCCTTTTGCAATTTATGAATTCTTACATTAGCATGGATTAATTCCTCCTCTAAGTCCCTAATTTTACATAACGCTTCCTCATACAAGATGCTACAGTTGTTAAACCCATCCGTGACCACCCTTAATTTATCCCGTTCATCAACAACATCCAGATATTGCTGATGTAATACTACAAGCTCCCGTTTCAGACTTGAGTTTTTGGTGTTAATGTTAACGACTTCCTCCTCACTGTCCTCTATCTCCTTTAACAATTGTTGACATTGTAGTTTTGAGTCCTTTAGTTCTTGGAGGGCCGTTCTCAATTTAAGTTCCAAATCCTGAGCAGTAGCTTTACGGGTCATAACAGGCATGGTTTCGGGATGAGTTACTGAAATTTAGAAATAAAGAAACGGTGAGAACTACTAGTATAAAAACAATAAAGTAAAGTTTAGAGATGACAGGGAGAATACAGTGGAAATAGAAAAAATTAAGTAAGTATGTTTATGTTGCAATCATGAAATGAGGTGGGATGCTATATTTTTATAATAATTGTTGATTTTCTAGCTGAATATTCAATTTTATTGCTTTAATACATATGCTTTAATTATGTTAGGGAATCACTTTTCAAAAAGTGGGTAGGCTATATAGAATTCAACTCAAATTATTTAAATAAGTATTACTAGACATCCATGCATATTTTATAAACACAATAGTTACATCAAATTAATATAAAAGAATCGAGTAGCCAAGTTTTAAATTGTTTTAAGATTTACATGTACAACACACAATGTCAACAAAGTGATTTAGAACCAATACAGGGTACTAAAATTACTTAATAAAACAAAACTAAAACTGACATAACTTGTTAAAAGTTTAATGGGACGATCGATCAAGATTGTGTGCTATTATAGAAAATAAAAGTTAACAAATACTCCCCGTGAATCTCCGTATGAATCCAAGTTTAGAACATCAGCTGTTGATTATAGGTTACCGGTAATGTCGTGTAACCAAAAACTTCATTAGTATGCACGAAAACAACTTTTCCTGGTCATTTACGCATTTAAAATACTATTTCACATATAATTACACCTGAATACAACTTAATTACTAATTAAAATTAATTTTAAAATACGGAGCAAAAATTTTACATGTCACTTAGGCAGTGTTGCCAACAAATCCGCCGTAAAGCTATTGCATCACGATTACCACCGTGAATTCATGCAAGCCTAGTACTTCATTACATACATTCTTAACATCACGCGCGCAAAGCCGCAGGCGCCAGCTAGTTTTCAATATATGTACTTATGCATTGGCGCGTGAGCAAGTGTTAATAGAGGTATCGGTGTAAGTGTCAATGTCTTGTTTTTTATAGGGTACCAAACCTTTTATGGAAGAAACGGACCCCTTATAGGATCACTTTGTTGTCCGTATGTCAGTTTGTCAAGACCCTTTATCTCGGGAACTTGTAAAGGTATCGTCTTGAAATGAAAACCATATAGTCAAGTCTTTGATTCCAGAGTCGAGCTAAGGTTTTTAAATCTTGAATTCCTCAGTAGCAGCCATAGAGTTTGGATTTGTGCCCAATTGACGGCATTAGGTTCGTCCCTATTAAATGACGGCAATAGGTTGGTCCGTATTAAAAAACGGCAATAGGGGTCCGTCCCTTTTAAATGTCGGCAATAGGTTCATCCCTATTAAAAGACGGCAACATAAAAAATCTATATAATCTCTCTCCCTCCCACTCTCTCCCTCTCCCTCTCCCTCTCTCTCTCACTCTCACTCTCGCTCTCTCTATCTCTCGCTCTCCCTCTCTCCAATCGGGATTGAAATAACGGAGTGGGGAGCGTCAGGTTTTTTTTCGTTACGGATTTTCTGGATTCGGACCCCGCGCTCAAGGCCCGCGATAGAAGCTATGCAATAGCTTAAAAAAAAAACGTTTCCCCACACTAGGATTTTTTCCTGTATTGTGGGTGCGTTTACAAACATTTAAACTCACATACACAAACAGCCAGACCTAGAACAACTATCTGCGGCAGTCGATCGCTCAGTCACTGCGCCAACAGTGTCGTCAAAAATCTTTTAAACTATTCAACGGATTTTAATGCAGCCGCTTTGTGCAGCTAGTTTATTTATAATCTTTGCGCCACATGCTTAGATAGGAGTCTTTTGTCTTTGGACAGGAATGTTGTTTTTTTTTTTCTTTTAATTTTGTAATTTTCATGTTTTATTTCTTGTGCCCAGCATTACGTAAGTAACATCATACGCACAATGGTCCAAATGGAAGGACTAAAGTGCGGAGACCGGGTTCCCAAGAAGCGGGGTCCACATGAAGAAGAACGTAAGTGACGGGAACGCCCGAGCAAAGACTAGTATTAGAAACCCCTCCGGTTCTAGGACTCATATTACAAAGGGCCATTTCAAAATTATAAATGATCACATCACTCTGTCCGTACGAATCAATTAGGGTTTCCAGCATTTCCCGACCCATTTCAGCTAGAATTAAGTAATATGAATTGACAGATTGTCGGACCTGTGTGACTTGTACGAAACCTATAGCGCGCGAGTCTGAAACGCTTCTGGCCCGTTTTTTTGGAAGTCAGTAATTTTATTTAGCAAAAACTGTTTTTTCATTTTTTTCCTTTTATAGTTTTAATATCATAAAAAGAAAAAATCACAAGTCATTGGACAAAAAAAATACCACTAATAGTTTGAAGAGTCGGCGGCACGGTTGGCGCAGTGGCTGAGCGATCGACTGCTGCGCTGCGTGTCGCGGGTTCGATTCCCGCACGGAACAAATATTTGTATGACCCTGCAGGTCATACAAATATAGTTGTTTCGGGTCTGGGTGTTTGTGTAGCGTGAGTTTAAATGTTTGTAAACGCACCCACGATACAGGAGAAATTCCTAGTGTGAGGCAACGTTTAAAAAAAAAGAGTTTCCTCTATTTCTCGAGGATTCGATCATCAGATCTTGACCAAACAACCATGGGAACAACTGGGAAATATCCTCTTTTAAATTAAATATTAGTTTATTACCACAGCTCAAACATTTAATAGAGAACTGTTCCTACATCATTACCGAAATCTAGATCAAGTATTTGCCTGAAACACTGAAACTACTAGAGTTTGATCGAACCCCACATTGTTATACTTCGATACGAAACTTACTTTAGCAACCCAACTTTGATTCACAAACTTCACTAGCTCTGTTAGTCTATGGTTAACGCAATTATTTGAAGGAGATCCTGGCAGGCTAGGTTCCTTTGTTTGTCTTTGTTAGACGAGCAAAACTGAAGCGGCCAAAATGTTGCCAGGTATTTTCTTTTAACACCGAATTCGGAAAGGAGGATAACGATAATATTGTATTATAATATTATAACAATAATATTATGTGCCCTTATCGTCGGTAGCTTGGACCCTTTTTCCCGAAAACGGTACCGGAAATTTGAATTTTTAATAAAAAAAAAAAATTTTTGAATAAGAAATATACTTATGTCAAAATATAAAAAAATAATAAACGAAAAATTATATTATAACTATTGTTGCCAATAAGCCTGACATAGTGATGATAGATCGATCGATTGTGATGATAGATCGCTCGATTGTGGTGATAGATCAATAAGCGCTGACTTATACGCTTTTTACGCCTTTGCGTTGCATTTTTTTTCTACCTACTGCTATCTCCCTACCTACCTTACCTAATCTAAATACCCTACCCACCCTACTCACAACAACCTACCCTACATTTTATCCTAAGAGGGGCCAGGAACCAGCAAACAAAAAAAATATCGAAATTGGTCCAGCCGTTCACGCGTGATGCCGTGATCTAGGAAAATAGGGATTCATTTTTAATATAAATATTATATAGATTAACTCTCTGAACACCAGTTTCACTCTCAGACTAACCACGTTTTATCCAAAACTAAACTCTATATCCAAAATACTCAAAGTTCATAATATATTCAAACGAGAACTTCAAAACTCGGTCATAGTTGATAGTTAATTAAGGCTCAACTCAATAGTAGTCGAGTTCGATTAGTTTATTCCGCAAATATTAAGTTTAGACTACCAGTATAACGTGTTATTGTTCGTTTCGACTGTAACCGCAGTTAATTGAGAACTGAGAAAGTTACTGAAAGTTTTACCGAATGGTTTGTTATTTGTTTGTGAAGTTGCTGGTTTCGGTAATATTTTGCGTTTTTTATTGCAAGTACCTATTTGTTGGATGACCAATTACATTGCCTTTTTTTTTATTGATTAATAATAATGTGGTTTTAGACCCTGCTTCCGATACCGACGGAATACTATTATTATTATTTTTAAGTTTTTTTTTAGTTTTAAGAAATATTTTGAAAATCCTTACTTTTAATATTATAAAAGTGAGTTTGTTTCGTCTTCACGCCTAAATGGCAAAACCGATTTTGATGAATTTTGGTACAGACATAGTTGGGACCCTGGAGACGGACAAAGGCTACTTTTTGTCTCTTTCTAATCCCCCACTTCCCTAAACAAAGGGGTTGAAGTTTGTACGGAGCATTTCGCAATTTTCAAGGTAGAAAGCAAAAAAAAAAAGACCATTTGTTACTAACAAAAACATCGTGTATATTTTTTTCAGAAATCTGCCCGCAACTCCTTAAAAATGGGGATGAAATTTTATATGGATTTTTTCGCAATTGTCAAGGTAGAAAGCTAAAAATCGGTACACACAGTCTTTGTTAACAAGGTAAAACGGTTCCTCTTTTCTCATTTGCAGGTATTTACCAACCCGTAGCCCTGGCAGGCAGATTCTATACATCTCTGCCTAGCCCATGAAAGTTTATGCTATGTAAATACACTGGCCCACTCTAAACAAACTAAGCTCAGTGGTCCAGAACTTACCCGCAGCACACAAAGTAAGCAGCTTGTGTCAAAACATCTAGTAACATCCCACTGTGCACTTTCAGTTTGTGTTGTGCTGAAACAGGGCTGTCTAATGCCTGCTTTTGTGTACTTGGGCATGTTTTTACAAGCTTCAGGAATTTCATGAAATGTTAGGGCCCTGGAGACGGACATAGGCTATTTTTTTAAAAGTGAGAGAAGGAGTAGAAAGAAGGATGAAAAGGGAAGAGAAAGATACATTTTTTTTCGATCATCACGCGGGTTAAAGTTAGCGTTAGCATAAAGCAACTATGTCACGCGGACGAAGTCACGGTCGGAAGCTAGTTAATAATAATTTGTAGGATGATTTTACGAGATTACCTGAAGTTCTAATAAACGAAGTGATTTGGCCGAAGTGATTTTCAGGCAGTTTTACAACAGTACCTAGTGTGGTATAATATTTACGACTTAAAATGATGATGGAGTAGTCTATCGGGCTGTCTAGCACAGCAAAAAAATGTCTGAATTGTTCACAATTGTGGCTAGACAAAGCCCACTGCAAGTAAAAGCTCCTTTGTGTCTCTCTCGACTGTCTTGTTTTTATTTTAGCAGTGCTCTCACTGATGAGCGGTCTATGTGGCCCTTTGAGTTTAACATCAACTAACTAGCTAGACTATTTGTTACAAAAACTTGATACAATCGTGTGGGTTTAGAAATATCAGAGGAATTTTCCTTCATTTGGCTATTTGGCGGCTTCAATAAATGCACGGAGGATGGAAAATAGTCTTGCTTCGTATGAAATAGACACATAAAAGACGTTTATAATTTTTGGGACCCTGGAGACGGACATAGGCTATTTTTTTTTTCATAAAGTTATAATGGAGGGAGGAAGAGGGAAGAAAAGGGAAAACTTAGCTTTGCTATTACAAAAAAGAAGGCGCTAGGGCAAAAACTACAGGGGAACTGTGTTACCCCGAATTTAACGCGAGCGACGCCGCGGGCAAAAGCTAGTAAAATAATGAAATTGTGAAATGAATGCCGTATTTTAAAAAAAGTGTACCACATTGTTTAATGGTACAGAACAAAGCATATAAAAAATTAATAAGAAAGTTTTGCATTGCTTGCATATTACTTGCTATATTATTGTGTAACATCCTTTAAGTTTTATCTTGTTCAACTTTTCTGAAAAACACGTTAGTGTCTTGTAATAATTCATTGAGTAAAACTTTCTTGTTCTGAGTACTTATTAATTTGTTCAAAAGTTTGGTTTCTAGAAAGTACAAAGGCATTGAAGAAAAGAAAGCAATTTGGAAATTTACGAACGATACCGTTTCCGAGGGGGTAGCAGAGAAATAACTAATACTCTTGGCGTAGAAAATTACGAAAATATTCGATAAAAAGTACGCGGTCTTTTTGCACCCAAACTTTCTGAATATAAATTTCTTAAAAAATAAAGGACGATACCGTTCCTGAAGACGAAGACTTTTCTTCATTATAAAGAGTGGTTCGTTCCCTAGCTTATCTATTGGGTCCCTTGAAATAATTGGTAATAACTCATTGTATTGGGATCGATCTATCGTCACTGACAGGACTATTGTTGCCACTAAGCCTGACATTGTGGCGATAGATCGATTGGAGCGTCGCGCATTGTTAATATAAATGACGACGCATGTCGAGAACTTCGTGAAGGCAGAGAATGATAAACAATTTAAGTATCTAGATCTGGCTCGCGAGGTTAAAACTATAAAAAAAATTAAATAATAAACGAATGCAATTGATTTTTTTTTGAAGAAAACTGTATAAATAAATAAACGGAATTCAACGCAATATTACAGAATGAGGTCGTGGCTACTTTAAATAATAACAGACGGTTGATCTACAGGTTAAGCCGCGCTTACCATGTTTGGTCTGTGGATGGGTGAGCAGCCATAATAAACAAAGTTTCCTCCAAACCTCGGAAAGCACGGGAGAAATGGGGGTCAAAGTTCCAACTATTTAACATTTTTTTTTGTGAAAATAAAAATTGGCTCTGTTTTATAGACATTGGTCCTGGCTGTCATTTGTAGATATTTGACAGTCGTTACAGGTAGTGGCTCGAAATTCTGACAACCAGTCTTACCAATGCGTATCTTATTATCAACTTATTAACTGAGTTGTACATATCAAATAAGCAGTTCAGCTGAATCTAGTAAGTTTGGAAGCCGATTGCAATAAAGTAGTAGCCTTTTTGCTAGGCAGATTTATCTCTTAATCAGTGGGCTTTTCTAGAATCTAAACGCATTCTTCAGATGCCCGCGGCCTTCAGTAGGTCGTTCGTTCCTAAAGCATAAAGCTCTAAAAATAAAAAAATAACATTTGGCACGAAAAAGAACTTAAACTTTCTAAAATATCGTAAAAGAAATAGTAATATCTTAGCCAAAAATCTTTATTTTCAGCCTAACTGAAGCAAAGTTTGACATTTCGGCCGTTATTAATAGTCTGTGGCAGGTGACAGGTGTCAAAGTGATAAATAATGTCATCGGAATTTATGGAGCGTTTGGCAAATAGCAAGCAGAATTAAAATTACTGAAGCGTTCAACTTTTTCATGACACGACTTAGTTAGCCAAGTTTTAGTAAAAGAAATGCTGGGTATTTTGCGTTAAATATTTTACATAATTATAGGTAATTGAAGCACGTAGGTTTCTCTGAATAACTTTATAAATAAAAAAAACTATTTACTCTGTTTAAGGACAACGCACGCACATTATAACAAAATTTATTACACATAGTTAATGGAGTTAGCGATAATACAATTAACGTTTGCGAGCAATTTTTTCCCAAATAAATTAATTGATACGTTATAAAAAAAATGGTTGTTCTTCATCATTTTGAATTAAATCTTCGTAAATATAATTATTGTAACCAAATTTAATGAAAACCTTTTTTGAGCATACACTCATCTCACAATTTTTTAAATAAATATTTCTTGACCAAAACTAGTTACGTAGTCTTGAAAATACCAGTCCGCTACCAGCTTCTAGTATTTGAGAGAATAGAAATAGTTTCAGAAAACATACTGCTCAAATAATTCGCAAGGCATTTCAACTTGCAAAAATCCTACTAATATTATAATTGCGAATGTTTGTGAGGATGTATGGATGTTTGTTACTCTTTCACGTCAAAGCGGCTGAACAGATCTTGATGAAATTTGGCACAGAGTTAGCTTATAGTCCGGAACAACACATAGGATATTTCTTTTCTGATCATCACGCGGGTGAAGCCGCGGGCGCCAGCTAGATTAAAATAAAATAGAATTAATGTACTTTGTTGGTCACTAAAATTGAGACACAGCTGTTTTACGATGTTGCGATCTAGTAGTAGTAGTAGTTGTAGTAGTAGTAGTAGTTGTAGTAGTAGTAGTAGTAGTAGTTGTAGTAGTAGTAGTAGTAGTTACAAGAACTTTAAAAGTAGAGAAAGACCAAAGAAACGATGGATTTAAGTATGAAGGATTATCATCCTTCACACTTCAATCCATCGTTTCTTTGATGAGGTGACTGTTGGGATGAGTAATAGAAGTAAGGAAGAAAAGGACATGGTCAGGTCCTCATGTAAGTTGACCAAGATTATTTTGTCTGGACCTTAAAAGAGACTTTGACCTCTGAGTTTGTTTCGGCTGTTTCTTCTCAGAGTAGTCGGGTACGAAACACCGGCCTCATCTAGTTTAAAAAAAATGACGTGTAAAAGTGTTTGTGAAAACCTACTTGCAAAATAAACATCATTTATCATTTATCATCATTTTATCATTTATCATGCTGCACCGGTCTTAAATTAATTGGGAAAGGGGCAGCAGAATAATGATTATATCTGTTGTCAAAATCGCAGTCTTATCGCTTACTTTCGCGTTTATTTTTTTAACTAGCTTTTGCCCGCGGCTTTGCTCGCGTTAAATTCAGGGTAACACAGTTCCCCTTGCGCCTTATTGATTTCTAATAGCAACGCTAAGTTTTCCCTTTTCTTCCCTCTTTCTCCCTCACATACCACTTTAAAAAAAAATAGCCTATGTCCGTCTCCTGGTTCCCAACTATCTCTGTACCAAAATTAATCAAAATCGGTTTAGCCATTAAAGCTAGAAGAGGTAACAAACAAACAAACTCACTTTCGCTTTTATAATATTAGTAAGGATAAGAAAATATATAAAAAAAAGTGTAAAAATAAATAAACGAAAGAATAATAAAATCGTTTATTGGACACACACAAAAGGTTATGACATAAAATGTCTGCGGGACCCTGACTTCCAAACTAGATTCTATCTATTTCTATTATTTCGAAGAACCTATGTTTCGGAATTCAGTTCACTGCCATAGACAAATAGAATGGAGAAGCTTAATATACAAATGAAATGACAGTTCCGAACTGGTGGTAATAAGACTATACAATTTAGAGATTAAATAATATTTATAATAAAAAATGACCAAAAAATTAAATAATTCTTTTCATAAACCGACAGCCTGGACCGTGAATGACTTGTTTTTTTTTATAACGTTACCCCGCAGCAGGAATTTCTCCTGTATCGTGGGTGCGTTTACAAACACACAAACTCACATACATAAACAGCCAGACCCGGATCAACTATACGTAGGCCATACAAATATCTATTCCGTGCGGGGATCGAACACGCGACACGCAGCGGAGCAGTCGATCGCTAGTCACTGCGCAAACCGTGTCGTCGCCTTGTGGTCGAATACAATTCGGTGCATGTGCTCTCAGATAATCTTAAGGCCCATAACTATTCAGACGTAAATAATCTTAGCAGTATTGAGGGGAGTAAACTTATGGATAAGCTTGTCCCTTTTATGACCTAAAAAATCTCAGCAGTATCAAGGGGGGTCTAGCAGTGTCTCTCATTAATGGATCGTCCCAGCTGTCTCGGTGATCCAATTACATTTTATTGACAATTCCCCCGGGGACCCCCCGATCGCGACGCCTAATGAAATCCACACTCAATGTACTGGCTCTAACAAAAGTGTTCGGTTTTTGAAAATATATAGAAATAAAAAAAAAAACATTTTTAAGATAAGAACTAAACAAAAAATAAATAAGACGCATTTAACTAAAATGGCATTTTACGAGGTCAATTTAGGGCTCTTATGCCAAGCATTGTGACGTAAATTAAAAAAAAACTGTCAAGGCATAGATATCAGCATACATTTCTATCGTCCCAGGTGATGCCACGAATTGAAAATGAATGAATTTAAAAAGTCTCGCGAACATTGACTGCGTAGACTTAGAGGGTAGTTTTTACAGCTTCAAGGGACAACAGAAACGGTATACGGTTATACGGGTATACGGTTTAAATTTTACCTCAATAACTCCACACGTTCTCGAAATAAAGGGTCGTGATAGACAGACGGACAACAAAGTAATATTAAAAGGCTTTTTTTTAGGGGTGGGAAATCATCAAATTATTGCCCTTTACGTTCCGGGGCCGTGGTATCTCTTTCGAACAACCCGCAACCTCGGCAGGCGGAGGCCCCGGCAGGCCCCTCTGCTTTACTGACATCTCTTTGAGGCGCGCTGAGACAATAACGCGCCGTCGACACGGCCTGTCGACGGACGGACGGTGAGCTACCCATTGCTCACCGTCCACAGGCCCGATATTAGAAGGCTTTGGTTTCCTTTTGAGGTATGGAACCCAAAAACCAAGTACTCCAGCGTTGTACATACTCAAAGAAACTGCTCTCAAAGAGCAAGCCATTTCATTTGAAATCAGTCTCCCATGCTTGAGACGGTTACGAGGTTTCTAGACCATGTGCAACGGACCGCGGGCTCATCTTCGCGCTAGCTTAGAGTCGTCGTGCGCTTTGATATCCGTGTCACGACATTCCTATACACGCATTTTAACACGCTTTAACCATGTTACAAAATCTTAGAAGTTATAATGTAATTTCTAATCAATTAATTATTAACTTACATTTTTATTTTAATGCATTGTATAATTTGTAGCTGTTATTATGGGATAAAATCCTGAAATAAATGAATTCATAAAAAAATAGACCTGCCATTGTCCCCCGAGTTTGGATGGCGATGTATGGTTAGCTAAGTCAAGTTATTCTAACCATCCAATTATTAGGCTTTCGCGCTATGATCACCGGTGAAAAAGTAGGTAAAAGATTTATTTGTTGTCACAAGAAGTTTTGAATTGTCTGGCACAAAACAATACACATTCAAATAAAAACAACACATTAGTGTCAATCAAATTGACTTGAAATTCTATACGCTTACGTAAGCGTATAGAATTTTATTTTGCTAGTAACATCATTTCATAGCAAAGGAGAATGCCTATTCGAGGCCCACAGTGGACAACAAATTAGAGAAAAAAATATTTATGCATAAATTTTAGCATAATAAAATATGTTTTTACTTTCTTCCATTTATGCGCCACTACAAATTTACTGATAAAATAAGCTGTATTTTCCTATTTAACGCTAGCAAATATTGCCAGCAGCAAAAAAATATTTTAAGTATTACGACTAATGAATAGATTCGAATCGATTTATGAAAAAATACTATAACCCCAATATCATACCCACGAGACTTTACGGGTATTGTAATTACTTGCTTTAATAAAACCAACTTAGGAAATATAAAAAAAAACAGTTTATACCCTCAAAAAAAAAATAGAATGAGGATAATAAATCAATAATCGGTTTTTATAAGTAAATAATCGATTTAAAATAAATATCTTGGGACAACTCACACACGGCTATCTGATCCCAAGCTAAGCAGAGCTTGTGTTATGGTAACCAGACAACTGATATACATACTTATATAATTTATAAATACATACATATTATAGATAAATCACACCCAGACACAGAACAAACAATCATGCTCATCACACAAAGTTTGTCCTGGGTGGGAATCGAACCCACGACCTCCGGCTCAGCAGTCAGGGCCACTAACCACTAGACCAACAGGCCCGTCAATTTAATGTTTCTTTTTCGTGGTAGTGACAACACTGAACTGAATTTGATTCTGACTCTGACAGTTTGCTTGTTGCTTCTGCCAAATGTGGATGTTTTGATTTGTAAACAAAATAGCAACCTAGCAAGTGAATTACTTAATGAGAACTGCTGGCTTTTCTCTTTTCTATAATTTGATAAAAATATATTAGGATCATCCCTCCTATTATAATTTAATTACCAAGTATTGACAAAGAGAAGTTTTCTTATTATCTCACACTCAAAGACATTATTATATGGGAAATAAACCCCAAAATGTTATTTGTTTTTAATATTTCTAAAATAGTGGCGTCAATTTGAATATATTTTTTAGATATCTAATACAGTTAAGATTTTAAAACAATCAACTTACGAGTTTATTTAAAATGATTTTTTTTCTGTTTCCTCGCAATTGTGTTAAAAAAACGTCGTACGATATACGTGCGTATTGGTTATAACATGCTCGGCTCAATTACGCCCTCGCCTTCGGCTCGGGCTGAAATTCCGACTCGCATGTTATAACCATCTTAACGCACTAATATCGTAATGTACTATATTAAATACTTCACACCTTTTATTAAACGATTTATTACTATCATCGTTAAAAAACGTTATATTTTGGAGTTTGAAAACTACTATTATCCAGGGCCAGAGGGTTTATTGCCACAGGGATGGCCCGATCCAAAATAAACAGCACTTTAACCAACACAAACATTATCTTTTGTAACACCTTTTATAAGTTTGTTTTAGAGTAAAACTAAACAAAAATGAAACTGTGATATGCTCTCAATGGCAAAATAATCCTATTTATTTATAAGTGAGCTAGTTTATATATTTTCACACCTTCATGATGCCTTAACGGGTGGATAGATTTCAATGAAATATAACAAATGTATAGAAAATCATGGGGAAATCATCAAATAAATACCCCCACTCTGGGCGGAGCGGGGAGAGTGTAAGTTTTCCTGAGTAAAACCCACCCATGTTTCTTCTTTTGCCCTTTATGTTGCGGGGCCGCGGTATGACTTTTGAACAACCAGCAACTCCGGCAGGGAGCCCTAGCAGGGTGCACAACCCCGGCAGGACCCGCAACCCCGGGAGGTGGACCATAACCTCACATACAAATGAACTTATTTGCCAGAATGTAGGTAATCCTTACTAATATTATAAAAGCGAAAATGATTTTATTTATTTATATGAATTTTGGTACAGAGATAGTTGAGACGGACATGAGCTATTTTTTGTAATGTGAGAAATGAGGGAGAAAGATGGAAGAAAAGGGAAAACTTAGCTTTGCTATTACAATAAATAAGGCGCAAGGGCAAAAGCTAAAGGTAGCAAGTACCTGCAAATCAGGAAAGAGGAACTGTGTTACCCCAAATTTAACGCGAGCCAAGCCGCGGGCAAAAGCTAGTAGAGTATAATTTTGAAAATTACCTGGCCCCAGTTAAAACATGGGATATTTTTTATCCCATTAGGTCATTCCCCTTTAAAATTATCCTACCTCCACGCGAACTAAACTACGTGCAAAAGTTACATAAAATAACTCACATTTTGTCACAAAATCACGTAAATCATTTAATTTATATTTTCCACAACAAAGCACTTGTGTACCCGATTGTACAACACGGCATTACGCTATGGGCCTTATTTATTACGTCGTATTTTTAAAAAGAACTTCACTTTCGTAAAACATGGAATCTACTGAGCACTGGACAACTACGTCTGAGTTTTATATCAGAATTTATACAATAAGTAATGGATGAATACGGGCTGCATATTTCTGTTCTGGCAACATTGTGGGCTACCCCACAATGTTGCCAGAACATGTGATTTTAAATAGTAAGATTACAAAAATGACAAATATTGTGTCACATTATTATAATGAAACTGAATGATGTTAAACATTTAAGTTAGTCTTTTAAATCATTAATATTTTCTTTTATCGACATTTTTATTTCTTAGTCCCCGCACTATGCGAGTGATATTCGTAGGTGTGCTTCGTGGGATAGGAAATTAATTATTTTAAATTTTTATTTGAAGCCCACCTACGGGTGTGGTAAGTGGAATACTTTAGGTGTACTTCGATTGGGTGTGCTTCGATTGGGTGTGCTTTATGGAATACCTCGTTGTGAGACATTGTTTTCAGCCTTTACGGTTTTTTATTTTAACGTACCGTTTTTTTCCTTTTCCTTAGCATTATTTTGTTGTACGTCTGTCTGTCAAGACTCTTTATCTCGAAAACTCGTGGAGGGAGGAAATCATCGACTCACTTCCTCCGCACTGGACGGAGCGGAGAGGAGTATCAGACCTACCCATGTCCCTTCTTTTGCACTTTATGTTCCGGAGCCGCGGTATATCTTTCGAACAACCCACAACCCCAGCAGGATTATGATCAGCTAACGCTGGTATGTATTTACCTGTAACAAAGAAAATAAAAATTTGTTAATTTAATTTATCACCGGCCTAGCTTTTACTCCCCCTCCACAGCCCAGTTAGCAATGGATTACCCCTTGGTAATTGTAAGACAGGTTGTCAGACTTTCGGGTCACTACCTGTAATAGGGTAGTTTCCAGGGTCAAAGTAATTACATTTTAATAATATTTAGTCCGTCTTTTAGATTATTTAAAAATAAGGGACACATATTTTTTTATTTGTAAATTAGACCAAAAATTACAAAGATATAGCCCATTAAAGTTACGTGTGCGAAAAAATGCAGCAACGGCTATATCTTTGTAATTATTATTCTAATTTACAAATAAAAAAAATACGTGTCCCGTTTGTTTGAATAATCGAAAAGACGGTCAATTTTTTTTTAAATGAAATCTAGTCTATTGTATATTTTTATCGTATCAGCCTAAAAATAGCTATTGTAATTTAACTCCCCCTTGCGGTCAAAAGGACGATAACGACAAAAAATATGCCAAGTAAAGCCTAAAACAATCATCCATTTAAAAAAGGCAATCCCGAAGTTATCCTTAAATTGTTCTTATATTATATGAAACCTCGAGAAGTTATCTCAAGACCCTAACCAATAATTTGATTACAGCGGTTTTTTTTTAGAAAAACTGGACAGGCCCCTTTGTAATCTACTGGCGAAAAATAAATTCAAGAGCTATAAATGGATAGGCCCCTTTGTCGTGACGTAATCCACAGGCGAAAAAAATATTCAAGAGCTATGAAAGGGGCTAATAGAGTCACTATTTCTACAGGTTTTGTCTTAGTATGGACATATGATGAGAAGGGATGAAGCGCTTGTGACTAAAAGAGTGATAAATATGAATGTTGGTGGATGGAAAGGTAGAGGAAGCTCAAAATAAAGATGTGTGGATTGTGTAAGGAATGATTTGAAGGAGAAAGGAGTAAATGATGTTACAACAAACATTAAAGTGATCCTAAACCCGTGTTTGTGGGAATATAATCAACAAAACTTTTATTTCTTAGACAAAAATACCTTGTAGTCAGTTATTTTTCAATGTTCAAATTATCAGGCTTCAAAGATAATCTCTTCATCCTTACTAATATTATAAAAGCGAAAGTGATTTTGTTTGTTACGTCTTCACGCCTAAATGGAAAAACCGATTTTGATGAATTTTGGTACGGAGATAGAGAGGGAACCTGGAGACGGACATCGGCAAAAAAAGTGAGAAAAGGGGAGAGAAAGATCTTTTTTGATCATCACGCGGGTTAAAGTTAGCGTTAGTCCAAAGTAACTATACCACGCACACGAAGTCGCAGGCGGAAGTCAGTTTTTAATAAAAAAATGGTCGCCAAAAATATGACAGAATACGGGGCGCCATCTGTCGGTTTGAGCATGAGTAAGTGGCGCTACTGCACATCGCATGTCAACCGTTTACAGCAGTGATTAAGTGTCCTTGTTCCCGCGATATGAACGTGGACGTGCTTCCACGGTTTGTTCAGGCGGAAGAAACACTGATCGAGTTTACCAATCAGAACGTTATCAGCACATCATTTTGGAATTGTCATACAATTTTAAATCTTATCACTTCACTTTCAAAGACAAAATGAATTGAGGAGCTTCTCAATCGGTTGCTGGTTGTTCGAAAGAGATACCGCGGCCCTGGAACGTAAAGGGCAATCGAAAGGAACATGGGTGGGTTTTAGTCAGTAAAAGTCCGACACGCCTCCCCGCTCGGCCCAGAGCGGGGGAAGTTATTTGATGATTTCCCACCCCAAAAAAAATGGAGTTTCTCAATTCATTTTGTCTTTAAAAGGTGTAGGTGTAGGTGGTGGTACACCACAGAATACCTGCAGTATTGTCTCACCGTCTTCCTGTAATCCATCCAAGCGATTCAACGAAACGATCCATTATCTATAAAAACGATGCTGATGCTTATAGTTTTTTCTTTCTTTTTTAAAAAAATGTTGCCCCACACTAGGAATTTCTCCTGTATCGTGGGTGCGTTTACAAACATATAAACTCACATAGACAAACAGCCAGACCCGAAACAACTATCTGCAGGTCTTACAAATATTTGTTCCGTGCGGGAAACGAACCCGCGACACGCAGCGCAGCAGTCGATCCCTCAACCACTGCGCCAACCGTGACGTCAGAACAACAATAGTATGGGAACACCCTTAAATCCTACTTCCTGCTATTATAATTTATCCTAATAATATTATAAATGCGAATGTTTGTGAGGATAGATGGATGTATGGATGTTTGTTACTCTTTCACGTCAAAACGGCTGAACGGATCTTAATGAAATTTGGCACAGAGGTAGATTATAGTCTGGAATATCACAGAGGATACTTTTTTTTCAATCATCACGCGGGCGTCACATCACAATCATCTCTAACATTTTGAATTGTCTTACTTTCACGGTTCATGAGATAAAGCCTGTAGTACGCACACATACGTAACAGAAACGGATCGCTAAAGTAAAAGCCGATCCGTAAAATGGATGATCCGTTATAGTTGAAATGGGCTATACGGTACAGCAGTTTGGTGCTATTCGTTTAGAGTGTAAAATAAAATCTTTGTTTGTTGGAAACCCCAGGTTGGATAGTGGCCGCCTGACAGTTTTTCAAACACCTTTTACACGAATTCAATATTCATTCGATAGGTAGCGAGGAAAATGTGTTTTTTTTTGGAAGCATGTAACAGAAATGAGATTACCATACATGACAGTTTCACATATTTGACGGCACGGTTGGCTTAGTGGCTGAGCGATCGACTGCTGCGCTGCGTGTCGCGGGTTCGATTCCCGCACGGAACAAATATTTGTATGACTTGCAGATAGTTGTTTCCGGTCTGGCTGTTTGTGTATGAGAGTTTAAATGTTTGTAAGTGCACCCACGATACAGGAGAAATCCTAGTGTCGAGAAACGGTTTAAAAAAAATTGGAAGCCTCAACATTTTTAGGATTCCGTAAGCAAAGGGTGAAACGAGACCCAATAACTAATGCTATGCTTTCCGTCCGACTATCCGTCTGATACCAGGCTATATGTCATAAACCGTGTTAGTAAGACAATTTTCTTTTTATAGATTTTGTATTTCTGTTGCCGCCATAACGACAAATACTTACTAAAAAGCAGAAAACAAATAAAAATTATATAAATAAATCCTTACTAATATTATAAAAGCTAAAGTGAGTTTGTTTTAACCGATTTTGATGAATTTTGGTACAGAGATAGTTTGGACCCAGGAGACGGACATAGGCAAATTTTTATTTGAAAAAAGTGGGATGTGAGGGAGAAAGAGGGAAGAAAAGGGAAAACTTAGCTTTGCTATTACAAATCAATAAGGCGCAAGGGCAAAAACTACAGGTAGCAGGTACTTGCAAATCAGGAAAGGGGAACTGTGTTACCCCTAATTTAACGCGAGCGAAGCCGCGGGCAAAAGCTAGTTTACTTATAAAAGAAAACTTCGTAACCACTATTTAGAACCACTAAAACCATTCCCATTAAAAAGTCATAGTAATTCAAATCAATAATAATCAAACAACGGAAATTTACGCACCAATTGAACAACCCTTTACAAGACCTTCAAAAGCTAATCACTAAAACAGGAATTCCTAAAACAACAATTGCTCTTCATCATAGCCTTTCAAAGCCATTCCTCTTTGTCCTCACCATGGGCGTCCTCCGTCTGTCTGCTGGACAAAATACACTGAAATTAATGATGTTTCAGCCATGTCCCGGACATGTCAAGGAACCTTCGCTGTTTCGGCGAGATTTTAGATTAAGATAACGAGAATTATTTTCTGGTAGAAAGATAGAAGGTTGCTTAGATAAGTTATTGTAAATCATAATAAGCTGTTGTCCGCGGCTTTGCCTGCGTGGACGTCGAAATTAATCTCAAGGCAACATAGTAGCTGGAGTAAAAGTGGTTTCTTTTAGGTTTACGTATATCGAAAGTGGTTTCTTTTAGGTTTACGTATATCAAAAGTGGTTTCTTTTAGGTTTACGTATATCGAAAGTGGTTTCTTTTAGGTTTACGTATATCAAAAGTGGTTTCTTTTAGGTTTACGTATATCAAAAGTGGTTTCTTTTAGGTTTACGTATATCGAAAGTGGTTTCTTTTAGGTTTACGTATATCAAAAGTGGTTTCTTTTAGGTTTACGTATATCGAAAGTGGTTTCTTTTAGGTTTACGTATATCAAAAGTGGTTTCTTTTAGGTTTACGTATATCAAAAGTGGTTTCTTTTAGGTTTACGTATATCAAAAGTGGTTTCTTTTAGGTTTACGTATATCAAAAGTGGTTTCTTTTAGGTTTACGTATATCAAAAGTGGTTTCTTTTAGGTTTACGTATATCAAAAGGGGTTTCTTTTAGGTTTACGTATATCAAAAGTGGTTTCTTTTAGGTTTACGTATATCAAAAGTGGTTTCTTTTAGGTTTACGTTTATCAAAAGTGGTTTCTTTTAGGTTTACGTATATCAAAAGTGGTTTCTTTTAGGTTTACGTATATCAAAAGTGGTTTCTTTTAGGTTTACGTATATCAAAAGTGGTTTCTTTTAGGTTTACGTATATCGAAAGTGGTTTCTTTTAGGTTTACGTATATCAAAAGTGGTTTCTTTTAGGTTTACGTATATCGAAAGTGGTTTCTTTTAGGTTTACGTATATCAAAAGTGGTTTCTTTTAGGTTTACGTATATCAAAAGTGGTTTCTTTTAGGTTTACGTATATCAAAAGTGGTTTCTTTTAGGTTTACGTATATCAAAAGTGGTTTCTTTTAGGTTTACGTATATCAAAAGTGGTTTCTTTTAGGTTTACGTATATCAAAAGTGGTTTCTTTTAGGTTTACGTATATCAAAAGTGGTTTCTTTTAGGTTTACGTATATCAAAAGTGGTTTCTTTTAGGTTTACGTATATCAAAAGTGGTTTCTTTTAGGTTTACGTATATCAAAAGTGGTTTCTTTTAGGTTTACGTATATCAAAAGTGGTTTCTTTTAGGTTTACGTATATCAAAAGTGATTTCTTTTAGGTTTACGTATATCAAAAGGAAAAAAACAGAACACTTATTGGATCACTTTGTTGCCCGTCTGTCTGTCTGCCTTTATCTCGGGAACAGGTAGAGGTATCGAGTTGAAATTAAAAACATAAACTCAACTTTGTGGTCCCCTTGTGCTGTGAAAAAATCAACCCTATAAGTCTACGCAGTCAAAAGATATGGCTGTTAATGTCGCAAGTTTGTACGGAACCCTCAGTTCTTATTCCTGTGTGAGAAAGAGATGGTGCTAGACACCCTGTATAGCTCTGTCTCTTTCCCTCCGTGGAATAAGTTCTGCTTTAAGACGTCATGGTAGGGTAGCAGTTTTGTTTTCATTTTTGTGTACAATCCTTACTATCCTTATCCTTACTTCCTTACTAATATTATAAAAGCGAAAGTTAGTTTGTTTGTTTGTTTGTTACCTCTTCATGCTTTAATGGCTACACCGATTTTGGTACAGAGATAGTTGGGAACCAGGAGACGGACATAGGCTAATTTTTATTTGAAAAAAGTGGGATGTGAGGGAGAACGAGAGAAGAAAAGGGAAAACTTAGCGTTGCTATTACAAATCAATAAGGCGCAAGGGGAACTGTGTTACCCCGAATTTAACGCGAGCGAAGCCGCGGGCAAAAGCTAGTAAAGTATATTCTATTGTATTCTATTCTAAAATAAAGTAGTACAATGTAATTTAAAGCAAGTCAACTACAAAAGTATTACAGTGTTACTTCTCGCTATTAATAAAAGTGAATTCACGGAAGTGCACGACCAGACTTAAAGCGACGTAAGAGTTACCAGTATCAAAGTAAGCGCTGATATATTTGAAAGGTTTTCGTTTCACAACTGTGTTGTCATTTCCGAGAAAACTCAAAGAGTTTTAAAGACTTAAGTATAGAGCGGATTTTGGGAGTTTTCTTTAAAAAAATTGTTTACGAACATTTTCGATTTTGACTCACGAATGCTGCCTTCCAAGCGAGCGTGGGCCACTAGACAAAGCGATTTGTTATCAAGTAGCAACGAGACTTGGATGACGATTTTCTTTGTTCTGTATATTTATTGTTCTATATTTGAATGTATTTGGAAAAAGCTTTCATTTTTCGAGTACTTCGTTTTGTAATCCCTTTGGCGAAGACAAAGAATAATTGAACACGTATTTAAATGTGGTATCTGTGCTGTTAACCGTTTAAAAGCTCTCGTGATGACGTGAACCTGGCTGCAGGATCTAATCATGTCTACTTTAGAGGTATGAAGAACAGGGTGTAAAGTTCTCCATCCTCTATGGGAAAGGGAGGATCCTCCGACCAGACGGGTGTTGTGTCTGGTGGGCCACTGCCCGACAGTTGCTTTTTTTTATGAATGGTATCTCGCAGTTCAACCAAGGAGGTTGTCGTCTGCTTAACCGGGCGAATCCTGTGGGCTGTGCCGTGGTGTGTGCCTTAAAAATTAAGACCTCCAGCCAGGGTATAAACTTATAAACTAAGCGACTACACGCTAAGGGCACCCCCTGTGGGGTACGAGCCTCGGCTTAGGGCGTCGCTGAGGGACAGCAAGGGACAGGCTGGATCTGAGTGATATTATTTATGGACTATTTTAACTTACTGGCTCAGCAGCGCGGGCTGGCTCTTGCAAGGGACGGGTGGGGCAGTTACCGGGACGACGCGACGGGCCTCGTCGGCGAGGACGGAAAGACGGCGCTTTGCGTCTGATTTTGCGAAGAGTGCTAGTCTCCCTGCTGCTCGCCCGACAGTTGCTTGTCGGGCGCTCGTATACATGCTGACTTCGTGCACAACTTTGCTTGCGCGATGTAGGATTTTGCCGTTTAGTACTTCAGTGGCTGGATAGATGGCGCTGTAGTAATTATTGCCACTTGCATCTTTGTGTCGCTACACTACCAAAAATATTTATTGTAATCAGAACTAAAGGGGCTTGTCTTTGGTGCAGTGGGTTGCTCATTGTCCGTCCCTCTAGTGACGACAGGCTGTATCGACGGTGAGTTCGTATTCCACGCACGCCTCAAGAGGTATCAGGGCCACTGCTTGCCAGGGTTGCGGGTTGTTCGAAAAAGATACCGTGGCCCCGGAACATAAAGCGCAAAGGAAGAAACATGGGTGGGTTTTAACCTCTAGAGCCGTGCTGAACCGTGCAACGTGCCAGTAAACAAGTATTACCGTTGAGCCCCGCTGGCACATATTTGTGCCACCAAACCCCGACCGATTTAAAATCGTTTCTGAACGAAAGTTCTCGACCTGCCCGGCGGTGCTTGACGGATAGTTGATGTTAAATAATGGCGGCCCTTGAGAGGTTGACTGGCACGTTTTTGTGCCGCTGGGGCTCTAAGAGATTAAACAAAATTTAAAAAGTTTTCAAAACAAGTAAAATATTTTCAGCCAGCTACATCCTAACCTAGTAACTGTCACTTATGTCATGTTATTGACAGCTGCGCCAACATTATAACCTCAAAATTGTACAAAATACCAGCACTTCATAAAAATCTTTCGTCATCGAAAACAAACTACGAAGTCGCGGTTACAAATCGGTTCTCTAAAGTATTTTGCGAAGTTTTAAAATGGAATACCTGACTAACTTCGAGATGGCGGGAACTCATCGTCACTTATCTTATAAATATGTTAAAACTCCTGGAATCCTGCCATTTTGTAAACGACTTCAGTTTACGCTGGAAAGCTATGACGTTTTAAAAGACCTCTTTAGTTTACTTGCCAATTTGTTCTTTATGTTTTTCTGTCCTGAATTGAGCGACTTTTTTTGCAGTTGAAAGACTGAGTCATGTAGTTTTTAGGGTTAAGTACCTCAAAAAGAAAAAAACGGATCCTTATTATGATCACTTCGATTGTTGAGGTTTCGAGTTTGTACGGCATCTTCGGTGCATGAGTCCGACATGCACTTGGGCCGTTTTTTTATTTATGTTTACCAGATTTGAGCCTAATATGACTATATATTCTGCTGTTTTTATAGAAAATGGTACGGAAATCTCCGTGCGTGAGTCCGATTCCCACTTGGCTGGTTTTTATTTACATTTTTGGTTGTTTAGTTCACGTTCTGCACGAGGTCAAGTAAAAACATTTTCTTCCATTTTTTTTCCAGCAGTGAGTTGACACAGGACCTGGGGCCTTAGTCTGCTATTACAATGGTGTCAGAATAGTCGATCACTGATCGCATAATGGTTGATTTTGACATCTACTACATACTAAACTTGTCAAAATCAACCATTATGCGATCAGTGATCGACCATTCTGACACTATTGTAATAGCAGACTTAGGCCCCAGGACACCATCTTGTAAGGTATTTACATTCTTCAAACAAAGTTGTGAGACAGCACTATTGAGACGTCAAAAATTACATGACACAATCAAAGTCATTTATTGCGAACTAAGTGTATGAAGGTGTTTAGTTAGTATTAGGACTTAGTAGTTTTTAATTTTAGCTTAAGGCAAGCATTGTATTATCATTTTTTTCAAACATCTCTCTACACTAGGAATTTCTCCTGTATCGTGGGTGCGTTTACAAACATTTAAACTCACATACATAAACAGCCAGACCCGGAACAACTATCTGTAGGTCATACAAATATTTGTTCCGTGCGGAGATCGAACCCGCGACACGTAGCGCAGCAGTCAAACGCTTAGCCACTGCGCCAACCGTGTCGTCAATTTTTTTTTATTTTCATAAATATTAGTCACTCGATGAATTTTTATGTCAGTTTGCTGAACTGGGCCTATTTGGCGCAGCCGTGAGACACACACAATTTTTCTTATTTTTGTGTTTGGTTTTAAGTTTTTTTTTTTATTATTTGTTTTTTTTTCTTTGTCTGATATTGTGTGCACTTGTGGCCGAAAACATATTTTCTTTCTTTTTCTTTGTATAGAGCAAGTCCTCAAAACTAAACAAAATTTTCACCACTTCAAATTTCTACAATCGAAGTAGCATAAGCAATATTCTAGCAACACTGTCTGTTATTTTACGAGATATTCAGATACTATTATACAATTGATACTGTATATTTTAGTATCAATAAACAAGTCTTACAACTCCACAATAAAAATACTTCTTCATCATAAACTTTACCAAACGCATAGTGCAACCAACACTCATACATCACATATGACGTACAAAGCCACGCTCGTCGCACAGTGTGACGATCTCCCATGTCACTGGACAAAATCTGGCCGAGCACTGGCACAGTTGCCCACTGGACCAAACACATATGAAATTAATGATCATTGGCGCTGGAGTAAACTAGAAATTACTAGGCACACTGTGCAGTGTTGAGTGTTTTCCAGTGATTAAGGCTTCGGAGATGATAGAATATTAATTAGAAGTTATTTCGTACCTGTTTACCGAATATTAGGTTGATGCTGAACGAAAACGTTTACTTTAGAAGTAGGTATTTTGAAACTAACCGGTGAAAGAGCATTACCTGTCCTCTCAATCGTAATATATGTATTTATTTATGGATATATATTTAAGCATTATGTATTTATACAAGTATTTATTAATATTCTGCAACATGAATGATGTAAATACGATTTTGTTAAAATATTATAATTTAAAAGAGTGTCCATGGAGTTTCTTGCCCATTCTTCTCCATAGAGATCAACGCTTTGGAATGGGCAACTACAGTACTTTCACAAGTTATTATGCCTTGTGACCGGGACTGTAGCAGCATCATTTTTTTGTTCTTGTTTTTATGACATTCAAAAGTGCCTGTAATGGTCTAATTGAAATAAATGCTTTGTGTTTGTGTTTTGTTTATTTACTTAGATATATGTGAGTTATAATAGGTTAAGGCACACACACAAATTTTTCTAATACTCTCTCACACACTATCGTCTACATTTCGTTCTCATATCTCCTTTCGCAGGTCTGCTGGCAGAAATTTCTTAAGAAATAAGCAGTACCTTTGTACTCAAATTTTATATGTTTTTTATTCTGTCTGGTTAACTGTGTGTACATAAATAGTTAAATTAATAACTGGGTCTGGAGGTCAGATAGGCAGTAAAATACTGGTATTCTGCTGAAGCCGATAAGACTGGAAGCCGATCTCAACATAGTTGGGTAAAGACTAGGCAGATTGATACCAATATTTGCACTAGTTATGTTTAAATCCCATATAAGAGCAAGCCTATTGTCATAAACCGCGTTCGGTTGTCATTCACATCGTCCTTGTAACCTCCTTTTTTGTGGATGGGAAATAATCAAAACAACACATCATTACTGTAGATCATAGCAAAGTGTACATAGTACAGCTGGTGTCAATAATATATAATTCGTGAACAGCTATGTCCCACCCTTTGGACGTACAGACGCCAGCAGGTCAAGCTACCCGAAACTGTCAATTTTTCCCAATGCACCTTGAACCTAATATTTTAGAAATAAAGTCGAAAATCTATCAAAGAAATCTGACAGATTGTAGTAGCTTGATGTGCAGGCGTCTCTACAATAATAAGTAGAAATAAGAAAAGTCAGAATTTACATAATAATCAAATAACTTCCCTTGCTCTGGGCGCAGCAAGGGACAGTGTCAGACTTTTAGTGACTAAAACTCCCCCATATTTCTTCTTTTACCCTTTATGTTCCGGGGCCGCAGTATCTCTTTCGAACAACCCGCAAAATCGGCAGGTACCTAACCTCCTTCCCCTTAAATATAAATGATTGGAATGTTACGACTTGAAAACCAGTTCGATTGACTTAATGTACGATCTGGGCAACGAAGTCCATGACAAGAAAAATCGCGACACAGCTATTAATAACAGGGTGTTGCATTCACCCGGTGCACAGTGGAGCGATGCCAAGATCTCGTAGAAAAAATGGCATTTTAAAAATTCGGCATCTTTATGGAGTTGTTTGTTTGAGATTGCGTCTAGTCAGAAGATTAACTTAACTTTAAAATGATTGCTGCTTTGATTCGGGGTAAATTTCTCCAAAGCAAATGAACACGATCAATACTTCTAAACCACGTTTAAGAGCTAGGTAAGTAATATGCATGTGCAGTCAGCTTTTAATTGACAAAATTATAAACAACTAGCTAGCGCCCGCGGCTTCACCCGCGTGATGATAAAAAAAAGTATTCTATGTGTTATTCCAGACTATAAAGATGCTCCCTCAACGGAAACATTCGCGTGTAATGAAACTTTACAGATTTGAGTATTACTTCAATGAAGGAGAAGAACCGAGCATTATAATGCGCAACTTGTAATGATAGAATGTGTAATATCTTGATGGAATCAACTAAAAGCTTACGCTCATAGTGGAATCTATAATGTTACATTACACGCGAATGCTCGTCAGTCAGGGAGGTAGTATTGTAATGTAATGCTCGAAGTCGAATCTATAATGTTACAGTACACATAAATGCTCCCGGTGAGGGAGCGCCTTAATATAACTGTGCCAAATTTCATCAAGATCCGTTCAGCCGTTTTGACGTGAAAGAGTAACAAACATCAATACATCCTCACAAACATTCGCATTTATAATATTAGTAGGATGTGCAAGTTACTTGACTTACTAAATAAGCAAGTATAAAAACTAAATTATAATTAACGTCACGACTGAGACTTATTTTAGTACTACTATTTGTTTCTGTCAACCACCGACAACAAAGCATATTATGCAACATTTTCCCACCGGGTAAGCACTACGATTTTCAGAGAGATAATTACGTATAGTACAGTACAGTACAGTCACGGACACAAAGTTCCCTCCTTTATTGCGATTTTTTCTTTGTTTTGGACTGTACCTGGGACATTTTTAGTTACGGAAATATTGGAAGTCAAAGTTCCAGCTATGGAAGGATTCCATGGAAGGTTCTCAAGTATGGTTTAACCCTCTATCACTCATAAACTGGGATTTATTTGATTTTTTGAATTGGAGATGATTTCAATAAAATAAAATACACGTATTTCTGGGTTTTATTATTTTTAACAAACAAAAAAAAATACAAAAATATCGAATGTTGCTTGTAGGCAATACAAAGGTCAAGAGTCTTAATTTTTGGTACTAGCTAATTAGTTCGAAATGTGGACTATAGGCTACAGTACGCTATTGACGTAGGAAATCAATTATTAAAAAAAACGCGTTTGTACGGTATGTTGCCTACAGTCTACACTACACAGTAATAAAGGGGTTTAAAACAACAACAAAAATCGCAGTGACAGAAAAAAAGCGCCTTTTGACTGCGATAGGGGAACTTTTACACCTTTTATACGACCTTTGTCAGAATGTGTGGCAATGTTTAAGGTACGCACTAGTATACACCTGGTACATACATAAAATCGATTTTCACGTCTACGAATGATCGTAATCCCTACTAATATTATTAAAGCGAAAGTGAGTTTGCTTGTTTGTTTCTTACGTTTTCACGCCTAAATGGCTAAACCGATTTTAATGAATTTTGGTACAGAGATAGTTGGGACCCTTGAAACGGACATAGGCAATTTTTTTAAATGTGAGAAAGAGGGAAGAAACGGTAAAACTTAGCTTTGCTATTACAATAAATAAGTCGCAAGGGCAAAAACGCAGGTACCTACGTGCAAATCAGGAAAGGGGAATAAAATTGTGTTCGCATCGGGCAAAAGTTAGGAAATAAATCCAGCCCAACGCATTAAATAATATTGTCTATAATATAGTGCTCGCGACTGTACTCCCATCATCCTCAATGTTGCCAACGGAAATACGAAGACGCTACATTTGCACTGAGCTGGCAACACAACTTTTAATTACAGCCGAGTACTGGAGTAATGTAGTCGAGTGCGTTTTGTTATTCCTTTAAATTTAATTGAAGATAGTGAAATTATTTGGATACCTAGCAAATTGTTCTGTTTGATTAAAAAGGTTTTATATTATTGTAGTATTCTTGAGAGTTTGGTTTCGTAGTTATACATTTTCTGTGACGTAAACCTAGGCAAGCACGGCTTAACCTAAAGATCGACCCGAGCGGCTGCTATTATTTAGCCACGAGCTCGCCCCCAATTACATAAGACTTATAAACAAAACTTTTGAAATATTTGCGTGCTATTAGGTACACCTCTGCTTAACCTCTTAGAGACTACAGGCGCGTTGCTATGTTATCTTAAATATAAAACTTAATCATGCCGAAGGAAAATCCATACTTCAATCTAAAATTACCAAAAACAACTCGAAACAAAACAATTGAAACAACAACAAAACAAGACACGGATGCCAAACTTCTTAAAAACAACTGAGCGCCATAGACCAATGACAGGCTGGCCGTATACTCTCTACTTCTGGCCGAAAGCCAAGAGGCCGAAACGAAGCGAACGCTTTAGGGATAATGGTAGCAGTTTACAATATGGTGATTGATGGTGATATTTATGTGATTAATAGACTATTAGACGTGGATTATCGCCGTGAAGGCTGTATTAAATAGATGGAGATTGAAAAGGGGTTTGAACCCTTTTTTCTATGGAAGTTGGCAAGGCAAAAAACAAAATGGCAGTTAGTTCTTTTAGGTTTCGTACCTCAAGGGAAAAATAAACCCTTATTAGATAACTTTGTTGTCCATCTGTCTGTCCGTCAAGAGCCTTTATCTCGGGAAAAATTCAACCCTCTAAGTCTAGGCAAGTTGGTACGGAACTCTCGATGCGCGAGTTTGACTCGCTATTGGTTGTTTATTTTTTAAGTTTGTATTGATCCAAGACACTTAAACAAACACCAAATATCGATATCACGCGATGCAAAGATAATTATAATAAATCAAGGAAGTTATTAACTTTTAACAGACTTATAAATTGCAACTAAATGTTACCGCCGAATCTCGAATACGCCGAATCGACATTCGGCAGAATGAACACGCAGTACATCACTAAATATAAGCTTTTAATATCCGCGGCTGCTTACCAAACAGTGACGTGAATCAATAAATTCATCGATGTTTCCCGAACGGGAATATAACCGGGATATTTACCGGTAAACTGTTGACTGATATTAATCAAATTACTTATTGTTTCCTGTTTCTATTGTTTGGGTGTTTGGCTCCTTTGTTTTTGATATCTGTGCCCGATTTTATGATTGACTAGCTCCAGCCCGCGACTTCGTCCGCGTGGTATAGTAACTTTGGGCTAACGCTAACTTTAACCCGCGTGATGATCATTTTCCTTCCTCTTTCTCCCCCTTTCTCACTTTTTTTAATGCGCCTATGTCCGTCTCCAGGGTCCCAACTATCTCTGTACCAAAATTCATCAAAATCGGTGTAGCCATTTAGGCGCAAAGACGTAACAAACAAACAAAAAAAACTAACTTTCGCTTTTATAATATTGGTAAGAATTTGAAGTTTTTGACAGCACAAATTCTTTATTACAATTTTACAATGCGTTTTAGTTTACCTGGTGCTGGGATTGGTCCTGTACATGTCCAAAAGGCAGGAGCCTCGTACAGGACCAATTTGGTTAATAAATTGCCTTTCCTTTTATTGCTTTACTAGCTTTTGCCCGCGGCTTCGCTCGCGTTAAATTCGGGGTAACACAGTTCCCCTTGAGCCTTTTTTATTTGTAATAGCAACGCTAAGTTTTCCCTTTATTCCCTCTTTCTCCCTCACATCCCACTTTAAAAAAAATAGCCTATGTCCGTCTCCTGGTTCCCAACTATCTCTGTACCAAAATTCATCAAAATCGGTTTAGCCATTAAAACGTGAAGAGGTAACAAACAAACAAACTCACTTTCGCTTTTATAATTTTAGTAAGGATTTCGTTCTTTTTAAGGGAGTAAAAATGGATCCCTTATTAAAGGATCAGTTTGTTGTCCGTCCGTCTCTCTGTCTATCTATCTGCCTGTCTGTCTATCAAAACCCTTTATCTCGGGAACGCAAGTAGGTATCGAGTTGAAATGAAAACCATAAACTCAAGTCCCTTGGAGCTATGAAAAAACTAAACTCAACTCTCTAAATCTACGCAGTCAAAGTCAGTCAAAAGATATAGCCGTTAATCTAGTGGTTAGTGGCCCTGACTGCTGAGCCGGAGGTCGTGGGTTCGATTCCCACCCAGGGCAAACTTTGTGTGATGAGCATGATTGTTTGTTCTGTGTCTGGGTGTGATTTATCTATAATATGTATGTATTTATAAATTATATAAGTATGTATATCAGTTGTCTGGTTACCATAACACAAGCTCTGCTTAGCTTGGGATCAGATAGCCGTGTGTGAGTTGTCCCAAGATATTTATATTTATATATTATTTAATGTGTTAATTAATGTCATAAGTTTTTACGGCACCCTCGGTGTCCGGCTCGCACTTGGCTGGTTTTATTTTAATTTTAATTTTTTTGCGGGTCAAGTCAAAGTTTCAATTTATATGTATTTTCAAAGGGTTTATCTAAACAAGGGCCTGCCAAGGCCACCGCTTGCCGGGGTTGCGGATTGTTCAAAAGAAATACCGCGGCCCAGGCAATAGAAGGAACATGGGTGGGTTTTAGTCAGTACAAGTCTGACACTTCCCCACGCTCCGGGGAAAGTTATTTGACGATTTCCCATCCGCAAAAAAAAGGGGTTTATCTAAGACATCAACTTATTAATATAAGTCTGAAATCGCCAACCCATCTTGAGGCAAGCGTGGTGATTAATGCTCGTGCCTTCTCTACATGAGAAGAGGCATTTTCCCAGGAGTGATGCAGTTATAGGCTAGTATTAAGTAAATCATTCAAGTGTACATTTCTGTCGATGCGAGATTCATTTTGTACTGACTGTTTGTGGTTGTGAGTTAAAATGTTTGTAAACGCACCCACGAGACAGGAGATATTCCTAGTGTGGGGCAAAGTATAAAAAAACAAATTGCAAGTTTTATGGAGAAAATCAGCGCATGCGATTTTCGTCCCTCTAACCACTTGACATTTGGTTCAGTTTGATCACCAGTTTACCCACATTAAAACAACATAAACTCAGATGTAAATAAATTCACTCCACTGAGAGCTTACCGTCAATACATCCGTTATAAGAAGGCTTACCATAATTTTAAATCACTACTCGGACATGACCTATTTATAATTTTACTAGCTTTTGCCCGCGGCTTGGCTCACGTTAAATTCGGGGTAACACAGTAACTTCTGCTACTTGTAGTTTTTGCACTTACGCCTTATTTATTGTAATAGCAATGCTAAGTTTTCCCTTTACTTTCCACTTTCTCCGTCATTTCTCACTTTAAAAAAATAGCATATGTCCGTCTCCAGGGTCCCGACTATCTCTGTACCAAAACTCATCAAAAATGGTTCAGCCATTTAGGCGTGAAGACGTAACAAACAAACTCACTTTCGCTTTTATAATATTAGTAAGGATTCATTTTATTTTATTGGTTGACCAACAATCATGCAAACTGGTTTTATACTTAAGGTAATATGCAAAAAATAATATAAAGTAGTGCAACCATCACTTAAAGGTGATAAAAACCGTGTATAATAAACAGTGGCTTGATTTTATTTGAGAAACTATTATGGAACTTTAACTATCTGCTAAGAAGAAAGAAAATAAGTTTATTTGGCACATGCAATACGTGCACACTATTTATAAAGAAAACAAATTATGTTACCACATTTATGAAAAAAGCAATTTCAAACAAAAGTTAATGAATAATTATTTATTAATTGTATTTTTCTATAAATATATTACCTAACTAGCTTTTGCCCGCGGCTTCGCTCGCGTTAAATTCGCGGTAACACAGTTCCCCTTTCCTGATTTGCAGGTACCTGCTATCTGCAGTTTTTGCCCTTGCGCCTTATTGATTTGTAATAGCAATGCTAAGTTTTACCTTTTCTTCCCTCTTTCTCCCTGATATCTCGATCTTTTTTTTAAAAACCAATGTCCGTTTCCTGGGTCCCAACTATCTCTATACCAAAATTCATCAAAATCGGTTTAGCCATTAGCGTGAAGAGGTAACAAACAAACAAACTGACTGTCGCTTTTATAATATTAGTAAGGAAGTAAGGATACAAATTAATTTTATTTATAAATATTAATTAAAAAAATCTATTATAATTTAAATACTGTTGTGAACAGTAAAGACTGAATTATTATTTGTTACCAAATACTAACAAATATTGTATTACGATTTTCTTCATCTTATCCCGTTTATCGGTCGTTAATATTTGAATTTACCATGAATTTTAGGCATAAAAAGGACTTGAAAACACCAAATTTTCTATTCATGGATGGATATTCCCATATTTTTTTTCTAACTCTTTTGTTTTTTTCTAACTTTCACACTAACTCACAGGGACAGTCTCCCGAAATCCAAAAGCATTGCAACCCCAGCGATAATAGCGGTACAATATCCTGTCCAACCCGCGATCGCAGTTTCACTTCCTCAATGCGCCGTGGCGCTGATCAGTCTTGAGAGAAAGTGCTGAGTTACTGCACAGAGCTGGATTTATTGAACAGGTTGTCAAAGCACCCGTCGGCTAATCAAGATTTACTGGTAGACTGGTTTGAATAGACGGTTTGATGATTATAAAATGTTTTTGATGGGTATAAAATGTTGTTCGAAAGAGATAATCGCGCTGGAACATAAACGGTAAAAAAGGTCATCATTTTTCATCACCCACTTTAAAAAAAATAGCATATGTCCGTCTCCAGGGTCCAGACTATCTCTGTACCAAAATTCATCAGCATCGGTTTTGCCATTTAGGCGTCAAGACGTAACAAACAAACAAACAAACTCACTTTCGCTTTTATAATATTAGTAAGGATTATTAACCTATAGTGATTCTGATTAAACAGCCATTTTAGACCCCCAGCTATCCCTAAGTAAATTCAACGAAAAATACAAGCAAAAAAAAAGTAATTTAAAAACCAATATCGAAGAAAATACGAAGCTTTAACGACAACCATTAATTTGGTAGCTTGATATATTCAGTCTTCAAATTGAATGTCCTTTTTAAGGAACAAAGAAAATGTACCGGAAAAACATTTTCTTTAATATATTACTGTCATATATCTCCAAAGCTAAAGTTCGCAGTTTCTCTTAAATTGGTGTCCTAAAGAAAACGATTGTTTTTCGTTACCGGAGTTGGTAATAAATCCTTACTATCTAATATATAAAATTTCCGTGTCACAATGTTAGTTACCGTACTCCTCCGAAACGGCTCGACCGATTGTTATGAAATTTTGGGTACATATTGGGTAGGTCTGAGAATCGGCTAACATCTATTTTTCATACCCCTAAACCTCAGCGGGTGAAACCGCTGGGCACAGCTAGTATACTATTATAAAAGCGAAAGTGAGTTTGCTTGTTACCTCTTCACGCTTTAATGGCTAAACCGATTTTGATGAATTTTGGTACAGAGATAGTTGGGAACCAGGAGACGGACATAGGCTAAAAAAAAGTGAGAAAATAATGTTTTTTTTTTAAAGTGGGATGTGAGGGAGAAATAGGGAAGAAAAGGGAAAACTTAGCGTTGCTATTACAAATCAATAAGGCGCAAGGGGAACTGTGTTACCCCGAATTTAACGCGAGCGAAGCCGCGGGCAAAAGCTAGTCTAACATATAAAATTCTTGTGCCAGGGTGTTTGCTGATCGCCGCGTGAGACACCCCGGGCGTCGGGCGCCGCGAGATGACTCCCGGCCACTGTAGATGCGGGCCCGTGGACGGTGAGCAATGGGTAGCTCACTGTCCGCCCGTCTTTTGACGACAGGCTGTATCGACGGCGTGTAAGTGTTCCACGCACGCCTCAAAGAGATGTCAGCAAAGCAGAGGGGTCTGCCAGGGCCACTGCCTACCGGGGTTGCGGGTTGTTCGAAAGAGATCGCGCGGCCTCGGAATATAAAGGGCAATAGAAGGAACATGAGTGGGTTTCAGTCAGTACAAGTCTGATACTCCCCCCGCTCGGCCCAGAGCGGGGGAAGTTATTTGATGATTTCCTATCCGCAAAAAAAAGGGTGTTTGTTGATTACTGGCGTGACATTATATTATGTGATTTTTTCAGTAGTAGTAGTGGAATCCGGATCTGTACCCTGGCAATATGCTCAATCCAATAACGTGGGCCGTGAATAAACTGACCAAAATGTGGGGGTCCTTAGAGAACACCTCTACCAAACTTCTTAGGGACAGTATTCGTGATGTTTTTTATTGTTTTAGAAGTGCGAGTGTCACATCTGGCAGTTACCGACGAAGCGCCTGGAATGCTACCGCGGTTGCTATAGCAACAAGACCATGTTTTCTTATTGCATATGGAAGATCATTCAGAGCGGAGCTGGGGTAAGTGTCAGACTTGTACTGACTAAACCCTACTGATATACCTTCTTCTTTTACCCTTTATGTTGTCCTGGGTCGTGGTATCTCTTTCAAACAACACGCAACCCCGGAAAGCCATGGGTTAGCTACCTAGCGACAATGGATCCACCCGCTTCCTTTTGATAACATGATAACAAACCCCTATTTCTACCTTTCTTGGAAACTGTTAACAAAGGTACGGAAATACTTGTGTAAACATTAATTTGATTCCTTTAAAATGCTCATGAAGCGGTTTATTTTGTTCCCCAATTATGCTGGGTTTGGCTTCCAGTCGAATTGGATGCAGTTGTATACCAGAATTAAACATGAATACTTCTTCGACCTCTATAACACAGTGAGCTGATTAAAGAGCTCTTGGGAAGACTTGTTGATTGACTTTCGGGTGGCAGAGTACCCGTTACAGCTGTCAAAGATTTTCAAATAAATGACAGTCGGGAGCGCCCCGCGATATGTAATGATTATGAATGCGATTCGTACCTGCGTACCTAAGGTCCCGTACAAACTTACGACATAAACGGTCATATATTTTGACTGCATAGACTTTTTTTTTCTGTGGATGGGAAATCATCAAAGAACTTCCCCCACTCTGGCCGGAGCGGGGAGGAGTGTCAAACTTGTACTGACTAAAACCCACCCATGTTCCTTCTATTGGTCTTTATTTGCCGGGACCGCGGTATCTCTTTCGAACAACCCGCAACCCCGGCAGGCGGTGGCCCTGGCAAGCCCGGAGCCCCTCTTCTTTGCTGACAAGTCTTTGAGGCGCCGCATGGAACACTAACGGGCCGTCGACACGGCCGACAGCGTAGACTTAGAGGGTTGATTTTTCATAGATTCAAGGGATAATAGACTTAAGAAAATATCGGTCTGATGTCAAGACCTTTTTTCGCGGGTTAAAGTTAGCGTTAGCCCAATGTAACTATGCCTCGCGGACGAAGTCGCGGGCGGAAGCTAGTCCTACTAATCCTACTTAATATTATAAATGCGAAAGTTTGTGAGTATGGATGTATGTTTAATCCTCTTTCACATCAAAACGGCTGAACGAAACTTAATGAAATTTGGCACAGAAGAAGAATATTGTCTGGAATAACACATAGGATACTTTTTTTCGATCAAAGCCGCGGGCGCCAGCTAGTCCTTTATAAAATACAAACAACACCTAAAACTATTACAACCAACAATCCTAAACGCTATAACAAGCAATTTTTATTCACAAACCTTTTCTAAACTCAATCACGATAACACAGAATTTTATTCTAAGCTCTATTGTAACGCCACAACAAAAAAGGGTCTCACATATTCAACTCAATAAAGTCGATACGATGAACAGAAAATAAAATTTTATTAGACATGTTCACCCTTCATAAAATTGGTGAGATACTCGCCTATTTCAGTCAACATGAAACTTTCAGGAAATCTCGGTAAATGTTGTAGGGAAATACAGAAGGAATATACCTTCTGTATTTTGAGGAAAGTAAAGTTGATGCTTTTTTGTTGTTGATGTTTCTATTTACTTCAGCCACTCCATGCACTTCACTTACGTGAATGTTAATTAGGGTTTCGTCCCTCAAAACAAAAAATCGGAACCTTTATAAGATCATTTTGTTGTCCATCTGCATGTCTATCTGTCAAGACCCTTTATCTCGCGAAGGCATCCAGGAATCGAGTTAAAATTAAAACCATATACCTACTCAAGTCTAAAGTCCTTTAAAGCTGAGAAAAAATGAACCCTCTAAGTTTACGGAATCAAAAGTTCTGAGTGTTTATGTTGCAAGTTTGTACGGAACACTCGGTGTGCAAGTCCGACTCGCACTTGGCCGGTTTATTTCTTTCATTCCGCTTTCACAAAAGACTAAGATTACGAAGATTGAAAGTCCATCTGCTCAGTTCTCTTATTTTTCCGATTATTTAGTAGACGGGTGAAAGTTGCCATGATCTGCCATTCAATATCGCTAATAAAGTGCCTGATGAAATGACGACTGATGGCAGAAATAGACATGCTGCCAACCTCAACTGATTTGAAAAAGGCATGAAATTATATATATTAAAGATAGAACAATATATGCCAAAATCGTAACATGAATGTCTGGTAACAATATCTTCTTAATAAAGTATGGCCGGCAGATGTTGTTCCGGGTCTGGCTGTTTATCAAGTGTATGTAAGTTTAAATGTCTTAAAGGCACCCACGATACAGAAAAAAATCCAAGATCTGGGCAAAGTTTTTATTTAAAAAAAAAGAAAATCTGACGTCTTACTTCATGCGTAAGTTGCCAAATGAAAGACAAACATAAACAGAAATTGAAACGTCTGTTATCTGCATGAGAAATAAACACTATTTGCTTTTACTGAGAACTGTCAATCGCACAAACTGTCGTAAGAATAACAATGAAGTGAGCTGTTATTCGTTTATTTATTTTACTTATGCCAATAACAATAATCTTTCACATACGCTCGTGGCGTATGATGAGGAAAAAGTAACTAAATTGTGGTAAAACAAGGCGTGGTTCCGATGGAATCTCTGTTTGGCAGAAATTGTGAAGTTTTATCCCTATTTGACCTAGTAAGTCAAATCAAAATATTTTTTTTATTCCAAATAGGCCATGGACACTTATCAAACGTCGAAAAAAGGTGCACGGTTCTTTGTTTCATTAACTGATTGACATTATTCTGACTGACATAAAAATTGTAATGCTGGCTGACTTTCTTTTTTATTTAACATTATATGGCATTATTTTATTGTTCTTTATTACTGTGACCACGCTGGCTGGAAGGAAATGTGACTAAAAGAGTGATGGATCTGAATGTTGATGGACGGAGAGCGAGAGGAAGGCCAAATAAAAAACGGATGGATTGTGTAAGGAATGATATGAAGGAGAAAGGAGTAAATGATGCCGTGAGGCACGGCATCATTGCCCGTGACGTCTGATAGGGGAGAATGGAAGAAGAAAACGTGTTGCTGATCAAAATGATGATGATGTAGATACGTAAAAAGGATCCAACCCACAAAATTACTCTTTTGAAGTGAACATAGGATAATTGTTGTCCTTTTCATAGAAATAAGTTTTATTAGGAACTAGCTTCCGCCCGCGACTTCGTCCGCGTGGCATAGTTACTTTGGGCTAACCCTAACTTTAACCGTGATGATCGAAAAAAAGTATCTTTCTCTCCCCTTTTCTTCCCTCTTCCTCCCCCTTTGCTCACTTTTAAAGGCTTTTTTAAAAGGCACTTTTAAAGACTAATTAAAAAAAATAGCCTATGTCCGTCTCCAGGGTCCTGACTATCTCTGTACCAAAATTCATCAAAATCGGTTTGGCCATTTAGGCATGAAAACGTAACAAACAAACTCACTTTCGCTTTATAATATTATAGTAAGGATTAATCAATATTTTGGTGTTTCTGTCCAATTTAAGCTTTCTTAATTTGAGCTTAGACTTATGCGATAACACACCTGGGGTTGCGGGTGATGGAATAAAGGGCAAAGAAGGAACATGGGTGGGTCTTACTCAGGAAAAGTCTGACACTCTCCCCGCTGCGCCCAGAGCAGAGGAAGTTATTTGATCATCATCATCTGCCTAGCCTTTTCCCAACTATATTGGGGTCGGCTTCCAGTCTAACCGGATGCAGCTGAATATCAGTATTTTACATGGAGCGACTGCCTATCTGACCTCCACAACCCAGTTACTACTAGGTAATGCCCCTTGGTAAGACTGGTTGTCAGACTTTCGGAACACTGACTACCTGTAACGACTGTCAAAGATCTACAAATGACAGCTGGGACCAACGGCTTAACGTGCTTTCCGAGGCACGGAGGAAACTCGGTATGTAACGGGTGGTCACCCATCCACAGACCAACCTAGGCAAGTGCGGCTTAACCTAAAGATCGACCCGAGCGGCTGCTATTATTAAGCCACGAGCTCCTCAAGTTAACAAGGTAGTTATTTGATGATTACCAATTTAGAGAATAAAATATTTAAAAGTTATTTCTTTCATTTTCAAGAAGAACAATCATTTTTTTACATAAATTTTGTTACAGTTACAAAATATCATATCGTGATTTGGATTGAGCCTTCAATTTGTCCTTACAATAATAAAGTAAAAGCGCCAGACGAGAAAAAAACCAAGTTTTCTTTTATTGGTTAGACGTCAGATAAACCTAAGGTTTTACGAAGACTGAGATCAATAAGGGCTGGGAGTGATAATTATATAGATGACTAGCTGGCACCCGCGGCTTCGCCTTCGTGATATCAAAAAAAGTATGATATGTGTTATTCCAGACCATATTATAGGTACATTTGTGCCAAATTTCATTAAGATACGTTCAGCCGTTTTGACGTGAAGAGTAACAAACATCCATACATCCATCCATCCTCACAAACATTCGCATTTCTAATATTATAGTAGGGTATGCCTTGTGGGTCCAGTGCTTGTGGCTACTGTGCATCTGTGCCATGGCTATGCGTGCATTCCTGAACGTAGGTACGTAAATCCATTGGATCTGCGTATGATATATCTATGGCCATTTTGAATTGCCATGCCATCGAACAATGACAGTAGAGTGAAACGTGGATTGCATACACTCAACACTTTCTACCCGCAATTACACTTCACCTCTTCACTCTCCATAGTAGTAGACCCCTCAGAATTGAGGCATTCTTTGGCGCTATACACACATCATCAGTCACACCCTCATACAATCTCTCTATTTTAATCTTTTTGTCATTTTTTTATTTTATATTTTTTCCTAAGTTAAAAAATCTCAAGGTATATTTAAAAAAAAAACGATCGATTTGATATTGTTCTACTATAGACGAAATACTCTGAACCCCACGACACAGGGTATCCTAGTGTGGGGTTCACTGTCTTTTAAATTATGTATGTACTTTTAAGTAAAATAAGTATTTGAGGGCACTTTTGTGCACTGTATATCATTTGTGCTTTGCACGTTTCTGCTGAGATCGGCCCCGTCAGGATCAACAAATGCTGCGTGTTAGTGTTCCACGCGTGCCTCAAAGTGATTTCAGCAAAGCAGAGAGGCCTGCCAAGGCCACCGTCTGCTGGGGTGAAGGGTTGTTCGAAAGAGATAACGCGGCCCTGGAATATAAAGGCCAATAGAAGGAACATGGATGGATTTTAGTTCATTTCCATATCCGGTCAGGGCGGGGGAAGTTACTTAATGATTTCCCATCCGCAGCAAACCACAGTTATTTCAGATTTTGGCCTTCATACTGAACAAAATTGTCAGAAACCGCCGTTTCATTTCTACAACAGCAAAGAAGATTACTCTTCAAGCAATAATTTCTAAATAAAGACCACATAAACGGTCTAGCAACGCAGACAAAGGTCCAGTTATGACCCGACCCTTTTATAATTCTAATAAAAAATGGCAAAATTAAGGTCCTATGCAAATTCTGCTTATTATAAAGGTTTTGTTGCAAAAGGACACTGGCTATTAATGTAAATAAAAAGAGCTAAAAAGCTAAATATTATGGCTGGAAGACCATCCACCGTCAACATACGGAACATAGTCACTAAATGGACGGACGGTGAGCCTCCCACAATTTTGAGACCTCGATTGTGTATTTAAAGTGCTTTTTAAGTTACGGAGAAAAAGCACTTTTTAATGAGTGCTCACCCATTTACGGACCAACTCAGGCGAGCGTGGCTTAACATGAAGATGGACCCGAGTATCTGTTATTTTTTAAGCCAAAAGCTCGTCTTGATACAAATTCCAAGTACATAGTAATAAAGAGCATCTATTTATTTATTTACTAGCTTCCACCCGCGACTTCGTCCGCGTGGCATAGTTACTTTAGGCTAACTTTAACCCACGTGATGATCGAAAAAGATTTATCTTTCTCTCCCCTTTTCTTCCCTCTTTCTCCCCTTTATCTCTTTTTTTTAAATTACCCTATGTCTGTCTATCTCTGGTCCCAACTATCTCTGTACCAAAATTCTTCAAAATCGGTTTGGCCATTTAGGTAAGATAAAACAAAAAACAAACAAACTCACTTTCGCTTTTATAATATTAGTAAGGATTTAATACAACTGGCTGCTTTTAATAGCAAACTCCTAAAATTCTAATTACGATAACGAGATGAGAAACCCAATTCTTGCAATGAATAAGTGAGAGTAAGTCATTCACTGAGTTTACGATGTAAGGTGCCTCAGTTATCTCCGAGACATCGGTCATTTTCCGGGATCACACCGGATCCCGGGTCTTCCCGTGCCGAATACAAATGAAACTATTATCTACTCGGCCTTAAAGACGGGCCATGGAAACAGCGGAGTGGAGTTTAGGATCCTTATTAAGGCGGTACCCTACGCAAATAACCTTGAGTATTCGCTTCCCTCTTTTCCGCGCAGGAGTGAGCGAGTGAGAGCAGTAGTGAATAATGCCAATTTTTTGGAATAAAATCTATATAAAATTAACTATTGGGTTTATGGAAAAAATATTTCTACCAAAATGTTCATTATAGAATTGTGTATCCATTAGTGTCAGTAGCAAAATTAAACAATGTTTACTTTACGAGGAGATGCATTTTATTGATATTTTTTCTCATTTCGGGGGCTTTGTTGTAAGGAGATTTACTAAATAATGACTCAATAAAAATTAAAACTAAATCTACAATAATGTAATCAAGATTATAAAGAAATTTAATGTATTTTTTTTGTTACTTAGTTCGTTTTAAATAACAAGTAGATAGCTCTAGAAAACTGTACAAAAACGGCTTGCGCGGCGTTTTGGTCGGGGTGGCGCCTTAATTAGGTTTACGTCTTAGGTTCTTTTTTCTTTAAGGAAAGATATAACTATTCGCTAGACGACTCCCGGCAACCGTAGATTCAGGTCTGTGGACGGTCAGCAACGACATGCCGTGACGACCGCGCGTTCATACTCCACGCGTGCCTCGAAAGAGATGTCAGCCGACTAGAGGTGCCTGCCAGGGCCACCGCCTGCCGGGGTTGCGGGTTGTTCGAAAGAGATACCGCGGCCCCGGAACATAAAGAGTAGAAGGAACATGGGTGGGTTTTAGTCAGTAGAAGTCTGACACTCCCCCCCGATCTCCTCGCTCTAGCTTGCACAGAGTGGGGGAAGTTATTTGATGATTTCCCATCCGCGAAAAAAATATATAATCAGGCATTCTGACAAATGTTTTGTCAGTCCTATTGTTTTTTTTTCCTAGAAGCCCTTCTTGTACACACGACGGCAGGTCAACCTATTCTAAACTAATTATAATACTACTTACTATTATAATAATACTATTATAATAAAACTATTATAACTGATCTCTCTACTACGGATCGCACACCGTAGTAGAGAGATCAGGTTAAAATGGTTTTGTGTAGGTTGATGTGCCGTCGTGTGTACAATAGTATGTACACAATTGAACTGTTAAAAAGTCAAAAGTACTTTTAGCTCAACGTGCAACAGTATTTGTTGTTATCATAAATATCTACTACACAAGTTTTTTTTTTAAATAAAGTTGCTTGATGTGTGTATGTTGGTTCGATATTTTGCTACTTAGATAAACTTCAAATATTTACAAATACCGTAAAATGTAAAACAAAAAAAGGCAATACAGTAAAAACTGTTTACCTACTTAGATTGATAAAAAATCGGTAAAGTTTTAGAAGGCACGTACAAAAACGATGCGAAATCTAGTTATGCTTCATCGCTTCGAAATAATGAAAGTGACCGGGTTACTATAATTAATGATGTTTGACGTATATACTAAGTAGATTGGAACAAAGCAATTTGCTACGTGCTGCTTTTTTGTGGTTTACTATAATACTGTGCATTCAAAACCGAAAAAAAAATGGAAGAAATGAATGTTTTGGCACAATCAATAGGGCAAAGCTATTGGTATTCAAGAAGGTAAAATTCTACCTAGCAGGTTATTTTATGCTTAGCAAGATACATCTATCCATACTTCATCAAGTTTCTAAGTACTCCAGCAAACCCAGCCACCTTCACTCGCTCCACGGTTTCTTTTTGTGCATGGGAATCCATCTTATTACTTCCCCGCTCTGGGCGGAGCGGGGGGGAGTATCAGACTTTTACTGACTATAACCCACCCATGTTCCTTCTTTTGGCGTTTTTGTGCCGGAACTGCGGTATCTCTTTCGGACAAACCGCAAACCCAGCAGGCGGCGCCCCTGGCCCCCTGGCAGGCCCCGTTGCTTTGCTGCTGACATCTATTTAAGGCGCGCGATGAACACGAACGCCCCGTCGAACTGTCGTCACTAGACGGACGGACGGTGAGCTACCCATTGCTCACCATCCTCATTACTATCCATACGTCGTAAAGTTTCTAAATAGAGCGACCCAGCCACCTTCGCCTACTCCAGGGTTGAGTACAGATGAGATCCATGTAGAAAATTTGAGGTTAATTGGTGTCTTACATATTTTATTATTTGAATTTGCAGAAAAGTGCTATGTTAATATGATATGTGCTGTGTTATAGATACCATCATATCACAACTAAACAGGCTGTAATAAAAAAAACTTGTTCCGCCAAAAAATACGAACTTCCAAAAAATTACTAAATATACGAAAGTCGGTGGTAAAAAAAAACTATGAATCAAACTAAAGTCACTTCGACTGATGTAAAGTTAGTTTTTTATTTGGTGGTCCGCCATCATTACCGCTGACTTTAAGGCCAAATAATACGTAGATCCGAGAGCACGGCGGCCAACGTTTGAAAGAGCGTAATTTGGTTTCGGTCCGTCTCTTTAACGGTAGTCATTTCACTGCGTTTTTGGTAGGGATCATCCTTGAAATATGTCTATGGAAACGACGAAAAAAGAGTGGCACTTCGTTTGAATGTGTTGAAAAGGTGGTTTTTATAACTCTTGGTTTAAATAGTGTGTTCGTTTCAAAATATTAAAAAAAAATAGTAATTTGAATATATAATTGATAAGGTTTCTAAAATAGCGGCTTTAGCAGAATCATAATAGGATTATAATAATACTAGCTAACGCTAACTTTAAACCGCGTGATCGAATAAATATCTTTCTCTCCCCTCTTTCTCCCCCTTTTTTAAATATGTAAATATAATTCTGTGAAGAAATGTTGGTTTTATTTATGGTTAATGAACGGTGTTTTTGTCTGTGGTGTTCTGTATCTGTGGTGATTTGACGTTTCGTGAATGTTGGTATGTGAATGAAAGGTGAATTGTTTACAATTTATACTTTAGTTTTAAATAATTAAGTTTTACTTAATTCTAAATCTGGTGTAGCTCTAGCTATGCCCGCTACACTCTCTTTATTTGTCTCCAGGGTCCCAACTAAGTCTGTACCAAAATTCATCAAAATCGGTTTAGCCATAAAGGTGTGAAGACGAAACAAACAAACTCCCTTTCGCTTTTATAATATTAGTAAGGATTACCAGCAGATCTGCGAAAGGAGATATGAGATCGAAATGTAGACATCAGCTTTTTGCTTTAGTCCCATTTTCTTGGGGGTGGCGCAATATTGATTTTTTCTTCTATTTTCTGCCCACGCGTGTCACGATTATAACAAGCCCCTTAAACTTTTATTAGTTTTACTAAAAAGCAACTATCTATGTGAAACAATCATAAAAGTTAGACCTACTTTTCAGTTTACGAATGAGCCGAAATCCCAAAATTTTTTACAACGCATAAGTGACGTCATTCTAAATCCAATATGGCGAAATCCCAAAGATGGCGGACTAGTTATGGGTATCAAATGAAATGTGTGTGTGCTGTGAAGAATGCATGAAAGGGTGGTTTTAAGTTTAAAAAACTGGCGCACCGAAGACTTGAGTAATTTCAAGTCGATACCCTCCATTCTCGTGATTAAGGCCATTGACAGACAGACGAACAGATAGACAGATAACAAAGTAAAATATTCGGAAATATTCTTTAATTTTTTTTATTCGTCACTCCAACTATATTCCTTTTCTTGTCTCTATTTTTACAAACAACTGCCTAATTACAGTCACATTCATCTGTCTAATTATAAGAATGTAATACGTACATTCATAAATTATTTCATGCAAAATTAATGTACGAACACACTTTCCACGCGAATTATGTAAATTTTAATTGTTACCCTTTTACCCAAAACGATAAACATAACAAATTACCGCCATCTTTAATGGCTGGAGTTATGCAACAGTAATTATAGGGACTGGTAACACTAGTTTTTACATTATTTTATGCAGTCCAGTCATATTGGCAATTACATACAGACCTTTTTTTCGCATGGAAGATCATTAAATACATATCCTAAATAATTTAATGTGTTGTGTGTAATATTCATTAAATTAACTTTATAAACTATGAATGATGCTATAGATTTTATTAAAATAAATTACGTAAACGTGTGGTAGAATAAATGCATTTTTTATGTATTTATCATCGAATAACTTCTCCCGCTCTGGGCGGAGTGAAAGAGACTGCTCGACTTTTACTGACTAAAACCCACCCATGTTCCTTCTTTGGCACTTTATGTTCCAGGGCCGCGGTATCTCTTTCGAACAAGCCGCAACCCCGACAAGCGTCTAAGAAGCTATTTTTTTTCTTTAAAAAAACGTTGCCTCATACTAGGATTTTCACCTGTATCGTGGGTGTGTTTAAACTCACATACACAAACAGCCAGACCCGAAACAACTACCGGTAGGCCATAGAAATATTTGTTCCGTGCGGGAATCGAACCTGCGACACGCAGCGCAGCAGTCAATCGATCAGCCACTGCGCCAACCGTGCCGTTAAGTGTGTGTAAGGGAAAAATTTAGCCTCAAAGAGGAAGTTTAAAAGTGATGACTGTTACAGAAAGGATTCAACGGTTTTTTTTTAAACTTAATTGTCTTTTCTGCCAATCCGTAAATCCGCGTACTTTGCGTCCGACCCCTCTGAAGTCGTAACTCATCAATTCGAGCCTCGTTTACGCTGATGTTGTATTTTTAACCGACTTCAAAAAAGGAGGAGGTTCTCAATTCGACTGTATGTTTTTTTTTTTTTTTTTTTTTTTTGTGTTTGTTACCTCATAACTCTGGTCTGGGTGAACAGATTTTGATGATTCTTTTTTTATTCGAAAGCTGGTGGTTGTCGTTTGGTCCCATAAAAAAAATATCAAGATCCGGCCAGTAGTTTTTGAGTTATCTTTAATAATGCGTATTAGATTGACTTCGTCTACGTTGATGATATAATTTTAGAGGTTGTCGAAGACAAATGAACAAAAAACGCTATGCACTATGATTTGGAAGGTCATCGCAGTTTTTTGAGGTGATTGTATTTTAATTTGGTGATAGATCTTCAGTGATATACAACGGAACTCTTCAATAAATGACCGCAAATCTGCCGTGATTGCTGCAATCACATGTATAAGTATGGGTTTCGCCAGGGTAGGCAGGCGAGTGGGAGCAGGGTGCCCGTACCCCCTCCCCTCCCCTCACCCAGTCATTAAGAAACATAATCAATCATTAGATCAAGTATCAGCTGTATCCCCTAGGCGATGATGCATATGATTTCTGAATTGGTTTTAAACTAAAGCATAATTTAGATAGTATTAAATACTATAGCGTGATGTGGAACTAAGGCACTTGTCTCACCGGCAACGAGTAACGAGTAGAACTAGAAACGAGTTAGCGAGACGTGGGGAGCAAGTGCGTAGTTCCGATATTTGTGTAGCTCGGCTATAAGCGAGTGTGCGAGTGAGGCGGGCGATTACTCGCATCACTCGCTCGCGGCAGTCAAGCGTACAGTCAGTCTTGCGGCCTCATACGCGACCAAATGACATGACCACTGGTTGCTCTCTCGGCGTGATTTCTAATCGCTTGGCGAGTATCGCCGAGTGAGTGTTATCTTTCATAGCTCTTGTCGCTCAGCTACAAACTAGTGAAGCGAGTGCTCGCCGGCAGTGTGAACAGTCAGCGATCAACTGTTTGTATATGCATCTCTTTTATTCACACGGAAAGTATTCTATTGTACGTTTCTTGAGCGAGAAAATAGCCGATAGTTAGTCGTTTTCTCGTCGTTGGTGAGACAACTGCCTAAAGCTTGTATTTAAGACGGGACCTACGCACTAAAAAGCTAAAAATAACCGTGTTTGCGAATTATATCATAATACTATAACTAAAAATGCTGAAATAAAAAACTTTTTTGCAAAAAATAAAACCGACTTCCAAAAAAAAAAGTGGAAAATAACTTTATTTCCGGAAGTCGGTGGCAAAAAGTCAACGAAACCAACAAAAGCCACCGACTTCCGGAAATAAAGTTATTTTCCACTTTTTTTTTTGGAAGTCGGTTTTATTTTTTGCAAAAAAGTTTTTACGTCGCCTTTTGAGCTCTTTTCTCCGAATTGTTAATTTTCTTGATAAGATCTTGGTAATAAAATTGTTTTGTCTGTTTATTTTTGTCAAGTTGTTTATTTGTGAATGTTGTTTTAAGTCAGAAGATTTCGTAACAGTTTTTTACCCGATTGCAGAGTTTTCGAACTCACTGTCAAATAAACATGACATATGTTTAGTTCTCATCAAAATGGTTGAGTTGAATGGTGCTGATTCGAAAGCGTCATGTTCGTGAACGGGCGCTGTCATTTGTAACTGGTCATCTCTCAGTTGCCACGACTTATTATCTATGGCAGTTGAACTTGCATGACTTACTACATCGACCCCAGAGGGTTGATGCTTTGCTACTTAAACGGCCATATCTTTAGACTGTGCATTTTTTTTATGAATGGCATCTCGCTGTTAAACCAAGGAGGTTGTCGTCTGCTTAACCGGCCGAATCCTGTGGGTGCCTTGAAAATTAAGACCTCCAGCTAGGGTGAAAACTTACAAACTAAGCGACTACACGCTAAGGGCACCCCCTGTGGGGTACGAGCCTCGGCTTAGGGCGTCGCTGAGGGACAGCAAGGGACAGGCTGGATCTGAGTGATATTATTTGAGGACTGATTTAAACTTACTGGCTCAGCATCGCGGGCTGGCTCTTGCAAGGGACGGGTGGGGTTTTGACTGCGCAAATCTGTGCAGTCGAAATATATGGCCGTTTATGTGGCAAGTTTGTACAAAACCCACGGTCCACGAGACCGACACGCAATTAGCCGTTTTTTTTTTAAATGGTGACAGACGCTGTAAATATTCGCTGTAAAGTCATTTATATTATTACTAGCTTTTGCCCGCGGCTTCGCTCGCGTTAAATTCGGTAGCGCCTTATTGATTTGTAATAGCAACGCTTAGTTTTCCCGTTTCTTCCCTCTTTCTCCCTCACATCCCACTTTTTTCAAAAAAATATTAGCCTATGTCCGTCTCCTGGTTCCCAACTATCTCTGTACCAAAATTCATCAAAATCGGTTTAGCCATGTAGGCTTGAAGACGTACCAAACAAACTCACTTTCGCTTTTATAATATTAGTAAGCATTTAAAATCTTTATCTATGCTGTTTTGACTTCCGTTTGTTTTACTCACGGGTTTACCACTGATAACCAGCGCTGTTCTGTGAGCTCCCATAGCACAGCATCAAGCTGTGTGGTGACCTACTTGTGGCAGTCACGGCGTGCATGCTATTTAATCATTTTTTTTTGTCCCGTATGTTTTTATAAATATTTTTGATGCTTTATACATATTTATGTATATGATGCCCGTCGTAATTGCGACTATTAACTCGTTTTTCTTTTTTTCTTTTTTTCAAAAGCGGCCAATTAAGGTTTCCTAAAAACTTCACCAATTAGGTAAGCGTACCTAAGTTTTTTTAGGGCGTCCCCTCCTATTGTCATTAGCAAACGCCATTCATAGTTAATTAGTTTACTTATCAATTAATTAACTCTTACAAGTACTTGTCTAAGTACGTTATATACAAATACTTGTGCAACTAACTTTGGAATACTTAAGTACTCGGTGTATGGTCCTGATTAAGTTATCAAGAGCACATTAGTTTGTTTTAAAAACAAAACGTTGCCTTACACTAGGAATTTCTCATGTATCGTGGGTGCGTTTAGAAACATTTATACTCACATACACAAACACCCATACCTGAAACAACTACCTGTAGGTCATAGAAATGTTTGTTCCGAGCGGGGATCGAGCCCGCGACACGCAGCTGACGCAGCGCAGCAGTCGATCGCTCAGCCACTGCGCCAACGATTAAGACTCCGTTAAGTGTCATCATCATCTGCCTAGCCTTTTCCCAACTATGTTGGGGTCGGCTTCCAGTCTAACCGGATGCAGCTGAATATCAGTATTTTACATGGAGCGACTGCCTATCTGACCTCCACAACCAGTTAATACTGGGTCATACGATACCCCTTGGTAAGACTGGTTGTCAGACTTTTGGAACACTGACTACCTGTAACGACTGTCAAAGATCTACAAATGACAGCCGGGACCAACGGCTTAACGTGCTTTCCGAGGCACGGAGGAAACTTGGTATGTAACGGGTGGTCACCCATCCACAGACCAACCTAGGCAAGCGCGGCTTAACCTAAAGATCGACCCGAGCGGCTGCTATTCTTTAGCCACGAGCTCCTCCGTTAAGTGTGTGTAAGGGAAATGACGCGCTGGTAATATGGCTCAATAAGAACTTGCATATTTAGTAAGTATATTAGTAGAACATGATTAAGCCATCTTTGGGAATTTAGTTGGAATTCTTCCTAATAAAATTGTAGTTTAATCATTATCTGCCTAGCCTTTTCCCAACCTTGTTGGGGTCGGCTTTCAGTCTTACCATATTCAGCTGACTAATAGTACTTCACAATTTCTATGTTGACACGTCCTCACAAATAAATTATGGTTAAAAATGGCAAAAGAAAACACTTTCTCATAGAACTCCCATATAACGCTTCATTTGATAAAAAAAGACATAAAAACTCCATAAAAATAACCAGTCCGCCATTGTTGGGAATCCGCCATTTTGGATTTAGAATGTCGTCTCTTAACTATCCATGGCATAGTCATCCGAACTAAATAATATGAATGCGCTGATTGAGCTGAAAATTTGCTCTTCAATCGAAAACCGGTAAGTGGGTCCAATTAAACATATTTTTTTACATTAAACTAACGCTAAAGTAAAGTTAGTTAGAGTGACTTATTAAATAATTGTAATTCTATTGAAATAATTGTCACATTAAACAATGTTACAATCAAATTAATATTTAATGATTTGTCAACCGACTAAAAAGGCGCAGTCACAAAAACAAATCTCCACGTGAAAAAAATGGGTCCTGGCCGTCCTGGGTCTATTTAAAAACAGGACATCCATGGCGACTCATAATAAAACAAACTTCTTGAGTATTCGTGGAAACTCCACTGCAAAAGTTCTTTCAAACAAAAAAAAAACGGTCCAAGTGCGGGTCAGTCAGTTCGCGCACCGAGGATTCCGTACAAACTTTGAACATAAACGGAGCATTTTTTAAGGCTCTAACATACTCGAGTATATGGTTTACATTTCAAAATCTAAATATTTTTAATTCACATAGGCCTACAAGGGCACTTATAAAACGTCGAGAAAAGGTACACGGTTCGGGTTGGTCGTTTTCTATGGAGAAGAACCGGTAAGAAACTCCACGGTTACTCTTTTAAATACATTTCGTTTTACACTGTTGTTGTTTATTTATTTAGGCAAACCAACACACAATAGCGTTCGTAGAAAGCATCATCTACAATGCATTGCATGCATCTAAATTAAAGATCAGCACAGCATTTTATTTAGATCACACTATACAATAATAATCAATAATATATAGATCTTTAACAATAATTATTAATCAATGGTCTGTGATCGTGTTACAGCGTTAGGACTTTCAACTTACAAATTGATCTGATACAAAAAAATACAAAATAGTTTATTGTTGCAATAATAATGTTTATAACATGTTACTTTTAGGCAAACAAAATTCATGTATTAGTAGGTTCCGCTGTTTCTTACAACATTCGTACACTATACTAGCTGTGAGTAAGGGTATGCAATGTAAGTTTTGACGACACGGTTGGCGCAGTGGCTGAGCGATCGACTGCTGCGCTGCGTGTTGCAGGTTCGATCCCTGCACGGAACAAATATTTGTCTGACCTACAGGTAGTTGTTTCGGGTCTAGCTGATTGTGAATGTTAGTTTAAATGTTTGTAAACGCACCCACGATACAGGAGAATTCCTAGTGTGGGGCAAAGTTTTTTTTTTTTTTAAAGTGTATCCTTGTTTTCTATGACTATTTTTGATATTTTAGGTTTCAAAGTACAAATGTAGAAGAGAGAATTACAAAACTAAATAAGAAATAACAGTTAACTTAATCTATATTTAACTTGAACTGTATAAAACGGTTTATCCTTACTTATATTATAAAAGCGAAAGTGAGTTTGTTTGTTTGTTACCTCTTCACGCTTTAATGGCTAAACCGATTTTGATAAATTTTGGTACAGAGATAGTTGGGAAGCAGGAGACGGACATGGGCTAATTTAAAAAAAAAAGTGGGATGTGAGGGAGAAAGAGGGAAGAAAAGGGAAAACTTAGCGTTGCTATTACAAATCAATAAGGCGCTAGGGGAACTGTGTTACCCCAAATTTAACGCGAGCGAAGCCGCGGGCAAAAGCTAGTCAACAATAATTATCAAAGAATATAAAACTAATACGGTTTAGTAAGGAGTGCAGTGGTATGTGAGGTGAACTGTCAACTCAATACCTCCACGCGTTCTCCAGAAACAAATGCAAGAGTTCCATTTGTTTTTCTCGACGTACGGAACCCTAAAATCGAATAGCCTTTAACAGAATTGACGTGACCCCCGATATTCTTTCTCCTAATATAACATTTTATCAGCCAAAACGTGCGAGGATTCCATAATTCCAAATTCCGTCGGGTTGCTGTCGTAATTGCGACGCTGGTAAAAGGATCGATAACAGTTCATAAATGGTCACTGTTTTTATATGGGATTTATATTCAAAAAGGGCTGGGTGGGAAGAAACAATTCTGGCGGAAATAATAACAGCTGCACGCGACGATCTTTAAGGTTAAGTTATGCTTGCTTAGAGTGGTAGATATGAATGCTGATGGACGGAAAGGGAGAGGAAGTTCAAAGAAAAGAGAATTACTTATGTAAGGAATGATATAAAGGAGAAAGGAGTAAATGATGTCGTGACGTCTGACAGTAGTCAATACATTCACCCCTGTCAGACGTGTTGCGCCGACCACAAATAGAATAAGACAAGGGCAGGAAAATCATGATGATAGTGATGGGTTGTTAAATGTAAATCTCTGACAACCACATATTCCGTGACTGCTACTGAGAAATTTCTGATTAAAAACCCAGTTACATTTTTGTCTCATCTTAGAATGGACACATGAACCTTAAGATCAGCAAACGCGCTAACGTCCGCTACACCAATGAAGCTCTATTTTGTTAGCTTTAACATACCATAACATCAGGCATGTAAACCCTAGGGGGTTAGGCAGAGGTAGACCTAAGAGTACACCCTTCCCCCTCTCTGGAGCGGGGGGGAGTGTCAGACTTGTACTGACTAAAACCCACCCATGTTCCTCCTACTGCCCTTTATACAGATATAACAGAGAGTGCACCTGTGCCTGCGCACATACTTGTGCACTGTAATATTTCCCGCGTAGTTGGCTAATCTCCAAAATGGATACCTGGGTAATGGGATACTCTCTTTTTGCGAAATCATCAAATAGCTTCTCCTGCTCTAGGCGGAGCGGGGGGAGGGGGTATTCCTGTGTATCCTTCTATTGCCCTTTATGTTCCGGGGCCGCGGTATCTCTTTCGACCAACCCGCAACCCCGGCAAGCGGAAGCCCTGGCAGGCCCGTCTGCTTTGCCCCGTTAAATGGCTTTAATTCTACTACTTACAACTAAAGTTATGTCATAACTGAGACCATAATATAACTAATCTAAAAGCCTTCTCATCCACAAGAAGTCAAAGTGATGCCATTTTCATGTTTAAGACCACTCAGCAGTCCAGCGTAACTACGCCCGAAGCTATAAAGTTTATTGATTCTATTACAGTATTTATAGCACTGCTTAGCAGCGCTGCAGCGGATGCGGGCTCATAGAGCGTGTAATGGGAGTATTAATATTTGATTGGTAGGTCGTTGTTATGGAATGTGGGTAGTTTTAAATGGAATTGTGATATGTGGACGGTATAGTTTAATTATGGTTAAGTATATCATTATGCCCCGGCGTTGCTGGTTTCAGAGAGATAGTGCGGAAACGGGACACAAAGGGCAAACGTAGGAACATAGGTAGGTTTTGGCCATTACAATTCTGATGATCTCTACTGCTCCACCCAGAGCGGTATCCTTACTAATATTATAAAAGCGAAAGTGAGTTTGTTTGTTTGGTACCTCTTCACGCTTTAATGGCTAAACCGATTTAGGCTATTAATTTAACGGACATAGGCTATTTTTTTTTTTAAAGAGTGGGATATGAGGGAGAAAGAGGGAAGAAACGGGAAAACTTAGCGTTGCTATTACAAATAAATAAGGCGCTACCGAATTTAACGTGAGCGAAGCCGCGGGCAAAAGCTAGTGGTGTAATAATGAGGGATTATATAATTATACTAACTGGCGCCCGCGGCTTCGCCCTCGTAATATCTAAAAAAAAGTATCCTATTTGTGTTATTCCAGACCAAAATCTACCTCTGTGCCAAATTTCATCAAGATCCGTTCTGACGTTTTGACGTCAAAGAGTAACATACATCCATCCATCCTCACAAACATTTGTATTTAGCCCGAACTAGCTGGCGCCCGCGGCGTCGCCCGCGTCATATCGAAAAAATATCCTATGTGTTATTCCAGACCATAATCTACCTCTGTGCCAAATTTCACCAAGATACGTTTTGACGTGGAAGAGTAACAAACATACATACATCCGTACATCCATCCATCCTCACAAACATTTGTATTTAGGTAGAACTAGCTGGCACCCGCGGCTTCGCCCGCGTCATATAGAAAAAAAGTATCCTATGTGTTATTCCAGACTATAATCTACCTCTGTGCCAAATTTCACCAAGATCCGTTCAGCCGTTTTGACGTGAAAGAGTAACAAATATCCATCCTCACAAACATTCGCATTTACGTAGGATTAGTAGGAAGTAGGATCCATGGCTTTTTTTTTTTGGATGGGAAATCATCTAATGACTTCCCCCGCTCTGGGCGGAGCGGGGGGCATGTCAGACTTGTACTGACTAAAACCCACCCATGTTCCTTCTATTGCCCTTTACGTTCCGGAGCCGCGGTATCTCTTTCGAACAACCCGGAACTCCGGCAGGAGGATCCATGGCTGCTGGTTAGTTTCAGAGACAAAAAGCGGCCCCAGAACACAAAGGACCAAAGAAGGAATATGGATGGGTTTAGCCAGTACAAGGCTGATGCTCCCCCCCGCTCCGCCCAGAGCTGAAGAAGTCATTTGATGATTTCCCACCCTACACGGACACAGAAACCTATGAGCATAACGTAAATACAGATAAAAAAAAAACATTCCCAAAAATTCTAGACTCTTTTTATTTTTTAAATAGAAACCCTAATAAATTGTACTATCGACAAAAAGAAATAAATGAGCCGGAATGACTTTCAATATTGCCTAAAAGAGGGTTGTCAGATCAGTAAATTCACTGATACCTTAATATTTTGTTGGCTTAATACTACTTTCTATAAATACTCTTTATTTTTGCGAAGGATTCGATAGGATTACTTCTCAACCATCTGTTTCAAATAAGGGTTTATGGCGAACTGAGCGACTTTTGTCTGCGTTTTCTAATTAAGGACTTAACTCTTACTTACATTTACATTTGCTGTTTTTTTTTATTTAAAAAAAAAAACGTTGCCCCCACACTAGGTTTTTTTTCTGTATCAGATGATGGATGCGTTTACAAACATTTAAACTCACAAACAGCCAAAACCGAAACAACTACCTGAAGGTCAAACAAATATTTTGTTCTGTACGGGGATCGACCTCGCGACACGCAGCGTCGCAGTCGATCGCTTAGTCACTGCGCCAACCGTGCCGGCAAAAAGTTATACACGTTGACATAAATTACTAATTATATTAATAAATAGATCTACAATGTATTTAACACATTGATGGATTATTAGCTATCGGAAATCAATACGTTATATTGTAAGCTGTGCCGCCGTTTGCAATTTGAAAGTTTACAATCTCGCGAGATAGTTTATGAACTGACGCCATTCACAATCATACGGTGACATATGTATATATATATATACTGTACTGTACTGTGTACTGTGTATTGATTTTATGGACGTCGTGTTTTATTGGCTTTTTAAAACTAAGATTTTTTTAAAACACATTATATTTTATTATACACACTAGCTTCCGCCCGCGATTTTGTCCGCGTGGCATAGTTAATTTGGGCTAACGCTAACTTTAAAAAAAAACAATCGATCGATCGAAAAAAAAATACCATTCTCTCCCCTTTTCTTCCCTCTTTCTCCCCCTTTTAGTCTTGGTTTTATTTTTAGTCTAATATATATAATTTCTGACGAGTTTATGCACAAGAGCTCGTTAACAGAGCGTTTCGCACATAAGCTATAAAATCGTCTGTTATATTTGTGAGCTATAGCGCACCTGATGAGCATAAGCTATCCAATAAAGATAACAATACAGGATCTTTATTAAAACACAGTAACAAGTTAGAATAATATTATCAACTAAAATGTCAAAACTTGAAAAATATCTTTAAAGATATAAAAGAATCTTTCAGCGCGTTCAATAATTGGGTAGTCTACCCCATTTAACAAAAATGTCAAGATACAATTTTTCTAAAACATCACTTTGTTTTAGATTTAAGAACTCTATTTATTTCGAAATAACTTTAAAATTAAATTTCTTGGTGCTTTTAAATGCATAAATAACTTGTCAGTCATTGACTTGGAAAATTAGTGACGTCACAGGTTTCTAGTGCTATGCAAAATCTATAGAGAGGTTCCAAATTCTATATTTTTTGTAAATGACAATCATTTGAAAATGTTATCTGCTACTAAAATTCTACCAAAAGAATAAATATTTCGACTGCTCACCAAGCTACGTTGTCACCACATAACGCTGGCAGGATAGTTGACATCGGCACACTGTTGCCAAAAAAGAAGAAAAAAAAACTACAGAAGAAACTTGCTTTGATAGCACATTAAAAGTCTGAAAGTTGATTGAAAGTTGTCAACTTCAACTCTTCATTAATGACTTTTGTGTACGAGAGATACCTAAATTTTACCAATATCACGTATAAACTGGTCAACTACCCAATATGTCCGCCATTATATCTATTCAAAATGTTTTCATTCACTGACAACTCTGTCAATGTCAATAAACCGTCAAAATATGGTTGTAGTGCCAAATACAGTATGACCAAAGTGTGCGGCCTAAGGTGGCGCTGCTTGTCAAGAAAATTTGCAATGATATGTAATTTTCTTTACATTTATTTTAGTTCTGTTTTCCCGCCTACACGAGTATACTACTAAGCTAGCTAATTTGGTTGAAGCGTACGTTATGATTCATTCATGTGCGAAGTCGCTGTTAGTAAGTTTATATTGTCTGTGGAAATTATATTGAAAAACAAGATGGCGTCGTTAGTTCTAAGTATGGCTCCACGCTAAAAGAACCACGCGACAATATTCAGTTGTCAGTTGATACTTTAAATAATCAAAATACAATAGCTTGGACGCTATTCCCGATTCCGGGGGGAATTTTTTTTTTATATTTCAAAATGTTCATAATCTGTTATTATGTAAATTAAAAATAAAGGAAAACAATAAAATAGACTCTTACACGTAATAAATACAAGCTTTAAATCCCCGACACGACATTGGGATTCGACAAAAAATCGCAAATCCGCCACCACCCTTATCAAAAGGTCGCTGGATTTACTCAATGACGAATGTGTCCCTTCAGTACCCAGATCGTGACGTATATCTATTTCCGTTAACGGAAAAACTTTTCCCTTAGATTGCTTTTTCCGGAAAATTATTTTTACTCAGAGCGGTAAACTCGGATCACAAGTTAGTTAGGTAGTTTCGTTTGATAGGTTCACATTAAATCTTTCAATGCCATTTTGGCTGATTTTCCCTGTTCGGAGAAATGACGAGCAGCAATCTTTGGTGGAAAGTTTCCTGTAGACGTTATGAAACGGAAATTTTCTTTTGCATAGTAGTTTCTTTTATTATTGATCAGAGGCTTTTTTTGATGATGATGATGGGAAATCATCAAATAACTTTTCCCGCCCTGGGTGGAGTGGGGGGGGGGTGTAAGGCTTTTACTAGCTAAAACCTATGTTCCTTTTTTTGCCCTTAATGGTTCAGGACCGCAGTATCTCTTTCGAACAACCCGCAACCCCAGCAGGTAAATGCAAGCCTGACTTATAACAAATACCTACGTATTAATAATTAAAACATATCCTTACTAATATTATAAAAGCGAAAGTGAGTTTGTTTGTTACGTTTTCACGCCTACATGGCTAAACCGATTTTGATTAATTTTTGAGCAGTTTTTTTTTTAAGTGTGAGAAATGAGGGAGAAAGATGGAAGAAAAGGTACTTAGCTTTGCTATTACAATAAATAAGGCGCTAGGGCAAAAACTACAGGTAGCAGGTACCTGTAAATCAGGAAAGGGGAACTGTGTTACTCCGAATTGAACGCGAGTGAAGCCGCGGGCAAAAGCTAGTTAATAATAAACTAGATATTGATGCGCTAGCAACTTTTTACTCTATAACTCCATTAACAAACAACGAACAATGTTATCGGCTAACTTTACAATTTTGGGCTGAAACTACACGTTTCATATTTTGATGAAATTCCTGATATCAGTTTATTGTTGTATAAGTACAATTATGTTGGTACTACGTATTTGAAATTAGTGATGCACGTTCCGATCCGATAGTTTAAAGTATCGATATAACATGTTGCGATACTCCAATATTTAGGATCGCTACAACGGATGCGTGCAAAAATACCGGCATAGAAATTAATGGATCGTATTGTGTAACATTGTCTTAAATTGCTTGATTAGTTACGTCAAAAACAAAAAAAAAATATCGGCATGGAGCGAGGGTTACGTACAGACGCCAGCAGGTCAAGCTACCCGAAACTGTCAATTTTTCCCAATGAACCTTGAACCTAATACTTTAGAAATAAAGTCGAAAATCTATCAATGAAATCTGACAGATTGTAGTAGCTTGATGTGCAGGCGTCTGTACAAACTTGTGATATAAACGGCCATATCTTTTGACAGCATAGACTTGAGTTTTTTTTCCACAGTACAAAAGGACTACAGACTTTGAGTATATGCTTTTAATTTCAATTTAATACCTCTACACGTTCCCGAGATTAAAGATCTTGACAGACAGACGGACGAAAAAGTGATATTTAAGGGTTATTTTTTTCTTTTTGAGGTACGGAACCCTGAAAATGAGAAAAATAGAAGGAGCACAAAATAAATCCTAAGTAAGATACTATTTGACATTTAGAGAATTGGATCGAAAGCATTGGACACAATTTTAGAATCGTATCGTAACTTTGCTATCCGGATCGACTCAAAACATCGATACAAATGCAACAACAGTATATCCCATCCCTAGTTGACACATGTAACGTGTAGGGTTACGAAGTTATATTATTGCATCGGTTTGCAATATGACCTCACTCGTGTAGTTTGATATATTATCATTTATTACATAAGTGGATAGCTTGAAATTCCGCATTTGATATCTACTGATAAAATATTCAAGTAGCTTATTCAGTAGTTATTTAATTAAATACTTAATGCACTTAATTAAATCTGTTGATGTTGAAATACAAAACACACATACGAGTCTGTTCGTACAGAACCCTAGGTGCAAGAGTCCGTCTCGCACTTGCCCGTTTTTTTTTTCTTCAAAATTTAGGGACTTTTGTTGGTGAAATGCGCCTCTTGTAAATTTTTGACATTTTGTGTTAGGAGGCCTTAACAGTTAACCGTCAATATTGAAAATATAAAAAAAATAATAAATATTACCTTTACTTTGACATAAACTGTGTTTTATACTGGCAACTCCACTGTACCTGTAAATAAAAGGAGTTTTTATAAGTTTAAATATTTAGTTTAAAAAAACACATACCTATTACTCCTGTGATTCGCGTAGGGTTAAGCAGACATCTAATTATAGATCCACATTTCGACATAAATGTTATAGAAATATCCTACTATTATATTATAGATAATATTATAAATGCGAATCTTTATGAGGATGGATGTATGGATGTTTTGTTACTCTTTCTAGTCAAAATGGCTGAACGGATCTTGATGAAATTTAGCACAGAGGTAGATTATAGTCTGGAATAACACATAGGATCTTTTTTTCGATCAACACGCTGGCGTCAGCTAGTACTATAATAAAATCAAAATTCATTTATTCAAACTAGGTTGTTGATCAGCACTTTTTGAACGTCATTACACAAGACAGTTTCCCAAAACGCCCACCCTTCGCCAATATATTTCACTGGCTAGTGATAAACGAGCCACTCGACTCAAAGCATAATTTAAAGGAGGTTTTAGCACCTGTCGGGTTTGCGGGTAGTTGGAAAGAGATACCGCGGCCCCGGAACGTAAAGGGCAATAGAAGGAACATGGGTGGGTTTAAGTCAGTACAAGTCTGACACTCCCCACCGCTTCGCCCAGACTTCACTGTTTTTCTTCAACAAATCTTCAAAAACCTTACTACAACAATACCTATTAAATGATAGACATAAACAAACCCAGATAAACAACTGTTTATTTGAAAAGACTTACGTTTCTCGAGTTTGTTGACACCACTCTGGGGGATTCGAATCGTCTCTTATAATCTCTAGGTTACCCGCGATCCCGAAAATATCGAGACGAGTTTATTGAACCTTTTTGGTAGTCTATTAATAAGATTTTCGTGATTTTCACTTGATTCAAGATAATATTTCGCTGAAAACTTATTTGCTGGTGTTTCTAGTGAGAAGGTGTTGTCAAGCCATGTTTTATTGACAACGATAAACGTATTGAAAGAAAACTTTGTTTATTATTCTTGTTTTTCGTATTGTCGACGATTCCCAGAATAACGATTTCTTTAACTCTGTCTTTAGTCGTTTCGCACCGCGAGCGGTTCGCACCCCGAGCGGTTCAAACCGCGGTGTGAATTGCCCTAGAGTTGTTTTTAAATAGGTCATTTCGTATCACGGTGCGAATCGCTCAAGAACTTTTTGCTATGTTCGCAGGTCTGCCGGCAGAAATTTCTTTAGAAATAAGCAGTGCCTTTGTACTGAAATTTTTATATGTTAATTATCCTGATTAGTTTACTGTGTGTAGATAAATAGTTAAATAAATAAATATGTTGTAATAGTGATTTATTTCGACACAAGCTTGTTGTATGATGTAACTTCAAACATCATCATTCATCATTTTCCTGCCCTTGTCCCATTCGATTTGGGGTCGGCGCAACACGTTTTCTTCTTTCATTCTCCCCTATCAGACGTCACGGCATCATTTACTCCTTTCTCCTTCATTTCATTCCTTACACAATCCATCCATCTTTTCTTTGGCCTTCCTCTCGCTCTCCGTCCATCAACATTCAGATCCATCACTCTTTTAATCACGATGATGATTTTAGTCACATGATGTAACTTCAAACAACAGCCTTAAATATAGAGGAGCATAAGTACCTCCATGTTCTAGTCTACAGCTAGTTATGTTATAGCTACCTTAAACCAAACTATGTCTCAACTTCCCTAAGTTGAAACACATCTTGTGTGGTTAAAGTTAATGGTAACCCATTGCTTTAACTCCATAATTTACCGGCTCCCTTTAATTAAGCGTTTCAACTTGCGTAGGTGACAAATTGGCGCCTGGTTACGATAAATATGTTGAAAACTTTCAAGATGGCGACGAATTTGTGATGTGACGTCTTGTCTGTAGTTGACATGCCTTGCTACGAGCGGGAAGTTTGAGGAGTACATTATGTTGTAGCTTGCAGTTGAAATGCACGTGACGGCTCAAAGAGTAAGGGGTCGCTTCATATTCTTGTTTTTAGCGAATCGATGGCAAACAGTTTTAATCACACACCTGTGTGTATAATGAGACAACCATTTGTTTTCGAGAACTTATATACTTATACAGTTACGTATAAAAATATACAAATAAATTAAATAATTAATACATAAAAAAAAACCGACATAAACGGTCATATGTTTTGACCGCTTAGACTTAGAGGGATGATTTATAGATACATATAAAATGATAATCATGAAGAGCAAAGAAATTTATAATATTGTTGTTTAAGGAGAGAGGTAGTGCTTTTTGAGCATAATTCTACAAGTATAATAAAGTAAGAGTAATCGACGACACGGTTGACGCAGTGGCTGGGAGATCGACTGCTACGCTGCGTGTCGCGGGTTCGATCCCCACACGGATCAAATATTTGCATGGCCTACAGATAGCTGTTCCGGGTCCGGCTCTTTGTGTATGTGAGTTTAAATGTTTGTAAACGCACCCACGATACAGGAGTAATTCCTAGTGTGGGGCTAGGTTTTTTTTTTAAAGAATTAAGTGGTAGATAAGAAGACCAAGTCCTCAATAAATAAATCATCTTGTAAAGACAAAAAGGCGAAGGGCTATCGGTAACCCGCAGTCTCACAAGATTGAGTTTATTGAAAAAAGCTTTCTTCATCCGTAAAATTAGGTGCTTGAGCTTTTGTCCATAGCTTGCAGTGATCTCGTAAATTGTGTATGAATTTACTGCCTTTCCACGGAGACAATTTATATTTGCACTTGCTGTTGAAGACTAACTTTTTTTTTTGCAGATGGGAAATCTTCAAATAACTTCATCCGCTCTGGGCGGATCGGGAGGGAGTGTCAGACTTGTACTGACTAAAACCCACCCATGTTCCTTCTATTGCCCTTTATGTTCCGGGACTGCGGTATCTCTTTCTGACAACCCGCAACCCCAGTTGAACAACTTATGGCTAAATTATAACAGCCTTATCAGCAGGATTAGGCGAAAATACCTTCGGAATGGGTTCTGATTCCAAATAACAGGAATCAGCGACGTGGCAAGTTCTTTTTTTTTAAACGTTGCCCCACTCTAGGAATTTCTCCTGTATCGTGGGTTCGTTTATAAACATTTAAATTCACATACACAAACAGCCAGACCCGGAACAGTTACTTGTAGGTCATACAAATATTTGTTCCGTGCGGGGATCGCACTCGCGACACGCAGTGCAGCAGTCGATCGCTCAACCACTGCGCCAACCGTGTCGTCCTTGGTAAGACTAGTGGTCAAACTTTTAGGCCACGAGGCCAGGAGTCTTAGTAAAAGAGTCCCGTTTTACCTTTTCGGTACAGAACCCTTATAGGGTGACTTTGTTGTCCGCGTCTCTGTCAAGACTTATTATCTCTAGAAAAGCGTGGAGGTATTGAGTTAAAATTAAAACCATAATACTCAAGTCTATAGTCCTTTGAAGCTGTGAAAAAACCAGCCTTCTAAGAATACACAGTCAAAAGATGTGCGCGACGATAGGTCGTGGCGGAGCAAAAGATGATTGTAGTGGACTGTATTACAAGTTTTATTGATTGTTGGAATAAATGGTTATAAAAATCGTTTGGACAATATGTAGGTAAATAAGAAATTATAATATGAGATTAAGAAGACGCGCTATTGCAGCCGTGCGTGGAGGCGTGCAACAGCTGATTGATGTGTAGTGCGGGGGCTCGCGGACAGCTGACGGTCGGCTGGAACCCCGCTGCCCCGCACCTCTCGTTCACTGCCGCTAGGCCAGGCGCCGCGCGCGGCGATGTTGTGACCCGCGGTCTCAACAAAAGATATGGCCGTTAATGTCGCAAGTTTGTACGGAACCCTCGGTGCGCGAGACCAGCTCGCACTTGACCGGTTTTTACATACTCAATGCGAAAATAAAACGTAAAAAATGCAATTTGTACCGGAACTGATGTTAGTACCAGTTTTTTTTTGTTCTACACAACGCGTCTAGAATTGCTTAATACTAAATTTCCCGGTAAAATTATTCACAGCTATGCAATATACAATTTGGATGCTTATTTTACGCGGTAACAGTTTTTTCGACTGCTAAACTTGTTATCGAAGTAAAATGATTTTTAAACTATTTAAAATTCGTACCTTTTTATTATTCATAGATTTTCGATTGAACACTGGGTTGAGGTAAGGCAAGAAAGGAGTACCTTGCAAGGGCAAAGGTCTTCCAGTGGGACTTACTGCTCATTTAATTGACTATCTTGAAACAGTATACCTAATAGGGCCATGGGGTTTGAGAAGTCACTTAGTTTTTTGGGATTTCGCCAGGCCAACTCTTCTCGTAACCAAAGAACTGGCCTTTTTTGGCCAAAAAATCAGCTTTGACATGCACCAAAGTTCTGGGCACTTTTCCTATTGTCAGCAATTATGTAGATGAATGTTTGACGCGCTGTACCTAATTATTTTCCCTTTTTGGGACTTGTACATATTTTTACTATACGTATCTTTAGTAATTGAATTGATTTAATATATACTAGCTGTGCCCAAGCGTTTCACTTGATGTTAAGCTAAAATAAAATATATTACCACACATTCTCGGTTCTACCACCCGACCTACCACCACTAAAACTTACTGTGACACGAGAATCCTTACTAATATTATAAAAGCGAAAGTGAGTTTGTTTGTTACGTCTTCACGCCTAAATGGCGAAACCGATTTTGATGAAATTTGGTACAGAGATAGTTGGGATCCTGGACCGTCTCCAGGATCCCAACTATCTATATACCAAAATTCATAGGCTAACTTTTTTTTAAAGTGACCGATGAGGGAGAAGGAGGGAAGAAAAGGGAAAACTTAGCTTTACTATTACAATAAATAAGGCGCAAGGGCTAAAATTATAGGTAGCAGGTATAAATCAGGAAAGGGGAAATGTGTTACCCCGAATTTAACGCGAGCGAAGCCGCGAGCAAAAGCTAGTTTTATAAAAAAAAGGTTATCTTAAGTTGTTTCTAAATGAAGTCTAGCAAATCAGAACAAAACAAGTACCAAGTAGTTGTCAGTAGCTACCATCTAATCTTCCATTGTCACCAGTATGTGGGAGCTTTATCTCTAACGGCGGAACTTTGTGCATTGACCCGTAGCAATTTAGAGAAAGTGTTCGGCTGTTCGCCATTGTATCGCTGTTTGTTGTTGCGCAAGAGCACGCATCGCGCAGCCGTCATGACAATCAGATGAATCAATTTGATGTCGATTCGTTACGAGGTAGGTAATTTTTATGAAAGTTTGAATGGGATTGTGATGGTTTTATTGTCTTTTTATTTTAACGCCTCGTTTGTAATTTTCCAGTTTAGCAAAAGTGCTATTGGATTTTTCGAACAGAAGTTTCTCAGAAGCCGCCGAATTTTGAAATGTTTAAAATGAAAATAATATTTCTGCAAAATTGAAAAGAGATCAAAATATTACTATTTTGTGTCTTTTTTATATTTTTTTTAAAGATAGGTACTTGGTACCCTTTAAAAAACGTATATAACAACAATTCATACAAACTTTTTTTGTAAGGTGCCCCTCGATACACACAACAACAAAATTATTACACACTAATATAGTTTTTAAGTTGTTTGCAACTAACCCGTAGATCGTTGTTGTCGGGCAAATAAATCATATTATTATCATAATGATTTACCTATTTAAACTTCATGTACAATAGTGGTACATACATAGGTGGACTTAATGCCATAAGGAATTCTCTACCAGGCAACCTTTGGGTAAAATACCTATATAAAACATTTTTTTTTTCAAAAACTTATCTGCTTATACAGATAGATACTAATACACACATACTTAGGAAATAAACATAATAACAAAAAAAAAACGAGAAACTTAACAGATGATTAAAGTTGATAACAATCCCTCGTTAGTAAAGACTACTAAAACCAAGCAAACGCAGCCTAGTAGAATAAGGCAAGGAACATTCGTCCTAAAAACATTTTAGGTAGGTACTGCGAAAGCCAAGCTTTCAAAACTCCGTTGCTTTTGAAGCAAGAGGGTGCAGATCACAAATCCGGATCGAAAATATACGGGAAACGGAATCAAAACAACTTTGAAAATCGATAGGGAAACCATCCGGACGTGTCTGGATTTTTGATGCTCAGTATGAAATTATTTGGGGTGGGAAATCATCAAATAACTTCCCCCGCTCTGGGCGGAGTGGGGGGAGTGTCAGACTTTTACTGACTAAAACCCAACCATGTTCCTTCTATTGCCCTTTACGTTCCGGGGCCGCGGTATCTCTTTCGAACAACCCGCAACCCCGGCAGGCGGAGGCTCTGGCAAGCCCTTCTGCTATGCTGACATCTCTTTGAGGCGCGCGTGAAACACAGACGCGCCGTCGACACGGCCTGTCGTCAAAAGACGGCCGGACGGTGAGCTACCCATTGCTCACCGTCCACAGGCCCGCAACTACGGTGGCCGGGAGTCGTCTCGCGGCGCCTGACGTCCGGGGCGTGTCCCGCGGCGGCTGGGTTGGTTTGAGGTTCTCTCCCTCAAACGCCCGGCCACCTCCTTCGCTAGCATGACTGCTTCGTAGAAGGAGGTGACCGCTTCCCATTCCCTCTCGCTCCAGACCATGGACTGAACCAGGGCCGGACGCGAGAGATCGCCGCCGCCGCATGAACATATTTGGCCTCATTTCGCATATTCACAGTCAAGAAAATCATAATTTCCAACTCTGAGCCCAATAAAAATGTTTGACGGCACTGTTGACGCAGTAGCTGAGTGATCGACTGCTGCGCTGTGTGTCGTTGGGTTCAATCTTCCGCACGGAACAAATATTTGTATGACCTACAGGTAGTTGTTTCGGGTCTGGCTGTTTGTGTATGTGAGTTTAAATGTTTGTAAACGCACCCACGATACAGGAGAAATTCCTAGTGTGTGGCAATTTTCTTTTTTAAATAAATGTGTCTATACGTATATTTAAGCTTCAAAAAGGACTCCACACATCATTTATAAACCTCTACTTACTTCCTAGATAATACAGGCGTGATGTTAAACCATTTTTATAACCGGATCTCCCAGAGCTATTACCCCAGTAATTTCTTATTACAACTTCCTATGGCGTTGATACTCTCTATAATTTCTCCAACAAGTTCGCACGGTGTTGAGACAGACTATCAATAGATACATCTGTCTTGCTCTGATTGCTCTGAGAAATGACCATAGAGCAAGGAATCAAGCAGTGTCTTGAGACGGCAGTACTTATAAAATTCATGTCTCCGAAAGTGCATTAAGTGTAAATTGATTTTACGGGCGTCTATGCCAAGCGTCAACGTCAGTTTTTTAACCAACTGCAAAAAAGGAAGAGGTTCTATCTTTGACCGTTTTTTTTATGTATGTTCACCAATTACTCCGCCAACTGTGGACCGATTTTCAAAATTATTTTTTTGGTCGAAAGGGATTTTTCCTTCTGAAGTGGTCCTATTTCAATTTTATTATTTAAATATATATATATATGTCTTGTTTTTTCTCTATTGTTAAAATGATGTAAGATATTATCATATAATAGTTAAAATTACTCCATTTAAACCTTTTTTTCCAAAATACCTACTTCCAAAAATGTGGAAAATAACTTTACTGGTAGAAGACGGTAGCAAAATAGTCAACGCAACAAACAAAAGTCAGAGTTCTGGAAATAAAGTTATTTTCCACTTTTTTGTTTTTTTTTGTCCTAGTGCAATTAAATGGTTTCGTTAGGCCTACTTAGAAGCCCGAAAGTCTTACAACCAGTATTACCAAGTGTATCGTATTATTCAGTGCCTGGTTTGTGGAGGTCTTATAAGCAGTTCCATCTTAATTACTGGTATTCGGCTGCAAGCAGTAAGACTTGAAGCCGGCCCCAAAATAGTTGAGAGGACTACGCAGATAGTGACTTTAAGTAAATGTTGACACGTTTGATTTGTACGGCAATTGTAGACTCTAACCCACAGAGCTGTTTCCGTGTTCTGTGGCAGACCATTACAGTTATATTAGACATAGGACATGTGCTCCAAATGCACCTCAACGGGGCATCGAACCGTCTCACTATAAGTAATTGATTGATCGATAAGAACATTGCGGAAAATTGAATGATCTGTCAATTGCAGATAGTTGTTTCGGGTCTGGCTGTTTGTATATGTGAGTTTAAATGTTTGTAAACGCACCCACGATACAGGAGAAATCCTAGTGTGGGGCAACGTTTATAAATATATATATATATATATATATATAATTATGTTCTTAAAAACGGAACTCTTATTAGATCACTTTGTTGTCCGTTCATCTGTCTGTCTGTCATCATCATTTTCCAGCCCTTGTCCCATTATATTTGGGGTCGGCGCAACACATTTACTCCATCCATCTTTTCTTTGGCCTTCCTCTCGCTCTCGGTCCATCAACATTCAGATCCATTACTCTTTTAGTCACATGTGCTTCGTCCTTCCTCATTACATGTTCATACCAAGACAAACGACTCCCTTTCGACAGTCCGGCTGTCTCTCTGTCAAGGCCGTTTATCTCGTGAACGCGTGGAGGTATCGAGTTGAAATTAAAACCACACATTCAACTCTGTGGTCCCTTTGTGCTGTTAAATAATCAATCCTCTAAGTCTACGCTGTCAAAAGATATGGCACTCTATTGAACCCTTGGTGCGCGAGTCTGTCTCGCTCTTTCGGTTTTTTTTTTATATTTTGCTGTGTAAATGTGCATTTTCTACTCTTGCATGGGAGTCATATTATAGACCTAAGGTTAGGCAGCTTGGTAGTGCCAGTATTTCTCAATAAAAATTCAAAATATAAATTTATTAATTTATTATAACTTTCTCTTTCGATAATGCAAAAGTTATTTTTTGATAAATTATCCCGTCGAATGACAGAAAAGAAAATAAACTTGTAAGACAACCCCGCGTCTCGTTTACCAAGCTGTCAATGCAACTTTCCCGCCAATTCAAAATGGCTGCCATATTGACGGAGCTAAAAGTTCATTGCGGTTGAAAATAAAAGTTTTAAAGTTGGAATGCGCTCGATCTGTTGAAGTATTGGTTCGTTCAATGTTTGAATTGTGACCGTTATTGAACAAAACTAGCGTTGCATGAGATTGTAATATGTATCATAGTATGAATCCTTTGGTACACGATCTTACTAAGTATGAGTGTTTAAAACTACAATTTCTTTTTTAAATACAATTTCCACGATAATTCTGTAAACTTTTACCCCGGTCCCTCTTGATTATTCCATACAAGCGCTAATATAACCATGACTATTCTTTAGTTGACCGAAAGTCAAAGCAAACATTTTAAACGTTTTCAGTAGCCCGAAAGATGTCACGTAATAAAGGCGAACGGCAGGATTCGTACCGCATACTTTTTTTGTTGTTTTGTGATACAATTTGTACCACTTATTAAGGCAACTAAACCATTCATTTTCATGTAACGTTAGTATTTTTAGCACACTGCATTAATGAATTATATCAATTAAAAGATTTAGGGCCGATTTTTCAATCGCCAGTTAAGTTTTATCCGACGAATAAGTCTGTCATTTTGACAGTTTTTGTATGGACATTCTGTCAAAACGTCACATTTACTCTTTAGATAAAAGTTATCTAACGATTGAAAAATCGGCCCTTAATTAATTAAATGTAATATAATCTTAAACTGAACGCAACTAAATGTGGTTATGTTTTTAGAAGTTGCCATTTGTAAAATATCACGAGGTTTAAAATGATAAATGATTATTTAAAAATTGAAATAAGCGTAAATAAAATTAACCTATTGCACATTATACCTAACAATGAATAATTATTGCATACAATCTTAATTATTAACTATTTAACTATAGGAATTATTTTCGCCATCAAAGTTTTTTTGTATTGGCAATTTTTTTGACGGGATAGAAAAATCCCGAAAATCTTTTCTTGTGCTGTCAATGCTGTCATGCTGTGTTGTTATGGTTTGTAGTTTGTAACTGTATCTGAGCTACAAACTACAAACGAGAGATATAGCAAATTATCTGGCCATTTTTACGTTGAGTTGAGCTACTGGTGCTCCGTACTCTATCTGTTGATAGTACTTTCGCGAAAGGACGCTGTATCCGATGAGAGTGAAGATATCGTCAATACTAATCGGCTGTGGGTATATCCTAGAGATGTAAGTAGTTTCCAAATAACATTTTGCGTACGCGTGTGTCAGTTACGTTAAGTGATAACTTTTACGTGTTAAAAAGTAGTCCTTACCATTTAATCTACGCGATATGATACTAAATAAAACCGTTTAAAATAAAATGTGTATACTAAAACAAATCTAAACATTATTTGAAAAAATAAACACTTGTGGTTGTATAAATATTTACATTTTGTCCTATATAATGTGTCCTATATCCTGTATAAACACTTGAGTGATCGTTTACATGTATTGTTTACTTGCCTGTTATAATAGTTATTACTCTGTTAGTATGACTGTCATAGTGTCATAGTCATATAAAGCAATGTTGTAGTGTCATATAAAGCAATGTTGTTCACTCAAAATCACTTAATTATTTTCAGATAACACCTGCTGACTTACTCATTCACATTCTTCTGATAATATGCCGAGGAGAAGCATAATATGCCATCTAAGTGTTTGTGTTGTATGCGGACAATCCATACTATGAATCAGTTGACGCAGGATTTTGATTAAAGATGCAAATGAAAAGAACAAATAATGGCTAACACAGTTGCTACATGGATCCAACCACGAGAGGTATATATCATTTACACATATATCTTGATTTGATGTATGTATGTGTTAAAACAATGTAAATTATTTTCCACTAATACCATGCATTTTTAAATGCAAGCTATTCTTTATTAATATTTTTTATTTTAGCTTCATTCTGAAGATGAAGCTTGTGTACCGTGTTGTCCAAGAGCTAGAAGAACTAGAGTTGTTTCACCAAATAAAAATATTCAACCCATTGTGCCTGATCATCTGGAGGGTGATCATTATGATTTGATGTGTGCTGTATGTGGTCAGTCTATCCACCCCAAAATCAGATCAAGAGTGGAATCGCAACAACACATAATTATATTTATAGTAATTAGCTTATAAAAATGTGTCATGCAAATGGCAATTACTATTTTATGTTGTTAAATCTGGGACAGTCATGATGTTGGCTCTACTATCAACAAAAGGATACTGGTTTTTCCATTGTCACATAGCCCTTTTTCTCATATTAACACAACATACATATTTTTGGTAAAGGTTTTCTGTAAGGTGAAAACCAATCATTGGATGTTATAAACTATTCTGTAGCTTGGTCATGATGGGCGCAATTTATATCTTATCAAACTTAGTGTTTAATTTGTATTTCATCAATGTTATTTATTTACAGATGTCATCCATGAATGAAGTTTGTGGAGTTTGCTGGGGCCAAGCTTGAGATTTGAGCTTCTATGTTCCAGATATATGAACCAGAAGAAAGACCCCAACATATTGTATTGCCCAATATAAGAAGAGCAGCTGAAACACCAAGACACTGCATTTTCCAAAGAGTGCTTGGAACCAGAGCCAAATATTGTGCCTAAAGAAACCAGGCAAGCTGTATTGGTTAAGTATCAATATTTTGTACCAAGAGGAGCTCGTATTTGCTCCTTACATAGACAGGACGCTAATTATGAAAACCTGTATACTGCTGAGTATAGCCTTAATAGCTTTACTTCCACACACAGAGGAGATAATTTTTATTTTAATGGAAGGGTTAAGTAACATCTCTTATGAGAATATTCAAAACTACCCCGATAACCAAGTACAGTACTTTATAGGCATAAATAAACAACATCAACAAATATTGGATGTTACACCGAGGCTTAGGAATATGCATCGGGATAGTTTTGCATTAACAGCCTTATTGTGTAAATTAAGGACTGGGGATTCAGAGGACAGATTGTCATATCTATTTCAAGTTCCGATAAGGACCCTAGAGACATTAATGTCTGTAGCAATAAATATTTTGCTAACTGATTATGTTCCAGGATTTCTTGGTTTTTCTCATTTAAGAAGGGAGCAAGTGGCAGCAAAAAATTCATACATTGCCGATCACATTTTTGTGAGCCTAATGCACCAGCTGATCAAAAACCTGCAATCACAATAGCTGATGCAATATAAATATACATACAAAAAAGTAGTAATTACTTATTCCAAAAGGATACATATTCCCTTCATAAATATAGGAATTTATTAAAGTCATTTGTCCTCTATGCCTCTGATGGATATATTATAGATGTACGCGGACCATATAGTGCCACTACAAATAATGCCACCATAATAAGTGATTTATTAAACGCAACTGAATTTAATGATTTTTGTAACTGGATGGGATGCTGCTCACATGTTATGAGCATTATTTGGTACCTTAGTAACGCTTGCCATGAAGGTATGACCCGACCTGCCCCTTTCTTAGATAAAATAATATTAAGAATCAATTAGGTAATTATAACAACAATAAAATTAATGTAAGTTCCTGCAAAAACAAAGTTGTTTTATTTACCCACACTCAAAACTGCATCAGCGCTTCATCATTCATCATCATCAAACTATTGCAGACCACTGGTGGACGTAGGTCTCCTAAAGCACTCTACTGAATAGGTACAATTCTCATGTCAATTTGCTAACTTAATGATAAGTAAAACATTACAAAGATAGCACCAGCTATCTAGAACATCGTTTTTCACCAAAACAATGTTTATGTGCTTACACATAATAATATTTTTTAGGACATAACCTCAAAAATAAAACTGGTTTAAAAGGCGTTTATACCTTTAAAATCATTTATTCATAGAAGCACTCATCAAATACAATAGTACAGTCTATCAGCACAACATACTGAGACGAGATTAACAATATAGGGCTTTCGCGCACACCCGAGAGTCGCGGAGACACTTCTTCCGTCTGACCTCGTTGGCGATCGGGGGTTCCATATACTATAGTAGTCTTTGGGGGGTTCTCTGAGTTCTCTCTCTGCGTCCGCGGCCGGCGCGGGCGCTTTGCAGCCCGCGTGCGGCGGAGGAGGGGTGTGTCACGTGGCATGGCACAGCGTAACAACAGCAGCTTACAAACCACAGCCTACTTAATATTATTCCCCGCGTTATACTGGTTATAACTTTTAGGTCCCAATTCCTAAAAATCTAAGAATTTCAAAAGGGCTTGCCTATCGTATTGACTACCAATTGAAACAAAAATATATCCAAAACACGATATTTTATTAGGGGTACTAAACTCCCATACAACCCTGCCATTCGCCTTTGCGATTGGCACAAAAATCTTTTTAAGAAACCGCCTTAAAAAAAAACATTCAAAATTGATTCTTTTTTTAAATATTTGATAGACCACACAGACACAACTTCAAAAGGATTAAAAAGTAAAGCGGTTGTAAGCTATCACACTGCCTCGGGAAAGAAATAAAATATAAAAAATTGAACAAACAAGAGACGAAGGAACGTTCATAACATAACATATTGTTTTAAAAGACAATGGGTAAATTGAAAGTGCTGGGGGTACGAGCTAGGCTAGTACAGTTAATGACGAAAGTGCTTAGGGCTTTATAGAATTGTAGGTCTTTAGTTAGATTAAAATCTTTTTTGTCCTCGGTTTATTTTTAAATATTATGTTACAGCTTATGAAGTGTGTAAAATAAACTTAAGATAGCTCGGACCCTGTTCCCGTTGCTAATGGACTACTATTTTTCTATTTTTAAATGTTTTTTTTAATTTTTTTTTTATAAGAAATATATGTATGAAAATGAATAGAACTTAAGATTAATAATACGCAATACGCTTTTTATTTGATTATGTTTTCAATAATTATTTTTGACTTCCGTACCTGAAAATAAAAACGGAATCCTTAAAGGATCACTTTGTTGTCCATCTGTCTGTCTGTATGTTAGTCTGTCGGTCTGTCAAGACCTACCTCCAGTACCTCGAGTTGAAAATTAAAATTAATATACCCAAGTCTAGAGTAGCTGTGAAAAACCCAACCCTTTAATTCTACGCGGTCAAAAGAAATGGCCGTTTATGTTGCAAGTTTGTTCAGCACCCTCACCACCCATTTGGCCGGTTTTTTCATTTAGGATTAGGTAGGACCGAACTCTGGCCAACCATAGGCCACACTAGAGCAACCAAATACTAAGGGTTTTATACTGCACTGCAATATTAACACTAACCCCATTTATTACTTAAACCGCAACATACCACTATGTTTTATGTTACTGGCCACTAAATTCTGTAACGAAAAAAAAAACTTGTGTTTAACAGTTCATTTCACATTCTGGTTGTAACATATCCGACCCACATACTTTAGTTGAAGGTATCGTTAGCCAATGGCCTTTGTAACAACCGCATTGGAAACACAAAATGTAAGTTGTCGTAGTGGTTGGCCCTTTTTTGTGGTTGGGAAATCATCAATAATTGATTATTAACTTCATACTGTCTAAAACCAACCCATATTCTTTTGCCCCTTTATGTTCCGGAGACGCGGTATATCTTACGAAAAATCAGCAACCCCGGCAGGCGATAGCAGGCTCCTCTGCTTTGGTGCTCCTCTTTAAGGTGCGCATGGAACGCAAACGCGCCGTCAACACGCCCTGTAGTCACTAAACGTCGCATTTACGGTGGCCGGGAGTCGTCTCGCGGCACCCGACGTCCAGAGCGTCTTCCGCGGTTGAAGATTGGGTTGTTGGGCCCTTAAACTTGCATTTTAGGTTAGAAATAGCTAGTAGTAGTCTGAGTAAGGTGTGTTGATGTAAACACACGCAGATATCGTAATAGTAAAGTTTATTGGACTACCGAGTTAGATGCTAATCTGTGGTATTCCGTAGGTAGAGGTAATATTGTCAACTAACTCGAAATTATATTAAACATGGATTATAAATACATTAGAGAAAGTGGGTTGCTGTGTTTGCAGGTTGGCGATGTGTTCGTGAGCCGTACACAAAATAAGGTTAATTTAATTTATTTACTATTCAGCACATTAATGTAGGTAATCAGAACAAATCAGTATCTAAATACGATTGTAATTTATACAATTAATTAAACATTTTGATTTTTACATTTAATTTGGATGTATTTGTATAAAATTCTTGTTACTAAACAAAATGGGTAGTAAATCAACAACAAATCTATTAGAACTTCTATAGAAGCTTTTTTGCTAAAGTATGGAGTAGGTATGCGATTATAAGTGCTAGAGATTTTTCTCGTGAATTAGTAAAAATAGCACATTGTCAAGAAAATTTAAAGAAATAGATGTAGGACTTTGAAGAGAATAGGACAAAATTGACTTACAAATAAAAATATTTCTATAAAAGCTAACCTTTCATAAAGCACAACAAAAATAAAACGCTACCGAATAAAAACGTCAAAAGAAAAACAAGAAAAAAAACAGCTCCACAAATCAGAGCCCGTAGTTCGTTAGTCTATTTTCATTCCCCGGGAAAAAGGATAGTGAAGCACTTTTGCGCTCACCAGTACCACCCTGTCATCGGTATGCAGTTGGTACGTAATTACTCGTTGAAAAACTCGCTGGGGCGCTTTCAATTTAAACGATTTCATTATTTTAACGGTTGTACTCGACTGTACACTGCATTACTGTGATTAAAAGTGTATATAGATATTGAACGCAGTACAACCAATCGGAGTTTTATAAAAGCTGATGTAATTGCGATTGCTATTGATAAAAGTATCGGTAAACATCGAAATCGTTTTAAAATTTTAACTGTTACAGACTAATATCGCTTTTTGATGATTTTTTTATCGGCGTTATTTTTCCACAAAATATGGTTGTAGGTATATAAAATTCTCGTGTCACAATGTTCGTTCCCATACTCCTCCGAAACCGCTCGACCGATTCTTATGATTTTTTATGCATATTCAGTCAGTCTGAGAATCGGCTATTATCTATCTTTTAAACCCCTCTCCAGAAAAGGAGCTGAGCAGCGAGTAAAACCGCTGGGTACGACTAGTATTAGTATAATATGTATTTGGTTAATAGAAAAGGCAAAATTCAAGGGTTTTTTTAGGAAATCTACAAATAACTTGTGTCATGCTTTTACTGACTAAAACCCACCCATGTTTATTCTATTGCCCTTTATGTTCCGGGGCAGCGGTATCTCTTTCGAACAACCCGAAACCTGCAACCGACTTGGCATGCCGTGGAGAAATATCTCTCACTCTTCTTCTCTGCAGTCATAACTTGCAGTACCTAATACTCCGGTATAATTTCTTTAAATATTATGGTGTTAAAATAAAATAAATAAAATCCATGTACTTAACACCCATATTACATACCAGAGTAATCAATACAATTAAAATAATCATAAAATAATAAATTGAAAATTAAACTAAGTATCTAAAATTACAATTATGATTTTATGATTATTTTTATTTATGACTAGTTTCCGCCCGCGACTTCGTCCATAGCATGGCATAGTTACTTTGGGCTGACGCTAACTTTAACCCGCGTTATGATCGAGAAAAAATATCTTTCTCTTCCCTTTTCTTCCCTCTTTCTCCCCCTTTTCAATTTTTTTTAGCCTATGTCCGTGTCCAAGGTCCCAACTATCTCTGTACCAAAATTTATCAAAATCGGTTTGGCCATCTCGGCGTGAAGAAGCGCTTTTATAATATTAGTAAGGATTATACAAAACTATGTAATTTTTTTTTTTAAATTTAGATGAACCTTAGATTAAGTTTTAGAAAATAAATTAAGTAAAACCGTTGGTCCCTGATATCAAGTTGTGGATCTTTGCAAGTTGTTACACGAAATCAGTGTCCCGAAAGTCTGACAACCAGTCTTACCAAAGCGTATCTTATTACTTAGTATAAACTGGGTTGTGGAAACTAGATTATGTAAATTACTGGTACTCAGCTGCATCTGGTTAGACTGGAAGCCAATCCCAACAAAGTTGAAAAAAGGCTGGATAGATGAAGATGAGGTTATCTTACGTCACAGACGACGATAAAGAATGGAACAGAGTTCATCAAGGGACACGCAGCTTTGAACGAATCCCAGATTAATTTTATAACTAAACATTTTATCATACCCTTAACAAATTCATTTGCGTAGTAAAGTAATTAAACATGCGTATGACGCGGACCAAGGCTTTAACTAATTAAGGATCCTAAGTCCCTACAGACTCCAACAAGCTAAATTAAATGCCTTAATGGTTTAAAATGAAATTGATCTTCTAATTTGAAGCTCTAAAGTCGTAAAAAGTTGAATTTGCGGTGTGTTGTCTTATTGTTTGAAAATTTATTTTAATACAAATTTAATCTGCATTTAAAACGAAGATAACAACCTCATTACGTTCTGTTATCATTTATCTAACCTTTTCCTAACTATGTTGGAATGCTGCCATTATTGGTAAAAATAAATTAAATCTAAATTTGAAACTATTTATTGCATGAATTATTTAAGTTTTTTTTACAGACATTTTATATGGAAGTGCTCAATCTTTTTTCAATTAAGATTAGGTGCACTTCCTTTTATATTTTGGGTTGCTCGCAGGACCTACACGCAGTCCTCCTCCATTCTGAATTTCCCCACGGTAAAAAAATGCTTAAGTATGCCTTTTATCTGTTGAGACTTCCGGCCTTCAAGCTTTTTGGCAACATCCTTTGGCAGTTCATTCAGAATGTTAGGAAGAGCATACGCCCAGGTCCTCCTACCGTAGTCATTACTGACCCTTGGCAATTTATATAAAGGCAAATTAGACAATTGACGAACAAAATTTGGTCTGCTTGTTTTCCTTAGTTTGCTTATGTGTTCAAAGTAGTCAGAGGTAATAGCCACTCTGACCTTATCGTAGACATTACATACCCTACAGTAATGGAATAACTTATCATAAGCGTGTTTAAATTTGAGTTTAATTTTATATGGTACTATTATTTTTAGTAATCGTATTTGTATGTCATATATCTTTTTGAGATAAGTTTTATAAGTTCTTCCATAACTAGTTATACCATAGCTTATTACAGAGTCGGCCAATGCCATGTACAACAATCGTAATGTTCTATATGGTAATTTGTTTTTTAGTAAGCGCAACTTGGACATAATACTTCTGAGTTTATTGCACACAGAGTCCACATGTGGACCCCAGTTAAATTTATGATCAATCCTAAGTCCAAGGTAGACATGTTCCTTAACATTTTCAATAGGCTTACAGCCACAGACATCCAAGCACTGGTGCATACATTGGTGTTCATGAGCCACGACTCTAAAAAAAAAGAATTCTTATACTTTCGTACACATTGACTACTTGATGTAACTACTGTCAATGACAGCCGGACAATAATGGGTGATTACCCATTCGCGGACCAGCCTAGGCGAGCACGGCTTAACCCGAAGATCGACACGAGCAACTGTTATCATCTAAGGATGATGTGAGGCACACCTCTCCCATTTATCTCATCAAGAACAATGTCCAAAGACCACACAAAACTTAAATACAATTTAATTTCAACTTCATCAATAGATACATTGATCATTCAGGTTTAAGTTTAGGCTTCAAGTATTAACTGGGACATATTTAGGGTAAAGTATTGATTTCGTTGAACATTTAACGGTTGACAAATTAATCTCTTAAGGGACGGTTTTGAGCAGGGTTTTATCTCATTTAAGGTGCGGTCAAATCAAGAGAACTGGGGCCTAAGTCTGCTATTACAATAGTGTCAGAATGGTCGATCACTGATCGCATAATGGTTAATTTTGACAAGTTTGGTAATCTACTACATACTAAACTTGTGAAAATCAACCATTATGCGATCAGTGATCGACCATTCTGACACTGTTGTAATAGCAGACTTAGGCCCCTGGCCATGGACCGGAGTTTTTGTCAAATCCTAATCTCTGACAGGTTTTTTTTTGGGGTTGGAAATCATCAAATAACTTCCCCCGCACTGGGCGGGGCGGGGGGGGGGGGAGTGTCAGACTTGTACTGACTAAAACCCACCCATGTTCCTTCTATTGCCATTTATGATCCGGGGCCGCGGTATCTCTTTCGAACAACCCGCAACCCCGGCAGGATCCCTGAAGGGTTAGAGAGACATGTACCAGGTCTTATTGTAAGGTTAGAAAGACATGTACCAGGTCTTATTGTAAGGTTAGAAAGACATGTACCAGGTCTTATTGTAAGGTTAGAAAGACAATGTACCAGGTCTTATTGTAAGGTTAGAAAGACATGTACCTTATTGATCACCCACCTTTCGCTAGTTAAACTTTCAGTTCCATGTGATGCGAGCCTTTTGACAACAACCGGGCACAAATGGATGAATAAACCCAAGAACTCTTTGCCTGATCCAGGAATCGATACCAGGACGTCATGCTCTGCAGTCGGGCTTGCGACCACTGACCAACGAGGCTATAAATTAATAAACTAGCTGGCACCCGCGGATTCGCCCGCATGTTGATCGAAAAAAAGTATACTATGTGTTATTCCAGACTATATTCTACCTCTGTGCCAAATTTCATCAAGATTTGTTCAGCCGTTTTGACGTGAAAGAGAAACAAACAACATTATAATATTATTAGTAGGAAGTAGGATAACTTTGTTTTTTTAGTGGAAAATCAGCAAATAACTTCTCTCTCTAGACGGGGCGAGTAAGGAGTATAGGGGGGGGGGGGGGAGTGCCAGAATTTTACTGACCACAACCCTCCCATGTTCCTTTTTTTGCCCTTTATGTTGCGGGGCCGTGGTATCTCTTTCGAACAACCCGCAACCCCGGCGGTGGCCCTGGCAGGCCCCTCTGCTTCACCTGCCTCCAATTTCAACAACAAATAAACTTAATTAAAATATAAAGTCACTAATGATTTCATTTTACAGTTTCAACCTAAAATAATTAAAACAAAGTTATAATGAAAAGCTAACAGAAATGTCCAAGGAATCTAAGTAGATTTTCAATGAGAAATTGATTCAATTATTACTTGAATAAGGCTGGTTAAGTTATATTTCAATAAATCTATTCAATTTACTTGAAAACCCTTTGTTTATTTCAGGTCCAAGATTAAGTTACAGCAGCTGAAGAAAAACTTTCCTTAATTAAACTAAGATAGAGTTTAAAATTCAGTGGCGATGGGGTAGAAAAAGAGGATTCTTGAATAAAAATTATGTTAAAAGAAAGGAGGTAGGTAATGGCAACATTTCCATAGCTATTTGCGAGCGGAGGAAAAAAATGTGGCAGCCACTTATCTTGTCTCACGAGATCGAGTTGATTCGGGTGAAATTTTCTCCCTATTTTGGTACACCTATCACTTTGATAAATCCAGGGGCTTAAAGTTTAGGTTTTGTATGAAACCTTATGATTTTGGTCTACCCAATCAGGTTCTTTGTCTAAAACGATTGAAATAGACGGAGTTTTCATCTCATCTTTTTTTTATTTTAAACTTTATAATTTTTGTTGTCATTAAAAAGAAAAAAATACTGGTCGCAAAGACAACGAGCACTCAAAATAACAAAAAAAAAACATTTAAATCATCATTTTTTTTATTGTGTATTCTGTGGTCTTCTGTAAGTGAAGAAGTGCACCTACGTGATTCATTATCGTCCATCATTCACGTTTCATGAATTGAGTACGTACTTTTTTGGAGATGCTAAATAAATAAATCTCAGATCTGCGGATGGGATCCAATAGGGATCTAAATAGGGGAGATAATAGGGGAAATTAATATTTTCTAGCTGACATGTGACAATGAATGAATAATTTCTTAAATGTACCTTGTGATAAACGGAATCCTTACTAATATTATAAAAGCGAAAGTGAGTTTGTTTGTTTGTTACCTCTTCACGCTTTAATGGCTAAACCGATTTTGATGAATTTTGGTACAGAGATAGTTGGGAACCAGGAGATGGACATAGGCTAATTTTTTTTTAAAAAAGTGGTAAGTATGTGAGGGAGAAAGAGGGAAGAAAGGGAAAACTTAGCGTTGCTATTACAAATCAATAAGGCGCTAGGGGAACTGTGTTACCCCGAATTTAACGCGAGCGAAGCCGCGGGCAAAAGCTAGTATTCTATAAAATCTGATTCTTCTAACCTGACAGGCAGATGTGTTGGGCCGATTTTTCAATCCTCAGATAAACAACTAGATAGCCTTTATTCGATGGATAGCAAGATTTTTAATTTTTCAATGGTCAGTTAGTAGTTAACTGTCCAATAATGTCCCTAACGGAGGAATATAGTTACCTGCTACTCTAAGGGCCGGTTAGGGTTTTATCTCTCCGTTATGTGTGAAGTTTTAGGTTGTTTTTTAACGTTACATTCGTTTTGTGCGTTTTGGTATTACGATATAGGGAGGTAAGTAATGTAATGATTTGTAATTATTATGGACGAGTTTGAAACAAGTAATCACGAACCAATTGAAAAAGACAAATCTTAAAATATTTAAACTATCTAGAGAAAAAAACGAGATTTACGCAAGCGGCCTGCTTAAATACATGGAAAGACAACGAATTTTGGACAAGATTTCATTTGAAAACAAATTTGAAAAAAACTGTAGCTTGGTTACTTTCAATATATAGATAAAATAAACCACGAAACAGATAAGTTAATCAGTTTTGTATATTGCAATTTAACAAAAACGTTTGCTTCGTTGAAGGTTTCGTTATTGTAGATTTTTATTATTGCAAAGAATAATAAAAATCTACAATAACTAAACCTTCAACGAAGCAAACGTTTTTGCTGCATTGTGTTAAGCACGTGTCAAGCATCTGCTGTATTGCAATAAACGTCAAATCTCAAATACATGTTTCGTTGCTATTCTTTTTCATCACGTTGAATACTATATCAGTGCGTCTCGCTTGCACATCAATAGTGTGAAGTTTGCGAGCATAAACCTCAGATAACTATTCTGCAGTTAATACACGATTGAAAAATGTAATATATTTATTCGCCTGATAAACAGCCAGATAATTTTACTGGCCCGATAGCTATTCGACGACTTAACTGAGGATTGAAAAATCGGCCCTCAATCGTGTATTAACTGCAGAATAGTTATCTGAGGTTTATGCTCGCAAACTTCACACTATTGATGTGCAAGCGAGACGCACTGATATAGTATTCAACGTGATGAAAAAGAATAGCAACGAAACATGTATTTGAGATTTGACGTTTATTGCAATACAGCAGATGCTTGACACGTGCTTAACACAATGCAGCAAAAACGTTTGCTTCGTTGAAGGTTTAGTTATTGTAGATTTTTATTATTCTTTGCAATAATAAAAATCTACAATAACGAAACCTTCAACGAAGCAAACGTTTTTGTTAAATTGCAATATACAAAACTGATTAACTTATCTGTTTCGTGGTTTATTTTATCTATATATTGAAAGTAACCAAGCTACAGTTTTTTTCAAATTTGTTTTCAAATGAAATCTTGTCCAAAATTCGTTGTCTTTCCATGTATTTAAGCAGGCCGCTTGCGTAAATCTCGTTTTTTTCTCTAGATAGTTTAAATATTTTAAGATTTGTCTTTTTCAATTGGTTCGTGATTACTTGTTTCAAACTCGTCCATAATAATTACAAATCATTACATTACTTACCTCCCTATATCGTAATACCAAAACGCACAAAACGAATGTAACGTTAAAAAACAACCTAAAACTTCACACATAACGGAGAGATAAAACCCTAACCGGCCCTTAAAGTAGCAGGTAACTATATTCCTCCGTTAGGGACATTATTGGACAGTTAACTACTAACTGACCATTGAAAAATTAAAAATCTTGCTATCCATCGAATAAAGGCTATCTAGTTGTTTATCTGAGGATTGAAAAATCGGCCCTGAAAAATGTAATATATTTATTCGCCTGATAAACAGCCAGATAATTTTACTGGCCCGATAGCTATTCGACGACTTAACTGAGGATTGAAAAATCGGCCCTAATTTGAATAAATGACTTTTGATTTTGTCGCCTTCCAGCCCAACCGATACTGACACTATCAGGCCTACGCGATCCCACAGCTGAGCAAAGAGCTCTCCATGACTTCCATTTGTTTCTAACCGAATACCTATAAGTATACGCTCTATACAAGTCTCAGAATCAGCCTGTCCCTATACTATACTCCACCAGCGACGCCCTAAGCCGACGCTTGTGGCCCACATGGGGCGCCCTTAGACTATAGTCGCTTAGGTTTTTAGTTTTTTTGCCCTGGCTGGAGGCGTACTTTCAAGGCAGCCACAGAACTGCCCGGTTAAGCAGACGACAACCTCATAGGTTGACCAGAGTTGGCGAGAAGCCATTTACAAAAAAAAAAACTGTTATTCCAGCCTGTAGAAATAACTACTCTTTAACTTTTAACTGAGTAAATAAACAAACTTAAAAACGCCTTTTGTGAAAATATTAAAAGCTAAGTATTTAATGTAAGTTCTGCTGAAGAGAAGCCTCTCTTTTTCGCGTGTTTTCAAATTTCTTTGTTTGCTTTCTGTAGACGGGAATGTACCTAATTTTAACTTAAACTGTTTTAAAGTAGAATTTTATGGTTTTGATGTTTGCAAGAGACGAATTTAACTGCTGTTGTCATGGTATGATGAAATGCGGAGGAATCATTAAAATGTGAAAGAACCACCTTAAATAACAGTTAAATAAAACATAACTTTTGAACCACAATTTCCAACTAAACTAAATCAGTTAATTCAAACTCCGGTACATCGATTTTAATTATCGACTGAACTTAACTGAACCGTATAAAATTAACGCTAACTGAAACTGAAGCAAACTTTTTAATAGGATTAGCAAAACTAGATTATTATCTATAACCTCATGGCCGAGAGAGTACAGAAGGGTTACCATGACATCTTATAGCAGTTCTCATTCCTATGTGAGAAAGAGATGGTGCTAGATACTCTGTATAGCTCTGTCTCTTTCCCTCAGTGGAATAAGTTCTGCTTTAAGACGTCATGGTAGGGTAGCAGTAAGGTGAGGTTTCCAAGCTGGTTGAAGTTTGAGAGCTTCTAATGGAAAATTTTGCTTCTGTTCCGCTTTTATGTAACAACTAGCTTTTGTCCGCGGCTTCTCTCGCGTCAAATTCGGGGTAACACAGTTCCCCTTTCCTGATTTACAGGTACATGCTAGCTGTAGTTTTGCTTGCGCCTTATTGATTGTAATTGCAAAGCTGAGTTTTCCCTTTTCTTCCCTCTTTCTCCCAAATTTACCACTTAAAAAAAATAGCCTATAGGGTCCCAATTATCTCTGTACCAAAATTGATCAAAATCGGTTTAGCCATTTAGGCCTGAAGACGTAACAAACAAACAAACTCACTTTCGCTTTTATAATATTAGTAAGGATTTAATCACTTAGTTAAGTGACTGCATTATCTTAATGTTGAACTTGCTTTAGGACGTGAGATCCTAGACTTGAAGCTCCCAGTTAGCCATTGGTTGTACTTATAACAGGCTAATATTATACAGGGTAGAATTTTGAGATAGTGCAGTAAGGGCAAGACAGTTTTCTGTACCATTCCTCTTTTAACTTCATGAAAAATGGTCTAGAAGACCAGCCATTAGTTTTTGTTCAGTTTAGATCTAGGCAATGTATTTCAGTTTTATGATCCGAGTTTATTATTGCTCATTTATTTTCGGTTGGAAAATGATCAAAAAACTTTTCGCTCTCTGGGCGGAGTGGGGGGAGTGTCAGAATTTTACTGACTAAAACCCACCTATGTTCCTTCTATTGCCCTTGTTCTGCTCGCAACTCCAGTTACCAAGCCACACGATTAAGATTTTTTTTTTTAATTGCTCTTATGTTCAGTTTTATGTCCATTTACTGTAAGGAGACTAACTTATAAATCCGAATCTGTATTTATAATACCGTCGATTTTAAATATTGAGGAATACGTCCATCCACTGAAAATTCAATTATTTAACATTCATTAATCCCAGCATCATATTGTCCTACAGCATGCGGCAAGGTAACTTTCTTTCCAAACATTTCTGTATGAGCAGTTTCATCTACTAAATATTTTGACGGCACGGACCACGGTTAGTGCAGTGGCTGAGCGATCGACTGCTGCACTGCGTGTCGCGGGTTCCATACCCACACGGAACAAATATTTCTATGACCTACAGTAATTGTTTCGGGTCTTGCTGTTTGTGTATGTGAGTTTAAATGTTTGTAAACGCACCCAGGATACAGGAGAAATTACTAGTGTGGGGCAACGTTTTAAAAAATTGTATTATTTTATTTATCGACCAAGTACTTAAGAGAAACGCAATGCGATATATTCACTTTAATACTAATAGCATCACTTCTACAAAGGGGGCAAAAAGCAGAAAGTGCAGACGTCCCCATTTCACTGCAGTTACGATAAAAAGAGCATTAAATATTTCCCCGACAGTCTCGAGAGTTTACCAGTAGTCTACGAATTTTTATTTATTTCATACTAAACTGTACGGTGGTGATCCTAAACGAATTTCAAGCGGTGAATGAATTTAATATTTTACAAGCTACACGTCCGATGGAAAACATGATGGGATCATATAAAAACTTTCAGTCTTAATTTAACTTTTTTGGAGATTCCATTCCTGTCATAAAGTCATAAGTATTTTGCCGGGGTTGCGGGTTGTTCGAAAGAGATACCGCGGCCCCGGAACGTAAAGGGCATTAGAAGGAACATGGGTGGGTTTTAGTCAGTACAAGTCTGACACTCCCCCCGCTCCGCCCAAAGCGGGGGAATTTATTTGATGATTCCCCACCCTAAAAAAAAAGTCATAAGTATTTTGCAGCATCAAATTCGGACGGGCCCGGACCATAGACTACGACTTTGACTTCAAGTTTTTGCGTTCAATGCACTACTTTGTTAAAGAAAGGTTAATTGCATTTTAAAATGCTACACTTACACAAAAGGGCATCTAAAGATAAAAATACACATGCCCTTTTCAAAGGGCACGTGCCGATAACGAACAATAAAAAGAGGGAAGAATCCTTACTAATATTATAAAAGCGAAAGCGAGTTTCTTTGTTTGTTACGTGTTCACGCCTAAATGAACGAACCGATTTTAATGAATTTTGGTACAGAGATAGTTGAGACCCTGAAGACGGACATAGGCATAAAAAAGTGAGAAAAGGGGAGAGAAAGAAAAAACATTTTTTCGATCATCACGCGGGTTAAACTTAGCGTTAGCCCAAAGTAACTATGCCACGCGGACGAAGTCGCGGGCGAAGCTAGTATTACTAAAAAATCATGGCCTTTAAAAACCACGTAGCATGCATGCGGGAGACCCGACATTCATGTAGACCTTATCAATGAAGCTACTTTTTTAATTGGGCACATTATCCTAGCAGTAATATTTTGAAAACTTCTTGGCATTAGTCGATCATTTTAGCCAATCTCTGCGGAGATAAGATGAGATGATAATAAGTACTAGTAGTACGTGTGTTATCCGCCAGGACCGGAGGGAGCAGGTATATCATAACGACGATACATTTAATAGAGAATTCAATTCAAACTCAAATTCAAAGCATTTATTTCAGTTAAACCATTACATACACTTTTGAATGTCAACAAACAAAACAATGAAGTTACAGTCCCAGACACAATGCAAAATAACTTGTGAAATTTATCTTTAGTGTGGATCATAGATTTATTTTATGACTAATTACTAATTTAATGTCATGTAAGAATATAGGTAAATTGTTTAATACTGCATTAATGTTTCATATAAAAAGATAAAACAAAACGAATTAAGGTAGGTATAGTATAGGTACAGATCAAATAAGTGATAATCACGACTGAGGGGAATTATATTGGAGCAATGATTTGTCCAATAAGAAGTATAAGTCTACTAACAGATCTTGAATACTACCCCATCATAAATAGATAGTGCAAATACATTAATTATTAATATTTATTTTTAAACGATAAAAAAATATATTATTATCACTCTGACCGAGTTGAACGCAGTTCGTAATTGCGACTTAATAGCAAAAGATTTCCCTTGTCTCTCATCAAATTTAATTTAACTCTACAAATTGACCTTAAGCTTTTCACTTGCACAGGACCAAACGTGTATAAACTACCCCTCATTACGTGTTCTAGCAAAAACTGTTCGCAATAACTTGGAACAGTGTTTTTTTTAATCACTAGACTAACGTAACTTGAGACATTGAGGCGACGCTGCTTGTTAAGAAACACGTTATACACCTCTCGATTCCCGAACATTTTAAATCAACGTTCTTCAGCCCTGGGGTCAGCGTTGTATGTCTTGTTCTTCGTTATTACTAGTTATCTCAACAGTGTCCTCCTTTCTAGCCACATCTCTTTAGTCCATCTATCGATTCTTTGCTCTTCGTATGCTGATATAGCTGAGAGATATTTCTCGAAAGCATGTGACGCCGAACTTTAAAACAACCTAGCCGAGACGCTCCGTCCGTCTAGAGACGACAGGCCATGACGACGGCGCGTTCGTGTTCCAAACGTGCCAGCAAAGCAGAGGGGCCTGCCAGGGCCACTGTCTGCCGGGGTTGCGAGTTTTTTGAAAGAGATACCGCGGCCCCGGAATATAAAGGGCAAAAAAGGAAACACGGGTGGATTTCAGTCTAACATACCCCCCGTTTCGCCCAGAGCAAGGGAAGTTATTTGATTATATCCCACCCGTTTAAAAAAGGCATGTGAAGCCAAGTTAGAGGCGCATGAAAACACTAATAAGAGATTAGACACTAACCAAACAAAATAGATATATCCATGTCATACACAAAACTTACTTCACGACACGTTTTTTCTACCATTTTCTACCAAATTCTACCACGTCTCAAGATATGTTGGTCAAATGATATCATTAACTGTTCAGTTACGGACAGTTACCAACGGTTACTGCACCTGCGTAAATGTCACCTGACGGTTGCGGGCGCGGTTACGAACTAGTTTATAATACCAACGGTTGCGTAACAACGCAGGGGAAAAATGTGAAGTAATAGTAGATTATTAACCAAGGGGATAAAGCAGTGTCTTCTGTCGCGGGTTACGATTTAAATCGCGAGCGTAACGAAGGACTCGAGGTTTACTCCCGAGCGTAGCGAGGGTATTAAAAGCTTAAATCACGAGCGAAGCGAGGGATTTAAGAAGAGTCCTGAGTGTAGCGAGGGATTTAAGTTCACCCAAGACTAAGACAGCTTTATCACCGAGGAAAGTACTCTACTTTTCATACCATTTGCGAAAAAATGAACACAATAATAAAATGAGATAAGCATTTATTAAAAAATAATGACAATTAAAAGGTTCGAATGTTAATTTTTAAATTAACATTCGAACCATTGGTCCAATTATTGATAGAGTGGGTTACATTTTTGTTATGTTAATAATAAATTAAATTAAATAAAATTACGAAAACCGACGAAGCCGTATGAGCTTGATGCCTTTGCTTTTCCGACAAAAAATATTAGACTTATAAATATGTTAATGTTCTAAAAATACGTTACGATGTTAAATCGAAGCGACAGTGACAGTGATTTGTCGGATTCAAATCAACTCATCAACAATAAATGTACCACACAAAAATGTAACTCACTCTATCAATAATTGGACCAATGTTTCGAATGTTATTTTTTACTTTTAATTGTCATTATTTTTAATAATTGCTTATCCCATATTATTATTGTGTTAATTTTTTCGCAAATGGTACGAAAAGTAGAGTATTTTCCTCGGTGATAAAGCTGTCTTAGTCTTGGGTGAACTTAAATCCCTCGCTACACTCAGGACTCGTCTTAAATCCCTCGCTTCGCTCGTGATTTAAGTTTTTAACACCCTCGCTACGCTCGGGAGTAAACCTCGAGTCCTTCGTTACGCTCGAGGTTTAAATCGTCACCCGTGACAGAAGACACTGCTTTATCCCCTTGGTTAATAATCTACTAATATATAAACTCAATGGTGTAAACACAGATGTAGTTCAGTATAAATGTCGGGAGGTATTCCAAATTTAAATCACATTCTCCCCCTAGAGGATGAATGAAATTCAGTACAATTTTCTTTCCCTGTTTTTAACAGATTCAAAATGACTATTGTTATGTTCGCTTTTTGTGGCATAGAATGTCACTTTTTTGAGCAAGTGGTACGAAAAAATTATCGTGACATGACGTTTTGCGAGAGCTTAAAATGTCAAAAGCCAACCCGCACTGGGCCCGCCAGGTCACTCCCTCAGTCCAGAATGTAGGTCTGAGTCCCGGTCATCGTTAAATTTATTCATGTTGAGGCTCAAAGAGTTTCTTGTAAACAAAACTTACTATTCAATTAACGAACAACGAACAACAAGCCATAGACAAATAAAAAACTTTCTAATGCTATTGATTATTTGAATTTGATTATTTTTATTGTATGACTAAAGTTGTTGTTTAATAACTATTTGATTTATGCTTTTGTTAAATTCAGGTTTTGGAAGTAGAAGGTACTATTTGACAGTTAGTGTATTTTTTTAAATTAAAAATTACGTCCCTACAAATATTGTAAACCCTTTGGGTATGCTAGGTATGCTACAACGATACTTTAATAATAATTGTAACAACTGATTTAATTCCGACTCTATCAAACAATAAAGTGATTTGATTTGGTAGTTGGAAATTTTAGACTAATAGCAGTGATAGTCACACCACTAGGTGTGATCGTCGGTCTCCCAAGTCATAAATCTCGAGTTCGAATCCAAGACACACCTTAGATTGGTTTAAAAAAAGACAGTTCAATAAATACAGTATAATATTGAAAAGTTTGTCCCTGGACTCCACACTAGGTTACCCTGTTTCGTGGCAATAGAAGGAACATGGGTGGGTTTTAGTCAGTACAAGTCTGACACTCCCCGTTTCGCGCGGACCGGGGGAAGTTATTTGATAACTTCCCATCCGCAAAAAAAAAACACCTGGTCACCATGCGAAAAAAGGCTAAGTATGCTTTCGGCAAAAACTACTTTACTAACAACTAAACAGCATTCAATTATCATGCACTTTAAGTACAGACAGCTGCATCAATTAGATACCCGTCACGCATTAAACCCCTCAGTAAAAGGTGTTTCTCGTTCCCGGAAACTATAGCTTTCCTGTGTGAACAGGGGCTTGTTTCATTTGTAAGTTATAAAAGGATAACTTATGTTAAAGTACTTCTAAGATATCTTCTATAAAAAATGTAAAAGAGAAAATCACAAAATCTTAGAAACTACAAGTGTTAAAAACTTCAAATTCCGTGAACTCACTAAGACGGGAACGAATTTTGCTAAATTTAACTTCTAATGGGATAACAACCTAATCGGGCGGGAGGAAACGCTCGGGTGTCTCCACTATGACGATTGTCCGGAGGACATGGTGGAGCACACTGTGGTGGTCAGCCCAGCTTGCCCGGAGCACCGTGTCTGTGTCCTCGTAGAGGCGTTCGGCGGCGGCGATCTCCCGCATCCGGCCCAGGTTCAGTCCATGATCCGGAGCGAGAGGAAATGGGAAGTGCTCTCCTCCTTCTGCGAAGCAGTTATGCTAGCAAAGGAGGTGGCCCGACGTTTGAGGGAGAGAACCTTAAACCAACTAGCAGCAGGAGATGGATATGATGAGCGCGTTCAATATCTTGTGTAAATCCAATATCTTGTGTAAATCTAATATTATAAAAGCAAAAGTGAGTTTGTTTGTTTATTTATTTGTTTCTTATGCCTTTACGCCTAAATGGCCAAACCGATTTTGATGAATTTTGGTAGGTACAGAGATAGTTGGGGCTCTGGAGACGGTATTTTTTTTAAAGTGAGAAAAGGGGGAAAAAGAGGGAAGAAAAGGGGAGAGTTTTTTTTTTCGATCGTCTCGCGGTTTAAAGTTACCGTTAGCCCAAAGTAATTATCCCACGCGGACGAAGTCGCGGGTGGAAGCTAGTTCATCATAAACCTTAAGTTTTGAGATCTTGAAAAACTCATTTACTAATTTTTCCCTTTCTAAAAGTTTTATCTTAACACTTCGATAACTACAACCAGTGGAGCAATGAGTCGGAAAGCACCTCAAAGGCAAACAAAGTAAGTAGTTGGACTACCATTGCGCCGGCGCCGGTTTCCGTGACAGACATTTCCTGTATGCAAAGTTGTCCATTGTTTTATACAAGCGTTATTAAGTAATAGTATATTAGAACACTTTCTACGGATATTCCTATTGTTGGAGAGATGTTTATAGAAATACTCGTTAAATAAACCTTGGCCGAGTGGTGGCAAGCGCGAGTACCGAGCATAGGGTCCTGGACTCAATACCCGGGGCAAAAATGTTATTAGGTTCTTCCATTTGGAATTTTAATAAATAATAAATAAATAAATATCTTGGGACAACTCACACACGGCTATCTGATCCCAAGCTAAGCAGAGCATGTGTTATGGTAACCAGACAACTGATATACATACTTATATAATTTTATAAATACATACATATTATAGATAATCACACCCAGACACAGAACAAACAATCATGCTCATCACACAAAGTTTGTCCTGGGTGGGAATCGAACCCACGACCTCCAGCTCAGCAGTCAGGGACTCAGGGCCACTAACCACTAGACCAACAGGCCCGTGAATTACTTAATAACAGTCCAGAGTTTGGAAGTTGGCGGTATGAATGCTCCGTGCCTCGGCAAGCACGTTAAGCCGTTGGTTCTGTGCCTGATCTGTCTTCGGTCGTGTCGTATTGCCGTTTCATCGGACTATGAGAGAGAGGGAACAGAGAGTGCACCTGCGCCTGCGCCCACACTTGTGCCCTATAATATCTCCCGCGCCGCCGCCGTAACCGAAAAAGGGTCAAGAGTTCTATACACATCTGCCTACACCCTTCGCGAATTACAAGCTTGATATTAACTTAAGGCGCTGTACAAAGCAAACACTTCGTAAAACGTCTAGATTTTCCTCGCACAGTTAGCCGTATCTGTACATGCCACTAGCCAAAAAAAATTACCGTGTATAGTTCAATACATAGAGTAAAGAGTTAAATAAAATCAGTTTACAAAAGTGGTCTAGTACTACGAAAAAAAAAATGTTTAAAAAGACCAAGAAAAAAAATTTTTCGTCTCGAAATTCTCAATTTTTTCAGCGACAACCATCATATTTTTTATATCTATATCAAAGAAAATTGTATAGACTAAAGAGATATCAAAAATTTTTCAAACACGGAGCTGTATTTTTTTTTTTATTCTATAAAAACTGCAAAATGACCTACATTTTGGCGGACATTATATTCAAATAAAATCAAACACCGAAATATTTTCGACCTTATTTCTATTCTTTCGATGCAATACTGTCGTGTACTTGTGTCAGACCATGCCTAGAATGCAGCTAGCGTCACTAACGCGAATACCTAAAGATTAGCTTATTGCCGCGCCTTAACATTCGTAGTTACTCAAACGGAATGACAGAACTCGCATAATGCCCTTGCTACAACGTATGTATAATTAATTCCAACGACTGCTGGCCTATGCGTTGGTATGTGGTGCCACCACACGCTCAATTCGCAACTGGTATCGGTGAATCACCTGCTCAATCAACCACGGGTTCCTGAGCTTGTGGTTAAATAATATCAGGAGCGAGTAGATCTTCAAGGTTAAACAGCGCTTGCAAAGGTCCATCCGTCAAAGAGGCGTGCAGGGCCTCCGCCTGCGGGTCAGAGCCCATTCGTCCCCTAAAATTCGTCCCCCAGCGTAAAAGTTGTGGATTCGGCCCCTATATAGGTGCCCATTGGTCTCCTGGTGGGGGACCAATTAATATTTTAATAAAAATATTATTTTTAAGGTACCCATTCGTCCCCTCTAATATATATACAAAATAAGTTAAAGATTCGGCACCTATTCAGGTGCCTATTGGTCCCCTGAGATAAAATTAGCTATATTTTACATAAGAAACGGTTAACATAGTACACTTGTGAACAGTTTATTAACGGAATTAATTTAATAAATCATAACAGATCATTGAAAAAAGAGCTATGATGAATTATAATCCGTCATGATAATAATAAAACCTGTCGATAGGCTTACAATGTAATATTTGTCTCTCTACGAATGGCTTGTTAAAAAAACGGTTTACAAAATAGATATCATCATTCATGGGGTACTGTTTGAAATGCTACAATAAAATACCTCCCCACATTCTTCAACTGAATGAAACGAAATTTAAATCTTGTATTAAACGCACACTATGTAGGCAAGCATATTATAAGTTGGGGGATTATATTGATGATAAAAATGCTTGGCTCAATGCTGGTCCTGCTCCTCAAGCTTAGGGGTAAACTCATTGATAAGTATCCGAAGCTATAGTGGAAGCTGCAGAAGATTGTAAGACTATCTTTGCAATGTATAGAATCAATTCTCTAGTATTGTATAATTATTAAGCCCATTATGTGAGTGCTATGTATTATCATTGACTTGACGAAACCGTGGTGGTTAATAGTGTCATGCTCACTTAAATGTCTCGCTGATAGTGGCGGGTGTGTCGGGTCATTTAGCTCCCTTCAAAATGGTCGAGCTGAATGGGGCTGATCCATACGTCATGTTCGTGAACGGGCGCTGTCAGTTGGGACTGGTCATTTTTTAACTACCACGGTCATTTTTTTTAACTTATTTAGATTTTAAATTGAATTTTGCTTTTTATTTACTCTGGACGCTCTTACTGTGCACGTCTTTCTACATCGTTCTCACATATTTGTATAATCTCAACACGAATGATGTAAATACGATTTTGTAAAAATATTATAATTTAAAAGAGTGTCCATGGAGTTTCTTGCCCATTCTTCTCCATAGAGATCAACGCTTTGGAATGGGCAACTACAGTACTTTCACAAGTTATTATGCCTTGTGACCGGGATTGTAGCAGCATCATTTTTTTGTTCTTGTTTTTTTGACATTCAAAAGTGCCTGTAATGGTCTAATTGAAATAAATGCTTTGAGTTTGAGTTTGAGTTTTATATTTTGTTTTGTTTGTTTTGCTGCCTCGGTGACATAATGGTTCTTGAAAGTGACTGCGAATACGAGACTGTTCAATGTGTCTTTGGTCTTTTATTAAATGAAGTTCGCCTAACGAAATAAATAATACTGTTAATATTATAATAATAATATTTTTACCATAATTGAATTGAATTATCTCATTTGAATCCTGGAATATGATTAGTATTATTATTGATGGTAATTCACTTTATGGTGGAATACTACAGTCATATTTTGACTAAAAAGTCAAAACTAAATTATTTACTCCTAAATAATTACTGGGATTTTATTTAAATAGTTACACAGTTTTATTTTACTGCATAAAGATATTATAGTTATCATAATATATTAAGCAAAATATTTACAAATGTACAAGAAACCAAAAGTTGATTAATTATTTTGAAGACTGACTTAATGCCTAGAGCCTAGAAGCATTTTATTAAACTTAATCTTATTTAAAATAAACATGATATCTACCGAATTACTATATTTTTTTATTTTACCATTTTCTGCGCGACTGTACTAGGACTACCAAGTTGCAGTATACACATATACATGTACTTATATTAGAAGAATGAATAAAAACAAATATTCTTCAGGGGACGAATGGGCCCCTCAAAAGTTCCAGGGGACGAGTGGGCACAGGGTGCGAATCTTAGGGGACGAATGGGCTCTGACCCCCGCCTGCCGGGGTTGCGGGTTGTTCGAAAGAGATACCGCGGCCCCCGAACGTAAAGGGCAATAGAAGGAACATGGGTGGGTTTTAGTCAGTATGAGTCTGACACTCCCCCCCCGCTCCTGGCACCGCACCTGGCATATAAAAGTAGGCCTCCGGTCCAGAGACCGACCTTAACAAGCGCTGCTTAACCTTGAAGATTGAGCCATGAGGCTGTTATCATTTAGCTACGAGCTCCTTAAACAATGAGTCATACGGCTTAACGTGCTTTCCGAGTAGTACCGGATGTGACGTCAAACTGTTATTATCACCCACGTCCACACCTTTAGCTTATAATATTTGAGATCATCACCGACACATTAAGCTGTAGGCTTCCAGTATAACATGGCCTCGCATTGTTCAAATTTCCCGTGCAATGAGAGATCCGTATGTTTACTGGTTTTGTATAGCTTGTTTGGTCGCCGCGAGTACGATTATTCTCAATTTATCTTAGAATTACTGTCATTACGGAGTCGTATGATGTCATGTTTTGAATACTTAAATAATGGAGAATCATGTTCAATGCGTAGGGAGTTAAACACACGTATACTTACGTGTTGGTGGTATATTACATTCATAGATCATAGTGTAGTGTTGTGTTACTAATATAGTTGTTTAGGCCCTGAAAGAAGATTAAAAAAAAAAAGTTTGCCGTATCTGTAATACCACAAGCCAAAAAAATACAGTGTATCGTCAAAAACATAACAGTTTACAAAAGTGGTCAAGTACTACAAAAAAAAAATGTTTAAAAAGACCATAAAAAACTTTTTTCGTGTTGAAATTCTCAATTTTTCAGTGACAACCATCATATTTCTTAAATTAAGAAAAAGGAGATAATCTATTGTGTGTCTCACGTTAATACCCACTCAACTGCCCGGGCGACTATGGTCGCCCAAAACTTTTTGGCGTAGAACGTCCGGGCGACTATAGTCGCCCGGACGTTGGCCAGACGACTCGCCCTATTCGAACCTTTTTTTTGTCTATGAGAGTGTTCAAGAGGTTTACAAGTGTTTCGCTAGATGGTTCTCTATTAAATTACGCGTCTGTTGGTCGGTAAAACAGCAAGGTCAAGCCACAAAGAGATTTAAAAAAAAAATTGTTTACACAAGCGTTTTACGACGTGCGTTGAATTATTGAAGTGTTTACGAGTGTCGAGTTTCAAATAAAAGTAACAATGTATTTATTGTTCTATTGTATTAGGTGTTATATATTGAAATACTCCTAAAGATCCATTCTTTCGGAATATCTACAAATTCTAAGTATCCGAAGTCTGATAGAATGTTTTTAAATTATTTAAAATCGACAAGCAAAAACTTTTCCGTTGCGTGCCGGTTTTTTGTTAAGTTTTTTTTTATGATATGTTATTATTGTAGTAAAATACTACTTCTAATTGGAAACATAGGTAATTATTAATATCTGTATATCTGTGTAGACTTAAACGAAAGAAATAGGATTACACGTTTTAATTAATTAATTCTCAGGATTTGGAAATGGGCGACCATAGTCGCCCGTTACGTTTCATACCGGAATGGGTAGTTTGTTTTGATTTATTATGTTATACTGTTTGTTCTAAGTAATGATATATTGGTATCAAAAAAAAGCTTGTTTCATTTAGTTTATTAATAAGTAATTAGCGTAGAGGTATATTACAAAATATTTCGTAAAACCTTGTAATTAATAAAAAAATTAAGCAAATTTTACCACTATTGTAAAGTTTAACTTTTTTTTGTGCCGTTTACGATAACAGTTACAATTTAGCTTTCACATATTTTCATTCCTTATAATGTCAGCTCTATACAGGTATTTTTTAATTTACCATAACAGTTGTAGCTTGGTAGAAAATAGGCTTTAAATCGGTGACGGCATTTGGGCGCTCGACCGTTACGTAAGTCCGCGAGCGCGCGAACGTACTAGGCTATGACAGCTGTCAAACATGAACGTAGAAGTGGATACAGGATGTCTAGCGCCATTCTTTGTCACACTAGAATTAAGTGATCCATATACGTTTATGCTTTTATGTAATATAAAAAAAAACTTCCAAAAATGCTTAAATTGTACTTATAAATCCTTCCTCCGCCCAGACTATAGTTTGAAAATAGTACATTACGATATTAGTGCGTTAAGATGGTTATAACATGCGAGTCGGAATTTCAGCCCGAGCCGCAGGCGAGGGCGTAAGTGAGCCGAGCATGTTATAACCAATACGCACGTATATCGTACGACGTTTTTTAACACATTTGCGAGGAAACAGAAAAAAAAACATTTTAAATAAACTCAATCTGTGAATGCACACTGTTGACTGTCGCAGCGCGGCGATTTGTTCGAAATTTGAATAGCAACAGCGCGCTGCTCACTAGCTGGAGTCGTGCGGCGGCGGCGATCAGTTCCAAATTTGAAATGGCAAATAATACTGTTATGGAATTTGTATGGACTATAACTTAACTATTTGCTTTGGTAACACACGCGTTTTTTATGACCCTCTTTACATATTTAAAACCGGTGGAATTACATCAGTTTTACGAGCAAGGGTGTTAAAAATTGTTTTAACACGTTCGTTGCATTACGAGATTTTTGTATTGTGCGTTGAATATTATCGTGTTGTTTCACTCCTTGCTCCTTGGGAGGACCTAACGTGTAGAGCTCTTTAAGTATGAGAAACCAGTATCTTTAGGAGACTCATTAGGTCTCAAACGCACTAAAGGGTTGGTTAGTTTCGAGATCTTTTAGGCCTCCAAAGCACCAGCTGAAAGTTCTTTAAAAATGATGGCGCAGTGAACGTGTTAATCGGATTTTAACAATAGCAGCCGTAGTCAGCAAAAAAATAAAGTTAATACCTAATGTTTCAATTCAGACGCTGTGTCCAAGTATATATTACTAGCTTTTGTCCGTTAAACTCGGGGTAACACAGTTCTCCTTTCCTGATTTGCAGATACCTGATACCTGTAGTTTTTGCCCTTGCGGCTTATTCATTGTAATAGCAATGCTAAGTTTTCCCTTTTCTTCACTCTTTCTCCCTCATTTCTCACTTTAAAAAGAAACAGCCTATGTCCGTCTCCAGGGTCTCAACTATCTCTGTACCTACCAAAATTCATCAAAATCGGTTTGGCTATTTTGGCATGAAGACGTAACAAACAAACAAACTCACTTTCGCTTTTATAATATTAGTACCTAAGGATTCACATCGTCAGCAAGTAAAATAAAACCCTAAAACCGCGAATAACAGTCGGGACCGCTGGCTTATTTTCTAATTAGTAAACACAATATCCTCCTAAACCATTTCTAAACAACCTCTCACCCATTTCAAAGACCTTGTCAGGTGGAAACCTACACGCGAGTACAGATTATCATGTCAAGTAGAACTGACAGCTCACTATACGGACTGATCGTCTGTAACGTTGAACGATATAAGTATAACATATTATCAAACTTGTAATCCCGGAAGAGTTAGGTAGAAATGTAGGTACATAACAGTAAAACAAGTTTCTGCACATCGGTCGCTTTTGAAATGGTTACCCATCAGACAGCGACGAGCGCTGAGGGCTTTGACCACCTTGTTTTCTCTGCTCGATAAACCCAGATCTCCTTCTTATCTTACTTCTCATTTTAAATATTTATGCGCTGCGCACAGCAAGCACCTTCGGTCCTCCAATAATCGTCTTCTACGATGTCCTACTCATCGCTCTGGTTTCCTTAAATATTCCTTCTTTGTCCAGGTGGTTTTCCTGTGGAATGCGCTCCCTCTGAATATCAGGACGGCTACCAGTCGGTTCACATTTAAGGTATAAGCTCGCGAACACTTACGTAAGAAGTTGGCAGACTCATCTCAAAATTAAAAAGTTGTCAGTTTTTCATCATATTTAGTAGTTTTTACCTCTCTTTACTTTTGTATATTTTCTATGTATGTATATATGTATTTATTATTAATAAAATTAACATTTCCTGTCACATTGCACCTACTATGTTTTTGTCTCTGCATCACCCTAAGGTTGACTGGTAGAAAATGCCCATGGCATTAAGTCCGCCTTTGTACAATGTTTTTGTTACTTGTGCATGAAGTTTTAATAAATAAATAAATAAAACCATATATCGGGACCTTTTTTTTGGGGTGGGAAATCATCAAATAACTTCCCCCGCTCTGGGCGGAGCGGGGGGGCGTGTCAGACTTTTTACTGACTAAAACCCACCCATGTTCCTTCTATTGCCTTTTACGTTCCGGGGCCGCGGTATCTCTTTCGAACAACCCGCAACCCCGGCAGGATATCGGGACCCTTAATGGATCACTTCGTCGTCCATCTGTCTGTCAAGACCCTTTATCTCGGAAATGCGTGGAGGCATCGAGTAGAAATTAAAACCCTATACTGAACCCTATGGTCCCTATGTGCTGTGAAAAAATCAACTATCAAACGAGAACGGTTCTTGATGAAATTTGGCAGAGAGGTAGATTATAGTCTGGAATAACACATAGGATACTTTTTTTTATATCACGCGGGCGAAGCCGCGGGCGCCAGCTAGTCATCATCTGCCTAGCCTTTTCCCAACTATGTTGGGGTCGGCTTCCAGTCTAACCGGATGCAGCTGAATATCAGTATTTTACATGGAGCGACTGCCTATCTGACCTCCACAACCCAGTTAATACTGGGTAATACGATACCCCTTGGTAAGACTGGTTGTCAGACTTTCGGAACACTGACTACCTGTAACGACTGTCAAAGATCTACGAATGACAGCCGGGACCAACGGCTTAACGTGCTTTCCGAGGCACGGAGGAAACTCGGTATGTAACGGGTGGTCACCCATCCACAGACCAACCTAGGCAAGCGCGGCTTAACCTAAAGATCGACCCGAGCGGCTACTATTTATTTAGCTACGAGCTCCTCGCGGACGCCAGCTAGTAATGATATTAAATAAAAACAGTGAAGTACGCCATCAAAAACGCAAGTTTCATAAAAAGTTGAGTACTTTAAATATATTTTTAATTTGTTGTTCTTTTCGTTTTCCAAGTATGATATATTTGACGACAAGGTTGGCGCCGTGGCTGAGCGATCGACTGCTGCGCTGCGTGTCGCGGGTCGAATTCCTGCGCGAAACAAATATTTGTAACTATGACCTGCAGATAGTTGTTTCGGTTCTGGCTGTTTGTGTATGTGAGTTTAAATGTTTGTAAATGCACCCATTATACAGGGAGAAATCCTAGAGTGGGGCATCGTTTTAAAAAAAAGAAAAAAAAATACACCTTGTTTGTTACGTACCTATAAAATTACAAGAAAACCACAAACGTTACCCCAGACCGCATTCATTGTATAACCACGCAAGGTTGCTGGTTTCATTCTACCTTATTTGTGGTATCATTACGAGAATATTGTGTAGATATTTCCATCTCTAGAATCTTGTTCAACAAACAAAGCTGGAATTTGTTGTGAAAATTATAAGGTTGAATTTGCGACGTACATTGAAGTCATCTTCTTTTGTTTAGCTTTTTCCCAACTAAGTTGTTGTTGTTGCCTCTAATCTAACCGAATGCAACTAAACTACTACTAACGCTTATCTGACTTTCACAACCCTAGTGTCTGGGTAATAAGAGAGAGGAGAGAACAGAGAGTGCACTTGTGCCTGCGCACATGCTTGTGCACTATAATACACACATCAAAAGTGTCTAGGGATCAAGCATTTTTATGCGGATTTCTTGAGATTGAGATGTGGCTTTGTAATAAATTATGATTTTATAAATTTATATGGATCCTTTTTGGTGCATTTCATAATTAGAATCAGGAACTCCCAATCAAATTCGAGTAAAAGATGAAAATAAGCTGTCAATATTTTCCCTATAAAAACATACAACGCATTGAAGACATTATTAGTGCTACTGTTTCCCTACTACTGATTAAAACCAACGTTATTATGGAGCGGCGACGTCATTTAAGCAGGGAAGAAATGCTCAGAGCCGTGGGAATGATAGAAGCTGGTTCCCGGCAACGTACTGTAGCTTTAGCTCTGAATACAAGTCAGAGTGTTATCAGTCGACTTTGGACACGTTACCGAAGCACTGGTACCGTGGCTGAGCGCCATGGAGGACGGTATCGCTGCACCACACGGAGACAAGACCGATACATTCAAATCTTAACTCGAAGAGCTCCAACAATAACCGCCATGATGTTAGCCGTGAGGCTTCATCACTCTTCAGGGAACTTAATTAGCGACCAAACAGTCAGAAACCGCTTGCATGAAGTGAACCTTCATTCCCGAAGACCGCTACGGGTATCACCTATCGCAATGCACAATCGTAGGATTCGATATCAATGGGCTCTTGAACACAGAAATTGGGCAGAAGAACAATGGCGTTTCGTGTGCTTTTCTGATGAGTCTCGTTTTGGTATGAGACCGGATACAAGACGTATACGACACTGGAGAACCCCTGGACGCCAACAGCGATTAAAATCCTGCCAGGAAGTCCATCCTTATAGTGGTGGAACCATCATGGTATGGGCGGGTATTTGGATCGGCGGAAGAACTGAGTTGATTTGGATCAGAGGCAACCTCACCGCTCAAATTTATGCTGAGACGATTGTATCAGACGTCATCGTTCCTCTACAAGTGCAAATCGGTCCCTTATTTCAGTTAATGCATGATAATGCACGACCGCACACCGCAAGAGTTGTAAGACAGACTCTCGCCGCAGCTAACATCAATGTTCTGCCCTGGCCTGCTCAGTCGCCAGACTTGAACCCGATTGAGCATGCATGGGATATGCTACAGAGAAGAGCTCTGCCGAATATGGAGGGTATCCAGTCGCAAGAAGACCTTTTTTTGTTGTTGCAACGAACATGGGCGGCCATTCCACAGCGTGATTTGGATGAACTCATTTTGAGTATGCCAAACCGATGTTCTTGTGTTGTTAGTGTTCGCGGTAGAAACACGGATTATTAATTGTTTAAGTTACCCAATAAAATTTTAAAGAAAACTGTTATTTCAGTCTTTTTTTCGAACTTTAATGTTAGTGGTTCAAATGTCAAAAATCCCTTTATTAGGAAAATGGCAAATTTCTTTATTAATGCAAAGGTGACTTGGTTTATCGTTACTGTGACAAACGAAAACACTTTATTTGATGAATCCTTAAAGAAAATTTTAATTAATATCAATCAGGAGAAAAGTTATTGCAAAAATATATGTTGATCCCTAGATACTTTTGATGTGTGTATTTCCCGCGTAGTTGGCTAATCTCCAAGAAGGAGACTCTCTTTTTGCGAAATCATTAAATAACTTCTCCTGCTCTAGGTGGAGCGGGGGGAGGGGGTATTCCTGTATATCCTTCTATTGCCCTTTATGTTCCGGGGCCGTAGTATCTCTTTCGAATAACCCGCAACCCCGGCAGACGGTGGCCTTGGCAGACCACTTTGCTTTGCTGACATCTCTTCATCGCGTGGAACACTAACGCGCCGTCGACACGATCTGTCGTCAATAGACGGACGGACGGTGAGCTCACCGTTTACAGGCACGCATACGATACCCCTAGGTTATACTGGACAGGTTTCTGACTGCCAAAAACTGTCATGAATGACAGCGAGGACGCTAAACGTGACACAGAAGAAACACGGTTTGTTCTTTTTTTTTTACGGATGGGAAATCATCAAATAACTTCCCCTGCTCTGAGCGGAGCGGGGGAGTGTTAGACTTTAACCGATCAAAACCCACGCATGTTCCTTCTTTTGCCCTTAACGTTCCGGGGCTGCGGTATCTCCTTCGAACAACCAGCAAACTCGGTATGTCCTAATGGTCGACTATCCACGGACCGAGCTAGTCAAGCATGGTTTAATGTTAGAGATAGAATTTTGCGGTTGATATTATTTAGACACTCGTTCCTTGAAGTAAGTAATTCCTTTTGGCAGCAGTGTATCACATCACAATATGTAGAGGATAATGCCTGGTCACACCGGTACGGCGAGGGGACAATATTTTTAGCACAAAGGACCATCTTTCCGTATAAAGTGCAGGATCTGTGATGCGTGTAATGTGGGGACGCCTCTAACACCGAAGCGTATCAATACTGCTTTCCTTTTTGTTACATCTTGTTCAATTCATTCAATTTCCGTTTCGATTTTCTAAATACCCACACGAATTTAATTAATTATTTTTGCTATCATCATTATTCGTTATTTTTGGGACAATAAAACAAGAACATGGGTTACGTTATAATTACGTTCGATGCGTAGGTTCAAGGCAATTAAAATGAACGAAAAACACTAACGTCGTCCAATTAATCATTACAAAATTAATAAAAACAACTATAATTATAACGTATAAGTGTCATTGTACGCCCTCCAACACAAAACTAAACGGACTTATCAAGACTGATTATCAAGCTTCAAGTGTTATGACCGGGGGCAAGTGTGTGGGCACAACATCACACCGAAGAGTGGGTATCGTCGTTTTATTGTTTATTTTATTACCTTCCACCCACTTGCTTCGATGTAGGCGCCGGTTGAGGTCTGGATGACACACAGAGTTAACAGTTTTTGAGAAAATATCTTTGTTTGTTTCGAAATTTATATTTGTCTTTATCTTTATTCTGTCTGTCTAGACGCTTCCAACTACGTACGGACGTAGGAACTGTAAAAGTAGGTTTTGAGGAGGTGCGTGAAAGAAGCTTTTCAGACTTAAAACTATAGTTTTAGACAATCATTACACAGTAATTTCAGATCAGACAGTAATTTTACAATCACATATCGTATAATGAAATCTTACCCTTCTCTTTCTTTGTCTATGCTTAATTTTAAAAAATAGTAGTAAACAAACATCACAGCAAAAGGCCGCTTTAAGGTTTGTTTGCTAAAGGTAGTTGTTAAAGCTCTACAATCAATACTGGGTTGCTCGATACGGATTCTTTCAATTTTCTTCGCAACAGTGAAAATATTTGCGGAGGTAACAGAAAAAGTAAAATGACAGATTATTTTGTTGGTATAACTTGTTTCAAACCAACCTTAAATAAATAATATAATTAACAAAATATTTACAGCAACAAAAACACGATTGATAGTAAAACCAACTGCAAGGTTCGACAACTGCAATATAACACCTAGGCGTCAAAGTACTCCACATCACTTCACACACATTTCACACAATCTGAAACCGTGCCCAGAACACTGGCCGCATTACCACGTTGAATAGCAAAGCTTATTCTTTTCTAAAAAAATTTAGTTTTCAAATCCATTCGGTGTGATAGTCACCCAGTGTGCACAATGTTTATTTCAAGTGCCGTCTATGGAGCTGGGTGCTTTTACGGGATTGATTTATATCACCAGGCCGTTTGTTAACTGCCTACGACACAACATGCTTGCAGATGCAGTTCATAAGCCGGTAAAACTAAGAAAGATGTATCTGTTTTTTGAGATATTTCGCCAACATTTTTCAACAGTCAGCCATCCTCACAATTTCGGCCCCTGAGTGAGGGGCCGAAATTCTGACAGCAATTTATACCAAGGGGTGTCATATATACGACAGCGCGTCGTGTGGCATTGGTGTTTCAGGCGAGTCTGAAAGAAATACTGCATTGGTGGATTTTAGTTAGTAAAGTCGCTCCGTCCAGAGAGGGAAGTTTAGGGTTTTTGTACCTATGAAAAGTTATTTACTGAATAAGTTATAACCGTTTGTGGGACGATGTTCTTTCTATCCACCCTGTCTGTTATATAGGTAACATAATTAGTTAAATCCGAATAAGCCGGATACTTATTACTCGCGGTAAAGACCCTAGTCGAGGGTGAAGAGGGTCCACGGCATGTACCGTCATGACAGTCTAGCTGTATTTTGTGTTGTTTCGATGTTAGATGTATCTTTAATTTTTTGAATCCATTTTAGAGTATATTTTTTTATACTTTGCCCTATACTAGGAATTTCTCCTGTATCGTGGGTGCGTTTACAAACATTTAAACTCACATACACAAACAGCCAGACCCGAAATGACTATTAGTAGGCCATACAAATATTTGTTCTGTGCGGGAATCGAACCCGCGGCACGCAGCGCAGCAATCAATCGCTCAGCTACTGCGCCAACCGTGCCGTCAAAATGGAATCCTTATATTATCACTTCGTTATCCGTCTGTCTGTCTGTCAAGACCTTATATCTCAGGAACGAGTAAAGGTATCGAGTTGAAATTAAAACCACAAATTCATGTTTGCGGTCCCTTAGGGTTGTGAAAAAATCAACCCTCTAAGGCCCGGCGCCCATTATCGGCATCGGCAAGGAAAAGGATCCTTCGGCAACCTATATGCAGGCGCCATGGCGGAAACTATGCTTTGGCATGCTGCAACGTTCTTAGGGATGACGAGGCGTCCTTAAGCATGCCGCACCGTCCCGTCTTGTAGCTTGCCGAATATATTGCCTCGGCGCCGCCGTCGGCGTACCGAAGAATGCCGAAGCATCCCGAAGCATTCTCAAGACTGCCGATACAGCAGCGTCAAGCATACCGAAGCGGTATTTTTGTTATTACGACCATATAAAATGGAAATTTCTACTTTATTGCCATTACGTTAATGTATATTGCTATTTGCCACCTAAAATCCTCAGTCGTGCCGATGCCGATAATGGGCGCCGGGCCTAAGTCTACACCGTCAAAAGATTTGGCCGTTTATGTCGCAAGTTTGTACGGAAACTGATTCGCTAATAACCGTTTTTTTTTTGCCCTTTGCAAATCTAATAAACAGTTTTTCTTCCTTCTTTCTTGCTTCCAAGCACGGCGGGTTGTGCTGGCTCTGCTGCTGCGGCTGCTGAGAGCCTCAAAGGCATAAGTACTGTAACTTAATTGGTAGTTACAGTTTTGGGGCGAAATGCTCAAGTCATGAGGCCCAAGTGCACGTTCTTTATAAGGAAATTAGCTTTTGCCCGCGGCTTCGCTCGCGTTAAATTCGGGGTAACACAGTTCCCCTTGCGCCTTATTGATTTGTAATAGCAACGATAAGTTTCCCTTCTCTTCCCTCTTTCTCCCCTACCCTCTTATAAAAAAAAATATTAGCCTATGACCGTCTCCTGGTGCCCAACTATCTCTGTACCAAAATTCATCAAAATCGGTTACGCCATTAAAGCGTGAAGAGGTATCAAACAAACAAACTCACTTTCGCTTTTATAATATTAGTAAGGATTTCGCGCCGTCTGGTTGAAACCTCGCTGACATTTTCCTTGGCCGAAGAATTAGCATTGCCATTCAACATGGCAATGATGCTAGTCTCATGGACACGTTTCGACGAGTACCTCAACGTCGTAGCCAAGAGGCTCATCGGCAAAAACGCGCTGGTCGAGTCAAAGCTCCAGAGCCTGGAGCATCGTCGACGCGTTGCCAGCCTTTCGGTTTTCTATCGGTTACATTTCGGAGAGTGTGCGATGGAATTGCACAGCCTAATTCCGCCAAGCCCGTTCCATCATCGGACTATAAGACGTACGGCGATGCGCCACCGTTACATGGTAGACATCCCACCCACACGCACTAAACGGTTTGGGAATACTTTCATTGTGCGTACTGCTAAGGAGTGGAATTCCCTGCCAGAGTCTGTATTTCCCAATAGCTATAACCTGGGGGTCTTCAAGTCAAGAGTGAATAGGTTATTTCTTGGTAAGCGTGCTTCATCGTCGACCACATCATCATTTACCATCAGGTGAGATAGTGGTCAAACGCGAGCCTATCAATAATAATAAAAAAAAAAAACGTCTTAACTTTATTAAGTTAGTTTAAATAATATTTTATATACATTGCATTCAAAAAATATTATAAATAACTAGCTTTTGCCCGCGTTAAATTCGGGGTAACCAAAATTGTGAATCTAAACCATTCCCAGATCCCCTTGAACACACACAAAAATTTTCATCAAAATCGGTCCAGTCGTTTGAGAGAAGTTCAGTGACATACACACTCACAAAAGAATTATATATATAAAGATAATCTATCTTTAATAAGAAGCAATATTGCATTTAATTACGACTTAAAAGAAAGAGTTGAGAAACTCCTTATTTGATATATAACCTTTCCTCTTGAAGCACTCTATCTATTGCCGAAAACTGCATTAAAATAAAATCCGTTAGTAGTAGTTTAAAAGATAGTGGAAGCGACTTAATTTTTATCGTTTTAATTACATTCGCAGTATCTTAATTATTATAATATAGAAATGGTCAAACATAATAACAATACATATACATAGGTATACGGGCCTGTTGGTCTAGTGGTTAGTGTCCCTGACTGCTGAGCCAGAGGTCGTGGGTTCGATTCCCACCCAGGACAAACTTTGTGTGATGAGCATGATTGTTTGTTCTGTGTCTGGGTGTGATCTATCTATAATGTGTATGTATTTATAAATTATATAAGTATGTATATCAGTTGTCTGGTTACCATAACACAAGCTCTGCTTAGCTTGGGATCAGATAGCCGTGTGTGGGTTGTCCCAAGATATTATTATTATTATAGGTAATCAATATTAAATTCTAAAACCAAGAATGCAAACCACGTCAGGAATTTCAACTTTCATACCGTAACTAGCTGACGCACGCTGCTTCGCCCGCGTGATATCGAAAACATCCTATGTGTTATTCCAGACTATAATCTACCTCTGTGCCAAATTTCATCGAGATCCGTTCAGCCATTTGACGTGAAAGAGTAACAAACATCCATATATCCTCACAAACATTTGTATTTATAATATTATATTATATATAGGATAAGAAATTCAAATTATTTTTATGTATGGATACATTACTGGACTTAATAAACCGGTTTCTAGCAATCTAGACCGACTGGCTACCTTACCTAGTATAACAGTTCTTCAAAACGAATCGCAATATATTTATACATTAATTAAGGCAAATATAAACTATCTAGGTAAGATCTAAAACAAAGGAACAAGTAAACATCCGGTTCATATTTAGAAAACGGTTTTATAACACTACATAACTGTAGCCCGCGAGTTCACTCACGTGTATTTCATATATTTCTTTCGTTAGGAAATCATCAAAGAATTTTCGTGCTCTGGGCGGAGTGGAAGAGAGTGTCAGATTTTTACTGACTAAAACCACAGATTACTAAATAGCTACTACTATGAAACCCAATGATGTTCTCTCTCTTGCCCTTTGTGTGCTGGGGTCGTGGTATCTCTTTTGAACAACCCGAAACCCCGGTAGTGGCCTTAGCAAGCCCCTCTGCTTTGCTGACATCTCTTAGATTTAGACACTCGTTTTTCCTCACGATTCTTTGCTAAGTCATGCAGTTTCTTCAATTGAAAACGTATAGGTTTTTCAGACCCTATCCAGCATATTTTCTTCCAAGCTGATTACAAATACTGTAGATTTATAGGCACACTTTCAGGCAATATTCTCAAAACTGATTGCCGACTTAGGCGTCACTACACTGTTGATAGATTACCATAATATTTGGAGGCAATCGATCAGGCTTGACGTACAGAAAATGGCTAAGAAAACTAGGCTGAATAAAATATGGTCTTGACGAAATATCTGAACGAAAATATGGAATTAGTGGACGAATAAGGTGTGAATAGTGATGTATTAGACTTTTTGGTACTTTAGAAAAAGCTAGTTTTTATCAAGGGGAGAATAAAGATTTTTACACTTCTAGCTAGTTTTAGAAGAGCGGTATCTTCTATCACAGGTATCTTTAATACTTAAAAGGACGCCTCTATTGTAAGAATATTGTAAAGGATTGCAAGTAAACATAACTGAAATAAATTTATGTAATATGTTTATGTATGTAAAGCTATTGCTTCAAATATTAATTCTTTTACAATCGTAATTGAAATTATTTCTCATAAGAAACTTCGCTAACGCTGATTGTACAAAACCAGAAAGATTTTTTTATTATTTATTTAAACCGCATTTATTGGTTTTGCCTGTAACTAACTATAAAAAATAATATTAGACGTTATTTGACCTATATTCCTAACCCACCTGTTGTTTAGATTTAATAAAATGCATGGTCAGCCAAATGATGCCATTCTAAATCCAAAATGGCGAACTCCCAAAGATGGCGGCTTAGTTGTTCTATACATTCACATGATATGAGTATCATGAAAAATATATTTGAGAATATGAGAAAGCGTGTTTTTTTTACTTCGAGTTAGTAATTTTATTATAGAAAGAGCCCTTAGAGAAATTTCTTTATGTAAGTGTATAATTGTGACTGTACACGCTGTATTGGGTTAATATAATAAAAATGTAATAAAAATCTTGATATTGGTATCGATTCTGTTATCACAAACTAAACTATTCTAAAAATCACTATTTTACATCCTGTCAACTTTATATATTTTACTAGCTCTTGACCGCGGCTTCGTTCGCGTTAAATTCGAGGTAACACAGTTCCCCGTTGTTGATTTGCATTTTGCCCTTGCGCCTAATGTATTGTAATAGCAAAGCTAAGTTTTCCCTTTTCTTCCCGTTTTCTCCCTCATTTCTCACTTTTTATTAAAAAATAGCCTTTAGTCCGTCTCCAGGATCCCAACTATCTCTGTGCCAAAATTTATCAAAATGGGTTTAGCCATTTAGGCGTGAAGACGTAACAAACAAACTCACTTTCGCTTTTATAATATTATTATGTTAAAAACGGGATGATAAAATATCACTATTCTGAAATTGACGTTTATCAGCAAAAAAAATGGTTGCAAACAAAATCGGACCATCTTTAATCGCGATTAAAATGGTGTGGAATAAAATTAGATATGATTAGGTTTGACATTTTAATCTTAGTCTAGTTAAATCCGATAGTTCATCAAAATCGGCACCATTACCTCGGCTTTCACAGAAGAACATTAACAGGGACAAAGAAGTATTTATGGCGCCACCCCGACCAAAACGCCGCGCAAGCCGTTTTTGTACAGTTTTCTAGAGCTATCTACTTGTTATTTAAAACGAACTAAGTAACAAAAAAAATTGGTTGTTTGTAAAGTAGGTTTACGATCGAGATGTTTACGTGATAACGTCTTATTGGTGATATAAGTTATCACCAGTAGTGACATCTAAAATGAAATTAAGTACTAATTTAAAGTTTTTTTTCGAGCCAAGTAACAGATGGCGCTACCATCTTTATGAAATGTCGCTTGTGAGGTTTTGGTGTGACACAAGTTTCTGAACATGTCACCCGACTAAAACGATTTTAAAGACGTTATCACGTCAAAATACATTAAATTTCTTTATAATCTTGATTCCATTATTGTAGATTTAGTTTTTATTTTTATTGAGTCATTATTTAGTAAATCTCCTTACAACAAAGCCCCCGAAATGAGAAAAAATATCAATAAAATGCATCTCCTCGTAAAGTAAACATTGTTTAATTTTGCTACTGACACTAATGGATACACAATTCTATAATGAACATTTTGGTAGAAATATTTTTTCCAAAAACCTAATACTTAATTTTATATAGATTTTATTCCAAAAAATTGGCATTATTCACTACTGCTCTCACTCGCTCACTCCTTGCGCGGCAAAGAGGGAAGCGAATACTCAAGGTTATTTGCGTAGGGTACGGCCTTAATAGAGCAACTCAAACAAAAAGGACATTAATAGTACATAATAAACAAAGCATACTGATAAACAAAATGTTGCTCCGTTTATTAATAACACAGTAAATAATTATTTATTGCTCATTTACGTAATCACGAAGCCACAATAATGTGTTCAAAACGTTCTAGGTAACTTTAAAGTACTTACATATATCAATGAGTCCGGTTACGGACTAGCGATATTCATGTACTTATATATAAATAAACTCTACTATTTTTTTTTTAAAAAAAGTTTATAAAGCTTTCGTTGATTTGCATATTTTTTTGGACTTTAATTTTGTTTTCTTAAATTATGAAAATGTAGGCTCATCATTTCTGAATTCAAACGATAGACAATATTGTTACCCTCTGAATAAACCTATTTTCGTGTCACTATGACCAAAACTTTGATAGATATGATTATTTTTTGTACACGCATAGAGAATATCTCAAAATGGCTGCCAAAAAGCGGAGAAGTGAATTAGAGCCAAGTGTGTATCGTAATAGTAAATTAAAACACTCATTACATAAGTATCTAGAATATCGCTAATCCATGACCGGCGGACACATTGTATTATTTCTTTTTGAATTGACTATTCGAAAATAGATTTTGTATTCGAAGGAGATTTATTTAAACGAATGTTATTGTTTGAATAAAACCACGCTATGTTCTTATTCTTTATTGCACAAAAATATAAAAAAAAAACAAATAAACTTATGTACACGAGCGAGCTTAACTCAGAATTGGGTTTTCTTACAGAAAAACTTATCAAAATTAAGGAATATGCAAATGAGGATTTGGTTATACTAATGTGCATAAACACTTAAATGAACTATCAATCCTTGCTATCCTTACTAATATTATAAAAGCGAAAGTGAGTTTGTTTGTTAGTTGGTTACCTCTTCACGCTTTAATGGCTACACTGATTTCGATGAATTTTGGTACAGAGATAGTTGGGAATCAGGAGACGGACATAGGCTATTTTTTTTAAAGTGGGATGTGAGGGAGAAAAGGGAAAACTTAGCGTTGCTATTACAAATCAATAAGGCGCAAGGGGAACTGTGTTACCCCGAATTTAACGCGAGCGAAGCCGCGGGCAAAAGCTAGTTAATTATATAAACTTATACATTTGATCTAAAAAAACCTTTTTGTCTTCCTAAACCTTCGATCAAAAATGAACAACAAACACAAACCCTTTTATTTGATAACCTTATCATGGGACTGTATGACAGCTAACTAGTCCGCCATATTGGATTTGAAAAGACGTCACATAACTCACCATGAATTTTCATCAAAGCTAAACAAGCTCTGCTTAGCTTGGGATCAGATAGCCGTGTGTGAGTTGTCCCAAGATCAAAAAAAAAAAACACATTTTCAGTTTTAGTAAAGATTCACTTCAGTCAGATACCGAAAGTGGACCAAATTTATTTTCTAAGAAACTTTTATATACAATGTGTCCGGTCACAGACTAGCTATATTCTATGTACTGATTTAACAAACATTCTAGTAGTCATATTTATTGATTTTCCAAAAAAAACTACCATTTTTTTTCACAAAATGTTTACAAAACTTTCGTTGATTTGCATATATTTTTTGGACTCTAATTTTGTTTTCTAAAGTTACGAAAATGTAAGCTCACCATTTCCTAATTTAAACGATACACAATATTCTTGCCCTCTGTATAAACCTATTGTCGTCTCAATTAGACCAACACTTTGACAGATATGATTAGTTTTTGTACACGCATAGAGAATATCTCAAAATGGCTGCCAAAAAGCGGGGAAGTGAATTAAACCCAAGTGTGTATCGTAATAGTATATTAAAACACTCGTTCCATAAGTATCTAGAATATCGCTAGTCCATGACCGGACACATTGTATAATAAATACAAGCAAAGCTACTAAATATGTGTTAATCACTAGATAGTATAAAACAAAGTCGCTTACCGCTGTCTGTCTGTCCCTGTGTATGCTTAAATCTTTAAAACTACTCGACAGATTTTGATGCGGTTTTTTTAATAGATAGAGTTACTCAAAAGGAACTTTTAAATGTATAAATAGCTGTGCCCAGTGGTTTCGCCTTCCATCTTATCATTGAGGGGTATGAAAAATAGATTTTGGCCTATTCTCAGAGCTACCATTTACACACAAAATTTCATAAAAATCGGTCCAGCCGTTTCGGAAGAGTATAGTAACAAACACGAGTAACAGACACGAGAATTTTAAATATTAGTATATTAGTAATTGCAGCCGTGCGAATCCGGGGCTGGTCGCTAGTATTAGATAACATTATATTTAGAGGGATCTAAGCAAGTAAAAACAATAAGAACGTTCCAGATTCAATCGAAATAAACAAAAGAAATATGATCACACTATTTGTCATTGACAGCTAAACGAAACCAAACCACAACCTTATATTAGTAATAGGTAAATACATTTTTCCTTGAACAAACAAACAACGCAGACATTTCACCACTTTTGTTCATATTACAGCATATTAAAACGAATATGTTCCTTGTGACGTGTGATGTAAGGTTATATTCACACTGCAGTCCGTTTTATAAGCCCGTTTTTTATAAAACTTTTTTATTCGGCAATGGTGGATGTAAGCGGTCTCTTTTGTGCGTAGTAAATATTGCATCTAGTATCACGTATCTTAACCACAGTATTATTTAAATAATAATTAATTATTATTTTACAACAGCTAAGTATTACAAGGCTGGTATAAATATAATTTTATTGATAATTATATGAGTATGCAGACGAGGTGAATTGACGTCAACGCATTTGAAAAGCTTAGCGAGAGCCTCGATTTCTAAAATAGGCACCTATCAAGGCATTAATAAAGTATGTATTCAGCTGCATCCGGTTAAACTAGAAGCCGACTCCAACATAGATGTCCATACATAAATGCTAGACGGATGATAAATTTATTAATTTAAATTATTTTCTTTTATTTATTTATACAATTGTAAATTTATGAAATAAGTGAAGTCTGTACTCAAATAGTCAAACACAACGCCAGATTGTGAGCCCCACGTCACATGCGCAGGATTTTTTACAGCTCTTATTTAAAAATGTATAATTTTGTATCATACATTTTTAAATATGTCATAAAATTACATAAAATAAAATATAAAAAAATAGTAGTCCACCGGTATCGGGAGCAGGGTCCAAGCTACCGGCTGTTTGGGTTCCAAAGAAAATTATTTAAATTACTACACTTTTATTTATTTATCTGTCTGTAACTGTGCGCCCGCGGCTTCACCCGTGTGATATCGAAAAAAAAAATATCCTATGTGTTATTCTAGACTATAATCTACCTCTGTGCCAAACTTCATCGAGATCAGTTCAGCCGTTTTGACGTGAAAGAGTAATAAACATCCATCCATCCTCACAAACATTCGTAGGTATTAATAAAGTGTTTTTTTTCACATTAATAATTTCTTTAAAAAAGTGGTCCACGTGGATGATCCGAAGGTGCTGAACACCTGACTGGCTCAAACAAAATTAAACGAAAGCCGTAGACACAACATTAAAAAAAAAACACGTTGTATAACACGATATGTTTTGACGTGTTTCTTCCAAACAATTGTTGCAAACAAGTATCATAACATGTTGAGAGATGTAAACGTGGAGTATGATTTAACGATCAAAACAGAACGCAAATCGAATGAGTCACGTGCGAGAAGATCAACAAAGAGATACTACAAGACAATTATAGTAGTTCCAGTCTTTGTTATGGTATTATCTGCTATTTTTTAATAATATTATAATTTAAAAGAGTGTTCATGAAGTTTCTTGCCCATTCTTCTCCATACAGATCAACGCTTTGGAATAGGCAACTACAGTACTTTCACAAGTTATTATGCCTTGTGACCGGGACTATAGCTTCATTTTGTTTCTTGACATTCAACAGTGCCTGTAATGGTCTAATTGAAATAAATGCTTTGAGTTTGAGTTTATTGTTGGTTATGGAGTTTGTACCTTTTCTGATAAGGAACCTATTGTCGATGGCAAGGAAGGTCCTATCGCAAACATAACAACGCGTTATTAATGTTTATTAGTTTGTATTTTGTTGTATCTGACCGTGGCTTCACTTGCTTGGGTCCTATATCAGCTGTGACATGGCCGCCATGTTGCAGCATCATGCTGAAATAGGGGCCTTTTGGCGTTGTACAGGACTTTTTTTTTAGTTCTAATGGTTTAATTGTTTTTTTTTAATATCTTGCGTTTAGTTTTTGTTGTTTGTTTTTAAGTTTCTGTATCTCAATAGGAAGAAAACGAGACCCCTGTAGGATCACAGTGTTGTCTGTCTGTCAAGACCCTATATCTTGACAACGCGTGGAGGTATCGAGTTGAAATAATAATAATATACTCAACTCTGTAGTGCCTTTGTGCTGTGAAAAAATCAACCCTCTAAGTCTACGCAGTCAAAAGATATAGCCGTTTATGTCGCAAGTTTGTAAAGAAGGCGCGAGTCCCACTCGCACTTGACCAGTTTTTAACGAACAACATAGTGATCCTGTATTTAAGGGTGTCATTTTTTCCTTTAGTTACGTAACCCTAAAAATAAAGAAAAAGGTTATATGGTAAAAATATATCATTTCATCGTAATCCCCTATGGACCTACCAGTCAGACCTGACCTATGTCTTCTCTGTGACATTAGCCTTCTGTGAGCAAACCTTCATCTATTATACGGATGACAGTTTCTTTTGTAACAAATATTATAACTGTATCGTCTGAAATCATTTCTTTATTTTACTTTTGCTCTTTGTTATTTACAAGTTGGACATGTAAGATGTCACGTAGGCTAATATGTATTATAAAAGCGAAAGTGAATTTGTTTGTTACGTCTTCACGCCTAAATGCCTTAACCGATTTTGATGAATTTTGGTACAGAGATAGTTGGGTCGCTGGACACGGACATAGGTTATTTTTTTATTGAAAAGCGGAGAGAAAGATATTTTTTTCCGATAATCATGCGGGTTAAAGTTAGCGTTAGCCCAGAGTAACAATGCCAATAAAACTAGTGTTACATAATCAGAATAACCATCTTTAAAGAATAAATCTTTTAAGGATTTCGCACCTCCGGGGTTGCAGGTTGTTTGAAAAAGATACGGAATACAAATATACAAAGGGCAAAAGATAGATGGATGACTTTTACTGAGAGCCCAGAGCGGGGAAGCTTTTTTTCCCACACTAGGAATTTCTCCTGTATCGTGGGTGCGTTTTAAATTCACATACACAAACAACCAACTAATATCAAAGAACCGGAACAACTATGTGTAGGCCATGCAAATATTAGTTCCGTGCGGAAATCGAACCCGCTACACGCAGCGCAGCAGTCGATCGCTCATTTACTGCGCCAACCGTTTCGTCAGAAATAATTATTGTTCATCCGAAAAAAGCGAATCGTGCCTCAAAAGGAAAAATACGGAACTCTTACAGGATCATTTTGTTGTCCATATGTCTGTCTGTCAAGAAACTTTATCTCGGGAACGCTTGGATGTATCTATTTAACCACGTACTCAAGTCTGTGCTCCCTTAGAGCTGTGAAAAAATAAACCCTCTAAGTCTACGCAGTTAAAAGATTTAATGCATTGCATGTTTGATGTTTATTTTTGTGTGCTCGACTTAATTTGCGACAAATATTTTTTTCTTTCTTTCTTTCTACATATATGGCTGATGATGTCGCATGTTTATTATATACAGAACCTTCGGTACGCGTGTCCGACTTGAAATTGGTCGCTTTTTATTAATTACGGACACAATGTGACGACACGGTTGGCGCAGTGGCTGAGCGATCGACTGCTGCGCTGCGTGTTGCGGGTTCGATTTCCGCACGGAACTAATATTTGTATGACCTGCAGATAGTTGTTTCGGGTTTGGCTCTTTGTGTATGTGAGTTTAAATGTTTGTAGACGCAGCCACGATACAGGAGAAATCCTAGTGTGGGGCAACATTATATTAATAAAAAAAAAAAATCATGCGATAAAGACGCACGTCAATAAATAGGTCAGGTCACTCGTGCTTAAATTATATTTAAGGAGTCATCTCCCGCTAAGACATAATATTGCTATTTATACCCAACAGCTTTGCATTATTTCCGGAATAACACCAGATGGTCTAATTACCAGATGGTAGTACTGGCTAGCTTTGCTCAGCGGTATCAAACGAGGGGTGTCTCTAGAAACCAGTGGTTACTATGAATCAAATAATCTTTTGTTGTGATGAAAGACTAGGCTAGTTACAAAAAAAGAAGATGTCCGGTTTTTTAGGTTATTCAAAACTAAGGGACACGTATTTTTTTATTTGTAAATTATACCAAACATATGACGTGACACGTGAAACGTCACGCGTTGCTGCATTTTTCGCAACAAGTGACGTCACACGTAACTTTAATGGGCTATATCTTTGTCATTTTTGGTATCATTTACAAATAAAAAAATACGTGTCCCTTATTTTTTAATTATCTAAAAGACGGACTAAATAGAATGAATTACTTTGACCCAAGAAACTACCCTATTGTATTACAAAAAAAAAGCATTAGAAAAATCCAAATAGGTAACTGACACAACAAACTCACGCTGTCCCAAATTGACACAGAATAGAAATGTTATCACGGTTCAAGATAAGACCACAATAATTGTATATAATCTGATAGCAAACAAGCTTGATAAATATTTGATTAACTGTGTTAATGTAGGTAGTAAGAGATAATAGTATTTGTTTTGATAACACGCAGACGCTTTGGGTGAAAGATATTTTTTACCACAAATATTAGTCGTTATTTGATTTGGCGAAAACGCCTGATAACACTGAAGATTAGATACGATTTCATTCAATGTAATTTGGTGATTTTTTAGAATGGGTGTGCCAAACAGCCATTCTAAAAAATCAACAAATTACAACATAAAAAAGAAGAACCTAACAAAATAATAATAATAGGATAGGACAAGTATGAATTACGTTGCAATTCTTAAAATGGTCAAGCTCAGGATCAGGCGTTTGACAAAACCACAACTGCGCACAATTACAGCCGCCATAACTGAACACGGCTCTTTTAATAAACACCTCTTTGTTATTGAAGTCACAGGCAGCCTACTGTGCCGAACCTGCATGGAGGTAGACGAGACAGCAGCCCACGTGTTTCTGTACTGCCCAGAGGTTGCCCCATACAGGGTACCTACTTCGGTAACCCAAGTACTCTTCGTCATCAAGAACAAGGCGTTGCTGGCTTTTCTTGTAGAGCTGGGATGGATCGAATAATATTCCCACTCGTACGCAAAATACACTCTTTGGACGTGTAGCTGTGGATATCAGCCCGTTATTATAAAATAAAAGCCCAGGATAGCATGCAGAGCAGTCTCACTTGTGACTCAACTAACGAGGCCAACCTGCCTGACCTATCCTACTCATCATTTTCCTGCCCTTGTCCCATTCTATTTGGGGTCGGCGCGTTTTCATCTCCCATTCTCCCCTATCAGACGTCACGGTATCATTTACCCCTTTGTCCCTCATATCATTTCTCACACAATCCATCCATCTTTTCTTTGGCCTTCCTCTCGCTCTCCGTCCATCAACATTCAGATCCATCACTCTTTTAGTCACATGTCCTCCATCCATCCTCATTACATGTCCATACCAAGACAAACGACTCCCTTTCAATTTTGCTGTAACAGCCGCAACTTTCAAGCTTCCTCTAATATATTCATTCCTTACTTTATCCATTCTCATTACTCCACACATCCATTTCAACACTCTCATCTCCGTTACATGCAATCGTTTGTCATCTCACCTATTCTACTAATATTATAAATGCGAATGTTTGTGAGGATGGATGTATGGATGTTTGTTACTCTTTCACGTCAAAACGGCAGAACGGATCTTAATGAAATTTGGCACAGAGGTAGATTATAGTCTGGAATAACACCTAGTATACTTTTTTTTCGATATTTTGCGTGCGAAGCCGCGGGCTCAAGCTTGTAATAGATGATGATAAGACTGTTCAACAAAGTTTCCTTCACTCATGTTTCACTCCTTTAACAAAGTTTAGCAATTACGGGATGAGTAAAGATCTGAGCAGAATCCCGGCCCTGTTACCGAAATTGAGCTAACAATTCTCCAAATTAATTTAACGCCTCCCGGGAAAAACACAAACAAAATAAGAAAAGTGCTGGTACCTTACAGAAATGCTGAAGATGTATGAGTACCTACACAATGTGGCCGGGCATGGACTAGCGATATTCTAGATACTTATATAACAGGTATTTTAATACACTTACGCTTGGGTCCAATTCATTTCCCCGCTATTTGGCAGCCATTTTGGTTGTTGTTTGTTCTTTTGAGCTATTACAAAAGTGTACAAAAAAAACATAACTCTCAAAGTTTTGGTTTTACTGAGATAAAAATAGGTTTATTTGGAATGCAACAATATTGTCTATCGTTTAATTGACGAAATAATGGGCTGACCTTCGCGTAACTTTAAGAAATAAATTAAACTCCAAAAAAAAACATGCAAATCAAATATATCAGTCAGTGTTTGTGATGATTAAAATGATGCATAGAGAACTAGGTACTCACATCTGCCTAGCTTTTACCCAACTATGTTGGGGTCGGCTTCCAGTCTACCCGTGCAGTTGAATACTAGTATTTTACATAGAAGGACTGCCTATCTGTCCTCTACAACCCAATTAAATCTGGGTAAAACAATACTCCTTGGTAAGACTGGTTGTCAGACTTTCGGAACACTGACTACCTACTTGCAACGATTGTCAAAGATCTACAAATGACAGCCGGGACCAACGGCTTAACGTGCTTTCCGAGGTACGGAGGAAACTCGGTATGTAACGGGTGGTCACCCATCCACAGACCACTCTAGGTAAGCGCGGCTTAAACTAAAGATCGACCCGAGCGGCTGCTATTATTTACCCACGAGCTCTTCATTAAAGGACTCACTGATAAGATCTATTTATTTGCAGCTCTCTGAATGAATTTACAAAAACAATGTTTGACGACACGGTTGGCGCAGTGGCTGAGCAATCGACTGCTGCGCTGCGTGTCGCGGGTTCGATCCCTGCACGGAACAAATATTTGTATGACCTACAGATAATTGTTCCGGGTGGCTGTTTGTGTATGTGAGATTGAATGTTTGTAAACGCACCCACGATACAGGAGAAATTCTTAGTGTGGGGCAACGTTTTTTTAAATAAATATTATATATATACTTACATGTCGTGTTATAGATACCTAGTTGTACCTAAAATAATTATACTTTGAATAAAAAACACACTACCGCAGTATCTATAACGTTGGGATATAATATAGAGTATCCTATAATGTTAAAGACAAGGAGAAAAAACAAATGACGTGACATAAATATTAAACCTATTTAAATATTTTTACTTCGCCAGTATTAACTTTAAATGCGTTACCCGCAGTCATCATCATTGAGCAATACAATAATGCAGACATTAACGACACACACAATGAATCATAAGATGACACAAAACCTTGAAATCATAACAAAAAATACAGAACAAAAAACGTATTCTGAACAATAAAGTTTGTTGAAAAGAATTCTATGAACAGATACTAATAAAGTTTGGTTGAAAGAGACGCAAAACTAAGATCATAAATAACAGAATTCTAACAACAAACAAGATATTCGTGTTGTTGGTAATCTGAAATTGAATCCGCGAAAACTGTAATAGGGAATAAAGAGCCGATCCAAACAATGCACAAATCAGACGTGAAATTGCAAACCAAATACCTTCCCACGGCTGACCGGACGAAAAACCGGTTGTTGCATACATAAAGGAAATCATTCTTGTACGTTCCTTACTAGTAATTATTAAAAACTACAGAGAACTGGTTGACATACCTTTCACACAGAAATCCGTTTAAAACAAAACATTGAACACAACACTAAAACTCATATACACACATGTTTTTAAACTTCACTACGTAAGATTAAATATGTGAGTCGACTAACAATAGTCACTTTCGTTTTGATATCGCACACGCGGTCGCCGGCTTTTGGCGAAAATTTGCGCACACGTCCAACCTCTAGCAAGTCACGAGCGACACTGACTTTGCTGTTGTGAATGTGAGCGGACCCATTCTCGAATACTACGCTACGGCCATTCAGGTATGTGAACAACCTCTGAGATGGGATTACAGCAATCGAAAACCAACTATACCCTCTCGAGAATAAAGGTAAAATTCATTTAGAGGCGTGGCAGTGATAAGGCTGCGTCGATATCAGAGCTGCGTCTAGGATTCCAAACGGAAAGAGACGGGTGACTCACGCCGCTAGTGTGAAAGAGAGGAGAGTATTTCAACGTTAAGATGATTGGAGCGTGAAATTTTTATATTCAGTTTGCTGCAAAAGCGCAGCATCAGAACAATAGTAGATAGGTACCTACCAAGTTCTGGAGACTACAAGGTTTCTTATCATCTTTTAAAGGCATAAAAAGGAATTTCTGCGGTATTGTTAACAATTATTCCCTAAAGACTGGAAATAGAAACAAGCATTCGTTCGTCTGATTTTCTGTTTCATCAGCTCATTAAAAGTTTATATCTTTTTAACACATTTTTTTGCGATAAAGTATACATAAATTATGCCTGCCTCTTAAGCTCTGTGCTGATACTTGTGTCTTTATTTATACATTTTTAACACGGAGTCTAAATAGCCGTTTTAGCAGAATCATATCCTACTTAATCCTTATCCTTACTAATCCTTACTAATATTATAAAAGCGAAAGTGAGTTTGTTTGTTCCTTACTTTACGCCTAAATGGTTAAACCGATTTTGATGAATTTTGTTACAGATATAGTTGGGACCCTGGAGACGGACATAGGCAATTTTTTGTTTTAAAAATGTGGTAATTGAGGAAGAAAGAGGGAAGAAAAAGAAAAACTTAGCTTTGCAAATCAATTACAATCAATAAGGCGCAAGGGCAAAAGCTACAGGTAGCAGGTACCTGCAAATCAGGAAAGGGGAACTGTGTTACCCCGAATTTAACGCGAGCGAAGCCGCAGGCAAAAGGTAGTAATATTATAAAAGCGAAAGTGATTTTGTTCGTTTGTTACGTCTTCACGCCTAAATGGTTAAACCGATTTAGATTAATTTTGGTACAGAGATAGTTGGGACACTGGAGACGGACAAAGACTTTTTTTTTTAAAATATGGGAAATGATGGAGGAAGAGAGAAATAAAGGGAAAACTTAGCTTTGCTATTACAATAAATAAGGCGCAAGGGCAAAAACTACAGGTAGCAGGTACCTGCAATTCAGGAAAGGGGAACGGTGTCACCCCGAATTTAACGCGAGCGAAGTCGCGGGCAAAAGCAGTTAAAATGTTCAGTTTAATGTTGATATACTACTGTTTGTTTGCCTAAATAAAATAAATATGTAAAGAAAACCTCTTTGCTAACAACTCTTCGTTTTTCTTAACCATTTATAGATGTCACTTTTGACAGTGACATCTAAGAGAACTGTGAGAGCATGCGGTGAGGAAAATTCGCCTAGGAAATTAAAACAATGATAATATTGTTTAACAAATATCTACAACTGAAATAAAGGCTTTAAATGTTGATTTTTGTCTTTAGAGGTAAGTGATAAAAGTTATTGAGATAAAAATGTGTAAAAAACCTTTTGTATAAAACGCCTTTTTAAATTATTTAATGTTGTCTTTACAGAAAACGCAATTGTTCTTTTATTTAATTAAATAATATTAATAATAAATCTTTATTTTCTCTTTTCTCAAAGGTACACATTGGCATATAGGTCTAATAAATACAAATATAAGAATAACATTGTAACAAATGCAAAAAATATGTTCCTTTGTGAGAGACTGGAGTTCATACTACGATACCCTGTGTGACGGATCCCCAAAGAGTTTATATAGAGATAGATAGATAGAATATTCTTTAATATGTGACACAATGGGCGGTCTTATCGCTAAAAGCGATCTTTTCAAGACAACCTTTGGATGGATTTAAAGGAGGACAAACAGTACTGTAGGTAGTCTGTGGTGTAACATTTATCAAAATTAATAGCTACGTTTAAAAAAACAAATACTTAAATATAAATACATATAATATACCTACATTTAAAATAATAATCATTAAGAGCAAAGAAGTATTTAATATTTTGTTTAAGGAGAGAGGTAGTGCTTTTTGACCAGAATTTTAAAAGTGAACAGAGTTTGAGCGCTCCTTACAGACACGGGCAGGGCATTTCATAGCCGTACAGCTTGAACTGTAAAGGATTTATCGTAAAAGCTAGTAGAATGCACCGGCATCCCCAGTCTCAGATTTTCCGATGACCTCAGATATCTATTATGTGTGTCATGAAGGAACTTAAAACGTTCTTTAAGATAAGCGGGGGTTCTAGGATTAAACAAAATATTGTATAGCTGAAACAAGATATGAGTATTCCGGCGAAGTCTTATGGGAAGCCACTTGAGCTTTATACGAAATTCAGAGACATGATCATATTTGCGCAAGCCAAATATAAATCTTATGCAGACATTCTGAAGTTGCTCAAGTTTATCTAGTTGTGCCTCAGTGAGATCAAGATAACTGACATCGGCGTAATCAAGGATGGGGAGTAATAGGGATTGAGCAAGCGCAGTTTTAGTAGCAGTTGGAAGAAAATTCCGCAAACGTCTCAGGGATTTAACTGATGCAAAAATTTGTCGACATACGTCCTGCAGCTGAGGACCCCAAGAAAGATCTGAGCTGAGAACCCAAACTCCAAGGTTCTTAACTTTATCGCTTATTGGAATAGTAGTTCCCTTAAACTGAACCTGGGGAAGCTGCGACCAGTTTATCTTGGGGAACATCCTTGAGCTGCCAACAACAATGACCTGAGTCTTTGCCGGGTTAACCTGCAACCCATGGGCCTCACTCCATTCGCAAATCGAAACGAGATCCTTGTTGATGATATTAATTGCGTAATCCAGGTTCGAATAAGTAGCTTGCTTATAAATTTGTAGATCGTCAGCATAAAGGTGGTAGAAAGAAAAAAATTGTTTTGAAATCGAATTAATAAATATTGCAAATAGTAAAGGAGATAGGACTCCGCCCTGAGGCACACCAGCAGAGGTATCGCACCAAGAAGAGCACGACTCTTCTAAACATACACTTTGCCGGCGGCCATACAGGTAACTACGAAACCAGTCAATCACCGTTGGAGATATGTTAAGAGAGCGAAGCATGGCCAGCAGGATATCGAAGTCGACATTTAGAGTCGGATATAGAGTGTAATAATAAAATAATAATACCAGCCTATAACTGTCCAACTGCAGGGAAAAGACCTATTCTCATACAGAGAAGGCATGAGCATTAATAACCAGTTGCAGATTGTTCGAAAGAGATACCGCGGCCCCGGAACATAAAGAGCAATAGAAGGAACATGGGTGGGTTTTAGTCAGTACAGTACAAGTCTGACACTCCCCCCCCCCCTCCCAGAGCGGGGGAAGTTATTTGTTGTTTTTCCAAACCGCAAAAAAATAAATAAAAAGCATTGATGACCAAGCTTGCTCAAGACGGATTGGCGAAATTCAGACTTATTTCAATTACCTATAAGTCCAGGTTTCCTCACGATGTTTATCTTCACCAATGTCTGTGATTTCTTAGATGAACTTTAGAAAGTACATATTATGAATTGAAAAAGTCATATTGGTACATGCCCGGATTTGAAGCCAGAACCTCATTCATGAAAGGCAAAAAAGAACTAAAATTATGGGTCATCATTTTATTAAAATTAAATTATTAATCATTAAAAAGCAATAAAACATAATTAAAAGTTCATTTATTCATATCTACATTAAAAACACACTACAAAAAGACATAATCTAATAATAAATAACAACCTTCGCGATATGGCTTGGCGATATCTAGAACCTAGTATCTAGTCTAGATGGGGCAATTGGACCCAATGGCTCTAGTGTTTTAACCCCAAACGGCTCAAACACATAACTACCAAATATAAGTAGTTATATTTGCGCCGTTTATGGTCTCCAAGACTGCAGGTCTTGGGCACTTTTAAATGAAATTAACAATAATAGTGAAAGAGACAAACTTATTTTGCTGAACTGACATTACATACCTACTGTTTAGATCCCTTAAAAATATGTTTAGACTCGATCATTTTTTTTGGCTTATAGCGACTTGCTGTAAGCCAAAGAATTCATTTTTAATCTATATTTTTTCATTCATACGATCTTTGTTCGAGTATATGAGGTTAAAAGATACCAGGAGATATTTGCTCAAAATAAAGTTCAATACTTTACATTTAAATATTCTGAGGCTGAAAATTTAGAAGCTATCACGGATATGTACAGTAACTTGTTGACATTTTCATTTATAATTTACTTTATTCAATATTCAAAAACAATGTAGTTCGTGTGTGAATATTAAAACATAAAATAATACAAATTAATAATAAGGCCGTGAAAATTATAATTAATAAATACAAATATTAAACACCACAATAAACAAAAATCATTTTTGTCAATATGGTGCAATTAAGTATAAAAAATAATTTAAATGGTTGAATTACAAAAACGAAAAATAACGACCTGCATGTCATTATTTTTATATACATAATTAGAAAACAATCTAATGCTACGTTTAAGAACATAAAATATAGTTAAATACAACGGTTAGATACAACATCATTAAGCAAGTCAAATTCATATCTGGTTTAGTTAACAAAGATATACCTAATAAATTTGAAAAAATGGGTAGTTTTTTAATTTGTATCTTTCTTCAAGAGATAATAAAAAATAAGCCTTTATTTCTGAGTTCTTAAAACTAATATTTTCAATGATACGTTCTTCTTCTTTCCCAGTTTGTCTTTCGACACAGGCCTCCTCTTAAATTTTCACATGTCCCTATCCCTCGCATGTCGCATCCCTCGTAAATGGACAAAAACAATTACAGAGTGGTACCCTAGGGATGGGAAAAGGAGCAAAGGACGACAATCAAGGCGCTAGGAAGACGAGTTAAACCGAACGGCGCTAGGAATGAGTTAAAACGAGTTAAGGTGGACCAAAATGGATGACAACTGCGAGGGATAGGGACATGTTCAAGAGATGTTGGTAGCCAAATTACAAGGTTAAGAGTAAAAAATAAAATAATAAATATCTTGGGACAACTCACACACGGCTATCTGGACCCAAGCTAAGCAGAGCTTGTGTTATAGTAACCAGACAACTGATATACATACTTATATAATTTATAAATACATACATATTATAGACTAGCTTCCGCCCGCGACTTCGTCCGCGTGGCATAGTTACTTTGGGCTAACGCTAACTTTAACCCGCGTGATGACCCGAAAAAATGTATCTTTCTCTCCCCTTTTCTTCCATCATTCTCCCCCTTTCCTCACTTTAAAAAAACTTGCCTATTTCCGTCACCAGGGCCCCAACTATCTCTGTACCAAAATGCAACAAAATCGGTTCGGTCATTTAGGCGTGAAGCCGTAACAAACACGACACGGTTGGCGTAGTGGCTGAGCGATCGACTGCTGCGCTGTGTGTCGCGGGTTCGATTCCCGCACGGAACAAATATTTGTATGACCTACAGAAGTTGTTCCGGGTCTGGCTGTTTGTGTATGTAAGAACAAACAAACTCACTGTCGCTTTTATAATATTAGTAAGGATTTATGAAAATAACCGAAGGTAACTGAATGCCTATTCAGTTACCTAACGAAATAAGCTACGTTAGAGGTCCTAACTGTAGCTACCTTACACTTAAAAAAGTGCCTACTTAAATAATAAAACTGATCCTAAATACACTACAGCTACAACTAAATAAAACTACAGCTAAATAAATTAAAAAATAATAATTTGAATTTATATTTAATCTGAAAATAATTTAAGTACTAAATTATATATTTATATTTTGTTTTTTTTTTTTAATATATCTAATTATGCCTATTATCTATAAGAACCTATTAATTACCAAATAAAGTAGGTACTAAAACTAAATAATTCTAATAGAATTATACCCAGAAATATGTAGGTAAGTACAACTTGTAACAAAAAAAGAAATTAAAATAAAGCTAAAACGCCTGTCCAATACTGGGTCCACCCTTTATAGCAGAACTGTTTATGTCATAATTTTATTTTACATAACATCGGATAGCATAAACTTCATTTCGCAGAAAATTGTTTGGCAGACACTCATTTATCATACATTCAAAACTCATAATTTTGTAAGTCAGAATCATCTCTAGATTCCATAAGTAATTATTATTCTAATGTAAATAGTTCAGTTCCGGGTAAACTACTAAAAACAATCTCATTTTCTATCAATGCAAGTCGTTACTGCATTGATAGAAAATGAGATATACGTAGGGGGTCACAGTTTTAACCTAACCTAACCTACGCATTTTTTTTGAACAAATTAACCTAATCTTAATAGTTGAGTCCCGGGTAACCTACTAAAAACAATGTCTTTTTTTTCTATATGATTCCAAAAATATCTTATTTTTGCCTTAATATGTTTTTTATACAATTGTAACTCACTGTATCGGTTCACACCAAAATATTGGAAACTCAAAATAAATAACAAACATGGTAAATATCCCGTTTTAACCGTTAACAATAATGTTAGTGACCATGTCAGTTTAAAGACTTATTAGGCATATAAGTCTTTAAACTTAAAGTTATTCTTAATTAAATTCTGCCATCTGCATAGTATGAAAAGTGAAATTATACCAAATACTCGTCGCTCTAAATGAACATTATGCTAAACGATATTATGCGAAATTTGAACTCTGCCAATCGTAATTATACTAAATGTAATTCTGCCATCTTAAAACTATGCAATTGTAAATTCGGAGTTTTAAACATTATGCCAAACGATAATTATATCAAATAATTTTATGCCTTGAAAATGTTCGTTTAAAGAAAAATATGCTAAGTGTGTTATGCCAAATAAATTTCGGAGCATCAAGTTTCTGCCAGATAGAGGGAACCCGTCCAATACTATCTACCTATGTATACCTACTTCACTTAAAAATAAAAATCTATAAATACTTTAATTAATAATACCTATAACTATAATAAAAAATATAACTATATAACGCTATGGCGCTCATTAGGGGAGGGCTATGTCCAGCAGTGGACTAATATAGCCTGATGATGATGATAATGATAACTATAATTACTATAATTAACTACGCTTTTACCAATATAGTATAAAAAAGAAACTGAACTTAAATTAGCCGAAACTCGGTTTCTAAAAATCTATGCGTACCTACTACTACTTCACCTTAAAAGAAATAAAATGTAAACTATGAATAATTTGTAATTTGAACGAATATTTAAACACTACCAAAATAACTAATACCTATTTTATAAAATAACAACAAAAGAAATCTAAAAAGAAATTATTTAAAGACTAAAAGTCTGGCTGAAAGCATTGTCTGTCAATAAGGTCGAACACTCTGAACGTCTATTCTCATCAACAGCCAAATATTACACAAAAATAATCCTTATAGCATGATTCAGTATTCATGCGCGATGGCTTATTAGCGTATTTCATGCATAACTTTGGTGTTTGTATACCGATTTATATGATTCTTTTTTTATTAAATACGTAATAATGTTAACTGTTTTTAATTAGAGATGAGTGGGAGTGTTATAAACGTAAGAGTAGACAAATATAATCAGAGAGCTCCGAACTGCTAAGTTATCGGGAGTTACACGTGTTATTGTGAGTCAACCATTAAAGATAGACCTATGCTGTCGTAGGATATTTTTTATATAATTTTAAGTAGAACATTTCCGTCATACATGATTTCTGAATAGCTTTAACCAACTTCTCCCGATTACCCAACATTTTCCTTCACTGCTCTGCTCCTATTGATCGTAGCGTGATGAAAAGTATACTATAACCTGCCCAGGAGTATGAAGAATAATTGTACCAAGTTTCGTTAAAATCCGTCGAGTAGTTTTTGTTTCTATAACGAACATACAGACATCCAGACAGACAGACAGACAGACAGACAGACAGACAGACAAAATTTTTACTGATTGCATTTTTGGCATCAGTATCGATCACTAATCACCCCCTGATAGTTATTTTGGAAATACATTTCATGTACAGAATTGACCTCTCTACAGATTTATTATAAGTATAGATAGAAGATATAGATAAATCACACCCAGACACAGAACAAACAATCATGCTCATCACACAAAGTTTGTCCTGGGTGGGAATCGAACCCACGACCTCCGGCTCAGGAGTCAGGGCCACTAACCACTAGACCAACAGGCCCGTCAAAGTGTCTCTGGTCTCCTAGCTAGGATGGATCGCTACGATGATGTATCTGATGCTGGATGTGGTAGTTTTTTAAATAGTGAAACACAACTGTCCAGTGATTGCGCTACACAAAATGAGCATTCGCATATTTTCAAACAAACGTTTCCGAGAAAAAAAACTTTTTTGCAAAAAATAAAACCGACTTCCAAAAAAAAAAGTGGAAAAAAACTTTATTTCCGGAAGTCGGTGGCTTTTGTTGGTTTCGTTGACTTTTTTGCCACCGACTTCCGGAAATAAAGTTATTTTCCACTTTTTTTTTTGGAAGTCGGTTTTATTTTTTGCAAAAAAGTTTTTTATTTCAGCATTTTTAGTTATAGTATTATGATATAATTCGCAAACACGGTTATTTTTAGCTTTTTAGTGCGTAGGTCCCGTCTTAAATACAAGCTTTAGGCAGTTGTCTCACCAACGACGAGAAAACGACTAACTATCGGCTATTTTCTCGCTCAAGAAACGTACAATAGAATACTTTCCGTGTGAATAAAAGAGATGCATATACAAACAGTTGATCGCTGACTGTTCACACTGCCGGCGAGCACTCGCTTCACTAGTTTGTAGCTGAGCGACAAGAGCTATGAAAGATAACACTCACTCGGCGATACTCGCCAAGCGATTAGAAATCACGCCGAGAGAGCAACCAGTGGTCATGTCATTTGGTCGCGTATGAGGCCGCAAGACTGACTGTACGCTTGACTGCCGCGAGCGAGTGATGCGAGTAATCGCCCGCCTCACTCGCACACTCGCTTATAGCCGAGCTACACAAATATCGGAACTACGCACTTGCTCCCCACGTCTCGCTAACTCGTTTCTAGTTCTACTCGTTACTCGTTGCCGGTGAGACAAGTGCCTTAGTTCCACATCACGCTATAGTATTTAATACTATCTAAATTATGCTTTAGTTTAAAACCAATTCAGAAATCATATGCATCATCGCCTAGGGGATACAGCTGATACTTGATCTAATGATTGATTATGTTTCTTAATGACTGGGTGAGGGGAGGGGAGGGGGTACGGGCACCCTGCTCCCACTCGCCTGCCTATCCTGGCGAAACCCATACTTATACATGTGATTGCAGCAATCACGGCAGATTTGCGGTCATTTATTGAAGAGTTCCGTTGTATATCACTGAAGATCTATCACCAAATTAAAATACAATCACCTCAAAAAACTGCGATGACCTTCCAAATCATAGTGCATAGCGTTTTTTTTGTTCATTTGTCTTCGACAACCTCTAAAATTATAACATCAACGTAGACGAAGTCAATCTAATACGCATTATTAAAGATAACTCAAAAACTACTAGCCGGATCTTGATATTTTTTTTATGGGACCAAACGACAACCACCAGCTTTCGAATAAAAAAAGAATCATCAAAATCTGTTCACCCAGACCAGAGTTATGAGGTAACAAACACAAAAAAAAAAAAAAAAGAAAAAAAAACATACAGTCGAATTGAGAACCTCCTCCTTTTTTGAAGTCGGTTAAAAAGGGTCTTGACAGACAGACGGACAACAAAGTTTTAAGTTCAACAGGTTCCGTGTTTTCCTCTTATGTTACGGAACTCTAAAAAGGGTTTAATCCCAGTTTAGCGGTTACACGGTAATATTTATGTTTACAAATCTTGGTTTTTAACCACGATTCTTTCTCCCAGTCCCCAAATTCTTAACAAATGGTAACATCTGCCCCAAGAAAATTTTGGAACCCTTTTCGAAATAATTACTGGGTAGTGGTGGTTTTGGTCCGATAAGAGAGTAGTCGTAATCTTCAATGTAGTAGCTGTCAACCCACACTGGCTTCCTCTGGTCTTGGTCTTCATAGTTAGGGCGTTTCGGGGGTTGCCAGTTACTAGGCTTTGATGTGGGCTTAGATTTTGACTTGTCTGTGTTATGTTTGGATGACTGCCATTTAGTGGACCCTGGTTCGGGCTTGTCTAATGAACCTGAAGTTATCTTGTCCTGATCCCTGTCGGTTCATAATAAAAGTAAGGAAAATATTAGTACAGGCGATATAAATAGATACATAAATATGGCTATTGGTATGTAAAGCTGTTTTTATTTCAAGTGTTAAGCATACTTTGGCGGATCTCGGTGTACGGATGACCGCCACTTAAGGTACCTTGATGTGTGCTCGAATGTGGGTCTAGTCAATTTCCTAGTCCTTACTAATATGATAAAAACGAAAGTGAGTTCACGCCTAAATGGCTAAACGGATTTTGATGAATTTTGGTATAGAGATAGTTGGGACACTGGAGACGGCCATAGGCTATTTTTTTTAAGTGAGAAATGACGGAGAAGGAGGGAAAAAAAGGGAAAACTTAGCTTTGCTATAACAATAAATGGGCGCAAGGGCAAAAACAACAGGTAGCTCGTACCTGCAAATTAGGAAAGGGGAACTGTGCCCCCGAATTTAACGCGAGCGAAGCCGCGGGCAAAAGCTAGTATTGTATAATTGTAATGTCCCATGTGTACTATGTACATTCATTGACTCGACGGTGCCCTGGTGGTTGAGAGATTGTCATTCTCCCTTAAATGTCTCGTTGATGGTGGCGGGTGTGTCGAACCATTTGGTTCCTTTCCAAATGATTGAGCCGAATGAGGCTGATCCATGCGGCATGTCATCGAAAACAGGCATGTCATCGAAAACAGTGCGGCGGGTACTTTGAAATAATATTATGATTTAAAAGAGTGTCCATGGGGTTCCATGCCTATTCTCCTCCATAGTGATCTACGCTTCGGAACAGCCAACTACAGTACTACCACAAGTTATTATGTCTTGTGGCTGGGACTGTAGCAGCGTATTTTTTGTTTTTATTACATTAAAAAGTGCCTGTATTGGTTTGATTAAAATAAATGCTTTGATTTTGAAACACTTTCTTCAGGTGTTCTAAAAATGCCCCCTTAAAAGTTGTTTCATGTCAGTTACGTAAGTACCTAGCGCTTCCGACATACACGAATTCTTTCTTATATCTTTCGGATAAGGAAAGAGATAATGAGGAGTTCAATCTGTCGTCAATAGACGGACGGACAGCAACTCAGTATATTTTTGCAAAAAAACTTTTAAATTATGAAATAATTTGGTGGTAGGGTCGTTTCCGATGTCTGGGGATTTCGATGGCTACAACTAAGCATGCCTTAATGCGTGCTCGAATGTGGGCCTTATATTGGGATCGTCTAGGTAGGTACTGTAGATGGTACTTATATAGGTACCTTGATGTGGGCTCGCCTGTGTGTTGCGTTGGCCACCATTTAGCGGGCCCTGGTAGGGCCTCGCCTGATGAAGCTGCTTCGTTCTCGTCCTGGTCCCTGTTGGTTTATAATAATGGTTTCGAGAATATCAGTACAGATTACATCTATAACCCATTTGTGTGGAGTATTCCACCTTTTTGTTCATGTAAAAAAAACGCTATTTTTATTTTAAGTATTTAAAATACTTTGGAGTGGGCTCGTCTTTGTTGTTTGGGTGTTTTGGTGGCCGCCTCTTAAGGTGCGCTGATGTGTGCTCGAATGTGGACACTGCATTGAGATCATCTTGGTCTCGGGATGATACTTATCTAAGTACCTTGATGTGGGCTAAATGGCATCCTTAATTTTGGCTCGTTTGTGTAGTGGCTTGAGAGTTTCGATGGCTGCCGTTTAGCAGACCCTGGTATAGGCTTGTATGATGAACCTAATAAATTCTCACACAGGTTCCTGTAGATTGTGATAAAATTTACCAGGACGGTCGCATGCCCGAACCTCGGGCTTTATAAATCCAATTTGCAGTCAGCCATATATTGCTGACCGCAAACCGAATGCATCACTTCAAGGATTTTTTAACGTAAATCTTCTACAACCGAGAGGAGTTCAGTCTCAGGGAATACATTTACTGTTTTATCTAGGGCATCGAGTTCTGTCTGAGGGCATTTTAGTATTCCGAAAGAGTAGAATAACACCAGCATGGCCCAACCGTTGAACTTACGTTCACCTTGTATCCACCTCAAAGAAAGCTATCTAAAATTTTCTTAAGTCGTCCGAAGAAGCGCTCCCTCAACAGTTTATTTAGGTACCTTGATGTGGGTTCGCCTGAGTCGTGGTCTGGGCGATTCGATGACTGCCTTTTAGTGGACCCTGGTACGGGCTTGTCTAATGAACCTGATACGTTTTCGTCCTGATCCCTGTTGGTTTATAATAATGGTTAAGTGATTATTAGTACAGCAGATACAAATACATATATTAGCCAATTATTGTGAAGTATTCAGGTAGAATACTTCACAATCTTTGTTCATTTGAAAAACACTCTTTTTATTTATAAGTATTTACAATACCCTGACGGCTTATCTTTTGGCCGCCACTTATTAAAAAATAATGCATATATTAAAAAAAAAACTAGCTGGCGTCCGCGGCTTAGCCCCCGTGATATAAAAAAGTATCCTATGTGGTATGCTAGACCATAATCTACCTCTGTGTCAAATTTCACCAAGATCCGTACAGCCGTTTTGACGTGAAAGAGTAACAAACATTCGCATTTATTTATTAACAGATATCCATACATCCATTTATACATCCTTACAAACATTCGCATTTATAATATAAGTAGGAAGTAGGATTATTGTGAAGTATTCTTCTTTCTTGATTATTTGGAAAACAATCTTTTTAATTCAAGTATTTAAAATACCCTGACGGGGGCTTGTCTTTTGGCCGCCACTTGAAGGGCTTTGACGTGTGTTCAAATTTGGGCCGTGTATTAGGATCGTCTGGGTACTATTATAGATAGTGCTTATTTGGGTACCTTGATGTGGGCTCGCCTGTATCGTGGTCTGGGCGATTCGATTGCTGCCGTTTAGTGGACCCTGGCACGGGCTTGTCTAATGCACCAGATGCGTTCTCGTCCTGGTCCCTGGTAGTTTATAATATGTTTAAGAAAATGCTAGCACAGATGATACAAATACATATTATATTATCCCATTATTGTAGAGTATTCTACCTTTTTGTTTATTTGAATAAAAACACTTTATTTCAAGTATATTAATACCCTCACGGGGGCTAGTCTTTTGGCCGCCACTTAAAGGGCTTTGACGAGTGTTCGAATTTGGGCCATGTATTAGGATCGTCTGGGTACTATAGATAGTGCTTATTTGGGTACCTTGATGTGGGCTCGCCTGTGTCGTGGTCTGGACGATTCGGTGGCTGCCGCTTAGTGGACCCTGGTACGGGCTTGTCTGATGAACCTGATGCGTTCTCGTCCTGATTCCTGTTGGTTTATAATAATCGTTGCGAAAATGTCAGCACAGATGATATTAATACCTGTACTATTCCATTGGAGTGGAGTATCCCACATTCTTGTTCATTTGTAAAAACATTTTTAATTATTTCAAGTTTTTAAGATACCATCTGGGGTGCTCGTCTTTTGGCTATTATTCAGAGGGCCTGCTTTGGGGTGGAAAATCATCAAATGACTTTCCCCGCTCTGGGCGGAGCGGGGGGGAGTGTCAGACTTTTACTGACTAAAACTCACCCATGTTCCTTCTATTGCCCTTTACGTTCCGGGGCCGCGGTATCTCTTTCGAACAACTTATCTTGTATTCGGATCGTCTGGATACTCTAGAGAGTACTTATATGTGTACCTTGATGTGGCCTCGCCTGTGTCGTGGTCTGGGCGATTCGATTGCTGCCGTTTAGTAGACCCTGGTACGGGCTTGTCTAATGAACCTGATGCGTTTTCGTCCTGGTCCCTGTTGATTTATAATAATGGTTGAGAAAATGTCAGCACAGGTGATATAAAAACATATATTATCCCATTATTATTGAGTATTTTAATTTTTAGTCCTTGCAAGCACACAATTTTTTTTATTTTAAGAATTTAGAATACCATCTGGGGTGCTCGTCTTTTGGCCACTACTCAGACGGCCTATTTTTTGGGGTGGGAAATCACCAAATAACTTTCCCCGCTCTGGGAGGAGTGTCAGACTTGTACTGACTAAAACTCACCCATGTTCCTTCTATTGCCCTTTACGTTCCGGGGCAGCGGCATCTCTTTCGAACAACCCACAACCCCGGCAGGACTCAAAGGGCCATGATTTGGGTCTTGTATTGGGATCGTCTGGATACTCTAGAGAGTACTTATATGGGTACCTTGATGTGGGCTCGCCTGTGTCGTGGTCTGGGTAATTCGATTGCTGCCGTTTAGTAGACCCTGGTACGGGCTTGTCTAATGAACCTGATGCGTTTTCGTCCTGGTCCCTGTTGGTTTATAATAATGGTTGAGAAAATGTCAGCGCAGGTGATATAAACACATATATTAATCCCATTATTTTTGAGTATGCCAATTTTTGTTCCTTTGCAAGCACACATTTTTAATATTTCAAGAATTTGAAATACCATCACGGGTGCTCGTCTTTTGGCCACTACTCAGAGGTCCTTTTTTGGGGTAGGAAATCATCAAATAACTTTCCCCGCTCTGGGCGGAGCGGGGGGGAGTGTCAGACTTGTACTTACTAAAACCCACCATGTTCCTTCTATTACCCTTTACGTTCCGGGGCAGCGGCATCTCTTTCGAACAACCCACAACCCCGGCAGGACTCAAAGGGCCATGATTTGGGTCTTGTATTGGGATCGTCTGGATACTCTAGAGAGTACTTATATGGGTACCTTGATGTGGGCTCGTCTGTGTCGTGGTCTGGGTAATTCGATTGCTGCCGTTTAGTAGACCCTGGTACGGGCTTGTCTAATGAACCTGATGCGTTTTCGTCCTGGTCCCTGTTGGTTTATAATAATGGTTGAGAAAATGGCATGGTATAAACACGCATGTTATCCCATTATTGTTGAATATTCCAAGTTTTAGTCCTTTGCAAGCACACATTTTTTTATTTCAAGTATTTAAATACCATCACGGGTGCTAGTCTTTTGGCCGCCACTTAGAGGGCCTTGAATTGGGGGCTTGTATTGGAATCGTCTGAATACTCTAGATAATACTTATATGGGTACCTTGATGTGTGCTCGCCTTTGTTGTGGTCTGGGCGATTCGATGGCTTCCGTTTTGTGGACCCTAGTACGGGCTTGTCTAATGAACCTGATGCGTTTACGTCCTGGTCCCTGTTGGTTTATAATAATCGTTGAGAGAATGGCAGCACAGGTGATATAAACACACATAGTATCCCAAAATTGTTGAATATTCCAATTTTTGGTACTTTGCAAGCACACATTTTTTTTAATTCAAGTATTTAAAATACCATTACGGGTGCTAGTCTTTTGGCCGCCACTTAGAGGGCCTTGATTTTGGCCTTATATTAGGATTGTCTAGGTTCTTTAGATAGATGGTTCTTATATGGGTACCTTGATGAGGCTTCGCCTGTGTCGTGGCCTGGGAGATTCGATTGCTGCCGCTTAGTAGACCCTGGTACGGGCTTGTCTAATGAACCTGATGCGTTCTCGTCCTGGTCCCTGTTGGTTTATAATAATGGTTTAGAGAATATTATTTAAGATTATGATTATTAACCCATGAGTGTGGAGGATTTCACCTTCTTGTATATTTGCATTTTCTTTTTATTTCAAGTATTTAAAAATACAATCACGAGGGCTCGTCTGTTAGACGCCACTAAGAGGGCCTTGATTTGGGCCTTGTATGTGGAATCGTCTGGGTACTGTTGATGGGACTTATATGGGTACCTTGATGTGGGCTCGTTTGTGTAGAAGCCTGTGTGTTGCGTTGGCCGCCATTTAGAGGGCCCTGGTAGGGCCTCGCCTGATGAATCTGCTGCGTTTTCGTCCTGGTCCCTGTTGGTTTATAAAATAACTTGAGAAATAATAAGTGCCATCTGAACTATATATGTATATATATATATATATATACTAAAAAAGTAGAATACATCCATTAGTGTAGAGTTTTACATCTTCTTGTTTAAGTGAAGAACAGAACTTTTATTTAAAGTACTTAAAATACTCTTACGGGGGCTCGTTTTCTAACGGCCGCCCGCTCAGAGGACCGTGATTTTGGCCTTGTATTGGGATTGTCTAGGTTCCTTAGATAGTTCTTATCTGGGTACCTTGATGTCGGCTCGCCTGTGTCGTGGTCTGGGCGATTCGATTGCTGCCGTTTAGTGGACCCTGGCACGGGCTTGTCTAATGCACCAGATGCGTTCTCGTCCTGGTCCCTGGTAGTTTATAATATGTTTGAGAAAATGCCAGCACAGATGATACAAATACATAATAATATTATATTATCCCATTATTGTAGAGTATTCTACCTTTTTGTTCATTTGAATAAAAACACTTTTAATTCAAGTATATAAATAACCTGACGGGGGCTAGTCTTTTGGCCGCCACTTAAAGGGCATTGACGTGTGTTCGAATTTGGGCCATGTATTAGGATCGTCTGGGTACTATAGATAGTGCTTATTTGGGTACCTTGATGTGGGCTCGCCTGTGTCGTGGTCTGGACGATTCGGTGGCTGCCGCTTAGTAGATCCTGGTACGGGCTTGTCTGATGAACCTGATGCGTTCTCGTCCTGATCCCTATTGGTTTATAATATGGGTTGAAAAATTATTAGTTCCATTTGAATTAAATAAATATATACTTATAAATTGATAATGCATCAATTAGTGTGGAGTAATACATCTTCTTGTTCAAGTGAAAAAACGCACTTGTTATTAAAAAGTATTTAAAATACCCTTTCGGAGGCTCGTTTTCCAACCGCCGCACACTCAGAGGGCCTTGATTTGGGCCTTTTATTAGAATCGTCTAGGTTTCTTTAGGTTTGGTTCTTATCTGGTTACCTTGATGTGGGTTCGCCTGTGTCCTGGTCTGGAGGATTCGATGGCTGCCGTTCAGTAGATCCTGGTACGGGCTTGTCTGATGAACCTGACGCATTTTCGTCCTGGTCCCTGTAGATTTATAATATAGGTTAAGAGAAGATTAGTACAGCTGATACAAAGGGGGCTAGTCATTTTGCCGCTTTGCCACTTTGGGGACCTTGAATTGGGTCTTGTATTAGGATCGTCTGGATACTCTAAACAGTACTTATACGGGTACCTTGATGTGTGTTCGCCTGTGTCGTGGTCTGGAGGATTCGATGGCTGCTGGTTATCGGACCCTGGCACGGGCTTCTCTACTGAACCAGATGCGTTCTCATCCTGGTCCCTGTTAGTTTATAATATGGTTGAGAAAATGCTAGCACAGATAATACAAATACAAATTATATTATCTTATTATTGTGGAGTAGTCCAATTTTTGTGCTTTTGCAAGAACTTATTTTCTTTATATTTCATGTAGGTATTTAAAATACCATCACGGGTGCTCGTCTTTCTGCCGCTACTTAGGGGGCTTGAATTGGGTCTTGTATTAGGATCGTCTGAATACTCTAGACAGTACTTATACGGGTACCTTGATGTGGGCTCGCCTGTGTCGTGGTCTGGAGGATTCGATGGCTGCCGTTCAGTAGATCCTGGTACGGGCTTGTCTGATGAACCTGACGCATTTTCGTCCTGGTCCCTGTATATTTATAATATAGGTTAAGAGAAGATTAGTACAGCTGATACAAATACATAATTATATTAACCGATTACTGTTTAGTATTCCTCCTTTTTATTCATTTGAAAAAAGAAAACTAAATATATAATTATATTTATAAAATGTGTACCAGGGATAAGTGACCACCCGGCGTTTTTTGAATATTTGTACAAAATTATTAATAATTACATTTATATTTGTGACTTAGCGGTTTTAGTTGTTTTTATGATTTTTTTGTAAAGACGCGTGACGTGCTGCAGTTTTTTTACGATATTTCCTAAGTTTGTTCTTTTTCCATTATTTTTTTTACTGACTAGCCGACATCATAGTTTATTAATTAAAATTGTTAAGCATAACTAAAATGTAGTAAAACATTTGTTAAATAAAAAACAAAATTAAAAATCGAAGAAAAGCTAACTCTTCTTTTCAGTTATTTCAAAATAAATCTAAAAAATGCCACCTTTAAATCACATTTTTTAAATTTCTTAATTAACTACATGATATTTTCTACAATAGCTCAGAACAGTGTTTACTATAAACAAAAGCAAAAATACAGTCAGTTGAAATTGGACTCCCATACTCAGTAAAAAAGAGCAAAGTCTTCAAAGCCAACTAAAGCCGCTATTGATATTGTTAGAAGTCTTAATATCCATTAGATACTTTTTATTAGATGCAATAAAAATGTAAGCATAATTTCGCGTCTTTACAAAAAAAAAGAATAAAAAAAAACTAAAGCCGCTAAGTCACAAATATAAATGTAATTATTAATAATTTTGTACAAATATTCAAAAAACGCGGGGCGGTCACTTATCCCTGGGACACATTGTATATTACATCTTTTTGTTCAAGTCAAAAACAGCACTTTTTATTATTTTTAAAATACTCTTACGGGGGCTCGTTTTCTAACCGCCGCGCGCCGCCTGCTCAGAGGACCTTGATTTTGGCTTTGTATTGGGATTGTTTAGGTTCTTTAGATGGTTTTTATCTGGGTACCTTGATGTGGGCTCGCCTGTGTCGTGGTCTGGACGATTCGATGGCTGCCGGTTAGTGGACCCTGGTACGGGCTTGTCTAATGCACCAGATGCGTTCTCATCCTGGTCCCTGTAGATTTATAATATAGGTTAAGAGAAGATTAGTACAGCTGATACAAATACATAAATTAACCAATTAGTGTGTAGTATTCCTCCTTTTTATTCATTTGAAAAAAAAACACTCTTTTTATTTCAAGTATTTAAAATACACTGACGGGGGCTAGTCTTTTTGCCGCTTTGCCACTTTGGGGACCTTGAATTGGGTCTTGTATTAGGATCGTCTGGATACTCTAGACAGTACTTATACGGGTACCTTGATGTGGGCTCGCGTGTGTTGTGGTCTGGAGGTCTCGATGGCTGCCGTTCAGTAGATCCTGGTACGGGCTTGTCTGATGAACCTGACGCATTTTCGTCCTGGTCCCTGTAGATTTATAAATAATATAGGTTAAGAGAAGATTAGTACAGCTGATAAAAAAACATAATTATATTAACCAATTACTGTGGAGTATTCCTCCTTTTTGTTCATTTGAAAAAACTCTCTTTTTATTTCAAATATTTAAAATACACTGACGGGGGCTAGTCTTTTGACCGCAAGTTAAGGGGCCTTGATTTGGGGCTTGTATTGAGATCGTCTGGGTATTATAGATGGTGTTTATTTGGGTACCTTGATGTGAGGTCGACTGTGTCATGGCCTGGGCGATTCGATGGCTGCCCTTTAGTAGACCCTGGTACGGGCTTGTCTAATGCACCAGATGCGTTCTCATCCTGGTCCCTGTAGATTTATAATATAGGTTAAGAGAAGATTAGTACAGCTGATACAAATACATAAATTAACCAATTACTGTGTAGTATTCCTCCTGTATGTTTGTATGTATGTGAGTTTCTTTATTCCATCATAACTTCTAAATGCCTGAACCGATTTACGTGTATGGGGTATCGTTAGAATCCTTGCATCGTCCCGAGTAACATAGGCTATTGAAAAAGTATTGAAATCCAAATGTGGCGGGTATGATCAATAATTGAACACCCACATAATTTTTTTTCATTATTTATTCTGTTAATGCATGTGATTATCGTCTAGGATTTGACGAGTGGATTCCAAAAACATAAATATGTTACATTATACAAAAAATGTCGCATGTATCTCGTAGTGGATGCGTTGAAAACAAACAAGGTGCGCCATCTAGTGGCAATTAGAAGAACTAGTGACGAGTAGATTTACAAATAATCTATTTCTATCCCAGAAAATCATAATAATGTGTGTCAAACTTAAACTTAATTGGCTCAGTAGCTAGGTTCGAACTTCGAAGCAGATAATATAGGCAGTTAAATACAGATGAGGAGTGACTTTTCAAAATGGCTTATTTCTGTATGGTCATTTTTTTCAGGACCAAGAAAAATACGAAAACTTTTCATATATGAATATTTTTAGTAACAAACTTCTATGTACATAATCTAGGTACGTTAATAGATCGTTTCACAGTGTATATATTTTTTTTAATACTCTAAATTATGAGTTATTATCATATGATTTAAGGAAATAAGCCATTTAGTCGCAAACTCCAAGAAATAAGATGTTTTGTTTCAGCACTCCTAAGAAATAAGCCATTTTGTTTTGGCTAGCAAAAAAAAATTGTTTTCTGGTGCCTGAATTTAACTCCTCCACGGTCTTATCTGCCATTATGCACCGTTATTTACTCAGAATTATTCGGATTAGCAACAAAAACACCAACGAGCAACGATACAAGAAAATATTTTTCACCTTGACACTCAGCCTTGACATGAAAAGTTCAATTCAATTCAATTTTTTAAATTAATGGCATTTGTGGAAGGAGACACCACAATTTTGCCAATATCACGTAGGTACTATGGTAGACAATCAAACGCTGGAGATTTTATCAGTAATTATTATTGTTGAATAGAACACAGCAAAGAGATTAAATGATTTAAAATATTTTAACAAACAAATAATGAACCATTTTCTGCACAGACATTTCAGACATTTTGTTCTTAAGAGAGAAAGAAAAAATTTAAAAAAAAAAAAAAAAAAAGAGAAGGAATGTTAGCTAACAGTTGTTATAATTTACAACTTTATTTTATTAACTTCAACAAACTTACACAGTTTATATACAAAACGAGAGAACACAAGGGAGAGGAGACATTTAACCGATGTGGGACGAGGGATATGAGGGGGAATAATTTCGTGTAGAGAGAATTTCAATTTAGGACAGCAGAAAAGTAAATGGTCCACGTTTCCATCATCCAAACCGCATTCACAAATAGAGCTATCCCTAATCCTAAGTTTGGCCAGAAAAGAGGGGGAGCAACAATGATTCAAACGTAGACGGCAGATAGTCGATGTAGTTGATTTATTTGCCAACTTGTATTTGAAGAACCAAGGTTTATGGGGAATGACAGGTTGAATATCACCATAATATTTACCTTTCACAGACTTAGAGATTTGCCATTCTAAAGACCATGTTTTAAACAAAATTGACGGTAAAGTGGTACAAATGTCATGAAAGTAAATTTCAGAATGGGCTAAGGAGCCTGTGAGAACAGCATTTTTAGCACATGAATCAACTGATTCATTCCCATGAATGCCAACATGACCTGGTATCCACGCTAAAACAGTTTTAATACCTAGTTTGTGGCATTCAAACAGCAAATCTCTAATTTTCAGAATAATAGGGAATCTTGATTTACATTTAAATGGGTTAGATATAATAGATTGAAGACAACTCTTTGAGTCAGAAAATATTATGGAATTATTCATGTTGTGAGATTTAACAAATGAAATGGCTTCAAAAATTGCTATTGCTTCACCTGTAAAAACAGATGTAATCGAGGGGCACTTGTAATTTAAAATAATTTTTGTAGATGGAATCCAAACAGCTACACCAACTGGGCCATCATCAGAGGCTTTTGAAGCATCAGTAAAAATAGTTACCCAGTTGTGGAAATCAACAGAAACTCTATTATTAAACACCGAATTTGCTTCCACTGTGCTTTTATTAATACCAAAGTCTAAGAGGACATCAGGGTGGAAAACTAGAGCATTATAGGGGGTAGAATAAAGAGGCAAAATACGGCATTGAAAGAGTGGGCTAGGAAGACGGGAGAATTGAAGGTAGGCACGGAGAAGACAAGGAACTTTTAAATTATAGCGAACACTGCCAGAGTCAAAAATAGAAGATAATTGGTCCAGCTTACCGAGAAGGGGATGGTCAGAATTTTGAACAAGTTTGAAGAAAAACCTATTAGCAAGAAATTGTCTACGAATAGACAGAGGAGGATCAACACATTCGACTTGCATAGCATTAATAGGAGACGACTTCATCGCCCCAATAATGATGCGCAAGCATTTTGATTGGATTTTGTCAAGTTTTTGAAGCCCAGATTGATTACAGGGCTCTAATAAGAACAATCCGTAATCAAAATGACTTCGAACTATAGCATTATAAATAAGTTTTTGAGTGTATGGATGGGCCCCCCACCATACCCCAGACAGAGATCGGAGAACGTTGATGTTTCTTTCACATTTTTGGGCAACATAATCATTGTGGGCAGTACCCGATAATTTAGAATCAAGCCAAATACCTAGGAATTTAACTTTGTTTTCCTGGGGAATAAGCTCACCATTTATTTTAATAATAACAGGAGGAACTAGTCTTTTTTTTGTAAAAACAATGGTAGTGCTTTTAGCGGCTGACAAGGACAAACCGTGTTGAATGAGCCAATCATGCAAATACCCCAGAGCAGAATTTAGGCGCTCAGAAGCTTCTTCCAGAGAAGAAGCAGGAGAGTATATAGCCAAATCATCCGCATACTGCAAAACTTGACAAAATGAGTCTACAGAAAGGTGTAAGTCGAAAGTGTAAAGATTGAAAAGGAGAGGACTCAAGACTGAGCCTTGTGGTAAGCCTTTCCAGATAGTCCTAGGGGAGAGAAGAGAATCTTGGGACTTAATAGAGATGGATCTCTCCATCAATAAGTTGCATATAAAACGAACTAACTTCACAGGGATATTTAACTGATGGACAAGTTTGTGTTTGAGCACTGGAAGTTGAACGTTATCATACGCTGATGTAATGTCTAGAAAAGCACCTACTAAATACTGTTTCTTTAACAGAGAGATTCGAATATCAGAAATTAATATGCTAAGACTATCTATAGTGCTCATACCTTTTCGGAATCCAAACTGTGATACGGGCAATAAGTTTCCATTTTCAACAAACCACTCAAGTCGGTGTTTGATTATATGTTCGGCAATCTTACACAGAACTGACGACAGAGCAATGGGTCTATAGCTATTTGATTCTGACGGGTTTTTGCCGGGTTTAATAACTGGGATGATAATTTGGTTCTTCCACGGTTGAGGTATAAAACCAAGTTCAAAAAAGTTATTAAGCAGATCTAAATAATATTGTTTGGATAAATTTGAGGCATTTTTTAAAAATGAGTACGGAATACCATCTGTCCCAGGAGAGGAATCCATGAGACCATCAAGTGCCAGTTGGAGTTCAGTAAATGTAAACGGAGAATCAAAATCATTTAGGGAAGGAAGAGGAACTAAAGGAGAGGGAAAGCAGTCTAAATTTGGGACTGAAGGAGGAGATAGTTTATCAGAAAAGGAATCAAGCCATGAGGAAGGATCATTTGCTAAAATAACAGGAATATTACAAGAACCTCTATATCTTTTAATTTGTTTCCAAACCTGGGAAGAAGGAGATCGAGGGGATAAACTCTGGCAATAGCGGAGCCATCCCTCTTTTTTCTTTTTAGAAAGAAGTCTAGTGGCAAAGGCAGCTTTCCTTTGGTAAATAAAAAAATTTGAAAAATTCATTGAACCATTATAATTCTCCTCTGCTATTTTCCTGGCTTTGACAGCTGATGTGCATTCAGAGTCCCACCAGGGAGTGGAAACTCTGAAGCTGAAAGGTTTTTTGAGAGGGAAATTTTCATCAGCGCTAGCAGATAGCGAATCCACAAACTTAGAGTAAGAATCAACAAGGTTGTTGTGGTCAGGGGAAGGGAGTGATTCTATTTTATTATCCAAAGAGGCAGAATAATTAGACCACTTGTCAGTCTTTAGTCTATACTTAAGGGAAGGGTTGAAGTTACGTACTGGGACTACTCTGTCTGAAATAGACACAAGAATAGGAAAATGATCGCTACCATGAGAATTGGGCAAGATATTCCAGGAAAGAATAGAAGCTAGAGAGGCCGAGCACACTGTAAGATCGACGGCTGAATTGGGATTTTGAGTAGGACGAACTCTCCTAGTAGGGGAACCATTATTAATAACACAGACATTTGCTTCATCAAAAATTTCGAGGAGAGAAAGACCAAAACTATCATCATAGCTCGAACCCCACGAGCGATGGTGGGCATTTAAATCACCCATGAGAACGATTGGAGAAGGGACAGATGAAAGAATGCATAAAAGATCAGGGGTTAAACGGGAATGGGGATGAGGGATGTATGCCGAGAGGAAAGTAATATCAAAAGCTCTTACGGCAACAATGTTAATTTCAGGGGATATAGAAGGGAGAGGAATAAAGGAGAACGGAAGAGAGCGCCTAACTAGAAGGGCACTTCCGGCATACCCATCAGCCCTATCATCACGAAGACAAGAGTAACCCGGAATCCTGAAATGAGAACCAGGAACCAACCATGTCTCCGAGATGGCAATGACAGACGGGTGAAATTTGTTAATTAAGTAAAAAAGATCAGGCTTTTTCGGTCGTATGCTTTTCGCGTTCCACTGAAGGAGGACTAGGTCCATAATTGGATGCTGAAAGAAGATGAGTAAGTTTATGGGCAACGTGGGGCGGTAAATGGGAATTGTTACGGGAAAGAAGACTAACAATGAGAGATAAAAGCAATTCTAACAGACTATCCTCTTGAGGAGGCCCTGCAGGAGAATTCTGTTGGAGAAGGGTATACCCGTTGGGGAGAGATGACGGAACATTAGCGACGATAGCGTTGTGAGCGTCCCTGTCGAATGACTTGCCCAAAGGAGCTCTGGGGCGAGGAGAGGAGAAAACAGTTTTTCTGTAAGACGTAGAGGTTGAAGGGGAGATAGGAACGGATTGGGAAGAAGCATTGGAATATTGGGAAGAAGGAAAATTTTTTGTCGCTTCAGAGTAAAGTTTAGAGGTCTTCGGAACAGATCGTGAAGCCTCTTCATAAGATAAATTATTTTGAGACATTAAGATTTTGATTGACCTCTGTCTACCCTGTTCAGGACAGCTATTACTATAAGAGTAGTGCTGCCCCAAACAGTGGACACAAGAGGCCATCGACTCCACCACATTGCAAGAATCACCCGTATGCGGTTGAGTGCACTTAAAGCACCTTGCTTTAGAACGACACTGGGCCTTCACATGACCGAAACGACAACAATTAAGGCATTGGATAGTGGGAAATTGATACGTCTCCACAGGGAGAGAAGTATGGAAGCAGAATATTCTTTGGGGTAGAACTTGACCTTGGAAAGTCAGGACGATAGATTGTGTAGGGAGCCAAGAGGTCTTCCCCTCCTCTTTAACTTTACGGTTCAATCTACGGGCTTTTAAAATAATACCGCATTCGACAGGGAGGATGAGAGACTCTACAAACTCATCCATCGACATGTCCACCGGCACTTGACGGACGACACCCATTTTAGTGATATTATATGATGGGATTGAGGCAACATATTTTTGAACTTCTAGGACCGGAAGATCTAGAAACTTATTGGCCGAAGCACCAGATGTGAATTCGACAGAGATTTTATTTCTGCCCACTCTTTTAATACCGTCTGTACAAATATTTTTAATATTGTTTTGGGATAAAAACTGGCCGAACTTTATGGGACGAATGGACGTCCCGGCGGATGGATCTGGTTCAACTCTGGACACGTGGACAATGAACGGACCTTTGTCGTTGGCATTGTAAGCCTTAACGCCCACTACAAGAGACGGGTGAACATATAAAGTTTGGATGGATGGAACTGACCTTTCTTTATCGGTTTTCTTTTTCAGACTCGGCTCAGCTTCGATGGCTTCGTCATCTATAAGTCGACGCTTACCCAAACTCGGAGAAGGAGAGAAGACGTCATCTGGGGGATCAGGAGGTTCAGGCGGAGGACTCAAGTCCATCTTGAAAGTGCTAGCTATAGGAAATGTCTTAAGTCTGTGCAGAAAAAGAGAAATTGACTAATAAATAGTTAAAATTACAAAATTTACAGATTTTTTTCTCACTGACGCGTGTGACAGCTGTCACCTCCCCACGTGGAAAAAAACGACATGAAAAGTTGACAGCAAGGTGACACATGACGTTTAATATTTTTTTAATTGGCCGTAGTCAAATAAAAAGTGTTGCCAATGTATAAAAATATATTTGCGGATCCACTTCCAGATATTAAAGCTATCTTTCAACCCTCCAAAATAACCTGTGATACCAGATTAGAAATAAGCCATTTTGATACGTATTAACAAAATTTCCATACAAAATGTTCTAGAAATGAGCTATTTTGAAAAAACTCCTATCACAATTAGTAGGGCCGAGAATTAACGTGAATTAAGCTATTTTGTTGCGGAAAGCATTTTCTATGGCCATTTTTCTTCGAGATTTAAGTACTTTAGAACCGGACACTTCACGTCATATAATGTGAGTGTACATAAAGTCCCGATTGGCATTAAAAAAAAAAGTAAAATTGGGACCCGAAATAAGCCGTTTTGAAAAGTCACTCCTCAGATAACATTTAAAACACGACATCCTTTAAAAGTTCCATTTTTCTTACTTAATGCTTACAAACTATATTTTATGATATATTTTTATATAAAACTTATCACTAAAAGGTTTAAAATAAAAATAAAATAATTAAGAAAACTAAAAAACACGACTGCCGATCGAAAACATTTCATCGCAGTCGGGGGGACTTTTATGCAAGAAAGTATTCTACAGATTGGTCCCCCGACTGCGATGAAATTTTTTGTTGAAACTAACATTTTGTTTTTTTCTTTTTAATTCATTTTTTGACACGGCTGTCGTGTTTTTTAATTATTAATTTTTTTAATCATTTAAAAAAAAACTCTTTTTATTTCAAGTATTTAAAATACACTGACGGGGCTAGTCTTTTTGCCGCTTTGCCACTTTGGGGAACTTGAATTGGGTCTTGTATTAGGATCGTCTGGATACTCTAGAGACAGTACTTATACGGGTACCTTGATGTGGGGTCGCCTGTGTCATGGTCTGGGCGATTCGATGGCTGCCCTTTAGTAGACCCTGGTACGGGCTTGTCTGATGAACCTGATGCGTTCTCGTATTGGTCCCTGTTGGTTTATAATATAGGTTGAAAAAAATAAGTGCTATCTGAACTAAACATATATATTTATACAATATTACATCTTCTTGTTCAAGTCAAAAACAGCACTTTTTATTTAAAATACTCTTACGGGGCCTCGTTTTCTAACCACCGCGCTCAGAGGACCTTGATTTTGGCCTTGGATTGGGATTGTCTAGGTTCTTTAGATGGTTCTTATCTGGGTACCTTGATGTGGGCTCGCCTGTGTCGTGGTCTGGAGGATTCGATGGCTGCCGTTCAGTGGAGACTGGCACGGGCTTCTCTACTGAACCAGATGCGTTCTCATCCTGGTCCCTGTTAGTTTATAATATGGTTGAGAAAATGCTAGCACAGATGATACAAATACATATTATATTATCCTTTTATTGTGGAGTAGTCCAATTTTTGTGCTTTTGCAAAAACTTATTTTCTTTTTATTTCATGTAGGTATTTAATCACCTTGCCTTGCAAGGCCTTGAATTGGGTCTTGTATTAGGATCGATCGACAGTACTTATACGGGTACCTTGATGTGGGCTCGCCTGTGTCGTGGTCTGGAGGATTCGATGGCTGCCGTTCAGTAGATCCTGGTACGGGCTTGTCTGATGAACCTGACGCATTTTCATCCTGGTCCCTGTTGGTTTATAATATAGGTTCAGAAATTATTAGTTCTATCTGAATTAAATAAATATATTCTTATAAAGTCATAATACATCAATTAGTGTGGAGTAATGCATCTTGTTGTTCAAGTGCAAAAAACACTTTTTATTTCAAGTATTTTAAATACCCTTTCGGAGGCTTGTTTGCTAACCGCCGCCCGCTTAGAGGGCCTTGATTTTGGCCTTTTTTTGGAATCGTCTAGATTTCTTTAGGTTTGGTTCTTATCTGGTTACCTTGATGTGGGCTCGCCTGTGTCGTGGTCTGGGGGATTCGATGGCTGCCGTTTAGTGGACCCTGGTACGGGCTTGTCTAATGAACCTGATGCGTTCTCGTCCTGGTCCCTTTAGATTTATAATATAGGTTAAGAGAAGATTAGTACAGCTGATACAAATACATACATTAACCAATTACTGTGTAGTATTCCTCCTTTTTATTCATTTGAAAAAAAAACACTGTTTTTATTTCAAGTATTTAAATTACACTGACGGGGGCTAGTCTTTTTGCCGCTTTGCCACTTTGGGGACCTTGAATTGGGTCTTGTATTAGGATCATCTGGATACTCTAGACAGTACTTATACGGGTACCTTGATGTGGGCTCGCCTGTGTCGTGGTCTGGAGGATTCGATGGCTGCTGGTTAGTGGACCCTGGCACGGGCTTTTCTACTGAACCAGATGCGTTCTCATCCTGGTCCCTGTTAGTTTATAATATGGTTGAGAAATTGCCAGCACAGATGATATAAATACATATTATATTATCTCATTATTGTGGAGTAGTCCAATTTTTGTGCTTTTGCAAGAACACATTTTCTATTTATTTCATGTATTTAAAATACCATCACGGGTGATCGTCTTTTTGGCGCTACTTAGGGGGCCTTTTTTTCTTTCGGTTGGGAAATCATCAAATGACTTCCCCTGCTCTGGGCGGAGCGGGGGGGCATGTCAGACTTTTACTGACTAAAACCCACCCATGTTCCTTCTGTTGCCCTTTACGTTCCGGGTCCGCGGTATCTCTTTCGAGCAAACCGCAACCCCGGCAGGCGGAGGCTCTGGCAAGCCCCTCTGCTTTGCTGGCATCTCTTTGAGGCGCGCGTGAAACACGAACGCGTCGTCGACACGGCATGTCGTCAATCGACGGTCAGACGGTGAGCTACCAATTGCTCACCGTCCACAACCCCGCATCTACAGTGGCTGGGAGTCGTCTTGCGGTCGTTTTCTGCGGCGGCTGGGTTGGCTTGATGTTCTCTCCCTCAAACGCCCGGCGACCTCCTTTGCTAGCATTACTGCTTCGCAGAAGGAGGTGACCACTTTCCATTCCCTCTCGCTCCGGACCATGGCCTAAACCAGGGCCGGACGCAAGAGATCGCCGCCGCCGATCGCCTCCACGAGGGCACGGTGGTGCTCCGCCCAAGCTGGGCAGACCGCCACTGTGTGCTCCACCGTGTCTTTCGGGTGATCGTCACAATGGTAACACCCGGGCGATTCCTCCCGGCCGATTATGTGCAGGAACCTCCCGAAACTTCTGTGTCCGGTGAGGATCTGCGTCAGGCGGTAGGTGAGGACGACATGACGCCTCTCCAGCCACTCCTCAAAGAGGGGACTTACTGCCACTATTGTGGCGTGCCCTACAGGGGGCCTTGAATTGGGTCTTGTATTAGGATCGTCTGAATACTCTAGACAGTACTTATACGGGTACCTTGATGTGGGCTCGCCTGTGTCGTGGTCTGGAGGATTCGATGGCTGCCGTTCAGTAGATCCTGGTACGGGCTTGTCTGATGAACCTGACGCATTTTCGTCCTGGTCCCTGTAGATTTATAATATAAGTTAAGAGAAGATTAGTACAGCTGATACAAATACATAAATTAACCAATTACTATGTAGTATTCTTCCTTTTTATTCATTTGAAAAAAAACGCCCTTTTTATTTCAAGTATTTAAAATACACTGACGGGGGCTAGTCTTTTGGCCGCCACTTAAAGGGCTTTGACGTGTGTTCGAATTTGGGCCATGTATTAGAATCGTCTGGGTACTATAGATAGTGCTTTTTGGGTACCTTGACGTCGGCTCGGCTGTGTCGTGGTCTGGGCGATGCGATGGCTGCCGTTTAGTAGACCCTGGCACGGGCTTCTCTAATGCACTAGATGCGTTCTCATCCTGGCCCCTGTTAGTTTATAATATGGTTGAGAAAATGCCAGCACAGATGATATAAATACATATTATTATAATCCCATTATTGTGGAGTAGTCCAATTTTTGGGCTTTAGCAAGAACACATTTTCTTTTTATTTCATGTATTCAAAATACCATCACGGGTGACCGCCACTTAGGGGGCCTTGAATTGGGTCTTGTATTAGGATCATCTGGATACTCTAGACAGTACTTAAACGGGTACCTTGATGTGGGCTCGCCTGTGTCGTGGTCTGGAGGATTCGATGGCTGCCGTTCAGTAGATCCTGGTACGGGCTTGTCTGATGAACCTGACGCATTTTCATCCTGGTCCCTGTAGATTTATAATATAGGTTAAGAGAAGATTAGTACAGCTAATTTAAATACATATATTAATATTAACCAATTACTGTGGAGTATTCCTCCTTTTTGTTCATTTAAAATAACACTCTTTTAATTTCAAGTATTTAACCCTCTTTATCACTGTGTAGGCTGTAGGGAACATACCGTACAAACGCGTTAACGCGTTTACCTATGAAATTGCCGTTTTGTATGGAAAAACTTAAACGATTTTTTTTCATAATGTATTTTTTATTTGTATTAATCGAAGTAATCACCCATGCAATCAATGCATCTTTGCCAACGCAGTGGCAGTTTATTGATGCCCTTTAGAAATTATGTGGACGGGAAGCAACAAATTTTTCAAAGTCATTTTGTACTGCCTCTCGGGTATTGAATTTTTTTCCCGCCAAGAAGTTATCCAAATTCTGGAAAAAGTAGTAGTCTGTAGGCGCAACGTCTGGTGAGTGGGGCGGATGACGGAGAGCTTCCAACCCTAGTTCTTGCAACTTGGAGACCGTCTGCTGTGCAGAATGAGGTCGCGCGTTGTTGTGCAGGAGCAGCGGAGACGAGCGATTGACCAGTGCTGGTTGGATCTCCAACCAGCATTGGTCAAGCGCTTCATCATTATGCATCATTGTGTTCAGTTCTTTACAGTACACATCTACAGTAATGCTCACCCCGTTTGGTAAGAAGCTGTGATGAATCACACCGGCGCTGGACCACCAAACAGTGACCATCACTTTTCTAGGGGTAAGTTTTCGTTTAGGGCATTGTTTAGGTGCTGAACCAGGATCCAACTAACTTGCTGAGCGCTTTTTCATCGCAGGTAACAATGCGGTTCAAAATTCCTTCATTTGTGTGTCTGTTGAGCAGTGCAAGGCACGTCTCGACACGTACTTCGCGCTGGCGATCATTGAGTTCGTGGGGCACCCATTTGTCAAGCTTTTTTACCTTGCCAATTTGACGCAAATGGACCAATATTATTTTGACGCTAACGTCGAAAGCTGCTGCTAATTCAGCCGTAGATTGTGTATCATCAGCTTCCACAATCGCCTTTAATTCGTCATTGTCGACCAAAGTCTTCGGGCGACCGCGATGTGCATTTTTCAGGTCGAATTTTCCAGAACGAAAGCGAGAAAACAGGTGGTGCGTTGGTTTGTAGTGTTAACTCCATATACGTCGTTGATGTTGCGTGCCGCTTGTGCCGCGTTGCTGCCACGACGGTACTCATATTCCATAATTACTCGAATTTTTAACGTATCCATGATGACGAAAAAGATTGAAATGCGATGAAAATGTAACACTTATCAATAAACAAATGACTACTTTTGGAAAAAAACCATGTTTTTAAAATAAAATTAATTTGAAATTAGAATTCTTGGCCATACAAAAAATATTTTGATTTAAAATGGCCAGTACTGCTGAACGACAGTTTCATAGGTAAAGACCTAATATTATCTCATAATTGTGGAGTATTCTACCTTTTTATTCATTTGAACAAAAACACTCTTTTATTTCAAGTATATAAATACCCTTACAGGGGCTGTCTTTTGGCCGCCACTTAAAGGGCTTTGACGTGTGTTCGAATTTGGGCCATGTATTAGAATCGTCTGGGTACTATAGATAGTGCTTTTGGGTACCTTGATGTGGTCTCGGCTGTGTCGTGGTCTGGTCGATGCGATGGCTGCCGTTTAGTAGACCCTGGCACGGGCTTCTCTAATACACCAGATGCGTTCTCATCCTGGTCCCTGTTAGTTTATAATATGGTTGAGAAAATGCCAGCACAGATGATATAAATACATATTATATTATCCAATTATTGTTTAGTAGTCCAATTTTTGTGCTTTTGCAAGAAGACATTTTCTATTTGTTATATGTATTTAAAATGACATCACGGGTGCCCGTCTTTTTGCCGGTACTTAGGGGGCCTTGAATTGGGTCTTGTATTAGGATCGTCTAAATACTCTAGACAGTACTTATACGGGTACCTTGATGTGGGCTCGCCTGTGTCGTGGTCTGGAGGATTCGATGGCTGCCGTTCAGTAGATCCTGGTACGGGCTTGTCTGATGAACCTGACGCATTTTCGTCCTGGTCCCTGTACATTTATAATATAGGTTAAGAGAAGATTAGTACAGCTGATACAAATACATAATTATATTAACCATTTACTTCAAATCAAATCAAATCATTTATTTCAATTAGACCATTACAGGCACTTTTGAATGTCAAGAAACAAAATGAACCTACAGTCCCGGTCACAAGGCATAATAACTTGTGAAAGTACTGTAGTTGCCCATTCCAAAGCGTTGATCTCTATGGAGAAGAATGGGCAAGAAACTCCATGGACACTCTTTTAAATTATAATATCTTTACAAAATCGTATTTGCATCATTCATGTTGAGATTATACAAATATGTGAGAACGATGTAGATAGACGTGCGTAGTAAGAGCGTCCAGAGTAAATAAAAAGCAAAATTCAATTTAAAATCTAAATAAATTAAAAATGATCGTGGTAGCTAAAAAAATGACCAGTCCTAACTGACAGCGCCCGTTCACGAACATGACGTATGGATCAGCCCCATTCAGCTCGACCATTTTGAAGGGAGCTAAATGACCCGACACACCCGCCACCATCAGCGAGACATTTAAGTGAGCATGACACTATCAACTACCAGGGCTTCGTCAAGTCAAAATGATAATACATAGCACTCACATATGGGCTTAATAATTATACAATACTAGAGAAATGATTATATACATTGCAAAGATAGTCTTACAATCTTCTGCAGCTTCCACTATAGCTTCGGATACTGTTCGAGTTAATCGAACACTCAGCGAAAATGTATAATTGCATCGGTTTGAGTGAATCGAACACTCTGCGAAAGCACATAATTGCATCGATCGCAAGTATGCACATTCGCTCGAATCTCACAATATCGAACCAGTTCGCGATTAGATCTCTTTAGAGACACCACGCACTCAAAACTATTACCATTTTACCATTACCATTTTACCATTACCAATAAGTAGTTATATAGTTTACCATTTTACTTTGTAACTCTTTATAGTGATTTAATATAACTGTTTCCACTTTAATTGAAGACTTTAACTTTAACCAAATAAACCATTATCATATCAATACGAAAAAGTAGTGTTAGGTCACCATAGCACCGAGCGCAGCTTTTTACATGGTCCTTCGAGTATTTAGTAACCAGTGAATAACAGTGAAACAGTGCCACGCAAACCAGAGCTACGCTGCAATTTAACGGTTGGAGCAAATAAGGTCAGATCAAACCATTTATTTGAACTAACCAATTTCAACTCCAAATATGGATACTGATTCCTTGTTCATGAGCCAAACCGAGCTCTACGAAATCTTGACCAAATTTTTAACCAATTTAAAGAAGGATGGATCCGAAAGGAAGACCGTCGATAATTACAAGCGCAAGGCTAGCATGTTAGAAGCATACTGGCGCGATTACCAAGACAATCATAGGAAGATTTGTGAGCTTGGGAAACTTGATCACATTTATTTCAAGAAAAGTTGTTTCGATACAGCCCAGGAAGTTTATTTGAAAAGCAAGGAAATTGTTGATAAAACTATCGGGCAGTTAACCACAACGCAGCTTCAAGCAGGCAGTCCCCGTAGACCAGGTGCGGAGGAGTTAAAACCATTACCAGGTAGCCGAGCTGAACAATACCTAAGTGCTGACTATCGCAGGCCGGAGGTTGACGCAACGCAGCCACGTCCAGGTACGTCATCTTACAGTGAGGAGCCCTCGCAGCGAGACAATTTGCCTTATGCCGGGAGAGGGTCCAGCAAGCTGAACGAGTTAGTAAAAAAGCAGAACATAAACTTCAAGGCGTTTAAGAGAACCGTATGCAATATTCAATTGCATACGTATGAGAACCAATGGCAATTCGAGAATGCGCTAAAATCACTGGAAAGCCGATGGGGCGAGATTGACAAACTTCATTGGGAAATTGAAGGTGAGGATGGAGGCGACGATTTAACTTACCAAGCGGAATTCTGCAAGCACGAGGAAATGTTCAGTGAGTTGACAAATGAAATCAACCAAAAGATGTGGGCGGTAAGGCACCGTGAGAAGTCGGCTCCAAAGATGGATATACCCGTGTTCAGTGGGACTTACAACCAATGGATCCCGTTCAAAGACTTGTTCAGCGAAGCCATCGATAGGAACCCGTCAATGTCCAATGCGCAAAAAATGCAGTTCCTAAAAAGTAAGGTGACTGGGGAGGCAGAGCGTCTGATTCACCATTTACAGATAAGCTCTGACAATTATCGAGTATGTTGGGAGATTTTACAACATAGATATGGTAATAAGAAATTGATTTTTACGTCCCATATTAACATTCTCCTTGGTCTTCCCAACATACAACAGCAATCGATGGCCATGATTAAGAAACTGCATGACCTAACCAAGGAGACGCTTCACGCTATTCAGAATCTCGGAGTGGATATAGCAACTTGGGATCCGCTTTTAGTACATATACTAGCGCAAAAGCTTGATAACGAGACCTTCACCGAATACATAGAATCGGTCAAGAACCCAAGAGAGCTACCCGATCTACAAGAGTTTCTGATGTTCTTAGAGATGAAATTTACAGCATTAGAAGCGTCCCGTCGTAAACAAGAACCAGTCAGCCAAAGAACCATACAGCAGCAACCACACAAAAATTACAACCAAAACCAGAAGAAAAGTTTTTATAATAATAATCATCAATCAGGAAATAAAGATAATTCAAAGTCGAACATGAATAATTCGTGTCATGTGTCACGATCAACAACTTGCATACTTTGCAATACGGAACACGGATTGTGGCGTTGCCCTGATTTCTTGCAAATGACGCACGAGCAGGAATTGAATAAAATTGAGCAATTAAATTATTGTAAGAATTGTCTATGCAGTCATAATAAGAAACCGTGTCAATCGAAAAAGCGTTGTCGTAAGTGTTTAGCTGCGCATAACACTTTGCTCCACGAGGCATTGGCAAGTCAAAGTCCAGCAGCGTCAACAGAAGAAGTCTCCAACAATGTTGACACCAAAAAGAGCACATCTAGGTCATCTCACGTGTCTTGGGATGATATGTCTGAAATACTTTTAGCTACAGCAATCGTTAAAGTAAAGGGAGCTGATGGAACCCAGCACAAGATGAGAGCTTTGATTGACCAGGGTTCTCAACTGTCATTGATCAACGAAAACGCGGCTCAAATATTGGGATTAAAGAGAGCTTATTTTAAAGGTCAAATATTTGGTGTCGGTGAAAAACAAAACAATGCAAAAGGAATGTTACAGATAACCATACTGTCGATAAATAGCGATTTTGCTTGCGAGACACAAGTTGTTATTATGAACAACTTGATCAAACGACTACCAAATAACACATTTAAGAAACCAACATCGTGGGATCATATCCAAGGAATTCAATTGGCTGATCCAGAGTTTCATATAAGCAGACCCGTGGACATGCTTCTAGGAGCAGACGTTTACAGTAAAATAATGTTGGGAGGTATTTTGCGAGGAAATAAAGACGAACAACCAATGGCTCAACAGACACAACTGGGATGGCTGCTGTGTGGGTCCATGAAACCACAATACCATTGCAATGTTGTTCTAAACAACACAGAGGACCTACTCAAATATTGGGAGAACGAAGACATTAGTCAGAAGATAGATATATCAAATGATGACTATCAATGTTTACAGTTTTTTAACCAAACCACTAAGAGGCTTGAAGACGGAAGATATGAAGTCCGACTACCATTTAAGCCGGAACATAAGGAGAAGTTGGGGGCAACCAAACCACAAGCACTTGCTCAATTTAGAAACTTAGAGAAAAAATTGGAGAAGACCAGCAACATGAAGATGGACTACCAAAAATTCATGGACGAGTATTTATCGTTAAACCACATGATACCGTGCAAAGTTAACCAGGCACCCGAGTGTTACTTACCACACCATGCAGTCATTCGGGCTGAATCTACCACCACCAAGCTAAGGGTAGTTTTTAACGCCTCAGCTAAGTCTTCAACAGGGTACAGTCTAAACGACGTCTTGTACAGGGGCCCAAATATACAAAAGGACCTACAAGAGCTTATTCTAAAATGGAGGCAATATCAATTTGTATATACTTCAGATATTGAGAAGATGTACAGAATGATCCGAGTGCACCAAGAAGATCAAGCGTATCAAAAAGTACTGTGGCGAGAATCAAACGACCAACCAATACAATCGTTTCAACTCGTTACGCTCACGTACGGAACCAAACCAGCAGGATTCCTAGCGATGATGTGCATGAAACAATTGGCGTCTGATGAAAGGCAGAAATTCCCTGACGCTGCAAAAGAATTAGAAGACAGCTTTTACATAGATGACTTTTGCGGGGGGCGTCATACCATTGAATCAGCAAATAAGTTAAAATCCGATCTCATTGAATTGTGTCGATTGGGAGGATTTAATCTTAGAAAATGGACCTCAAACAAACCAGAGTTATTAACCCATTTAGAGAGAGAGCAATGTGACCAGTCAACGTACGAGTTCAAGCAAAACGACTCTACCAAAACATTGGGTCTCTGTTGGAACCCGCAAATGGACAATTTCACCTTCAACTCTAAAATAGAACCAGAATCACCTACGGCTATTACCAAAAGAGCTCTACTTTCGGACATTTCCAAGCTATTCGATCCATTAGGGTGGTTAACCCCTCTGAGTACTACCATGAAACTATTGTTTCAAAATGTCTGGCTGTCCAAACTACAGTGGGATGACCACCTACCAGAGAAAAGGAACTCCGAATGGACTAAATTAAAACAAGAATTTACAGACATAAAAAATATGAAGGTCAACAGATGGCTAGGAATGGAAGAAAGACAAAGAATAGAGTTGTTAGGATTTTGTGACGCCTCAAACAAGGCGTACGCATGTGTGATATACTGTAAGGTAGTAAAAAAAGGAGAGACAACCATCACATTAGTTGCAGGGAAAGCTAGATTGGCGCCACTCAGCAAAGTCTTATCTATACCAAGACTAGAGTTAATGGGCGCTCAGCTGTTAGCGCAGCTAATGCAAAAAGTTCAGAATTGCTTAGCGGATTATTCTACAGACGTCTACTGTTGGACAGACTCGACTTCAGTACTCGGATGGATACAGGGAGATCCAGCCCGATGGAAACCATTTGTAGCCAATCGTGTAACGACAATCACCAAAATCATACCAGGAAAATATTGGCAATATGTCAAGACAACGGATAATCCAGCTGACTGTGCAAGCCGTGGTTTGACTGTCAGGCAACTCAAAGACCACAAGTTATGGTGGCAAGGGCCGTCATGGCTACCATCGCATGCGAACCAAGAAAATAGTGAAACCATTTATGAGACGAGTTTAGAAACAAAGCAGTCTATTTTAAAACACAGCAATGCGGTAGTCATTGCACAAGAATCGCTGACTACTGAAATTGTCAATCACCTAATTAAAAAGTACAGCTGCATAACAAAAATCACACGTATTTTAGCATGGATACTGAGATTGCCTACCTTGCATAAACAAGTTCGACGACAATACCTAGAATTGCACGAGCTTCGTCACGCAAAACAGCTGATAATTAAAACCATTCAGCGGGCAGAATTTGCAAGCGACCTAGATTATATAAATAAACACGGAAGAGTGCACTCCAAAAGTAAGATTTTGAAATTGAATCCAACCATAGATGAACATGGAATCTTACGAGTAGGTGGCAGATTGGAAAATGCCCACATGAGCCTCGAAATGAAACATCCTATCATCTTACCACACGATCATCCGCTAACCACACTACTCATAAACCAAGCTCATAAGCTAACTTTCCATGGCGGAGCGCGTCTAACGTTAGCAAACCTTCGACAGCAGTTTTGGATAACCGGTGGATATATGGCAACTAAAAAGTATGTGAGAAAATGTGTCATATGCCGAAAACATAATCCCATAAGGCAGCACCAGCTCATGGGAGATTTACCAGGACCAAGGGTGAATCCAGAACATGCGTTTTATCACTGCGGCGTAGATTACACAGGATTCGTCGAGGTCAAGGCTAACAAAGGACGTGGAATCAAAACCACTAAAGGGTACATAGCAGTTTTCGTATGTATGGTCACGAAAGCTGTTCACCTAGAAATTGTGTCAGATATGAGCAGCTGCGCCTTTTTGGCAGCTCTATCAAGAATGGCAGCTAGAAGAGGAGCACCACGACACATTTACAGTGACAATGGGACTAACTTCGTGGGTGCAAACAGACTGATTCACGAAGAGTTTAACCAGCTTCAGAAAATATTCAGTGAAAGTTTCTTAACAGAAATCACTGAAATGGGCATAGAATGGCACTTTAACGTACCCAGCTGGCCTAACGCCGGTGGACTATGGGAGCGAGCAGTACGCAGTCTAAAACACCATCTCAAAAGGGTCGTTGGTCAACAAAGACTAACCTTCGAGGAGTATACCACATTATTAGCTAAACTTGAAGCGTGCCTGAACTCTCGACCACTTTGTGCGATATCCGAGGATGCCGATGATATAAACTTCCTCACACCAGCTCATTTCTTATCAGGAAGACCAGGAACAACCATTATAGAAACTGAGCAAGATGCTAGAACCAGATGGCATCTAACCAATAAATTATTCCAGGATCTTTGGAAACGATGGAAGACTGAGTACTTGGTACAACTCTCGTCTCGCAATAAATGGATGGAACCACAGAAAAACATCGTTATTGGAGATTTAGTTGTGATTCATGATGAGAATCTACCTCCAGGAAAATGGGCCCTTGGCCGTGTGATCAACACGCACCCAGGAAACGACGGGCTAAGCAGAGCAGTTTCATTAAAAACCAAAAATGGGGTCATGAAACGCCCTATCGTGAAGCTCTCAGTATTGTCTATTAATAAAAATAACGTAACAGAACCAAAACCACCTATAAAGCCACCTACCACATTACCAGAAAGGAAAAGAAAGCCAAGGTCAAAGATAGCAACTGTAGTAACCGTTTTACTGAGTTTTTTAATGCTAATTTTTCCAACTTACGGTTCAGTCGAAGTCAAACCATTTCCAAGCAACCAGACGCTTTATTTTGACCCAGTATCTAAAGTACAACTAATCAGGGACAAATGGACATTAGTCATGTACTACGACATGGAACCTTATTGGACAGGCATAAAAACATACAATAAAATAACTAATTATCAAGAACAATTATGCGCTACCATTGAAACACAATCTCATTGTAATTCGATCGTCGAGCAAGCCCGCCACGATTACCAGGAACTAGAATACTACAATGAACTTTTGTTATCACAGCATTTTGATGTCCACGCTAGACAGCGACGCGCGGAACAGACAGGTCGGCACCGACGAGGTTTAATCGACGGTGTCGGGTATCTAGCGAATGATTTATTCGGAGTGTTGGACTCACGTTTTGCAAACCAGTACGAAAAGGACATTGAGACCATACATCGCAATGAGAAACACCTTTCCAATTTATGGAAAAACCAAACTTCCGTAATTGAAGCTGAGTTCAACCTCATGAAAAGAATGGAGATCACTGTAAACAAACAGCACAAATTGATTAATAAAAAACTAATGGATTTGCAAGAAAACGAGAGCGTTCTCCAACGTAACATTCAAAATATTTCATACGCCAGTGAATTCACAATGTTAGCGATGTCCGGGAACGGCTTACTGCAAGGCTTAAAGAGACTTCAAGACACGTTGCTCGATGCAATAACAGACATCTTCCACGGTCAAATTAATATACATTTACTGCCACCAACGCAGCTTAAACGTGAGCTCCAAACCATTTACGGTCAGATGCCGGAAGATCTCACACTACCAATCACAAATATAGACACAGATCTTCAGTATCTTTACAAACTACTGAAAGTCAAGGCCAGAGCAACGCAAAAATATGTAATTATTGAAGTTACTTTCCCACTTGTATCCAGAGAAAGCTTCCAATTGTATAAGATAGTACCTATACCGCACCAAACAAATACACGTATGACAAAAATAATACCAGTCTCAGAATATGTTGCAGTCAACCTTAAGAAAGATTCATACTTTAGTATGTCCACCAGCGAACTTACAGAATGTTTACACCATGGACCTACTTATATGTGTCAGCTGTTGAAACCAATTCTAGACTTAAAAAACGATGAAAGTTTTTGCGACAAAGACCCACAAACAAATACATGCACAGTTGAAAAATCAAACTGCACCAATGCATGGATCGAATTACATTTGACTTCTCAGCATTTATACTTTTGTTGTGACACCTACACAATAAAAATAATATGCGGCGATCAAGTAACAGTTCGTCAGATGAGCCAAGCCGGAGTTATTAGCGTAGGTCAGGAGTGCATCATTAAAGGCAAAGACTTCTCACTATATTCGATTCGTCATCAATCCAACCGTGTCAGCATTTCACCAACCATTTACATGCCGGAATTCGACCAAATCAACCACTTGGTCAACATAAAAATTCCTGACGAAAAGCAAATTGACGACGGAAACCTTACCACATCAATGGATAGTCTCAGGGAACAGATTGAAAAACTGAAGGAAAGCGATTCGGAAATAGAAGAGATATCGCCCCATGATATCCACCAGTACGTAATTTGCTACGTACTACTGTCGCTCGTTCTATGCGCGACAGCAGTTTGGATGTGGAAGACTGGGCGATGCGGCCTGTGCCGCAAGCCTGGGCAGCCTGGCGAGGGATCCCGCCGGCACGAGGCGGCGGTGGCCCCGCCAAAACCGCGGCGTCGCAGCGAAAGTCGCCATGAGCAAGAATTTGCGGCGGCTCCGCCTACACCGAAACCATGCAAAAGTGACAATTATAGTGAAGTGCTTAGTGCGAAAGATCTAAATAATAAAAGTGAAATCGAGTTAAGTTTATACAGTTGTGCCAAACGATGGCCTAGTGCAGTGAAACGGGACAAAATTAAGGACTCAGGCCACCAAAATGTCGCCTTTTCTGTAGAGGACTCGATAGTTTAACTTTAAACCAATTTATGTTTTTTACTAACAATTATAATTATTTATGTAGACCATTATACATTTATGTTGCTTTTATTGTGCATGCGTTATGATTTAATTTTAGTTAACGTTGTTAGACCAGTTAAGATTACTCTAAACAATGTGTTTTTATTGTTTTCTATTCAAGCTTAATGTTTTTAAATGTTATTATATACACCATGATATTGTAGAGTTAGCTTCATCCTGCACTTCTTCTCGTTTCGGGAATATGTTCGAGTTAATCGAACACTCAGCGAAAATGTATAATTGCATCGGTTTGAGTGAATCGAACACTCTGCGAAAGCACATAATTGCATCGATCGCAAGTATGCACATTCGCTCGAATCTCACAATATCGAACCAGTTCGCGATTAGATCTCTTTAGAGACACCACGCACTCAAAACTATTACCATTTTACCATTACCATTTTACCATTACCAATAAGTAGTTATATAGTTTACCATTTTACTTTGTAACTCTTTATAGTGATTTAATATAACTGTTTCCACTTTAATTGAAGACTTTAACTTTAACCAAATAAACCATTATCATATCAATACGAAAAAGTAGTGTTAGGTCACCATAGCACCGAGCGCAGCTTTTTACAGATACTAATCAATGAGTTTACCCCTATGCTTGTGGAGCAGGACCAGCATTGAACCAAGCATTTTTATCATCAAAATAATCCCCCAACTTATAATATGCTTGCCTACGTTGTGTGCGTTTAATACAAGATTTAAATTTCGTTTCATTCAGTTGAAGAATGTGGGGAGGTATTTTATTGTAGCATTTCAAACAGTACCCCATGAAAGATGAGTCTACTTTAGCTAACCTGAAACCCGGCTGAACCAATAGGTCCCTATTTCTAGTATTATACTTGTGTCAATTAGCTCGTTTACCAAATATATGCAATTTTTTTCTGACGTACATGATGTTTTCATAGATATATTGACAAGGTACTGTCATGATGTTAATTTCCTTAAACTGTTCCCTTAAGGATCTCGCCTACGTAGATTATAAATGGCTCTAATGGCTCTTTTTTGCAGAATAAATACAGATTCGATGTCTGCAGCCCGTCCCCAAAATAAAATACCGTATGACATTATACTACGAAAATAACTAAAATAGACTAGCCTCGCGGTATCTACATCAGTAAACTGACGGATTTTCTTATTTTCTGACAGCATACGGTACTGAACTAAGCCGTCCTGCAAGAGATGTTATATGCGGACCCAATTGTAGCCTTGAATCGAGCGTTATCCCCAGGAAAAAAGTTTTATCGATGAATTCTAGTTTCTCTTGATTCAATACTATGTCACAATCACTACTTTTGACGTTTGGTAGAGCAAAATAATACACTTCGTTTTTTTCCCATTTAATACCAAATTATTGGCGGTGAACCAATCATTTACCTGTAATAGGGCGTTATTTACGTCGTCTAGATTTGTGGCACGTCTATTTATCATAAATATTAAAAAGGTATCGTCAGCAAACAACACCATTTGTGGTTGGTTTTGAAATAAATGGGGTAGATCATTAATATATGCTAAAAAGAGGAAGGGACCTAATATCGATCCTTGTGTTACATCCATCTTTACATTTAAACCCATTGAATTGACACCATTTATTTGCACTTGCTGCTGTCTATCATTTAAATATGATTTTACTAAACTAAGCGCAAGTTTCCCTAGGCCGTAATGTTCAAGTTTCAAGAGTAGGGTTTCGTGTCTAACACAATCAAACGCTTTTGAAAGGTCACAAAAGATACCTTTGACATCCTGTGCCTCTTCCCGCGCAGTAAATATGTGTTTTAACAAGGTAACACCAGCGTCAGTCGTACAACGTCCTTTGGTGAAACCATACTGTTTTTCATGTAAGATCTTATTGGTGTTAAAGTGGTTGAGCATTTGATTAAGCATTACCTTTTCAAACACCTTGCTGAAAACCGGCAAAACGGATACGGGTCTATAGTTATTGGTGTCTTTACTATCCCCAGATTTGAAAAGGGGTATAACTTTACTGTATTTCATAAGGTCCGGAAAAACTCCTTGGTCCACACACAAATTGAATATTATGGCTAAGTACGGTGCTATTGTCTCAATAATAGCTTGACAAACTTTAATAGACATTCCCCAAAGATCTTCGGTTAATTTGATTTTGATTTGCTTGAAAGCTTTAATGACTGCAGTGGGGTTAATATGCTTAAATTAAAACTCAACCGGACATGGTGAAACGTTTCCTCTTAATAAATCAATGGAAAGCAAGGGTGAAGAATTTAATGTTTCAGTAGTTTTAAGTGGGATACTAGTAAAGAAATCTACAAATTCTTGAGCAACTTCGTTTTTAGTGGTTAGAAGACCATGCGAAGACTCTAGTGTGATCTCATTATTACATTTTCGCTGTAAGTTTCACTATTAATAATTTTCCAAACCGTCTTAATTTTATTATCGGCGGATTTAATCTTGTTGCTAATGAATAAAGATTTAGCTAATTATACTGTGGAGTATTTCCTCCTTTTTGTTCATTTGAAATAACACTTTTAATTTCAAGTATTAAACCCTCTATAGGTAACATACCGTACAAACGTGTATTTTTTTTAAGCTATTGCATAGCTTCTATCGCGGGCCTTGAGCGCGAGGACCGAATCCAGAAATTCCGTAACAAAAAAAAACCTGACGCTCCCCACTCCGACGGGCACGGAGGTGTGGCTTGAAGGCCGTGCATTGTCTAACGTCGTTTACACAATACGGTCAGTTATTTCAATCCCGATTCTAATGTTCTAATAGCGTGTTTGGTAGAGAATCGGATAGTCATTCGACATTACGCTGGATCAAACCCAAGGTCTTGTTTTTCTTTTTGCGACTTCTTTTCATTGGAAGTACTTTTTAGGGTTCCGTAGTCAACTAGGAACCCTTATAGTTTCGCCATGTCTGTCTGTCCGTCCGTCCGTCCGTCCGTCCGTCCTCGCTTAATCTCTGTGACCGTTAGCACTAGAAAGCTGAAATTTGGTACCAATACGTATATTAATCACGCCGACAAAGTGGTAAAATAAAAATTGGAAAAAAATGTTTCATTAGGGTAGCCACCCTATATGTAAAGTGGGAAGTATTTTTTTTTTAATTTCAACCCTAACGTGTGATATATTGTTGGAAAGGTATTTAAAAATGAATAGGGGTTTACTAAAATCATTTTTTGATAATGTCAACAATTTCGGAAATAATCGCTCCAAAAGTAAAAAACAATGTGCCCCCCTCCCTCTAACTTTTGAACCATTAGTTTAGAAAATATGAAAAAAATCTGAAAAGTAGAACTTTATAAGGACTTTCTAGGAAAATTATTTTGAACTTGATTGACAAAACAGTTTTTGTACAAAAAAGACAAAAAGTCGTACAAAATAATTTCTGGACTAAGTTTGTAGTATAATCGTATATGCAACCATTTTTTTTAACTTCGTTTACATGTTTTATTATCCTGAACGCATCTTTTTTCAAACAAAAAAGAATTATTGAAATCGGTTCTGGCAATCCAAAATTACCACCGAAAACTTCTTGCACGTCTTTGTATTAATTAGTAACCCAATTCCCCGAGAGATGGCGCTGTAGGTACTTATTACATTGGATCGGGTATTACCGAATTGTTCGGTTGGTCTCGCCTTGGCATTGGCGGTATCTTATAACTACATAAAACTTCTATCAAGAACATGCTAAGGCAATTTAGAACAAAACTAAAATTCATTTTTTTAACACCATTAAAATGTTAGGGTAAAAACCAGTTCATAAATGGTTCGATAGATGGCGTTGCGTAATGACGTCATGACCTACCGTGCTTTCATGACCTACCGTGGTAAAGAACACTTATTGTGACGGACGGGAAACTACGGAACCCTACACTGAGCGTGGCCTGACACGCTCTTGGCCGGTTTTTTAAATATTATATTTAGTTTTTTTTTTATTGTCAAGTTGATAAAAAAATGTTTCTTTTTGCGACTTCTTTTTATTGGAAGTACTTTTTAAATATTTTATTTAGATTGTTTTTATGTATTTATTGCATAAGTTGATAAAAAATGCTATGCAATAGCTTTACCGCGGCAGTCCCCGAGTGCCACACGTATTTTTTAATAATTGATTTCCTACATTAATGGCGAACTGTAGCCTATAGTCTACATTTTGAACTAACGAGCTAGTACCAAAAAATACGAGTCTTGACCTTAGTGTTGCCTACAGGCATATACAGTCCTTTTATTTTTAATTTTGTTTTGTTTGTTAAAATAATAAAACCTAGAAAACGTGTATTTTATTTTCTTGTGATCATTTCCAATCCGAAAACTCAAATTATTTCCAGTTTATGAGTGAAAGAGGGTAAGATACACTGCCGGGGGCTAGACTTTAGGCCGCCACTTAGAGGGCCTTGATTTGGGGCTTGTATTGGGATCGTCTGGGTACTATAGATGGTGCTTATTTGGGTACCTTGATGTGGGCTCGCCTGTGTCGTGGTCTGGAGGATTCGATGGCTGCCGCTTAGTAGATCCTGGTACGGGCTTGTCTGCTGAACCTGACGCATTTTCGTCCGGAGCCCTGTTGGTTTATAATATAGGTTGAGAAATAATAAGTGCCATCTGAACTAAATATATAATATACCATCTTCTTGTTCAAGTGAAAAACAGCACTTTTTACTGAAAGTATTTCAAATACTCTTTCGAGGGCTGGTTTTCTAACCGCCCCCCGCTAAGAGGGCTTTAATTTTGGCTTTGTATTGTCTAGGTTCTTTAGATAGATGGTTCTTATCTGGGTACCTTGATGTGGGCTCGCTTGTGTCGTGGTCTGGGTGATTCGACGGCTGCCGTTTAGTGGACCCTGGCACGGGCTTCTCTAATGCACCAGATGCGTTCTCATCCTGGTCCCTGTTAGTTTATAATATGGTTGAGAAAATGCCAGCACAGATGATACAAATACATATTATATTATCCTATTACTGTGGAGTAGTCTCATTTTTGTGCTTTTGCAAGAACTTTTTTTCTTTTTATTGCATGTAGGTATTTAAAATACCATCACGGGTGCTCGTCTTTTTGCCGCTACTTAGGGGGCCTTGAATTGGGTCTTGTATTAGGATCGTCTGAATACTCTAGAGTCTAGACAGTACTTTTACGGGTACCTTGATGTGGGCTCGCCTGTGTCGTGGTCTGGAGGATTCGATGGCTGCCGTTCAGTAGATCCTGGTACGGGCTTGTCTGATGAACCTGGCGCATTTTCGTCCTGGTCCCTGTAGATTTATGATATAGGTTAAGAGAAGATTAGTACAGCTGATACAAATACATAATTATATTAACCAATTACTATGGAGTATTCCTCTTTTTTGTTCATTTGAAGGGTTTTTTTACAAAAACTGCGTAACTAACAATTTTAAGGTTTTTTTTTAATGATGGCAATATGATCTATGGAAAAAGTTACACTAGCTAGACATTGTAATTCGATTTTACAAAAACAGCATATTTAGCACAGAATCACATTGTAAAAAAACATATATTTTACAAAAACTACACAACTGCGTGTAAATTTTACAAAAACGACGTGTGTGAACGCAGTTTAGTAGTTTTTGTGAAAAAAAAAAAACGCAGGAACTAGAGCCTTATTTTTTAAAAACTTGTAAACCAGCAATGAAAATTATAGCCGCAAGAATGATTTAAATAGATCAAGAATCACCACTTGTTTTGGTTAAGTATAACTTTACTGGAGAATGGACAAGAATCCATGTACGGACAAAGCGTCCACTGCCTTTGGAACTGAATTTTAGTCCATTGTACAAGGCTCAAATTCCATTAAATCCTATTAAAGCTAAGGATATTCAGAGATTGAAACATTTTTTGAGTGAACCCCACAAGATGATTAATTATGATAAAATATGTGAAATTGTAGCAGATGAAGGAGAAGATATTGATATTGATAATGAAAATGTAAGTGGAGGAGAAGATATTGATATTGATAATGAAGATGTAAGTGGAGGAGAAGAATAAATAATAAGGGTGTTTAGTATGGCAATAAACCATTTAATTATGATAAATTAGATGTCTTTCATTGCAAAACTTTTACTTTTATTTTTACAAAAATATTATTAATGCATTTTGTTTACAAAAAAAAAAACACTAGTACAAACTACATTTTATCATTTCATTCCATAACAGTAGGTATAAATAATAAAAAAATGTTATATATTCAATGCAATATCATGAATAAATGATGAGAATTTCTAAGTTATTAAACGAAAAATATGGATTGGAGAACATTTTTGTTATTTCATGTAAAATTGTTGCTAAAAAGTTGTGCTGTTTTTGTAAAAAACCCTTCATTTGAAATAACACTCTTTTAATTTAAAGTATTAAACCCTCTTTATCACTTTCCTACCTTAATAGCGAACTGAGTCTACATTTTGAAGACTCGTCTTTTTTGGTAATAGCTTAGTGTTGCCTACAGCCAATAGTCCCTATTTTTGTAATTTTGTTTTGTTTGTTAAAATAATAAAACCTAGAAAAACGTGTATTTTATTTTCTTGTGATCATTTCCGATCCGAAAACTCAATTTTTTCCAGTTTATGAGCGAAAGAGGGTTAAGATACACTGACGGGGGCTAGACTTTAGCCCGCCACTTAGAGGGCCTTGATTTGGGGCTTGTATTGGGATCGTCTGGGTACTATAGATAGTGATTTTTGGGTACCTTGATGTGGGCTCGCCTGTGTCGTGGTCTGGCTGCTGGTTAGTGGACCCTGGCACAGGCTTGTCTAATGCACCAGATGCGTTCTCATCCTGGTCCCTGTCGATTTATAATATAGGTTAAGAGAAAATTAGTACAGCTGATACAACTACATATATAAACCAATTATTGAGGAGTATTCCTCCTTTTTGTTCATTTGAAAAAACGCTTTTCATTTCAAGTATTTAAAATACACTGACGGGGGCTAGTCTTTTGGCCAACACTTAGAGGGCCTTGATTTGGGGCTTGTATTGGGATCGTTTGAGTGCTATAGATGGTGCTTATTTGGGGTACCTTGAAGTGGGTTCGCTTGTGTCGTGTTCTGGGCGATTCGATGACTGCTGTTTAGTAGGCCCTGGTGCGGGCTTGCCTGATGTGTTCTCGTCCTGGTCCCTGTTGGTTTGTAATAATGGTTATGAAAATGTCAGCATAAATGATATAAATACATAGTATATTAAATTATACCATTTTTGTGGATTATTTCAATTTTTGGACATTTGCAAGAACACATTTTCTTTTTATTTCATGTATTAAAAAACCATCATGGGTGCTCGTCTTTTGGCCGCCACTTAGAGAACCTTGATTTGGGGCTTGTATTGGGATTGTCTGGGACTATAGATGGTGCTTATCTGGGTACCTTGATGTCGGCTCGCCTGTGTCATGGTCTGGGTGATTCGATGCCTGCCGTGTAGTAGACCCTGGTACGGGCTTGTCTGATGAACCTGATGCGTTCTCGCCCTGATCCCTGTTGGTTTATTATATAGGTTAAGAGAAGATTAGTACAGCTGATACAAATACATATATTAACCAATTATTGCGGAGTATTCCTCCTTTTTGTTCATTTGAAAAAACACTCTTTTTAATTCAAGTATTTAAAATACACTGACGGGGGCTCGTCTTTTGGCCGCCACTTAGAGGGCCTTGATTTTGGGTACCTTGATGTGGGCTCGCGTGTGTCGTGGTCTGGGCGATTCGATATCTGTCGTTTAGTGGACTCTGGTACGGGCTTGTCTGATGAACTCGATGCGTTTTCGTCCTGATCCCTATTGGTTTATAATATAGGTTAAGAGAAGATTAGTACAGCTGATACAAATACATATATTAACCAATTATTGTGGATTATTCCTCCTTTTTGTTCATTTGAAAAAACACTCTTTTTATTTCAAGTATTTAAAATACCATCGCGGGTGCTCGTCTTTTGGCCGCCACTTAGAGGGCCTTGCTTTGGGGCTATTATAGGGATCGTCTGGGTTCTCTAAATGCTATTGTAGAGGTTTTATACCTTATCCAAACCAGAGTGCAGGCTGGTTTGATATGACGTTCGATACTTAAGTCATTTGAGAATGGCGTAGAAAGTGTGTGACATGTATCGGTAAAATATAAACAAAAAAAAAAATATTTTTTTATAGTGTTTTATGCGCTTTCAATAACGTATAATTGTCCACCTTATATAGTACTTATCTGGGTACGTACCTTGAAGTGGGCTCGCCTGTGTCGTGGTCTGGGCGATTTGATGACTGCAGTTTAGTGGATCCTGGTACGGGCTTGTCTGATGAGCCTGGTGCGTTCTCGTCCTGGTCCCTGTTTGTTTATAAAACAGGTTAACAGATTATTAGTGATCATCAAATAACTTTTTAGCTCTGAGTGGAGCGAGGTTGAGTGTTAGGTTATCTGTTTCTTGTGTTGCCCATTGTGTTCTGGGGCCGCGTTATCTCTTTTATACAAGCCGTAAGTCCAGCCGGCAGTGGCCCTGGCAGGCCTCTCTACCTGGTCTGGGTACCTTGATGTGAGCTTGTTTGTGTCTTGGTCTAGGCGATTTAATGGCTGCCGTTTAGTGGTCCCTACTACGGCTTTGTCCGATGAATCTGATGTATTCTCACAGGTCCCTGTAGATTATGATAAAATTTACCAGGACGGTGGCATGCCTAAACCTCGGCCGTTAGAGATTCAGTTTGCAGTCAACTATTCATTACTGACCGCAAACCGAATGCAGCACTGACGACCATGACCACGACTAGACTGTCCAATGTACTTGGAGGTGCGGGTTTCGAGTATTTTGTAAACGCGAAGATTCTCCACAACCGAGAGGAGAGCAGTCAGTAAAAACGGGATGACCTTGTTTCCGCCTCAAAGAAGGCTATCCAACAATTTCTTACGTCATCCAAAGAGGTCGTTTGAGAATGGCGCAGGAAGTGTGTGACATGTATCGGTAAAATAAATAATAACGTTAAAAATAATGTTTTAGTATTTTATGCGATTTCAATTACGTATAATTGTCCACCTTATAGTACTTATCTGGGTACCTTGAAGTGGGTTCGCCTGTGTCGTGGTCTGGGCGATTCGATGGCTGCCGTTTAGTGGACCCTGGTATGGGCTTGTCTGATGCACCTGATGCGTTCTCGTCTGGGGCCCTGTAAGTTTATAATACAGGTTAAGAGATTATTAGTGAGCACCATATAACTGTGTTAGGCTTTTACTGCGGACATCTAGTTCAATCTGAGGCCATTTAAGTATGCCGAAAGAGATTATTAAAACCGGCATGACCCAACCGTTGAAGTTACGTCCACCACATTGTTTCCACCTGAAAGCAGATAATCTTACATTTTCTCAAGGGGTCCAAAAAAGCGCTCCTCAATGGTTTCTTCATGTCAATTACGTTAACACCTAGCGCATGCGACATACTCAAATACATATAGATTTCGGATGGAGAAAGAGATCTAATATCTAAATAAAGAAATAAAAATATGTTTGGTTTCTCGTCACTAGACGGTCAGACAACAAGTTCTTTTGTCTTTTAATTATTAAATAAAGTGGTGCTAGGTCGTTTCCGTTATCTGTATATTTCGATGGCTGCCACTTAGAGGCCCTTTATGAGGTCTTTGTATTGGGATCGTCTAGATTCTCTAGGTGGTTCTTATCTGGGTACCATGATGTGGGCTCGTCTGTGTTGTGGTCCGTACCAGGGTCCACTAAACGGCGGCCATCAAATCACCCAATTTGTTGGCCGCCGTTCAGTGGATCCTGGTACGGGCTTATCTGATGCACCTGATGCGTTCTCGTCCGGGGCCCTGTTAGTTTACAAATACAGGTTAAGAGATTATTAGTGAGCATCAAAAAACTTCTTTAGGTGGCACACTGGGTAGATTCCTGTTGGTTTATAAGATAGATTAGGTTAATATTAGTACAGCTGATTTAAATATTTATATGACCACTACCTTTTGCCCGCGGCTTTGCTCGCGTTAGATTCGGGGTAACACAGTTCCCCTTGCGCCTTATTGATTTGTAATAGCAACGCTAAGTTTTCCCTTTTCTTCCCTCTTTCTCCCTTACATCCCACTTCTTTCAAAAAAATATTAGCCTATCTAGCCGTCTCCTGGTTCCCAACTATCTCTGTACCAAAACTCATCAAAATCGGTTAAGCCATTAAAGCGTGAAGAGGTAACAAACAAACAAACTCACTTTCGCTTTTATAATATTAGTAAGGATTAGTATGGATTATTCCACGTTCTTGTTCAAGTGAAAAAACGCACTTTTTATTTAAAGTATTAAAAATACCTTGTAGTAGGCCTGTTTTTGTCATCTTGATGTTTCGGTGGCCGCGTCTTAGGGATCCTTGATGTGGACCTCGTATTGAGATCATTTTGTGGGTTCTCTTTTTCTGGGTAAGTTGACGTGGGTTTGATTGTAAGGCTTGATTTTGGATCGCCTGCACAGTCTATTGGGCGTTTCGATGGGTGCCATTTAGCGGGCCCTAGTAGAATCTTGTCTGATGAACCTATTGCATTCGGGTGCCTGTAAGTATACAACATAAGTAAAGGGAATATTAGCACAGATGATTAAAATACTCGTAACCCTATAAGTTTAGAGTATCCCAACTTTTTAGTCATAAAAAAACGCTTTTTTATTTCAAGTTTTTCAAATACCTTGGCGAGGTTTCGTCTTCGCTGTCTGGACGGTCCGATGGCCGCCATTTAGAGGGCCTTACTGTGGGCTTAAAAGGGGGCCTTGCGTTGGGATCGTCTGGGTTCTCTGGATAGTCCTGTCCTGGGTCTGTTTGGTGGTCTTTGTGGTTGTTGTTGCCTGGGCGGTTCGATGTCTGCCACTTAGAGGGCCCTACTGTGGGCTTGAAAGGAGGCCTTGCGTTAGGATCATCTGGGTTCTCTAGATAGTCCTGTCCTGGGTTAGTTGGGGGGCCTTTGTGGTTGTTGCCTTGGTTATTCGATGGCCGCCACTTAGAGGGCCTTACTGTGGGCTTGAAAGGAGGCTTTGCGTTGGGATCGTCTGGGTTCTCTGGATAGTCCTGTCCTGGGTATGTTTGGTGGTCTTTGTGGTTGTTGTTGCCTTGGTTATTCGATGGCCGCCACTTAGAGGGCCTTACTGTGGGCTTAAAAGGAGGCCTTGCGTTAGGATCGTCTGGGTTCTCTGGATAGTCCTGTCCTGAGTTAGTTGGGGGGCCTTTGTGGTTGTTGCCTTGGTTATTCGATGGCCGCCACTTAGAGGGCCTTACTGTGGGCTTGAAAGGAGGCTTTGCGTTGGGATCGTCTGGGTTCTCTGGATAGTCCTGTCCTGGGTATGTTTGGTGGTCTTTGTGGTTGTTGTTGCCTTGGTTATTCGATGGCCGCCACTTAGAGGGCCTTACTGTGGGCTTGAAAGGAGGCCTTGCGTTAGGATCGTCTGGGTTCTCTGGATAGTCCTGTCCTGAGTTAGTTGGGGGGCCTTTGTGGTTGTTGCCTTGGTTATTCGATGGCCGCCACTTAGAGGGCCTTACTGTGGGTTTGAATGGAGGCCTTGCGTTGGGATCGTCTGGGTTCTCTAGATAGTCCTGTCCTGGGTATGTTTGGTGGTCTTTGTGGTTGTTGTTGCCTTGGTTATTCGATGGCCGCCACTTAGAGGGCCTTACTGTGGGCTTGAAAGGAGGCCTTGCGTTCGGATCGACTGGGTTCACTGGATAGTCTTGTCCTGGATATGTTTGGGGGCCTTTGTTTTTGCTGCCTGGGTGGTTCTCTGTATAATACTTGTCTGAGTAGCTCGATTTGGGTTTGTATGGAAGCCTTGTTTTTGTGTAGCCGCCATGGTGATTCGATGGCCGCCATTTAGAGGGTCCTGGTAGGGCCTCGCCTGATGAAGCTGCTGCGTTGTCGTCCTGGTGACTGTTGGTTTATAATAAAGGTTGAGAGAATATTAGTACACGTTATGGTTTTTGCACCATTAAACCACAAATTGGTTTGTATTGGTACTCTACTCACATTCATTGTTTAAATACTAAGAACAAGATACGTACGTTAAATAATCTAATGAACGATATGGTGCGGTAACCAACAATTCACATAGGTACAGAAGTTCTTCAACTTCTCGTAACAACTCGTCAAGTTTAACTCGGTACGAAGGTACTGACTTAAATACTCGTCCTACGAGTCAACGCAATTAATACTGTACAACAATATACAAGTAGTTTGATTTTATATTTTTTTACTTCAAATTTAATTCTTGTTTTCATTTTCGTTTTATTGTGTTGCGCTGTGTTGTTAGTAAACTATATGTTGTTGTTATAATTCATTGGTTTAGTTAGTAAACTAAAGTTAAACAAAAATACCACGTGACTCAAGGGTGATATACCTTTTATTTAAGATAGTATTTTTTGGTTTTAATTAAACCAAATTCGTTTTTTAAATCGTTTATGTATCACATGGATACAAGTTTAAATGCCTTAATCTGAAAATAGCTTAGCCTAACGGCATTATTTAAACACGAAATCGTCAAAGTTTCATATGATATTATTATAATATGCAATAGTTATGTTTACACACACACATTTATCACAATCTGCTTCTAAAACAGGGTTGCCAACCGTAAAAAGAAATCTCTGGTACAGACGCCTGCACATCAAGCTACTACAATCTGTCAGATTTCTTTGATAGATTTTTGACTTTATTTCTAAAGTATTAGGTTCAAGGTTCATTGGGAAAAATTGACAGTTTCGGGTAGCTTGACCTGCTGGCGTCTGTACATATGCAGTTAAAAAAAATGTTTTGACTTTTGAAAGTCATTTTTTTAAATCTAAATCGTACGTTTATTAGGCTAAGCTGTTTGAGTAACATCTGACAGATAGCGTTATTTATCAGCGTAACGCGAATTGAAACATTCAAGTAATTCAAATTTAAAGATGCAAATAATATTTTTAGTTAAAAATCGATCATTCTGAATTCTTTTAAGAATTCTTTTAGGACGTAGTTCCTCTTTTGTCATTCATGGCTTTGAAAAGAATAGGACTTATTAATACAAGTCTGTATTGTAATTATGGATGCGAGAAAAACTAAAAGCGGTTGAGTTATTCCAGAACCACTTTTAAAATGACAGTTGGGACTGTTGGTGATGGAAAATGTTTGTATGACCATATTATCAAAATCTCACACAAAATTATACGAGGTTGAAAGTGTCCTCGTTCCTCGTTTAGAAGACCACAAATCTCGTATATAAACTATAAACGAGGAACTTCGTAAGGTTGGCAACCCTGTTTCTAGAAAACGAAAAAGGTCCTCTTTTGGAGCGTTTTTCTTGGGTGAAGGAAATGTGCGGGCGGAGCTAGCTGGACTAGTGCCAGGCTCGGATTTACTCATTTTTAGATAAAATCTGAATTTTAAATCAATTAATGATGAATAACAAAAACTTTATAAACTTAATATCGAAAACAAAACAAAGAAACAAGATAAAATCAATTCAACAAAATCGATACGAAAAGTAAGCGCAAATAACGAGAGAGCTGAATCAGAATTAAGCGACAAAACATAATACATGTCACTTCAGTTATCTCACAACGTAACAGGCGTAGTCTTTAATTGGGCAACATTATCTAATCCATTTTCCATAAGAAATGTTGTGGGTATCTGACCTTTTAGGCTCATCTATAAATGTAACTAAAAAAATGTGTTCAAGTAGTCATATCTATGGATAGAGTAGTTCAGGAATAAATATTAACAAAAGAGAAAATTATCTTAAAAACGTTAATCAATTTAATTTGATCATTGCTCATTTTAAATCATGAAAGTGTCATCTATAAACAACCCTTTATGATTTGTTTACCTTTCGTTTACTATCTAAACCGATGTAGTATAAATGATTAAATTTAGTAATTATTATTACTTTAACTACGAAACAATGTTAATTATCTTGTCATAAAAGAATAATTCGTATTTAAACGTATAATTTATGAGTTAATTTCCTTTTAAATATCTATTGAGTATTGAGAGAATTAGGAATTATACTGCACTGCATATAAATAAATACATTTAAACTTATAAGTGTGGAGTATTCCACCATCCTGTAAAAAAGAAAATACGTTTTTTTAATTTAAATAACTAAAAATACCTTGATGGGGGTTCTTTTCCGCCCTCCTGGTGTTTCGGTGGCCGCCATTTAGAGGGCCTTGCGTTGGGATCGTCTGGGTTCTCTGGATAGTCCTGTCCTGGGTTAGTTGGAGGGCCTTTGTGGTTGTTGCCTTGGTGGTTCGATGGCCGCCACTTAGAGGGCCTTTCTGTGGGCTTGAAAGGAGGCTTTGCGTTGGGATCGCCTGGGTTCTCTAGATAGTCCTGTCCTGAGTTAGTTGAGGGGCCTTTGTGGTTGTTGCCTTGGTTATTCGATGGCCGCCACTTAGAGGGCCTTACTGTGGGCTTGAAAGGAGGCCTTGCGTTAGGATCGTCTGGGTTCTCTAGATAGTCCTGTCCTGAGTTAGTTGGGGGGCCTTTGTGGTTGTTCCCTTGGTTATTCGATGGCCGCCACTTAGAGGGCCTTACTGTGGGCTTGAAAGGAGGCCTTGCGTTAGGATCATCTGGGTTCTCTGGATAGTTCTGTCCCGAGTTAGTTGGGGGGCCTTTGTGGTTGTTGCCTTGGTTATTCGAAGGCCGCCACTTAGAGGGCCTTACTGTGGGCTTGAAAGGAGGCCTTGCGCTAGGATCGTCTGGGTTCTCTGGATAGTCCTGTCCTGAGTTAGTTGGGCCTTTGTGGTTGTTGCCTTGGTTATTCGATGGCCGCCACTTAGAGGGCCTTACTGTGGGCTTGAAAGGAGGCCTTGCGTTAGGATTGTCTGGGTTCTCTAGATAGTCCTGTCCTGAGTTAGTTGGGGGGCCTTTGTGGTTGTTCCCTTGATTATTCGATGGCCGCCACTTAGAGGGCCTTACTGTGGGCTTGAAAGGAGGCCTTGCGTTAGGATCGTCTGGGTTCTCTGGATAGTCTTGTCCTGGATATGTTTGGGGGCCTTTGTTTTTGCTGCCTGGGTGGTTCTCTGTATAATACTTGTCTGAGTAGCTCGATTTGGGCTTGTGTGGGAGCCGTGTTTTTGTGTAGCCGCCATGGTGATTCGATGGCCGCCATTTAGAAGGTCCTGGTAGGGCCTCGCCTGATGAAGCTGCTGCGTTGTCGTCTTGATGACTGTTGGTTTATAATAAGTTGAGAGAATATTAGTACACGTGATTGTTTTTGCACCATTAAACCACAAATTGGTTTGTATCGGTACTCACATTCGTTATTTAAATACTAAGAAAAAGATACGTACGTTAAAAAATCTAATCAACGATATGGTGCGGTAATCATCAATTCACATACAGAAGTTCATTAACTCCTCGTCAAGACTAACTCGGTACGAAGGTACCGAGTTGTCATTTTTGTTTTTTTGTTTTGCACGTGTTATACTCCATCGGTTTCAAAAATTACCTACAAGTTAACAAAAAATCCACGTGATTCAGGGGTGATATTTTATTACTTATAAAATATTTTTTTGGTTTTGATAAAACTAAATTCGTTTTTTAAATCGTTTATCGTGTTAAATCGTTTATCGTAATTCGTGTATCACATGGATAAAAGTGTAAATGCCTAAATCTTAATTAGCTTAGCCCAATGGCGATATTTAAACACGAAATCGTCAAAGTTTCACATGATAACATAATATGTAATTGTTATGTTTACACACACACATTTATCACAATCTGCTTCTGAACAGGGGTTGCCAACCGTTAAAATAAATCCTTCGTACATATGCTGCTAAAAATCTCTTATTTAGACTTTCAAACCTCAAACATTTATGAAGCAAAGCCGTTTGAGTTACATTTGATAGATAGCGTTACTTATCAGCGTAACGCGAATTGGAATATTTTAAGTTTATAAAATTTTAAGATGCGGAATGAAAAAAACAATCTGTAGAATACTTTCTTATATAAAAAGTGACTGTGACGAACATTTTTGTTTCTTTTTCGATTGCCTTACATCTTTGTTCCTAGCACTCATCTTGTTTTTTTCTTTTTATTTCATTTTTTTGACATGGCAGTCGTGTTTTTTAATTATTTATTTTTTATTTTAAACCTTTTAGTGATAACTTTACTTTAACATGGCAGTCGTGTTTTCTGACCGATCGTGTTCCGTACATCCGTAAAACAATGGAACTTATAAAGGATTTCATGTTTTAAATGTTATCTGTATTTAACTGCCTATTCCTGTTTCGAAGTTCGAACCTAAGGTAGGTTCGAACTTCGAAACAGAGCCTGAAACTGAGCCGCTTAAGTTTGGCACATATTATTATGATTTTATAGGATAGAAATAGATTATTTTTATTTATAAATTTACTCGCCACAATTAAATATTACTTAAATTATTTTATAAATGTAACTAATAAAAATGTGTTCAAGTAGTCATATCTATGTATAGCAGTTCGGGAATAAATTAAAACGTTTAACATACATTAACAAAAGGGAAAACCATCTTAAACAAGTAAATCAAATTAATTTGGTCATTGCTTATTTTGAATCATGGAAGTGTCATCTATAAACAACTCTTTATGATTTGTTTACCTTTAGTTTACTACCTAAACCGATGGAGTGTAAATAAATAAATTTACTACTTATTGTTACATAATTAAGAAGCAATTTTTATGTTGTGTTGTCATAAAAGATTTGTAAATATTTGAAAGTTAATTTCCTTTTAAATATCTATTGAGTATTGAGAAAATGAAATTCTACTGCACTGCATATAAATACATTTAAACTGTGTGGAGTGTAAAGTGAAAATACGGTTATTTTTATTTCAAGAACTAACAATACCTTGATGGGGGCTTTTTTCCGCCCCCTTGGTGTTTCGGTGGCCGCCATTTAGAGGGCGTCGATGTGGGCCTTGCGTTGGGATCGTCTGGGTTCTCTGGATAGTCCTGTCCTGGGTATGTTTGGTGGTCTTTGTGGTTCTTGCCTGGGCGGTTCGATGGCCGCCACTTGGAGGGCCTTACTGAGGGCTTGAAAGGAGGCCTTGCGTTGGGATCGTCTGGGTTCTCTGGATAGTCCTGTCCTGGGTATGTTTGGTGGTCTTTGTGGTTGTTTGCTTGGTCATTCGATGGTCGCCACTTAGAGGGCCTTACTGTGGGCTTGAAAGGAGGCCTTGCGTTGGGATCGTCTGGGTTCTCTGGATAGTCCTGTCCTGGGTATGTTTGGTGGTCTTTGTGGTTGTTGGCTTGGTCATTCGATGGTCGCCACTTAGAGGGCCTTACTGTGGGCTTGAAAGGAGGCCTTGCGTTGGGATCGTCTTGGTTCTCTGGATAGTCCTGTCCTGGGTATGTTTGGTGGTCTTTGTGGTTCTTGCCTTGGTCATTCGATGGCCGCCACTTAGATGGCCTTACTGTGGGCTTGAAAGGAGGCCTTGCGTTGGGATCGTCTGGGTTTTCTGGATAGTCCTGTCCTGGGTATGTTAGGTGGTCTTTGTGGTTCTTGCCTTGGTCATTCGATGGCCGCCACTTAGAAGGCCTTACTGTGGGCTTGAAAGAAGGCCTTGCGTTGGGATCGTCTGGGTTCTCTGGATAGTCCTGTTCTGGGTATGTTTGGCGGTCTTTGTGGTTCTTGCCTTGGTCATTCGATGGCCGCCACTTAGATGGCCTTGCTGTGGGCTTGAAAGGAGGCCTTGCGTTGGGATCGTCTGGGTTCTCTGGATAGTCCTGTCCTGGGTATGTTTGGTGGTCTTTGTGGTTCTTGCCTTGGTCATTCGATGGCCGCCACTTAGAAGGCCTTACTGTGGGCTTGAAAGGAGGCCTTGCGTTGGGATCTTCTGGGTTTTCTGGATAGTCCTGTCCTGGGTATGTTTGGCGGTCTTTGTGGTTGTTCCCTGGGCGGTTCGATGGCCGCCACTTAGAGGGCCTTACTGTGGGCTTGAACGAAGGCCTTGCGTTGGGATCGTCTGGGTTCTCTGGATAGTCCTGTCCTGGGTATGTTTGGCGGTCTTTGTGGTTGTTGCCTTGGTCATTCGATGGCCGCCACTTAGAGGGCCTTACTGTGGGCTTGAAAGAAGGCCTTGCGTTGGGATCGTCTGGGTTCTCTGGATAGTCCTGTCTTGGGTATGTTTGGCGGTCTTTGTGGTTGTTGCCTTGGTCATTCGATGGCCGCCACTTAGAGGGCCTTACTGTGGGCTTGAAAGAAGGCCTTGCGTTGGGATCGTCTGGGTTCTCTGGATAGTCCTGTCCTGGGTATGTTTGGTGGTCTTTGTGGTTCTTGCCTGGGCGGTTCGATGACCGCCACTTAGAGGGCCTTACTGTGGGCTTGAAAGAAGGCCTTGCGTTGGGATCGTCTGGGTTCTCTGGATATTCTTGTCCTGGATATATTTGGGGGCCTTTGTTTTTGCTGCCTGGGTAGCTCTCTGTATAATACTTGTCTGCATAGCTCGATTTAGGTTTGATTTTGTGCCTTGTTTTTGTGTAGCGGCCTGGGTGATTCGATGGCTGCCATTTAGCGGGCCCTGGTAGGGGCTCGCCTGATGAAGCTGCTGCGTTGTCGTCCTGGTGACTGTTGGTTAATAATAAAGGTTGAGAAAATACACAGGTACAGTGGCTTGTTTTTGCACAATTAAACCACTAATTGGTTTGTAGTGGTTTTCACATTCGTTGTTTAAATACTAAGAACAAGATACGTACGTTAAAAAATCTAATCAACGATATGGTGCGGTAATCATCAATTCACATACAGAAGTTCTTTAACTTTTCTTAACAACTCGTCAAGTTTAACTCGGTACGTAGGTACCGAGTTCGCTCATCCGGGAGAATCGTTTGGCACTGAACTCCAAAATTTTTGTAATGAGCAAAACTGGACGCGTGTGGACCTACAGATGTGATTGAATTCTAATACCTATACTTTTGTAAGCGAACCGCACGGCAGCCGCAGGTGGCTCGATCACTGTATTGTTACCGACGCAGCATTAAAGACGGTTTCTTCAGTAAAGGTAAGCCACGATATCTTTTGGTCTGATCACTATCCAATTGAGATTCAATGTAACTTAAAATCACTCTCTCGAAGCATAAAGCCACCGCCTACCAAAACAAATAAAGTGACATGGGGAGATAGGGATTTATGCCAAATAGAAAAATATTCCAAATATTTTAATGATAAATTGATGGAGTTTGCTTTCCCTTGTGAATTTCATCAGTGTTGTGATAGCATGTGTAGTGATAGTAGCGAGAACCACTTTGCAGCGATTGACACATTTTATAGTGTCATTGTGATAGCCTTGCAGGAGGCTGCCGTTGATAGATATGTGGATATTGGGGGTAGCGGAAGCCATCACCCAGTCGACATATTGTCGGTTGGAATAAGTATGTTCTTGATGCTCACTGGGAGGCTAGGCAGAAGTTTTTAGAATGGTGGTTTCATGGTCGACCTAACAGGGGTAAAGTTACTGATATGCATGAATCTAGAAAAAAAAATCACAAGCAAACTACGTTATTGTCAGAATAGCCAAGAGTTAATAATATCTTAACTACTAAACATAAAAATAAAGATTCTAAAGGATTTCGGCAACAAACAAAAAAAATAAATCAAAAGCCTAGCGTCCCAGCGAGTGTTGGAGGCATCAGCAAACCAAAAGACATCGCTAATTTGTTTAGATGTCACTTTCAAGTGGAATCTCCGTCTAAATCTAAAAGTTGAGCAGACTAGGGATGCGGGGGTCGTCGTGTCAGCAGTGCCAGAGCGTGTCACAGCAAAACAAGTTGCTCTAATAATAAAGGGTACTCGAGGGAAGTCGCCTGGACACGACGGCCTTAGCAACGAACATTTTCAGTATGCGGGGCCACATCTCCCAAGGCTCTTGGCCCTGTTATTTACGGTATGTATTAGGCATTCCTACCTGCAAAATGAGCTGATGAGGACGGTGGTAGTGCCTATAATCGATAACAAGACTGGAGATAATTCCGACAAGTGAAACTGCCGCCCGATATCACTAGCTACAATTACATCCAAGGTTGATGGAAGGGCACGCCATAATGGTGGCGGTAAGTCCCCTCTTTGAGGAGTGGCTGGAGAGGCATCCTCACCTACCGCCTGACGCAGGTCCTCACCGGACACGGAAGTTTTGGGAGGTTACTGCACATAATCGGGCGGGAGGAAACGCCCGGGTGTCACCATTATGACGATCGCCCGGAGGACACGGTGGCGGTCTGCCCAGCTTTGCCCAGCGCGCTTCAAAGAGATGTCAGCAAAGCAGAGGGGCTTGCCAGAGGCTCGGATCCGCCTGCCGGGGTTTTGGGTGGTTCGAAAGAGATACCGCGGCCCCGGAACATAAAGGGCAATAGAAGGAACATGGGTGCGTTTTAGTCAGTAAAAGTCTGACACGCCCTCCCGCTCCGCCCAGAACTGGGGAAGTTTTTTATGATTTCCCACACCGAGAAAAAACACCGATGAGTATTTAATGATTAAATTTACTAATTATTATTACTTTAATTAAGAAGAAATTTTTATGTTGTGTTGTCTAAGATTTGTAAGTATATTTTTTTAGTTAATTTCCTTTTAAATATGTATTGAGAAAATTACAAATTCTGCATATTACATTTAAACTACAAAAAATTTCAAGAGCTAACAATACCTCGATGGGGGCTTTTTTCCGCCTTTTTGGTGTTTCGGTGGCCGCCATTTAGAGGGCCTCGATGTGGGCCTTGCGTTGGGATCGTCTGGGTTCTCTGGATAGTCCTGTCCTGGGTATGTTTGGTGGTCTTTGTGGTTTTTGTTGCCTGGACGGTTCGATGGCCGCCACTTAGAGGGCCTTACTGTGGGCTTGAAAGAAGGCCTTGCGTTGGGATCGTCTGGGTTCTCTGGATAGTCCTGTCCTGGGTATGTTTGGCGGTCTTTGTGGTTCTGGCCTTGGTCATTCGATGGCCGCCACTTAGATGGCCTTACTGTGGGCTTTAAAGGAGGCCTTGCGTTGGGATCATCTGGGTTCTCTGGATAGTCCTGTCCTGGGTATGTTTGGCGGTCTTTGTGGTTGTTGCCTTGGTCATTCGATGGCCGCCGCTTAGAGGGCCTTACTGTGGGCTTGAAAGGAGGCCTTGCGTTGGGATCGTCTGGGTTCTCTGGATAGTCCTGTCCTGAGTTAGTTGGGGGGCCTTTGTGGTCGTTGCCTTGGTTATTCGATGGCCGCCATTTAGAGGGCCTAACTGTGGGCTTGAAAGGAGGCCTTGCGTTGGGATCGTCTCGGTTCTCTGAATAGTACTTGTCTGAGTAGCTCGATTTGGGCTTGTGTGGGAGCTTTGTTTTTGTGTAGCGGCCTGGGTGATTCGATGGCTGCCATTTAGCGGGCCCTGGTAGGGGCTCGCCTGATGCAGCTGCTGCGTTGTCATCCTGGTGACTGTTGGTTTATAATAAAGGTTGAAAGGATATTAAAACAGGTGATTGTTTTTGCACCATTTAACGCCTAATTGGCAATGACGGCTTATTTATTTATTTATGTTTACTTCATGTACCATAGTAGTATATAGGCGGACCTAATGCCATAAGGCATTCCCTACCAGTCAACCTTTGGGTAAAATACTACAACATTGTGATAGGGTACAAAATTATATAAAGATATATATTTATATATTTTTTTTTGTTTCCAAAAACGTACATACTTACTGATACTAATACACATATACATATGAAATAAACTTATAAATACATTTTAAAATAAATACAAAACGAGAAATTTAACAGTAATTATGGCTTATTAACGATATTGTGCGAAAATCATCCATTTAGATACAGAAATTGAAGATACCGAATTAAAAACTCGTCCTACGAGTCAACGCAATTTATGCGTATACAAGTGGTTTGATTTTATATATTTTTTTCATATTTCATATCGTTTATCGTTAGCCAACAAAGTGAAATTGCTTTAAAAAGTTTTGAAAGCAAAATAATACGACTACTATGTGTGTGAACTACTAATTATTTCAACCCACAGTATATCATCTCGATTTACCTTTCCAATGACTTTACATTTATATTAATTTGTAATCTTATACAAAAAAAAACGATTAGAGTTGTCAATATATTTACTTATTTTGATTATGGCAACACTTTAACGTAAGAATAGCCGGCAGTAGGCAATTTATTTTATCAAAACGATTTCATAACTTATTAAGTTTACAAAAAAAACCCTGTACAAAATTGGCATTCTAATTGCAGATTGACTTCAAAAATAAAGAAAATAAATTGTAATATAATTTTTATCTTGATGCATGAGAAAAACCAGTACCGTTGATGGTCATGATTCTTTTGATATAGTGCCGACAGATATATTAGGTGTCTACGGGCTGTATGGTCATTGAAGTAATAAAAATACGGTTTTTTTTTTATTTCAAGAACTAAAAATACCTTGATGGGGGCCCGTTTCCGCCCTGTTGGTGTTTCGGTGGCCGCCTTTTAGTGTGCCTTGTATTGGAATCGTCTGAATTATCTGGATGATTCTGTCCTGAAGATGTCGGGGGGCTTTTGTCTTTGTTGCCTGGGTGGTTCAATGGGGGCTTCTTAGAGGGCCTTACTGTGGGCTCCAAAGGAGGCCTTGCATTGGTATCGTCTGGGTTCTCTTTATTTGTGTAGCGGCCAGAACCTGATGCGTTTTCTCCTGATAAACCTGATGCATTCTCGTCCGATAAACCTGATGCGTTCTTGCTATGGTTCCTGTTGGTTAATTATATATGTGTAGAGAATATAAGTGATATTATTATATATGCGTATAACAAAATAATACTTGCGGAATTTGGTACTTATGCATTCATGAAATAGGAGAATTGGTTTGTGCGAAAGAGATAAATCTAGTTTCGTTTGTTACTTCGCTATCTTGTCGAAATTTGCAAGTACAAATTTAGGTCACGGGTCAGTGTGTCGCTGCATTTCTGTGACGATACACGCGTCATCGCTTTGTAAACGCACGAGTGCCGCAGGACTTGTACTTTGCGCGATTCGCCGCTGCGAGCGCCGCCGCCTTTGAGTACGCCGCTCGCCGCTGGCGTGTTTGTATTATAAACGTTATCTACGATGGTGTAAGTGCGATAATGAACGCTTTATTTTAATGACCGGACACGTAACTTTTTAATCGGTATCTAGTTTAATAGTTACTCGTAAGTGAACTGTGCGAAATTACATGTTTATTTTTGTTACAATTACACAGCTTCGGAGTACACGGACATGGTTTTAATTTATGGAGAGTGTCAAGGAAACGCCGCTTGGGCTATACGGACATACCAAAAGAGGTTTGGGGACACTCGAGTTTATCCGACCAACGGGCGCACTATTGTCCAAGCTATCCAGAGGCTACGAGAAAATAGTCCTGCATATGGATAGTGACTCCATGTGTGAGAGTGATCCCTGAAGAACAAATTTTAAATTATTTTGAACACAACCCAACGTGTAGTTTATTTGTAGTTTGCGTAGGGCAGCTCAATATTTTCGTATTTACCATGCAACGATACTAACAATTTTAAAACCGCGACAAAAGGAAGCCGTAGAAATTGCATGCTAAGTTACCAAGAGACAAACCACCCGGGAAAGCTTCTGTCGCTAGTTAGAAATAAAACATTTAGAGGATCCAGATTTCTTATACAATGTGATGTGGACTGATGAGAGTACATGTTCACTCGAAACGGTCTATGGAATAGACAGAATCTTCGATACTCGAGCCGCGTGGTTCCGCGGCTAGGACGGGACACCTCGCACCAGTAAATATTTGCTGTCAATGTTTGGGCTGGCATTTACAGAAATACCATCAAAGGGCCGGTTTTTATTGATGGATATTTAAATGGTGACAAGTTATTAGAACTCATCAACGGACCCGTTTCCGAATACATGGATGAGCTCTCGCTTGATGTGTACAGGCAAATGTGGTACCAGTTGGACGGAACACCGGCTCATTCAGTGGTGTCCGCGCTGGCTGGGTTGGTTTGAGGTTCTCTCCCTCAAACGCCCGGCCACCTCCTTCGCTAGCATGACTGCTTCACAGAAGGAGGTGACCGCTTCCCATTCCTCCCGCTCCAGACCATGGAATGAATCAGGGCTGGACGCGAGAGATCGCCTCTAGGGCGAGGGCACGGCTGTGCTCCACCCAAGCCGGTCAGACCGCCACTGTGTGCTCCACCGTGTCGTCCAGGTGATCGTCACAGTGGTGACACCCGGACGTTTCCCGCCCGATTATGTGCAGGAACCTCCCAAAACTTCCGTGTCCGGTGAGGACCTGCGTCAGGCGGTAGGTGAGGACGCCATGGCGCCTCTCCAGCCACTCCTCAAAGAGAGGACTTACCGCCACTATTGTGGCGTGCCCTTCACGGGGTTGCGACAGTCGCTCTCTCCATGCCACCATGATATCGCACCGGAGGTCTGTCCACTGTGCTTCCACTTTTATGCCATTTGGTATGACGAAATTTTATTTTTTGAATTTTTAGTGTTAGGTTTTTTTTTGATAGTTTAGAATTATGCTAATAAACTAGTATTGTCAATGTTTTCATTTATTGTCGTATTGTCATAACCACTATGTATGAAACTTAATATGTGTGATGTGTTGAAAGACATCGGTCCCCTATTATTAGGTGTCTATGGGCTGTATGGTCGTTTAAGTAAAAAATCGTTTTTTTTTTTATTTCAAGAATTAAAAATACCTTGATGGGGGTTCGTTTCCGCCCTGTTGGTGTTTCGGTGGCCGCCCTTTAGTGTGCCTTGTATTGGAATCGTCTGAATTCTCTGGATGGTTCTGTCCTGAAGATGTCGGGGGGCTTTTGTCTTTGTTGCCTGGGTGGTTCGATGGGGGCCTCTTAGAGGGCGTTACTGAGGGCTCCAAAGGAGGCCTTGCATTGGGATCGTCTGGGTTCTCTTTATTTGTGTAGCGGCCAGAACCTGATGCGTTTTCTCCTGATAAACCTGATGCATTCTCGTCCGATGAACCTGATGCGTTCTTGCTATGGTTCCTGTTGGTTAATTATATAGGTGTAGAGAATATAAGTGATATTATTATACATGCGTAAACACGAACTACGCAAAAATAAAATATAAACAATGTTCTCGATCGGAGTTATTGGTTCAACCACAAACTTCGACTATCTCACAAGTGAATGGGATACCTACAAATCACGTCTCACTCAGTGGTTTGTTTCGAACGAGGTAAACGATGTAAAAGAAAATGTTTGGAGAATTGCACTAAACGCACTTCGGTGTAGTAAAATGAAACCCGCCGCACGCGAAAGGTTGTGGTTCCCGGGAATCGACGCGGCGCTCGAGCGGTTAGCAGCCGCGTGCAGGGTATGTACGCAACTGCGTCCCGCCCTACCCCACGCGCCTCCTTCGCTTTGTCACTCTATAATTCGGTATCGCGGAAGTGTTTACGGATCACTGCAGTGGTCGAAACTGATTCGAAATTGTTGAGTGCCGAGTTATATGAGACCTATGTCTGATGTGTTGACAGACATCGGTCGCCTGTTATAAGGTGTCTAGGGGCTGGTATGGTCGTTGAAGTAAAAATACGGTTTTATTTTTATTTAAATTACTAAAATACAATCAATCTATGACAACACATCTGCTCATAGTCAAAGAACTGATTACACGCTAAATGTAGAAATTAACAAAAATTCAAAAAAATACTCAAATACCTTGATGGGGGTTCGTTCCCGCCCTCTTGCTGAGGCCGCCCTTTAGTGTGGCTTGTATTGGAATCGTCTGAATTCTCTGGATGGTGCTGTCCTGAAGATGTTGGGGGGCTTTTGTGTGTTTTGTTGCTTGGGTGTTTCGATGGCGGCCCCTTAGAGGGCGTTACTGTAGGCCTTGCATTGGGATCGTCTGGGTTTCCTGTAGTTGTGTAGCGGCCAGAACCTGATACATTTTCTCCTGATAAACCTGATGCATTCTCGTCCGATGAACCTGATGCGTTCTTGCTATGGTTCCTGTTGGTTAATTATATGGGTGTAGAGAATATAACTGGCTTGTTTTTGCCCGCGGCTTCGCTCGCGTTAAATTCGTGGTAACACAGTTCCCCTTTCCTGATTTACAGGTACCTGCTACTGCTTTAGGGTATTTGGTTGGGTAGCTGTTGGTTTAAATTTAAACAATATATTTTGTACAGAGATGATGTAGTATCGTTAAGGCTAGGTTTAAACGAATGGATTTTCGGATTTTAAACCTACACAGTTCATAATAAATTTGTAATTTCTTAGTACCACTATTTATTAATATTTATCAAATAACGTAAGTACTTCGCCCATCTAGCTTGGAGTATGCTAAACCTCTTTTAAATTATGCATGGTCTCGGTCTAAACAGCATTGATTCACTCCGAATATATATAAAAGTTTGATAATGTGAAAACACGCACTTTTTACTAAAATAATAAATACCTTGGTAGCAGCTCGTCTGACATGTTTGGGTGTTTCGTAAGCTGCGCATGGGGTGACTCAACTGTAGACTCGAAAGAGGAATTTGATGTGGTCTCATTCGAGGGCTTTGCTGTTGGCTCTTTTGTGTGGTTGTCTGGCAAACTTGATGAAAATCCGTCAGATGGCTTTGGTGTTAACGTGTCCCCTTTAGAATTCGACGAAACCTCGTCTGAATTATTTGAAATTTGTTTTTGTGTTGTCGTTTTATCAGGAGGCCTTGGCGGGGGCGTGTATCCTTGGGTAGTAGATAAACGTACAGTTGTTTTCTTTGTAGTTGGTTTTTGTGTGGTGGTCTTATCAGGAGGCCTTGGCGGGGGCGTGTATCCTTGGGTAGTAGATAAACGTACAGTTGTTTTCTTTGTAGTTGGTTTTTGTGTGGTGGTCTTATCAGGAGGCCTTGGCGGGGGCGTGTATCCTTGGGTAGTAGATAAACGTACAGTTGTTTTCTTTGTAGTTGGTTTTTGTGTGGTCGTCTTATCAGGAGGCCTTGGTGGGGGCGTGTATCCTTGGGTAGTAGATAAACGTACAGTTGTTTTCTTTGTAGTTGGTTTTTGTGTTGTCGTCTTATCAGGAGGCCTTGGCGGGGGCGTGTATCCTTGGGTAGTAGATAAACGTACAGTTGTTTTCTTTGTAGTTGGTTTTTGTGTGGTCGTCTTATCAGGAGGCCTTGGCGGGGGCGTGTATCCTTGGGTAGTAGATAAACGTACAGTTGTTTTCTTTGTAGTTGGTTTTTGTGTGGTCGTCTTATCAGGAGGCCTTGGCGGGGGCGTGTATCCTTGGGTAGTAGATGGAAGCACATCTGATTTCTTTGGAATGTTTTCTTCAGGGGGCCTTTTTGGTGGAAGTGATGGCCGATGAGGGTCAAATGGGTGACCTGATGGTCCAGATGGCCGATTAGGTGGCCCTGGTGGACGCCTAGGTGATGCCCCTATTGCAGGGCCTTGTGGAGGCCCTGGGGTTTTCCGTGGCCACGTGGTTGGTGCACCTTGTGGAGGCCTTGATGGACGCCTAGGTGAAGCCCCTATTGCAGGGCCTTGTGGAGGCCCTGGGGTTTTCCGTGGCCTCTTTGCACCTGGTAGAGGTGGTGACGGAGGAGGATCATATGGGAGATCTGATGGCCAAGGTGGTCGATCATGTGGCCGTGGTATATGTTGTCCAGGTCGTGGCCATCGTGGCCGGTCTAGTGATCGGTCTAGTGATCGGTCTCGTGATCGGTCTCGTGATCGGTCTCGTGGTCGGTATCGTAATCGGTCATCGTAATTGTTATAGTACGCTGCTCGGGGATATAGTGGAGGCGATTTATCACGTTTTACATTTTTCGGGTTCAAAGTAGTTTTCCACGAAGGGTTTCTGATACTTGTTTGTATAGACGTGCGCTTCTGCTTTAAGACTGATTTTTTTGATGTAGTTAAAGGCAGCTTCACTAGAAGAAAACGAACAGGAGGGGTATTATAAGTTGAACGAACACACAGCCAAACATTTATGCAAACTACGTATCCAGTTGTCGTTTTTTAAATTTTAATTCTTTTTTTATTCCTAAACTAGCGGAATAAGGGAAGGCAGTGGGGTATCGTTAGACGTCCGTGATTAGGATTTGGGGATGTATTTGTCACAATGACTCACTGATCGCAAGCGCACCGCGCGTTCGAGATTGATCAAAATGTGAGGTGATTTGTTGATCCGGTCGCCCTCCTCCATATCGAATTCTACAACATCTCTTACATATCGAATGTTAAAGTGAGTACAAAATACTCACTATAACATTCGATATGTAAGAGATGGACCGAACATGCAACTTATCTGGTCGTGGTCTTCAAAGTTCAATACAGATTTTTATTCTCATTTTATAAAAAAATAATTCTTCATAAGAATAGAAAAAAAACAAGTATAGTATACATTGACACAACTGCTAAGAGAGTTTTGAAAATTAGTTGCGTTTTGATATGCTGGCAATTTCGTCGATAATAAAGTCACAGTAGGTTGCTTTGGGCTGTTGCAAATGCTACACGCACTTCGTTTTTGTGACAATATAGTATTCTTAGAGTATTTGCCACGGAAACGTAAAAAGGTTTTTTTTAAATTTAGATTATGAAAACAAAATTAATGTAGAACTTGTTCGTGAAAACCTGTTCATGTAGCAAAATCGGTGAAATCCACCCTTATTGATTTACTGGCGTTGCTTCTGAAGTTGATAGTCCCGGAGGAGTTTGGTTCATTGTTGCCGATCCTTACCTGAACTTTGAAGACCACGACCAGATAAGTTGCATGTTCGGTCCATCTCTTACATATCGAATGTTATAGTGAGTATTTTGTACTCACTTTCCTGGATTTGAAAACCTCCACGTATACCTAGTGGCTGCTGGTCTCCTCGATCTGTCGAGTGGAAACAGCAGTTGCTGGGCCGGTGCACCCTGAGCGTGGACAGTGGCATTCTCCGAGGAATGGGAAGAAGTTCCTATCCCTTGGGGAAGATCACTGAGGTGGCCCGCCTGACATCCGCCACGAGCTCCTTCTAGAGGAGAAACAGAAACTCCAGGCGGATCTGGCTGGTCTTCGAAGAATAAGTTCCTCGGATGCACCCGAAAGCCAATGCCGTACCGGTTGAGGATCAAGTTCTCAACCACGGCACGGTTCTGGCGGGGACGGCAAGCTGGGGCCCGGGGATGGCAAAAAGGGGCCCGAGGTCGTCCTCGTACTCGGCCGTTACTTCTGGACCGAGACCATCAAGCCAGCCCAGTGGCATGAATCCGACGGCCCCTGCGAAGCCGGTTGCCGGTTTCGGCAAAATCCGCGTCGGTCCCTGAGAGACCTCGCATAACCCCCCGACTGTCGAAGTCGGCCGATCACCGGGCGGGTTGCAAGGCCTGCGCATCACCCGCCAAAACCAGGGGCAGGAGAATGTTCTCCGCAACCACCCCCACCAACCCGCCGCCGAAGTCGTCGCCGCTGGTGCCACTGCTGCCGCCTCTACCACTGCCACTGCTGACGCCACAGCGGTGGCAGCCGGGCCATCAGAGGGAGGCCAGGAGGGGGCTGTAATGGAGTGCCAATAACGGCCCCATTAAGAGAATACCTTACTCCAGGCGAATATCAACCACTGCGCCTGCGCTCAGGATCTCTTGCTCTAGAGCATGGAGCAGTGGTTGATTAATGTCGCCGTGGTCGCTGAGCCGTACTTTGTCCTGCCCAGGGACGACTGGGTGGAGGACCTAAGCGGCTCAGTGACCATCATTTCATCGGCCGCAGCCGGTACGTGGCAGGAAATTAGGGGATATGGTCGTAGCTGGTGTCTACTTCTCCCCTAGTTGAACTCTAGCCGAGTTCCACAACTCCCTCAAGGAGTTGACCGTCGTCGTCGGTAACTGCTTCCTCCCCGTGCTAGTGCTCGGGGACTTCAACGCCAAGAACTTGGCTGGAGGTGGAGGACTGGGCAAGAGAAGAAGACAGGCCTGGTCGTCCTAAACCGGGGTACTGTTCCCACGTGTGTGCGGATGAGGGGCGAGTCGGTGGTGGATATTTCGTTCGCCAGCCGGGTTTGCAACAGCCCGAAGCAATCTACTGTGACTATTATCGACGAAATTGCCAAAACGCAACTATATTTCAAAAGTTTTTATTTTTTCAAAAGTTTTTTTTTTAATAGATAAAAGAAATGTTTTTTTTTTAATGAAAAGGATGTTCGGCTTCCGCAAACGGCAACAATGAGAATAAAAATCAGTATTTTAAAATGGTTGAATAAAAAAGAGCACAAAACGTAAAATTCTGGATTTGAAGAATATTTCACATGAATCATCGTGATCTAATCAAACTATGTGATGGGCTTTGTACTTTATTAAGAGTCATTTTTATTTTTTTTTAATGTGGATTTTAAAATAAAGTGCATATTTAATTAAACAGTGTATATTCTTCGGACTTTTTTAGTTTTCAGCCACCTAGTACAACGTTGAACTATCTCCCAATTACTTCTGATTGTCGTAATTATACATCACAATTATATTTTTTTTTGTGAAAAAGGGGCCATCAAAAATTTTGTTGTAAAATTAATAGACGGAGTTGTTTTCAAATTTGTGAGTGCACATATTGTTTGGAATAGGACAAACACGCTCAGATTTGGGAATAAAAACCTTTTTATCGAAACTAATGACATATTTGCAGATGAACAATTCGGGTTTCGTAAAGACAGATTTACTAGCCCTTTTTCACTTTTTAAGTAATGTAATGACTGGACTGGATAACAAGCAAAATATAACTACGATTTTTATGGATATGTCAAAGGCCTTTAGTCACGTGGATCATCAAATACTCTTGAATAAACTAGAGAAATATGGGGAAAGAGGAAACGCACTTAACCTCTCAAAGACCGCCATTATTTACGTCAACTATCCGTCAAGCACCGCCGGGCGGGCCCTTATCGTAAGCGTAATCTGATTTTAAGACTTATCTTTACTACAAATACAGTTTTAAATTGGTCGGGGTGTGGTGGCACAAATTTGTGCCAGCTGGGCTCAACGGTAATACTTGTTTACTGGCACGTTTTTGTGCCGCTGGGGCTCTAGAGGTTTATCTTATAAAATCGTATTTATCTAACTGATTACAAGTAACACGCATAACAAACGATACAAAGTTGGAACAAACATATACGTCCTAAATCCTAGAATTATTCTGTATGGAGTGCCCCAAGGAAGTATTCTTGAACCCCTTTTGTTTATAATCTACATTAACGATCTACCAAATATTATAAAACAGTACATCGTACTATTTGCAGATGACAGTACAGCAATTTTTACAAACCAAGATAAACATAATTATGAAACCAACATTAACAAATCATTTGAAAGTATTATAAAATGGTTAAACGTTAACAATCTAAAAATTAATATTGGAAAAACAAATTATATGACTTTTAAAAACAAAAACACAAAAAAAAAACTAAATTTACATTGTAAAGTAGTTAGTGTTTATCTGAGCAATTAACTCCGAAGGATGAAGATGTTCCTACGATCGTTATAAGAAGTGAGGCTGAGGTACACGATTTGATGCAAGAAGCATGACTGTACTATACTTGATTTAATCTTTATATGCAAAGCTTTATTGCAACAACTTCTAACTTTAGAAATTTCTTGTCCAAATGCATACAGAGACCCGAACAGTTTAGCAGACGCGATGATAGACGCGATTAGATCATCTCTCCTCCAAAACACCAAGGTTATCTCAGTTTCTAGCTCTAAACGTACCATTAAGCCCTGGACTTCCACGGGAGTCCTAAGATGTATTTAGATTTAGAAACAAATTACAATTAAAGTTGAAGAGAGACTCTTTTAATATTGTTCTGAGAGTTACATATAAGCGTTACCGCACATTTTGCTCTAATGTTATCAAGAAAGTAAAAAGACTATATTATAAAACCAAATTTTATCTTCCGTGAAAAGTCCCAAGCTACTTTGGCAAAAAAATTATGACATAACCCATTATAAAAAACTCAAAACATCTAGCACACATCTACTTCAAATTATACCACATCCACTTCGCACCACACTCGCTAAACCGTGTAAATCATTTCTTTGTATCCGTTGGGAAAATATTGGCGGATGAAATCATGATAACTCTAACTGGGCAAGAACAGAGATCTGCTTTTGTCTCCTTAGTTAAAACATCTCTCAAACCAACTCATTTGTTGCATTGGGCACAGACCTGGCCGAAGTGGATAGTACACTCATGGCACTTGACTCGACAAGTGCTACGGGGTGGGATATCCGTAAGCTACCTCAAGCTGGCTGGAGACCTTGTGGTTCCACACTGTTTTGAAACTGATATATTATTCTGTAATGCGCTGAAATGATCTATAATCACGCCTGTGCACAAGGATCGCGACAAGAGCGATATCAATAATTATCGACCAATTTCCGTCTTAACTTCAATACAAAAATTGTAAAAAAAAAGTGGAAGGCTTGTCAATTATTTGAACAAATATAAACTTCTTTCAGATTTCCAGTATGGTTTCAGACAGGGTCGGTCAACTCAGGACGCAGTTATAGCCCTAACGTATGAAATTACAGATAAAGAGGACAAAGGATATGAGTGCGACACGGTGTTTTTGAACTTGAAAATAGCTTTTGACATCGTATCTGTCCCCATTCTTATTCGAAGACTTGAGGCTGTAGGGGTTAGAGGTAAAGTACTTTAACTTTTTGACAGTTATCTCCAAGGTAGGAAACAACAGGGCACGCCACAATAGTGGCGGTAAGTCCCCTCTTTGAGGAGTGGCTGGATAGGCGTCATGGCGTCCTCCGTTCCTGCACATTATCGGGCGGGAGGAAACGCCCGGGTGTCACCATTGTGACGATCGCCCGGAGGACACGGTGGAGCACACAGTGGCGGTCTGCCCAGCTTGGGCAGGCGGCGGCGATCTCTCGCGTCCGGCCCTGGTTCAGGCCATGGTCCGGAGCGAGAGGGAATGGGAAGCGGTCACCACCTTCTGCGAAGCAGTAATGCTAGCAAAGGAGGTGGCCGGGCGTTTGAGAGAGAGAACATCTGCCCAACCCAGCAGCCGCGGGAGACGCCCCGGGCGCCGGGCGCCGCGAGACGACTCCCGGCCACCGTAGATGCGGGCCTGTGGACTGTGAGCAATGGGTAGCTCACCGTCCGTCCGTCGATTGACGACAGGCCGTGTCGACGACGCGTTCGTGTTTCACGCGCGCCTCAAACAGATGTCAGCAAAGCAGGGGGGCTTGCCAGAGCCTCCGCCTGCCGGGGTTGCGGGTTGTTCGAAAGAGATACCGCGGCCCCGGAACGTAAAGGGCAATAGAAGGAACATGGGTGGGTTTTAGTCAGTACAAGTCTGACATGCCCCCCCGCTCCGCCCAGAGCGGGGGAAGTCATTGGAAGATTTCCCACCCTAAAAAAAAAGTTAGGAAACAACAGGTTAAGATAGGCGATTTTTATAGCAATGAGGAAGACGTTATTTTCGGTGTTCCACAGGGCGCCGTACTCGGCCCGCCGCTGTTTTTGTTGAATATTAACGAGCTCTGTAACCTACGAAACAGTGTAGGAGAATTTTTTCGTATGCTTACGATACGGCTATTGGTTATATTGGCTCCACATGGGAAGAAGTTCATAGTAAAGCCGAACAGGGGTTGGTTGTTGTGGATGGGTGCAATATTGCCAAAATGAATTACATTAGTTTCTCTCCAAGTGCTAGGTCTAAGCCAGGAACTAATTTCAAGATCCGTATCCATACCTGTGCAGGCAGTTTAGAACCAAATTGTAACTGTAACCCCATCAACGAAGTGCCGTGTACAAGATATCTCGGTGTCATAGTCAACGGGTGTCTAACGTGGCACTCACAGGTCGAGGTTATGTCGCGGGTTAGAAAGTTTATATGGATTTTTTTAAATCTACGACATGAGATGCCTCAAAAGACATTCAACGACATTTATAAGGCACTTGCGCAGTCGGTAATCACATACTGCTTGCCGGTTTGGGGAGGGGCCTCCAAAATTAAATTCCTAGAGTTAGAAAGAGCCCAAAGGTCACTTTTAAAGGTTATGAATTTCAAGCTATTCAGATTTTCTACAGCTGATTTGTATAGAATTAGTGGCCTATTATCAGAAAGAAAATTATACTTTTTAAACCTACATAATACTCTATCTACAAAGCATATTCCAGTCAACCTGGAAAGACAGTCGAGGTCTCGCAAAAATGCAAAGTCGTAATAACTGAGTGGCTACAATCTACAATCTAGATAATCAAGATCAATATTAATTGTTACAATTTATAATATTGATCTAAATTGTCTAAGTCTCAATAGTGTCAACTAATTTCAGGGGTGGAGCGAGACAACCCCGACACAAGGGTTTAATAACCACTTACTGGGGCTGTTTCATTCACATTTGTTATGTACATTTATGAGACTAAATAAACTGCTTTTTTTTAGGTGAACAATTAAAAGAAGTCAACAACACTAAGTTTCTTGGTATTCATATTGACTCTGGACTAAATTGGAAAATGCAAGTCTATCATTTGCATAAAATTAAATCAGTTTTCATATGCCCTTTACATGCTTAGAAAAGTTGTCAACGAAAAAGCATTACTAAGCGCTTACCATGCATAAGTAGGTTCTTCAATAAATTATGGTATTCTGTTCTGGGGTAATTCAACTAACAGGGAATATGCTTTTAAGGCACAAAAAAGTGTGCTTACTTAGAAGTATTTATGTGGGCTTATACAGACCGATTTGTGTAGAACAGAGTTTACTACATTACACATTTTGACTCTGCCTTCACTATACATTTATGAAGCAGCAGTAATGATAAAACGCGATATAAAAAATATGAAACATTGAGAAGTGTTCGGTATAAAAATGTATTGAGTGGAATTAAATGCAGGACAGTTAAATTTAAAACAAGTATATTTGGTACAGGTGTAAAAATGTATAATAAACTTCCTGATTATATATAAAAAAAGTGAAACTTTAGATAGTTTTAAAAAGAAGCTAAAGGACTTCTTGATAAGTAAATCGTACTATTCTATATTTTTTTTAATGACAAAAATACTCGTGTCATCACCATTAGATAAACTATGCTAATGCTCCAATGAGTAATTTAATTTGTATGAATATTTTAATTTGTATGACATCAATGAATAAGTTTATTTGAATAGATATTTTAATTTGTATGACATCAATGAATAAGTTAATTTGAATAGATATTTTAATTTGTATGATTCAATCTATTGTTTGATTTGTAAAATATCTGTGAATTGACAAGTAATATGCATGATGATGGTAAATGATGGACGTTGACTTCGAATGATATATTATTTTAATGTTAAACGAATATTGAAAGGCGCATTAAATATTGTACACCTTAAAGGTATGTTACAGCGAGCTAACTTTTAATTTCAATAAGAACTATAATTTCACCGGTGACAAACAATAAATGGATTTGAATTTAATTATTTAGGAAAATCTCTAACTACACATGAGATGAGTACCCATAAGGACACGCCAGTTTTTTTGAGGAGTCAGGCTGGGTGAACTAATTTTATGAGGTCACCCGCGTATTTGCCAATTAAATTAGATATTCATCATCATCTCATCAGCATTAAGTCGTCAACTGCTGGATATAACCTAATTTCTTCTCCAGACGTACAGCACCAACCGTTTTATATTCAAGAATTTCAAAATTTGGTCCTCCTGCGGTATACCTTTTATGTAAAGGAATAGAAAAAGCTTGCAGCTCATCGCCAAACGAAACACGAAATTGACACTCTATAAAGACAATTTTGATAACTTGTTGCGTTTTAAAATGCTGTCACGTTTTGTTTTATAGACGCAGTAAGTCGCTTTCGGATGTTGCAAATTCCAAACGTTTCTTATTTTTGTGAACGAAGCTTTATTTTAGAGAATGGGATTCGAATGCAGCTGCTGGAATCAGTTTTCAGACGTAAATCCAATCTAGCTTTAACTTCAACCCGTCCAACCATGCTCTCAATGGTTCTGGTGAAGCCAATTAAGCATATCGACAGTGACCCGAAAGTCTGACAACCTGTCTTACCAAAGGGTGTAGTGTTACTCAGTCGCTCTATATATATATTAGTATTCAGCTGTATCCGGTTAGACTGGAAGCCGGCTGACCGACTTTGGGAAAAGTCCGAATGAATAAAAATGATCCGAATATGAAGACATTCAGCCTCAGTATGAATAAGCATTGGTGGTGGTGACGCCAATTAAGCGCGACAAGGTGTCTTTTGATTTGATCTCGGTTTCATAACATTGGTGAAATCGGCCCTAAGAAAGATTGCAGCCACCACAGGAATAATAAAAACAACAGTGCATGTTATTTAAAAAAAAAACAGTTTCACCCATATAAATTGTAGATCGTGCAATCTCATAACGATAGTGACTAATCTTTACGAGAAACGTTACTGTGAAAACGTTTTCGAACGGCACGAACACAATTTTTGATATAAGTAAATATATTAAGATTTGCTATGTTTTTATATAATAAAACTTTCGTGGAATCTTTAATATTTAAATCTTTAAAGAAAAGGATAGCTTTTGCATTTATGTAGTAGAATTATTGTACAACCATTGGCGTACAATGTACCATATTGGTTGTACAATCATTTGAAAGCTCTATTTTGAAAGTGTATTATGCTTAGTTTCAGAAACACTGGACTAGACAGTAGAGCGCTGCATAGAATTATTTTATTATCATTATTAAAACCCGTTTTAGTTTCTTTAAGGCTTTCGCACCAACCTATAGTTTTCTAACCTATAGTTATTTCAGTTCTGTGCTTTTGTTCCAGTGAATAATAATTGTGTATTAAATATATAAAATACCATTCGTAAAATGGTCTCTAACTGACGATATTTACAATATTAACCATTTTATGAATTTTGACGTAATTCATATTATTATCCAATTCTACTAAAGCGGTTATTTTAGACCCACTGACACAAAACGCATCTAGCTGGGAGAACCTCTCTTTATCAATGGAGAATGACTCATTTTCTATTTTATTCTGATAACTTTATAATAAAAATAAAAAAAAATACTTACACAGTAGAAATAAAGTGAAAAGAACAAACGTTGTTTTATATGCCATGATTTAATTCGAAAATACGAGTAAGTAGTGCTGAACCAACAAATAGATTTTATTTAGTGCTTACTTATTTATAACATTTTCAATACCTATTCAATAAAAACCGATGTGATGCAAAACACTAACAACGATAAGAAAAAATCCATTACAGGAGTAAAATTGTATTATGTTTCAAACATTATTCATGCAATGTTTTATACTACGCAAAGCTCTTGAAATAAACTGTTTTCTACATTTCTCCTAAGCACATATACAACAATCAAATCTGCTTGCCCTCATTATTAACAAAATATATCGTATTTATTTAAAATTAAATTAAATTCTAGGTTTTTTCACGCTTCCAAATGATTTCAATCAAGAAAACTAAAAAGGAAATCATGCAGCCAAAGATCCAAGCGTAGAACACTCCGGCGAACTGCATCAAGGTTATTGAGCAACCGGCTTGACAACTGTAACTACTGGTTATCATATTAGTGTTGGCACTGGTTGCTTTAGCCACCCATGATATACCTATAGCTTCGGTAAACAACCTTCGTGTTATACCAGCTTCAAATAACCGCTGCATTACACTCTGGAATCTGGCTACGAGAGAGCTATTTTTTCTGAGTATCATTTCGTTAAACACAGTCAGCATGTTCTCCGTCGCTCTCAGAACTCTAGCCTCATCATTTACAGCTGAAGTGGCTTGAAACATATAAAAGTTACCTTGTAGAATAACTGTCAGTCCATTGTATTTTAAAGTTTTCTCGGCACAGTCATAAAATGACACACAGTCCTCAGAAGTGTCCGCGAACTTGGTATACTTCTCATCCTGTATAAAATATTTCGTCGAACTTTTCAAGTATGGAGTCCTTCCAGATGTCATGACATCATTATTTGTTTTAAGCAAATGTGGTGGCGCCCGAATTGTGAGGAATGAATAGAATTGCATGCTTATGTAGGCAGAAGAATATATGCACATTATTAAATACAATAAATTCAAATATTTCTGTTTGTTAGACCTTGCATCTTGCAAAGAAGTCGCACCAACGACTGCTCCCCAGCCATGCAACAAAGTGGAGATCAACGACACAGAGTCTCCATCGAAGAGAGAAATTAAACACCATACGATTGAATAGGTTATATAAAATATAAAAAAGAAGTACACGTCGTTTAGTTTACTTACTAAATTTTCCCAGGATCTATCTGCTCGTTGAGCATAATAGACCCAAAAAACACTTTGACGAACGTATATGCCTGAGTAATCGACTACATCTCCATATATTCTATACAAGCCACCAGCACACGCGTCTAGGCTCCCGTTCAGTACATAGTCTATGAAACTTTTGTTATCATAAGGATTTTCTTCTTTTCTGTAAATGTAATGTATGTCTAAAGTAGCATTAAAATGTTCATTAACGATTTTTATAATTTCAAGATCAGAGCCTTTGATTTCTTCGATATGGTCATATTCTCTGAGAGATTCTTTGTTCGGTATAGTGGAAAAAGGGAATAATGTTGCCATGCCAACTCTAAATGGGCATTTATTAAGATTTACAGGATTCTTTATTGGAAAAATGTCTTCATTTTGTATGGTTCCATTTACACATGTATTAATATGCGACGGTTTGTCAACGACCTCATCGCACGTATCTCTGTCTATTTTCGGGAATATAGTAACTATTTCATTTTTGTCTGTTTGCTTATCTTGAATGATAAATGTTACAGCATATCTGCTTATACATTCACCTATTTGCTCAAGTTTGTCGACACAGCCATCTTCTGTAGGATCCGATATTATGATAAGAAATCTCATATCCTTATCAACTCTTGTAAAATCAAAGTTGCTAATATCCTCACACGTATTGAAAAAGGTGACGGTCAAAGAATGAATGTGTAAATCATGATTCTTTTCATTGAGAATATCATTCACAATTAGTTGAGGTATGTTGTATGCCATTAGTTTATCAATCAATTCACAAATGAAAGCATTTTCTTCAATCCCTTCATTTGTTTGTTTTAATATTGCCACTGTAGGTCTAAAGTATAATTCCTGGTCACTTATAGCTATTATACAATTCGTTATGGAGTTGTATTTAATAGTTTCTATTATGTTTTTTTCTGGTAATATATGATTCATGTTTTCAGATCCATAAATACCAACTAAATTCATTACAATACCGTAAACCACATTGATCCACATTCTTCTTGTAGGAAAAGCAGTTGTTCTTCTCGTAGCCTTCTTCTGTAACAAACAGATGTGTGAATAAATGTTTCTTTCCTCAGTTATTCTAGCTTAATCACTTGGAAATCGTAAAATCGAGCATTCGGATAACTGTCTTATGTAGTTTTGATGTTCAGAAACTGTCGTATTGCAAACTCATTTGAATGAATTACTTTTCAAACATTAAAAAATATTGGTCTTTACGTGTATATCGGTATGATATCCGCAATTCTACTCTATTTTCATTTCAATGTATTTCTCCATAGACTAGCACTCATCATATTATGAACGTTTTGGCGGTTTTATCTGTCGAAATCATTTATACAACTACTTTATACTATGATAAACAGTGTTTAGATATTTGAGTGATTTTTAATCACTCAAATATTATAAAGGCGAAAGTTGGTGTGTCTGTGTGTTTTTGTTACTCCTTTACGGTCAAACGTCTGTGCCGATTTGAAGGAAATCATTAAATAACTGCCTCCGCTTCTGCTTCTTCCTTTTTCCTTTTTCCTCCCTGTTGGACTTTTAGTGACTAAAACCCACCACTAGTTTTAAAACCTATTATTTTTTAACTGTCTTAATATAAAATGTCAAACACTTTCTTTAAAAAAAATAACAAGCAAACACAGGTGCCTCTCCAATACAAAATACACAACGTATGATACCGTGAAAGGCTTTTATCTTGACATTACAGAAACCTGCGCAAGTTGCGTTTATAGTAATGTTTTGACTCGACATTGATTTTACATTTAGATATCTGTTAGTAGCTAATACTAAACTTGTTTTTTTTTTAATGATAATTTGTGTCTTAAGATAAAAATCAACTGGTATACCATTACCATACTGCTAGCCTCTTTTTTTACTGATTGTCATCAAATAAGTACCCTGCGGAGCGGGGAGGAGTGTCAGACTTTTTTCTGATTAAAATCCACCCACACACATCCTTCTTTTGCCCTTTATGTTCCGGGGCCGCGGTATCTCTTTCGAACAACCCGCAACCACGGCATGAGACTGCTAGCCTTCTGGGCACTTTTACTAGCGAAAGTGAATTTATTTGTTAGTTACCTCTTCACGCCTAAATGCCTAATAACCGATTTTGATGAATTTTGGTACAGAGATAGTTGAGACCCAGGAGACGGACATGGCATTTTTTTTAAAAGATTGAGATATGAGGGAGAAAGAGGGAAAAAAGGAAAAACTTAGCTTTGCTATTACAAATCCACAAGGCGCAAGGGCAAAAACTGCAGGTAGCAGGTACTTAAAGATAAAGATAAAGATAAAGATATATTTATTTTGTAAAACATGAGTGTGTATAAAGATGATAAAAATTTGCAAAGTTGCTACATGTTTTGCCATCCAGGAATGGCGTACAAATTTTTTTTGGCTTAAGCCATGCGTTGAAGTTAAAATTAGACATAAAATTTATAAAAAAACATAAAAATAAACAAAGATATAAAACGTAGCTTAAATTTACAAGAAATGTCGTAATTGCTTTTCAATCATTTAAAAATTCTGATAGGCTGTAGTAACATTTGGTTAAAAGGAATTTTTTGAGTTGTATTTTAAAGACTCTATTTGGTAATTCTTTAATAAGTTTGGGGATTTTATTATAAATGATTGGCGCCAAATAAAATATGCTTTTATGCATCAGTGTCGTGTTCGGCCTTACTATTTCTAGCCTGTTATTATCACGCCGACTGCGAATCGTAACTTCTGACATTTTTTTAAATAATTTGTGATTAGTTTGGACAAAGTTAGCTACTTCATATATAAATAGGGAAGGTAAACTAAAAACATTATGTTTAATAAAATAAGGTTTGCAGCTGTCTGTAATTTTTAGCCCAAACATAGCCCTCATGCACCTTTTTTGGGACTTAAAAATCATATCCTTATTGACAGAGTTTCCCCAAAATATAATGCCAAATCTTAATATGGAGCCAACAATACCATGGTAGGCAGTAAGAAGCGCATCAGTGCTTATAATGGGTGCAAGTTTATAGAGCGCGTATGCCGAGGAATTGATTCTTTTATTTAAAAGTTCTGTGTGTTCTTTCCAATTAAGACTTTTATCAATTGTTAAACCTAGGAATTTTGTAGAGTCTACATTTTTTAGAACTGATCCTTGATAGTTAATATTGAGGTTTGGTGATGCTAAACGTTGACAGAAGAACATAATTTTAGTTTTGTCTATGTTAATTTTCAAATTATTGTTATTTAACCATTTAATTATTGAAGATATCGTGTCATTAATTTCGGTCTCATAATTATCTTTATTGTTAGAGTTTATGGTGACCGTACTGTCATCAGCAAAAAGTGATATAGGATAATTTGTTATTGTGGGTAAATCGTTAATATAAATAATAAATAGCAGGGGACCCAATACACTTCCCTGTGGGACTCCGTATTTCACTGTTCGTTCTTCTGATTTATATATTTCTTCTTTTTTGGTTAAGATGTTTATTTTGGAAATCACGGTGTACTGTTTACGATTTTCTAGGTATGTTTTTATGAGTTCTTGTATATTTCCTCTGATGCCATACGCTTCTAGTTTACTAATGAGAATGTCATGATTGACGTAGTCGAAAGCTTGAGTCATGTCGCAGTAAATTGCACAAACTGGCTTCCTTTTATCTACGTCAGTCATGACATTATTAATGAAATCAAAAATAGCCATATTAATCGTTTTATTTTTGCGAAAACCTTTTTGATCATCTGTAAGAATATTTTGTTTTTCTAAGTAATTGTAAATTTGTATATATAAATATTTTTCAAATACTTTAGATAATATAGGAATGAGGGCTATTGGTCTATAAGAGTTCATGTTTTCTTTATTGTCCTTTTTAAATAATGGTTTTACAATTGCTGTTTTCAGATTATCTGGGTATATTCCTGTGCTGATACAAATGTTTACAATATGGCTTAGGTGATCACAAATATTATAAGCGACATATTTTATAATTTTTGTGGATATTCCATCATGTCCTACACTTGAAGTGTTTTTCAATGATCGTAGTATTTGAAGTATGTCGTATGGTGTACTTGGTGCCATAAACATGGATTGTTTAGGTTTGTTAATATTTAAATTTACTTTCACACCTGAATCAGATAAAGGTTTAATTTTATCTATGAAAAAATTGTTAAAGGCATTTGTTATTTCCTGTGGATGAGTTACTGTTTTATCTCCTATTTTTAGGGAAGAAATGTTATCCTTGGGCTTGTTCAATTTTGTTCTGTTAATTATTGCCCACGTGGCTTTAGATTTATTAGGAGCTGTTTTTATATTATGGATGTTTTGAGCTCGTTGTGTTAAATTAATAATATGTTTATAACGCTTAGTATATGTTTTAAATTCTATTTTGTTTTGATAATTTCGATTTTTTCTATAGTTCCACATAAGCTGTCTCTTTTTTTTACTACAGATTCTAATTCCGTGCGACATCCATTTTGGTTTTCTTTTGTTGGAAATTGTTATTTCTTTAAACGGAAAGCAAAGATTATATAATAGTAGAAATTGTTCAATAAACGCATTGTAGGCTGTATTTGGATTTTCCGTTTTGTATATTTCGGAGAATGAAACACTTTGTACATGTTCCTTAAATTTCTGCATATTTTCTATACTAAAATCGCGTCTTTTGATTTTCCACTGTTTTATCAAAAACGTTTTAATCGGTAATTTAAGGATCTGTGCTGTATGATCTGATAAACCAAAATCAATAACTTCAGATTTACATTTCTGTCTAAAGTTATGTGCAAAGTTATCTATGCACGACCCGCTTATAAGTCGTGTTGGCTGATTTAATTCTAATTTAAGATTAAAGTTTAAAAGCAAGCAATCCAGTTCTCGAAAAGTGTTATTGCGCTTAAGAGTATCAATATTAAAATCGCCTGCTATTACAACATTTCTTTTTACATTCTTTTTACTCAAAGTGAGTAACAATTTCTCAAATTGTTCAAAAAATATGCTTAGTTTATTAGTCTTTGGTACTCTATACATGCAGACAATTATAGTGTTATTATCAAATAAGTCAATGGCGCAACATTCGAATATACCATTAATCGAGAGTTTGGCTATATCTATCATTTCTTTATACTGGTGTCCTTTCTTCACTAGAATGCAGGTCCCTCCTCTCTTGCTGTCTTTCCTGGCGTAACATGCCGCCAAGGTGTAGTTGGGAATAAACAATAATTGCTCATGACCAGCCATCATAAAGTGTTCTGATAGACAAATAACATCAATTTCTGAATCTTTCTCCGACATTTCTTCTAGACAAACAGTAAGCTCATTACTTTTATTCAATGCGCCAGCGATGTTTTGATGTATTAATGTTAAGTTATTATAATAGAAAAAACTGCTCCTCTGTCTGTTGGTTCATTGAATTGACAGTTTTCTTGCATTCACTCTTTCTAAAGCGATTTTCAGTTATGCATTTTATGAGCTCGGCAACATCCTCGAAAATTATGCGAAAACCATAATTATTTAATGTTCCTTTGTTTGGTCTGTACATTGTGTGGTCCCATGCAAGATTCTTGTTCGAGTCCAAAAAGTAAGCATGTTTGTGGACTACTATGTCTTGGTATATTTGACTAATGAAATTTTCTACCCTCCAGTTATACATTGTTACATTACTCACACATTTCTTGTACGTGGGCATGCAGAGTATGACATTTGTGTGTTGAATTAGGAAAGGGGAACTGTGTTACCCCGAATTTAACGCGAGCGAAGCCGTGGGCAAAAGCTACTTTATATATTTATATACGACTTGGCGAGGGCACTGCCTTGCCCTCCGATATAAATACTGATATTCAGCTGCATCCGGTTTGACTAGAAGCCGACCCCAACATAGTTAGGAAAAGGCTAGGCAGATGATGAAAAATCCCTATTAGAAGACTCCGATGTCCTAGCGGATATCAAAGTCTTCTAATAGGGATTTACTTCCCCATTTTACCAAAAGGACCCTATTAAATGTGGAACGTCAAAAATCAAGCGTACCTAAATATCTATCTAGATATACACACACATAACTCAAACTCGTATTACAAGTACATATATTAGCTGGGTAGACAATCCCCAGAGGCGGTTATGTTTCTCAGAGACGCACATAAATCATCGGTGTTGACTACCAGAATTGAACACTGAATCATAGCAACATATATACACGGTTGGCGCAGTGGTTGGGCGATCGACTGCTGCGCCGCGTGTCGTGGGTTCTATCCCCGCACGGAACAATTATTTGTATGACCTACAGGTAGTTGTTTCGGGTTTGGCTGTTTGTGTATGTGAGTTTAGATGTTTGTAAACGCACCCACTACATAGGAGAAATACCTAGATTAAAAATAAAAAAAACCGGCCAAGAGCGTGTCGTGTCAGGCCACGCTCAGTGTAGGGTTCCGTAGTTTCCCGTACGTCACAATAAGTGTTCTTTACCACGGTAGGTCATGAAAGCACGGAAAATCTTAACATCGACTTTTAAAAAAATGACATCATTACGCAACGCCATCTATCGAACCATTTATGAACTGGTTTTTACCTTAACATTTTGATGGTGTTAAAAATTGAATTTTAGTTTTGTTTTAAATTGCCTTAGCATGTTCTTGATAGAAGTTTTATGTAGTTATAAGATACCGCCAATGCCAAGGAGAGAACAACCGAACAATTCGGTAATACCCGATCCAATGTAATAAGTACCTACAGCGCCATCTCTCGGGGAATTGGGTTACTAATTTTATTAATACAAAGACGTGCATGAAGTTTTCGGTGGTAATTTTGGATTGCGAGAACCGATTTCAATAATTCTTTTTTGTTTGAAAAAAGATACGTTCAGGATAATAAAATATGTAAACGAAGTTAAAAAAAAATGGTTGCATATACGATTATACTACAAACTTAGTCCAGAAATTATTTTGTACAACTTTTTGTCTTTTTTGTACAAAAACTGTTGTGTCAATCAAGTTCAAAATAATTTTCCTAGAAAGTCCTTATAAAGTTCTACTTTTCAGATTTTTTTCATATTTTCTAAACTTATGGTTCAAAAGTTAGAGGGGGGGGGACACATTGTTTTTTACTTTTGGAGCGATTATTTCCGAAATTATTGACATTATCAAAAAATGATTTTAGTAGACCCCTATTCATTTTTTAATACCTTTCCAACAATATATCACACGTTAGGATTCAAATTAAAAAAAAACACACCCCACTTTACATATAGGGTGGCTACCCTAATAAAACATTTTTTTCTAATTTTTATTTTACCACTTTGTCGGCGTGATTGATATACATATTGGTACCAAATTTCAGCTTTCTAGCGCTAACGGTCACAGAGATTAAGCGAGGACGGACGGACGGACGGACAGACAGACATGGCGAAACTATAAGGGTTCCTAGTTGACTACGGAACCCTAAAAATGGGTTTTTTTTATCTGGTAGAAGGAATTTCTCAGTAGCAGATTCACCTCTTCTTTTACTTCTTTGTTTTGCTGCCACGACAAATGGTGGGTGTTTATCTGGTTTTAGACTTTATATCCAATTAGGAAATCAAATGATATCTCCCGCTCTGGGCGGAGCAGAAGAGAGTGTCAGACTTGTACTGACTAAAACCCATCCATGTTCCTTCTTTTGCAAACGTAGGACAGCGATTAAAAAAAAATTATATCCCTGTATAATAATCTATTGTGTGAACCACTGATCCCAACGATCAAGTTCACTGGATCAAATGGTAGAGCTGCCGAGATATACGCCTGATTTGAATCCGATAACGAGTCGATCGCCGTTAGTTGCAATTTCAGTCTATTCTACGCCTTTGAAATGCTTAAACTTGAGAATCACTGAAGACCTCTTGCTTGGTAATAGTGTTATATTATTAACGAAACAATAATGCGATGGCTTTTTGGAAAGAAGTTCCTTATCGGGCGTTGCGAAAAGGGGCTAGACGGAGAAAAATAAGACCAAAAGTAGTAACTACACTTTTTGCTATAGCTGTAAGCTGTGCGGCGTGTGCGTGTTTCTCTCTCTCTCTCTTATAGAAAGCAAGCCAGTTATTTTCGTTTCGTTTTTCTATTTCGCATTGAACAATGTGGTGTCGCGACGATTATTTTTGTTGAGTCTATACATGTTTTTTGTACATAATAAATAATGACTTCGTTCCATCCGGGTGTCCCTTGATACCTCTCAAGTATTTTGGGAAATCATCAAATAACTTCTGCCGCTCTGGGCGGAGCGGTGGGAGGAAGTGTCAGACTTGTACTGACTAAATTGACCAATGTTCCTTCTTTTGCCCTTATTATATATTTCTTTTGAACAACCCGTAACCCCGGCAGGACAATGCGATGTCATTAATTACGGTGTCATTAATTATCTAATTCTAAATAGTTCTTGTGGCCCAAATATCATGCCGACATTTCTTTCATGACACTTTTTAGGGTTACTTGCCTTAAAAGGAAAAAACGGAACCGTGTATGGTCTCTTGGAGCTGTGAAATAATCAACACTAAGGCTACGTAGTCAAAAGATATGGTCGTTTATGCCGCAAGTTTGTACGGAACTCTCGAAACGCAAGTCCGACGCGCACTTGGCCGGTTTTATTTTTATTTTATCTGCAGCGTAAGTAAATTTTGGTAGGCCGCATGACGTTTACAAAATGTATAAAGTATTGTAGATATATTTTTAGCTGACTTCAAAAAAGGAGGAGGTTCTCAATTCGACTGTGTTTTTTTGTATGTTTGTTTAACGATTTCTCCGTCAAATGTTTTCAAAATTGTTTTTTTAACCTAAAGGGTCCCAAAACGGTCCAAAGAGGAGCTCGTGGCTAAATAATAGCAGTCGCTCAGTTCAATCTTTAGGTTAAGCCGCGCTTGCCTAGGTTGGTCTGTGGATGGGTGACCACCCGTTACATACCGAGTTTCCTCCGTGCCTCGGAAAGCACGTTAAGCTGTTGGTCCCGGCTGTCATTTGTAGATCTTTGACAGTCGTTACAGTAGTCAGTGTCCTGAAAGTCTGACAACCAGTCTTACCAAGGGGTATGGTATTACCCAGTAGGTATTAACTGGGTTGTGGAGGTCTGATAGACAGTCACTCCAAGTAAAATACTGGTATTCAGCTGCATCCGGTAAGACTGGAAGCCGACCCCAACATAGTTGGGAAAAGGCTAGGCAGATGATGATGGTCCCAAAACGGTCCCATATGAATTTTGTCTGTATTGCTTTGTTAATTTATGAGCTATCCTTACTAATATTATAAAAGCGAAAATGAGTTTGGTTTTTTGTTACGTCTTCACGCCTAAATGGCTAAACTGATTTTGATGAATTTTGGTACAGAGATAGTTGGGACCCTGGAGACGGACATAGGCTATTTTGTTTAAAAAAACATTGACATATGAGGAAGAAAGAGGGAAGAAAAGGGAAAACCTAGCATTGTTATGACAATGAATAAGGCGCAAGGGCAAAATCTACAGGTAGCAGGTACCTGTAAATCAGGAAAGGGGAACTGTGTTACCCCAAATTTAACGCGGGCGAAGCCGCGGGCAAAAGCTAGTCTTCTATAATACAAATTATTTTCTTCTAATGGATGAAAAGCTAAAAGCTTGTTAAAAAGTAGCAATGAAATTGAACACTATAAGAATAGGCATGACGACAGTATAAACCGCTGATTCAGTGATGACAGGGGAGAAGTCATATTAAAAAAAAAGTAAACACAGGTTTAGTTTTATTTAAAAATAACAGATTATTAAGATTTTCAATAAAATAAAACATTAAAATACTGCAATCGGCCATTTTGACTGAAACACCGATCACAGCGTATGACGTCACGGTTATGTGATTTATGGGACGTTGCTATAGAAACAATGTCATTTTTATTTAACTGTGACATCATGCCGACGCCATGACACATGCGAGCTGTTTTTGGGCACTATTGAAAAATTATGAGAAAAATGGCTTCAAACTTTGTTAAACTTAAGTTTATTACCGAAATAAAGGCTTTTTTGTAAATAGTAAAAGTGTACCCACATTATGGAAGAGGATTTTAAAATCTTTCGTCACGCCTATTAGGTTGTACCATCATACCATAACTAAAAAAGGCTGAAATAAAAAAAAAACTAACAAAAAGATGAAAAAAACGCGAAAATAAATTTCCTTTCGAAGTCGGTGGCAAAAAATCTATGAAGTAAATAAAAGTCACCGACTTCCGGAAATAAAGTCATTTTTTTTTGGCAAAAAAGTTTTTATAAATCTTCCGAATAGTTGAACCAGATAAAATCCATCATTTAAATAAAGAAAACACGTCTGATTGTAATAAATAAAACATTTATTTACATCGGGAGAACGTAGCACTTATTATATTTTTAGGAGATATTCTTTAAGAATAGGTAGGATAGAAAAAATATAAAATGTAATGCTTCTTTGAGCATTGTTCAAAGTTTCTATAAACTTTTATACTTAAAATGCCTTTCAATGACAGTTTTGTAAGATCACACGAATAGAAAATAAAAATCTGAACATTAATAATGAATTATACTGAAATAGACAATAAATTAAATACATTAATACAGATTAAATAGAAAGATACATAACAGTAGGAGAAATGACTAGAATCATGGGTATCACTTTGTAAGGAATTATTAGATAAATCAATACGTTTGAGAAACTAAAAATAAAAAAGAAACTATTTACGCGAACTTTTTGGGCAAAGTTATTAAAAAAGCGTACATTACCAAATGGGGATACTGGGGCCTTAATTAGCTTGCGGTTATCCTGATATTATTATTTATTTAATGCAAAAGGAGAATAGTAGACCAGTTTTATAACCTCTAAAGAAATAAAGACAAAAAAGCTGAAATTGTAATTTATTCCTAGAAGCTTTATTACTTTTTTAATGCAAAGATTTCGAAAATTCATAAAGCTTAATTTGAATTCAGAAAATGAAATACATTTACCACTGATATTAGAAATCTTTTTTAGCTAGTGTCGATATTACGAAACGTGAAAAAATAAATAAATTTTCGACTCCTCATCATTTCATATTTCTGAGGTTAGAAACGGCCTGACTAAAAAATACCTATCTCCTTGTAATATAGCGATGGATATTATATTAATCAAACCCAGACATAGACATAGAATGCAAACCAGCTACCCTACCATGACGTCTTAAAACAGAACTTATTTCAGTGAGGGAAAAAACAGAGGTATACAGGGTGTCTAGCACCATCTCTTTCTCACACAGGCATAAGTACTGGTATTAGATGTCATGGTAACCCTACAATTAGTTAATCTACAAGACTTTTTTCTTCGACAAATTTCTGTCTCTGTCGTCATAGTTGTGATCTCGTGTTTGTATCAAAACTGCATCCGGCATTGTCGCTTGCTGTTGTTGTCAACTGCATTGCTACTGAAGCTTGCGGTTGCTGTCAAATTCGGAAGTCTACCTCCAATGTAACTAAGGTTTTGTAACAATATTCTGAAAGTTAAAGTTTGTCAATGGAGTTTCTTGCCCATTCTTCTCCATAAAGATCTACGCTTTGGAAAGGGCAACTACAGTATTTTCACAGTTATTATGCCTTTTGACTAGGACTGTAGCTTCATTTTATTGTTGTCAATGTTTCAACAGTTCAAAAGTGCCTGTAACTGGCCTACTTGAAATAAATGAATTTTATTTTGAATGGTCAGGAGACTTGAGCATGCACAGCTAATTCAGTAATGATCCCAGAATATCCCCAAAATGTCCTTGAAAGTGTAGTTTTAATCTTCTTTATCTGCCCAAATGCTGTCGCCGTTCGCTTCGCTGGTTCCTCTGACATATTTCTGGATAAATGGCAGCTTGTAGAGGTAGACGGACAGGATAGATCCCGCACAGGCTCCAATCCAGTACACAATAGCGTGTTCCATGAGGGTATGACCTTCGCAGCCAGCTTTCAGTGACGTAGCCAGAACCGGGTTGAAGTACCCACCGGAGTAATCGAAAGCTGGAAAGAAAAAAGAATATTACTATTTGAAGTAAACGTGAAATCAAAATTGACAGAAAAATTTAGTCTGAGAAACTAATAACTGTCGAGCAAATTGAGAAAAAAATTTATAAAATATGCAGTGTTTTATATTTCAATGACGATTACAACTTCCCCCACGACTCATGCTTTTTTCAATTGACGTAATGTCAATTTGCTTTTCCAATTATTTTTTTGGCCACGCATACGTTCGTATGATTTGATTCACTGATAAATTTAAAAATAAAAACGACTATGGTGGCTAGACCGTAATAAGTTTTTTTTTTAAACCGGTAACGGACACGCTGCATTAAATTTAAAATATCAGAGTACAGATACAAGATACAAATATTACTGATTATTTTTCCGACCCAAATATCGACCAATAGAATTGCACCATTCGACGTCACGTGGTACAACCTACATGGTATTATACTGAAAATTTTTTGAAAATTTTCTCTGGTCGTTGTTATGCATAAAAAACAAAACATGGTGCAATTCTATTGGCCGACATTTGGGACGGAAAAATAATCCCCCGAATACCACACGAGCTTCAAAATTATCTGGCATTTCCCGATAGGTTCCCTGCAAACAAATAAAATCGTCAAGTTTTTCAGGAAAAATCACTCGCGCTTCGCGCTCGTGATTTTTTAACCTGAAAAGAAAAACTTGACTCCTTCATTTGTTTGCAACGAACCTATCGGAAAATACCCGATAATTTTGAAGCTCTTGTGGTATTATATGTGATTATTTTTCCGACCCAAATATCGACCAATAGAATTGCACCATTCGACGTCACGTGGTACAACCTACATGGTTACTACATTATACTGATAATTTTTTGAAAATTTTCTCTGGTCGTTGCTATGCATAAAAAACAAAACATGATCCAGTCAAATTAACCACACGTCAAACTGACAGGTTGAATTCAATTGTGAAAATTGGAGATTTTGCATGAAAATGAGTCGATTTGGAGTTTGTGCAATTCTATTGGCCGACATTTGGGACGGAAAAATAATCCCCCGAATACCACACGAGCTTCAAAATTATCTGGCATTTCCCGATAATTTTGAAGCTCTTGTGGTATTATAAGTGAAAATTAAGGCACAACTACCAATGAAATTCTAGAAGAATTAGTGATATGAAAAGTGGAGTTCTGTACAGTGAGAATGAAAATGTTGTCAATGATATTACTGAATATGAAATGCGTAAAGAAAATTATGTTGATCCATGCACATCTACTGAAGCTGAAAGCATTAAGGCTATTGTTCACGAAGAGTTTCCCCCAGAAACAGCACAGAGCCGACAGTTATGAATTTGCGCTCACCCCGGTTCACTTCACGCCGAAACCGATCGGATTGGCCGTAGCTAAGTATGACAATATAAGAGCGCTTGTTTATGATAAGCATAGTACGGCAGAGCATGCAAACAAAATCGCATCTTTTTCCAGCAAGAATCCGGGTGATCCAGTTTGCCTGACATACTTGATCGTGATTACGGCCTTGTCCCCGTCGCACATGGCACTGGGTAAAGTTGAACCGAGCAGGTGTTCAGGTGAAAATATTTCCAGAATACTTCTATCCATGTCTGTCGACCCAGCCAACCGTGGGTACACCAGTCGTGAACAAGGATCCTTAAAGCGGTGACTTTCAAGACTTGGTGGCTATTTCCAACCAATTTTCAGGATACAGTAAATCTTAAAGTTAGTTGACATTTAGTTAGACAATTATGTACCTTTTCCTAAATGTACTTTGCAAAAGATGGACACACTTAGGTCCGCATTAGCACTATTGTCTTGATAGCGGTAGACGAAAACCGTGTGTCTAGTGAGGACCCCTGCAACATTGACAGCTATGAGTGAGTATGTGAGTGAATGAGTTGATATTGTTGAGTGAGTGAACATTGGGCAGTGAGAAGCTAGGTTGACGTTAAGAGGAAAGCAGATTGGACTACCTATACACAATGTACAGTATTACATAGTTGTTCTGGCGCTTAAATGTCAGGAGGGCGTAGTGACTATCGGGGTTGCAGGTTGTTCGAAAAAGATACCGCGGCCCCGGAACATAAACGGCAAAAGTAGAAACATGGATGGGTTTAAGGCGTTTTTCTGTAGAACTCAATAATACAACACAAAACATTGTGCTAATGGGTAGTGGATCCATAGAGATACTTTATTTTTTCGCTGGTGGAAAATCTTCAAATAACTTTCCCCGCTCTGGGCGGAGCGAAGGGGAGTGTCAGACTTGTACTGGCTAAAACTCAGCCATGTTCTTTCTATTGACCTTTATGTTCCGGGGCCGCGGTATCTCTTTCGAATAACCCGCATACCCGACAGGCGGTGACCCTGGCAGGCCCCTCTGCTTTGCTGACATCTCTTTGAGCGCGCGTGGAACACAAACGAGGCGTTGACACGGCCTGTCGTCAATAGACGGACGGACGGTGAGCTACCATAGCGGTACTTAATGTAAAGTTTCAACATTAAACTTCTACCTTCAATATCTCCATAACTAAAAGGATATCGTAATGAATGTGTGTGTATTTTTGTCCTCCATGAATCAAATAAATACTTTTTACTTTAACAACGAAGAGAATTAGTACCTTTTGGCTACGTAAAAAATATTTTTAAACGCATTATGTTCTTTGTACTTTATCAGTGTAAAAATACAACGTGTTTTAAATGCCAATATCAGTATCAAAGTACAATATAACTCCAGCAAAAACTTGAACGTACCAGCAACGACGAGAGATGTCCCAATGAAAGAGTCAATAGCTGTAGCGAACCGAGGATTGAAGTCACCGAGTGATTTGGAAGCCAGTCGACAGAGGCAGGTGGCAATACCTTCCACCACAGCACCGTAGATTACTGGCACCTGGAAAATGAATGTTACATAAGCAAACCTGATTTTAAAACTGTTTTTAGAGGAGTCTGGACCTTAGTTTAGAAAACAATAGACAATGTGTTTTAGGGTGTACCATATTATAACCAATACTTTTTTTAGGTTAGGAAATCATGAAATAATCCGTTCGATTTCATTCCATCGGTTCTGGGCGGAACGGAATGGAGTGTCAGACTTTTACTGATTAAAATCCACCCATGTTTCTTCTTTTGCCCTTTATATTCAAGAGCCTCGGTATCTCTTTCAAACATTTCGCAACAATCGTGGGTACGTTCACAAACATTTAAAGTCACATACACAAACAGCCAGACTCGGAACAATATTTGTTCCGTGCGGGGTTCGAAATCGCAACACGCAGCGCGGCAGTCGATCACTCAGCCACTGCGCCAACCATGTCGTCAAAATTATCGTCGTATTGTTCGTCGTGTCGTTGAGCTCCACGCGTTATGAGTCGAGCTACACGATTACTGACAAATGCTCGCACTGACTGGACAGGTTCACTCAATCTGTGTGGTGCTTTCTTAAAAAGACCATTTCAGACACTAATCTGCATATTTCTCATGTAAGTTGACCAAGATTTTGGTCTGGACCTTAAAAGAGACCTCCGAGTTTGTTTCGGCTGTTTCTTCTCAAAGTAGTCGGGTACGAAACACCGGCCTCATTTGTGAAAACTTACTTGCAAAATAAACATCATTTATTATCTAACAAATGAAAGACGATATTCAGAGCATGCTGGATGTCATGGTACTGTAGAGGTTTTATTAGAACAAAAAAAGAAAACTGGCTGTTTGTAATTTTATTGCATTCAAATCTTCATAAGATTTAAAATTAGAATAAAAAAGTAAGACAGCTTCGGCATCGAAGCAAAATTATATTGTTGTGAAAACAAAGAGATTAAAAAGACTTATAGAGCGGACATTTTGAATATTCTCATACAAAAATTTTGACATTTGCGATTCTGACACACGTATATGTTACCTGACAATTTTGTGACACTAGACAGAACGATTTGCTACAAAGTAGTAACAAGTATGTATTGGATTCCAATTTTCTTCGTCTTGTCCCGTCTATCAACCATAAATATTTGAACGTTTTCTAAAGAAAAAAAGTCTTAGTGTGATAATTATGTTTTTCTAAAATTACTGAAAGCATCTTTGCCGAATAAAAAAATATTTTTAGGAATCAAAATAGGTCGGCCCTTGTTTAGATCTTAGAATATAACCAGGGCCAGATTCTAAGCACCACCAATATGTTTTTACACCAGCTAGAAGCTCGTGGCTGAATAATAGCAACCGCTCAGGTCGATCTTTAGGTTAAGTCGAGCTTGCCTAGGTTAGTCAGTGAATGGGTGATCACCGGTTTTAGTCCCGGTTATCATTTGTAGATAGATCTTTGACAGTCATTACAGGTAGTCAGTGTCCCGAAAGTTTGACAACCAGTCTTACCAAGGGGTATCGTATTATCCAGTACTAACTGGGTTGTAGATGTCAGATATGCAATAGTTCTATAATACTGTCATTCAGCTGAATCCGGTTAGACTGGAAGCCGATCCCAACATAGTTGAGAAAAGGCTAGGCAGATGATGATTTTGCTTTATATCTACGTCCGTGTCATTTAGTACGCTGGTCACAACAGGGAATAGTTGAAAACCTTGTCTGAATACGACGTTTTGCTAAAATCTACTTCCTCGGTCACGCTTTGAATTACAAATCTATGCATGTCCCAACATGCCACCACCATCGCTCATTGATCGTCGGCGGCGTGCATTCAGACGCTTTTCAGAAGCTAAACGTAAATGTTAACACAAATATGTAAGTGTACTCGAATAGGTGTATTTTATCCTATTCTACTTCCTACTAATATTATAGTATAAATGCGAAAGTTTGTGAGGATGGATGGATGTATGGACGTTTGTTACTCTTTCACGTCAAAACGGCTGAACGGATCATGATGCAATTTGGCACAGAGGTAGATTATGGTCTGGAATAACACAAAGAATACTTTATTTTTCGATTTAACGCGGGCGAAGCCGCGGGCGCTAGCTAGTATGAAATGGCTTGTGATGACAGGCCGGGGCGACAGCTCGTGAGTGAAAAAATGTCAGCAAAGCAAAGGGGCCTACCAGGGCCACTGTCTGCCGTAGTTGCGGGTTGTTCGAAAGAGATACCGCAGCTCCAAACAAAGGAAAAAAGAAAGCACATGTTTGGGTTTAGTAAAAGGCACATGTTTCAGTAAAAGTCTGACAGTCCCTGCCGCTCCGCCCAGAGCGGGAGAGGTTATATGACGATTTCCAATTTCACGGCACGGTTGGCGCAGCGGCTGAGCGATTGACTGCTGCGCTGCGTGTCGCGGGTTTGATTCCCGCACGGATGATGACCTGCAGATCCTTGTTCCGGGTCTGGGTGTTTGTGTATGTGAGTTTAAATGTTTGTAAAGGCACCCACGATATAGGCGAAATTCCTAGTGTGGGGCAACGCTTAAAAAAAACTACTTCCTCACTTAGCATGCAAACATTCAGCGTTATTACTAAAACAAGGTCATTTTTCTTAACATGTGCCCTGACGAACTCTAAACTGACATTTATTCAAATGCAGTTCTGTCTGGAAAGGGCATTATTATATAGCACCTCATTCTCAAACCAAACGTCATGGGTGACGCAGTTCGATTATTAGTGCATTGAGAGGAATCCTGAATGTGTGTTATTGTTAAATGATGGTTATTTTTCAAGCACTTTTACACGTCATTTAAAAAAAAAAACTACATGTTGCCGGTGTTTCGTACCCGACTACTCTGAGAAGAAACAGTCGAAACAAACTCAGAGGTCATAGTCTCTTTTAAGGTCCAAACAAAAGTCTTGGTCAACTTACATGAGGACTATGCGGATTAGTGTCAGAAATTGTCTTTATAAGAAAGAACCACACAGATTTGAGTGCACTTGTCCATTCAGTGCAAGCATTTGTAAGGTTATAGTAAAGATACAGTATATTACTCATGGAGCTTAACGACACGACGAACAATATCAAAAAAGGACATTTGTTTAGGACGCCTATTATAGTAGGTACTCAAACTGCCAGACAATCGTTAAAAATGGTATAGTAACAACCGGGCACAATTCCAGACACCATGGTTGCTACTGCAATCCCTGAAGGAAAAACCTAATAACACTTTGCTCGACATGAGAATCGTACCTAGGTCCCCATTGGCTCAGCAGTCGCACTTATACCACTAAACCAACGGCAGTCCAGGCTCCCGCAATCACTCAATACAAAAATCCTTTTCTCATTCTAATCTCCTGCTAGTTTAAGCGCTAAACCTTATCTTGGTAATACTGCAGAGGGTTTCGTTCGTAGACAACTTAATCCCCTAATATGAATAGTTAGTTATTCAAGCGAACATCTTGTTGGTGCAATGCGCGGTCGAAATTTCGTACATACGCTCCAAGACGTTAGTTAATCTCTCATTTAATTAACTTAATATGTGTGGGTTTGTTTATTTGAACTTCTACGTGGGTTTAAAATAGTGTTGTGTTTTGTTTGAGTTTTTATTGTATTACTAGCTTTTGCCCGCGGCTTCGTTCGCGTTAATGTCGCCCGCGTAATGATTGAAAAAAAAAGTATCGTTAGTTTTTCCAGACTATAATCTAACTCTGTGCCAAATATCATCAAGATCCAATCAACCGTTTTGAAGTGAAAGAGTAACAAACATCCTTATTTCCATCCTCACAAACATTTGCATAATATTAAGTAAGAATTAGTAGAATTACCCATCTGCAAAAAAAATGCAGCTTATACACAATCGAAGCCCTTCATCACAACTAGATTACGCACCTGTAAATCAGCTTTACAGTCTTCAAATGCCTTGTCCTTATGTGTGTCAGAGATCTCCAAGGCCCAGTACATCTGGATGTACTTGAAGACCAGGATACCACCGGCCAGCTCAGCACAGGTCTTAAGGAAAGCCTTGCGGATGTCACCCTTCCCTGGAAATGGTAGATACAAAATTTTATGACACGATTGGCGCAGTGGCTAAGCAATCGACTGCTGTGCTGTGTGTCGCAGGTTTAAAATTTTGTGTGCAATTTTCTTACATTATTAATTATTAAAAAATAAAATAAAATTATATATTATTAATTTTATTTCATTTTTTTTAGAAATGGAGCTGAGCAGCCCGACTGAGCGATCGACTGCTGTACTGTGTGTCCCGGGTTTAAAATTGCAGTGCATTTTTCTTACCCCTCTCCAGAAAAGGAGCTGAACAGCGAGTGAAACCGATGAGCACTAGCTAGTTACATTATGAAAGTAAAAAGTACCTTCAATAACATCCTCGATGTGTGTATATGGACAAGCAGTAGCGTCTCCCCAGTTGAGTGACCACCAAATAGTCAGCGCGAACAAGAATATCGCGTACGTCCCAACGCCGAAGTTGTCAGCAACTGGAAATAGGTTAAAGTACTTTTAAAAAAACTCCACACAAACAGCCAGACCCGACACAACTGTAGGCCATACAAATATTCGATACGTGCGCGAGACATAAACGACCATATCTTATGACTGCGTAGACTTAGACTGTCGTTTTTTTCACAACTCCAAGGGACCACATATTTGAGTATATGATTTCAATTTAAACCTAGAAAAATCCTCCTTGACTTATTGAACCAAGCCCCGTTACCCGGAGGAAATGCCCGGGTGTCACCATTGTGACGATTGCCCGGAGGACACGGCGGAGCACCGCCGCCGCCGTGCCCTCGTAGAGCCGATCGGCGGCGGCGATCTCTCGCGTCCGGCCCTGGTTCAGTCCATGGTCCGGAGCGAGAGGGAATGGGAGGCGGCCACCTCCTTCTGCGAAGCAGTCATGCCAGCGAAGGAGGTGGCCGGGCGTTTGAGGGAAAGAATCTCAAACCAACCCAGCCGCCGCGGGAGACGCCCCGGGTCCTGGGCGCCGCGAGGCGAATCCCGGCCACCGTAGATGCGGGCCTGTGGACGGTGAGCAATGGGTAGCTCACCGTTCTATTGACGACAGGCCGTGTCAACGGCCCGTTTGTGTTCCACGCGCGCCTCAAAGAGATGTCAGCAAAGTAGAGGGGCCTGCCAGGGCCCCCGTCTGCCGGGGTTGCGGGTTCAAAAATCAAAATCAAAAGTCATTTATTCAAATTAGGCTGATAATCAGCACTTTTTGAACGTCACATTACAAGAGACAATCCCACAAAAACGCCCTGCCCTTCGCCACTTCCTAGTGTTTTAGCTGGGAAGAAGAAGTGGCGGAACAAACTCCCCAGCAACACATCTGTCTGCCAGGTGATAAGAACCAGATTTTATACAATTCCGTTTATCACAAGAAATTATAAAAAAATTAAGAAATTATTCATTCATTGTCACAAAAATTTACCCAAGCCTAAATAATAAATTCTCCAGTCTAACGGGTGTGCCCGCTTACACGTGCAGTGAAGAAGTCACAGGTGATAAACGAGGACCATAGTGCAAAATAATTATTCGAAAGAGATACCGCGGCCCCGGAACATAAAGGGCAATACTGACTTAATAATAATAATAATAATCATTTATTTCGGAAAAGTTCCATATGTCACAATTTAAATTAAAAAAAACAATCATAAAAAATAAAAATAAATAATAATAAGACCACAATAAAATAAATATGAAACGGCAAGACCTTACGAGCCAGGGGAGGTAGCTACTTAACTGCATGCAGTCGTATCCAGCGCCCCAGGATCGGAGAGTCCCACCGGTCAGCCACCGTCCTCAAAATGATATTGGGGCTGTCGCGTACACGGCGCAGTAAGGAGGCGCACCTTTTCCGTATGATTGAGGAAAAACTGTCCACACGCGCGTCCGCAAACATTCCAGACGCGCTACAAAAACGCGGCAGCCCCACCAGCACCCGGAACGCGTTATTATATTGAATACGCAGGTCGCTATATGCCCGCTGCGTAAAGTTCACCCACAGGCTGCACGTGTAAAAAGACTGGCAGAATGCTTTAAAAAGCGTGACCTTGACGTGAGTAGTACACCGTGCAAACCTGCGGGCCAACATATTACACCGGACTGAAAGCGACCCGCGTTCCCGGTCAACATCCAGGTTATCTTTCATGTCCTCTGAGACCCAGTGGCCCAAATACTTAACTTTAGCGGCTCTGTTCAGTGGCGTGCCACATAGCAATATTGGTGGAACAGTAGAATAACTATTACTATCGGCTTTAAAAACCATGTACTCGCTCTTCAGTACATTGTATTTGAGCCCATGAGTCTCAGCATAGGACTCACATATGCCAATCAATCTCTTTAGTGCTCTGATTGAGGGACTCAGCAATTTACACAAATACCGTCTATATGACACCCGATTCCAGTACTGCTCAAAACCCACCCATGTTCCTTCCATTGCCCTTACGAAAGTGAGTTTGTTATATTAGTAAGGATTACAAATATCATGTCATTCTAATTAAAAAACTTACTTATTATAAGTTCAAAGCAGCATCCACATAGCTCAGCTGCAGCTATGGCCTCCTCGAACAGAAGCCTGATGAAAGGCTCCTTGATAACCTTCTGGACAGCCCTCCTGGCACAGTGCGCTAGCAACGACGTGAGGAGGATGAAGAGGGTAGATACCACCAATGGTGCAAAGGTCACTTTGTTTATCTGCAAAACAAAATAGTACACAAATCAATAATAGTAAGAAATGACAGCGGATATTTTTACTAAAGGTTTATTTATGTCCTGTTAAACATTATAAGTTTCTGCATAAATTGGGAACTGTACCAAAATGATTTTATTTGTTTACTAGCTTTTGCCCGCGGCTTCGCTCGCGTTAATTTGGGGGTAACACAGTTCCCCTTTCGTGATTTGCAGGTACTTGCTATCCGTAGTTTTTGCCCTTGGGCCTTATTTATTGTAATAGCAAAGCTAAGTTTTCCCTATTCTTCCCTCTTTCTCCCTCATTAGCCCTTTTATTTAAAAAAGAGCCTATGTCCGTCTCCAGAATCGCAACTATCTTTGTACCAAAATTCATCAAAATCGGTTTAGCCATTAAGGCGTGAAGACGTAACAAACAAAGAAACTCACTTTCGCTTTTATAATATTTGTAAGGATTATATAAGATATTACAATTATCTACCTAGTGGTGTTAAAATATTCAGTAACTTTGAAATACTCTTATTTGTCGAATCAAATTTAATTTAGTTGTCAATAAAGGGTGTAAAAATACCCTTAATGAAACCAAAAACACGTGTTCTCGGCGGCGATCTCTAGCGTCCGGCTCTGGTTCAGTCCATTCTGGTTCGGAGCGAGAGGGAATGGGAAGCGGTCACCTCCTTATGCGAAGCAATCATGCTAGAGACGGAGGTGGCCGGGCGTTTGTCGGAAAGAACCTCAAACCAACCCTGCCGCCGCGGGAGGTGCCCCGGGCGTCGGGCGCCGCGAGACGACTCGCGGCCTCTGTAGATGTGGACGGTGGGTAGTTCTACGCGCGCGTCAAAGAGAAGTCAGCAAAGCTGAGGGACCTGCCAGAGCCAACGCCTACCGGGGTTGCGGGTTGTTCGAAAGAGATACCGCGGCCCCGGAACATAAAGGGCAATAGAAGGAACATGGGTGGGTTTTAGCCAGTACTAGTCTGATACTCCCATCCGCAAAAAGAAGGTACGTCTGTCTTCTAGTTACGGAGAAATCTGGGGCCAAAGTTAAAACTTTCTCAGATGTTTGTAATCCAAGTTTTTAGTGTTCTTTAAATGTTACTGTGCCTACTTTAAATACCTACCTCCTCCGTACTAAACAAATGCATTCATCAGCACAATGTTTGAAGTGCGTAAAATTAAGTTCTACTATAATTTTTCACCCCTTGTGTCCTGTGTTTTCCAACATTTCCAGGCAACATTAAAAAAATTGTTTCCTAATAATTTTACGTATTCTATTAAACATGTGTTATGGATCTTGTTTTCAGAAATAAATGATTTATTATTATTTATATTATGATACAACCTCCTTTTTTATCTCAGTTAAAAACATTTCTAACCGGTCAGTGTCAAGAATTAGTTAATACTGTGCAAACTACCCAGTTACTTAAGGGAATAAACGGGTAGAAACAAGCCGGGCAATATAAATAATGCTTGTAAACGAAGGTGTACGTAACTGAAAACGTAACATCCCCAGAGGGTGCACTGAGAGGGGTATAAACACGGTATAAATAATGTCTGTCTAGGATGAGAAAACAAGGACTAATATTTGTTATGTACCGCTCAAGCTAAGCTAGCTAAAACATTCTGTTCTATGCTTTTGGAGCTGAAATGCTTACAATAATTTATCTGTATCTTATTTACAATATGTAATATTCATCTGCTTGCTTGGATTTATTCTAATATAAGAGGGAGAGTCTTAGTAATAAAGTCCCGTTTTAGCCTTTTCGTACGAAACCCGAAAAATTGCCGAATTGAAAACCTCATACTTTATTTTTCTTACAAATTAAATACACACTCGACGTAACACAATTAACAAAGTCTCAAAAATCTAAACTTACATAAACCAAAGCACGAAAATTCTTAACTAATAAATTACGAAGCACTAAATTATTCAGGGCCTACGCAAAAACTGAAGGCTGAGACCTAGATTAGCTTTCGCTAACGAGCTAAGTTTTTGCGACCTAAAACTAGAAATCTAAAGTGACAATATTCTGAAAGTGACAACAGATGGCAACCATTGCACAGTGTTTTAAGAAGACCATTATTCGGACATTTTTTTTACTTGAAATACTGATAGCCTAGTCATTTGAATGCAAGAATTGGTATTCCCATTCAATGTGCATGTTTATTTTTTTCCATTTTTAGAAATCATTTATTTTTGTACCGAGTATTTAAAAAAAAAATCTCTAAAACTACGTAGGTACTCGATGCAATTATGGTTTTAGAAACATCGACCACGCCTCTTATGTTTGAGGGCACGGTTGGCGCAGTGGTTGAGCGATCGACTGCTGCACTGCGTGTCGCGGGTTCGATTCCCGCACGGAACAAATGTTTGTATGTCCTACAGATAGTTGTTTCGGGTCTGTCTGTTTGTGTATGTGAGTTTAGATGTTTTTAAACGCACCCACGATACAGGAGATATTCCTAGTGTGGGGTAACGTATTTTTAAAAAGAAATAAACATATAATTATATAATTTTCTACTTATTGTTTGGTACTGCAAAAACAACGCCATCTTTCGAGTTATATGTCAACTTATATCGTTAACTCGCTGCTCGATAGATGGCGTTGTTAGGCAAATGCACTTTTCTGAATCGAATTAACTATGGTGTCGTTGCCGATTCGAATATAGTCGGGGCGAGAACACGGAGCTTGAACAACTTGGAGGTGGAGGTGTGGCATTGTATAGGCTAGCGTATACTTCACAGTTTTGCCGCCCTTTTTTATCTTATCACCCTGTGACACTTGTTAGAGGGAAGAAGCTGTTAATAACCATGTGGGCGCAATGTAACCTAATGGATGTCTATTCTATTCTATTTTTATGAAATGGCAAGCAAAACCGATGTTGACTACTCTGTCAATGTCAAACGTGAATCATGGAGTAGCTGGTGTGGGCGAACTAAACATCCGGCCAAGTGCACTGAGGTTCCGTACAAACTTGCGACATAAACGGTCATATCTTTTGACTGCGTAGACTTACAGGGTTAATTTGCACAAGGGACCACAGACTTGAGTATTTGGTTTTAATTTCAATTCGATACCTTCACGCGTTCCCGAGATAAATAGTCTTTAAAGATAGACAGACAGATAGACCACAAAGTGATCTAATAAGGATTCCAAGTTTTTCTTTTCAGTTACGAAAGCCTAAAAAAAAAATACATAGTCAAAAAATTATTGATGGGCTCATTGTAGTATTGAATGATGTCAAATTTCACATCAACATCATCATCATTGTCCTCCCAGATGACAACAACTGTACCTACGCATATTACTCAACGATCAATGATGATCATTCAAAAGTGCCTGTATAATGGTCAAATTCCTGTCGGAATTGCGGGTAGTTCGAAAGAGACATCGCGGCCCCAGAACATAAAGGGCAAAGAACGAACATAGGTGGGTTTTATTCAGTAAAAATCTGACACTCTCCCCTTATATGTTCAAAAGCACTTGGAAGGATCTAAATCATATGACCTAGTGTCCTGTGTGGTCTTCTGTCTTAATGTATTGTTTTGTATTACTTATGCAAATAATAAGAGAAAAAATCATATTAGTAAAAAAAAACAATCGTCTGCTGAAAATAAAAAAAGTAATTTAGAAACGCGACTTAAAAGACGGAAAAGCGAAAACGCTGGCTGTTTTCTCACCTATTCTATTTTTAAATTTTTGAATTCAAAAAAAAAAATTTAGTCCCAACTGGCAAGCCCCGAACAATACGGCTCATGTTTCTACCTCATTCCGAGGTCTGTTCAACACTGGATCGTACGGTAAAATGGATTCCATTGTGAGCTTACGGACCTGCTCTCCGTTTGTGAACCATGATGAAGATCTAACTCTAGGATATACGTGAATGGGCTTGACGACACGGTTGGCGCAGTGGCTAAGCGTTTGATTGCTGTCCTACGCATATTACTCAACGATCAATGATGATCATTCAAAAGTGCCTGTATAATGGTCAAATTCCTGTCGGAATTGCGGGTAGTTCGAAAGAGACATCGCGGCCCCAGAACATAAAGGGCAAAGAACGAACATAGGTGGGTTTTATTCAGTAAAAATCTGACACTCTCCCCCGCTCCGGCCAGAGCGGGGAAAGTTATTTGATAATTTTCCATCAGCAAAACAGTAATTTAAAAAAAATGGTCTAATACCTGTCGGGGTTGCGTGTTGTTGGAAAAAAATATCCCAGTCCCAGAACATAAAGCGCAAAAGAAGAAACATGTCTGGGTTTTAATCAGTAAAAGTCTGACACTGCCCCCAGTTATTTGATGATTTCACATCCACAAAAAATGGTATAATTGAAATAATGAGTTTGAGTTTGAATGTTCAGGTCTTTACGTTTACACCGAACTATCCCTAGGGCGTCAGTATCTATCTGTGATACTGACAAAGTAGTTTCAGTCGTCCTGTGTTGACAAGCTAGTTGAGTGATTGACGAAATGTGGAAGAGAACATATGGGAGCTTATTGCGAACGTAAAGTTGCGGTTGACCTGGATTAGGTTTTCAACTATTTTGGCAACTCCATAACAATTAAATTATTTATTAATTTGGACTGTAAAAAAATCAACCCTCTAAGTCTACCCTCATAGCCGGTTTTAGATCTTAACCAACCCTCTCCTTAAATCTCCTTTTATAAAAATAATAGTCATTATATTTCGGAAATTATACATCCTTATTTTACTAACTGTAACTTAGAAAACTATGTTAGTAAAACATAGTTTAGTTTTCAATTTTTTTTTTGTTTTTATCACAAACAAAATGTGCAAGAACAGTCTTATTTCATTCTACATAATAGAAGGTTATTTGTATTCTTTGAAAAACACAACAAGTGCTTAATTATTTTTTATTGTAATTTATTGTTGTACAAAGTCAAGTTTATTGGAGTTGGTTTATCGATGTTTACTCGTCGGTCGGCTAAACGATTTACGACCATATGTAAACGTAGACATATTTGTTACATTATATAAGTAGGTAGAACTATTACAGAGAAAAAATATACATTTCATTCCGACTGTAGACTGCGGCAAAGCCCAAAAGGAGGGTTATGTCTTTAACCTGTATGTATGTATGTCCGTTTCTTTGTTCCCTAGTAACTTCTAAACGGATGCACTGATTTAGATAAACTTAACATCGTTATAGCCTTGGTAGTGCAAATGTCATCGTACAAAATTTAAAACAATGAAAAATGGTGGATTTTTGGCGCCTTATTATGGAATTATTTTTTTTTACTTAAAATCGATAAGGTGATTACAAAAATATAAACAAATTATATGTTCAAAAGCACTTGGAAGGATCTAAATCATATGACCTAGTGTCCTGTGTGGTCTTCTGTCTTAATGTATTGTTTTGTATTACTTATGCAAATAATAAGAGAAAAAATCATATTAGTAAAAAAAAACAATCGTCTGCTGAAAATAAAAAAAGTAATTTAGAAACGCGACTTAAAAGACGGAAAAGCGAAAACGCTGGCTGTTTTCTCACCTATTCTATTTTTAAATTTTTGAATTCAAAAAAAAAAATTTAGTCCCAACTGGCAAGCCCCGAACAATACGGCTCATGTTTCTACCTCATTCCGAGGTCTGTTCAACACTGGATCGTACGGTAAAATGGATTCCATTGTGAGCTTACGGACCTGCTCTCCGTTTGTGAACCATGATGAAGATCTAACTCTAGGATATACGTGAATGGGCTTGACGACACGGTTGGCGCAGTGGCTAAGCGTTTGATTGCTGTCCTACGCATATTACTCAACGATCAATGATGATCATTCAAAAGTGCCTGTATAATGGTCAAATTCCTGTCGGAATTGCGGGTAGTTCGAAAGAGACATCGCGGCCCCAGAACATAAAGGGCAAAGAACGAACATAGGTGGGTTTTATTCAGTAAAAATCTGACACTCTCCCCCGCTCCGGCCAGAGCGGGGAAAGTTATTTGATAATTTTCCATCAGCAAAACAGTAATTTAAAAAAAATGGTCTAATACCTGTCGGGGTTGCGTGTTGTTGGAAAAAAATATCCCAGTCCCAGAACATAAAGCGCAAAAGAAGAAACATGTCTGGGTTTTAATCAGTAAAAGTCTGACACTGCCCCCAGTTATTTGATGATTTCACATCCACAAAAAATGGTATAATTGAAATAATGAGTTTGAGTTTGAATGTTCAGGTCTTTACGTTTACACCGAACTATCCCTAGGGCGTCAGTATCTATCTGTGATACTGACAAAGTAGTTTCAGTCGTCCTGTGTTGACAAGCTAGTTGAGTGATTGACGAAATGTGGAAGAGAACATATGGGAGCTTATTGCGAACGTAAAGTTGCGGTTGACCTGGATTAGGTTTTCAACTATTTTGGCAACTCCATAACAATTAAATTATTTATTAATTTGGACTGTAAAAAAATCAACCCTCTAAGTCTACCCTCATAGCCGGTTTTAGATCTTAACCAACCCTCTCCTTAAATCTCCTTTTATAAAAATAATAGTCATTATATTTCGGAAATTATACATCCTTATTTTACTAACTGTAACTTAGAAAACTATGTTAGTAAAACATAGTTTAGTTTTCAATTTTTTTTTTGTTTTTATCACAAACAAAATGTGCAAGAACAGTCTTATTTCATTCTACATAATAGAAGGTTATTTGTATTCTTTGAAAAACACAACAAGTGCTTAATTATTTTTTATTGTAATTTATTGTTGTACAAAGTCAAGTTTATTGGAGTTGGTTTATCGATGTTTACTCGTCGGTCGGCTAAACGATTTACGACCATATGTAAACGTAGACATATTTGTTACATTATATAAGTAGGTAGAACTATTACAGAGAAAAAATATACATTTCATTCCGACTGTAGACTGCGGCAAAGCCCAAAAGGAGGGTTATGTCTTTAACCTGTATGTATGTATGTCCGTTTCTTTGTTCCCTAGTAACTTCTAAACGGATGCACTGATTTAGATAAACTTAACATCGTTATAGCCTTGGTAGTGCAAATGTCATCGTACAAAATTTAAAACAATGAAAAATGGTGGATTTTTGGCGCCTTATTATGGAATTATTTTTTTTTACTTAAAATCGATAAGGTGATTACAAAAATATAAACAAATTATATGTTCAAAAGCACTTGGAAGGATCTAAATCATATGACCTAGTGTCCTGTGTGGTCTTCTGTCTTAATGTATTGTTTTGTATTACTTATGCAAATAATAAGAGAAAAAATCATATTAGTAAAAAAAAACAATCGTCTGCTGAAAATAAAAAAAGTAATTTAGAAACGCGACTTAAAAGACGGAAAAGCGAAAACGCTGGCTGTTTTCTCACCTATTCTATTTTTAAATTTTTGAATTCAAAAAAAAAAATTTAGTCCCAACTGGCAAGCCCCGAACAATACGGCTCATGTTTCTACCTCATTCCGAGGTCTGTTCAACACTGGATCGTACGGTAAAATGGATTCCATTGTGAGCTTACGGACCTGCTCTCCGTTTGTGAACCATGATGAAGATCTAACTCTAGGATATACGTGAATGGGCTTGACGACACGGTTGGCGCAGTGGCTAAGCGTTTGATTGCTGTCCTACATGTGGTGGGTTCGATCCCTGCACGGAACAGATATTTGTATGACACAGACCGTATATATAAAAACCGTTTCATTAATTTCATTCAAAATTGCGCGCCAAAAACCCGCTGTCCATGCCATCCTTACTTAATATTATAAAAGCGAAAGTGAGTTTGTTTGTTACGTCTACCAAAATTCATCAAAATCGGTTTAGCCATTTAGGCGTCTAAATGGCTAAACCGATTTTGATGAATTTTGGTACAGCGATAGTTGGGACCTTGGAGACGAACATAGGCTATTTTTTTTTAAGTGAGAAATGAGGGAGATAGAGGGAAGAAAAGGGAAAACTTAGCTTTGCTATTACAATAAATAAGGCGCAAGGGCAAAAGCTTCAGGTAGCAGGTACCTGCAAATCAGGAAAGGAGAACTGTGTTACCCCGTATTTGACGCGAGCGAAGCTGCGGGCAAAAGCTAGTAACTATAGTATAGGACATTTCTCATATTTCTGTCATCGTCTGCTTTGACTTCACCACACTCTATATTACGTCTTTTCGTTTAAAAACTTGTTTTAAAAAAAACGTTACCCCAAGCTAGGAATTTCTCCTGTATCGTTGGTGTGTTTACAAATATTTAAATTCACATATACAAACAGCCAGTCGTTCCACGTATCGTACAATTACACCCACAAACAAATCGAGAAACTACGCTACAGGATCGTAGTAATTATGACTAAAACTCTGAAGTGCAAGTATTCATTCCATATAACTCAAACGGCTTTAAGTTGAACGAACTTGAAGTTGATCCGATTTTAATGCTTTCCGCCAACTTCGCGCAAGTTGTGTTCAGTGTTGCCAAACTAAATGCTTAGTAATTAGTAGAGCTTTGGGGTATTTTCAACGATTTGTTATTCTCGCTAATGTGGTGTTGTTTGGTTACAAAAAATATGCGGAATTTACTATACAAGGTGTCGTTTTGCATTCTCATCAAATTGAAGGAGGTAACTATGCTAAAGATTCGCAACAATAAAATGGCCGCCCAATTCTTTTTTCTTAAATAATTTTATTGAAAACGGTAGGTGCAAAACCACACGCGGAACACAAACGCAAACGTTTATTAGGTGATTTTATTCCTTAAACCACGGCGCTCACGCTTGTCGCACCCTCAGACAAATTTAAATTACCCACTAAAAATCGGCTAAGTGTGGTGTGAGTGGGACTCGTGCACTAAGGGTCCGCGTAGACTGAAAAGGGTTTTTGGCAGCTCCTAGGGATCATAGACTTCAGTATATGGTTTTAATTTCAACTCGATACCCCCACGCGTTTCTGAGATAATGGGTCTGGACAGACAAAAATACGGACAACGAACTGATCCTATAAGGGTTCAGATTTTTCCTTTTGGGGTTCTTCCCTTAAAAGCAGCGTTTAATTGACTAGATTACCATAATTATAATTAGTGGTAACATAAGTTTGATGAGGATGCAAAACTGCACCTTAAACCGGCTTAATTTACTTTGATAATTCCAATTCTTCAGAAAGTTTACAGACTATTTAACATTATGCTACAACAGGAACTGATCGTGGGGAGAAATCACGGGGCACAGCTAGTAAGCTAATAAAATAAAAATACGAATGCCTGATGGACTCCGGATCAAAACATAGGAAAGCCAAACACACAGAGCTAAATCAAGATTGGCAAGCAAACTGTTGCTGATGTATATATATTTTGTATCAACATACACTTGACTTAGTTACTGCCATTGAAATCACCGTAAGAAATAGACAACCTCCTTCTTTTTTTTTTCTAAATATATCTAGGTGAGGTTATTTGATACAAGGATCATATTAAATGTATTCTATAAGAGTTCCGTAGTTCGTACCTAAAAATAAAAAACCGGCCAAGAGCGTGTCGGGCCACGCTCAGTGTAGGGTTCCGTAGTTTCCCGTCCGTCACAATAAGTGTTCCCACTTATGAGTTTAAAGGTGGAGGAGGAAATTATTTTGTACAACTTTTTGTCTTTTTTGTACAAAAACTGTTGTGTCAATCAAGTTCAAAATGATTTTCATAGAAAGTCCTTATAAAGTTCTACTTTTCAGATTTTTTTCATATTTTCTAAACTTATGGTTCAAAAGTTAGAGGGGGGGGGACACATTGTTTTTTACTTTTGGAGTGATTATTTCCGAAATTATAGACATTATCAAAAATGATTTTAGTAAACCCCTATTCATTTTTAAATACCTTTCCAACAATATATCACACATTAGGGTTGAAATTAAAAAAAAAATCACTTCCCACTTTATATATAGGGTGGCTACCCTAATAAAACATTTTTTTCCAATTTTTATTTTACCACTTTGTCGGCGTGATTGATATACATATTGGTACCAAATTTCAGCTTTCTTGTGCTAACGGTCACAGAGATTAAGCGAGGACGGACGGACGGACGGACAGACAGACATGGCGAAACTATAAGGGTTCCTAGTTGACTACGGAACCCTAAAAACGGTACCCTTATTGGATCACTTTATTGTCTGTCTGTCAAGAACCTAGATCTTACGAACGCGTGGAGGTTTTAAAATGGAATTAAAACATTTACTTGAGTTTGTAGTAGCTTGAGGCTATGATGACAGGCCGTGTCGGCGGCGCGTTAGTGTTCCACGCGCACCTCAAAGAGATGTCAGCAAAGCAGAGGGGCCTGCTAGGGCCTTCGCCTGCCGGGGTTGCGGGTTGTTCGAAAGAGATACCGCGGCCCCGGAACGTAAACGGCAATAGAAGGAACATGGGTGGATTTTAGTTAGTATAAGTTTGACACTCCCCCCCCGCTACGCCCAGAGCGGGGGAAGTTATTTGGTGATGTCCCACCCCAAAAAAAAGGCAGCCTTCTCAACGCAGTCTTAAGATATGGCCGTTTATGCCGCAAGTTTGTACGGAAACCTCAGTGCCCGAGTCTAACTCACTTTTCGTCGTTTAAATAAATAAATAAATATCTTGGGACAACTCACACACGGCTATCTGATCCCAAGCTAAGCAGAGCTTGTGTTATCGTAACCAGACAACTGATATACATACTTATATAATTTATAAATACATACATATTATAGATAAATCACACCCAGACACAGAACAAACAATCATGCTCATCACACAAAGTTTGTCCTGGGTGGGAATCGAACCCACGACCTCCGGCTCAGCAGTCAGGGCCACTAACCACTAGACCAACAGGCCCGTTTTATTGGGATTGTTAAAGTTTTATCGCAAATAATTAATGGTTTTATTTTGCTTTCCAGACTAAGTTCATATCAATCAGGATTCATTGTGTGAGTGTCATCTGTTTGTATGTCCTTGTATTTAAATAACGGATATATGCAGATAGTAATCCTGAATAAAATATTCAAAGTATTGGAAAGCTATGCGGTCGAAATGGTACACATTTGATTTCAGGAAAATCGTTTTCGATTTCAAGAAAATCGTATCAACTTTGGACTTGGATCCGTTCAGATTAGAATAATAATGGTAACAATATGCATTGCAGTTTCTTAAAAAACTGAAGGACTTATACAGTATTAAGTGAAAACTTTTTGATCTTTATTTTGTCCATTATATTAACTTTCTTCGGAAAATATAATACATCTTATATATAAAATAAGCTTCTGCCCGCGGCTTCGCTCGCGTTAAATTCGGGGTAACACAGTTCCCCTTTTCTGATTTGCAGGTTGGTTGTTTGTTACATCTTCACGCCTAAATGGCTAAACCGGTTTTGATGAATTTTGGTACAGAGATAGTTGGGACCCTGGAGGCTAATATATAGGCTAATTTAAATCACGTGAATCTCGCTTTCTGGCTGTTTCGAAAAAGCAAAAAGTGCAAACTCAATGAGCGATTTCAGTCTTTGAGTCTAAAATAAATGGATAATTTATTAGGTTTTAGCCTCAAAACTGTCAATATAAGCGTAACCTTAAAATCCACAATATCATCACAAACTAATAAAACAATGACTAGTTGCACAGCACAGTACAAATCACAATATACGATTATTACAAAACATAAACTAGATGCAATGGGCTGGATCTATCAATTGAAGACTTTCGTGTTGTTTGACTCTTTGTGTAAAGGGCTTTTCATACGGAAGCCTCACCAGAGAACTTGCTCAAAGATATTAATGAAAAACTCCGATATGCATATGTTTCTAAATTCTTCTTCCCACAATTTATCTACCTAGCCTTTTCATGAATGCCAGTATTTTACATGGATCGACTACCTATCTAACTTCTTGACCCAGTTTATCATCTGCCTGGACTTTTCCCCAACTATATTGGGGTCGGCTTCCTGTCTTACCGGGTGCAGTTGAGTACCAGTATTTTACTACAACAATAACTACAACTACAGTACTTTCACAAGTTATTATGCCTTGTGTCCGGGACTGTAGCTTCATTTTGTTACTTGAAATTCAATAGTGCCTGTAGTGGTCTAATTGAAATAAATAGTTTGAGTTTACATGGTGCGACTGCCTATCTGACCTCCACAGCCCAGTTGGTAACTGAGTAATACAATAAGACTGGTTGTCAAACTTTCGAGCCACAGACTACCTGTAACGACTGTCAAAGATCTACAAATGACAGCCGGTACCAACGGCTTTACGTGCTCCCCGAGACACGAGGGAAACTCGGTATGTAGTCACATATCACCGTCCACGGACCTAGCCAGGCTAGCATGGCTTAACCTAAAGATCGACTTGAGCATCTGATTTAATCTCGAGCTCGTCCTTTTAAACTATTTATTCCTTATTAAAATATACATAAAACAAAAAACATTTAAAAAATAGTATCCCACTCGTATCGGGAACAGGGTCCAAGCTACCGGCGCGGCGGTCAGGGCTCCAGAGAAAGCAACCTTCTAACAATACGAGCCGTGTCCAAGAGTACCACTTTCTGTATCAAGCCCTTAATCTTATTATAAGTCAGCTTTGTCCCAATGTAGAGCAAAAGCCTCTCTTATTTTCTCCACTCTCTCTCTACTGCTGTTTCAGTTGTGCTTATTATCTATGAATACAGCGTCGACCGCAGTGACAACCCCAAACTACTCTCTATGAAACTTGACGCTGCTCCAGCGCTAAGCTCGACGCTGTATTCTTATTGAATAGAACGACAGCTGAGTCCTTTGAGTAGGATTCCATCTTATGACAACATCTTCTTCTAGGTAGCTATGTATTTTTGTTAAGAAAAACTACAGTTTATTTGAACCTAATATTGACAGGCCTAATAGCCGAATACGCCACAAAGACAGACTTCGGCTGCCACCAATAAAATTGCAACTATTTAAGAAAAATGTATACTGTATGTCAATTATCATTTACAACCATTTACCAAATAATTTACAAGAGCTACCACTGAGAATTAAAAAAAAAATGCTTTTCAATATGTTACTAATAAAGAGATATTATACCGTTAAGGACTATTTAGAAGATAAGTCAATACCAGATGTAATTTGCAATATAGACTGACTAGCTTTTGCCCGCGGCTTCGGTCGCGTTAAATTCGGTAGCGCCTTATTGATTTGTAATAGCAACGCTAAGTTTTCCCGTTTCTTCCCTCTTTCTCCCTCATAACCCACTCTTTTAAAAAATAATAATAGCCTATGTCCGTCTCCTGGTTCCCAACTATCTCTGTACCAAAATTCATCAAAATCGGTTTAGCCATTAAAGCGTGAAGAGGTAACAAACAAACAAACAAACTCACTTTCGCTTTTATAATATTAGTAAGGATTAAATTGACATACCGACTGTTAAGACATTTATTTGCACGTCATATTATGGCAGGATATGCTGAAACTAATTTACTGTAACACCTTATATACCATATTCTAGCAAATAAATACTTTTAATTTGTTTTGATTTGATTTAGGCCTGCCGCGTTGCCGATTCGTGTTATTCGGAATCGGAAGCCAATCCAAAGCTATTTTCGCCGTTGCGGGTTGTTCGAAAGTGCTACCGCGGCCCCGGAACGTAAACGACAATGGAAGGAACATGGATGGGTTTTAGTCAGTACAAGTCTGACACTCCCCCGCTCCGCTCAGAGCGGGGGATATTTTTGATAATTTCCCATCAGCAAAAAAAAGGTATTTTCGCCCAATTCTGATTCGTAATTGCACGGCCCCGATTTTTTTTAACCGGTCTCCAGGTTTTTTACCTGTGGTTGAAACCCGGTAGGTGGCGCTGTTGTTGAAATCTAGAAAAGGACAGAGCGCCTGTCTGTCCTGACGGGTCACTTAGTATCATATAACAGGTTATCAAACCCTAGTGAAGATAATTCGATTGAGAACAATGACTGTCTTGCTCCAGTAAGTGTAGTATTAACCCTCGGTTAATAAAACTTTACGAGTTCGATCAGATAAGGAAAACGCTTACAAGATTTGTAGATCGAAAGAATTTCTCACCATTCCATCCAAACCCACATTTTGCCACATTAAGTTCTAATACCACAAGTCAAAATCCGGGGTGCTACTGCGAAATTCCTGGTATAAAAACCGAATAACACTTTGCCCAGGACCTCATATTTAATAGTCTGAGAACATCAAGGAAGCATTTTTATGTAAATGTTGGTCTGTGCTGTCGTATGCACATGTAGATCCCGGCGCTCATTTATAGATGTTGGTCCTAGCACGATAAATATGTTGTTGCTTTAGTGGGTTTGGGGATGACTGTGTGGTTCAGCTGCACAGGCAGTCCCAAAACAAGAAGACAAGAAACATCTCATCATCATTCTGCTACACTTACCCAAGTTATTTGGGATCGGCGCAGCATATCTTCCACTTGCACAGTCTTCTAGTATTCGTCATTTCATCGGAGACCTCCTTTCTTGCATCCTTCTTATTCCTTCAAACAGTCCATCCATCGTTTCTTTGACGTTCCTCAAATTCATTCTCCCAACATTTCCTCATTCCTTCGCAGACAAAAACATCTATTTCGATATTTTATTGATTGCTTAAAGAAGCTAGGATATCTGTATATTTGTCTCCTACACCGCACGGCTCATGTTTGCATTCAGTTTGACTGCACAGGCAACGCTACGCATACATATACCTATTGCCCATGGCCGTCTTTACAATTTAATTTCTGAACATCTTAATACAAAAAAATAGAAGCGTGTCACGCCAGTCACACGAAAGAAACAATAAACACACGTACATCTTTTAATTTAAGACTTCCCCGAGGTAAAGCACGAGGCCTAACGAGCATTACCTACGTACCAGCTATTAACGTTGTGATTTGATATCAGCAACTTATTTTGTTTATGGTCATACAGTTCTTCGGCGTTCCGGTTGTTTGCGTTTGAAGGCCTCTTGGCCTTAGCACGAGCGCGGCGATAAAATATCCTACTAATTGTTTGTGAGGCTGGATGGATGGATGTATGGATGTTTGTTAATCTTTCACGTCAAAACAGCTCAACGAATTATAGAGTGTAGAGTTAGAAACATCATACGGCCTGTTAGCTTTTTATGGCTAAAGCTCAGCGACAAAAAAGGTTATGTAACAAAAAAAATTAACCGACTTCCGGAAGTACCTATAGTTATTTAGGTTTTTATTTTGGAAGTTTTTACAAATCAAACATCGTTTCTGTTTGTTAAAAACAACAACTCAAAATGATAGTACTGGCTGCGAGTACTTGCACAAGATAGACTGCTGATTTACAATGCGTCGGGTCAGTCAAATAGGTCACATGTAATTAATTAATGGGCGAGTCAACATGTCGCAATATTGATACATTGTATAGAATTTTTACTTATTTTATAACAAAACATACATTACGTCCGTATTTTTTTAAAGAACTTCTTCGGCTCTGGATGCACCGAAAGGGAATGTCAGACTTGTACTGCTTAAAACCCATCCATGTTCCTTCTGTTACCCTTTGTGTTCCGAGACCGCGGTCTTTCATACAACCAGCAACCTCGGTAGGCAAAGGCCCTGAGAAGCTCCTCATCATCATCATTTTCCTGCCCTTGTCCCATTCTATTAGGGGTCGGCACAACACGTTTTCTTCTTCCTTTCTCCCCTTTCAGACGTCACGGCATCATTTACTCCTTTCTCCTTCATATTATTCCTTACACAATCCATCCTTTTTTCTTTGGCCTTCTTTTTGCTCTCCGTCCATCAACATTCAGATCCAACACTCTTTTAGTCACATGTGCTTCGTCCCTCCACATTACATGTCCATACCAAGACAAGGCCTCTCTGATTTACTAATATCTCTTTAAGGCGTGCGTGGGTATTGCACGCGCCATCGACACTGACTGTCGTCACAAGACGGACGGACGGTGAGCTACCCATTGCTCATCATCCACAGATCTGCGTATACGGTAGACGGGATTCGTCTCACGGTTCCCAACAGCTGGAGCGTCTCCCAAATCGGATAGGTTAGTTTGAGGTTCTCTCCCTCAAACATCCAGCCATCTACCACATAAATGTTTCGCAGAACGAGGTGACCACTTTCCATGGACTTCCCATGCCCTCTCGCTCCGGACCAAGGACTGAACCAGGGCCGGATGCGAGAGGTCGCTGCCGCCGATCGCATCTATGAGGCCTAGCGGTGCTCCACCCAAGCGGGACAGACCACAACCGTGTCCACCGAGTCACAGTGGTGACACCCGGGCGTTTCTTTCCGCTCGATTATGTGCAGGAAAGGTTAAGGCTGAGGCGTACCTAATTTATAATACACACCCATTTCGTCAGATATATTTTAGTCTCATGGGATAGAAGACGATATTCGAAATACTTAAATTATCTTACATATTTCTAACTTATAAAAAACCTAGTCGAATTATTGTTATTTATTACAATTGCCGGATTAAACTAAACAAAATAACACGATACAAAAAAATTATTACAGCTGCATAAAAAGAAGAAAAGTTTATCGGTAGTCCCTTCACAGTAATTTTACCTTTAATAGCTCCCAGCCAACATCAACCTTAATGTTATAATAATAAAGATCAGTATGGTTTTGACAGCTAATAAAATTAAGAAAGTACTGTACAGTTGGAGTTGAGTTCAAGAAGTGTGTGACAGACAAACATAACTATTTACCTACACCGACCTACGTCAGAAATTCTTATGAACTTTCAAAGCGGATCTTCTAAAATTAACACAGAGTTAATTTTAGGGAGCTCTACTTTTTAGTTTTGTCACAATCATCTCAGAAATCTTCACAACTTTTATAATTTACTTCGCAAATATTATAAATAAAATAACTAACCTTCACGACCACTTTAAGAAAAATCCCCAAAACGTCAATAGTGAACTTCATTTTGGCTTCTTCAGAGATAACCACACGATTATTTCACTTATTTCTCACTTTTCAAACTGAAACATCAATACGAAAGCCAATTAGAACACATTCACAAGACAACTGTTACGCGAGCATTTTATTAACTTTGCTTCAAAAACGACCGAATTTCAAGTACATCTATTTTGCTAGACAACCCAAGCTTACCATTTTATAAAAAAAAAATAACCGAAATATTATCGTTGCACAAAAATCATTTAAAAATATGTGTGTCGGTTTAAGTCGGGTTCGTCGGAAAAATATAATATGTACTACGTTTGGTTTTTATTGTGTGGACGTTTAGTGTGCGCACACGCATCGTGCGAGGCCAGACGAAGGCGTTCTTAATATAGAAGCGAACGAAATCGGACTAGAGATCCGATCACCCAGGGATTTAGTTTTATACGCTCAGTTGTAGGATAAAAAAGAATTAAAAATACGAGCAAAGCTTGTGGAACACGTGTTGGACTTTACTGTGAGTTGTCAAGTATAATAATGACGATAAAATTATAGTTTCCTCAGTGTTCCCGGTCCGGGAGACATGCGGTTACATAGAGTAGAAAATTAAACAGACTAGAATTTTAAGAGAGGAACTTCGTGAGGATTATCCCTTGGCGTGGTGTTTGCTTCAATCTACTGGGATTAAAAATATCCTGTGTTAATCTAGGTTACTAACTATCAGTGTGCCGAATTTCATTACAAACTTTCGCATTTATAATTTTACTAGCTTCCGCCCGCGACTTCGTCCGCGTGGTATAGTTACTTAGGGCTAACGCTAGCATTAAACCGCGTGATGATCGAAAAAAAAAATCTTTCTCTCCCCTGTTCTTCCCCCTTTCTCCCCTTATCTCACTTTTTTTAAATTAACCTAAGTCCGTCTTCGGGGTCCCAACTATCTCTGTACCAAAATTCATCAAAATCGGTTTGGCCATTTAGGCGTGAGGACGTAACAAACAAACTTACTTTCGCTTTTATAATATTACTAGCTTTCGCTCGCGGCTTCGCCCGCGTTAAATTCGGGATAAGACAGTTCCCCTTTCCTGATTTGCTGGTACCTGCATTTGTACACCTGTAGTTCTTGCCCTAGCACCTTATTTATTGCAATAGCAATGCTAAGTTTTCCCTTTTCTTCCCCCTTTCTTCCCTTATCTCACTTTTTTTTAATTAGCCTATGTCCGTGTCTGGGGTCCCAACTATCTCTGTACCAAAATTCTTCAAAATCGGTTTGGCTATTTAGGCGTGAAGACGTAACCAACAAACAAACTCACTTTCGCTTTTATAATATTAGTAAGGATATGTAGGATTTCGCTTTTATGATTTTTTGGGTTTTTCGATCTAAGGTTGATAAATACTTTCTGGCAAAAATTGACGAAAAACTTTTACTATCTGGCCTGCTTTCTTTTACAAAACATGATCTTCTAGACAATCATGTGTACTGAATGAGAAAGAGTCTGAAGCGGTAATGGGTTGCATTAAACAAGCAAATACAAAAGCTTACGGAAAGGAAGAAGTATATTGTCCAACAGTTCACAGTAGATATACACACAGGACACAGATAGTTAGATAGAAGGCGAGATGAAGGGCACAGAAAGAAAGCGATAGGCACAGTTATTGTTTTAGCACTATACAGCGTGGCCAAATAATAGCAGCCGCTCAGGTCGATCTTTAGGTTAAGCCGCGCTAGCCTAGGTTGGTCTGTGAATGGGTGACCACCCGTTACATACCAAGTTTCCTCGGTGCCTCGGAAAGCACCTTAAGCTGTTTTACAGATAGTCAGCGTCCCGAAAGTCTGACAACCAGTCTTATCAAGGGGTATCGTATTACCCAGTATTAACTGGGTTATGGAGGTCAGATAGGCAGTTGCTCCATGTAAAACACTGGTATTTAGCTGCATCCGGTAAGACTGAAAGCTGACCCCAACATAGATGGGAAAGGACTAGGCAGATGACAGCACATCTAGGTACAGCCCTTAAAGCAATAGATACAAGTTCTTAACGCGGCATTACCTAACGTTCACCGGTGGGAGTTGTGCTTGCGACAAGTGCGATTACTCCACTCCAGTAAAGCGTGTGAGTTAGCAACGTTAAGTAAACACACGTCGATTAAAACACCAATTCGTTGTGAATGAGAGGACATGGTTGGCCTTGTAGATTCTTAGACGCTTATTAACTTTTGTTAACGTATTATTTACGTTTTGTAAAGTAAGTAATGACTTATTTGTAGGGCCTACGCTGTCCTCTCATACTTAAGTACTAACGCTGTAACAACAACATTGTAAAACCAAATGATTTTAAAAGAGTAACCATGGAGTTTCTTGCCGGTTCTTCTCCATAGGAAACGACCAACCCGAACCGACGACCTTTTCTCGACGTTTTATAAGTGCCCATGTAGGCCTATGTGAAATAAAAAGATTTTGAATAGAAATTGACTTTTTTTAACGTAATCTAACTGAAATATTATTTTGAAGTAGATCATCGTTATCTGCCTAGTCTTTGCCCTACTATATTAAGGTCAGTATCCAGTCTAACCGAAAGTAGAAAGTGGGTAAGAGACTTAAATAAAATTCACGATATTTATAACTAGCTGGCTCACGCGGCTTCGCCCGGGTGATATCGATAAAAAAGTATTCTATGTGTTATTCCAGACTATTATCTACCTTCATGCCAAATTTCATCAAGATCCGTTCAGCCGTTTTGACGTGAAAGAGTAACAAACATCCATACATCCATCCATCTATTCTCACAAGCATTCGCATTTATTATATTACATATAGTAGAAAGTAGGATAGCTGGCTCCCGCGGCTTCGACCGGGTGATATCGAAAAAAAAAGTATCCTATGTGTTATTCCAGACTATTATCTACCTTCATGCCAAATTTCATCAACATCCGTTCAGCCGTTTTGACGTGAAAGAGTAACAAACATCCATCCTACATCCATCCATCCTCACAAGCATTCGCTTTTATAATATTAAGTAGGAAGTAGGTTAGCGTTGAATGACTACTCTGTTTTCGGCATAATCTTTGGCTCCCCGTTGGTAAAACTACTAACGCCATAACTGATATTCATTACACGGCCGTCTGAATCCGATGATGTTCGTAATAATATTTGTGCCTATAGGTATATGTACTCTACGCATCAGTCAACGATCTCAATACAATAGGTAGATAAATAGTTTATTTCTGTACATGTTTCTGTCTCTGTGTGTATCATCACGCTTTTAATTTATGAAGGGTAAGGTAGAAGTGTACCCAATAGTACACTTACATTGTGAGTCATGTTTAAGTCCTATGTAATAGTGGATGAGCTTACAAATTGTGACTCCGGACTGCTTAAATTTTTTTTTAATGAAAATCCCTTAAGTTAAGGACCTCTAGCTCGCACTTTCATTATCATAATCATTATCTTGCCTTCATTCCAAACTAGCTGGCGCCTGAGGATTCGCCTGCATGATGATCGAAAAAAAAGTATTCTATGTGTTATTCCAGATTATAATCTACCTCTTTGCCAAATTTCATCAAGATCCGTTCAGCCGTTTTGACGTGAAAGAGTAAAAAACATACATCCTGACAAACGTTTTTTTTTCAAGTTAGGCTATTTCCGTCTCTAGAGTCCTAACTATCTCCGTACCAAAATTCATCAAAATCGGTTCGGCCATTTAGGCGTGAAGACGTAACAAAGAAACAAACTCACTTTCGCTTTTATAATATTAGTAAGAATTAGTTTTAAGACATTTTGCTGCGCCCTACATGTACTCACTAGTTTTAAGCCTAGCGTGTTGTACTTGTACATTGTACATTAAATAAAAAAATGGCCAAGACTGAAAAGTACAATTCCTACACGGTTAGAATGTATTACCTATATGTTTATGAGGGTACAGATTGGTGTACTAAATATGTGGAAACACAAACTTTACACAACAGAAACTTTAAAATATCGACAATGATGAAATAACTGGGCGAATGCAAGTCGGACTCTTGCACCAAGGGTTCCGTACAAACTTGAGACATAAACGGCCATATCTTTTATCTGCGTCGACTTAGAGCGTTATTTTTTTCACAGCACAAAAGGACCACAGACTTGAGTATATAGTATATAGTTTTATTTCAACTCGATACCTCTACGCGTTGGCGAGATAAAGGGTCTTGATAGATATACAGACAGACCGAGGGTTCCATACAAACTGAGTATACAGGGTTATTTATTTGTAAAACACTGGCAACGTCTCAGGACCATGTTACTAACATCATAATCAACAACTTTTGTTCTATGACATTTAAACATTTATCATATTTTAGTTCATCAGATTTTCATACAAAAATAAAAATATTGAAATTGAACGCTCTAAATGTTACGAAATCTATAAATAAAAATAGTTTATTTGCACCTTCAAAAAAACACAAATACAATTTACAAAACAAGTACATATTCCAAAAGGTAAGGTAAATAATGTTGAATATTAGAGTTGCAGCCAAAGTAGGAGCTCGTGGCTAAATAATAGTAGCCGCTCGGGTCGATCTTTAGGTTAAGCCGCGCTTGCCTAGGTTGGTCTGTGGATGGGTGACCACCCGTTACATACCGAGTTTCCTCCGTGCCTGGGAAAGCACGTTAAGCCGTTGGTCCCGGCTGTCATTTGTAGATCTTTGACAGTCGTTACAGGTAGTCAGTGTCCCGAAAGTCTGACAACCAGTCTTGCCAAGGGGTATCGTATTACCCAGTACTAACTGGGTTGTGGAGGTCAGATAGGCAGTCGCTCCATGTAAAATACTGATATTCAGCTGCATCCGGTTAGACTTGAAGCCGACCCCAACATAGTTGGGAAAAGGCTAGGCAGATGATGATTAGAGTTGCAGCCAATATCTAAGCTAAGATAACTTAATATCTTGTAATTATAGGTATCAGCGCCCACCCTCGTTGAAATTATTATAATTTAGGATATTAGGTGCAAAACAATAGTAATAATTAACAAAGAAAGAGTATAAAATGCGAACTATGCGAAGCAAACGTACCTACAAGCGGCGGTGTAGGTATGTAGGTACAGCAAAATACGGAGTTGAAATGTGTTAGATAGGACAACGAAATCTTGAAGATTTGTGTTTGGTAAATGTATAAAATTTTGTAAAAAATCATAGAACAAAAGTTGTTGTTAATGATGATTGTAATACAGTCCTGCAAGGTTGTCGGTGTTTTACAAATAACCCTGTATAGTTTTATTTGATACCCCTACGCGTTGGCGAGATAAAGGGTCTTGATAGACAGACAGACGGACAACAAAGTGATCCTATAAGGGTTCCGTTTTTTCCCTTTTGAGGCACGAAACCCTAAAAATAAAAAAAACAACAAAAAATCCCTAGGGTATTATGAGAAATTGTTACAAAAATGTCGCATGAAATAAAGTTTCCTTTTAGCTAAAATGTCAATATAAAGTAAGTACGCAAACCGTATGTTTGCGCTTAATCCTTTCAGAGCGGTTGGTGTTTGTAACCTCTGTATGTGTTAGTGGATTAGGTCAATAAGCTTGCACTTTCTTGAAAAATAGTTGGTATGTACCGAAGTTGGATCTTTCATTTTATTAGATAACATTGTCTATTTCATTTAATTTTTATTTAGTTTAGCTAATACTAGTTTAAGGTTTAAAGATCTTTATTCTTAATAAAAACACTTGAGAACAATAATTATTACTTAAATACTAAATGGGGTTCGACAATATCTGTTAAAAACTAATTAAAACTAACTGAAACTTCACCACTCAACGCATTCATTTCCGGTTTGCGATTAAGTACAGGCTAAGCTGGGTTTTGAATGCATTGAATGAGTGAAGGTTTCTTATGCGTGAGGGTATTTTATTGTATAGCTGTGCTCCTTCAAATTTTAGCATTTTTTTGCCATAGTTAGTCCAGGTTTTTCGTAAAACTAATAAACTTGCTCGTCGTGAGTTTCGTTGACTAATTTGTCTATAATGGGTAGGTAAGTATGATACTTGTGTGAATGTTTTTGTTTAGAACTTTTTTTTATAAAGAAATAGTGTTATAAATATATAGTTAACTAGCGTTTGCCCGCGGCTTCGCTCGCGTTAAATTCGGGGTAACACAGTTCCCCTTGCGCCTTATTGATTTGTAATAGCAACGCTAACTTTTCCCTTTTCTTCCCTCTTTCTCCCTCACATCCCACTTTTTTTAAATAAAAATTAGCCTATGTCCGTCTCCTGGTTCCCAACTATCTCTGTACCAAAATTCATCAAAATCGGTGTAGCCATTAAAGCGTGAAGAGGTAACAAACAAACAAACAAACAAACTCACTTTCACTTTTATAATATTAGTAAGGATAAGGATACTAGAGATGGGATAATCGGATGCATAATTTACCTAAAGTTATTTTTTGGCTAACATAATATAGAGGCGGATGTTAGAATATTTTTATTCAAAACAAACTTTTGCCCACGGCTTCGCTCGCGTTAAATTCGGGGTAACACAATTCGCCTTTCCTGATTTGCAGGTACCTGCCACCTGCAGTTTTTGCCCTTGCGCCTTATTTATTTGTAATAGCAAAGCGAAGTTTTCCTTTTTCTTCCCTCTTTCTCCCTCATATCCGACTTTAAAAAAAAATGCCTATGTCCGTCTCCTGGGTCCTAACTATCTCTGTACCAAAATTCATCAAAATCGGTTTGGCCATTTAGGCGTGAAGACGTAACAAACAAACAAACTCACTTTCGTTTTTTTAAAATTAGTAAGAATTAAATCTCGGGATTCTGGGATTGTTTAACTAGACGTATATGTCGTATGTTTGACTTAAACATCCTGGCGAAATGTGGGTCAACATCTCTGCCTAGCCCTTCGCGGATTACAGGCTAGTTAACGTTATATTTACTACTAACCGCGCCCCGCGGTTTCACTCATGTGATGATAGAATATACAAATATCTTTTTGAATTGTAGCCTATGTGTTATTTTGATGTATAAGCTATATTATTGTAAAGTTTCATTAAAATTCATTCAGTGGTCTTTGCGTGAAAGAATAACAAACATCCATACATCCATCCATCCATACAAACTTTCGCGTTTTTTTTTAAAAAAAACAATGGTTCCACTAGAAATTTCTCCTGTATCGTGGGTGCGTGTACAAACACTTAAAGTCACATACACAAACAGCCAGACCCGAAACAACTATCTGTAGGCCATACAAATATATGTTCCGTGCGGAGATCGAACCCGCGACACGCATCGCAGCAGTCGATCGTTCAGCCACTGCGCTAACCGTGTCGTTTATAATATTAAGTAGGATTCTGTAAGTCAGTGTTCACTAAGACCACTGTCCACCGTTATCTAGCTTTAGTATGTAGTAGTGCCTGAGGTCAAGGAAACTATTTGGCTCTATGTGAGAAGCGCTCAGCTTAATGGCGCCCAAGGGACCAAACAGTATAAGTTGTATTAAACTTTACCAGATCCTATTAGTTGCTGGAGAGATTCTTGGAGCAGAAGTGGTTTTCTTATCTATATTAGAAATGTGTGGTCAATCTTTGACACTACACTGCTTAAATTTGAAAGGGCCATAGATCAAAATAATCAAACATTATTTTTTTACACGACTGCCCCAAAAAAGGAGTGAGAACAAAAAAATTCATCGCAGTCGGGGGACTTTTTATACAAGAAAGTATTCTACAGATTGGTCCCCCGACCTCGATGAAAATTTTTATTTCGTTTCCCTTTCATCTTTGTTCCTAGCACGTTCCATCGGCAAATGTTAAACTAACATCTTGTTTTTTTTCTTTTTAGTTCATATTTTTGACATAGCAGTCGTGATTTTTAACTTTTAAATTATTAATTTTTATTTACAAACATCGCATCAATTTTCTTTATATTTTTTATATGTAAAAAAGACACCTAGTATACTCGCATTATAAATGGTCCAAACAGATTGCTGTCCTTTTTGCAGTTCCACACTTTGTTTGGCCAACTAATATTTTGGTAGGCTTCTGCACAAAAATATCTTTTCGAAACGTAGCTCTTTCGAATTTAAGCAGCAACTTGTAAAGTATAGTCAGTTGCCGGAAAATCTGACAACCAGTTGTACCAAGGGGTATCGTGTTAGCCAGTAGGTGCTAACTAGCCTGTGGATGTCAGATAGGCCGTCGCTCCATGTAAAATACTGGTAGTCGGCTGCATCCGGTAAGATTGAAAGCCGACCCCAACAAAGTTGGGAAAGAGCTAAGCAGATGATGATTAATTGTGAATGTGAGGACCGTTTGGGTCATTTTTTTTTTGTTTAATTTTTTTTGTCTTTGGTTTTATCGATTATTTGCCAGTATGGGTAGGTAAGCTATACGCGATCTACACAAATGTCCTTACTTAGGTATTGTTCGTCGTGTCGTTGAGCTCCTTGAGTTACGAAACTACTCGATAAATGACAAATGCTTGCACTGACTGGACAGGTGTACTCAAATCTGTATGTTTTTATTCTTAAAAGATCATCTCATGAGCTCTCATGGACTCATGAGTTTGTTTCAGCTTTTTCTTCGCAGAGTATTCGGGTAAGAAACCTGGCATAACATTGTTTTAAAAAAAGTGTTTTTAAAAACCCATTTGCAAAATAACATAGGCACCTTATCATTATCATTTTGTCAAAAAAGCTATCATGATACGAAAAGTTATGGTGGGTTGTATAACCAATACTTACCTACGCAATATTTATTTTTAGTTAATATTTATTTTTAGTTAATATTTATTTTTAGTTAATATTTATTTTTAGTTAATATTTATTTTTAGTTAATATTTATTTTTAGTTAATATTTATTTTTAGTTAATATTTATTTTTAGTTAATATTTAGTTTACTAGCTTTCGCCAGCGACTTCGTTCACGTAGCATAGTTACTTTGGGCTTACGCTAACTTTAAACGCGTGATGATCGAAAAAAAAAAATCTTTTTCTCCCCTTTTGTTCCCTCTTTCTCCCCCTTTCATCTCATTTTTTTAAAGTGATAATGATAACCTATGTCCGTCTCCAAGGTCCCAACTATCTCTGTACCAAAATTCATCAAAATCGGTTAAGCTATTTAGGCGTGAAGACGTAACAAACATACTCACTTTCGCTTTTATAATATTAACTAGCTTTTGCCCGCGACTTCGCTCGCGTTAAATTCGGTATAACACAGTACCTGCTACCTGCAGTTTTTGCTCTTGCGCCTTATTGATTTGTAATAGCAACGCTAAGTTTTCCCTTTTCTTCCCTCGTTCTCCCTCATATCCCACTTTTTTTTAATAAAAAGCCTATGTCCGTCTCCTGGTTCCTAACTATCTCTGTACCAAAATTCATCAAAATCGGTTAAGCTATTTAGACGTGAAGACGTAACAAAGAAACAAACTCACTTTCGCTTTTATAATATTAATAACGATTTGACATAAATATGGGTATAAACAGTATGGGGACCACATATATGCAATAAATTATACGACATACTTGTTATCGCCTTTTCTGACGCTATGCAAAAAATTAACGATATCGGTCCAGTAATTAGGTCAAAAAGTAGAGTTCTAATTTTGAACAAATTTAAACACTCTGTAGAATTGTATCACTAGGTCAAAGTTTCAACGAACTTGAATCCTCTAACATTGAAAAGCGACGTTGCCACGCAGTGCAAAACTACGAACTATCACCACACGCTGTTACGTACCTATTCTAGTTATTTGCCTAAATGTAATATTTGGTACACCTAAACGACAGGCTGGAATTTAATGTAACAAATTTTAATTCATTGTTCGAGTGCGCAAACTAAGCGTGTAAAAGGCCGCGGCCGCGGACCGCGCTTCCCGACTCCCACATTTATTTCGCTGCTATATGGATTTTAATTTTTTAATACTGTGACGGTGCGGCTCACTACCTCTTTCTCACAGACAGAATACCAGTACAGACTGATTTTTAAATTTAATGTTAATATTGTTTTTTTCTGTATACTAGTACTTCGAATTTCCTTTTGAACAACGTCCCTGATCTGCCACGGTCGAAACTTTGTTTTGCAATTTACACTAACACAATTTATCAATGGGACGCGCCTGCATTTCCTGCAGGTGTACGTCGGTAGCGGTGTCTTTTGGCGGCTTCCTCACTAGGCACGCGGCTTTCTTCAAAGGGCTGTCGGCGCCGGCGCGGCTCGTGGCAGGCCGGCGGGGTGGGAGGGAGCGCGGGGTGCGCTCGCGCCAAGTAGGGAAGGGCACCTGTTATTGACTATTAATAATGATCGATAAAAAGCTGTTTAGCTTTAAATACTTTAGGTGGTGTTTTTAGAATTATCGTGCTGTTATGATAATTCTAAAAAACACTGTGCCGTAAATATTTAAAGCTAAAACAAGCTAATTTTAAGTGTGTCCTTATTAAATATTATTAAATAGATTTAGAGATCAAAATAAATAAAGTAAACAACAATAATTTATGAATTGCTTTTACCTATTAAAAAATCGTACCTACGAGCTTATTATTAGTTACTGAATTAAATTTCTATTGTTACCGATCGGCTCCCGGGCGATCGACAGAACCGTTTGATACTCAGGAACTCACAAAACGTTAGTTTCGTTTTTTATTGTTAATAATTTGTTAATTATTAAAAATATTAAAACATTCGAATTACACAAAGATCTTGTATTCTAATGCCTTGTTTAGGTAGTAGGTTAATAAGTGTAAAAATTTATCGATAAGCGATATACGATAATTACGCCGTCCGCCCTACATTACTTAAAACTTTTATTTTTTTCGCTATTTTGGATTTCGGAAGTTCCGTTCCGCTTTGTCAGTCACCGCTGGTCTTCCGGGATAGTGTGTGCCTTTCGCATAGATTTCGTAGACCTACTTGAGCGCATTGCTTCAAAACGCGATTTTAGACAATTACCTAAGTACTTAGTTTAATATTGTTTACAGTGAAATGGACACTTATTAGTTTATTATTAGTACTTGACTTTGTGTGTGTGTAAATTGTGTTTTTAAGTTTTATGTTGTGTGTTATTTTTTACGGTGAAATTGACACTTGACTTTTGTGTACGCGTGTTTTTTGTAACAAAATTCCAAGACAACAGCATTTTTACAGTGCTGCAGATTACACAGACATTGTGTTATTGTATGGCGAATGCAGGCAAAATGCAGCCTTAACTATACGTACCTATCTGTTTCTATTCTTTTTGGAACTAATGAGCAATATTTAATTTATTTAGTTCAGTTCGCGAAATAAACATGTGGCGGTAAAAATTAACTTAGTGAATTTAATTTTCGTCGCACATTGTCAAACGAATCAAAGTGGCGAGCCGACATGCGTTGTTGCCGCAATTCGCTCCTGGGGTCAAGGTACATACGTTGTCTAAACAGAGTGTTTACTTTTACTGAATTTATTTTGATATTTATTTTGTTTGAAAATTTAACTTTTTTAATTTTCGGTTTTTAATTTAAAATTTAATTTTGATATACTTCTGTGGACTAGTATTACTTGAGGTTTCATTTATTGCCCAGAAGTGAGCTCCATACTGTATGTATATAGGGTGTATTAATATCTATAAAACTATAAAGTTCTCGAAAATAAATAGGTAGTTATATTTTTTGTTGTTGTCGTATTTAACGCAATGGTTGACTGGTAGAGAATGCCTTATGGCACCAAGTTCCCCTATGTACCACTATTGTATATGAAGTTTAAATAAATAAATAAAGTTCACTTACCTACAACTTTAAAGTATTTTACAACAGTTATTTTAATACTAAGTACCTCTTCACCAAGTCAATGTGATATAACTATCTACAGGGTAATGGAAGTGAATCCTTGGAGGCGCCTCTGAGTCCTCAGTAGGTGTGTCTTCCACTAATCACATTAGTGCTAGCTTGCTGACACCTGCAACTAAGGTGACCTGGCTGTCTAGCACTACAGGACTGACTACAAACTTATTTTTGGAACAAAGTTCCTTATTATCGCGCGTTGCGAAAGGGGGCTAGACGGAAAAAATTAAAACCAAAAGTTGTAACGACACTTTTTGCTATAGTTGTATGCGCGTGCTTCTGTCTGTCTGTCTTTCTCTCTCTCATAGAAAGCAAGCCAGTTATTTTCGTTTCGTCTTTCTATTTCGCATTAAACAGTGTGGTGTCGTGACGATTATTTTTGTTGAGTGTATACATACAGGTTTTTTGTACATAATAAATAATAACTTCGTTCCATCCGGGTGTCCCTTGACACCTCTCAAGATTTTTTTTGCCCGTTCTCCTCCATAGGAAACGACCAACTCGAACCATGCACCTTTTTTCGGCGTTTTATATTTTACTAGCTTTTGCCCGCTGCTTCGCTCGCGTTAAATTCGGTGTAACACAGTACCTGCTACCTGCAGTTTTTGCCCTTGCGTCTTATTGTTTTGTAATAGCAACGCTAAGTTCTCCCTTTTCTTCCCTCGTTCTCCCTAATATCCCACTTTTTTTTTAAATTAGCCTATATCCGTCTCCTGGTTCCCAACTATCTCTGTACCAAAATTCATCAAAATCGGTTTAGCTATTAAAGCGTGAAGAGGTAACAAACAAACAAACTCACTTTCGCTTTTATTATATTAGTAAGGATTTCACATAGGCCCTGAGTGCAAGCAGTTCTAACTGGTTCCTTTGTTTCCAATGCATTCATTACCTATTATGAACTCTACTGTAATGTGGTTTACGTTTAAATTAAAAGAATTTCGGTAAACTTTTTCTTTTTAGTCAGAAAATAAAAAAAAACTAGAAATGTGCTGGAGGAGAGAAACAAAAGAACCTGTTCGAACTGCTCTCAATCAGGCATTAAATTTTTAGTATTATTTGAAGTGATTGAACAAACAAAAACTCACAGACCAAGGGTTTCGCAAAACTTGCGACTTAAGCGGCCATATTTTTTGAATGCGTAGACTTTGAGGGTTTATTTTTCACAGCTTCATAGATACCACAAGTTTGAGTATGTGGTTTTAATTACCATACCTAAACGCATTACTGTCATAAAGTGTTTTGACAGAAAGACAGACAGGCAAACAGACTGACAACAAAGTGATGATCCTATAGAGCAGGGTTTTTCAAACTTTCGGCTCCACGAACCCCTATAAAAATTTCCAGGTGACAGCGAACGCCTGACTAACTAATTAAATCCCCCCCCCCCTAAAGAAAAAAAAACCGATTGTAGAAGAAAATAAGCTGTTTATTTAAATAAAAGGTAACAAGTGATGGGTGTGCTTGTTTCTTGCCGCAAATGGATTCAATTTTAGGAATCATTTTGGACAATTTTAACCTTAATTCTGACTCGGTATCAAGTCGATATCTGTATTTAGTTTTTATCATGACTAGGTGTGAAAATCCACTCTCACATAAGTATGTTGTAGCATAAGGTAAAAGGCAATTCACCGCTTTGCGTGAGAGTTTGGAATACTCTGCATGTCTAGCTGCCCAAAAATATATCAAAGACATCCTTTTTAAATCAGCTTGAAGAGTTTCAACTACAGATATTTCTAATAATGACTCCTGTTGCTTAATACTCGAACTAGAAATTATGCTGTCATTCGTGACCGCGGTTCAGAACGGGTTACAAATTTAGCCCTCTTTAGCATTATCAATATTCGGAAAATACCTTCTCAGTTCGTCAGTAAGTTGAGAAAGATGCAGAATAATTTCAGCCCTTATTTCGGTATCCACGGATAAGGGGTTTATCGTGATATCATCGCGCCTGCTAGTTATCAAGCCACCATTACGTAAATCTTGTCGCGAACCCCCTGCCGTCGAATGGCGAACCCCTAGTGGTTCGCGTACCCCACTTTGAGAAAGCCTGCTATAGAGGTTCCATTATTTCCTTTTGAGGTATGTACGGAACCTTAAAAATGATCACAAACAACATTTTACCCCCTTGTACTAAAATTCATCAAAATAGGTTTAGCGTGAAGAGGTAACAAATAAACAAACAAACTCACTTTCGCTTTTATTATATTAGTAAAGATTTTATTTAGCATAATGCTATATAATGTTGTCCCTGTTACACACATGTTTCTTCTCTATGAGAGGGAGAAGGCTAGAAGCAGGAAACCACGATTGCCTAGTGCAGGTTGGTATATGTCACACGTCCTCGATTTTCAGGTTCCAAAATCTGTCCGCTTCCCCGCGATATTTTTGATGGTCCCACAATGTTAGCATACTCCATGGTTACCCTAGCTAGATATACTGTAATTTATGAAAGGTAAAATGCAGATTTTGCACTGAATAATAATCATCCTTCCTTTTCAGTTTTTGTCATAATTTCGCTCTGAAGTATTTCCTTAGAGTAAGAGTGAAGTTGAATTAAGTAGATAGAAGTTATAATAAGTTAACAGCTAAGGCTTACATAAATTTGTCAACGTTAACGTTTAAGACAACTTGCATTCGTATGTGGTGCGATTCCCGACGTGATATCTGTTTTTTGTGTGTGTGGGAAATCATCAAATAACTTGCCCCCCTCTGAGCGGAGTGGGGTGTCAGACTTTTATTAATTAAAATCCACCCGTGTTCCTTCTTTTGCCGTTTATGTTCCGAGCCGCAGTAGAACGCTTTCGAAGAACCTGCGATCCCGGCAGGCGATAGCCCTGGCAGGCCAGCTCTCTGCTTGCCGTCGATACGGCCTGTCATCACTAGAAGGACAGTGAGCACTGGACCGCATCTGCACCTCCTCTTTGAAGAAAAATTTTGGGCGCAGAGAAGGGTGTTCTGGTTCTAGAGCCTCCACGGAAAAAAGCCAGAGACACACATGAACGCACAGTGATATAGTGTAACAGATATTCGCCAGTCGAGAAAGTCCTAATCTGCTCACCTCATCATCAAGACTAAACAACTAACGCCATCTACCGGCATTGAACGATACTAGTACAACAGCAGCTGTTAGGATCTAATGATGCAATCTATCTGTAATAGCGCCATCTATCAATTTATAAAGACAATATAATATTGTGGTCATTTAAATACTATTAATTTTATTCATTCTCCGAGCATTCATTTATTACCTGCTAAATGTTACTGTAAATCATATTCAATTATATTAAAGCTTAAGGTATAATGATCTATAGTAAATCCTCGTGATTTTTGTAATAAGAATGTCAATTTATGTAAATATTACGAACATATACCTAATTTTGAAGTAATTATACTACTCAAAACAAAATAAGGGCCACGAGGTATTTTTTCATTTTGGTGTAATTTATTAAACATTTACATCTTGAAAGTACTACGTAGTAAACTTTTTAATATTGTAGTATTCATCTAATTATATAAGGTTTGCAATTGGGATTTTCTCGAAGAGCTATTCAAAATCTATGGAATCGTTTCCAAAAGACCGCCAGTGTTAGAAGAAGACCTGGTTCGGGCAGAGTTCGCATTACAACAGCTCAAGAGGATCGTTACATTCGATGAAGTGCGCGCCGAGAACGCACAACGACGGCCCGCAAGCTGCAAAATCGGCTGACAACGGGTACTCGTGTCAGTGACCAAACTATTCGTAATTGATTGCATGAAGACCAGCAGGCATCAAGAAGGCGAGTTGTCCGGGTTCCATTATCGTTCATTATTAAAATCGTTTAAGATTTTCCCGTCAACATTTGGACTGGGACATAAACCAATGGGGCATGGTGCTCTTCACAGACGAATGCAAAGTTAAATTTTTTTAACGACGATCGGCGTATTAGAGTATGGAGAAGACGCGGCGAGAGATTTTCAGGAGCCTGCATCCATGAAGTCGATCGTTTTGGCGGTCCAAATGTAATGATTTGGGGCGGGATAAGCTTACATGGCAAAACTGAGCTCGCTATTTTAAATGAGGGTACTGTTCCTGCTCAGCGGTATATTGAGGAAGTTGTCAGACCACATGTGATCCCATTTGCACAGCGAGCGGGTCCTGAATTCATCTTGATGCAAGACAATGCTCGTGCACACACGGCTCAAGCGACTCGGTTTGTACTGGAAGCCTCTCAAATTCAAGTCTTGCCGTGGCCGGCGAACAGTCCGGACTTAAATCCAATAGAGCACATGTGGGATCAGTTGAAACGAAGAGTTAAAGACTGTGATCAGGATATCCACAACCAACAGCAACTCATCAACGCTGTTAAATGGGCCTGGGAAGAGATTCCAATGGAAAATGTCAGGCATTTGATTGAGAGCATGCACTCCAGGCTTCAGGAGTGCGTAGCTAAGCGAGGGGGGCATACCTGTTACTAAATGATGAGCATGGAGTATTTTCTTTTGTTTTCAGTAACTTTACATTGTTTTTATTTTTAATCTAAAATGTGTTTTTTCTTTCAAAAGTATTAAGAGTACTTCCCCTTCAGGTGGCATTACAAATTCCATCCTGTATAATGTATATGATACCCCTTGCTAAGACTGGTTGTCAGACTTTCGGGACACTGACTACCTGTAATGAATGTCAAGGATCTACAAATGACAATCGGGACCAACGGCTTAGCGTGTTTTTGGGAGACAAGGAGGAAACTCAGTATGTAACGGGTGGTCACCTATCCACAGACCAACCTAGGCAAGCGCGGCTTAACCTAAAGATCGACCCAAGCTGCTGCTATTATTTAACCAGGAGCTCCCGCGTGACGTTACGATGATGGTAAAAATAAAACCGCTACATATTTCACAAAACTTTTCATAGTCTCATTTTTACTCCGGTTTATTGAGGGGCTTGTTTAATTCCTCCTCCCTCTCCTTGATTTTCAACAGCGTCTTGAGGCGACTAACGAAATAGTTATCTGGGTACTTTGGTATATGTGTCTTGATGGCTCCTGGGGCGAGCTCCACGTTTGGTCTCGTCAAAGTGTGTCGTCTTGTTATTGAGCCCAGCATACCAGTCATGTATCCAACAAGATCCCAGCTTATCTGAAAATTATTAAAATTAATGAAAAATAATTATTTGTTAAATAATAAAATAATTATTTTTATAAATAATAAAATAATTATTTTATAAATAATAAAATAATTATTTTTATAAATAATAATATAATTATTATTTTTATAAGTAATTATTTTATTGAAATATTAATAATTTGTTAAATAATTTACCTACCTATCATTGCCTCTGTTTTATGTCTATGCTGGCATAGACAGAATAGATGGACATGGACATAGCTGATCTAATTAATTATTTAAGACCTGTATTATGTACAAACCTATGATCTACAATGAATATATTAAATTTAATTGAATTTTTGAATAAAGGTTTTGATAACAATTTATTATTAACTAGCTGTGTCCAGCGGTTTCACCCACTGCTAAACTCCTGAATGTTGTAGCGTGATGTTATGTAGCGTACCTATGTTACTTCCTTACAATTTAGCTTTCTATTGACCAAAAATGGATAAAATCTGTCCAGTAGTTTAAGCGCCTATTCGGTTCATACTAGGGAATGCAATCTCGATCTCGCGAGATCGAGATCTCGCGAGATCTCGCCTTATTTTTTGAGATTAATCTCGAAGCATAAAATGACGAGATCTCGGCCGAGATTGACGAGATTGAATGGCGGCAGTCAGGGACGCATTACGCTCGCAATTTGCGCTGATGATGTTTTTTTTATAAGGAGTTATTTCCAAAACCATTCATAAGACTTGTTTCTTTTATATTTATTATTTTTGTACTCTAACATAGGTTCAACTTAAGTCTACTGATAAGTAGTTACTGTAACCGTTTACTACATTAATGATCCATGCTCTTATATGAAAAATAAGAACGGTTTACTGCGAAATAAAGAGTCTATTTTTTGTTAAAATTCTTTACCGTGAGAGATGTTGTTAATTTTTATATCTTTATAAACCAAAGACTGGTAATTTTAATTTCAAAAACTTAACTGTGATTCGTATGTTCATTAATGGCTTAATTATTATTAATAGTAAATGATTACTAAATAAATGAGGGTTTTATTTTCCAATTCGTTCTGTATCTTACTCTCGTAATAAAGAAAACTAAGCTGTTTTCTTTGCGTTTTACTTACTTAAGAAAAACGATATTTTTTTAAATTTCAGCCGAGATCTCGAAATTCCCGAGATCTCGCGAGATTGACATTTCTAATCTCGCGAGATCTCGAATTTGCGATCTCGCCTCGAGATTGCATTCCCTAGTTCATACAAACATATCTTTCCCCTTTATAAAATTATATTAAACTAGCTTTTGCCCGCGGCTTCGCTCGCGTTATATTCGGGGTAACACAGTTCCCCTTGCGTCTGATTGATTTGTAATAGCAACGCTAAGTTTTCCCTTTTCTTCGCTCTTTCTCCTCCCTCATTGTAAAAAAAATTAGCCTATGTCCGTCCCCTGGTTCCCAACTAACTCTGTACCAAAATTCATCAAAATCGGTTTAGCCATTAAAGCGTGAAGAGGTAACAAACAAACAAACAAACTCACTTTCGCTTTTTTAATATTAGTAAGGATACTAGCTTTTGCCCGTGGAGTATATACACACATCAAAAGTATCTAGGGATCAACATATATTTTTGCAATAACTTTTCTCCTGATTGATATTAATTAAAATTTTCTTTAAGGATTCATCAAATAAAGTGTTTTCGTTTGTCACAGTAACGATAAACCAAGTCACCTTTGCATTAATAAAGAAATTTGCCATTTTCCTAATAAAGGGTTTTTTGACATTTGAACCACTAACATTAAAGTTCGAAAAAAAGACTGAAATAACAGTTTTCTTTAAAATTTTATTGGGTAACATAAACAATTAATAATCCGTGTTTCTACCGCGAACACTAACAACACAAGAACATCGGTTTGGCATACTCAAAATGAGTTCATCCAAATCACGCTGTGAAATAAGGGACCGATTTGCACTTGTAGAGGCGTTCCTCTACAAGTGCAAATCGGTCCCTTATTTCAGTTAATGCATGATAATGCACGACCGCACACCGCAAGAGTTGTAAGACAGACTCTCGCCGCAGCTAACATCAATGTCCTGCCCTGGCCTGCTCAGTCGCCAGACTTGAACCCGATTGAGCATGCATGGGATATGCTACAGAGAAGAGCTCTGCCGAATATGGAGGGTATCCAGTCGCAAGAAGACCTTTTTTTGTTGTTGCAACGAACATGGGCGGCCATTCCACAGCGTGATTTGGATGAACTCATTTTGAGTATGCCAAACCGATGTTCTTGTGTTGTTAGTGTTCGCGGTAGAAACACGGATTATTAATTGTTTAAGTTACCCAATAAAATTTTAAAGAAAACTGTTATTTCAGTCTTTTTTTCGAACTTTTATGTTAGTGGTTCAAATGTCAAAAATCCCTTTATTAGGAAAATGGCAAATTTCTTTATTAATGCAAAGGTGACTTGGTTTATCGTTACTGTGACAAACGAAAACACTTTATTTGATGAATCCTTAAAGAAAATTTTAATTAATATCAATCAGGAGAAAAGTTATTGCAAAAATATATGTTGATCCCTAGATACTTTTGATGTGTGTAGTTTTAATATCAACTCCAGAGATGAAGGGTCTTGACAGACAGACAGACGGACACCAAAGTGATCCTATAAGTAAGCAACTAATACAGTACTTTCACAAGTTATTATGCCTTGTGACCGGGACTGTAGATTAGTTTTGTTTCTTGACATTCAAAAGTGCCTGTAATGGTCTAATTGAAATAAATGGTTTTGAATTTGAATTTAAGGGTTCCTTTATTTTTCATTTGAGGTTGAGGTTGTCTATTTGCCTGTACCTATTCTTTTTTTTATTGTATGTGTTGTTTAAAAATATAGTCACATTAAAAACGAAATACGGCTGTGCTTATAATTAATTTTATTTTGTTCATTCTCTGATATCGTCTTTTTAACTGACTTAAAAAAAGGAGATTCTCAATTCGACCGTTCTTTTGGTATATTTGTTAGGAGATTTTTCCGTCAAGTATGAAAAGATATACTCCCGTGGACCACCTCGAGAGTATATTTACGCAAGCTTAACTGGCCAGAGCTTGCTGAGGCTGCAGGTTGGTTCGAAAGAGATACCGCGGCCCGGGAACATAAAGGGCAAAAAAGGAACATGGATGGGTTCTACTTAGAACAACTCTGACACTTCTTTCCACTCTGCCCAAAGCGGGAGGAGTCAGTTGATGATTTCCCATCTTTACCTATTTGCTGTTGCTTTTATTCTTACCTTCGTAAGTTGCTCTGTTAACGTTGGGCTTTTCAGATCTCCGATTTCCGAAAAAGAGCGGGTTGCATCGTCTGTTCCAGGTCCTAGGCCAAAGCTATCAAGCCACATTGGCAAAACAATCCCAAAAGGTAGCTCGTAACAACATGCTAGGCTAAAAATTGTCGTTAATGCGAAAATGTTCCCTGAAAGTGAAAATCTCGTTATTTTCTTAACATTACATAGAATTGATCCGAATGTTGATGGACGGAGAGCGAGAAGAAGGGCAAAGAAAAGATGGGTGGATTGTGTAAAGAATGGAGACAGGAGTTAATGATGCCGTGACATCTGATAGGAGAAAGTGGAAGAAGAAAACGCGTTGCGCCGACTCCAAATAGAATGGGACAAGGGCAGGAAAATCCCGGGTGTCACCATTGTGACGATCGCCCGGAGGACACGGTGGAGCACACAGTGGCGGTTTGCCCAGCTTGGGCGGAGCACCGCCGTGCCCTTGTAGAGGCGATCGGCGGCGGCGATCTCTCGCGTCCGGCCCTGGTTCAGTCCATGGTCCGGAGCGAGAGGGAATGGGAAGCGGTCACCTCCTTCTGCGAAGCAGTCATGCTAGCGAACAAGGTGGCCGGGCGTTTGAGGGACAGAACCTCAAACCAACCCAGCCTCCGCGGGAGACGCCCTGGGCGCCGGGCGCCGCGAGACGACTCCCGGCCACCGTAGATGCGAGCCTGTGGACAGTGAGCCATGGGTAGCTTACCGTCCGGCCGTCTATTGTCGACAGGCCGTGTCGACGGCGCGTTAGTGTTCCACGCGCGCCTCAAAGAGATGTCAGCAAAGCAGAAGGGCCTGCCAGGGCGAACGCCTGTCGGGGTTGCGGGTTGTTCGAAAGAGATACCGCGGCCCCGGATCTTAAGGAATCAAGGATCTCAATGGAAGGAACATGGGTGGGTTTTAGTCAGTACAAGTCTGACACTCCCTCCCACTCCGCCCAGAGCGAGGGAAGTTATTTTTGATGATTAACCACCCCAAAAAAAAGGTCATTTTTTTCATATGGTTAATGCCTGGTGTCAGAATTTTAATGCCACCCATGGGCCTCTGACAAACTCGAGACAAATGTCTTGTCAGTATGACGGACGACGAACATACCTCTAGACTCATCATCTGCCTAGCCTTTTCCCAACTATGTTGGGGTCGGCTACCAGTCTTTCCAGATGCAGCTGAATACCAGTATTTAACATTGAGCGACTGCCTATCTGACCTCCACAACCCAGTTGAAACTGGGTAATACGATACCCTTAGGAAAGACTGTTTGTCAGACTTTTGAGACACTGACTACCTGTAAGTCCTGTAACGACTGTCAAAGAACTACAAATGACAACCGGGACCAACAGTTTTACGTGCTTTCCGATGCACGGAGAAAGCTCGGTATGTAACGGGTGGTCACCCATGCACAGACAAGCCTAGGCAAGCGGGCCTTAACCCAAAGATCGGCCCGAACGGCTACTATTATTTAGCCACGAGCTCCTCTAGACTATCGTGGTAAAAAATATCAAACAGTACACTTACTAAAAGACCCCATTTCGTCCTCTCAACAAAATTCTAGCCGTAACGTTCAAACATATCAGACAGCAAATTCCTTTTGAAGATCCCAAAATGTTAAAAAAACTATTCTTTTGAAGATACTCAAACATGCATAGATGAGTGAACAGATAGGAAAACTAATCAAGTTAAAACGAGTATTTTTTAATTAAAATCTGAATTGTCGGGTATTGTCTGCGTCGAGTACGCCAGATTAGTTTCAGCATTTTTCAATTTATCGGATTTTTTTGCGCGTGGAAACTCGGAGAGTTCGACAACGATTTCTTTTGCGATTAATTTTGGTGTTTTTGGAGTCATGCATTGGCTTAGGTGAAGTTCTAAGCACCAATACATACAAAGTGTAGATACTTTCATAATATGCGCCAGATCTCCTGGGTGGTCTCTCTGACCTCGAAACTGAGCTACTTTTGATTTATGACTTTTGCAAATTCATAACTTATTTTTAGAGTTCCGTAGGTACCTTAAAAAGTAAAAAACGGAACCGTTATTGGATCGCTTTTTTTGTCTGTCTGTCTGTCTGTCAAGACGCTTTATCTCGGGAATGCGTGGAGGCATCGAGTTGAAATTAAAACCACTCTTATACTCAACTCTGTGGTCCCTTTGTGTTCAAAAATCAACCCTCTAAGTCTACGCAGTCAAAATATATGGCTGTTTATTTCGCAAGGTTGTTCGGAAACTTCCGTACGCGAGTCCAACTTGCCTTGGGCCGGTTTTTTAATGTATGTTCACTTATCTCATCTCTCCGTCACTTTGTGAACCGATTTTGATGGGTAATTTTTGGTGAGGTAGTTCCAAATAAATTTAGTGAAAATCTGGTGCTGATATTCGGAGAAATACAACGGAACCCTTTGATAACGGAAAGCAAATTTCTCGTGACTGCTGAAATCGCTTAGATAAATGTATTGTTTACACAATTCCATGACAGGTCATAGAAGCAAACAAGAGTAATGTTAGGACATTCCTCTTGTTTGGTTAAATATCCCCTTATTTTGCCACTTATGTTTAAGTTGCATTTTATAGGAGACTAGCTTTTGCCCGCGGCTTCGCACGCGTTAAATACGGTATAACACAGTTCCCCTTTCCTGATTTGCAGGTAGGTACCTGCTACCTGCAGTTTTTGCCCTTGCGCCTTTTTGTTTGTAATAGCAACGCTAAGTTTTCCCTTTTCTTCCCTTTTTCTCCCTCATATCACACTTTTTTTAAATATGTAAGCCTATGTCCGTCTCCTGGTTCCCAACTATCTCTGTACCAAAATTCATGAAAATCGGTTTAGCCATTAAAGCGTGAAGAAGTAACAAACAAATAAACTCACTTTGGCTTTTACAATATTGTAGAAGGGCGAAGGGCAGGGCGTTTTTGTGGGACTGTCTCTTGTAATCTGACGTTCAAAAAGTGCTGATTATCAGCCTAATTTAGATAAATGACTTTTGATTTTGATAGTAATAGTATAGTAAGGATACACCTGTAATTGTTAGGTACATTTTCGTACATTACTGCTCGTTGCGCGTCTGTCGCAGACCTAGGAAATGGCGGCATACAATCTCATAAGTACTTTTGTCGCATCAGCCGCGATGCACGTAAATTACGGCTCCTTACGTAACGTTACCCCTGGTATCTCTGAAGGATATTCATATGAACCTCATACCAACCCAGCAGCGGCGCGGCGGGTGCCGCGAGGGGTTGTAACGGAGGCCTCCTTAGCGGAGGCGGAGGCGGATGCGGAGGCGATGAGTTTTGCCTCCGCGGATGCGGAGGTTAACGGAGGCGGAGGCGGAGGTGAAAGTGGATAATTATAGAAAAATATTCATTTATGGTATAATAAAAAAGTCTGTATTTCTATGAAATAGGTACAAACATTGATAGTACGCTTTAATTACTTATTTAATCAACTAGTATTCAAAATTAAGAAGAGGTAAATTATATTTGACAAACAAGAGTTTGGCGGATTTGTCACCTTCCAGACGATTTCTGAGGGGATCATAAATTAAGCCAGCTGAACTAAATAATTTCAGCTGGTTAAATGTGGTTAAGTGTCGTAGTTCGACCTTTCCTTGAATATTTATTTCCACAGGTTTTACATTTCGCAAAATTATCATCTATTTCTAAATAAAACTGCCAAATCTCACTTGTTTTCGGCTTCATCGTGTGAGTTAAATAAACGTAACAAGTAATTTGCACTAAATCACTTAAAACAAACAAAACAATCGCAGTTCAAGTAGTGTTACATAAAACTTCGTTCGTACCGGACGACCAACCAACCACAGAGTACATTTTATATACTGAGATATGATTGAATATACTGCAACCAACTGTCGTGTTTCATTCATTCGACTTACGCCCGCCCCTACCCCATCCGCGTACCCAGCGTGCACACGATTCCTTCTTGCACCATTTCGCGCCCGAGACGCGAGCGTCGAGCGCCGAACGTCGAGCTTCGCTGCTCGCGCGTTTTTGTACCGATAATAACGTAAATACACCTCCGTTATAACTCCGCATATATATTACGGAGGCGGAGGCGGATGCGGAGGTACGATTTCTTGCGGAGCTTCCGCAGTAACGGAGGCGGAGGCGAAGTTCCGTTACAACCCTACGCGAGACGACTCCCGGCCACCGTAGACGCGGGTCTGTCGACGACGGTGAGGGGTCAAAACAACGGGAATACTTCAGGTAATATAATAATAGGTTCTGTTGACGACACGGTTGGCGCAGTGGCTGAGCGATCGACTGCTGCGCTGCGTGTCGCGGGTTCGATCCCCGCACGGAACAAATATTTGTATGACCTACAGATAGTTGTTCCGGGTCTGGGTGTTTGTGTATGTGAGTTTAAATGTTTGTAAACGCACCCACGAAACAGGAGAAAATCCTAGTGTGGGGCAACGTTTCATAAAAAAATAATAGTGTGTGGTGTATGGAAGAACACACCATGCTAAGATCTATAAATAAACTAAGAATCTGGCTGAATTATCAAAAAAAGCAAACGTGCTTCAACCTAGGCCGCATCAAGGGTAACTCACCGTACGTCCGTCGTGTTTGACGCGCGCCTTAAAGAGATGTTAGCAAAGCAGATGGGCCTGCCAGGCCACTGCCTGTCGGGGTTACGGAAAAAGGTACCATGGCCCTGAACACAAAGGGCAAAAGAACGAACATGTCAAAGTGTGTAAAAGTCTGACACTCCCCCCGCTCCACCCAGAACAAGGGAATTTATTTGATAATTTCCCATCCAAAAACAAGACCAGTCGTATCGCGTTAGCGACCACTGGACCAACGAGGAAGTCAATCGTATAATTCTTTAACACACTCAATGGATAAATCGACCTCAAACAATGCAACACAAATAAATAATCAAAAGCAATAGAAAATTCGTCGTAAAAATAAATCTTTAAAATGGTTCTGAGGCCCTATCACGAGTGCGTGGTGTAAACGTAAACTAAATTTTTTTTTTTTCACATAGGCCTACATGGGCTCCTTATACAATGTGTCCGGTCACGGACTAGCGATATTTTATGTACACACGACGACACATCAACCTATACAAAACCAGTTTATGCGGATCTCTCATTGTACTTGAAATCTGTGGTGTAGGTACGATCCGTTGTTGAGAGAGCAGCATAAACTGGTTTTGTATAGGTTGATGTGTCGTCGTGTGTACTTATATAACAAACATTCTAGTACTCTTATTAATTGATTTTAAAAAAAAAAACTGGTTGATTTGTATATTTTTTTGGACTTTAATTTTGTTTTCTAAAGTTACGAAAACGTAAGCTCATCATTTCTTAATTTAAACGATAGACAATATTGTTATCCTGTGAATAAACCTATTTTCGTCTCAGCAAGACCAAAACTTTGAGAGATATGATTATTTTTTGTACACGCATAGTAGTAGGGGAGCCCACGATGCTAAATGGGGATTTACTCGAGCGTCGTAGAGACCTATTGGGATGCAAAGCTTAGATGATAAGAAGAAAAAAATGTTATATGATTATACCTTTACATCGGTGGGGGAAGCAGCTATAGATTTTTAAATATGTAAAAAAAAACTGTTGCATGGACATCCTCGAGCGCGTCAGATATTGATAGCATCAATGCCCTACGTATTTTTAATAATGTACGTATGTTAATCTGATCGTTTGCACGGTGCGGGTGGTTGTATTTAAGGGTTGAAAATGAAAAAAAAAAAAATTATCGAGCGCGTCAGATTTTCTAAGGGAGTGCACCAAATAAAAGCTCTCATTCACTAATCTGACGATTTCGATGGGACGCAAACTCGCGGCCATTTTCATAATGTGCAAAAAAAATCGCCATTTTGAAATACTCAAGCGCGTCAGATTAAGATATATATGGTTCATCTTTATGTTCTAAACGTACTGTCTCATAATCTGACGATTATCTAGAGGGATTCGCCTGATCTGACAAAAAAACGGTTCACCTTAAAGGCCATCCCTGCAACATCCCGCTAATTCCATTCCTGGGCGGATATTTTGAGCTCGCTGAGTTAAAGAAATAATATTTCTATGCATTTAAGCTCTCCCAGCTCGAAAGTCTGATAGCAGTTTCATAGAACACTATTTTTGGAATTTTCAAACCGCAATAACATTTGAATGGATCAAGCAATTTTCACGCGGTTAGCGGCACTCGACGCAGTTTTATCATCCTCATAAGTAATTTTGCAATTTTAATTGATCGAACCACAAATTTCGGAGTAATCCCGAAAAAACACGTTTTCGGGTTTCTTTCGTTCACGATATCTCTCGAATGAATCAACCGATTTTGACCAGCTTGGTGGCGATCAAGGTGGTTTTTCATGTTCAAAGGCGGATTAGTTTTTGAAGTTAATCGATAAAGCCGGTTAAAAGTTATTCCAAAAAAACCACTTTCAAAAAAAAAAATCTTATTTTTTTTGAGATATTTCAAAATTTCTCAAAATCTATCGGTCCGAATTGGTTCAAATTCACAGGAAATCTAATTTTGAGGGAAATCTTTAGAACGCCGTTTAGTGGATTCCGATCGGTTTAGTCGTTCAAAAGTTATAAGCGAGTCACTATAAATATGTGAATACTCACACACACACACACACATATATAATAATTGTACATATAGACATAGTGATAACATCACGGGGGTAGTCAGGGAAGCTTCCTATGACCTTAAAACGTCAAGATCTGATGAAAACTCGATTTTCGCAAAACGGGGTAAAACCAATAACTTCCCGAATTCCTGTGATGGCGTCATGGCAGCAGAAATCAGAGTGGAGACGGAGTGAGAGAGTAATAGATAGAGAAAGAGTGAGAGAGGAATAGAAACGCGGAGAAGGAAATGTAGGCATCACGCAGCTGCACGCATTTAACTTTATCGACGAATTTTTGTTATTTCGGCTTGCGGAAATCGTCAGATTATATATTTTTCATTATTCTTGAATTATTTCCTTCAAAATAAAAAAAAATTTAGCTACGCTCGAGAATGTCGAGATGACGTTTTTTTTTTACAACTTTGTTGCCCTCCCCTTTTTTTACGTCACTCTCAAATTGTCAGATTAGTGGAATATACACTTTTTAGGATGTAATTAACTCACCCTACCTTAATCTGACGCGCTCGAGAATTTCTTATGGTCAATTTTTTTTTACTAATCTGATCCTTTATCCTTCACGGGCGGCCTTATATATGGGCCTCATGTTTTGTGGAGGTACTTAACCGGGTACAAGGTATCCCCCTGTATATTAATCTGCCGCGCTTTAGTAAATCCCGAAATCCCCGCATGGGCTCCCCTACCATAGAGAATATCTCAAAATAGCTGCCAAAAAGCGGGGAAGTGAATTAGACCCAAGTGTGTAGTATCTAGAATATCGCTAGTCCATGACCGGACACATTGTATAACGACGAGAAAAGGTGCACGGTTCGGGTTGGTCGTTTCCTATGGAGAAGAACCGGCAAGAAACTCCATGGTTACTCTTTTAAAATCATTTGGTTTCACAATGTTGTTTTTACAGCGTCAGTACTTAAGTATGAGAGCCTCAATACAGCCAAATGCCCGAGGGATTCGCGCACGAAGGTTTCGGCTAGACAGCGTTCATTAATAATAACAACATCTGTATCTAACCCACCTATATTCAACAAATAAAAATATTTGTATTTCTTTTTTTTATTTAAATCTCGAACTCGTACTAGGGCCTTTACGCACAAACTTGGCACTTCATATCGAAATTCACATAAAACTCAAGTTTATGAATATCGTTAAATAAAGCGTTCCAGTTCTTGATCGACGGTCCCTAATGTAACCACGTACCTATTCACAATATGTTAACTGGCTTGCTGATCAAACATTGTAAGTACCTAGCTCATTTTGATATTCAAATCAAATCAAAATATTTTTATTTCACATACGCCTACATGGGCACTTATACAACGTGTAACGGAAAGGGTATATACATATCAAGAGCAAGGCTTCTTCAAGGCTTATCAAACGATATCGCAAGGGTTTCAGCTAAATATAAAAAAAAAAAAAAAAAAAAAAAAGAAAAAAAAAAGAAAGAAAGAAAGAAAAGAAAGAAAGAAAAAAAAAAGAAGCCTCGCTATTGGTATGTATATACCCTTTCCGTTACATCCTGTATAACGTCGAGAAAAGGTGCACGGTTCGGTTGGTCGTTTCCTATGGAGAAGAATCGGAAAGAAACTCCATGGTTACTCTTTAACATCATTTGGTTCTACCAAGTTGTTATTACAGCGTTAGTACTTAAGAATGAGTAGCGTAGGCCCACTTAATCAAAAGTTAAAAAAAACCATTCGATCTGTAAAGGAAATTAATGTAACCCAATTACATTACCAAATATAATAAGAAACAACATTTTTCATGAAAGAAAACACTATCAATAGGGGGTAGTCACACTTTTACTGACTAAAACCCAAATCTCGATACCTTATATTACCTTTACAGACCAGACAAGGTCTTCTTCAACATTTATTGTAAAGACGTAGCAAATTATAAGATGAATACGACATTAGCTAGATCTGTTACTGTATAGGCCGTTTGTTCATGATTAATCAAACTTTTTTTTTGTTCACAGATCCACTTTTACTATGGACGTTATTAACAGTGTCAATCAGACCACAACCAGCCAATGGAAATGCAATGTCAGACGCACTCATGATAACAAATCTACTAGAAACACTAATGAAATCTAAGACTGAAAGTAACAATCCCACCGATGTCATACAAAAGCTGGAGACTCAAGAACAGATTGTAGTATTTCCTGAGGTTGAAAAAGCAATCGAACTAAAATTAAAAGAACTGAAACCGATGTTGCAAGATAACGATCACAATATAAATGTTAAAAGAAGAAATAATCATGAAAAAGAAGAAAGCGAAGAAACGATCATAATAGCACACGAGCCCGAAAATAAAAGAAAGGCTAACACAGACATAGCATTAAAACAAACTAAACAGTTAACAGACACATCCCAAAAAAATATCAAATACTACAAACAGTTGCGGCAAAACATAACAAAGTTTCTAGACATAGTTAATACTGCAAATTCAACGAAGACGCTTATAATAAGAACGTTTGACGAACTGTTATCTCTACTGATACAGCAGCATTGTAGGAAGAAAAGTAGAAACACAATAGCTGCCCTAAATAATGTCATTGAAGACACACGTAGATCAGTGCCAGAACTGACAAACCTAATTGAAACGATGCTGAAAAAGAAGTCCGTTTTCAATGAAATCGAGTTTTACGACAAAACCGGTAACATCACCGAAATAACGAACGAAATAATCCCTCAATTACTGTCAACTATGACTAAAATATTTAAAAAATATAACCTGAAATGCTTCATAGATCGTAAAAATCAGGTTGCCGAAAACGAAAAAATGGCACTACGGCAATCAGTCACATCTTTTAAAAAAGACAATTGTGAAAATTTCGCAGTGTGTTCGAATGAACTTACTCATTTCTTGAAAATAACCTACAACTCCTTGAAGAACACCGCGATTAACAGCTATAAGAATTACACAGATTTGTTGAAAGAACTTGCTAAGACAAACATCATCACTAAAAATAAACTTAACTTGTTGAGGTTGAAGGCTTTAAGCAATTTTAGAGAAGAGGAATGCAATCAAATATTCATTAAGCAATTAAAATACTTCACGTTGGATAAGAATAAAAATAGGGTAGTCAACATCCTCTATCTTAAACATTTTGTAGAATTGTTGGGAGAAGAAATTGTTAAGAACACTGTCGCGCATGCATTAAGTAGCAACGATTTTTATTTAAATATTAAAAAAGATTTTGCAATCACTTTAAAAAGTGATATGGAAGCCATCAGTGAAGATATAATAGCGGCACTTTGTGATTTTTTCGACATGTGTAATGGCGAAGATATGGAAAAAATAAACGGAGCTAGGAGATATAATATCCCTTGGAAATTAAGACCTAATTATAAGAATATTTATGTTAAAGTAGAACATAATTCGAAAGACGAATTGAAGGATTCTTTAGTACCTTTTGGTGCACAGAATCTGAATTCTGTTCAAGAAGATAAGATCTCTCGGGTAAGAAAAAGAGTGATCGATGCCATTGACCGTAACAAGTATAGTTATGTTAATGTAACTAGAACCACTTTACGTTCGACTTTACGTACAGCGAAAGGTCCAACCATCGCTAGAAGTGGGTTACCAGAATACTTTTTTTAATAAAAATATTTTTTTACGAGATCATTTAATTTTATTTGTGTGAATAAATTGGTAAAACTATATTATTACCCGACTGCTGAGAAGACCAAAATGAGGGTGTTGTATTTGACCTGTATGCATGTCAGTATCTTTGTTCCCTCCTAAACAGATGGACCGATCCGGATAAATTATATTACACATTGGTAGATTCGTGTTGGTGGCGCTAGTGTCACAGGTAATCTTGACATTGTGTAGGGTTACATCCTCACCAAAATTCAGGAGGTAGTCATAGTTGACATAAATATATGTAAATCAGTTAAAAATCCGGTACCTGGTCAATAATAACAGAAACACTGTTCTTTTTACTAAAATAAGGCCAACTAGCAGCGATACGAAAGGTCATTAACCTAAAAAACAACTGTGGCGTTGACAATCTAATATTTATCTCTTTCCATCTTGTGCCTTTGTCGTAATGTCTCGTTCTCTCGGCAAAAACATGACAACGTTAAGACGGGTTCGCCAACATTCGGGCGGCCATTTTAGATGGGGTTTTATAAATCACGTTGTTTGTCCGCGATGGACTCATAAACTACTTAACCGATTTTAAATTAAATTTGCACACAGTGTGCAGTTTGATCCAACTTGAAAGATAGGTAGGGTAGGTAAAAAATTGCATTGCAACGCATGCCGGCCGGGGCACAGCTAGTATTATATATGAACAAATTTGACAAAAAATGGGCGTGCATATAATAAAACAACTTTTAGAAAATATTAACTTAATTTTATTAGCTTAACATATCATTTAGAACAGTCGTGATCTGAATAAAGATAACTCCGATGACGAATCTTTACTAGGATTCGTTTCACAGATTATCCTAACTTCCAACTCATATTGTCTTGGGACTATTTATAAAAATGATCTTTCTGAATTAGTCTTTTAGTTCTTTTTTAGCTTATTCTTAGTTTAGTCTTTACAATTGATGTCAAAAGACCAGTGTGTACAGTCAATAAAAGAAATAAGTAGCCAAGCGCGTCAGATAGGTACAGTTGACATCTATCTATCTAATATTTTATATACACTACTGGAAAAAACATAAGGGATCAAAAAATCCAAATTTTTGGGATATTTTCCACAGGCCATAACTTCGAGAGAAATGGTCGTACGGGAAACCAAAAAAATGGACAGTTGAAGACGTACATCGGTTTGTAAGAAAAAAATCAACTATATCTGAGAAGCCTGGTTACTTATATTAAATTATTAATTGAAATGTATGTTTTCTATGAAAAAAATTAACCTTTTTTGAACATATTTATGTATTTTTAATATTTCAACTTTTTCTGACGCTCCTTTAACTAGGTTACCCGTCTCTTTTGCTGACTGTACATTAGCTCTGTATCACAAACTTGAAATCAATACGTATCGGTATATATGATGGGGAAGTGCTGCACGCGGCCGCTGGACCAGGCAATGGTGAGGCACGCGCCCTCAGTAAAGTTGCGCTGGAAGGCAATGGTCGAGGGGACTTCCACGTCTATGCCGCATATAAAGCAACTGAAACAACATAGTTTTTGATCAATTTAAGTTTTTATGGCCCCTAGTCTATAATAAGGGTTCCATACATACAATATTATATAATCTAATATATAAAATTTCCGTGTCACAATGTTGAAATTTTGGGTACATATTGGGTAGGTCTGAGAATCGGCTAACATCTATTTTTCATACCCCTAAACCTCAGCGGGTGACACCGCTGGGCACAGCTAGTATATTATATATAATACCGTACAATATTATAAGACTAACCAAACTAACAACAACTAAATAAGACTAAATAGTCAAAAAATATGGCCATTTATGGAACCCTCGGTGACCCATTTTTTCCATTAAATTCTAAAGTCGTAAAAAAAAAACAAAACTCACCAAGGTGTAATCTTAAGCTGCAGCATCAACCTTGTGGTACAGAACACGGTGACCAGGTGTGACTCCTCGAACAGAATGGCCAGGTACCTCCCTGTGGGGTCCCAGCACATGTCCAATATGGGTCCTCCCACTGTATCGCCTGATGATAGTTCCACCTTCGTCACATCCAGGACTGGATGTGCTTTGCTGGTTTGTGATCCTGGAGACAATATGATTATAATTTGTCAGAATTTTTGCCATATCTAGACGATTTTAAATTAAATTTCATAATAACTTGATTCACACATTATGGTTTAAAATTAACACATCCAATTAAGATTAAAATACATAAAAAATACATTTCATGAAATTTCAAATACAAAAAATAAAAATAGTTTTAATGAAAAAAATGTAGTCCCTCACTATTTTTCCATTATTGTGGGTGCGTTTACAAACAGTCAATCTCAAATACACAAACAGCCAGACCCGGAACAGCTATCTGTAGGCCATACAAATAATTGTCCCGTGCGGGAATCGCTCAGCCACTGCGCCAACCGTGTCGTCAAATATAATATAACTAGCTGTGCCCGCGACTTCGTCCGCGTGGAATAGTATTTTGGGCATCATATTTATTTTTGCAAACAACCTCCTCAGCTTTATAAATTATAACTGTTACCCACGACTTTGTCCGCGTCTTAGCCCAAGTTCCGGAACTCTGTGAGGCTAAACGTTGAGAACGTTCAGCGCTTGATTCCCGTAGTCGGTTCACCAAAGTTCGAGAACTCTGTGAGGCTAAACGTTGAGAACGTTCAGCGCTTGATTTCCGTTCTCGGTTTATCAAAGGTCGGGAATTTTGTAAGGATAAACGTTCAGCGCTTGATTCCCGTTGACGGTTTGCCAAAGTTTGGAAATTTTGTAAGGATAAACGTTCAGCGCTTGCTTCCCGTAGTTCCCGTTGACGGTTTGCCGAAGTTCGGAAATTTAGTGAGGCTAGACACTGCGAACGTTCAACGATCGATTCATTAGCACGATTTGTTCACTGATTCCTCGTTGAGTAGCCAACCTATGCATATTTTCATTCTCTGTTTCATTGCTGCGCAAAGCTCGCAGCCGCTTTGCGGTAGCAGTCTGCCGAGAAAGCTGAGTTCTTTTTCTAGGCATTATAGTGACGAAGAAAGAAAATAGGAAATGAAAACTTAACCAAACCGTAACTCATAATCAAGAAAAACAAACGTAAGGTTAATAATTAGGATCCTAATTATTTTTACCTGTATTTGGTACTTACGTAAAACATAAGGTAAACTGTGTGCTTAAACTAAAACCTAACCTAATAAGGGTTGATTTTTCAATAGTCAGATAACTTTTATCTGAGGAATAAAAATAGCAGTTTGACATATTTTCTATAGATGAGCTGTCAAACCGCCATTTTTATTCCTCAGATAAAAGTTATCTGACTATTGAATAAACAGCCCTAAGAATAATTATGTAGATGACACCTATTTACAGGTATTATCTACAACATTTTTTTTTTTACCAAACTATTATCAACCAAAATAAAATCCATAAAACAATCGTAGAGCTACACCCCGCCTCCGCGTCGCCCGCAAGCAACGCCTCTCCTCGCCCGCCGCGCCGCGCCGGCCAGGCGCAGCGTCATGTTTTGCACATCATGCGGCGCGTGTGAATTTTATATCGGAGTTATTTTAAAATTGTAATATCTTCTAAGATGTTCATTGAAATTAAGTGATGTCAAAGACAATTTTATTCACAATTAAATACTGTTAATCAACAACACATTTATTTGGATAAAGATTAATATTATTATGTTGATACAACTCTAACAAATAATCATGCATTAATTTCGACCAAATTTGATTCCCATAAAAACGGTTCTAGTGAGTTAATCTTAAAAGATAGACATATACCGTCACGGACATTTTTTTAGATCATTTCAAGAGGAATAATTCTTTCGTACATATTTTTTTGGTATCTTGAACCGTTTTCGCAGCGCACGCAACGGAAGCCCTCAAAGATGAATAATATTCCCCGTTTTTTCCACATTTTCCATTGTTTCTTCGCTCCTATTAGTCGCAGCGTGATGTTATATAGCCTAAAGCCTTCCTCGATAAATGGTCTATTCAACACAAAAAGAATTTTTCAATTCGAACCAGTAGTTCCTGAGATTAGCGCGTTCAAACAAACAAACAAACTCTTCAGCTTATTTGTTTGTATATTAGTATAGATATGGATATTATAGTATGGAAGAATACTGACCACTCATAAGTCCAGTATTAGTAAGGGCATACACCATAGGTTCTCCCTTGGCAGCGAACAGCAGTATATCGTTGGCTCCCCAGCAGGCTGCCACGACTCGATTCCCGCGTGCGCACCATCGCTCAGGCGTCCAGCGCTTCGTGTCCCATACCCTGTAAAAATTATACAAAAGGTTTAATAACACGCCTGGGGAACTACATCTACATCGTTCTCACATGTATTTATAATGACAACATGAATGATATCCATGATTTTGTAAAAATATTATGATTTCAAAGAGTGTCCATGGAGTTTCTTGCCCATTCTTCTCCATAGAGATCTACGCTTTGGAATGGGCAACTACAGTACTTTCACAAGTTATTATGTCTTGTGACTGGGACTGTAGCAGCATATTTTTTTTGTTTTCATGACATTCAAATGTGCCTGTAATGGTCTAATTGAAATGATTTTGATTGATTTGATTGATTGAACCCCGAGGGGTTAAAGAAATAGTACTTCCGTTCCACATGCCAGATATTTTTATTCCTATGTTCATTTAATAGCCTAATTTCCAATAAAAAAAAATATTAGTCCGTCTTTTAGATTATTCAAAAATAAGGGACACGTAAATTTTGATTTGTAAATTAGACCAAAAAAGTCACGTGTAACGTCACGCGTTGCTGCATTTTTACGCAACAAGTGACGTCACACGTAACTTTAATTAGCTATATCTTTGTAATTTCTGGTCTAATTTACAAATAAAAAAATACGTGTCCCTTATTTTAGAATAATCTAAAAGGCGGACTAAATAGAATGTAATTACTTTGACCCTGAAAAGTACCCTATTGTGGCTCAAAATTGACCGGTGCCAGGAGTTTGGCGCGTTCATTAGGGTCCACCAGTTTGAGTCCTACAGTAAACCGTTAAATTTTAAACCCAAAATCCGGCCAAAAGCGAGTCAGACTCACGCACCGAAGGTTCTGTGCAAACTTGTGACATTAACAGCCATATCTTTTGAGTGCATAGACTTAAGATGATTGTTTTTTTTTCACAGCACAAAGGGACCACAGTTGAGTATTAAGTTTTAAATTAACTCGATACCTCAACGCCGAGATTAACCTTTTCACCGCCAGCGTACACAGAACGCGATGCCTCTTTTTTTTATGAATGGCATCTCGCAGTTCAACCAAGGAGGTTGTCGTCTGCTTAACCGGGCGAATCCTGTGGATGCCTTAAAAATTAAGACCTCCAGCCAGGGTATAAACTTATAAACTAAGCGACTACACGCTAAGGGCACCCCCTGTGGGGTACGAGCCTCGGCTTAGGGCGTCGCTGAGGGACAGCAAGGGACAAGCTGGATCTGAGTGATATTATTTAAGGGCTGATTTGGACTTACTGGCTCAGCAGCGCGGGCTGGCTCTTGCAAGGGACGGGTGGGGACGCGATGCCTCGCCTCACGCCAAGTATATGTATAACGAAATGTATAGTAAACCGTAGTGATAAGGGTAGCGTCGATAGTCGTAGGTATCGATGAATGAGAATTATACACGTTAAGTTATGTTTTATTTATAATTTTAAGGATATAAATAAAAACCGATTAAATGTTGCCATATTTGTTTTATTTCCCAGTATCCTTGATAAGAAAAACAATATAAATAACAAATATCAAAGAAACAAATACATAACTCAATTAGAGCCCTAAGAAATGAGGCACATCACTAATTGTTTCATGTCGTCATCCTTTGACTTCATTTCAAGTCCTTGGCGCTCAGAACACGTTAAATTCAATTCTGATTAGGGATGTGGTCTATGGTCGTCTTTTTTCGATGTTTGTTTACTGCCGTGTTTTTTACACTACTTCTGTCAACATTTTTTACCGTACAAAACCGGCAGAACTTTTCATTGTAGATTGAGATGTGAATATAATTATCGATAAGGATTGCAAATAACTATTTAATTACGTTCGGCACCTATCCGACGGACGAAATTCATCTATTTTCCCTTTATAATGTAGTTATCTAAGTTCATATTTTACTGACCTCAAATTGTTTTCGATAATAATGTTTTTAAATATTTCATCGGGTGAAATCAAACAGTGTTAACTTTCGCGTCACATCACTGGCCGACTATATATCAAGTCCTTGGCGTTCTGGGGATATCAAAAATTTTCGGAGTTTTTGTTTTTGCCAATTTTATGACAATTAATGGCTTCTTTTGTGTGGAAAAATAAAAAAAACAGGGTATTAGACGGTGCTTTTAAATTATGAAATGAAAAAAACCTGTTAAATTCAGTAATTTTTTTTTTATAACATAGATAAAATGAAGGGCTTCTAATGTAGTCGTGGCGCTGGTGGCACGAAAATCCGGAGCTTCTATTGATGTCCGTGGCGGTGAAAAGGTTAAGGGTCTTGATAGACAGACAGACAAATGGACAACAAAGATAGATAGATAGAATATTCTTTATTATGTACACCATACAAATTACAAGAATAACATTAAACAACTTATAAATAGGGTGACACAATGGGCGGTCTTATTGCTAAAACCACACAAAGTGAGCCCAGAGTTACGGTTTTTCCTTAAGAGTTAAGGAACCCTAAAAAAAACTGTGATCATCTTCTCCTTGTCTACATTTTAGGTAAAATATGCATAGCGTTAAACTCACCTAAAAATAATAGAAGAAGTGGCAGCAAGAACTTTGCCAGCATCGAATGACCAGCGTGCAAACACGATGCCTCCGCCTGCAACCCTCCGTAGCGGCACCGCGGTCTCCATGGACACATCCCACACCAGCATAGATGTGTCAGCACCAGAACAGCTAATCAACAAGTCACCATTGGGAGACCAGCTCACATCGGTGACTGGACTGTGGCCGGGCCTAAAAATTATAGTGAGAACTTTTAAATGATATTTGAAATTTATTTTTATTTGTGGGGCTCCACTTTTTTTGCGACTCCAACATAAAAATCGTCTAAATAGCTGAAGACTCGATACTAAAACAAATAGTAAATACTCCCTGGTTCATAAAGAACTCAGAAATTCATCACCACAGCTAAGTTGAGTACAGTAAAGGACGAAATAGCCAAAGACATACAAAAAGTCTTCGTGTCTTCAACACCATTCGAATCCACTAGCAGAGCTGCACTGCTAGTGGATTCGAATGGTGTTGAAGACACGAAGACTATTCCTGACACCCCGCCTGAAAATACGTAAAATCCTGAACCTGGACTGCCTACAATAAGCTGCCAATTACAAAGAGTCAATCCAAGTGAGGAACTGACTCTGCATGCCACTCAATCTGTGACAACACATCTGCTCATAGTCAAAGGACTGATTGCAAGATATAGGAATTAATTTAAAAAAAAAAAGTACTAGCCTGCGGCTCCACCCCTTGTTGACTATTAGGATAAAAAGTATCCTTTGTAGTAATCTAGGTCATTAACTATACAGGGTTCTGTCCCTTCCCCCAGTACATTCCTAGCTAGGGCAAATAACATGACTAAAAATAAAAAGTTTAGATTTTTGTTTTAATTTAAACCTATACCACACAATAGTAGTGTTCAGAATAGGCAATCAACGCTTTGGAAACAAAAGAACCAGATGGAACTGCTCATCCTCAAGTAGAATTTCTAGCATTCTGTGAAGTGACTGAGCAAAATTGGTCAGAACTTTTTAACAATAAATAATTGGACCAACATTCTCAGGATTAAAACCCCCTGGCTGGAGACCTTAAATCTCTTGACATTCAAAAGTGCCTGTAATGGTCTAATTGAAATAAATGATTTGATTTGAAAGCAAGGCATCCACAGGACTGACTGGTTAAGCAGCTAACGACCTCATAGGTCGAACTGTGAGGTGCCATTAAAAAAAAACAGGATTAAAAAGATTGGAAATGACATTGTCTATGACCCTATTTAATTAGATCCTTACTTCCAAGGACACTGTATAATGTATATATGACAAATTGAATTTCAATGTTTAGTTGTTTTTGGGTAAAAGTACCAATGAAATACTTCTAAAAATTTTAAATGAAACTGTATAGTCCAATATCTATACCATTATTTAGTTTATTTTTTAAATCACACAATAATATGATGTGTTGCGCATCTGTTAGATGTTAAAAATATGTTTGTTTGCCTTGCCACAATCAACTGGACTATTAGCCGCAATCAACCGGTCAATTGCAACCAACCTGTTGACCACCCCTGCTATAGAGAATTTGCTATATTTCAGGTATCATGCCAATTATACAAAATAAACACATGCAATATTTGGCAACAATTGCTGCTAAATTGTACCTCCTGTAAAATTTTGACATATTGAGCTATTTCTTGATGGTACACATGGGCACATGTCAACTCTAACTCTAAATAGAATGTAAAAGATAAGAAAATAGTGCATACCTTTTCAAAACCACTGCATTACTCGATGAAGGTTTAGTAAACATAGAATTAGGATCCACAGTCCATACAATCACACCCTGTTCACATCCCACAGCTAACTCAGAAGCAGAGTACGGTCTCCAACTTAATGAAGAAACATGTCCTTGTGCCTTACACTTCAACGTAGATACAAATGACACTTCTGAACAGTATATTCTTACATTGTCATCCACTGTCGCTACAGCCATTTTTGTTGTATGAGGATGCCATGCCATACATTTGATTGGACCATTCCCCCAGTTCCTAGTCCTTGAGTAGTTTGCAACGATTTTAGGTCCTATATCCTTTAAATGGGGCTGTAAAAAGTATCTAAATGCAGTAAATACATTTGCGACTTTCAACACGTATGATGCGGCTACGGCTAGGATCTGGCTCTCGCGGTTAACTGAGGGATCTGCAGCGACACCTAAAGCCTCTAAAAATCCTTGTTTATACCACACACTGGTGATTTTCTTGAGTAAATTGTCCTCGACGTCAATATACATAGAAATGTTTTCGTCTGATGTCCTGTGGTGGTAAATGTCACGAGTAACGTTAATCACTGGATGGCTCTTCGTCTGAAACCAACATTAACACATAAAGTAAGGTTTCGTAAAAAATAATGGCGTAATTATCGGAGCTAACCTTACCGAATTTGTAAACGTAGTGATATTTCCATAACGTGCATTCCCACAACAGTAAACTTCATTTAGTTTGCAGAAGGGAATCTCTTCTGGCCCTGGTAGGTCAGGGAATCCATGAAAAGCCGACATTTTCAAAATAAATTGAAATAGTTGAGTGAAAACAACCGGCGCGCTCTAGTGATTTTTAAATATTTTTGACGGAACAAAGCGACAGCTGTCAATGCTGTCATGTTTTTTTTTTTTTTTTTTTTGCATTGTATTTTTGTCAAAGAGTATAATAATATATCGGGTAATATTTGTTATGACCGTGGAAGGAATAGGTCCTAAATTTGATAATGTTGCCAGCTTACAAATTTGTTTTAGTATTTATTAGTTCCATGCTATTCAGAGCCAACTGTCTGAGCCACCAGTCCACCACTACCATGAGTACCATGATGTCGTACAGGAATCATATTCATTCTTATTTTGCGTTTTCATACCATCACGTCCTTAAAACAAGCATAATATGCAGATGTCGTCACCTCAAAAAGACTCGTGCCTTATCATTACCAGCAGAATAGATTTTACGTCAACCAAAACAACAATACAAGAATACGTATTACGGAATATTTGACAAGCTAAATGAATTTATAATGATTATTTAAAAAAAAACATATAAACACGCTTAGCCAAGAGAATTAAGCTAGTAATCTTTTTCCCGAACAATGTCAATTGGTGGACACAAAATGTGTGTGTTTTAATTTAAAGACATTTATATATATATATATATATAAATGTTTTTAATATATATAAATAATATATATAAATGAAAAAATACCTCGTGGCCCTATGGTATTTTTTTCATTTTGGTGTAATTTATTAAACATTTACTTATTGAAAGTAGTAAAATATTGAGTATACAAACTCTTTGAAACCTAAACTTTTTAATATTGTAGTTTTCATATAATGCTGGCATTCTGGCAACAATTTTAAATAAAATTTGTTTTTTCTTTTTGAAAATTTTGATTCCATTTTCTTTGACGTTTTGCTTTCCTTAGCTTCTTGGTTTATTAGAAATTATCAGAGTTCATTGTTAACTTGAGTCAGAAACATCTTTTGCAATATGCCACAAGCACGCAGGCGTCATATGGACTCGCTGACAGCAACCAGAGCCGTTACAATGATTGAAGAAGGTCATTCGCAGCGATCTGTGGGTTTGCAATTGGGATTTTCTCGAAGAGCTATTCAAAATCTATGGAATCGTTTCCAAGAGACCGGCAGTGTTAGAAGAAGACCTGGTTCGGGCAGAGTTCGCATTACAACAGCTCAAGAGGATCGTTACATTCGATTAAGTGCGCGCCGAGATCGCACAACGACGGCCCGCAAGCTGCAAAATCGTTTACGGCTGACAACGGGTACTCGTGTCAGTGACCAAACTATTCGTAATCGATTGCATGAAGACCAGCAGGCATCAAGAAGGTGAGTTGTCCGTGTTCCATTAACCAGAAATCATCGTGCAAATCGTTTAAGATTTTCCCGTCAACATTTGGACTGGGACATAAATCAATGCAATGGGGCATGGTGCTCTTCACAGACGAATGCAAAGTTATTTTTTTTAACGACGATCGGCGTATTATAGTATGGAGAAGAAAGATATTATGTTATTCCTTCATCTTACAATTCTTCTTCGTCCTGGGCCCATAACCTGTTATAGTCTTCCATTTCTACAGGACGTTATTTATTCTTCAAGGAAACACTGATCTTTAATACTATAATTTTAATATGTAGTAGACTTATCAAAACAACCGGTTCATTGTAAAACATTCTCTCAACATATTATTCTACTCTGTGCTCAAAACCAAACTGAACCCCAATTTTCTCATGACACATGCTCTTGTCAATTAAACATTCTTATTTTAAAATACATTTTCTTTTTATACAAAAGACAATTAAAATTTCTTTCTCTAACATCCCCTCTAAATTTTATATAACTCAAATAATATCTAATTTAAATCACCTTACATAAAACTTTAACAATCATTTAGGACAACCTGTTAATAACTTCAACAACACTCAACATAGGCCCATCATAAGCCATCATCACATCACATAATACAAAAGTAAAAAACACATAGTAGTATTCACTTCCTAACAATAATACTACTAGTTTCTTCAATCAACTTGTCTGCATCTTCAAAGAAACATACAAAAATGTCCCCTCTCAAACTGACATTCACCATCAGTTGTTTTGCTTCTTACAAAATTTCTCCCAACTTTTCTTCAACACCATACAAAACTTTATAAAAAATTGACCTTTAACATCAATTGTTTTTCTCCTCCTTCTTACAAAATCTTCACCAACATACAAAACTTTATAAAAAAATTGACCTTCAACATCAATTGTTTTTCTTCTCCTTCTTACAAAATCTGAAGTTTTCTACTCCCAAGTCTTCTTCAGCAACATATAAAAATCTTTATAAAAAATTGACCTTCAACATCAATTGTTTTTCTCCTCCTTCTTACAAAATCTTCACCAACATACAAAACTTTATAAAAAATTGACCTTTAACATCAATTGTTTTTCTTCTCCTTCTTACAAAATCTGAAGTTTTCTACTCCCAAGTCTTCTTCAGCAACATATAAAAATCTTTATAAAACAATTGACATACACCATCAATTGTTTTTCTTCACCCAACTTTATCTTCTTCTTCTTACAAAACCCGGAGTTTCCACTCCCAACTCTTATCTTCTTCTTCTTACAAAATACGGAGTTTCCACTCCCAACTGTTATCTTCTTCTTCTTACAAAATACGGAGTTTCCACTCCCAACTCTTATCTTCTTCTTCTTATAAAATCCGGAGTTTCCACTCCCATCTTCTTCTTCTTATAAAATCTTGTCTTTCTACTTCAAATTAATTTACTCAAATTTAAAAACTCCGAAACATCATTGTCGCGCTCGCGCAGTGGAAGCGTGCTGGGCCCATAACCTTGTTATAATTTTCCATTTCTACAGGACGTTATTTACTCTTCAAGGAAACACTGATCTTTAATACTGTATAATATACTTTTAATAACGTATAAACTTATAAAACAATCATGACTGGTCCTTGTAAAAACTCTCAACAAATATTCAACTCTGTGCTCAAAACCAAACTGATCCCCAATTTTTTCATGACACATGCTCTTGTCAATTAAACACTCTTATTTTAAAATACATTTTCTTTTTATATCAAAGACAATTAAAATTTCTTTCTCTAACATCCCCTCTAAATTTTATATAACTCAAATAATATCTAATTTAAATCACCTTACATAAAACTTTAACAATCATTTAGGACAACCTGTTAATAACTTCAACAACACTCAACATAGGCCCATCATAAGCCCAACAACACATCACATAATACAAAAGTAAAAAACACATAGTAGTATTCACTTCCTAACAATAATACTACTAGTTTCTTCAATCAACTTGTCTGCATCTTCAAAGAAACATACAAAAATGTCCCCTCTCAAACTGACATTCACCATCAGTTGTTTTGCTTCTTACAAAATTTCTCCCAACTTTTCTTCAACACCATACAAAACTTTATAAAAAATTGACCTTTAACATCAATTGTTTTTCTTCTCCTTCTTACAAAATCTTGAACTCTTCTTCAACAACATAGAAAACTTTATAAAAAATTGACCTTCAACATCAATTGTTTTTCTCCTCCTTCTTACAAAATCTTCACCAACATACAAAACTTTATAAAAAATTGACCTTTAACATCAATTGTTTTTCTTCTCCTTCTTACAAAATCTGAAGTTTTCTACTCCCAAGTCTTCTTCAGCAACATATAAAAATCTTTATAAAACAATTGACATACACCATCAATTGTTTTTCTTCACCCAACTTTATCTTCTTCTTCTTACAAAACCCGGAGTTTCCACTCCCAACTCTTATCTTCTTCTTCTTACAAAATACGGAGTTTCCACTCCCAACTGTTATCTTCTTCTTCTTACAAAATACGGAGTTTCCACTCCCAACTCTTATCTTCTTCTTCTTATAAAATCCGGAGTTTCCACTCCCATCTTCTTCTTCTTATAAAATCTTGTCTTTCTACTTCAAATTAATTTACTCAAATTTAAAAACTCCGAAACATCATTGTCGCGCTCGCGCAGTGGAAGCGTGCTGGGCCCTTAACCTGTTATTTTATTCCTTCATCTTACAATTCTTCTTCGTCCTGGGCCCATAACCTGTTATAATTTTCCATTTCTACAGGACGTTATTTACTCTTCAAGGAAACACTGATCTTTAATACTGTATAATATACTTTTAATAACGTATAAACTTATAAAACAATCATGACTGGTCCTTGTAAAAACTCTCAACAAATATTCAACTCTGTGCTCAAAACCAAACTGATCCCCAATTTTTTCATGACACATGCTCTTGTCAATTAAACACTCTTATTTTAAAATACATTTTCTTTTTATATCAAAGACAATTAAAATTTCTTTCTCTAACAGAAGGTGAGTTGTCCGTGTTCCATTAACCAGAAATCATCGTGCAAATCGTTTAAGATTTTCCCGTCAACATTTGGACTGGGACATAAATCAATGCAATGGGGCATGGTGCTCTTCACAGACGAATGCAAAGTTATTTTTTTTAACGACGATCGGCGTATTATAGTATGGAGAAGACGCGGCGAAAGATTTTCAGAAGCCTGCATCCATGAAGTCGATCGTTTAGGTGGTCTAAATGTAATGATTTGGGGCGGGATAAGCTTACACGGCAAAACTGAGCTCGCTATTTCAAATGAGGGTACTGTTACTGCTCAGCGGTATAATGAGGAAGTTGTCAGACCACATGTGATCCCGTTTGCACAGCGGTCACAGGGTCCTGGATTCATCTTGATGCAAGACAATGCTCGTGCACACACGGCTCAAGCGACTCGGTTTGTACTGAAAGCCTCTCAAATTCAAGTCTTGCCGTGGCCGGCGAACAGTCCGGACTAAAATCCAATAGAGCACATGTGGGATCAGTTGAAACGAAGAGTTAGAGACGGTGATCAGGAAATCCACAACCAACAGCAATAATCATCAACGCTGTTAAAAGGGCCTGGGAAGAGATTCCAATGGAAAATGTCAGGCATTTGATTGAGAGCATGCACTCCAGGCTTCAGGAGTGTGCAGCTAAACGAGGGGGGAGCTATACCCGTTACTAAAAGATGAGCATGGAGTATTTTCTTTTGTTTTCAGTAACTTTACATTGTTTTTATTTTTAATCTAAAATGTGTTTTTTCTTTCAAAAGCAAATAAATTTTTTAATCATTATTAATTGAATAAATTTATTGGTCTACATGGTAAAAACAAGATTAGTTTTCGTTATGGAGACAAAAAAATATATATTGGTTTTATTATTTTCATGGTACAGACAAAATACCACGTGGCCTATGTTTTGAGTAGTATATAATGCATTCATTCACCAGTAGAATGATATAAAAACACTGAATAACATAGAATAATACTTAAATCACTCTTACAAAAGCTTCACTAAGATCAAGTCGTTAAAAGGACAAGGTAATGGGCAACGTGGGTCAGGAAGCATTTTCGTCACTTCAAACGGTCTCTGAAATGTCCTCAGGATGAATAGCTATATCTTGGAGTAGGCGAAACAATGCCCAGTATGTCCCATATAATTTCATGTTGACTTCGGCTAATTACAAGTAAGTATAAGACATTGAATTCTGGCATGATAACTAAATATAGTTATTTGTTATACAAGAGTGCAAAGTTGCCTTTTAACCGCGTGTTCAATTTTGATGACCGAGCAAGCGAAGGATTCTAAAATTGAATCACGAGCGCAGCGAGTGATCCAAAATTAGAATCCTGAGCATTAGCGAGGGAATCAAAAGAGCACGAGGTGAAAAATCTTTGCACTCGAGTGCAACACGTAACTTTTCATTCCACCTCAGCGAGGAAATGACTACATGCAAAAAAAAAAAACGTTTACAATCACAAGATAGGTACACTTTTATTTCAGTTTAGGTATTAATTATTATGACAGGTAAGGTAAGTATTACAGAATAATCTTTAAATTATAACAAAATAATAGTAAGGTATAATTAAGAAAATTTTAAAGTAACGTTGCTACAGTTATTTAAATTGAGTGTAATATTTTTGTTTGGTACTGTAATATTGGTGTTAGTCACTTGTGTACTGTTTTTCGGTAAACTATCTGTCATACTTAATAGTTGTACCGATTCATCAGATTCCCTTGGCGTGAATGTTGGAGAGAGAGGGAGATGGTTAGGTGTTTCATAACGGCTTATTTTTGATGTAGAAGGGCCAGTCCAAGGATCCGATTGAGGCTCTTTCAGTGTAATGGCTCCTACGATGCCTTCACATATTTTAGACTTATTTTGGATGGAATCCTCTAGAGCCTCTATGTATCCCTCTACAACTGCATTGGACTTCCAGCCTCCGTGGCGCTTAAGGGACAGGAGATCAGCTCCGGAATCAGCCAAAAGTGTGGCTGAAGTTCGTCGGAAACAATGACCCGTGTACAACAGGGGTTCTGGAAGTTTAAGAAATGTTGCTATTTCTCGTGGGATACTGCCAATTTTATTAGTACCCATAGGCTGTCTAACACACTTTCCATTGCGATACTGTAGAAAAAATCGATTGATTGGAGTGTTAGGCGGGCGTAAGGCTTGATATTTCTCAACAATAGTTACGTATTCCTTGCGAATGACGAAGTTGCGGTCTCTTTTTGTCTTTGTATTAGGTAAATTAATTAATAGTAAGTCATCTGAATGTTTCACATTGACATTAAGTTGTGTTAGTTCATTAGTTCGACATGCTCTGTTTATTCCAATAATAAGAACAACCTGTAACGTAAAGAGTATTGTAGTAGATAAATGAATAAAATTGATATGAACGCATAATTATGCCTATCAACATCTACTAAGTAGGTATACTATTGAATTGAGATTAATATACTTAAGGCGGGGTTAACCCGAGCATCGTAGGTATGTATGGCTTACCCCAGCCCCCGCAAGGAGCACCGATACGTAAGGAACTACGATGCGCGGGAAACGCGCGCGCTAAGCGCATCGGTTTTGAGTTCGTGACCTTGCGTAGCTACCAAGTTTCGTCACAGAGTAAAGTAATGCAGTAACTCAACTTGAGTTGGCATGTAGAATTTTATTTTTCTGGAAAGTATTTTTAAGGTTATAGATAACCGGGCTGCCACTCAGATCATGAATTCGGGACTGATTCAAAACTACAAGCGCGATTTTGTGTAAAACATAATATAAAGCGTGGGTTCTTAATAAATAAAAAAAAGTTTTTTTGTTGTTTTGTAATCTAATTGTTATGCTTATAAAAGTAAAAAAATTACAAATAAAAGTAAAAAGTAACAAATGAAAGTAAAAAGTTAAAAATAAAAGTAAATACTCACATTAAAAAAGTCTAAGCAACACATACTATTTCAAATTATTATACCATTTCTTACCAAGTAGCTTATACCTATGTAAACTTTTTTGATCTAGAGGACATACTGGCTGATTGTAAAAAAAATTCGAGTACCTATCTTTTTTTTTCACATATTCAAAAGCCTTTTCTTTGCTTATTAAAATTTAGTATTCTGTATCAATTTTATGAATTAAACAATAATTTGAAAAAAGTTTTAAACAAATTTGGATTTAAGTAATTTTTTTACGTCATGGTGCGACGTCATTTGAATGCAGATGAAATGCAAAAGGTATGTCGCAAGCGGGAAGAAGTCAATCTCAGGTTTCTCGGTATTTCGGTGTCAAGAGAAGCGTTATTTGCCATGTTCATCAGCGTTACACTAACACGGGAGATCGATACATACAATACATCTGACTGCGTCTTGCCAGCCAATGTAAGTCGCCCGTCTTTAAGGCTACAAAATTCAAATGGTGTTGTTGTTAGCTGCCAAACTGTGCGAAATCGACTGCATGAGTATGACGGCCAATTAGGTGCCCACCGTTACGTCACGGGAATCGCGCTCGTCGAAATGAATGGTGTAAGGAACACATTACATGAACCCGGGAACAATAGGATAAAATTTAATTTTGCGATGAGTCTCAATTTGGGTTCAAGTCTGATATTAGAAGGGTAAGAGTGTATCGTCGTCCTGAAAAAGTGAAAGGCTCAGCAGTTATGGTATGGTCGGGTATTATGAAGAATAGACCAACTGAGCTCGTTTTTGTAAATGGTAACAACGCTGTAAATTACGTTGAGGATGTTCTAAGGCCTTATGTCCATCCATTCGCACAAACGCTTGGTTTCAATATCACGTTGATGCATGAGAATGCATGTTCGCATACAGGTTTGTACACACGGGAATACTTGGCAAGGGAAAACATCCTGGTATTGCCTTGGCCTGCACAATCGCCAGACCTCTACCCCATCGAGCATGCATGCTCCAGAGACGTGTTTTAAAGAACTTGGATGGAGTGAGAACTACCCAACAACTGATAGACTTACTAAAATTTCATTGGGTGCAATTGCCGCAGGATGATATTAACAGTTTCATCGATTCTATGAATAATCGGTGCCAGCAAGTTCTCAATAACAGAGGAGGCCACATTTTGTATTAATTTAAGTATGCAATTTTTGTACAACCATTTAATTTTAGTTTGTTTAGTTGATTAGGGACCTTACTTTGTACTACGTACTTACAGTACTCACTCGTAAAAACTATAGTTAACTAGCTTTTGCCCGCGGCTTCGAATTCGGGGTAACACAGTTCCTCTTTCCTGATTTGCAGGTACCTGCTACTTGTAGTTTTTGCCCTAGCGCCTTATTTATTGTAATAGCAAAGCTAATTTTCCCATTTTTCCCCTCATTTCTCACTTTTTTAGTCTATGTCCGTCTCCGGGGTCCGAACTATCTCTGTAACAAAATTCATCAAAATCGGTTTAGCCATGTAGGCGTGAAGACGTAACAAACAAACTCACTTTCGCTTTTATAATATAAGTAAGGATTGAAAAAAACAATGGTTGTTTAATTTAAAAAAGCATTAAAATAATATAAATAAGAAATACTATGGATTTAATACGAAAACACATTGTTAAATTGAAGTTTGTATGTGTTCCTGACTTTTTTGATGTGTGTAGTTACAAATAAAAGTAAAAAGTAACAAATGAAATTAAAAAACTTTTATTATTGGCACAACCCATACATAAACATGCAATAATAGTAAGTAATCTCGAGTGTAGAAAATGTACATGTATACTGTCACATTTCTACACTGTGGCACGAGTGTTGTGTGCGGATTAGACTACACAAACGTTGCATACCTACACCATCAAATTTCTATTTGTTGTGATGTGGAGCTGTTGGTAGGTACCCATGCGTAATGAATGATACTTATTTTATTTCTAAATGAATGACTAATTTATTATTGCACTTTTGAATATTCACGACTACCACGTTTTTATTTAGGAGTTAATTCGGTCTTCACGTTGAACATATCAGTACCTAGGCTAAGACTAAGTAACACTAACGCAGCGGCACAGAGCGGACTGAACTCATTGACGTTATTTGAAAACAGTAAACCATTTTAACATTTCCGCGTGTGTGGGCTTCATTTACTCTAACATAAGGTTCAAATTCGACTATTTTTCACAATTGATGCCGATGGTAAATCTATTCCGCAAGAAAATAAACCATTATAGTTTTTTGCATTTTTGACTTCTTTGATTACATTTATCTAAGGAATAAATTCAAATATATTTATTAGATGCAAATTTCAGGTTTGTAAATCTATTTTGCGTAGACACGGCAACATCATACAACATTCTATCAACTAACTTAGAAAAATCAACTATAAACAGGTAGGTATTCTTTTTTCGTAACAGAACTGAGCGGGGTACCGCGTTCGCAAAAATTGGCACACGTCCGACCTCCAACGCGTTCCGCTCGGGACTAAATAGCCCGCGCGAGCGCATGAATAGATGAAAATAAACGAAATTTGAAATTGGGAGTAGGGATATTTTCATATTTCACATTATGGTGGGAGATTTTCATCACATTTTTTACGACCTTTATTATGGTATAAGTTTTATTTTTCAAAACCTAATATAAATCGAATGAAATGATATTTAGATCACGATTTAGCCTTGTCTTTGCGATTTAATTGGATGCAATAAAGTGCAAGTAATCGTGTATCGGACGGCAGAAATATATAGGTCGTAGAGTGAACTATGTAATATGTTTTTTTCAAAATTTTTATACCTTATTTCAACGAATAAAACACAAAAGAAAACGACGTTTTTTCGGAAAGGCCCGCCTTAAGTAGATACTGAATGTGCAACTGACTTACTTTTGCCGCCAAATATACGGAATCGGGTGCTTCGTTAAGAAACTTTTCAATATCAGATACTGTGAAAACCTTCGATTTTTTTGGTTGATGACCAGATGAGGCTCTTTTTAGAAATGCCACTAATTTAGGATAGGTATCGATATGTATGTCTTCTTTCATCTTTATTGTTGCTTTTAGCATCGAATACGTACTCCATAGAGTGCTTGCTTTCTTGTTCTCGGATAATTCTATAAAATATGCCAGCAAAACGTTTTCTGAGAAAGTTTTGGCTCCTTTTGCTAGTCGCCACGTGTTGAACATATCGTACTGTTTTAAATACTTCTCGCGTGATTGTTGAGGGAGAAAGCTCATTTGCGCATTATTAACAGTTTCAGTCAATTCTGTTGGCGTCAAACAAACTTCCTCGTCGCTAGAATCACTCATTTTAGTTTTTTCACTTGTTTTCAAGTTTCTTGTTTTTAATATAAGGTTTAACAATGACGTGAAAAAATGCCGCGTAAAGAACCGCGTACAAAGCAAATTGAAAAAACACCAAGAAGGTTCCGAGTCTGAGTTTTTAAGAAATTAAAAAAAAGTTGTATGATATATTCGGCACCATAGAGGTGAGCAGTAAATCGGTTTAATGTTTTTTTTTAATTCACAAACTTAGTGCACACGATGTTCTAAATTCAATTTACTTTATCCTCTAGAGAATAAAAACGGCTTTTCCACTCAGATATTGAAGATTAAAAATACTCTTTCCGAGATGGTGGGATGAAAAACAACTTTATTGTAACTCCGATTGCACTAGTTAAGTTATAAGGGCAGTTAATATAGAGGCGATCGGTGGCGGCGATCTCTCGCGTCCGGCCTTGGTGCAGTCCATGGTCCGGAGCGAGAGGGAATGGGAAGCGGTCTCCTGCTAGCGAAGGAGGTGGCCGGGCGTTTGAGGGAGAGAACCTCAAACCAACCCAGCCGCCGCGGGAGACGTCCCGGGCGTCGGGCGCCGCCAGACGACTCCCGGCTACCGTAATTGCGGGCCTGTGGACGGTGAGCAAAGAGTAGTTCACCGTCGTGTCCCATCCGTCTATTGTCGACAGGCAGTGGTGTCGACGGCGCGTTAGTGTTCCACGGGCGCATCAAAGAGATGCCTGCCAGCGGAACATAAAGGGCAATAGAAGGAACATGGGTGTGTTTTAGTCAGTACAAGTCTGTCAGTCTCCCCCACCCCTGCCAAAAGCGGGGGAAGTTATTTGATGATTTCCCATCCGCAAAAAAGAAAAGAAACTACAACAACGTTCACATTTTATCTTTTTTTTCAGTTATGTGTAATTTACGAATAGCCTCCATCTTGCTGTTTGCAGATAAAATATTAAAAAAACAATTCTTTTAACCCATTTTCACTGCTTACTGTACCTCCTGCAGTAGTAGTTGTTCTAATAGAAGTTCTAGTCACATGTACTTTGTCATATTTTATTCGAGAGATCATATCTCTTCGTACAGAATTCAGGTACTGCTCATCAAAACCAAGAGAATCATCTGATTCGTCAGCAAGACTACGTTGCACTTCAACGTAGACATTTTTAGCAGCTCTCGGTATAAATGTACGACGTAAATTTAATCTTCCGTCAGTCCCAATTTCATTGCATTGTTTGAAAAAACTAGATATGTTCATTGAAAATAGTTGACACAAAATATCCATATCCTGTTTCAAGTTAACACTAAGATCCTCGTTTATTGTTGTAAAAGTGATATTATGCAAAGCATTCATTTTGAATTCCACGTAACTTTGAAGAGTAGATTTAGTTTTATTTGTTATAGCTGTTATGAATTCTTTGATATGTAAAATGTTGGCACTTTCCTTTTTATTTTTATCTAGCGTAAAGTTTTTCAATTCGTTTATGAATATTTCTTTAACTACCTTTTCTGGAACTTTAATTAGAGCATCTAATATAGAGGTGACATTATCTTCTGTGTATACAGTTTCATATTTAATGTCCCTGTGATACATCTCTCTGTAATTCCCAAAGGTGTTAGAGGCGGTAGCATTCAATGTATCGTAAGCCACTTTTAAGAAATGTGTAAGCTCTTCGGTGCAAATTATGAAAGAATAACGTTTTTTTTTAATACTATTGGAATCCAGAGGATAAATAGTTTCAGGATTATCTTTTCTAATAACATTATCGTTTTCTTTCAAGATGCATCTAAATTTATATTTGTTTATTAGTTTAGTAATGGGTATCACTAACTTAAGGATCAAATCGCTGCTTATTTCAGTTATATTACCGGTTTTATCGTGAATCTCGAGCTCGCCGAGATTGGGCATTTGGCTCAGGATTTTTAAGCCTATGTTATTCAGTTCTGACATTGACTTACGTGTGTTGTTGTCAAGATGTTTGAGTACCTTTGTCATGTTAATACTATTTAATTTACACTGTCGTTTTATCAGTAGAGCTAACATTTCGTCCAACGATCTAGTGATAAGCTTCTTTATTGAACTTGCAGTTTTTACTTTGTCTAATAACTTTGTTATGTTTTTACTTAACTGTTTGTAGTTTTTAATTTTTTTTTGGAATGTGTCGATTGGATGTTTAGCTTGTCTAAAACTTGACTTTGAATCAGATCTCCTTTTCTTCCCGGCCACGAGCTCTACAATCCTCGTTTCATCGCTTAGTTCTGTTATAAATTTATTTTCTGTTTTTCTCCTAGTACGATAATCATTGTCTTGTAGCATCGGTCGCAGTTCTTTTACTTTTTGTTCGATTGCGTTTTCAATTTCAGTATTTTGTTTTTTGTACACAAACCTAGTATTTTGTTTTCGATTGGCATCCATAAGTTGATTGTTCTCTATGTACGGTGTCATGATTTTTTCTAGAAAATTTGATATTACGCGTGCATCTGATTTTCTTTCCTTGATTTCGTCTGAATTTACAGACACTATCAATATGATCCATAAGAAAAGTGTCACTGCAAACAAATTAAAAGCATGGCTTATCACAAAATAAGTAAAATTGATTATTGGACTTATTTTTACAACCCATTTGAAACGGAGGCGTAGTGCGATTGAGAATACATCTTTCTACGGCGTGTAACATTGAACAACCAGCTGTTAATTTTCTGCGACACATACACCTAACACCCTGTATAAAAAAAAAATCGCCCACAGACAACCGATTTTTCTTTCGAATACAAATCCATTCAGTTTATACTACTTAGATCAAAGAGAACAAAATAAAGCCCATTTTAAAATTGTCTGACGATCAAATGAGCTTTTGAGCTTCCCGCTCAAATTTATGTAATGTGTTTGAAAAACCACTTCACGAAGCCAAACTTCTCCGTTATTTCTCCGTTTTTTTTTCGGATTGTAAATCTTCAAATGACTTTCCCCGCTCTGGGCAGAGGAGGGTGGGAGGAAGTGCCAGACTTTTACTGACTAAAACCCACCCATGTTCCTTCTTTTGCTATTAGTGTTCCAGGGCCGCTGTATCTCTTGCGAACAACGTAATATGCACCTAATATGCAACCCTGGCAAGCAGTAGCACTGGCTCCTCGGCTTTGCTGATATCTCTTTGAGGTACACGAACACGCCGTCTCCCAGTCCTGTCGTCACTAGACGGACGGACTGTGAGCTACCTACTGGTCGTCGTCCACAGACCTAAGTCCGCATCCGGTGGCCGGGAGTACTCTCGCGGCACCCGACGTCCGGAGCGTGTCCCGCAGTGGCAGGATGCGGCACAAATGTGTTGAGTTTGTATCAGCGAGTTCTACGGCAAAACGTAATTTTTCATCCCAAAAATATTTTTGTTCCAACAATATTTTTTGCGTAAAGTTTTTTAGTTTGATGTCCGCTCGCCGGAAGTTGGTTGACTTCGTGAAGGGTAAATTTTACAACCCGTATAAAGTACTTACAAGGTTTAGGTACCCCATTTGACATGGTGGCATAATAATTTCTAATATAGTATGCTTGGCTAAATCTGGGATCAAGAATTGGTACCCATTTCGCTTCATTTTACGATATTCATAAAATTGCGATTTTATTTTTTCAATATTGAGTGCACGTTTAAAGATTTTTGTTTTACGACTACAATATTTATGATGCAATTTCTTTGTTTTAGTGGGTCCATCAAGTTGGATTTAGTTTTGAAAATCGTGATGCTAGATGTTTTTAATACTTTGATTATCGGTGGACCACGTGGAGACCACGAAGAGAACTTGACTAAATAATAACAGCCACTCTGGTCCATTTTAAGGTTAAGCCGCGCTTGCTTTGGTTGGTCTATGGATGGGTGACCACCCTTTACATTCCGAGTTCCTGCCATATCTCGGAAATCACGTCACGCTGTTGGTCCCGGCTGTCATTTATATAGTAAAGCTTAGATAGTCGTTACAGATGGTTATATTTGGGAGAAAGATAAACAATTATAATCGTAGGACCTAAATTCGGGTCAACATTGCATTCACCTGCACTATCAATAAAAATAAAATCAATTTTTCAAAGACAGTGTAATCATGTAGCAATAATATGCCTTAAGTAGATAGTTGACGGCATGATTAGCGCAATGGTTAAGCGATTGATTGCTACACTGAATGTCGCAGGTTCGATCCCGGACGGAAGAAATATTTGTGTCACCGACAGGTAGTTCCGAGGTGGCTGTTACTATATGAGTTTAAATTCGTGTAAACGCACCTACGATACATGATACGTTCCTAGTATGGCGCAATATTAAAAAAAGAAGGTAATTCACCAAGGGGATAGTGCCTTGCGTCACGCTATAGGAACAATTCGTGACCCTTCTAAGGCTTTTGATAAAGTCAATCACGACGTTGCTTTTAAAATGTGAGCATTACGGACTAGGCATACTTGCGTTGAGCTAAGTAAAATCTTATTTATGGTATGATTAAATAAATAGTAATCATTTTACGAGTCTTAAAAATATAAATGGGGCCTCTACAAAGCCACACCTGTACCTTTAAAGTAAGTCCTGTTACAAATAGTGATTGGGCCATATGTTCCTACTAGTCATTTTTAAATAACATGTCACTGTGTTTGTGCGAATTTTCGGAAGCGGCCAACAGATTTCAATGAAACTTTTAGTTGATTCCAGCTTAAAATATAGAACAGTTCTAGCCCCGAGAATTGGCGCCATGGGAAGCAGGGGCAGGTCGCTAATGCCTAATAATAAATGTACATTGAATGTACCTACATAATATTAAATGATAAGTATGTTTGAATGAAAAACCGCTAAATGTATTCACACAGTTAATTTATAACCTGCATAAACTCAAATAATACTTTAAATGATATGGCGCATGAAGAGTATGGAACTAGAATTAATCGATAAATCCTATAGAAGAAAAGGGGGAAAGATTTTGTTTTTCGACCATCACGCGGGTTAAAGTTAGCGTAACTATGCCACGCGGACGAAGTCGCGGGCGGAAGCTAGTTAATCAATAAATCCTATTCTGGAGATCACATTCGACTTTAAGCTACAATAGAGTCCTCAATTTATTTACATCTTTTACGAGATGGCTAAGCTTAACAGGACGCCATGTTGTTAGGAGAGTCCGTCAACTTACTGACGTCTAAACCACCCAATAAAAAATTGGTTGTTTGTAAAGTAGGTTTACGATCGAGATGTTTACGTGATAACGTCTTATTGGTGATATAAGTTTTTCGAGCCAAGTAACAGATGGCGCTACCATCTTTATATCTCGTGAGGTTTTGGCATAAGTTTCTGAACATGTCACCCGACTAAAACGATTTTAAAGACGTTATCACGTCAAAAGAAAAGTTTATTGTCTAAACTAATTGTTATTACTAACGCAACTGTCATTCGATGCCTTTTTGTAATTTCAATTCGAGTTCAATTTTGCCTAGTTTGCGGTATTTTTTTTTATGACATACCACACTGAAAGCTGGTTCCAAGTGTCTTTATCCTACTAGCTGTGATGCCATAAACATATTTATTTATTGTATTTAATATTAACTTCAACATTGTTTATATAATTAGTCTATATTTTTAAGTGAAATAAACTAATGTAAATTTGTTTTGAAAAACGTCTTATTGGTGATATAAGTTATCACCAGTAGTGACATCTAAAATGAAATTAAGTACTAATTCAAAGTTTTTTTCTCGCGCCAAGTAACAGATGGCGCTACCATCTTTATGAAATGTCGCTCGTGAGGTTTACAAGTTTCTGAACATGTCACCCGACTAAAACGATTTTAAAGACGTTATCACGTCAAAAACCGGCCAAGAACGTCTCAGACTCACGCATCGACGATTCCGTACAAACTAGCGACATAAACAGCCATGGTTTTTACTGCGTAGACTTAGATAATTGATTTTTCCGCGGAGTTGAGTATATGGTTTTAATTTCAACTCGATACTTCCATGCATGTACCCGAGATAACAGGTCTGGACAGACAGACGGACAAAAAATGAAACCATAAGGGTTCCGTTATTTCCTTTTCACGTACGGAACCGGAAAAATAAAAAAACGTTGTATATTACATTTATTTTTTCATTTAAAAAAACTTATCTGTTAAACCATTTTCACTGCTGAATGCACCTTCCATGGTACCAATCCTATCTGCACTGCGTCTAGTTATATTAGCATACCTATACTTCTTTGGTTCCATGGCATGACTTTTTGGTTCGGTAAAAGTTTGTTCTTGCCAAGAATTTTGCAATTCGTCATCAAAACTACGTTGCACTTTAAATTCGTCATTTTCAGCATCCACAAGTCTCAATGATTGAATTTTATTGGATATTTTAGTCCTGCGTTGTGAACCACACTGTACGAAATAACCGCAAATTTTAGTATCCATTAGCCGACTTAAGTTATCAACGTCCACTTTCAAATTAACTTTGAGATCTTCTTTTATTGTTGAAAATAATCGGGTTTTCATAGCATCCAATGTGTTACTTATAATCCTGTCAACACTAATTTTAATATGAGTTGTTGTAGCGTTTATGAAATGGTCAATATGTGCAATGTTCTCTGTTTTATCTTTATTTTTATCTAACGTAAAGTGTTCTAATTCTTTTAAGAATATTTGATTGACTTTATTTTCAACTAAATTGCGCAATTGCTCTAATTGTACGCCTACGGTATCTGTAGCTGATTTCGTTTCTTCTTTAACGTCTCTAATGTACATGGCCGCGTAATTAGTAAATGTACTGACTGCGGTCTGATTTATTTGTCGGTAAGTTACTTTTAAGAAATCTGTAAGTTCCTTGGCACAAACTAGGAAGGTATCACATAGATTTTTATGTTTAGTTTTTTTGTCTTGATCTAACGTTTTATCAGATGCTTTCATGATTGGGGACTTTACTGCTGGATAACTGGTATAGATATGAATATTCGGCTTCCCGGGCCTCGAGAAACACATTAATTTATGTTGTCCTGAGTTGCCTACTAGATAATTCACTATATCTGCTTTATTGAAATTTTGACAGTTCCTTTCTGTCAGCAGAGCTAACATGTCGTCCAAAGTTTTTGTAATCAACTGACTCGTTGAAATTGATGTCTTTTCCTGATTAAGCAATAATGTAATGTGTTGCCGTATCTGTTTGTACTTTTCTATATTATTATTCAAAATATCTGTTTCCCGACGAGTGTTTCTTAACGATGATTCTGAATGAGCTTTCCTGTTATTTTTAGACACAAATTCCACTATGGTTGATTTATCTTTATTGTCTGATTTCACATTATTTTCTGGTTTTATGTCATCATTGTGTTCTCTGTCTTGAAGAATCGGCTTAAGTTTGATTACTTTTTGTGTAATTGCGTTTTCTATCTGAGCCATCAGTGTGTTGCTGTCTGCTGAACCCTCCGTCTGCTTGCCATTGAGAAGCTTATTGTTTTCTATGTAGGGTATTACAATTTTTCTTAGAAAATTTGTAATTACACTTGTTTCTGTCGATTTTGCCTTAAATTTGTCAGAGCTGGTTGACGATATCAATAGCGTCCATATTAATAGTGAAACTGTAAACAAAAATTTTTGATAGCATGGATAGCCATTGGGATTTCACCAAGAGTTTCAAATTGAAGCCTTAAGCAAAGGCAGTGTTTCAACGTGTGTGAAACGTGAGTGTTATAACTATAAGGCTATAAACTAAAAACCTTTGCCTAACCTAAATAAATAACTTTCAATTAAATAATAAAGAATAATAAAATTTGAAAATTCGTACCTTTAAATGGCACTACAAAAAAGACCATGACTAAATCTGTGACCCATTCCGATTCATTTTACAGTCTCCATAAAAATGTTTCAGCTTTATGAAAATTTTGTGATACGTTTTAAAATAAACTTTTACGACTTATGCAATTTATTTTACATTGCTTTATCGTGTTCAGTTGTAAGTACTTTTATTATAGGACAAGTTTGCCACAATGAAAGCCAAAAACTCAGTGGGTACCGCCAAAAAAGCGCCGAAACAAGGAAGCTTGACGAGTCCTGTCATGATATTCAGTAAGAATACAGCATCGAGCCTAGCGCTGCCGCAGTGTCAAATTTCATAGAAAGTCGTCTGAGGTCGGCGCTGCGCTCAGAGCTGTATTCTTAAAGAAAAGCAGTTCTGGAGAAATGTATGGACTGTATTGAATCCCGCAAAAGAAATTAAACAGAAAGAGGTGAGAGGCGGAGGTGAAAGAAAAACAGAATTTGCACTAAAATTATTTTAGAGGTATGAAGAACAGGGTGTAAAGCTCTCCATCCTCTATGGAAAAGGGAGAATCCTCCGACCAGACGGGTGTTGTGTCTGGTGGGCCACTGCCCGACAGTTGCTTGTCGGGCGCTCGTATATACGCACAACTTTACTTGCGCGATGTAGGATTTTGCCGTTTAGTACTTCAGTGGCTGGATAGATGGCGCTGTAGTAATTATTGCCACTTGCATCTTTGTGTCGCTACAGTTATGTTGTATTGTTGAGTACTTAATCTCCCTCCTTCTATCGGGACTCAAGACGTAGGTACTGACGTACCTACTGTAGGTAGGTACAGGATCGTGGGTATGTACATGGTGAGCAATGGGTAGGTCACCGTCCGCGCGTCCGTTGTTCTTGTGACGACAGACCGTGGCGACGGGCGCGTTAGTGTTCCACGCGCGCTTCGGTATTCTTTTGATTAATTAACTAGCTAGCGCCCGTGGCTTCGAGCGCATGATGATCAGAAAAAAGTATCCCATGTGTTATTACAGACTATAATCTAAGTCTGTGCCAAATTTCATCAAGATCCGTTCAGCCGTTTTGACGTGAAAGAGTAACAAACATCCATACAAAGCGAAAGGGAGTTTGTTTGTTACGTCTTCACGCCTAAATGGCCAAACCAATTTTGATGAAATTTGGTACAGAGATAGTTGGTACCCTGGAGACTGACATAGGTTAATTTAAAAAGAAAGTGAGTAAAGGGAAGAAAAGGGGAGAGAAAGATTTTTTTTTCGATCACCACGCGGGTTAAAGTTAGCGTTAACCCAAAGCAACTATGCCACGCGGATGAAGTCGCGGGCGTAAGCTCGTATTATATATTAGTAAGATTAATGTAACGTATGTTTACCTTAGTAACTTATAAGAATCTATATAAATCACTAGGGCTATGTACGGTTATATTTAAGTTTCATATTATAAAAGGGGGTTACTTCAGACACAAATCAAGACTCAGACTGCAACTAAGAAATTCCTGTCGCAAAAACCCAATAACACTTTACACGTCCTAGGAAACGAACTGAGGCCCTCATACTCAGCAGTCGCGCTTGCAACCACCGCACCATCGAGGCAAACCAAGGCGAGGACAATAAAACAAGCTTTAAGCAAATAGCGTTTTATTTAACAACATTACAATAAGATTCAGAAGTACTGAATAAAATCAACATACGTGGACAGAATATGTAGGTCACGCAATTTTTATTGCAGAAACCCACTTTTAAGCTTATATTCTAATATTGCAACATTGGTATCACTTGCATATTATAAAAAAAATCTTACATTTTTATTTATATATATTTTTTATTCTGCTTGATATGAAGACTTACCATTATCTAAAGACATTACATTTATATAAAGTCAAATTATCGATTTCTCTAAATAGTTTATTGTCTAGTTTGAGCAAAATTAAATGTATTTCTTCAATGTTAAATGTTGTCTATAAATGAATCAATATATTTTCTAAATGAGATTTGATAGTTAATGTTTATTTATATTTTTTATATAAATTTTGATCGATTATTCGATGTGTTCTCAATATTTATTCCGTGGACATTAATAAGTAGTATAAACCATATTTATTTAATATTGATAACTTGAATATTAAAAACTTGTTTAAAAACCATCTATAAGTAGATTTACATTTTTACACGACTACAGTAAAAATAAGTACCTACATAAATCATTTATTTTATTCGTTAACGAAATTTTATATACTAAATTTAAAATATGTATCTTTTTCTACCAGATACATATGAAAATTTAGTTGAAAAATAAAATATAATTATAAAAGTTAACGTCAAATTTTAATAACAAACAAAAACAATTGCGAAAATATTTTTATATTAAAACATTACTAAAGATGAAATAATGTTGGAATTATCTACTTTAGTCTAAATATATTTAAACGACTCGGAAAAAAATTGTTCCCATCTCCATTCCATGAAAAATTTCGATTAGTAATAAAATACGATACATTTTCGCTTATCAATCACTTTAATAATTATTTGGACTCGTTATATATTAAGTTTATATTTATATCGAGCAACGAACATAACTTAAAATGGCGTTGCTTCACAACTACTGCGATATAAATGTGACTAAAATATTCTTAATTTAAAAACCGCAAGTGAAACCGCGCGGCATTTACTAGTAAGTCACTTGGCTTGTGTTGTTCTTCTTCATACAGATTGTGAATGCTCTTTAAATTTCCTTTATGTAGTAAAAAATAATAAATAGCAATAATTACAAAAACTAACCTAAATAAATTAAAATCTCGTAAGCTAGAGAGCAACTGAGCATTATTTTTTCGTTTATGACTATTTTTGACAACACTATAGCTACAGTCCTTTCAAAATTATTTAACCTCTGACAGCTGCGGTCCTAAAGAAAAATTATGGTCACGAAAAAAAAGATCACTATAATTTTGACAGACGTGTCAGTGGTAGCAATCGAACAACAACCTTATTGCTATGTGCACAAAGATCGTAGGTTAACAATGAAAGGGCTGTAAGGTATTGTCGTACCGCGCGGTCCACACGCGGCGCCACTCTACAGGTGGGCGCACTCCGGTCCCTCTCCTGACGGAAGGTCTACTCTAGAAGGTTCAGCTTGCTGTTGGTCTTGCGCAGTTGTGCTCGCCAGGGTATGATTTTTGCTTTTTCGTCTTCTTCATCTTCATGTTTGCCGTTGGATGTAGAATGACCTGTAAGTCCAAAATTAATATCTTTTTAACATTTATGAAGGTGCAAAGGAACCCATAACGAAACCGTCAACCATGAATCCTTACTAATATTATAAAAGCGAAAGTGAGTTTGTTTGCTTGTTACGTATTCACGCCTTAATGGCTGAACCGATTTTGATGAATTTTTTTTATAAAGTAAGAAATGAGGGAGAAAGAGGGAAGAAAAGGGAAAACTTGGCATTGCTATTACAATAATTAAGGCGCAAGGGCAAAAGCTACAGATAGCAGGTACCTGCAAATCAGGAAAGGGGAACTGTGTTACCCCGAATTAAATGCGAGTAAAGCCGCGGGTAAAAGCTAGTATTCTATACATCAAACTATGTGACTCTACGCAAAAATGTTTGCTGGCACACGACATTTTATTTTGTTTTGTAAAATTTCATTTTTTGGTAGGACACAGTGAGACGCACTCAAATCTTTGTGCTAATAGATGCTTTAAATAGTAAGGTTTCATGTCAGTATTTAAAGTTACAATTAGTTACAACATTAAAAAACAATCTATATTATCATCATTTTCCTACCCTTGTCCCATTCTATTTGGGGTAGCGACACCTTATTCTTCCATTCTCCCTTATTAGATGTCACGGCATCATTTACTCCTTTCTCCTTCATATCATTCCTTACACAGCCTATCCACCGTTTCTTTGGTTTCCCCCCACTTTTAAGTATAATAATTATATACTTTAGCCATTCATACTAAAAAAAAAATCTTACTGCGTTTTTCTCATTTGCTGTTTTTTTTAAATCGATTATTTTATTTTAAACTTTACACTTTTGGGATGCAAGCCACGCAAACCTAGTGCGGTTAACTTTACTAATAGTTAATTAAAACGGCTTAACACCAATTACAATAATTAACATGGATAAAGATAATAAAACAAAAGTACAACATCAAGTAGACAACATACAATTAAAACTAACACGGAACAGTGGACACTCCTAAGCATATTTTCTCTCACTGAACACCAGACATAAAACGTTACTATAATCCATTCATCCGCAAACTCATCACATTTAGGGTAGGCAGTCAGAAGGGCATTGAGCATATTGAGAATACGACACACAGGCGATTCAGTTCTGGCGACAGTTTTAGAAAACAGAAGGGTTACCATGACATCTTATAGCAGTTCTAATTCCTGTGTGAGAAAGTGATGGTGCTAGACACCCTGTATAGCTCTGTCTCTTTCCCTCAGTGGAATAAGTTCTGCTTTAAGACGTCATGGTAGGGTAGCAGTTGGGCGAACAAATTGTGCCGATGACGAATGTCCGATGTATTTATCCGGCACGAATAACGGACAGAAAAGTATTCCGCGTTTAAATATAAGGCCACCACTGCCCGTGCGCATTCCTAAAGAAAATAATAAAAAATCCTCTAATTACAAACCATTACAATGATCACTGGATAGCTTGGCCTCTGACGGCGCGCGCATATGCTGCGCAGGAGTATCGTAGCACATGCTGATGTTGTCTATGGATACAGCTCGCTGCGTCCCGCTCGGGTAGGTTCGCCACTCGCCGTTCTGGCCATTCGGCTCTTCAACCTTAGGTGTGTATATGGAATTTCTGGAACGGTAAACGTGGTGGTTAGAGATCTGAAGAAGAGATAAGCAAAATTCCTTTTTTTATGTTTCGAACCCCTTTGTGTCGACATCTTCTTTCTATGAATCAACAACTCTCATTTCGAAAACCCAATCAGTTAACTATCTCTTATTGCCTGAGGTAGGCGCCAGAGTAGAACGCGAATTTCAAACTAGCTTACGTTTTTTGTAATTTTCAAGTCAGTATTCGATCGCGAATCTTATTTTCAATCAACATATAGCTTACGAAATGCAAAACACGAAGAAGAAAATCTGAATATTGCGCTTTCACCTAAAACTAAGCGCTATTATTCTGACTAATGCTAAACTTAACCCTTGTTTCAAAGTATGTCCCGCGTCCCACCCCATCTAATACAAAACGGACCTCAACCTGCTCTCAGCCTCTTCTCTCCTCTGCAGCAGCTGTCTCTTCCAGGCAGGCACAGCCGCCGCCCTTCGCCTCTCCGCTTCCCCTGCCAGCTCCCTCTCCAGGTCCTTTCGTGCTTTCTCCGCAGCTCTCCGGGCCAGCATCTGGCGCTTCCAGGCGGGAATAACGTTGCCAGCTGCGTCGCGTTCCGGTACCTGAGCACACCTCTGCCAATCGACCAGCCGTTTTGGATTGTTAAAGCGTGCACAGTCTATCTTTAGTCGGGAGGTTTTTGAAATTGATTTTTGAGGGTAAAATAGGTCTGCGAGTTAGTTCAGTCTTAGCTTTAGAATAGTTCTAGTTACTGCTTTTATCAGAAAATACACTTCTAGAAGGCAGAAGGGAAAAAAGGGACGCACTTTTACCATGGATACTGCAAAGAGTACATGATTATGTAGAATCGATGGTAAAACTTTGTGTTGCAATCTCCATCGTATATTTATTTTTTATTATGCTAACGGCTACTTAGGTGCCTTTAAATTGATGTCAGAAGATTTAATACTTCTGGTAATGGCAGTGCAAATAGATGGCGATTTCCTATAAACTTATGCGCAGATATTTTTCCAAAACGTTTTATCCGATTTGGTCTGCAGTATTCCTTTAAACGCATAATAGTTCAAACTATAATACATGTAATGTTTTAGATTTATTGAAGTTCTGCATGAAATGTTTATTCTGCAGAGCGGAGGAATCAAACATTTCACATACAAGCATCTATATATTTTATTCCGGAGTTATAAAAATCTAAAACAGATGCAAGGAGGACTAGACGAGGTTGATTTCTACACCATCAACTTATGGTTTTACTTGAATAAATGTCAAGTAAAATACTGATATCCAGCTGCATCCGGTTAGACTGGAGGCCGACACCAAACCCCAACATAGTTGGGAAAAGGCTAGGCAGATGATGAATTATACGTGGGAATGAGTGCTAGCAGTCCCGAAAATCTCTTTTCCCAAGATGAAATAATATTTTTACAAGAGGCCTTCAGTCTTGCTTAATAAAATATTACGTGACGCAGGATATTTGCACGAAGTGAAACGAGTCACAGAAGCCAAGATTGAACTAACACAGACTTGTGAAACTTTCTCAAAACAACATGATTCTCATAATGTTACAGTACCATTGAGTAATCGTTGCGAATTATAAATGAGGTATCATCAATTTCAAAAACCTAAGTTTTGTATGCATTAATGTTGTTAGAATAATAATTAGTTTTGTAATGATTAGTTTTATTGCGCAAGTTAGACTGTGCTTGCTTTTTTTAGCTTTAGCTGTGCGCACACTAAAGTTTTTAGAAGAGTCTATGGAGGTTCTAGCTCATTCTTCTTTCTTGAGTACTATGCTTTGTGACTGGGACTGTAGTTTCATTTATTTGTTTCTGTCATTCAAAAGTGCCTGTTATGGTCTAATTGAAATAAATACTTTTGGTAGTTTAAAGCAATGCAAGCGACCGAAAGTATGAAGACACTTCAGACATCATCTGTGGACGTTTTATGGCTCTATTTAGATTGCCACGGAATGGAATAAAATAGAAGCGAAATTTTATTAAGCATAATAAAATTTATGTCAGTTGTGTAATTCACAATATAGATAAGAGATGCTCCACGGAAGATTAAGAGAATGCACGAGAATTTTCAGGAAAACGTGCGAGATATTACTTGGTTCGTATCTAGTCTCAAGTCTCATGTTATGTCACAATTAAAAATGAAGTTAAATAGAATTTGGCTTCCATTCTACTTAGCGGCAATGCAAATGAATCCATAGAGTCACAAAAATACTGCTTTAGCAGAATCATAATATTATAAGTTGTATAAGTTAACTAGGTTGGTTATTAATAATAATAAAAAAATGTAATATGAATACCTAGGGTAGTTTCCAAGGTCAAAGTAATTACATTCTATTTAGTCCGTCTTTTAGATTAGGTAATCAAAAATAAGGGACACATATTTTTTATTTGTAAATTAGACTTAGATTATAGTTACGTGAAACGTCACGCGTTGCTGCAGTTTTTCGCAACAAATGACGTCACACGTAACTTTAACGGGATATATCTTTGTCATATTTGGTATAATTTACAAATAAAAAAATACGTGTCTCTTATTTTTGATTAATCTAAAAGACAGACTAAATACAATGTAATTACTTTGACCTTGGAAACTACCCTAGGTATTCATATATTTTTTTTTATTATTATTAATAACCAACCTAGTTAACTTTACAACTTATATATAATATTATGATTCTGCGCAAGCGGCCATTTAGATCTACTGTTTTGTCAAATGAGCGGTTTGAAGCTGAAGTTTACAGTCACAGTTACAATAGTGTGCGCACTTACTAAAGATATGAAAAGTATGCAAGAGTGGATGTTAAATTGCCGTCCAGCGGTAGACTCTAGCTTTGACCACACCGCCAGCAAAGAGAGGTCTGCCCCGATTGATAAAATAGATATACTTAAGGATGAATCGTTTATTTGATGCAATAACAAAAGACACAGGCGATCAATACAAAAACATCAAGGTGAGAAAAATAGTTAAAAAAACATAAAGCAGAACAGCTCTTCGATTTTAAAGTCGGTTTAAATAGGTCTACTTGATGTAAGTAACGCAATTAATATTGCCAAACAAAACAGGAGTTATGAGTTTATGTTTACGAGTTTGTAGGGGGTATCTCTTCTCCATCACTACTTTTTTCTTAAAAAAAAAAACGTTGCCCCTCACTAGGAATTTCTCCTGTATCGTGGGTGCGTTTACAAACATTTAAGCTGACATACACAAACAGCCAGACCCGAAACAACTGCATGTGGGCCATACCAATATTTGTTCCGTGCGGGGATCGAATCCGCGATACGCATCGCAACAGTCTATCGCTCAACCCTTGCGTCAACCGTGCCGATATATTTGTGAGTGTCATAGGCTATATATATAACATCACGCTATGTCACTAAGGAGCAGAGCAGCGGGTAAAACCTCTGTGCACAGCTAGTAATAAATAACGTTCAATATTACGTTAATTGTAGCATAAATAGTAAGTATATAAACACAGATACAGCTAGCGCAAGATTTACCGGATAGTTATGTAACACGCGAGCCGGGGCGGTGGCCGTGACGTGTACGTAACGGGATCCTGTCAGTCACCTGGTAACGTTTCCTGATGCACTGTGGTATGGGGAAGATTTTGGAGTTAAAATCAGAGCTCGGAATAAGGTAGAGTTTAAAAAAAATACATGGAGCGACTGCATATCTGGCCTCCACAACCCAGTTAGTACTGGGTAATGCGATACCCCTTGGTAAGACTGGTTGTCAGACTTTCGGAACACTGACTACCTGTAACGACTGTCAAAGATCTACAAATGACAGCCGGGACCAACGGATTAACGTGTTTTCCGAGGCACGGAGGAAACTCGGTATGTAACGGGTGGTCACCCATCCATAGACCAACCTAGGCAAGCGTGGCTTAACCTAAAGATCGACCCGAGCGGCTGCTATTATTTTGCCACGAGCTCCTCTATTCATAAACACACTAGCTAATTACTCAAACATTTTCTAAGCACACACTACTTCAACTTTCAACAACCTAGAGACAGTTTTGACGCGATTACTAAGCATTCAACAATCGCCATATCTGTTTGTATTAGATTTCTTTTGAAAGTCGACAGCATTTGAAGCAGTACGTATCTGCCTACCCCATTTCACGGATATGAGTGTATGAGTCATTATTTGAAAAGCGCTTGATTGTTGAAAGTGATCGAGAACCAATAGGTAGATGAATTTCGTTTGAAAAAATGCCTCAGCATATTTTAGACTTGGTATTTCATAGTTTTGTTATTTTAGACAATATTTATCGAGAGTGCTAGTCCAGTTCGTAATGGCCCCGGAATTGTTTAAATATTGCCATAAAAGCTCTGAAACTAAAAAAAAAAACTATAAAAACATCTCCCCACACTAGGAATTTCCCCTGTATCGTGGATGCGTTTACAATCATTTAAACTCACATACACATACAGCCAGACCTTAAATAACTACTTGGAAACCATATAAATATTTGGTTCAAATCGGCATAGTGCAGCGACAGTCGCTCAGCCACTGTTTCATTTCATCATGAATTTCTCAGTAACAGTTTGAAGTCTCGATTTGTGCGCATTTGACGTTAATAGGGTCGTCCCATATAACATGTGTGTAAGACATAACGCCTAAATGGCTAAACCGATTTTGATGAATTTTAGTACAGAGATAGATGGAGACGGACATAGGCTATATTATATTTTATTTATAAATATATTTTTTTTAAAAGTCAGAAATGAGGGAGAAAGAAGAAGAGGGAAGAAAAGGGAAAAGTTAGTTTTTTTTTTTTTTTTTTTTTTTTTTTCGGGTGGGAAATCATCCAATGACTTCCCCCGCTCTGGGTGGAGCGGGGGGGCATGTCAGACTTGTACTGACTAAAACCCACCCATGTTCCTTCTATTGCCCTTTACGTTCCGGGGCCGCGGTATCTCTTTCGAACAACCCGCAACCCCGGCAGGCGGAGGCTCTGGCAAGCCCCTCTGCTTTGCTGACTCTCTTTGAGGCGCGCGTGAAACACGAACGCGCCGTCGACACGGCCTGTCGTCAATCGACGGACGGACGGCGAGCTACCCATTGCTCACCGTCCACAGGCCCGCATCTACGGTGGCCGGAAGTCGTCTCGCGGCGCCCGGCGCCATGGGCGTCTCCCGCGGCGGCTGGGTTGGGCAGATGTTCTCTCCCTCAATCGCCCGGCCACCTCCTTCGCTAGCATTACTGCTTCGCAGAAGGTGGTGACCGCTTCCCATTCCCTCTCGCTCCGGACCATGGCCTGAACCAGGGCCGGACGCGAGAGATCTCCGCCGCCGATCGCCTCCACGAGGGCACGGCGGTGCTCCGCCCAAGCTGGGCAGACCGCCACTGTGTGCTCCACCGTGTCCTCCGGGCGATCGTCACAATGGTGACACCCAGGCGCTTCCTCCCGCCCGATGATGTGCAGGAACCTCCCGAAACTTCCGTGTCCGGTGAGGACCTGCGTCAGGCGGTAGGTGAGGACGCCATGACGCCTCTCCAGCCACTCCTCAAAGAGGGGACTTATCGCCGCTATTGTGGCGTGCCCTGCACGGGGTTGCGACAGTCGCTCTCTCCATGCCACCATGAGATCGCACCGGAGGTCTGCCCGCCGGGCGGCAACTTGCCGTGGCAGCGGGTTTTCCCCCCGGTGTAGTGCCTCCGCGCGCCACTCAAACAGGCGCGCGAGGACTATCGCCTCCAGATCCCACGGTGGCAGTCCGGCAAGGAGGCTCGCTGCCTCGCCGGAGATCGTGCGGTAGCCCCGGACAAGCCGTATGGCCACCACCTTTTGGGGCGCGTTCAGGTAGTGGGCGGCGCGCCGCCCTAAAGAACGCGCCCATACCGGGGCCCCGTAAAGGGCCATGGACCGCACGACTCCGGCATAGAGCCTACGGCAGGAGGCGTTTGGCCCCCTCAGATTGGGCAGGAGCCGCTTGAAAGCAGCCCCCGTCCGCTCGAGTTTGGGAGCCAAACGTCGAAAGTGTTCGACGAAGTTCCACCGGCTGTCGAGGACGATTCCCAGGTACTTCATCGTCGACCCGACGCCGATGCGAACCCCTCCTACCGTCAACTGGGATCCCGACGGTGGCGTGTTTCCGCGGCCATGAAAAACCATGGCCTCGGATTTGTGCAAGGCCACCTCGAGACCCAGTAGCCGGATCCTCTCCGCGACTATCGCAACCCCGCGTGTCATGTTGTCGGCCGCCGCCTGGTGCGACCCCCCCTGAGCCAGGACGAGCGTGTCGTCAGCGTAGCAAACTACACTGACGCCGCTGGGGAGGTCGGCGCGCAGCACCCAGTCGTAACCGATGTCCCACAGGAGCGGCCCCAAGACCGATCCCTGTGGGACACCGCACGACATCTCTCGCCGGTTCCACTCTCCAGAGCGACCGGGGTATATGACGGCCCTGTCCGTCAGATATGCCCCGACCACACGACGAAGATAGGTCGGCATCCGGTGGTATTGGAGTGCCTCCCTGATGCAGCCCCAAGGCATGGTGTTAAACGCGTTGGCGATGTCGAGAGACACCGCCACGACAACCCCACCCCTGGACACTGCAGCCCCCGTCGTGAGGGCTCTCACGCGCATGATGGCATCCACCGTAGAGCGCCCCTTGCGGAAACCATACTGGTGTTCCGCAAGATCCGGCCCCGTCCCCACAAGGTGCCCGACGAGGCGGTTTGCAATTACGGTTTGCAATTATTAGGGAAAAGTTAGCTTTGCTATTACATTAAATAAGGCGCAAGGGCATAAACTACAGGTAGCAGGTACCTGCAAATCAGGAAAGGGGAACTGTGTTACCCCGAATTTAACGCGAGCGAAGCCGCGGGCAAAAGCTAGTGTCCTATAATTAAACCTCTGTCTTACTCCTTGTGGAAAAAAGAGGGAAGATACTAATTATCTCGAACTTGTACGACAGTGGAATGTAATCAAATTAACATAGATCTTTTAATTAGGAGTTAACAATCTGCTACAGAGTCAATAAAAAAATGAGGAAGAATGTAAAATTGCTTAGATTTGTCGCTTGAGTAGCTACACTGTCATCATCTGCATAGATTTTCCCAATCATGTTGGGGTCAGCATCCAGTCTTACCGGATGCAGCTGAATACCAGTATTTTACATGGAACGACTGCCTATCTGACTTTTACAACCCAGTTAGTACAGGATCATACGATACCTCTGGTTAAAGACTACACTAGACTTTCAGGTCACTGACTTAACTGTAACGACTGTCAAAGATCTGCTAATGACAATTAACCGGGACGGGTTTAACATGCTTTCCAAGACATGGAGAAAACTTGGTATGTAATGGGTGATCACCCATCTAAGGACCAACCTAAGCAACCGCGGGTTAAATCTAAAGATTGACTCGAGAGGCTGTTGACGATTGAGCCACAAGCTCTTCATTAAAATAATACAATAAACCAACACAAAAACATTTCAATTCAAAATGAAGAACTGCTTTTAAAAAACGCTACGGTTTAAGTCGTTAACGCGATTCAGATCCAATTACAAGACGCGAAGTGAAATTACATAAAATACGGCTAATTATTAACAATATTTTGAAAAGATTAAATTTAAAACGTGACAGCGCTCACGACGCAGACCGGCGCAAGCGCAGAGAAAGCGTGAAAACTTATACACCTCTCAGTTCGTATAAAAATATAGTTTATTTTTCATTTGTATCTTGTTAATTGATATACAGGGTTGGCAAAAATAAGGAAAGTGATCTGGTTTTTGTAAAAGTGAATACAGAAACTGCAACAATTTAATTGATGTTCCCATGAGTGGGAATCAGGCATCTTTGTGAAAGGGAAGTGGCTGGCTAGACCAAAGAAACCGTGGATCGTATGTGTGGAACATGATATATTTGTCTGGCTAGAAATGGACTTATCAAAATCAAAAGTCATTTATTCAAACTATACTGTTGATCAGCACTTTTTGAACGTCATTACACAAGACAGTCCCCGAAATCGCCCACCCTTCGCCACTTCCCAGTGTTTAAGCTGGGAAGAAGTGGCGGAACAAACTCCCCACAAAAAAAAAAGTCAACACGGTCAAAAAATATGGTCGTTTGTACGAAACTCTCAGTGCACGAGTCGGTTTGGCCAGTTTTTTATACGGATCGGAAATTATCAATTAGCTTCTCCCGCTCCGGGCGGAGCGGGGGGGAGGAGAGGGGTAGTGTCAAAGTTTTACTGAATAAAACCCACCCATGTTCCTTCTTTAGCCCTTTATATTCCGGGGCCGCGGTATCTCTTTCGAACAACCCGCAAACCTTAAAGATTTAAGACTGCTCTTGGAACTTACTTTGTATTTCATTTTACAGCGTGATTGTGGTCGTAAATTTACATGATCGTATGGAAAAGAAAGTGAAACGTTACTGCTGGCTATTTCACGGAAATTGTACCAGTTTTATTATTTTATGATGATAGAAACAGTAACTGCGACAGTGTAAGAATACTACTAGTGAAACGCGGCTCTCAGTAGATTGCATGCGAAAATTCAAAGCAAGGTTGCGGGTTGTTCGAAAGAGATACCGCGGCCTCGGAACATAAAAGGCCAAAATAAGGGTGGGTTGTAGTCAGTCCCATCCACAAAAAAGGGGTGCTTTGAATCTTCGCATGCAATTTGAAGGGTGTTTAAAATAAAAAATAAATATGAATTACGTTACAATTCGTGTAATGGTGAGATAGCGATTGAATTAATAACTTACTTTAACTTTGAACCTGAGCTAGATCGTAAGGTTTTTTATTTTTCGTTTCTTAGTTCGTGTTTCCCTGAATGAAGGAATGATGTGAAAGAGAAAGGAGTAAATGATGCCGTGCCGTCTGATAGGAGAGAATGGAAGAAGAAAACCCCAAATAGAATGGGACAAGGGCAGAAAAATGGTGATATTATGATTCTGCTGATGTGGCCATTTGTAATATAGTTTGTTGTGGAAAATAAAACAGATTTTTTCACATTGAAATCCAGAAATTCCAAATTTGCTCTAAAAAAATAAAAATACGTGTTATATGTCTGTTGTACATAGGTATAACACGTATTTTTAATTTTTTTTGATCGAAGATTACCTTTTGGCACTTTTTGTAAAACATGTAAAATACTGATATTCAGCTGCATCCGGTAAGACTGGAAGCCGATCCCAACATTACTGGGAAAAGGCTAGGTAGATGAGTCTGTGACAGCCAAGTCAAGATGAAACAAAAGACATTCACACACTGGATCTCATTATTCATTTTTTTTCTTTTAATAAAAAACGTTGCCCCACACTAGGATTTTTTTCTGTATCGTGGGTGCGTTTAAAAACAATAAAACTCACATACACAAACAGCCAGACCCGAAACAACTATTTGTAGGCCATATAAATATTTGTTTCGTGCGAGAATCGAACCCGCGACACGCAGCGCAGCAGTCAATCGTTCAGTCACTGCGCCCACCGTGCCGTCAAAAAATACAAAGATAGTTTATGGCTAAAGACTCGCCTTCTTAAACATTGGCTTCAAAATAACTGAAAAAATGTGGGATCATAGGTACTACATCTCAGTCAAAACCTTTTTGGAAAACCAAGCATTTTGTTTTTGGAGTGGGAAATCATCAAATGACTTCCCCCGGCTGTCCACTGAGGGCGGCGCGGGGGAGCAGTTTCAGACTTGTTCTGACTAAAACCCACCCATGTTCCTTCTCCATTGCCCTTTACGTTCCGGGGCCGCGGTATCTCTTCCGAACAACCCGCAACCCCGGCAGGGAAAACCAAGCATTACGTAGCTAGCTAGATTCTCATCCATGCAACATTATTCATTTAACAAAACGTAGCAATTATGGCATTATTGTTGTAAGGTACATTAATTTCCATGCTCCAGGAGCTAAACAATTATATTTTAACTAAGTATTCATTGTGTTATTAAAAACGTGGTATAGCTGATACTAAATCATCAGGATCAGCCTAAACACACTTTATAGGCATACTAGCTGGCACCTGCGGCTTCGCCTGCGTGATATCAAAAAAAAGTATCCTATGTGTTATTCTAGACTATATCCTACCTCTGTGCCAAATTCATCAAGATTCGTTCAGCATTTTTGACGTGAAAGAGTTACAAACATCCATACATCCATCCATCCTCACAAACATTCGCATTTATAATATTAGTAGTGGCATAAAACAAACATTATTTTAGAACTTAATCTATAAGGTATAATTTATAAACCCATTATTTATATGCTACTTGCTTTTGCCCGCGGCTTCGCTCGCGTTAAATTCGGGGTAACACAGTTCCCTTGCGCCTTATTGATTTGTAATAGCAACGCTAAGTTTTCCCTTTTCTTCCCTCTTTCTCCCTTACATCCCACTTTAAAAAAAATAGCCTTTGTCCGTCTCCTGGTTCCCAACTATCTCTGTACCAAAATTCATCAAAATCGGTTCAGCCATTAAAGCGTGAAGAGGTAACAAACAAACTCACTTTCGCTTTTATAATATTAGTAGGGATGCTAGTAACAAATACAATAACATATAAACAAAACACATATACAATATTAAACAATGCAATAAAAAGAAAAAAAAGTATCTGGATTATCGCTAGTCCATGACCGGACACATTGTATAATAAGTCCTCCTGGCCATTTTCGGCGGGCAATCTCAGTGGAGATTAGCGATTCGGTGTGGGAGATATTATAGTGCAGTTTGATTTTAGTGCAACTCAAAGAACAGTAAGTAAGTATTTATTATAAGTACCTACTTAGTTACCAACCTACCGCACACTAGTTTATCTAAACAACATGATAAAAACCCGCTAGGAATTCTGTTTACCCCGTTACGCATACCGGTGATATAATTATCTTCTTGCCAACTTACTAACTATAGTTGATATTCCAGTTTAACAAGACGTTTGCCGCTAAAAAATCTGTCCTTTAAAGACCAAAGAAACGATGGCTAGAAAGGACGTGATATGACTGATGAAATGATGACTGGGTTGTCCCCAAATATGTTAAGACAGAAGAATGATCAATAATGAAATTCGGCAACTGAAATCGGTAGAGAAATAAATGACGATCGGGATAATGTTTTGGTAGATAAACTGGAACGCTGTTTTGGCACAAACAAAGGACTGGGTTGGGTTGGGATGGTTTGGTACATTTTTAAGGGGAAGATATTTATCTTTTGCCACCAATATTCAAATTCAAATAGGTTTATTCGTTTCACATAGGTAAACAAAGTATGTTAATATACATGGTGTTAAAAATAAAAAGTGCTTCACTATAAGTTTGTTTTTTTATATAAGTGTTAAATTTTAATTTAATAAGTGTTTTGGTTACATACACTGTTAACTTGTATTCTTTTAAATAAAATTAAAAATAAATGAATAAATTATGTGCTGCCCTGCAAGGCGTATGAAAATTTTTACACATAAATTACTTTGTGTATATATTTTCATACGCCTTACAGGTTGTAGTTTAAACGAGTGTAAAAAACTACTGTTTTAACAGCCTACTCACCTAATACTACAAAAACCTATAAATAATAAAAATATTGGAATCGATTTCCAGTCTAATCGGGTGCAGCAGAATATCAATATTTGACATGAATCGACTCTACGACCCAGTTACTGAGTAATACAATACATTTTGGTAAGACTGTTTGTCAGACAGGTTGCAACCGTCAAATCGACCCAGTGCTATTGCATGAAAAGTCTATGTAGTGGATTTTTCTTTCGTGGATGGGAATTCATCAAAAAACTGGCCCCGATCTAGGCGGAGCGGGGGAAGATGGAGACTGACTAAAACCCACCCTTCTTTTGCCTTTTATGATTTGGGGCCGCGGTTTCTCCTTCGAACAACCCGAAAAGCGACACCTGCAGGCGTTGGCCCTGGCAAGCCCCTCTGTTTGTGAGACCCTGTTTTAGCTATAGACATTTCTAGAGATTATTTTACTGTCCAAGATTTGAGCCTCCCCTAAAAACCACTATAGTGAACGGTCATGATGGACTACCTTAATTGCTTAGCTCAGAAAGCGGATTTAACCACAGACCGCAGTGCGGACCATGTTGTAAGTAGGTACATAAGTGAACGGTAACAATACATACTAGAGATAACGCTGTATAGTCCAGTCAATGAAGGTAAAAATCAACTACAAACTCAGATTTGGTTGAACTTCCTTAGATTTGAATGAAAATTTGAGATTGAGTATGTTTTACCCTCTACTTCAAAAGTGACATATGTTCGTCTTGCGCTTTTTGCATTTTAGGCGTGAAATCCACCCCTTTTGTTAAAAATACGACACTGTTGGCGCAGTGGCTGAGGGATCGACTGCTGCGCTGCGTGTCGCGGGTTCGATTCCCGCACGGAACAAATATTTGTATGACCTGCAGATAGTTGTTTCGGGTCTGGCTGTTTGTGAATGTGAGTTTATATGTTTGTAAACGCACCCACGATACAGGAGAAATTCCTAGTGTGGGGCCCAACGTTTATTTAAAAACAAAAAAAATGCAGATTTAATCATACTGGCTTAAGTAATTGTGTTTAATTTTATAATTACATAAACAGTTTGTTTGATACTTCCTAGTAATATTATTAATGCGAATGTTTGTGAGGATATTTTAAGTGTCACTTAAAAAGCTGTTCACTAAAAGTTTTACAACCGAATGCGCGCGACGAGAAAGGCAAGGTTAATACCATTGCAAAAATACATGGTTATTAATTCAAAATGAATCAATCCAACCACATTTCACGGTACCAAAACTTATAATAATTCTGACATAACATCGAAACTTTCGCTGCTATAATACTGCTCACGACAATGCAACTGATCTGCTAATTACCTTACAGCCACGTCGTGATGATCTGCAGTGAGTGGGAAATAAGAATACGCCTTTGTTCGTAGTTGACAACAAAAGTTTTAAAGATAATTTTGTCTTCAAAAAGATCGTTGCATCATGATTTTATTTAGTTTCAATGACACTGTAAGTTTTGTTTTTTGTTGTACTGCTTTTATAGTTAAGTACATCCTGGCTGTGAGATAGCTACTGTTTAGCGAGTAAAATTCAAGTTTAATTATACAGGATGTAACGGAAAGGGTATATACATACCAATAGCGAGGCTTCTTTTTTTTTTTTTTTCTTTCTTTTCTTTCTTTCTTTTTTTTTTCTTTTTTTTTTTTTTTATATTTAGCTGAAACCCTTGCGATATCGTTTGATAAGCCTTGAAGAAGCCTTGCTCTTGATATGTATATACCCTTTCCGTTACACGTTGTATAAGCGGGAATTTAAATTTATATATTTTTTTATTTAACATATTTCGGTATTATTTCCTTTTTCATTTTTCCCACGTAGGTAATACATTTTTAAATATTTCTTTTAAAAAAATATTTCTTTTAAAAAAAGAAATATAGAAAAACATTTAAAAAAAAAGGTTTCTCGCCGGTATCGGGAACAAGGTCCAAACTACCGCGGGTGGTTAGGGCTCCAGAGACAGGAACCTCCTCACAATGCGGACCGTATCGAAGAGTACTGCCTTCTGAATCAGGCCCTTAATCCAACCGCCTAAGGAGAGCTTCGAGAGATGGTCGTTGATGCTCTTGGCCATCAGGTCATTGGCCGTAACTACTATAAGCACAATGATAGCCGAGCTCACATTCCACACATCGACAACCTTGTGTGTCTTCATGGATCTTGATGAAACTTGTCACAGAGGGTAGATTATAGTCTGGAATAACACATACGATATTTTTTTTCCGATATCACACTGGCGAAGCCGCAGGCGCCATCTAGAGTAGTATAATTTCAACTGAATGACCATTCACTCAAAGACATTGTAAAATATCTAGTAATAGAAGTAAATTACAATAACGACCAGACTAGAAGCGAAACCTATAAATATAAAACCACACATCAAAACTATAATTTATCAACGATTTAATTACTAAAATTCATCATTAACTATCGCAACACATAATAAGTCTGCAACATCAAGTTCTTACGTCAGTAAAATCGGTGTCAAACTATTTCGCGGTTCAACAACATTTTTATCCGGCCGTGTAGACTTTGTCCTACATTCCTAAGTCATTGTGTCCTCACTAGAGAACGGTGAATCGTCATCAGATAATTGTTGTAGTTTTTACATGGTTTTCAGCGATTATGTGTATTTCATATAAGTAAGTCAATGCTGGTTCTAGATTATAGGATTCCTTAAAAAAAAACCGGTCAAGAACGAGTCGGACTCGCGCACACGCGTTCCGTACAAACTTGCTATATAAACGCAAACGGCCATATCTTTTAAACCGGCCAAGAGCGTTGTCAACTAGCTAGCACCCGCGACTTCGCCCGCGTGATATCGAAAAAAAAAGAATCATATGTGTTATTCCAGACATTCCAGACCATAATCTACCTCTATGCCAAATTTCATCAAGATCCGTTTAGCCGTTTTGACGTGAAAGTGTAACAAATATCGATACATCCTCACAAACATTCGCATTTATAATATGATTTTATAAAGTACGAAGAAAGATATCAAAATCTGAACAACTGGATAACATTAGACCATTATTTTGAATTGATGAATGAACTACTTACTGCCAAGAGCTGGCTGTTGCTTTGGCCAGAGACTAAGCGTTGCCATATAACGTGGCAACGCGGCCAGTCTCTTGGGGACATTATCAATTGACAGCGTTGAGGAATTTTTTGACGCTAGTTTTTAGTTTATTTTATTACTAGCTTTTGCCCGCGCCTTCGCTCGCGTTAAATTCAGGGTAACACAGTTCCACTTTCCTGATTTGCACCTGTAAGTTTTGCCCTTGCGCCTTATTTATTGCAATGCTAAGTTTGCCCTTTTCTTACCTTTTTCTCCCTCATTTCTCATTTTTTTTAAAGTTAAGCTATGTCCGTCTCCTGGGTCCCAACTGTCTCTGTACCAAAATTCATCAAAATAGGTTCAGCCATTTAAGCGTGAAGACGTAACAAACAAACAAACAAACTCACTTTCGCATTTATAATATTAGTAAGGATTACAAATAAAGTTATTGGGTTCACTATACTGTTTTCTTTGTAGCATGGTGCGGGTACAGTGAAAACAAAATAAATTGTCAACAACTGTCAGTGTGGAGATAAGGAAAAATTTAAATCACGTGGTCAGCAGTGGGATAATACAAGAAAGAATAAATTGAGATTGAATCTAAAACAACAACAAAAAAGCCAAAACAGTACCTACATACTTTCACTTCATTAAGATTTTGAACCACGAGATCACTTGCAATTGCAAATGTAATGGGCATGAAAAAATTCACCAACTTCTATTTGTATATTTAAATTAAAATTAGTTCTGCTACAGTAAGATTCCTCTAGTAAAAACCTAAGGCAACATCGACTCAATCAATTGCCATGGTTTGCTATAACCTGACCCTGAAATGGCCAAATATAACAAAAGCAAAGATCGTAATTAAACAGGCTTTATCCAGAACCCACCAATTAACTACGAATAAACATACCTTAACAAAATCAAAGACTGACACGAAAAAAACAAATGAATAATTTGAAGTTCAGAACTTACTAAAATTCAACAACAAAAAAATTTAACCATCCTCAGAATGAGGAATTAAGATTATAAAATTCGAAAGTGTCATAGTATGAAAACCTAATTTCAGAGACTACATTGGAGATTTCAGCAAATAGCCCAGAATACCGAAGTATACAGATATACAATAAATTGTCTGAAAATATACGGTCCACAAAAACATTGTTAATATTTAAAACCCGGTTAAAGTCATTGCTCTTAGATAAAGCTTACTATAGTATCCAAGAATTTATAGAAGATCCAAAGTTAAAATAGAATATCAAAATATAATTATGTATGTGCTAAATGTTTAAGGTTAGATATAAGTTTATTGAATATTGTTTATGTTGTTTATGGCTAGATTTAAGTTTAGTTAATATAATATTGTGAAAGTTATTCTGCAATATAATTTTATTAGTTTTAAGACATTTTGCTGCGCCCTAACAGGGTCATGTACTCACTAGTTATAAGCCTAGCGTGTAACTTTTTTTTGTACATTGTGCATTTAATAAATAAATAAATAATCGGATGGGCCTGTTAGGGCCAATGCCGGCTAGGACAAAAGCGCTTATTTTCGTTGGATCCCAGTTTTTGATCCCACTTTAATATTTTTGGCGTTGGATCCCACAAAACATTATTATATATTTCCGTTGAATCCCAAATTTGAAAAATACTAAAAAAATACGTTTTATTGCCACTGAATCCCAAAAACTATTTCCGTTGGATCCCAGATGTTTAAAAACATCTGAATGCGGGTACATCCAACAACAAAATCACAATAATAAGTTAAGGCGAAATTTTGTATGTATGTTTGTTATTCCAACACGCTCAAACTTCTAGACTGATTTGGATGAAATTTGGGTATGTGGATAGGTTATGTTAGAATAACGGGTGCCTGCCGTTTTTCCGAAAAGATTTGGACAAAATTTCATTACCCAAACAAATTATAGGAACCGGGAACTAGGTTTGGTTAGGTTAAAACTGTGACCTCCTACGCACGAGCCGAGCGAGCGGAGCGAGCGGTGCCGCGGCAGCGGCCGGCGAGTGCCACAAACGACTTGCATTTATAGAAAAAAGAGATTGTTTTAGTTGTTTACCCGGAACTGAACTATTTAGATTAGGATAATTACTTATTTACAAAAAAAAGGTTAGGTTAAAACTGTGACCTGTGTGCCAGAAACGGCCACATTATATAAAAAAAAATATGGAAAATTTATGACGGCAGTATTTTTTTTTTTTTGAGCTTAGAGGCGCTTGTTTTGAAGGCGTTCATATTTATTTATTTATAAACATCACAAATAAACCTGATCATTTTTAACTCATGCCAGTCTAGTACTATTTGGAGTACATGATTTGTCTCATTTATGGTTCATGATTTGTCCCAGTGGCAACAATCCTAAAAAATCCAAAATACACACACGGTGTTTTTGAAATATTTAATAAAAGTAAATCACTTTTCTTCTGAAATGTACACATGTTGTCATAAAATGGGATTCAATGGTAATATCAAATGGGACCCATCGTTAATACCTAAAAAATGGGATCAAAAACTGGGATCCAACGAAAATAAATCGGACAAAAGTGATAACGCAGCCTTAGGACACAGGGCTTAAGAAGACAGATAGATGGGTATGGGACACCCAGTAAAAGTCTGACTGGGTACTCCCTTGCGCTTCACCCACAATAGGAGTTTGATGGTTAAACATCCGACAAAAGAATATCTTGAAGGAATCGATAAAGCAATAAGTACTAAAGCAGAGTTCGATACTGTTATAACTTCAAATTCTCAATACGTAAACCGGGTTTGATCCCAAAAACCCAAAAAAGCACAAAAAAATCTACTCTTCATCACTCTAAAGAAATCACATAAATACTGGTAAAATAAACTTTAACAAATTTCAAAATAAATGTCAAGTCATTTAAACCATGTTTATTTCTAAAAAAAAACAAAACAACGTCTTCAAAAAAAAAAACAGCATCCGAAAAATATTTTTACCCCGACTGTACAGCAGTTTGGTCAAAAACGCGAATCATGCGCATTTCACGGCTGTTACACATAAAGCGAGTGTCCGCAGAGATAGCTACAAGAAGGGGGGGAACTAGATCACTGGGTTAGATGGATACATCGGCTTCGAGGAAATGCGTACCGTACGCAAGGCGAGATTCTATTTTCTTTTAAGATTCTTTGATGAAATGCTGGCTGTCATCATGTAAAGAGGTTTGATTATATTAAAGGAGTTAATAAAATTAAAAAAAAAAACTCTCAAAGCAACAAGTTGAGCAACTTTCTGTGTGTAAAAAAAAATTGTCTCGTACAAAATTTCAATGTTGCTGCTGATTTTAAGTCGTTCAGTTTGCTGGTCTTTAAATCCTTTACCTTTTAAACGCTAGAGCATAAACGCACACGGTTACCATCCACACTAAGCACCTTACCTCAATTTCGTCACATATATGCGACATTATGTATGACACATATATGTGACTATCACATTCAAAAAAATTACGACACTTTTCTAAAACGCGGTGTCCGATGACATTCTGTTATTCTAACATAACTTAGAGTTTTGCAAGAAAGTTTGCAACATTTAATGTCTATCACGATTCATTTTGGAAACATGAGGTTCTAAAAAGACTTCGCGATGGTTATGTTAAGCAAATTCGTTCACATTTTTCTTCAAAAATATTCGTTTCATGTTTAATATTTATAACATGACTATGAATGACACTCAAGGAGCTCGTGGCTAAATAATAAGAGCTGTGCGGGTCGATCTTTAGGTTAAACCGCGCTTGCCTAGGTTGGTCTGTGGGTGGGTGACCACCCACCACACACCGAGTTTCCTCCGTGCCTCGGAAAGCACGTAAAGCTGTTGGTCCCGGCTGTCATTTGTAGATCTTTGAAAAATCATCAAAATCTATTTTATTTTAGCTGAACGGCCGCGGATAAAATCGCTGGGCACAGCTAGCATCAAAATATAAATACGAAACGCTATGAAAGCGATTGTCATTTGTTTCGCCGATCATGAAATACTTGACCGTGGCAGTTGATTTCTGAAAGCTGAAGTATTGAGAGCAAATCTACTATCAGTGTCATGGCTGTGCTGTTTGGTTGACAATGATTTGGCTAATGGATTGAAATAGGAACGAGTAATTGGTTGACCTAAGATCATACAACAACCAATTGAGTCCAAGTCTAAATATTCTGAAAATAGGGTTAAGTTATTGATTGGTGAAATGGTAGTACTTTTCGGGTAGCAGATACTCTATGTGCTATTAGATCTTTTAAATTGAAATCGACTAGGTCCTGAGATTGTCAATTTGTTCAAAATGTGTGAATTTTCAATCGACTATCAGGCAAACCTAAATCACTAAACTATCTTCTAGATAGGCCAGTATGATGGATAGATGTTTGTACGATTAATGTTTGTTAACTTAGAAATTATTACTCAATTACTCAGAGAAATGTTAATTAATTAAAAGTTTCTAATTTTCAGAATTCAATAGTCTGGGATTAGATCGTGTCTTATAACGAGTTGCATAAAAAGTGTTACTTAAAAATTTATTCGCTAAAAGATTTATGTAATAGCAGATGCTGGCTGAAATCTTTGAAGTTTATTGACCCTATAATAACTCTAGAAGAAAAAAAACAATGAAACTTTTCTTTAAATACTAAGCTGTTAAATATTAACATCCACTCTTTTGCATACTGTGAAGAAATGTCATAATAAAAGTAAACAATAAGTTCACTGACCTGCTCCACAAAGTTCTCTGCCGTGAACCTCTTGGTGAACTCAGTAAACGTCTCCTTATCCTGGAGGCTCTCCCGGCGCGCACGTTCCACTTTCAATTTTTTGATCCCCGTGATATCCTTGGACATCTTCAGTTCCTCGATCAGATCCGTTTTCGCGTTCTTGTATATTTCCGCAGCGCTCGGTAAACATTGTAGACTGACTGAGCGGGCAGGTGGAGGGGCTGACAATGTTTTTGTGGCTGGTGTTCGGAGTCTGACCGCTGTGAGTTCGGCACTGCTGATGGCTGCTAGAGGCTGGTGGCTCGTGACGGGAGGCTGCGGCGGCGGAGGTGGCACGTTGTCGACCGGCACCGGGGGCGGCGGCGGAGGGCGGGCCTCCGCCGCGCTGTCGTCCCGCTTGCACGGCGCCGTGATTGTTTTCAAATACTCCGACGGTTTGATAAGACGGTCCGGCGCGTTATGCGGGAACGCGGGAGGCACGAAGGGGAGCACGGCTTGCTTGTTGACGAGGTTGGGACCGCGCGGTCTGTCGTCGTCTGCGGACGCCGCCGAGCCGCGTCGCCCCGCTGCAAGATTTCAAGATGGCCGTCATTAGGGGGGAGAGAAAGTCCGCGCTTCGGCGCGCACGCACCCCGCGCGAGCGATGCGCTGCGTGTACAGTCGGTGCCACAACTGTATGATGCATTGATCCGATTATATTTGAATATTGTTTTAATTTTACATAAATTAGTATGATCTCCTGTTGTGTGACTTCGATTGTACGCGCTGGTAGGGCATGGCATTACGTTTTGTTTTATCTGCGTTAGAGAATCCAAGACGACGTTTCAAGTTAAAAAGAGAACGCTTTGCCAGCAGGAAAAATAAACATAAAGAAATCTAAATCTTTGGTCAGCCTTATTATTAAAGGTGATACGTGACTACTAGTATGTTTCTCGTGTGTTCACATGCCGAGTGATAGCTAGTTAACACTCAACATTATTACTGAGACATCTCATCGCTCAGATCGGTCGTTACATGAATTTCTAAAACGTGTGTGATACAGCTTTATTTCATTTTACTTATTACATTTTTAGAATTTCGTACCTCAAAAGGAAAAATGGAACCCTTATAGGATCAATTTTGTTGTCCGTCTTTCTGTCTAGAGGCTTTAACTCAGAAACATTTTGACGGCACGGTTGGCGCAGTGGCCCGATCTGAGCGATCGACTGCTGCGCTGCGTGTCGCGGGATCGATTCCCGCACGGAACAAGTATTTGTATGATGTGTAGATAGTTGTTCCGGGTCTGGCTGTTTGTGTTAGTGAGTTGAATGTTTGTAAACGCACCCACGATACAGGAGAAATTCCTAGTGTGGGGCAACGTTTATTTTATAAAAAAAAAACATGTTGAGCGATTGAGATGAAATAAGACCCATGTACTCAAATCTATGGTGTCCCTTATAGCTATGAAAAAATCAACCCTTTAAGGGTACATAGTCAAAGGATATGGCCGTTTATGTCGCCAGTTTGTACGCTCATTGCGCAAGTCCGACTCACACTTGACTGTTTTTGTTTTTCTATAAAGCACGTTACCTAATTTCATGACTATCTTATCAAATGAAAGGGTTTTGTGATTTTGGGGGGGGGGGTTTTATAAACAATCAATTTTCCGAGCCAAATAAACTAGATTGGGCAGTTTTGATGGACTGTTTAATGTTATTGTATTCTTAGCATCATTCGAAGAATCCCGGGTCATGGTTAACCATTTAAATCGTCCAACCGTTTATTTATGCAGACCGACAGATAGGTTGATTTAATTTCGCATTTAATTATATGTAGGTATAGGTTTCTAATGACTACTTTTGTATGTTTTTATTTTTAAATATTTTTTTAATAGATTTTATGATTGCTTATTGTAAATATGTTTCATTTTATTTTAATCCACACTAGAAATTTCTCCTGTATCGTGGGTGCGTTTACAAATATTTAAACTCATATATATACATGAATAGTCAAACCCGAAACAACTATCATAATTATATGTAGGTCATGCAAATATTGTTCCGTGCGAGGATCGAACCCATAACACTTAGCGCGGCAGTCACCCATGTTGTTATCATTAGCATAGCATGTTTCCGTAATATTGTAAATATTTTTCTCAAATAAAAAAAGATCAGACATCATGCATAATATTATTAAGTATAAATTTCGGAATTCTTAGCAATAATTTCAAAATGACTGAATAGCTATCGAAATTACTAAATGTCATTTTAATGTCGAAATACTGTTCAAATTGCTCACTTATGCATTATGTCATGGATTTCCATTTATATTGACAATAGGGTCTCGCGTGATCGTTTAACACTTATGAAAATATATTTTTTTACTTATATAACTAAATTGATTTATTGCCAAGTGTTGGTTAAGCTCAGAGAGGCCTGCTTGGGCTACCGCCTGCAGGGGTTGCGGGATGTTCAAAAGAGATACCGCGGCCCCGGAACATTAAGATCAAAGAAAGGAACATGGGTGAGTTTTAGTCAGTAAAAATCTGACATCGTTCCCGCTCCATCTCGAACGGGGGAAGTTATAAGATGAAAATGAAAAAAAAAGCGTTGATTAAGCTTTGCCATGTTTGGATCTACTGAACTGATTTTGAAATTTCTTTTGCAAATAGAACACCGCATTATTTGTTAGTATCATAGCATAAATAACATCACACAAGAACACTTAAAAGCTGAGTAGTGGCCGTAGTGGGTGAACCCGCTGGGCAGAACTAGTATTTAATAAAGTGATAATTATGAGAAGAAATAAAGGAAGAAAACATGTTTATTTGAAACTTGCCACAAGCGTACACAACAAAAAAAATTAAACTAGCTGGGGACCGCGGCTTCGCCCGCGTCATATCGGTTTTTTTTTTCAGACTATAATCGTAACCGTTTTGACGTGAAAGAGTAACAACATTCGCATTTATAATATTAGTAGGATCTAATCTAATATATAAAATTCTCGTGTCACAATTTTCGTTCCCATACTCCTCCGAAACGGCTCGACCGATTCTTATGAAATTTTATATGCATATTCAGTAGGTCTGAGAATCGGCCAACATCTATTTTTCATACCCCTAAGTGAGCAGCGGGTGAAACCGCTGGGGCGGGTGGCGCGGGTGAAATCCATGACCACATCTGATTCTGAATTAATATTTTACCAGCTGAATTACAATTAGAAAGCACCCGAAAACATTCCACTAGGCGTTCTCTCAAACAGTAAACATGATGGTGATTTAATATTCAGGTGTAAAGCTGAAACCGTCTCAGTCTGTTTGCTGAAATAGCCTTGGTTTGCTAATTAACCGCCGGTGAAACCGACGAACTAGTTATATGAGTTTTGCTGTCAACGTTACACTCATTTTTGTTTGTGCATTATCATTTTTTTTTTTTATTATTAATGGCATCTCGCCAATGTTTTTTTTATTAATGGCATTTCGCCAAAGAAAAGATGGAAGGATTGTGTACGGAATGATATGAAGGAGAAAGGAGTAAATGATGCCGTGACGTCTGCTAGGGGAGAATGGAAGAAGGAAACGTGTTGCGCCGACCTCAAATAGAATGAGACAAAGGCAGGAAAATGATAATAATAATAATAAATATCTTGGGACAACTCACACACGGCTATCTGATCCCAAGCTAAGCAGAGCTTGTGTTATGGTAACCAGACAACTGATATACATACTTATATAATTTATAAATACATACATATTATAGATAAATCACACCCAGACACAGAACAAACAATCATGCTCATCACACAAAGTTTGTCCTGGGTGGGAATCGAACCCACGACCTCCGGCTCAGCAGTCAGGGCCACTAACCACTAGACCAACAGGCCCGCAGGAATGATGATGATTAATGGCATCTCGCAGTTCAACTTAGGTGGCTGTCGTCTGTTTAACCGGGCATTTTTTTTTTAAACGTTGCCCCACACTAGGAATTTCTCCTATATCGTGGGTGCGTTTACAAACATTAAAACTCACATACACAAACAGCCAGAACCGGAACAACTACCTGTAGGTCATACAAATATTTGTTCCGTGTGGGGATCAAACCCGCGACACGCAGCGCAGCAGTCGATCGCTCAGCCACTGCGCCAACCGTGTCGTCAATTCCTGTGTATGCCTTAAAATTAAGGCAAAGAATTGCAAACTAAGCGACTACACGCTAAGGGCACCCCCTGTGGGGTACGAGCCTCGGCTTAGGGCGTCGCTGAGGGAGGACAGCAAAGGGACAGGCTGGATCTGATTATTTAGGGACTAGTTTGAATCTACTGGTATAGCATCGCGGGCTGGCTCTAGCAAGGGACGGGTGGGGCAAGTACCAAGATGTTGCGACGGGGCTCGTTGGTGAGGATGGAATGATGGCGCATAGTGGTTTGACCGTCAAATAGTCAGGTCACGAGCTCGAACCTCGGGTAGCTCACCGTCTGTCCGTCTATTGACGACAGGCCATGTCGCCGGCGCATTCGTGTTTCACGCGCGCCTCAAAGAGAGTCAGCAAAGCAGAGGGGCTTGCCAGGGCCTCCGCCTGCCGGGGTTGCGGGTTGTTCGAAAGAGATACCGCGGCCTCGGAACGTAAAGGGCAATAGAAGGAACATGGGTGGGTTTTAGTCAGTACAAGTCTGACATGCCCCCCCGCTCCACCCAGAGCGGGGGAAGTCATTGGATGATTTACCACCCGAAAAAAAAAGGCACGCACCTCGGTTTTTTTTTGTGTGGATAATTATCACTTGTGACATCGTGAAGAAAATAGCATGTCTGATAAAATAAGGTCAACTAGCAGCGATACGAAAGGTCATTAACCTAAAGAACAACTGTGGCGTTGACAATCTAATATTTATCTCTTTCCATCTTGTGCCTTTGTCGTAACGTCTCGTTCTCCCGGCAAAAACATGACAACGTTAAGACGGGTTCGCCAACATTCGGGCGGCCATTTTAGATGGGGTTTTAGCATGGGTTTTGTTTACATTTGGTATCGCTTCTCGTTGGCCGTACTTTAGATATTTATTGACGGCATTTTAAGGGACACCCTACAAAAAGAGTTTGAAAATATACGTTTTTCAAATGGAGGTACCATTTGAAAAATGTATAATATTTAGTACCTTACGACAAAACAATAAAATATGCTATACTTTTTTTTTGTTTAAAAAAACGTTGCCCTCACTATGTCTTTCTCGTGTATCGTGGGTGCGTTTACAAACATTTAAACTCACATACACAAACAGCCAGAACCAGAACAACTACCTGTAGGTCATACAAATATTTGTTCCGTGTGGGGATCAAACCTGCGACACGCAGCGCAGCAGTCGATCACTCAAACACTGCGCCAACCGTGTCGTCAAACTTTGATTCATGCTGTGTAATATTGCAATTGTTTTTCATGTATTGTTTATTGAAATATATGTATATATTTTATTGCGTTTTTTTTAATGTCTTTTAAGGCACTGCGTACCACTTGAATAACGTATATTTTCTATTCTTTTTTGTAGAAAGGTTTTTTTTTTGGAAAACCAGACAGACACTTAACTTTAGATAAAGAAGAGGTGCTGAGTGGGATTAAATAAAAGTATGTAAGTATGTTATTTCTGAAGTCAGAAACGTATGAACTAGAAGGCCAACCATCTTCAGATTGATCTCGCCAAATGTTGCTTAACCTTGAAGATTGATCCGACCAGTTATTATTAGTCAGCCGTGACGCAGTTATTATTTATCCACGGTAAGCCTTATTAACCTAGGTGAAATTACACCTTCTTTTTACCATCCTAGGTGGAAGCAAAACCGTTACTAATGTCACCCAGTAAATTTAGATGCTAGCCCAAAATACGATCTCAGACTAACCCATGGAAAATTGATTAGAAAACTTCATTAAAACCTGATTATGCGCTTTTTTCAGTCTTCACTAATTAGATCTGTTTGTAAGAAATAATGGCAAGTCATGCAGCGCTCTATTTTATTATTTATTTATTATTTATAACAGACTAGGCATTTTACTATACCACCTCAGTTTTTAGGGTAACGTGCCTCTTGAATGAAAAAACGTAAACCTTATAGGATTAATTACTTTGTTGTCCCTCTGTCTATCTCACTGTCTGTCAAGACCATGGTCTCTCTCGCAATCTCTCTCTCAAGAAAATCTCAGGAACGCGTGTAGGTTTCGATTTGAAATTAAAACCTAAGTAAATACTCAAGGCAGTGGCCTCTTTTTGCTGTAAAACAATCATTACTCTAAGTCTACGCAGTAAAAAGATAATATGGCCGTTTATGTCGCAAATTTGTACGGAACCCTCGGTGTGTGAGTATGACTGGCTCTTGGCCGGTTTTTTTTTGTATGATCAACACGATTTCGTGTGAGATGTCCTAGACTGGATTCAGTTTCATTGGTGAAATTCACCCATAAGAGTAAGTCAATGTTCTCATCACTATAAATAACTATTGCCATTGAACGAAAGACATAGCGACACAAAGATGCAAGTGGCAAAAAGTACTACAGCGCCATCTATCCAGCCACTGAAGAACTAAACGGCAAGATTTCTACATCGCGCAAGCAAAGTTGTGCGCGAAGTTAGCATAATTATTATACGAGCACCCCACAAGCAACTGTCGGGCAGTGGCCCACCAAACACGACACCCGTCTGAAATCGCTTAAAAATACCCTTTTATTAAAAAGAATTAAAAACTCATTTTGCAATTTACGAATTAAAATGTAGATGCTAGTATTATTTGAATATAGACCAGACAGTAAAAATGCATAATGCGGGAAAATAGACAAAGAGTAAAAACCACAGTATTGTGAGATGAATCTAAAAATACAATCGGTCTTTGAGCAAAATGAGAGCGATTATCTAAAGTTCTGGTCAAACTGGCAATTTTCTTAAGGAGGCAGTACGCTACTGCGACCGACCATCGGATCGTGTGTCTAAATGCTTATTCGACTAGTTTGATATTCTTCAAATGCAGTAGGAAGTGTCACTTCCTCCTTCATCTATCCAAAGGTTGTTTTGAAGATATCAGTCTTGGTGATAAGACCGCCTATCATGTCACCCTAAGTGAAATGTTTTATTTTAAGAATGTGTTTTGAATTTGAATATTTTATTCTATGAATGTCTACATACTTACAAACACGTTCTTCCATCAATGCATTGATGGAAGAACGTGTTACACACATACGTAAGTCCGTTGTGGCCAAGGCTTGTTTAATACTTTTCGCAATTAATGCACAGAAATTAAAACTATGTCAACGAACAACAATAATTTTTCACGCGACAAAGTGTATATATTTGTTTTTTTTTTCAATAAACAGCTTTCTTTTTGCAAGCCAGTTCGATATTTAATTAAAACTTTGTTAAGTTACCTCTTTAGTTGCAATGTTTCGGAGTAAAAGACCGTTCCATTTTTAAATCACATGACAGATATGAGTTTACATAGTAATTTATTTTGCCGCTAAAACAAGACAGATATGGACTTTTATACAACTTTTGCCGGCCGCTGCTCGCATTTATTGGCCAGTACAGCAATTTCGATTTATTTTGAAGAAGTTTGCCAAAATAATGTTCCAATTTCCATAAGCATGTTTGAGAAAAGTATTTTATTGTGGTTGGTCAACGTATAAAGCTCAGATAGATAGTTAATTCTAGTTTCAAGTAGACATCGGACTAGTCTTAATGGGTCGACGACGCTTTCGCGTGTAATTAATGGTTTTCCACCACTTTCAACGTCTACAGTAAAATTGAGCATTGCACTGTGGTATACTTAGTATTTTATATCAACCGATGCCGATCTACCATGTTTTGTCATTTGATTGCAATTGTAAATTGTGCGGGAATGCGGCTCGATCAAAGTCTTAGTTACGAGGAAGCATGATCATGATGTTTTTTTTTTGTTTTCTGGGAGAAAATTTTATGTGGGTGTAGACTGAATGACGAATAATAAAAAAGTATGGAAAAAGATGACGTGCTGCACTGACCCTAAATAAATGATACTCAAACTAACCCAGCCGCGGCTGCGGGAGACACCCCGAGCGTCGGGCGCTGCGTGACGACTCCCGACCACCGTAGATGCGGGCCTGTGGACGGTGAGCAATGGGTAGCTCACCGTCCATCCGTCTTTTGACGACAGGGCGTGTTGACGGCGCGTTAGTGTTCCACGCGCGTCTCAAAGAGATGTCAGCAAAGCAGAGGGGCCTGCCAGGGCCAACGCCTACCGGGGTTGCGGGTTGTTCGAAAGAGATACCGCGGGCCCGGAACATAATGGGCAATGGAAGGAACATGGGTGGGTTTTAGTCAGTACAAGTCTGAAACCACCCCCCCCCCCCTCCGCCCAGAGCGGGGGAAGGTAGGATGACTTTCCACCGCAAAAAAAGACCCCAAATAAATTAGGATAAGGACAGGAGAATGATAATAATCATTGGGAACGTAGACTGGATATTAAAATGTCTCACACATGGTTCTCAGTGAAAATATTTCATACCTGTCTTGTCTTCGATCTGAGATCACTGCACTCATTTAAACTATGATTTAACGATAGTGCGTTCATTTATGTATCAACTGGATAATTACAGTATCATAATCATATTTGTAAGAAAACTACTATTTAGTTTTAAATGCGAAAGTAACTAGGTTTACAATGATTAGACAAGAATATAGACGTGAATTTGATTAGGCTCGTGGCTAAATAATAGCAGCCGCTTGGGTCGATCTTTAGGTTAAGCCGCGCTTGTCTAGGTTGGTCTGTGGATAGGTGACCTTTACATACCGAGTTTCCTCCGTGCCTCGGAAAGCACGTTAAGCCGTTGGTCCCGGCTGTCATTAGTAGATCTTTGACAGTCGTTACAGGTAGTCAGTGTTCCGAAAGTGTGACAACCAGTCTTACCAAGGGGTATCGTATTACCCAGTACTAACTGGGTTGTGGAGGTCAGATAGACAATCGCTCCATGTAAAATACTGATATTTAGCTGCATCCGGTTAGACTGGAAGCCGACCCCTACATAGTTGGGAAAAGGCTAGGCAGATGATGATAGACATAAATTTGATAATGGGTTTGACCATTTAAGACCGCCTTAATGCACAAAAGTATAATAATATGGCATGGCCCCAAAATTATTTAAATATTTTTCAATTTAAAAACAAATTAAGAAATCTATTATTAGAAAGATTTTATTATACTATCGACGATTTTCTTAATGATAAATTGTAAGTTAGATGACATTGATATTTATTTAATTTTGTTATTGTATTATTGTCTTTATTTCCATTAATTAAGTTTTGTTGTTTAATTATTTAATTTTAATTTGTTGTTTATATAGGTATGTACTTAAATTACTTATTATGTAAAATAGTGTTCACCTTTGAGGTAGATCTTTGAGGAATTAATTATTTATTATTAAAATCTCATGTAAAAAGTACCAAAATCCACACCCATAATTTGTAATAATTTAAACTTTGTTTATCTGTTTGTTTCTTTTCTTTTCGCATATTTATGATGGATTAATGCGTTACGATGAAATCTGGGTTAAGACACCCTGTTTCATCCTGTTACAACGTTAATTTCTACTTCCGAATGCTAGTTATACTGTATTGATATCAGTATCAGTTACTTTCCAAAGCGTAGAAATGAATTGTTGTATCTTTAAAGTAAGATCAGATAATTACTGATCTTCCAGCTTTGAAAAATCTTTACTAATATTATTAAAGCGAAAGTGAGTTCGTTTGTTTGTATACTTGTTTGTTTGTTACGTTTTCACGCCTAAATGGCTAAACCGATTTTGGTACAGAGATAGTTGAGACCCTGGAGACGGACATAGGCATAGTATAGACATTTTCATTTTTTTTTAAAGTGAGTAATTAGGGAGAAAGAGGGACCGAATAAAAAGGAAAACTTAGCTTTGCTATTATAATAAATAAGGCGCAAGGGAAAAAACTACAGGTTGCAGGTACCTGCAAATTAGGAAAGGGGAACCGTGTTACCCCGAAAAAACGGTATAAACGGATACAGTAGTAGCTATGTACTTATGTATCTATGTATGTAGCTATGTATCTTAATATAGGTGATAACTTGAGTTGAAATACTCACATACACACAAATTTGAAATGCCAGTATTTTTAGGACCACAAAAATTTATCAATCTTTCACTGGCCCAACGACCAGCTCGGTACAATGGCTCGGTGCAATCGGGCTGTATGGTCGGTACAATGTCCTAAAACGCCACAAATTTCGCAGTTAATCAGTACCATCGGCTCAAAAGAAGACAATATAATTATCTGCTTAAATCCGCCAAAACCTTAGACCCCAACTCTCACGAGACAAAATTTTGGAAAATTCCCAATTCAATTTAAAATCCGCGCCAAACCGGTTCTTTTAAAAATGGAAAGTACAACTCAAGTTTAAAATCCGAGCAAGTCGTATTTTTTTTTATTGTCTCCGTAGAATCAGAACGTTACTAACAGCCTAGAAAGTAAACGCATTTCATTACTTCTATTATTATTACCGGCCAGCTTAATTTCTTTCTATTAATATTAATAGGCGATGTCAAATTTTCTAATTAAGACACAATTAGGTATTACAATGAGGATTATGTTAATTTTGCGGTTTGTTGTTTGCTAGATGTTTCCGCGAATTTATACTGCTTTGGGTTTGAGAAGGAGTTTTGTTTTTTTTTGTATTTTTCATAATCATTTATTTGAAAGAACATGGTATAACATGGTCTGTGTTTATATTTTGTCTCATTACATTCTACCACATGGGCGTACAAATTTTGAAAATAGGTCACATTGGTGAGAAGTTATTAATAATTAAATTCAAAAAAGGATGTCGGTTTAAAATGAAATAATATAAATAATAATTGAATTAAATTAACATATCAAAGTGTCATTTAGGTATTCAATTCAAATTGTAGTAGCAATTATTTCAAAAAAATTAAAAAAAAATAACTCGTCCAATTTGCTTAGTGCCAAATTGGACGAGTTATTTTTGTGGTTATAAAAAGTTTTTAAAAACATTTCTCAACCTCCAGTCAATTAGGTTCTAGGTTCAATTCCAGGGTCGGGCAAATGTTATTGGGTTTTTCACTAGGAATTTCTCAGTAGCAGCTTCGGAGGCTGGTTTTGTGCCCAATTGATGGCAATTGGCTTACCCCCTATTACATGGGACTAAAACATAACTGGTGGAATGTGGGTATAAGATTTGGTGCACCTCTGCCTAATCCTATGGGGATCGCAGGCGTGATGTTATGATTAATTCGTCGAAAACTGGCTCTTATTGCACTGAGATAAGGTTCAAAATGCACCTAAGACAGTTTTTATTGCATTTATCACAACTAGTGTTTAAAGAATGGAAGTTTTAGGGGGCGATTTACGCAATTTTTGACGTTTAAAAAACATATTTATCGGGTTCATTTTAATAAATGGCTTATGATATTGAGATTTTTTAGAGACTTCAGCGTATGAGCAGACAGTGGACTGCGTGCATTATCTTTCCTCATACTTACTTATAAAATATTTTATTGGAGAGCTCAGGCGATTTTTCAGCAAGCATATTGATCTTAAAAACTGGATAAATGAGTAGATAGGGAATGATAAAAGAACAATTAAACTATTTTTGTTTTTTTTTTAGATCGTAGCCGTTCGGGCCCAAGTTTCTATTCATACTTTTATTGCGTAATTTACGGCACGGCTGGGTACCTAGTGGCTGAGCTATCGACTTCTGCGCTGCATGTCGCGGGTTCAATCCCCGCACGTGACAAATATTTGTATGACCTACATGTAAATGTTTCGGGTCTGTCTGTTTGTATATGTGAGTTTAAATGTTTGTAAACGCACCCACAATACAGGAGAAATTCCTATTGTGGGGCAACATTTGTTAGCAAAAAAAAAAAACTGAATATTTGCACTACATTTAATTTTAACTAAAGCTGCAGTGAACACCTAAAAGATCAGGTTTCCCTACAGGTTCCTTAGAAAAGACTTGGGCCTTATGAGACCGAGTTTATAGTGGTAAGCTTTATTACACAAGAACTGAGTCTAAACTTTAGCAACTGAACGAGCTGTAGAAAAACACACATTTTTTCACGAAATACATAGTTGTCACGTACCAGTCATGATGACCAATTTAATTATAAAACCTTTGAATATAGGTAGGTTTATGAAACCCTATCAACGATCTTCAGATACGCGAGTGTTTAAAAATGTCCTGAAAGCACAGAGTGAGGAGACACTCCGGCAGCGACGCTAGAGGGGCCACTGTTGACACTTTCCAAAAAAACGAAGAATTTCACTGAAGCACTAATAAAGTATACAAAGGACATATTGAAATGGAGCCCGTAATGGACATTACGAACTCCGTTTTTAAATAGCTTGCTGACAAGGTGATTCAGTGTTCTGTGCCTTAATTAATGAACCTTTTCAAGCACCAATTAAGGCCCCAGTTACGGCCTTGAATTAAGTGATGTAGATCAAGTGACAGGTGAGTCCGACATTGGTTTGTTTCGCGTAAGTATAGTCATCCTCAATCGTTTGTGACGTCGTGACATGCGACAAACGACTGCTGTCATAAGTTTTCTCGATATTGCTAGACGCCTGTCGCTTGAACATGTAGGTTGTGGTCCAGGTTTTATTATAATTATACCTAGCTTGTACTGACGTCTTGGATGTGTTCCTTAAGTTGGAAACGCCGTCTAACTTAAACTTGGACCAATGGAAAAAATGTATGGAAGCCTTAGTCCAGAAGTGGGACAGTACAGGCTAGGTATAAGATTTCATAATATCCATCAATATGTATCCCACTTACCCAACCTACTCCTCAGTTCAGAAGGTTTAAGCGCGGGCTCCTCCAGCACGACGGGCGGCGGGGGCGCGGGCGGCGCGGGCGGCGGGGGCGGCGGGGGCGGCGCCTCGTCCCCCGAGCTGCCGCCCGACGACACGCCGGACGAGGCCGACGCGGCCGCCACCACGCCGGTGTCGTCCGACACGGACGCGCGCCGGCTGCCTGCCGCGGACGACAGGCGGCTAGCCTGAGAGGATAAAAAACACTAAAGAATATGAATGATTAAGATGTAAGATGTGCGTGTCGGACTCGCGCAGTGAGAGCTGGTTCACATTAGGTCGGACCGACAGTTTTACCGGCCCGACAAACGTGTCGGATCCATATCGCCGTATATATGTCAATAGCGCCGTTCACATTAGGGCGACCCGACCAAACTGTCGGAGCCGACACAATTACCGTACGTCCAGCCACGATTTCTGTCGGATCGGACATAATATTGACGTACTAGCAAGTATGGCGCCATTTACATTTGTCGGCGCAAAGTGGCGGCGACACCCGCCTGCCAACCTCCCACCCGCCCTTACCCCGCTCTCGGCACTTGCGCAAGCAGTTTCGTCGACGTGAATGCAGAGAAGACACGTTTCAATATGGAGGGCGAAATTAATGTAGAAGTTTTAATTTCTCTTGTGGAACACAGGAGTTTACTGTCCATCCTATACGAAATCCAACTCACAACTGTTTTGTGACGACCCAGGCCGGGCAGTAAAACGACCGTACCGACAGTTATATTCACATTAGGTCGGGACGGCGGCGTCTAGTGTGAACAGGGACACCCGGCAGTCGGTGAACGGCAAACTGTCGGTCTGACCTAATGTGAACCAGCTCTGAGGATTCCGTACAAACTTACGACATAACCGGCAATATCTTCTGACTGCGTAGATTTAGAGGGTTGTTCTTACAGCTCCAAAGGACCACAGACTTGAGTATATGGTTTTATTTTCAACTCCATACCTCTACGCGTTCTCGATATGAAGGGTCTTGACTGACAAACACACGGACAACAAAGGGATCAAGGTCTTATAGGATCACTTTATTGTCCGTCTGTCTTTCTGACTCTTTTATAACACTGACCAGTGACCACTGGTCTCAAAACGATGAAGGAAAACTTCCACTAAGGAAACGTTCTCTAGTACAGGTTGTGGAGGTCAAAAATACTCGGCTACATTCGGTTGTACTGGAAGCCGACCCCAACAAACTTGGAATGAAGCCAGGCAAATTGACTAAACAACATTGAAACTTACGAAGTTTTGAGCCTTGTGTGTGAGAGCTGCCAGTTTGGTAGCTATCGTTGACTTGGTCTGAGCCTCTAATGCTGGAGCCACCTCCTCATATGCTTTGCTTGCACTAAGAAAAACAAAATTGAAATCAGAAATTGGTATAGTTTGAAAGTATTTATTATTAAAATCTGTGGTGTCTCATTAAGTCCTGTCCTGTGTAATAGGGGCAAGCCTTTTGCCACCAAAGCCAGACACCAGGCTACTACGAACTTCCTAATGATAAAACCCAAAAACATTTCACCCTATCTGGGGATCGAACCAAAACTTTCATGATCAGGAGAAACGCTTGCAAACACTCAACCAATGAAGCTTGGCATGCAACTAGGCTACTAGAAAAAAGCAGGAGATAAAGAAGTGACTTACGTGTCCGTATTGTCTTTGGTGTTGTAGTCCACCACCAGAGCGGCGCTGCCGGGGCGGCTGTGGCTACCAGAGTCACGAGAACTGCTCCTGATAGAAACAATAAAATTTAACATAAAGGTTTTTGTGTGTAATACTTACTCATCATTTTCCTGCCCTTATCCCATTCTATTTGGGGTCGGCGCAAAACGTTTTTTCTTCCATTCTCCCCTATTAGAGGTCACGGCATCATTTACTCCTTTCTCCTTCATACCATTCCTTACACAATTCATCCATCTTTAGGCATTCCTCTCGCTCTCCGTCCATCAACATTCAGATCAATCACTCTTTTAGTCACATGTCCTTCATCCCTTCTTAATACATGTCATGTGTGTAATCCTTACTAATATTGTAAAAACGAAAGTGAGTTTGTTTGCTACGTCTTCACGCCTAAATGGCCAAACCGATTTTGAAGAATTTTGGTACAGAGATAGAGGCCCTGGAGACGGAAATAGGATAAATAAAAAATATAGGAAAAGGGGGAGAAAGAGGGAAGAAAAGAGGAGAGAAAGATAAAAAAGAATCGATCATAACGCGGGTTAAAGTTAGCCTTAGCCCAAAGTAACTATGCCACGCGGACGAATTTGCGGGCGGAAGCTAGTATTTAACATAAATTGGTTAAAGTTTCGAGTACGAATGCAGATGGGTATAAAAAAGAGGAAGAACAATGAAACAATGGATGGACAGTGTGAAGGAAGATATGGCAAGAAGGGGAGGTGTCTGATGAGATGACGAGAAATAGAGAAGAATGGAAGAAGAAGACATGCTCCGCCGACCGTAAACGATTTGGGCTAAGGGCAGGAGAATGATAAATGAGGTGGAAAATTGGTTTAAAGAGGGTTCAACATTGAAATCAATACGGTTAAAGATGGGATGTAAACTCCAAGGTTGAAGGACCGACATTCTTAACAAGGTTGCTAATACAGATAATCGCAGTCCACTGGGTAAAAGCCTACACAGTTTTCCTCTTTGTCCTGGACAATCTCTGGCAATGTTCTCCCACATTATGTCCACTTCTTAGGGCGCATTCGAGTGACGACGTAGCCTGCCAATTCCCACCTCAACCACAAAAATAACAAGAAAAATTCCAACCAACCTTCGTCTCTGTTGTTCCTCCCTGGGCATGTAGATGTCTTCATAGTGATGGTCACGCCTAGTTGCCTCAGCACCACTGTCACTGTCCGACTGCTCCTGCGCAGTCGTTGCTTCGGCTGAGCCGTGGATCTCTGCTTTGACTGCACAAAAACCAAGGGTAAGAAGTTGGAAGGAAAAGGGTTTTAAGTATTTACGGCATATCTAAATTCCGCCATTTTCGACGCTTTTTCACTAACTATGTTAATAACTTTATGAAGTTAAATTTGACCCACTTCCCGGTTTCCGCACATATTTAGTTTGATGACAATGCTAACTGACATTATTCGAAATCCAATATGGCGGATTCCCAAAGATGGCGGACTAAATATATTATGATATGCATATCAAATGCCCTAGACAGCGTGTTTTTAACCTATGATATTTATTATATTATTTTTAACTGCAACTAACTACGTAAAAAATGGCGGAAGTTAGCCAGTCTTGGCGTCTGCCCCTTTGTCAGTTGATATGATAAAGCGAAGTGATGGAGTATGCATGGAATTTTAGCCCATTTTTATTGTCTGCATTGAGTTATTGAACTTTAGAACTAGTCAAATTCTTGGTCAAATTTGAATTTCGAGAGCTACATCACACTGAAGAAATTTCGTTAAGGGCCCAATCAAAGAAAATTGGTTGCTCGTCGAAATAATAGCGCAAGTATACAATTTTTTACTGACTGACTGAATGCAATTATGTTTCTAAATTTCATTAGGACAACAACGTAGACCATCTTTATGCATATCAGATTAATTGAATAGGACAGAGTGACAAATTGGAGCTTACATTTTTATTCAGAGTTTGACTAGTTCTGAATTCAATCACTCAAATCAGAATCCAAGTAATCAATATTTTAAATAAAATAGAAACAACTTATTGCCATGAGGAAAGCGATACCTCATGTCGTATAAATGTCTTCAGCACAAGCAAATGATAGCAAATATGTCTGATCGATGTAAAGAGAATGTAAGCACAGATGGTTTTGTTCACAACGAGTAACCATTTCCCAAAGTTTAAAAGAACTGCCATTATAAGCAAATAACAATGATGACAAAAATATGAAGAAATAAAGATAATGAATTAACAAAAGCTACTGTAAAACTTAAAAATGTCAACCCAGTTGAGAATCGTAGAAATATATTATTATATAGAATTTATTTAGTCTTGTTTGGACCCTACTTTTGAATTAGGAACGAAATACATGAAAAAAAATTACACTACAATTTTTTTTTTAATCTCTGATGAGTCTGTGGGGTTGCCATATAAATGCATGTTCTGGTGTTTTAATTAATTTGTAGGCTTATATCGTCATTTTCTATATAAAAGGAAGGATCCTCCTGCCTTAGGGGTATTGTGTCTGGTAGGCTATTGCCCTAAAACGACAATTGTTGTATACAAGGTGCAACAAGACCTCTAGTGTGGTTACTCAGTTCAGACCATGAAACTGAACCGCATTTGTTTTGTGATATTTGGGAATTTATTACTTTTTATTACTCAAAAGGAAAAATCGGAATCCTTATTGGATCACTATATCCATTGGATCATATACATATTGGTCCATCTATCTGTCAATACCCATTACCTCGGGAACGCGTGGAGAAAACGAGTTGAAATTAAAATCACATTTCAACTCTGTGGTCCTTTTGTGCTGTGAAAAAATCAACTCTCTATGTAGCAAAAATATGGCCGTTTACTTCGCAAGTTTATAAGTACAGTACCCTCAGTGCGCGAGTCTGACTCGCCGCCGCGCCGGTAGAGCGCGTCAAATTCTATACAGTCTTTTTTACGATTTTTTTGAACAACCGAATTGATCCGAGACAGTACCCAATAGGTCTTGGGGATATTATGACCCCTTGTACTAGCACATCTTGCGGATAACCCTGCTTAGACGATGCAGGATTTTAATTCGTTTATTGCAAGATAGATGTCGCTACAAGCTACACATGAAAAACCAAAGCAAAAATACAGCGTAATAATCAGAATGATGAGAGGATACAGCTGAAGTTTCAGTATTTTATGAATAGAAGCTAGTTCCAGTTTTGTAGATAAACCCTTACCGGTCATTATGGAGTCATCCGGCTCTTCGGACTGTCTCGACCCTGGACAATAATGATATTCTAATATGGAAAATTAAGGATTCGGTAACGGAATTATAATTTATCCTACTAATCCTACTAATATTATAAATACGAATGTTTATGAGGATGGATGTATTGTATGGATGTTTGTTACACCTTCACGTCAAAACGGCTGAAGGGATCTTGTTGAAATTTGGCACAGTGGTAGATTATAGGATACTTTTTTTGATTTCACGAGGCCGCCACCTAGTTTTTCATAAATAAGTTATGAAATTGAATAGACATCCAGACTGACCTGTCTTTAATATTGTAAAATTGTATTATTTTATTTAAAGTTCATGTACAACAGTGCTACATAGGTAGACTTAATGCCAGAAAGCTTCAAAGGTTCTCTACCAGTCAAGCTTTAGGTTAAATACGACAACATTGTGATAGGGTACACAAATTATATCTAATAAATATATGTAACGACCTATTTGTTTTCGAGAACTGATATACTTATACACAAATACAATTAAAATAAACTAGTAAAAACAACAAAAATAACGAAAAAATAACGAAAAACTTAACAGTAATTACTAATACTTATTATCTAAATATTGGGACTCATTTAGTCTGACCTAAATATTGGTAAAGAACTTTAAAAAAAAATTGGACCGCGTTGTTGGAATGTTTATAGTTGTGGTGCTTTTTGTGATGCTTGTGGCGCTTATTTCAAAGTCAAAGTCAAAGTTATTTATTTGTGAAACATAGGTACATGGTTTATGGTATAAAGAATTGTGTTGTCTCACTATGTTTTGCCTTGCAAGGCGTACAAATTAATTATAAGAAACCGTTTCAAATACAAAATAGAAAAAACACATAGATCATAGATTATTACTTGTATTGAATATTTCAATATTGTTGACGTCTTCCCATCATCGCGGGCTGTCGATGAAAACCAGCGCTTTGCTCGTCTCGCACGATGACGCAGCATAATTTTGTGTGCTCGACGTTTTGCGTGGGTTTGACGCATATTTTCCCTCTAATTATTTTTTTTTGTGCTTTCTCATGCTATTTGCCACGTTTTATCATATGCAGCATATCAATTCATTTATTCCTTACCACAATATTTAAAGATTACGTGTCGTGCCGACCCCAAATAGAATGGGACGAGGGCAGGAAAATGATGATAACAATATTTAAAGTTTATATGGATAATACTACAAAATCGTAGGAGACTGGAGCTTAAGCTAGGCTTATGCCCTGTGTTATAGGAAAATCATGTAATACAAAGGTGTAGTATAGCTGATGAAATTTAAGAATGTGATGAATAAAATCTGCTGTTCCACATAGAGTATATTCGGGATAGATGCCACGCTTTTAGAAATAATTGTTTATTTCCCACTACAAAAAAATGTATAACTGGCAAGTACCTTGGTTCTTTGTCTACAAATTCAAGAAAATTAAAAAACATTTTCCTTAATATTATAGAGTAGTGACGATTTTTGAGGACCTCTACTTTTTGGGTCATCTATCCCAAAATTGGTATAGATACTTAGACCATATTAATTACATTTACGATAGACAACCCACTATAAAGCAAGGCATAATATATCTATAAAACTTTAATCGCTCATTGCCTTCCCATGCAATCACACATACCCAAAATCACGGTCCACTTAGTAGTAGTTGGAATATGTTATCGATAAATAAATAAAATAGCAAACGATTCAAGGTATAAATAAAGTAACTACAATCGGGGCATCTACCCTCAGGAGGCATCTTTTCCGACTTTACCCTACTAGAATTGAAGAATTAAATGTTGTACGGAAGAAATGAAATGATGATCATCTCATGTAGAAAGTTGTTCAGTTTGACTGCCTATACCATATCCTTTTAGATACACGCTGTACCTACAGCGTTAAAAACAACAAATTCGACAACAAATTTCGGTTGGAGCAGTGGCTGAGCGATTGACTGCTGCGCTGCGTGTCGCGGGTTCGATTCCCGCACGGAACAAATATTTGTATGGCCTACAAATAGTTGTTTCGTTTTCACACCCACGATACAGGAGAAATTCCTAGTGTGGGGCAAAATAAAAACAATGTCTTTCAGCTACAGCACACCAACGTGTAATTCTAATATTCAAAGTCTCTTACCAGTCATGGCGGGTGCCTCCTGCCCTTCAGCTGGCACCCTAGGTCCAGGAGAGCGGGTGTGGAACAGGTCCCGCACGCGCTGGTACAACGCGGCCGGCGCTCCAGAGCTGCTGCCGTTGTTGTGCAGGAACCAGCCGTTGGCTGCGTTATCGGCGTCTGATGCGGAGCAGGCTGAAGGGAGAGCTGATTGTGAGAGGTGGCTTTGATTTATAAAGGTACTAGCATTTGCCCGCGGCTTTGTTCGCGTTTAATTCGGGGTAACACAGTTCCCCTTTTTTGATTTACAGGTACCTGCTACTTGTGGTTTTAGCCCTAGCGTCTTATTTATTGTAATAGCAAAGCTAAGTTTTCCCTTTTTTCCTTCTTTCTCCCTCATATCTCAATCTTTTTTTAAAAAAAACAGCCTATTTCCGTATCCAGTTTCCCAACTATCTCTGTATCAAAATTCATCAAAATCGGTTTAGCCGTTTAGGCGTGAAGACGTAACAAACAAACTCACTTTCGCTTTTATAATATTAAATAAATAAATAAAATAAATATCTTGGGACAACTCACACACGGCTATCTGATCCCAAGCTAAGCAGAGCTTGTGTTATGGTAACCAGACAACTGATATACATACTTATATAATTTATAAATACATACATATTATAGATAAATCACGCCCAGACACAGAACAAACAATCATACTCATCACACAAAGTTTGTCCTGGGTGGGAATCGAACCCACGACCTCCGGCTCAGCAGTCAGGGCCACTAACCACTAGACCAACAGGCCCGTCAAATGGCTATGCCATAAATACCTGCACATTAGGAGATTAAAAAAAACAGACAAACAGACTTCTCAATTACTGTGGCCACGTTCTAGTCCTCTAGTCTAGTCTAGTTTAATAAATCTAACCATCGATACGAAAAGAAACGAAAAAGATGTATGACCACGCATATCAATTTGACCACGCATAATATCAATTACAGAATAGTCCACTTTACGTATCCTTTATATTTGAGAGGTTATGTATACATCGAACTAAGCCCCATTCAACATCAAATAAACCCTAGCCAGAACAATAAGGGTAAATTGGATTTTTATCTTTCAACTAGCTTTTGCCCGCGGCTTCGCTCGCGTTAAATTCGGGGTAACACAGTTCCCCTTGCGCCTTATTGATTTGCAATAGCAACGCTAAGTTTTCCCTTTTCTTCCCTCTTTCTCCCTCACATCCCACTTTAAAAAAAATATATATAGCCTATGTCCGTCTCCTGGTTCCCAACTATCTCTGTACCAAAATTCATCAAAATCGGTTTAGCCATTAAAGCGTGAAGAGGTAACAAACAAACAAACAAACAAATAAACAAACAAACAAACTCACTTTCGCTTTTATAATATTAGTAAGGATTTACTTTTCATTGCTTTATTTGTTAGGGTTGCGTTCCTCAAAAGGTAAAGCCCAACCGTCATTGGATCACTTCTGTCCGTCTGTCTGTCAAGACCTCATTCTCGAGAACTCGGGGAGGCATCGAGTTGTATACTAAAATGTGTGGTCCCTTTGCTTTGTGCTGTGAAAATATCAACTCTTAAATCCACCCAGTCAAAAGATATGGCCGTTTATATCGCAAGTTTGTACTGAATCCTTGGTGCGCGAGTCTGCCTTGGAGGGTTTTTTGTAATTTGGGTGAAGCCAATATTCAGCATTATCCTTATCCTTACTAATATTATAAAAGCGAAGTGAGTTTGTTTGTTTGTTACCTCTTCACGCCTAAATAGCTTAACCGATTTTGATGAATTTTGGTACAGAGATAGTTGGGACCCTGGAGACGGACATAGGCTGTTTTTTTTATAAAAAAGAGTATAAAATGAGGGAGAAAGAGGAAAAAAAGGGAAAACTTAGCATTGCTATTACAATAAATAAGGCACTAGGGCAAAAACTACAGGTGGCAGTACCTGCAAATCAGGAAAGGGGAACTGTCTTATCCCGAATTTAACGCGGGCGAAGCCGCGGGCGAAAGCTAGTACTGTCATAATTTCACTGATAGATTGATAACAAATTACTAAGCGTGCAGCTACACAGTCCGCCTCACATACACGATTACATAAAGCCAATTCTTCACGTCCTACCAATCCGATCTATGGATTAAACACCTAACACCTACGATTAGGTGCTTGAAATTGCGTAAATCCTTCAGATTAGTTGAAAATTGCAGTGTTATCGGATCGTGTGTTATGTACGTGTTAGGCAAGATACTTTTACCTAATGGTGTAAACCAAGATTGTTGTTATAACTTTAGATTTAAGTTTCTTCACCATCATTAGCTGAGCATGAGGGAGGGAGTGTAAGACTTGTAGTGACTAAAACCCATCAATGTTTGTTCTTTTGTCCTTTGTGTTCCGGGCTCGCGTTATCTTTTTCGAACAACCCGCAACCCTCACAGGCAATGGTAACTTTAAGGTGCGCGTGGAACACGAACGCGTCGTCGACATGGCCTGTCGTGACTAGACCATCGTTCTTGGATTCGAGTAATTGAGTTTTCCCTGTTGACATGCACACACAAACTGCATGTCGACATGGGGGTGAATCTTTGCCAATCCCTTTGGAGGAAAACGTGGTGTTATGCGATGCCTGTTAGAGATAAAAATGAATGAATAATTACATAAACAAAACGATTATTTTTAACGCATAATCGGCTATTAATTGCGCAGGATATCCAGCTGTTTACGTAACTAAAATGCTCGTATTTCCGACTATTTGGGTGCGGTTCATAGCTCAACATTCTTCCTCTGTTATTTTTTTTTATTCAAACGGAGTTAAGGACAATCCCCCCCAATTTCAATATATTTTACATGAATTTTTCTCATCAACTTTTTAAAAAGAACGCTTGTATGTTTTTGATAAAATTAAATATAATGTATAAATAATAAACTACGTAAATATAATACGGTACCTATAAATGTTAATCCTTTTCTAGATACATAAGATACATGTACATAATACTCGAAATATTAATCACTGAACACACCGTATTGGATATCTATTACATCCACCCAGTCTTGTATCAAAGATCTCTTTGCAACATCCATCTTGAACACCAGAGAAACAAGAAACCATAAAATCTATGGTATAAATTGCACGCATAAAAAAACACTTTTATCAAAAGCATTAAAAAAATAAAAAATAATAAATGCGATGTGCTCCACACATTGCCAGTATTCTTTTTATTTTTTAAATTTAGTGCGGATAACACAACCGCTCGCGACCACGGCCGGAAAGTAACTGCTCAATGGGGTGCATCAGTTACCTAAACCTGCGTATGCGCTTCCTGGCGAGCGCTTCCGTCGTGTTCACAATTAGTTGCGCTCGATTTTTCACGCGTTTGCTTGGCTAATGTAATTGTATATGGGTGCGGTGATTATACGTATAGATCTGGCAGTCTAGTAAAGTAATCTAGAGCCCATTAGAACGATTCCTAGATCGGGGAATGGTATTTAGTTTTTTCATCAAAAGTTCCTCAGGAGGAGCTAAGAAGGCTGGATTTATTTGCGGTTGATGGCAAAAGACTCTCCTCGTCTTAAATAGGGCTTAAAACGTACCTCGCGAAATCCAGGTGAGAAATAGCAGATGGATAAACAATTGCAGGGTACAAATGAAATAATATCAGTCGTAGCCATTTTTTTTGTTAATATTCTTGAACTTTTTTTTTTTAAAAAAAGGAAAGGAGATTGCCCGTTTTGTAATGGAAGTTCGGTCCCAGTGGAAAATGCTTGTGCCCTGAAGTATTTTATTTTACCTAATAGTAAAAACATAGCATTTTCATAATCTGAAATCTTTTTTCATTTATTCACCCTGGTTCAGGAGATATCATTAATTTTCTGTTTTAAAAATCTAGGTTATAATTACAAATTGACATAGACTAGGTATACATCACTATTACTATATGCTGATTTCCATACTATAAGCATGTTTATGCACAAAGTAATGAAGACATAATTAGGTATACTGTAGACATAATTACGTATCGTAAATAATAACCACGTAAATACGGGATTCAAAACTCAACGAAGGTATCTAAATCTAAACGAAGCAATCACGAACGAAACGAATCTCGGAACAAAGTGCTGTGACTGTGACATGCGCAAGTAAATGTTGCCAGATCAATTATTTTTAATCCATTAGTAAATCGATTTCAGTTTTTTTTATCGATTAAAACTCTTGTTAATACGGCGTTTCCAAAATACGTAAGGCTTTTATGTTTGTGTAAATCGCTTTTATGAAAATCTAATCTACAATATAGACTTATTATGAAAATAAGCAACCTATTGTTGTCATATTCCATCGCTATTACTCGCATAGTCTAAAAGCAGTAGTATTTATCCACTAGTTTACGTCATTAAATATTTTACATATATAATTAAACTCATACTTGGCCTACACCTGTCTTCGTGCATTCCAGATATAATACGCTACAATAATAAGTACCTACCTATGAAAAAAACAGGGTTTACACCATTCTAACTCATCGTCGAGAAAACATAATGCCAAATCAGTAGCTTTGAGGTTGTCAAATATTAGACTTACATTTAAATGTTGAGACGTAAACTAGCTTTAATAATTATTGTTAAAAATATTTTTTTAAGTAACGTTTTGTTTTGATATCGATTACTCCATTGATTACTATAGGTACGTCATTTTCGATAGGTAGTTCTTTGTTTTCTGGCAACTTTTTTTTGTACACCTATCAAACGGATGTCGATGTAATGTTTAACTATTAATAATAATTAAGTTTATTCCCAGGGTGAAAGTAATTGTATAAAAAATAATTTGCGCACAAAAAAATAAATAACATTTTTTGGTTATTATTCCAATCAGGCACACGATTGCACAAAAGGGACCTGCCCCGTGGCAATGTCCTTTCTGGTGCTCTTCACAAAACATTTGCTTCTGCTTCTTATATCACCTCTGTAATACAATTGGATGATAATCGTGTATTACGTAGGTATTGATATTAATGGGCGCTGAAAAACTTATGAAGTAATGTAAAAAGAGCGCCTAACTGCTGTTGTAAAGCAGTTCTTGGAAATGTAGGTAACTGTTTTGTTACGTATTTTCACACCTTTTTTTAAAGTAAAGTAAATTTTTCTAAGTAAACATAACATTATGATTCATTCTCCCCGAAGAGAAAAGCAGAGGTGCATACAAATTTGATAACGAAACTTTTTAGACAACATGGGTATCGATCTCTTATTATATGCCTATCCTTTTCTCAACTGTTTTGATCGGCTTTCTGTCTAAACAGAAGCACCACCATCACTGCCTATCTGACTGTACAGTCTATTTGGAGTAGCAAATAGACTGTAACCAGTAGTTAATAGGTTAATAATACCAAACTTCTTGGTAAAAAAATGTCAAAGATCTGAAAATGACAGCAAGGGCCAACAGATTTACGTGGTTCCTGAGGCACGGAGGAAAGATAGATAGAATATTCTTTATTACGTACACCATACAATTAACAAGAATAAACTAAACAATTTATAAATAGGGTGACACAATAGGCGGTCTTATCGCTAAAAGCGATCTTTTCAAGACAACCTTTGGATGGATTTAAAGGAGGAGAAACAAACAAAGGAGGAGGAACACGTAACTTTAATGGGCTTTATCTTTGTCATTTTTGGTCTAATTTACAAATAAAATAATACGTGTCACTTATTTTTGAATAATCTAAAAGACGGACTAAATAGAATCCAATAGCTTTGACCCTGGAAACTACCCTATTACTTAGGGAAACGTGAGAAATTTTGACGTAGGTTGGTTGGTACATTATGGCAAAAAATACGCTCAAGTTGTGTAACACAGTGCGTGCGTGCGCGCAGCATTCAAGAACCGGCTTAACTGTTCGCAGTGTCCGCTATCGACCTTGCGACGTAATAGACCTCCGGTCGACTCTTACTTTCAAGTGGAGACGCTATCTTATGTATTGGAAAGCAAAAGTGCCTAATACCTCTTCATGATGAGAAATTCGGATTTTATAACCGGTTCGGATATCTGCGGACCGTTAATATGTTTATTTATAGCAACTTGTTTTGACTACAGAGATTGTTTATATTGGTTGTTTTTGCTGATGTATAATGGTTTACTTTATGTATACGGCTGCAGTGTTCTAGTGTTGGTGTCTAGGTCAACTGCAATTTTGTTAAATTTGTAGAATACATTTCGCTACATTTCTCCTACACTCTTACTTCTTGTAATTCAAGAATACAAAAAATATATGCATATTACAATTATTAATAAAATATCATGCGCTATTTAATGCACTTCAGCTCTGTCATCTGTGTACGGATAAACGCATTTCAAACCCAAGGCTTTTTAGAATCTAATATAATCCTTACTAATATTATAAAAGCGAAAGTGAGTTTGTTTGTCTTCTCTTCACGCCTAAATGACTAAACCGATTTTAATGAATTTTGGTGCAGAGATAGTTGGGACTCTGAAGACGGACATAGGCTTTTTTTTTAAAAAAAGTGAGATATTTGGGAGAAAGAGGGAAGAAAGGGAAAAACTTAGCTTTGCTATTACAATAAATAAGGCGCAAGGGCAAAACCTACAGGTACCTACAAATCAGGAAAGGGGAACTGTGTTACCCCGAATTTGACGCGAGCGAAGCCGCGGGCAAAAGCTAGTATAATATAATAATTTGAATCTTAGATTCACTCTTTGGTCACTAAAACAATAAAAATGAAGCATTTTTTTAAATCCTTTGAAAAAAAAACGTTATTTTGCTGATACTGATCATATTGTAAAGAATTGTAAAGATATCCTAGAGTATTTCACCCTACAATACTCTATCATAATTTTATTCCACATTTAATAACCCAAAGGTGGACTAGTAAAGAATGCCTTTAAGAATATATAAGTACCAGTAACACTATTGCATATGAAGATGAAAAAACAAATTACCTGAACTCTCCTCCCCCGAAGAGCTATGATGCGTCACACTGGTCGACGTACCCCTCTGCATTGGGTTCACATACAGGCCATCAGCGGGACCCGAGCGAGCGGAGCTAAGCGATCCCACAGTCGACGGGAGCGAGCCGCGCCGCTCCTGCACGGAGTTGCGTCGCTCCCGCTCAGGCGCGTGCAGGTAGAAGGGGGAGCGGGTCCCGTTAATGTTGACGCAGTTTGGAAGGGCGCACTGGAATTTGACAAAAGTTGTGTTAGTAAAATGGAATCCTTACTAATATTATAAAAGCGAAAGTGAGTTTGTTACCTCTTCACGCTTTAATGATTACACCGACTTTGATGAATTTTGGTACAGAGATAGTGTGGAACCAGGAGACGGACATAGGCATAATTAAAAATAAAGTTGTATGTGAGAGAGAAAGAGGGAATAAAAGGAAAAACTTAGCGATGCTATTACAAATCAATAAGGCGCAAGGGGAACTGTGTTACCCCGAATTTAACGCGAGCGAAGCCGCGGGCAAAAGCTAGTATAATATAAAGCTAATGAAAAAAGCACTTTTTCTCCCAATATTTTTTTTCTTCTAGAGTTCTAGACCATTTCAGGATACCTTGGCTCGTTCCTGAGATAAATTGTCTTGATAGAAAGACAGACAGACAGACGAATAACAAAGTAATCTTACAAGGGTTCCGCTTTTCCTTTTGAGTTACGGAATCCATAAAATAATAAAACTGTTATCATTTCTTGTGTAACTCGAAAGATCCGTCAATATAAACACGTTGAGTACAAAAAACAGGAATTAAATTTTAAAAAATATAAAAAAAAACATAATAAATGTTTAACAAATACGAATTCGTGACAGTCGGTGAATAATGGGAGGTCATGACTTCAGTCTTGTAAACGGATATGGTAGTTATTTTTAACAAGCACGTTTAGTATAATTTGTCAAACTGAACGCGGTTTAAAACTGTTAAATTACTTTTTGCTTTTCTTTCCCTCAAAAGGAATAAACGGAACTCTTATTGGATCACTTTGTTGTCCGTCTATTTGTCAAGACCCTTTATCTCAGGAACGCGTGGAGGTATCAAGTTAAAATTCAAACCATATACTCAAATCTGTGGTCCCTTTGCGCTGTGAATAACAACCCTCCAAGTCTACACAGTCAAAAGATATTGCCGTTTATGTGATAAGTTTGTACGGAACTCTTGGTGCGCGAGTCTGACCCGCTCTTGGTTGTTTTTTTTGGTACAATTTAGATTTTTCTGGAACAATTTTGGCACATTGTTCCCAAACTACTTTAACTCCTGAAAGCCAGGATCAACAGTGTGTGACCACCAGAAAATCGCAGAAACAATAAAGCTCGACGAAGTCTTATAGACACAATTCAACTGTCCTATAACCCTTCATATTAATAAATTGACAAGCTACTGAAAAAGACCAGAAAGATGGCGACTCATGAGATAAATACTATTTCTTCCATGCAGGGAATCGAACCTGAATACACAGCGCAGTACCCAATGGTTCAGTCACCTTGCGGTCATTCACAGCATTATTTCACCCATTAGAAAATACACGCCTCATATTCCTTGTCCGCCATTGTTCCTGGTCTGCGCGACTATCAACCAGATCTGGGATCCACTTACCTAGCTACTATACAGTCTCTGGGTAATCGTCCAGAGACTGCTTACTCTATTTTATGCTCTTATAGAAGTAATACTTACTCGTGCTTCCCCCGGTGCGCAGGCGCAGGCGTGGATCGCTTTGTAGGAGGAAAGCTGCTTGTTATCTGCGCCCGCTGCGCCTGCAGCTACCAACACGTTCAGGCACTGTGGGAGCAAGATAATCTTAGTTAAACAATGAAAAATTTATTTTATTTAAATAAACGTTGCCCCCCCCACACTAGTGTGAAAATTGCCTTTATAGCATAATGGTAATAGTACATCATCATCTGCCTAACCTTTTCCTTCAGATATTGGGGACGTCATCCAGTCTAACCGGATGCAGCTATATACCAGTATTATACATGGAGCGACTGCCTGATCTGATCTCCACAAACCAGTTAGTTCTAAGCTGGTTGTCCAACTTGATACAATTGGAATGTAGAATAGACGGACGGTGAGGTACCCGTTGCTCGCCGTCCACAGGCCCGCATCTACGGTGGCCGGGAATCGTCTCGCGTCTCCCGCAGCGAAAATGATCCCTTAAGTGGTTTTTAGTAACATTAACATATTGGTCAACACGCAACGAATTCATTTCAAAAATTCGTTAGTCATTTCATGGGTCACTGAAACTGACCTTAGACGACCTCTGGCAGCTAGACACACTAAACAATGGCGAGCACTTTCCGCTACCAAGAGTGAGGTCAGTGTCTGTTCATTATTTTACGATTCAATGGAAAATACCATATATTATGGGCAGAAATTTGAGGAAAATTCACGACAATTGTCAAATTTATATTGGATACATTAGTTTTAACACGTTAGCTGCGGCACCAATTTTTGCATACTTTCCGTTCCTGCGGCACGAGGTATAATCGGCCCGTACCGTGACCAGACGTTAGGGCGACACGCGGTCTATTAGACCCCACCTCCTTTTACAGACTAAAATCCATTTTCTGGCGCGAAATCAAAGATAAATGAGAATTTTGGTCCTTATTGATATAGACAGTGAATTGATGAACCCTAATCTACCGTCGCCCCGGGATCTGATGGCTAGTTTAGGAATTATTAGCAAAACAAAATATGGGATCTTATACACCTCGTAACGCACTGAAATAGGGCAAATTTTCGCTGCGATTAGTGATGGGAAAAATAATATCGACGTTTTTAAACTGTCTTAACTACGCAAGACTTGACCGATTTTGATCAATTATATCTCATTAGATCGTTTTAAGGGCAAAACCTGGCAAAACAACACAAAGCTATCAAAGGATACATTTTTTTTTAAATAATCTAAATTGTGCTTGAAGGCGCCATAAAGAAAAAAAAACCGGCCAAGTGCGAGTCGGACTCGCGCACGAAGCGTTCCATTCTATACCATTAAGAGGCACCTATTACAGACTTATTATTGGAAAATAATGGATTACGGTTTATGCATAAGGTTTATCTTTCTATTTGTATATGAAAATCTTAATGCGGTTCACAGAATAGAAAAAAAAGGCAACCAGAAGTAGAAAAGAAACTGTCCTATTTATTCTGCCTCGGGCTTTAAAAATACAATTATGTGCTCTCCAATCGACGTGATGCACAACACTGGTCGCGGGAAGCTCGCGTTGAGTGCGGTACGAGGTCAGGGGGGATATGGGACGTTTTAGCCTCGTTCCGCACTGCATTAAAATTATATTAATTCAGTGCGGCACGAGGCCTAAGACATCCGGTACCAAGGTAGGTACACCACCGAGTCCGGAACCATTAGTGATCTCAAATATATATTTATCTCTTTCCTACACTGGACCAAACCAAAGCTATGCCATTCGCACGACAGAGAAATTCACTTTTTTGCTTGCCGCACCACAGGGAAGTTGCATCAGGGGTGATTTAGGCCTCGCTTCGCACTTAACGTGTTAATATTGCAAGGCTACGTGAAATTAAATTTACACATTGCGGTAGTTGTACCAACAATCAATTGATAGAATAGAATAGAATATACTTTACTTCACACCAAAAGTTCAATATAATTGATTTACAGAAATTGCTAATTTTATGGTTACAATGACTGTCTTATCACTGTGCCAACCGTGTTTTTAATAATAATAAATAAATGTTGTTTTATAATATTGATATCCTTTTTTGGAGCCGTTGCCTCACAAATTTGTTTTAAAGAAACAATCTATGATGTAACTAATTTAAAAATCAATGACTCGACTACTTATTAATTTCAAAGCAAATTAAAATTTAATTTTACAGTCAATTGAAAATTGATCGGGATTTCAGATGTTTTTTATTTTGTTTTTGAGAAACCGTGTTATGGAATTATACGTTTATGGTGTAGCTACCCATTTATTTACTTAACGCAGTGGCTTTTTTGTAGATGGCAAAGAAGTGGACGGGGAGTGTCAGACTTTTTCTGACTAAAACCCAACCATGTTCCTTCTTTTGCCCTATAAGTTCCGAGGCCACGGTATCTCTTTGGAAACACCCGCAAAGCTTTCCCCATTACAAAAGCAGATAACACAATCTATTATTCAAATAACATTGTTTATACTAATTTAATGTAAATTGAAATCCAAAGAAAGTGAGAGCATAACCAATAGAGTCTGCTTACCATAAATAATCGATTTCTTAACTAAGTTAAGTCTTTGCCTAGACAGAAATGAATGCAGGAAGTCGAGAGAGGAAGTAACTTGTAAATGGATCTCTGTTAAATATTAATGAGAAGGTTTTAATCGTGAAATTCAATCGCATTAAAAGATCGTCACGTTTCTATCGACATTTGAATCTCTTGCCCTCACATAATATAAACAACAGGTTTTGTTTTCTACAAAAAAAGTTAAACCTAAACAAAGAATATTTTAAACATGTCACGCAACCATTAATTAATTAGACTTACATTACATTTCAAAAAGGCTTAGGAAAAGCCAAAGACACAATCATCATAATTTTCGTTTCCCTGAAAAATTTATTTTAACTTAAAACCTACGTCAATTTACCATTTAAGGCGCCACCCCGACCAAAACGCCGCGCAAGCCGTTTTTGTACAGTTTTCTAGAGCTATCTACTTGTTATTTAAAACGAACTAAGTAACAAAAAAAATACATTAAATTTCTTTATAATCTTGATTCCATTATTGTAGATTTAGTTTTTATTTTTATTGAGTCATTATTTAGTAAATCTCCTTACAACAAAGCCCCCGAAATGAGAAAAAATATCAATAAAATGCATCTCCTCGTAAAGTAAACATAGTTTAATTTTGCTACTGACACTAATGGATACACAATTCTATAATGAACATTTTGGTAGAAATATTTTTTCCAAAAACCCAATACTTAATTTTATATAGATTTTATTCCAAAAAATTGGCATTATTCACTACTGCTCTCACTCGCTCACTCCTGCGCGGAAAAGAGGGAAGCGAATACTCAAGGTTATTTGCGTAGGGTACGGCCTTACCAGAAATTGGGTCGAATTTAGCTTCTCTTTATCTAATCTTGGCGGTTAGACTATTACGTTTGCTGTGATAGAAGGATTAAGGTTGAAATTCAGCTGGCTTATAGCAATGAATTTCCCTGACGATAGCTACCTAAGCAGTTTTACTTTCATCAACTTGACCGGTGTAAAGAACGAACAATTAACATTGCGCACGCGCCGAAAACAACGCAACGATGTGTGACCAGTGAAATGTAATACTTTCAAAACGTGAGCTTTGCTTCTTATGGACATGTGTAGAAAGTGGACTTATGCATAAATAACATAACATAACATCAAGCCTGTTATTTCCGAAGGGTAAGACAGAAGTACACTCACATCTCAGTGACGACACGGTTGGCGCAGTGGTTGAGTTTGACTGCTGCGCTGAGTTTATTTATTTATTCTTCAACAAATTACATTTGTGTCGAACATTGGTTTTAACAATAAAGCATTAACATTTATTAATCAACATGAGGCTGAGAAAGACACAAATACTACATTCACATTGAATTGATTACTTAATATGAATTACAATAATTTAACTAAATATTCATTAAAAATAACAATAAAAATTCAAATAAAAAAAAATCAAAAAATGTCAATAAATGTCAATATAACAGAAATGTCGAATGATATAATAGTGAAATCAATTATTATTAAAAATTACACAACGGTTTCTACAAAAAATTAACACTAAAATCAAATAATCATGGCTGGAAAGATTACAAACATTACAATCGTGTTCGCGTTTACAAACATTTAAACTCACATACACAAATAGCCAGACCCAAAAGAACTATCTGCAGGTTATGCAAATATTTGTTCCGTGCGGGAATCGAACCCACGATACACAGCGAAGAAGCCAATTGATGAGCCACTGCACTAACCGTGCCGGCAAAAAAATATTTCATCCTAAGGCGAGGCAGACTAAGTAACCTTTACATTTACAATATTCGTACGGATAAAATTTCTGATTTAAAAACCCAATAACACTACCCCTCTAGGGAATAGAACCCAAAACCTCATGCTGAACAGTCGTCTGTCGTCATTACGTTTTCGCCCTAAGTTTGTCTTGGCTCGAGGCCTTAATCTCAAGGCATCCGCAGGAATTGCCCGGTCAAGCAGACGACCGTCTCATAGGTTGAACTGCAAGAAAGCCATACAAAAAAAAACTCCGCAATCGTACTTGCAACGACTACGACTAGACCAGCGAAGCTAATCTGGTACAGATTAATAACGGTCAGGCACATTTCTGCACACTTCTTGCGTTTCTACCTAGCATAGAAAGTGCACCATAACTACATCAACGCATTACTGGTGCAATTAAGTCGAGCAACAAGGGAGTAGCGTGTTCATTACGTCTTTGTCTCGAGTTTTCTTTCCCCATTTCTAGTTTCCAAGAATTGTGTAACGTCTTAAATGTAAATATTTGTTATGATTGTTTCAAACTCAAACTCAAAGCATATATTTCAATTAGACCATAAGAGGCACTCTTGAATGTCATAAAAACAAAAAGGATGCTTACTACAGTCCCAGTCACAAGACATAATAACTTGCGAAAGTACAGTACTGTAGATTTGTGAACAAAAAGGATGCTTGCTACAGTCCCAGTCACAAGACATAATAACTTGCGAAAGTACAGTACTTACTATAGATTTGTGAACAAAAAGGATGCTTGCTACAGTCCCAGTCAGAAGACATAATAACTTACGAAAGTACTGTAGATTTGTGTTTGTGTTTTTCTTAAAAACTAGCTGTGTGCAGCTGTTTCACTCGCTGCTCACCTCCTGAATGTTGTAATGTGAAGGTATAAGCTTATGTTACTTCCTAGTAATTTAGTTTTCTAATGAATGATAAAACGAGCGAGTCAGACTCACACCGTGGGTTCTGTACGTCTTTTAAATTCGTAAACTTAGAGGGTTGATTTTTTTACATCACGAAGTACCACAGATAACGGTAGATCTGTAGGTAGGCATTTCTGAGATAACGGTTCTTGATAGACAGACAGACGAACAACAAAGTGATCCTATTAGAGTTCTGTTATTTTTTTTTAAGCTGCAGAACACTAAAAATAAGGTATTTGGTTGAATCAAGTATATTGACTTGGCTCGCGAGGTTGTCGACATGTGGGATGTGGACTCAGCGATCATTGTGCCGATAGTAATATCTGCCAATGGCTTAATTGCCAAGAGCCTCGACCAATACCTGAGAAGGCTCTTGTTAGGCAGCTGGATATGATACAAAAACCGGTACTCCTGGACACGGCTCGTATTGTTAGGAGGTTCCTTTCTCTGGAACCCCGACCGCCGGTAGCTTGAACCCTGTTCCCGATACCGGTGGGCTACTATTTTTAATGTTTTTTTTGTGTTTTTTTTTTATTAAGAAATATTTAAAAATGTAAATAATATGGAAATTAATCAATAAATGAACGAACAGGTATTTGATTGCATATTTCTAGATTTGAAGTCGAACACGTTGATTAAGACTAAGTATACCATAACTCAAACACAAAGCAGTTAAAAAAAACAAAATATGACGCTACAGTCAGGGCCACCGCCAGGTAGGAGCAGGGCCACCGCCTGCCGGGGTTGCGATTTGTTCTAAAGAGATACCGCAGTCCCGGAACATAAAAGGCAATAGAAGGAACATGGGCGGGTTTAAGTCAGTACAAGTCTGACACTCCTCCCCGCTCCACCCAGAGCGGGGGAAGTTATTTGATGATATCACATCCGCAAAAAAGCTACAATCCAGTCACAAGGCATTGCCAAATGCCAATTAAAAAGTGCACATCTCCGAGGTGAAGAATGAGCAGAAACTCCATAGACACTATTTTCATGCAAAATGCTGATTTCTTAGATCTTACCTCCAAATGATGATTTTCAGCTGCATCATTGATGGGGCTCTTCCCATGTCTGTCCAGGTGCAGCCTGGCCCCGTGTCTGAGGAGCCAGCGAACTGTGCTCAGGTGTCCCCTGGACGCCGCGAAGTGAAGAGGAGTGGCACCGTCTCCATCTCTTGCGTTAGGATCCACGGCACGTTCTACGATCTATAAGGATGAAAGAAAAACAAAATTAAACTCAAACTCAACTCAACCATGGCGAGCACTTCCCGCTACCGAGAGTGAGATCAGTGTCAGTTCATTATTTCGACGATTCAATGGAAAAGTACCATATTAGAAATAATGTAGGCAGAAATACGAGGAAAATTTCCGATAATTGTCAAATTTATATTGGACAGATTACCCGCAACCCCGACAGGCGGAGGCTCTGGCAAGCCCCTCTGCTTTGCTGACATCTCTTTGAGGCGCGCGTGAAACACGAACGCGCTCAATTAGACCATTACAGGCACTTTTGAATGTCATGAAAACAAAAAAGATGCTTCTACAATCTAATATAACTTGGTACTGCAGTTGCCCATTCCAAAGCGTAGATGGAGAAGAGTGGGCAAGAAACTCCATGGACACATTTTTAAATCATAATATTTTTACAAAATACAGCAGTAACAGCGTAGCATTTTTGCTCTGAAGTGATGGCTTCCAGACTTTCTAGTTTTAGGTCGTGGGTTCGAAAACAGATAAGTGCATTTCATTGCGAAACATTTTGTAAAACCAAAATATCGGAAAAAGTGACCACCTCACTTATTCATACATGTTTGATAAAGTCGACAGCTTGACAGCGACAGCGCACCGAGGGTTCCATACAAACTTGCGATATAAACGGTCTTTTCGACCGTATAGAATAGATGTATAGGGTTGATTTTATCACAGCTCCAAGGAACCACAGGCTTGAGTATATACTTTTAGAATTTCAACTCGATACCTCCACGCGATCCCGAGATAAAGGGTCTAGGCAAAGCAGAGGGACCTGACAGGGCCTCCACCTGCCGGGGTGGCGGGTTGTTCGAAAGAGATACCGCGGCCCCGGAACGTAAAGGGCAATGGAAGGAACATGGGTAGGTTTCAGTCAGTTAAAGTCTGACACTCCCCCCCCGCTCCGCCCAGAGCGGGGGAAGTTATTTGATGATTTTCCACCCCGAAAAAAAAGGGTCTAGACAGACAGACGGAGTGATTCTATAAAGGATCCGTTTTTTTTCTTTATGAGGTACAGAGAGAACACTGAAAATATAGTATAACACTTGTCTTGGCAAAAAATGAAACTGGGCAACAATAACGTTAACTGCCGCCAACATCATTTGCGTTCATAAATTCTTGTTATTTTCACTCAAATACAACCCAATCTCATTTTACCCCGCAAGCTAACATGTTCTTGCGCATTCAAATAAAATGATATGAAGTTAAAAGATTTCACCACAACATCGTAACTGCGTTATCGAAGTCGTAAATATTGCTATTTTACAATATTAATGCACGTTTTCACAAAGTTAAAATGTTTGCTATGTCTATTGGATTTTTAACTCTCAGCTCCGCACGCAGAGTTGATAATCTAATTCATCATCATTCTTCTGCCTTTTTAGGGTTCCGTAGTCAACTAGGAACCCTTATAGTTTCGCCATGTCTGACTGTCCGTCCGTCCGTCCTCGCTTAATCTCTGTGACCGTTAGCACTAGAAAGCTGAAATTTGGTACCAATATGTATATCAATCACGCCGACAAAGTGGTAAAATAAAAATTGGAAAAAAATGTTTTATTAGGGTAGCCACCCTATATGTAAAGTGGGAAGCGATTTTTTTTTTAATTTCAACCCTAACGTGTGATATATTGTTGGAAAGGTATTTAAAAATGAATAGGGGTTTACTGAAATCATTTTTTGATAATGTCTATAATTTCGGAAATAATCGCTCCAAAAGTAAAAAACAATGTGTCCCCCCCCCTCTAACTTTTGAACCATAAGTTTAGAAAATATGAAAAAAATCTGAAAAGTAGAACTTTATAAGGACTTTCTAGGAAAATCATTTTGAACTTGATTGACACAACAGTTTTTGTACAAAAAAGACAAAAAGTTGTACAAAATAATTTCGTCCTCCACCTTTAAACTCATAAGTGGACAGTGGGAACACTTATTGTGACGGACGGGAAATTACGGAACCCTACACTGAGCGTGGCCCGACACGTCTTGGCCGGTTTTTTTTTTAATAAGTCATCAAAATGGATGGAGCTGGGGAAGTATCAGACTTTTACTGACTAAAACTTTCGTACCATACACATGGATTCTAGAAACGTCTCTAGAGCCAGGCATTTTCAAGAAGAAAATAAAACAGTTGAGTTAAGCTAATTTTATCATTAACTTCCAATAGAAAATTAAAAGATAGTAAAACCTGTTTCTATGAGAACTTACAAACGTAGCAATATACCAACCTACATAAAATAGTCTTTCATTTTCAAACTGTTATGGGTACAAGTCAGTACAAGTCTGACACTACCCCCCGATCCACCCAGAGCGGGGAAAGTTATTTGATAATTTCCCATACCAAAAAACAAAAAACCGGCCAAGAGCGTGTCGGGCCACGCTCAGTGTAGGGTTTCGTAGTTTCCCGTCCGTCACAATAAGTGTTCCCACTTATGAGTTTAAATTTGTCTTTTTTGTACAAAAACTGTTGTGTCAATCAAGTTCAAAATGATTTTCATAGAAAGTCCTTATAAAGTTCTACTTTTCAGATTTTTTTCATATTTTCTAAACTTAAGGTTCAAAAGTTAGAGGGGGGGGACACATTGTTTTTTACTTTTGGAGCGATTATTTCCGAAATTATAGACATTATCAAAAAATGATTTCAGTAAACCCCTATTCATTTTTAAATACCTTTCCAACAATATATCACACGTTAGGGTTGAAATAAAAAAAAAATCACTTCCCACTTTACATATAGGGTGGCTACCCTAATAAAACATTTTTTTCCAATTTTTATTTTACCACTTTGTCGGCGTAATTGATATACATAGTGGTACCAAATTTCAGTTTTCTAGTGCTAACGGTCACAGAGATTAAGCGAGGACGGACGGACGGACGGACGGACAGACAGACATGGCGAAACTATAAGGGTTCCTAGTTGACTACGGAACCCTAAAAAGCTGTGAAGCTAACCTTCGTAAAATAAATAAACAAATAAATATTTAAAAACTAAAGTCAAGTATTCTCGTTTGTCATTCTTAAAACCAATTCTTTCACCCGTTATTTACGCAGAAAAGCGGCCCTGCCATATGCTTGCACAACTTACTATGCATGTGTGAAATTTCTAAGCGCCAACTTTATAATTTTATGTGTGGTTTTACAGCGTATAACTTTAGCTATCATATCTTGCAGTTTATCTAGAATTTATTTGCTTATTCATCTAGAATGTTCTGAGAAAATTCTTGCGGTAACGGTGCAAAAGAAATTTTCTTTTAAAACGTTTACAAACTAGCTCATAAGTAATTAGTAGTTTTTACTGTTTAGTAAGTTAACGGCACGGTTGGCGCAGTGGCTGTGCGATCGACTGCTGCGCTGCGTGTCGTGGGTTTATCCCCGCACGGAACAGATATTTGTATAGCCTACAGATAGTTGTTCCGGGTCTGGCTATTTGTGTATGAGTTTAAATGTTTGTAAACGTACCCACGATACAGGAGAAATTCCTAGTGTGGGGCAACGTTTTTTTAAATCCTTACTAATATTATAAAAGCGAAAGTGAGTTTGTTTGTTTGTTTGTTATCTCTTCACGCTTTAATGGCTAAGCCGATTTTGATGAATTTTGGTACAGAGATAGTTGGGAACCAGGAGACGGAAATAGGTTTAAGGATTTTTTAAAAAAAAACGTTGGATATGAGGGATAACGAGGGAAGAAAAGGGAAAACTTAGCGTTGCTATTACAAATCAATAAGGCGCAAGAGCAAAAACTGCAGGTAGCAGGTACTGTGTTATACCAAATTTAACGCGAGCGAAGCAGCAAAAGCTAGTAAAAAATAAATGTAAACATTTCTTTTTAAAAACGTTTGGAAATATCATGTAGTAGTAATTCATATTACTTAATAGCTAAGTCTTTACTCGTCGTTATCGTCATTTCCTTGCAACATATTAACACATTTATATTTGATATAATCATTCCATACAAAATCCATCATTCTTTTCTCTGATTTTCCTCTCCATCAAACAATATTCATACTCATACAAAACTAAATATTTTCTTTTAATGAAAAATGAAGTTTGCTATAGGTACTCTAAGCTGTAGTTTAGAATCTAAGAGAAATCATAAAGAAAACAGTCTAGTACTAATCGTAAAACTGCGATTACAGAAACTTAATTTCCTATGCATTCATCACAGTTGATCAGGAACAAGGAATTCCTGTGACAGATCAGTGAACGCAAACACAGATCAATGCTCTACTCGTCGTGACCGAAGTGCGTTTCCTTACGCATTGGCGATTGTAGAGACGACGGGCTTCACACAGTGGGCCATGTTACACAATTACTACCCTAATTAGCCAGTAGGCAATATATGTGAAACAGAGTGGATATTTCAACCTCTCTGTTGCCTCAACCTCTTTCCATTTGGACCAACATTATTTTTAAATATCTAAATATTCATATTTCGAATTACATTTTGTCATTTCATCTTCAACAATATTTTTTCGGCTGATTACATTTTTGTTTTTTTAAAGCTTTTTTTTTAATCTGTCAGTTTGTGCTTCATAACCAGTTTCAGTATCAGTTTACAGTGCAGTGTTGTTTTTGCAGCAAAAACTACTTTATAAAATACTAGCTTTTTCCCCCGGCTTTGCTCGCGTTAAATTCGGGGTAACACAGTTCCTCTTTCCTGATTTGCAGGTACCTGCTACCTGTAGTTTTTGCCCTCGCGCTTTATTGATGGTAATAGCAAAGCTAAGTTTTCCCTTTTCTTCCCTCTTTCGAACTCATTTCCCACTTTTCAAGCTATTGCATAGCTTATATCGCGGGCCTTGAGCGTGGAGACCGAATCCAGAAATTTCGTAACGAAAACACCTAACATTACGAATACGGTCAGTTATTTCATTTGCGACTCCAATGTTCAATTAGCGTGTTTGGTAGAAAATCGGGTCGTCAATCAATATTACGCTGGATCAAACCCAAGGTCTAATTTTTCTTTTTGCGACTTCTTTTCATTGGAAGTACTTCTTAAATATTATATTTTGATTTTTTTTTAAAACATTGCATAAGTTTTTTTTTATTTATTGCATAAGTTGATAAAAAATGCTATGCAATAGCTTTACCGCGGCAGTCCCCGAGTGCCACACGTATTTTTTTTTTAAAATGGCCTATGTCTGTTTACAGGGTCCCAACTATCTCTGTACCAAAATTCATCAAAATCGGTTTAGTCATTAAGGCGTGAAGACGAAACAAACAAACTCACTTTCGCTTTTATAATATTAGTAAGGATTGTATTAGTTTTCCACTTCTCCAGGTATTGATGACCGTCATATTGTGTTATAGTGTTTTATTTTGTTATTGTAATTGTTAAAGGGTCCAACAAAGTAATCCCTTTATTATTATTATTATGAGCCACTTGTGTCCCACTGCAGGGCAAAGGTTTCCCTTCCTTCCTCCCATTTTTTTTCTGTCTTTTGCTAATGTGACCCAGTCCTTTTCGTGGAAGTCTAGCTCGGTAACCAAAACCTGTAATGGCTACATTCTCTGTTCACCTGGGACTATCATCTGTCTCGCCTTTTTCCAACTAAACATAGAGGCAGTAAGTCTCAATTCTTGAAATTGGCATAACTACAGTTTTTTTTAATAACATAAACAGATACATGTATTTTTGTATTGAACGTATACCGCTATTATTTTTCTTCTTTTTAAAAAACGGCACTCTTATGGATCACTTCGTTTAGTTCTGTCTTTTTTTTATTAAAACGTTGCCCCACACAAGGAATTTCTCCTGTATCGTGGGTGCGTTTACAAACATTTAAACTCACATACCTACACAAAAACCCGTAACATCTACCTGTAGGCCATACTAATATTTGTTCGGTGCGGCGCGAACCCGCGACACGCAGCACTGCAGTCGATCGTTCAGAAAATACTTCATTGTAAAGAGAAGTAAAATAGATACTAAAGAAGTTATGACTATCAATATATCATCGGGCAGACAGCTACTCGTAATACTGACAATGCGTGACTAACACACGTTTCCCATACGTAAGGTCATTGAACTCGCAGATGATTTTCACTTGATATGTAAGTACATGCTCAATGAAAAAGGCATAATATCCATGTTATGATCGCATGATGTTAATATAAAAAAACTGGCAAAGTGCGATTTAGAGTCGCTCACCGAAGGTTCCGTACAAACTTGCGATATAAACGGCCATCTTTTGACTGCGTAGACTTAGAGGGTTGATTTTTTTTAAAACTACTAGGGTCTGTTGACCTCAGTATTTGGTATTCATTTCATCTTGATAACTTCACGCGTTCCCGAGATAAAGAGTCTTGTCAGACAGAAAGTGATCCTATAAAGATTCAGTGTTTTTGTTTCGAGGTACAGAACCCTAAAATTCAATCTGCATATTCCGCCCAATAGTATCATTATAATATCTACTCACCATCCATTTAACGCAGTCCAAGCAACCGGTCTGCGCAGCTGCATGTATAGGCAGCATCCCATCCCGAGCCCTCGCATCCAGTCTCCCCCCTGCCTCCAGCACCAGGTATTTGAGAACAGCCAGGTGGCCCTCCTGAGCTGCCAGGTAGACTGGCGTCACGTCGTTATCCATCGCCGTGTTGGCACTGCGGAAGAAGAAAGTCATTCATAAGTTAACGTATGTTAACATCAGATAGATAAGACATTTTATTAACACCACAGGCCTGCTAAAATAAAAACGGTCAGGAGCGAGTCCGACTCACGCACCCAGGGTTCCGTACAAACTTACAACATAAACGACCATATCTTTTAATTGCGTAAATTCAGAGGGTTGGTTTTGCAGCAGAAAAGGACCACAAATTTGAGTATTTTGTTTTAATTTCAACTTGATACCTCCACGCGTTCCCGAGATAAAGGGTCTTGACAGACAGACAGACGGACAACAAAGTGATCCAATAAGGGATCCCTTTTTTTCCTTTTCAGGTAAGGAACCCGAAAAGTACACTTTTTGAACGTCAAAAATTAAATGAGACTCCCAAAACACCAGCCCTTCGGCACTTCCTAGTGCTTAAGCTGGCTAGGAAACACCCCCACCCAGACATTTGTCTGTTGGGTTAGAAAAACCTGATCAAACAATAAAAATTGTGAGCGGTAATCTGTACATCAAACTAGGTTTAGGTTTGACCTAAATGGAGACAATATCGGTCCCAGTCACTTAAACCACCTGTGTGTTTCTGGGTATACTTCGTCTACCCAGGTTTGTTCCAACTTGGATATAGTGAAGCGTTGAGGCAAGCTTCCATTGCACTGGCTACAAGCTAAAGAACATAGTAGTCCTGATTTTCTGCATCCACAGCGGGAACCCGTTTTTGCAATTGTAAAATATTATATTTAGTAGTTTGGCTGGTGATGGAGGCATGAATATTAAATAATTAAGTCACTTATTTTAATTAAATAATTAGTACATATGATGGGCATTGTATATTTTAATTTTTTTTGAAAATAATTAACTTTATACAACGTACTGATAACCGTAACTCACGCTTGACCTTGCATTAGTCCATATATGACTACGCGGCGCAGTCTTCGCGGTCCACCGCAAAAACGGTTGATCGTATGAAAAAAAAGTGGAAATAAAATTGTAGAGAATTTTATATTCTACAACTTTTATAATAGGTACAAATCTCATTTAAGCAATAGAAAGCTAGATATTCGCGAAAAACTGTTTTTTATTACCTTTGACCTTTATCTTAAGACGCGGACACGATAAAATTTGTGATATTGAGACGACAAAACCAAGATTCATACCAATTTACAGCTAATTATCTTTCATTCCGAGGTGAAACCCTTAATATGACTAGGCTATTTGCCACTCGGTTTCACCACCTTAGGGGCTGAATTTTGCAAAATCCCATGTTTTTGAGCACCTACCTCTTAAAAGAATAAGAGACTCCTAAAACTTGTAGTTTCTGAGTTTTCGTGATGAATGAGTCAGTGATTTTCTCCTTTAAATAAATAGATTTTCCTATTTCGAAGAACCTGCAAGTAACTGCAGGGTTTTAGTCGTCCGAGGTTATTTGGTTCCACAATGATAAAAAGTCTTTATTTACACATGAAATAAGTTTTTACCAGAAAGTGAAATGTCTGTGTGAATCTGTACAGAGTTTGAAAACGTCAAAAGTAAAGTATATTTTTAATTTTTTTCTATAGTTTTTATTTTTTGTTATAAGTACTAAACTTTATTGAAATACTTATAAGTTTTCTTTATAGAGCTTTAGAGTCGTAAACGTACCTTTCTCTCCATTGATGATTTCTTTCAAAACTTGTTTTTTGGTGCTTTAATAAGCTCCATTTGTTAAATTCTACACTTAATCACACTAGATCACAAAATCACATTTCAAAGCAAAAAACATTTTTTTAAAGACCACAAAAAAAACAATACTTTCAAAATTCTTAAACCACAAACTCTTAGAACGACTGCATTTCGTTCATCTCGGCTAAAAACAGATGCTTTAATAAGAAGCTGCAACTCCGTCTGACCTCCATATTTTTAACTGCGACTTTCGAAATCACAAAAGTATCTAGGTTCCATCGACGAACGAAATCAATAGTAGCACTAGATTTAAATAAATGCATGTATAATTATTCAAAACAATATGTTATTAATTGGAATAATTATTTCTTGGGTTAATTAGATATTTTTAAGATATTTTTTTAAGATGTTATTTTGGGTAATGGTAATAAAATTGAGGTTGATGTTTTAGGACTATTTATAATTTGTTTTAAAGTCAAGGATATGGTTAGGTTTCATATAGATGTATAATGTGTATATGTAGTTTTTTTACTGATGGGAAATCATAAAATTACTTCTACCCCGGCAGTGTCCTAGCGGTGTCCCTGGCAGCCCCCTTTTTTTTGGGGTGGGAAATAATCAAATAACTTCCCGTCTAAGTAAGTCTGACACTCTCCCCCCGCTCCATCCAGAGCGGGGGGAGAGTGTCAGACTTGTACTGACTAAAACCCACCCATGTTCCTTCTATTGCCCTTTACATTCCGGGGCCGCGGTATCTATTTCGAACAACCCGCAACCCCGGCAGGCGGTGCTCGGAGCATTTAATGTTCATTTGGGAAGTTAATTGTGATGTTTATCTATGCCATGCTAATTTTCTTGCAACTTAGCGCTGCCATCAATTTGTTTGCCAAGAAAACAAACCTCTGGAAAGCCCATGAAAATTTTCATAGGCTTTCCAGAGGTTTACCTCATAGAGCGGGAGCGGGGGAAGTTATTTGATGATTTCCCACCCCAAAAAAAAAAAACTCCGAGCAGGGCCCGGACACGTTACTGTAATGTAATATACCTAGATTCGATTTTGAGCATAACGTTACAAGAGACGCTCCCAGTGAAGAATATTCGCCTGTAATGCAACCATCCAAGATTCAATTTCGTTCAGATATGCTTGTTACAAGCTCAAACGCTCCCGGCGAGGAATAGCGCCTTAACGCAATAATGCTTTGAAAGCGATTACCAATTGTATGGGCCCTCTGCATTTGAGCGAACAGTATCCATTTAGGATCAAAGATCAGAACGCATCTTATACATTCTAAATGTCACAAACGCTGCAAGCTAGCCATAAAATATTGACAAATGGTACCTTTACCAATTTGTCAATATTTTATTGCTAACTTGACTTATCTTATGAATTTATTTGGTACCTACTTAACTTTCAGTGCCCATTTAATTCAACCTAGCTTTTGCCCGTGGCTTCGCTCGCGTTAAATTCGGGGTAACACAGTTCTCCTTTCCTGATTTACAGGTACCTGCTACCTGTAGTTTTTGCCCTACCGCCTTATTTATTGTTATAGCAATGCTAAGTTTTCCCTTTTCTTCCCTCTTTCTCCCTCACATCTCATCTCATCTTATTCTAAAAAATAACCTATGTCCGTCTCCAGGGTCCCAACTATCTCTGTACCAAAATTCATCAAAATTTGTTTAGCCATTTAGGCGTTAAGACGTAACAAACAAACAAACAAACTTACTTTCGCTTTTATAATATTAGTAAATATTACACCTTGTGGCTCTAAAATCATGACAGACACTTTATCTGCACTTTGCACACATAGTTTGACCACTTTAATTATGCAGTTCAAGGTGGCACTGCTTGTTAAGAGCATCGAAATGTCAAACTTGGTACATTTATTTTAGTTCCTTATTTTCCCGCATGCACACGCGTTTTTTACTAAATTAAAGCAGCCGCTTGAGTCAATCTTAAAGTTGAGCCACGCCTGCCTAGGTCGGTCTGTGGATTGGTGACCACCCGTTACATACTGAGTTTCCACCGTACCTCAGAAAGCCCGACTGTCATTTGTAGATCTTTGATAGTCGTAACAGATAGTCAGTGTCCCGAAAGTCTGACAACCAGTCTTGCCAAGAGGTACCTTATTAAACAGTAGTAACTGGGTTGTGGAGGTCAGATAGACAGTCGCTCCATATAAAATACTGATATTCAGCTGACAACCATGTATTTTGACTGCAAAGACTTAGAGGGTTGACTTTTTCACAGCACAAAGAAACCACAGACTTGACATATATTTTTTTTCTTTTTGAGGTGGGAAATCATCAAATAACTTCCCCCGCTCTGGGCGGAGTGGGGGGGAGTGTCAGAATTCATCATCATCATCATTCGCAACCGGAAGGCGCCCACTGCTGGGCATAGGTCTCCCCCAATGACCTCCACGTTTGACGGTCCCGCGCCGCGTTCATCCAGCGGGTTCCCGCGGCGCGGACCAGGTCGTCGGTCCACCTTGTGGGGGGCCTGCCTACCCTGCGTCTTCCAGTGCGAGGTCGCCACTCCAGGACCTTTGTGCCCCATCGGTCGTCAGCCCTCCGGGCAATGTGCCCAGCCCACTGCCACTTGAGCTTGGCTATTCTTTGAGATATGTCGGTAACTCTGGTTCTTCTGCGGATCTCCTCATTTCTGATTCGATCACGCAGAGAAACTCCGAGCATAGCTCTCTCCATTGCCCTTTGTGCGACCTGAAGGCGAGATATGAGGCCTGCAGTGAGCGACCATGTCTCTGAGCCGTATGTCATAACTGGCAACACACATTGGTCAAAAACTTTCGTTTTGAGACACTGCGGTATTTTGGACGAAAAGATGTGGCGCAACTTCCCAAACGCTGCCCAGCCGAGTTGGATTCGACGATTAACCTCTTTCTCGAAGTTGGATCTACCTAGCTGGACTGTTTGGCCCAGGTAAACGTAGTCATCGACAACTTCAGGTGTAGAGTCTTCAACCTTTATAGGAGTAGGTACTACATGGGTATTAAACATAATTTTTGTTTTGCCCATGTTCATCTTGAGACCTACTCGTTGGGAGACTCTACTGAGGTCATCGAGCATAGTGCCGAGGTCCTCCAGGGTTTCAGCCATGACTACAATGTCGTCGGCAAATCGAAGGTGAGTGATGTAGTCGCCGTTGAATTCGCCGTGTCAGAATTGTACTGACTAAAACCCACCCATGTTCCTTCTATTGCCCTTTACGTTCCGGCGCGGCGCCACGGTATCTCTTTCGAACAACCCGCAACTCCGGCACGTGGTATATGGTTTTAATTTCAATTCGATACCTCCACACGTTCATAAAATAAAGGGCCTTAACAGACAGACAGACTAATGGACAGTAGTTTTCATAGCTCCAAGGGACCACAGACTTAAATACGTCCATGGTTTTAATTTCAACTCGATACTTCCACGTGTTGCCGAGATAAAGGGTCTTGACAGACAGACAAACGGATAACAAAGTGATTCTATAAGGGTTTCCTTTTGAGTTACGGGTAGATAGATAGAATATTCTTTATTAAGTACACCATACAAATAACAAGAATAACATTTTTTTTTATAAAGTTGCCCCACACTAGGAATTTCTCCTGTATCGTGGGTGCATTTACAAACATTTAAACTCACATACACAAACGGCCAGACCCGAAACAACTATCTGCAGATCATACAAATATTTGTTCCGTGCGGGAATCGAACCCGCGACACGCAGCGCAGGAGTCGATCGCTCAACCACTGCGCCAACCGTGCCGTCGTACATTAAACAACTTATAAATAGGGTGATACAATGGGTGGTCTTATCGCTAAAAGCGATCTTTTCAAGACAACCTTTGGATGGATTTAAAGGAGGAGAAACAGTACTATAAGTAGTCTGTGGTGTGATACGGAATACTAAAAAAGAAAAAATGTACAAACAAGACTGCTAGCGTCAGATATTATATACCATATAAGCCTTTATGACATCTTCATTCATGCATGAAATTCGTGAACACAATTAGCAAAATGTGACTGTACGGATGGCCTCACGCTGCTGGGAAATTTGGACCTGTTTATTTTTTTTAAGAAAACACGGATCACAAAGGTCTTCAAATAACATAGTATTATCTTTCACTGTTTCTCACGCTGCGCTGTGCACATGACTCGATCGGATCTCGCAAGGCCGTTGGCTACGTTTACAAATTGTACCGATTTAAGATTGTGATCTAACATTATACATTCTGCTGACCCGTTGGATTGCATCTGTGGTTTCTAATGGTCAGTATTAGATAAGATTTTTTTTCATTGTGAACTAGCTTTTGGACTAGGCTCGCTGTTCCCTGCATTAAATCGAGTTACGAAAACGTAAAATATTTTTTCAAAAATTTTAACCGACTTTAAAAAGGAGGAGGGTTCTGTGTTTGACCGTATTTTTTATGTATGTTCGTCGATTACTCAGCCATCTGTGGACCGATAAGTACCTATAATTATTTTTTTGGTTGACAGAGTATCCTTCCGAGGTGGTCCCATATAAATGTTATTTGTATTGCTTGGTTATCCAACTATATTCATATTATAAATTCGAATGTTTGTGAGGATGGATGGATGTATAGATGTTTGTTACTCTTTCACGTAAAAACGGCTGAACGGATTTCTATGAAATTTGGCACAGAGTTAGATTATAGTCTGGAATAACACATAGGATACTTTTTTTTCGATCATCAGGCGGGCGAAGCCGCGGGCGCCAGCTAGTCGTCTATAAATCATGTTATTGCTTACATCTTTTAGTAACAACGGAAACTAAATTCTAGACAAAAATATGTGTGAGATGTCACCATCATACCCTAACTAAAAATGGTGATATAAAAATATTTTTTGCAATAAAACCGACTTCCAAAAAAGACAAAAAAGTGGGAAATAACTTTATTTCCGGAAGTCGGTGGCAAAAACCGGAAATCAAGTTATTTTCCACTTTTTTAGTTTTTATAGCATGGTTTATTACTAAGTTTACGTTTCTGTGTAAAATTATATGTAAGTAGAATAAATACAATAAATTGCAACGACTTTTCAGGGTTTAAGTTATTTAAATTAAAACTTGCACCTACTTGTAATCGTCATTTTGGCTACATAATCACAAATGCTTACTATCATGTTATAATAAGATACTATAACAACATAAAATAACAACAAATCTATGATACCCATCTCCGTACTTCCATTGTTTTCTACAATGTTGTACCAGATTCGGAAATTATTACAAAACTGTAACAATCATTAAAGTTTTGTAGGTTGTAAACATTAATTTGTTATTAGATTACATTGCGTTACATAACAATTTGAATTAAGGTTATTGTTGTTGAGTTGTAATGAAAACTATTTTTTGTTGTAATTAAAATTGTATGGGTCATTAAATGAGATTGAGTTTTGAGCTTTAATAACTAGGCTTTACGGTTTAGTTTGATTAGATAGTTTGACTTTGTACTGGTTATCTAATATATTGTTTTAATTATATAAAATCAACGAAAGTAGTACTGTAGCGGAGATGAGAATGTTGCAGATGGATGTGTGGAGTGACAAGAATGGATTAAGTAAGGAATGAATATATTTGAGGAAGTTTGAAAGTTGAGCCTGTTACAGAAAAATTTAAAGGGAGTCGTTTGTCTTGGTATGGACATGTAATGAGGATGAAGGATATGAAATGTGACTAAAAGAGTGATGGATCTGAATGTTGATGGACAGAGAGCGAGAGGAAGGCCAAAGAAAAGATGGATGGATTGTGTAAGGAATGATATGAAGGAGAAAGGAGTAAATGATACCGTGACGTCTGATAGGGGAGAATGGAAGAAGAAAACGTGTTGCGCCGACCCCAAATAAATTGGGACAAGGGCAGGAAAATGATAAATTATATAAGTGCTAGAAATGGCTAAGCGTTTGACTGCTGCGCGTTACGGGTGTAGCTGTTTGTGTATGTGAGTTTAAATGTTTGTAAACGCACCCACGATACAGGAGAAATTTCTAGAATGGGGCCAAGTTTATAAAAAAACGCTTATTACCAAGTACTCAGTGTGTTATGGAAGTAAGATAGGAAGTCGTTCTATGTGAAATACTGATATTCAGCTGCATCCGGTTAGACTGGAAGCCAACCCCACTGTGGGGAAAAGGCTGATGACGAATGATAAAGAAATAAAAACTCAATATTTGTTAACTTCTTATCTTCTTTTATGTTTTGTAAAGGAAGCAATGACTAATTGTCGGGAATACGCTGTTCTCTCATTACATAAGTAATAAAGGCAGCGTTATTATTTATTAAATGCTTTTTTTCTGAAATTTTTTGTCGCATTGCACCTACTATGTTTTTGTCTCTACATCACCATGAGGTTGACTGGTAAAAAATGTCTAAGGCATAAAAACCGGCTTTGGACAATGTTGTTTTTACAGGCATAAATAAACAAATAAAATTCTTCTGTGAGTGTGTTTGTCACCTAACTCCTCCTAAACAGCTTCATCATCATCATCATCATCATCATCAGGCTATATTAGTCCACTGCTGGACATAGCCCTCCCCTAATAAGCGCCATAGCGCCCTATCTTCAGCTTGCCGCATCCAGCATCTGCCTGCAGTCTTTCTTAGATCGTCATCCCACCTGGTCGGAGGGCGTCCTACACTACGCTTGCCGAGTCGCGGTCTCCACTCAAGAACACGTTTACCCCAACGGTTGTCGGTTCTTCGTGAGATATGGCCAGCCCACTGCCACTTCAGCTTGCTGATTCTTTGAGCTATGTCGATAACTTTGGTTCTCTGTCGGATGTATTCGTTGCGAATTCTATCCTTCAGAGAAACTCCGAGCATAGCTCTCTCCATAGCTCGCTGAGCGACTTTGAACTGATGGACCAACCCTGCCGTGAGTGTCCATGTCTCGGCTCCGTAGGTCATGACGGGTAGGACGCACTGATTGAAAACTTTCGTTTTCAAACATTGCGGCATGGATGACGAGAGAACTCGGCGTAGTTTCCCAAACGCTGCCCAGCCCAGCTGGATCCTCCTCTTGGCCTCCCTCTCGAAACTGTTTTTACCTAACTGCAGAATCTGCCCGAGGTAAGTGTACTCAGAAACGATTTCGAGAAGGTGACCATGTACGACGACCGGCATCGGATCAATGTGGCCATTTTTATTTTTGCTTTATTGGGACATTTAACAGTTACACATTACAATAAAGTATGACAATTTAAATTATTAAAACTAGGTAAACGTGAAACCCACACCAATGTCCGCAACATAATGGTAAAAGAATAAAAAAGAGTAATTAAGTGCGCGCGTTCAGTCCTACAGAAGACAAAGCTGGCAAATACATACCAACTTTAACCCCAGCAACACTAAATGAACAAAACAGCCATTCAACACTGCCCATTCCCAAACCACACATGAATGCAAATTGCATTCATATGTAGCTAGGGACAACCAGCATTAGATAGCCGATTCAAGGATTCAATAGCCATCCTTTTGAACATAAAGTTTGAAAGTGCGAAAATATCAAGTTCGATGAAATGTGTGTTATACGTCTCGACGATGCGTCGGAGAGGCGCCCGTGCGCCAGCGTGAGTTCTGCACCTTGCAGTATGAAAGAGTCTGGGCACGCGCGCCTCTCGGCGCATCACAGTTCTTGGTACAATGTAACATAAGTTGTTAGTGATATCAACACAATCGAATCTGTTATTACATAGACCATGAAGCGTCATGACCATAAGTAGACATTGTGACCATTGATCATGACTTTGGTTTTATCCAAATTCATGCCAAGACCGATACGTCGCGAGGCTGAAGCTAGGCCGTCCAGCATCTGGTTCAGCTCCTCTAGCGACTCCGCCATTAAGACTATGTCATCTGCGAATCGTAGGTGTGAGATGTAGTCGCCGTTTATGTTGATGCCCTTTCCTTTCCAGTCCAGCGTCTTAAACATATCCTCCAACGCGCTGGTAAACAGTTTCGGGGATATAACATCCCCCTGTCTAACTCCTCTGCGCAATTGGATCGGTTTAGACTGCTGGTCCTGTACTTGGACACTCATGGTGGCGGCTTCGTACAGACATCTCAACACCTCGATATAACGATAGTCTACTTGGCATCGCTGTAAGGATTCCAGAACAGCCCAGGTTTCGACAGAGTCAAAGGCCTTCTCATAGTCCACAAAGGCCAGACACAGGGGCTGATTATACTCTTCGGACTTCTGTATAATCTGCCTCACTGTGTGAATGTGGTCTATGGTGCCATATCCTCCGCGAAACCCGGCCTGTTCCGGCGGCTGGAACTCGTCGAGTCTCCTGGCGAGACGATTCGTGACCACTCGTGAGAACAGCTTATAGACATGGCTCAGGAGCGAGATGGGTCTGTAATTCTTAAGGAGGGTTTTGTCACCCTTCTTGAAAAAGAGCACCACCAAACTCCCGCTCCACGCCTTTGGAGTTCTCCCACTGTGAAGGACGTCGTTGAAGAGGTTCTGTAGTTCCTGTATAACAGGGACTCCTCCAGCTTTCAAAAGCTCTGATGTTATTCCGTCCTCACCGGGGGCTTTTCCATTTTTAAGCTGCCTCAGAGCTGACACGATCTCGTCTTGACTGATGTCAGGCAGTTCGTGGGTGTAGTGGCGAGTCAGGGTGGCTCTGGAATCGTGGTCATCTCGTCGGGAATGAGAGGCATGTGCAGCGTATAATCGGCCGTAGAAATCTTCTATCTCGGCGAAGATCTCTGGCTTTGACAATACGGTCCTCCCGTCGTGCGTTTTTAGCTTCGTCAGGTGGCTCCTGCCAAGCTGCTGAGTGAATACTTTAGACCCTCGGTTTCGCTCTATCGCCTCTTCGATGAGGCGTGTGTTGGAGCTCCGAAGGTCGCGCCGTACCATCTTCGCAATTTGCTTGTTCAGGTCTGACCTCTCCGACGAAGTCGCATGGGTGGTTTCCCGTCTTTTTGTCATCAACCCGAGAGTCTCAGCCGAGAGTTTGGATATCCTGCCAGTCCGCTGCGTCCTACAGAACTTGATACCCTCATCCCTCAGAGTTTCGACCAGATTGTGTAGGCTCTCGTCAACGTCGTCAGTGGGTTCCAAGGCAACAAATCTATTCCCGAGAAGCTGCTGGAACTTCTCGGTGCCCGCCATGATATGGACTGGGTTAGGTCGGAGCGTGGACTTCATCAGTCGGCTTCTTTCAAGCTTTAAGTTGATATTCAGAGAGCCTCGGAGAAGTCGGTGATCAGATCCGGTATTAAACCTGTTGATCACTGAGACATCTCTGAATATGTGCTTGCTATCCGTCATGATGAAGTCGATCTCATTTTTAGTCACAGTGTCGGGGCTTTTCCATGTCCACTTTCTTTGAGGCTGTTTCTTAAAGAAAGAGTTCATTAAGAACAGTCCCTCCTTCTCAAGGAAGTTGACAAGCATTTGCCCCCTGTGATTCCTTACTCCATAACCATGCGGGCCTATACGGGATTCGTTGCCAGTCTGTGTTCCCACCTTGCCGTTAAAGTCCCCCATAACAACATTGAAGTGGGCCTTGGTGGTGTTGTGTAAGGCTTTGGATATGTCTTCATACATAACCTCCACTTCATCATCCGGGTGTGTCGAGGTCGGTGCGTAAACCTGAATGACCTTCATGCTGTAGCGCTTGGACAGCCGAAGGATCAGGTACGCTACCCTGGACGACACACTGGAGATTTCTTCAACGTTGTTAGAGAGGGCTTTATTGACGAGGAAACCTACGCCACCCTGGGATTTCTTATCCCCCTCGCGAAAGTAGAGAAGATGGCCCGAGTCCAGGGTTACGGTGTCCTCCCCCTCTCTACGGACTTCACATAACCCTAGAACATGCCATTTAATGTTCTCTAACTCCACTTCCAACTGCGCTAGATGATGGTCAAGCCTCAGAGTGCATCCGTTATACGTTGCCAGGGTCAGATCTTTGTGGCAGCCTGCCGTAGCCCGGTGATTCTTCGCACCCCCTGCCCCGCCGTTACCATGGCCGCTGCCATGGCCAGGAATAGCAAGGCGGCCGGGAACTGAGGGCCATCTTTTTTGTCGTGCCATCATCAAGGGGTAGTGCCCATAATCCCCACGCTGGGCATGCGGGTTGGGGATCGCAGTTTGGTTGTTGGTTTGCTATGCAGGAGGCGCTGCTGCCCACCCCCCGGTTTTGTGTCCCTTAGTCGCCTTTTACGACACCCGCGGGCAGAGTTGGGTTGGTGCTATTCTTTTAGGCCGGCACCACACGGCACATTTGGAAGCTTCCACAGCTTCACCGATTTGGAAAAACTTTTGTCTATGATTCAATGGATTCTTGGATGTTGAAAACACAATTAATATTACAGTAGAGCTACTTTGTAATAACAGTACAGGGAAGATTGAACAAGAAACTCCATTAATTACAGAACGAGTATTTTTGCAAGATTTTTCTAGAAATCAACATGTCAATTTCCACCGCTTCTTACCAGACATACAAGTACCGAGATGAAGTGATTGTTATTACGGCAATACATCGATCTCACGTTTCACTTTTCTTTTCTCTTTTCGCTGAGACCGTTGCTAGGCAACCGCGTCTGACGTCAAGCGGTCGCTTAGGGTCGAGTTGAATGGACTATTATGGAAAATGATACTATACAATGTTCGCTATAGCATGATGCGGGTGACATTAGATGAAAATATATGTTTAAGTGATTAATAGCAATACATCCCATCACACATTTCTATGGGTAGTCCTTTACGGCTACTTGTGTCTCATATAGTTTTTTTTTTCTTATTCTTGTATAGATTATTTTTTACCAATTCGTTGTGAATGAGTGGACATTGTTGGCCTTGTAGATACTAAGACGCTTGTTAACTTATTATTTTATTTTACGTTTTGTAAAGTAAGCAATAATGTCGCTCATACCTAAGTACTAACGCTGTAACAACAATATTCTAAAACCAAACGATTTTAAAATAGTAACCATGGAGTTTCTTGCCGGTTCTTCTCCATAGAAAACGACCAACCTGAACCGTGCACCTTTTCTCCACGTTTTATAAGTGTCAATTTAGGCCTATGTGAAATAAAAACATTTGATTTTTTGATTTTGCTATGATATTCAGGGTAAAGCCTGAAAGGCTTTTAGTCATGTTCAGAAATCGAGGTAACGTTCCATATTGAAGAGGAATGGTACATTTTACTAATGTCACACACACCATGCTACAGCGAAAACACTATAGAAGTTATGTTAATTTAAATTGAACATGAGAGAGTAACATTTGTAGGGCGTTTGGTGAGCTGAGGTCAGAAGTGCTGACTTGAAATAACCTGTTTATAATATAACGATTTGGTCTTATTTGGGGGGCGAATATGACCAGATATCGCACGGAATTGAGAAGTTTGGAAGGAGAAAGGGGAGGCCTTTGTCCAATAGTGGGGTAAATGAAAGTTTATTAAAAATATATATATATATATATATTGTGTCCGGTCACGGACTAGCGATATTCTATGTAATTATATAACAAGCATTCTAGTACTCAAATTTATTGATTAAAAAAAAAAACACTAAGTAAGTAGGTACCTTCTTTTTCACAAAAAAGTTTACAAAACTATCGTTGATTTGCATATTTTTTTACTTTATTTACTTTACTTTTGTTTTGTAAGGTTACGAAAATGTAAGCTCATCATTTCTTGATTTAAACGATAGACAATATTGTTGCCCTCTGAATAAACATATTTTCGTCTCAGCAACCAACCAATCAAAACTTTGAGAGATATGATTATTTTTTGTACACGCATAGAGAATATCTCAAAATGGTGTATCGTAATAGTATATTAAAACACTCGTTACCTAAGTATCTAGAATATCGCTAGTCCATGACCGGACACATTGTATGCATACATAAATACACTGACTGTTTTGCGCGGTTTCACCCGCGTCTTTAGTTGCTGCCCCGCTCCCGTAGGTAGTAGCGTGATGTTGTAAAGCCTATGTTACTTCCTGATAATGGAGCTTCTTATTAGTGAAGAAATGGTTAAAATCGGTCTAGTAGTTTTGGAGCAGATTCGATACAAACAAATCTTTTCTCTTTATAATATTAAAAGTACAGAACTGCCTCCAATAGTCCAGCGGTCGCAAGTAGGACTACTGAGCATGATTTCCTCGGTCGGGCAAAAGTGTTATTGGGTTTTTCCGACAGAAATTCCAGAGTGACAGCCATAGAGTTATGTGGCATGATGTTATAACGTCATCAACATAAACGAAGTAGATTAAACCTAAGTCGAAAATTACGTAAATCATTTATTCATTGTTTTGTAACATTATTGATTCAAATTCAAATAGGTTTATTCGTTTCACATAGGTAAAAGTATGTTAATATACATGGTGTTCAAAATAAAAATTAAATTGGTTTACCATGTGCTGCCTTGCAAGGCGCACGAATAATTTATATTTAAATTATAATAATTTTGACGCTCCGACTTCGCACAGGTGCAATGTAGATAGAAACTAATATAATAATATTATACGTATAAACCTTTTTGAATCACAATCAAATCGGCATCAAAAACCCGTTGCGCAGTTTTACAGTTCTAAACCCACATAGGGACAGACAGACAGCGGGAATCGTCGAATTGTTTTATACTATATAGTGATGTGACAGTTAAAAAACTAATTGTTACCCGGGGGACGAAAAATGATAGGCAGTATGGAAAGAGGTAATTGAACTATCACCGCACCAAACTAGAGAAGAGTTGCAAATGGAGTCTTTTTGCCCAAAATCACACGGTAACCAGAGACCTACTCTCTAAGCTCGTCAAACTAGATAAGGGTGATAAGCTGTGAAAAACAATCCTCTAAGTCTACGCAATAAAAAGATATGGCCATTTAAACGGAACCCACGGTGCGCGATTCCGACTCGCACTTGGCCGGTTTTCATTCTATTAATCACGAATATGTACAGAATCCATTTTTTTCCGTCAGAGACAAATATTACGCAAAAGTAAAACATAACATTCGCAATTTATGCTTAACTCGCACACAGTATTTAAAATATTTATGTATGCTGTTTTGACTTCCGTACGTTTTACTCACGGGTTGACCACTGAAAACCAGCGCTGTGCTGTGGGCTCCCATAGCACAGCATCATGCTGAGTGGTGACCTATCTGTAGCAGTCACGACGTGCAAGCTATTTTTATTTTGTCCCATATACAGTATGTTAGTTTAAACGAGGGACATTTTCAAACCCACAATAGTGCATACTTACATGATACTAATAAAAATATGAACAAAAAAAAACACTAATAAATAAAAGACAGAACCATACCAAAAATTTCGCATAGGTAAGTCTCGCAACGTGTATATACCCTTGCGCTAGCGATTTAATACTATCGCAGAACATGTCTTGTGTGCATGTCAATGACCTTTAGGTATAATCCATTTTCCCTTCATACTTTAGACCTGGCTTAGGATGCCTTTTCGGTAGAATCGGCGCGTAGGTATTTTGCCGCGTGATTTACTTCACTGTTTACAAGTTTACTTCTCTCGCGCTCAGTGTTCATGAATGTATTTTATTGGACAATTACGTCAGAAATTAAGGTTATAGGTTTTTTACATATTTGGGACGAGAATCGAATACTGAATACCCTCAATAAGTTCCTCGTTTAACCTAACACTCTGTATTTGTAAATATTTGTGATGTATGATGATGAATATTTGTGGTGTATGTTTAATGTTTATTTTATTTTTTGTTATTTGGAGCGAGCCTATTACGATCAACTGGTCAGAGATCCATAGCGCCACAGCACACACTTCATTGAGAAATTCCTATATTAATAAAACTTTACAAAACAGAAGTATATTAAAGATTGTATATTGAAGTAGCTTTTAAGTGAGCCTAGATATAAATTGACCAATCACAGCCACCGTTACGAAAAGTGACATTATCGTACACTTAAGTTTACATAATCTCTTACCGCTCTACCGTGTGGAAAGTCAAAGATTTCATTACAATCGTAAATCAATTTGCTGGTAGTTATTATTTTGATTTGTTTAACGAAAGCCGAAAGTTTTCATATATCTTATAGGCAAGGTGTAATATTTCCATGGTGGTCTTCTAGGTTCACGGAAATTAAGAACTTTTGTTGTACGAGTTCTTAAAATTCGCAAAATACAATAGGAATCTGTTTATTGTTGACATCAATCTTGTAAATCTAACTAATATTATAAAAACGAATGTTTGTGACGGTAGACGGATAGGTGTTTGTTACTCTTTCACGTCAAAAGTATTGAACGGATCTTGATGAAATTTTGCACAGAGGTAGATTATAGTCTGGAATAACAGATAGGATAATTATTTTTCGATCATGACGCGGGCAAAGCCGCGGGCGCCAGCTAGTTTGACATAAGCTTTTAATTGTGACATATTTCTTATTACTTTGACGTTATTCTTGTATTTGATTGACATCATAAAGTTTAAAATCAATAAAAACTGATTGGAAATGCATATTTTTGAGTAATTATTGTTTTTCAAATTAAAGAATCTTATCTTATAGGAACTGACACGATCAACAGATCAACACGTATGGTAAAATTAAAAGGGCTTATGTTTAACTTACCACCAGATATAGTAACAAATAACAGACAAAAATAGTAAATGATCACCAAAATGAAACCCGCATTTTAATGTAAAATTATAACCAAAGTTTTAACACTTTGCTATCCTATTTAAGCAAAATCACTCCAAATAAATCGTGGTTAACCCAAAAATAGTAAATGATCACCAAAATTAAACCAGCATTTTAAAATACTAATACAATTTAAAGTGCAGTCGTGACTAAAATAGCTGGTACTATTGTAATTTTAGACATCATTTTTCTGGTGTTAAGTAGATATTTTTGGTTACATAACTAAGGGTATCAAAGCATTTTATGGTGGTCATTATATTTAAGCCCAATCAAAAGTTCATAATAACGGCGAGTGCAAGTCGGACTCGCGCACCGACGCGGTTCCGTACAAACTTGCAATAGACACGACCATATCATTTGACTGCGATTACTAAAAGGGCTGATTTTCTCACAGCTCCAAGTGAGCACATACTTGTATATGGTTTTATAGAGTACTAGCTTCCGCCCGCTACTTCGTCCGCGTGGCATTGTTACTTTGGGCTAACGGTAACTTAAACCCGAGTGATGATCGAAAAAAAAATATTTTTCTCCCCCCTTTTCTTCCCTCTTTCTCCCCCATTTCACACTTTTTTTGAAAAAAAAAATACTTATGTCCGTCTCCAGGGTCCCAACTATCTCTGTACCAAAATTCATCAAAATCGGTTTGGCCATTTAGGCGTGAAGACGTAACAAACAAACGAACATACTCACTTTCGCTTTTATAATATTAGTAAGGAAATGGTAAATTTCAACCCGATACCTTCACACGTTCCCAAGATAAAGAATCTTGACAGACAAGCACACAACTCTATTTTCCTCTAAGGGTTTAGTTTTTTTTCTTTTTCGGTATGGAATCGCAAAAAGAGCAAAAATCATTTTCATTACATTAGTATACACCTTTAAAGTATTGCCCACGTTTAACCAATCACACACTTAATGCATATAGCAATAAAGTAAATATTTCATTAATTCATGTTTTCTATGAATGGAAGAATTCATCATCACACCAATTTCTACATGATATTCTAGAAGCTCCACGATTTTATTTATTCATGAATCGAGTTAGAGTCAGTAATGTTCATAATATTATTAGGTATCGGAATTTAGAAACCGCGATATTTATGATAGTTTTAGAATCTAAATTAATGTAATAATTTTCCAGTTTACCATAATCAATATTCAGTTATTCATAGTTCGCATAAAATCAGTTGAGTTTTTCCGTTTACACCTACGCCATTTTTTTCTGATTTTGACAGTCTTGCAAACCTTCAGATGGCCTATATACGCTTTTAAAGCGTTTTGTCCGTTCTACAACAAAAGTTGTTGTTGTATCTTTGACTTTAGATTAGAAATAAACTTTAACACGCTTAAAAATGAACAAAAAAAGAAAATCGAAATATTCTTTTACAATAAAAACATTTAGGAATCGTTTTAGTCGCTTAACACTAAGTTATTGAACTATTATTTACAAAACGTTTGACGGCACGATTGGCGCAGTGGCTGCGTGTCGCGAGTTCGATTCTCGCACGGAACAAATATTTGTATGGCCTACAAATAGTTTTTTTCGGGTCTGGCTGTTTGTGTATGTGAGTTTGAATGTTTGTAAACGCACCCACGATACGGGAGAAATCCCTAGTGGGTCAATTAAAAAGAAAACACAGTATATTTACCGTTCCCTTCCGGCATATGTCCCCGCTTTACTCTTCAGCCGTTTTCCCTTCTTATTCTTTCGCCCAAACAACTTGCTTGTCACCCGACTGTAAGGCGGGGTTGCATGGTTTAATGTCATTTCACTTAAAAGAAACCCCAATTAAAAAAAAAACCCTCAAAAAAACTAAAACTCCAAAAAAAAACTATTCGAAAATAAATAAATCACCTCATTGCACTATTATTCCACTTTTAAATACACTCATAACTATTGAAATGTTTCGTAAAATCCGTTTGTTATTTTTTTAATTTGAATTTCGAACGCGACGTTCCAAGTACGCGGGCGTCTACCACGGGTGATTCGATCTTACTGTTGAGCTTACGCGCGATTTCTCCATGAAAACAGCGAAAGTGCCTTTGTAAGACGTGCTTATTGATCGATCAATGTGTGTATTCTATAGAGATCTATTCGTGTATTGTCGTCGATGTGTGCTGCTATTGTTTTGAGCTCGTTGGTGTATTGTTTAGTCTATATTATTGTCATCAATACGCCATAATAACATAACATGACATCATGCCTGAACTCACTGGTCATAGTTACTTTAGCTAGATATACACCACCTTATTTTTCTCTAAAGCTTTACTTTTGCCCAACCCGGGCAGTGATGTGCTTTCAAATCAAATCAAATTTTATTTCGGAATTATTTCCATATAATATTTGTTGGTGTAAAATGTTCTTATTCTACGTGTTAGTTAAAGTACAATAATAAATAATATTAATAAGAATTCAAATATTAAATTAATGAAATAAATACCATTAAAAATGCATTTTAAATATATGTACTTTTTATTATTAAACGTTTTTATGAAGAAATATAAAAAAATACAAAATAATCAATAAACGAAAGAAAAATTAAATAAAATATTCAAATTAATTAGTCAGGCCTCATCCTATCCCCGCCTATCAACTAGACTTTATAGTAGGAACCCACATGATCTTCTTTTTTTTTTGTTCCACATGTATTTATAACTGTTGTCATGCTTCGTATGTTATTTATTTTTTTATTCTAGTCGTAATAGGGTAGTTTCCAGGGTCAAAGTAATTACATTCTATATGACCAAAAATTACAAAGATTATCCCATTAAAATTACGTGTGACGTCACTCGTTGCGAAAAAATGCAGCAACGCGTGTTTGCGAAAACGTTTTGGTCTAATAAAACAAATAAAAAAATACGTGCCCCTTATTTTTGACTAATTTAAAAGACGGACTATTAAAAAAATGTGAATCTTGTCTATTGCGACACTTTTTTTTTTCTTTAGCGTATGGCCAACAACGGGACACAAATCCAGCCAGTTACTGAGATTAAAAAAAAAAAAAACAAAATAAAACTTCTTTGCCAGACACAGAATTTGAAGTGAGGTTCGCTCGTTTAGCATCATTTCTACACAAATAGGAAAGAACATCAGTCTCTATTTATAATTATCTATCTGTCACGGTTTTCACTTTAATGATTAAGTGTGGGGAGTAAATTATATTGTAAGACTATTTCAAACGTAAACGATAATAAGTCATATCTTACAGGGTAACCAAGCGTTTTGAACTTTGTGTAAGCTTTGATAGCAATGTTTTTAGGTTTTTTTTTAACTATGCCCAACACTAGGAATTTCTTCTGTATCGTGGGTGCGTTTACAAACATTTAATCTCACATACAAAAACAGCCAGACCCGTAACAACTACCTGTAGGTCATGCAAATATTTGTTCCGAGCGGGGATCGAACCCGCCACACGCAGCGCAGCAGTCGATCGCTCAGCCACTGCGCCAACCGTGTCGTTAAATTATGTTAAGTTTTGTTTATTCACGTTAAGTTTGTATAACAAGGCTAGCTAAGTGCATCATTTTAAATCCAATATGGTAGTCTCCTAAAGATAACGGATTAGTAATTAATTGATTTAAGCCATAAACTATTGATTAAAAAATGAAAATGCACGATGCACTGAATAAATACATTTTAAACAACAAAAATGCAGACGTCTGCGCCATATTGACCTCTAGACACCAATTATGAGAAAGTTTTACAATCATAACGATATATATTATCAAAAAAACCGGTCAAGAGCGAGTCGGTCTCGCGCCGAGGGTTCTGTACTAAAGCAAAAAACTCCATTGAGCGGTATACGAACTAAACATTATTATGAGGCTTATCCCATTATAATAACAAATACTAGTACAAGATGAACAAACTTTGCAATATAAACAGCCATATCTAGATAGATAGACTAGATCTAGGTAGATTTAGCATTTTTTTTTTGTAAAACAATTTTCTTTCAATTTTAGTGTGCAATAAAGTTTCCTTACTAATAATACTAATTACCTAATAATATTGTAAAAGGGAAAGTGAGTTTGTTTGTTTGTTTGTTTCCTCTTCATGCTTTAATGGCTAAACCGATTTTGATGAATTTTGGTACAGAGATAGTTGGGAACCAGAAGACGGACATAGGCTATTATTTTTTTAAAAGAGTGGGATATGAGGGAGAAAGAGGGAAGAAACGGGAAAACTTAGCGTTGCTATTACAAATCAATAAGGCACTACCGAATTTAACGCGAGCGAAGCCGCGGGCAAAAGCTAGTATTCTATATCTTTTGATTGCGTAGACTTAAAGGGTTGTCACAGCTCCCAATGGACCACAGATTAGAGTATGTATATAGTTTTAATTTCAACTCGATACCTCCACGCGTTCCCGAGATAAAGGGTCTTGACAGACAGACAGACGGACAACAAAGTGATCCTACAAAGGTTTCATTTTATTCCTTTAGAGGTATGGAACCCTAAAAATTATGATCAGCACAAAGCTTCCTTATTTTAAGTTTTTCAAAAAATGACATAACCTTTCGTGTTATATAAAGTGTCTAGTTAATTCTACTTATCTCTTCGACAATCTCATTTGACTCTAAAATTCTCTGCTTAGCCTTTTCCCAAGTTCATTGGGGACGTATTTCAGTCTTACCGTATGCAGCAGAATAACAGTATTTTACATGGAGCGACTGCCTATCTGACCTCCACAACTCTGTACTTGGGAATATGGTACCCCTTGATAAGATTGGTTGCCTGAGTTTCGAGCCGTAAATATCCTCCCATGATCACGGCTGGGATTAAAACTTTCGTATGTCCTAGTCCAGGTCATTAACTACTAAAGGCGCGGTAAGAAGCTAATCTTTAGGTATTCGCGGAGGTGAGGCTAGCTGCAGACTGGGCGTGGTCTGACACAAGTTTAAGACAGTGGTGCATCGAAAGAATAGAAATAAGGTCGAAAACATTTCGGCGTTTAATTTTATTTGAATATCATGTCTGCCAAAATGTTAGTCATTTTGCAGTTTTAATTGAATATTTAAAAAAATACAGTTCCGTGTTTAAAAATTTTTAGATATGTCTTTGTCTAGTCTATGAAATTTTCTTTGATATAGACATAAAAAATATGATGGTTGTCGCTAAAAAAATTGAGAATTTCGAGACAAAATCTTTTTTTTCGTGATCTTTTCAAAAAAGTACAAAAACAGTGTAACAAAAGTGGTCAAGCCACTTTCGTAAACTGTTTTTGTTCAAGTCTTTTCTTTATGTATGTGTGACTATACACTGTATTTTTGGCTTGCGATATGTACAGATACGCCTAACTTTGCGGCGAAAATCTAGACCTGTTACAAAGTGTTTGCTTTGTACAGCGCCTTAACGAAACGTACATTGACTAACTAACTAATGAAATCCGTACTGCTTTTAAACCCTGTAATGCGACAGACAGACGGGCAGAGACTCATTTTAAGAAGCACATAATAATATTTTACTCTGTTTACAAAATTTTGTAGCTAAACAGGACTCAGAAATCGAGCCACCTTTTCCATTTTAAGAAGGGCATGTAAGGGCCATCGCCTGCCGGTTGTTTGAAAGAGATACCGCGGTGCCGGAACATAAAGAGCAAAAGCAGGAACATGGGTAGGTTTTAGTCAGTACAAATTTGACACCCCCCCCCCCACCGCTCTGTCTAGAACAGGAGAAGTTATTTGATGATTTCCCATCCGCAAAAAAGACTAATCATCAAAAGTAAGTCAAAGTAAAAGGTTTTATGCGATTTTAAAGCTGACATACTGGCCATCAAAATAGGTCGCCATTGTTCTAAATTCATAAAAAGCAAAACTCGTTCTATCTGAACAGAGAAATAAGCATTAAAAACAGCCCCAGACAAAAAACCTATGAAGAAAATTTGGCAATTAAAAGCCATGTAATACCTAACGAAAGCGCCCCCTATTATAACGAATGCATGTGAAATATGTGGATTCAATCATTATTTCATCTAGCATTAATTACATATCGTGTGATATTTCTATGGTCATTTGTATGTTGCAAGTGAAAAGCTTTTAGCGGAAACCGTTTATTCATACTTTTACGTCTATTTCGAAAGCAAAAACAACATAACCCTACCTGCTATAAGTCTCACATACTTCTACCGTCTAATGCAAGCTCATACATACACGCCGTCAGTTGCAGCAGGAATCACGTCTTCGACTAAAGTTATATTGGGAATAATAGAATTCCACATTAAGGACAATCCAAAATGGCCCTGTGCAATAAAGAGTATCGGAATACAGTCATAATAATCCTTACTTAATATTATATAAGCGAAAGTGAGTTTGTTTGTTTGTTACGTCTTCATGCCTAAATGGCAAAACCGATTTTGATGAATTTTGGTACAGAGATAGTTGGGACCTTGGAGACGGACATAGGCTATTTTTTTGTGTGTGAATGCGGGAGAAAGAGAGAAGAAAAGGGAAAACTTAGCTTTTCTATTACAATAAATAAGGCGCAAGGGCCAAAACTACAGGTAGCAGGTACCTGCAAATCAGGAAAGGGGAACTGTGGTACCGAATTTAACGCGAGCGAAGCCGCGGGCAAAAGCTAGTTAATTATCTTTTTATTATGTAAGTTGCAAATACTTTTGTAACACGGACTAGCTGTTTGCCAAAATGTAAATTTTATGGTATTTTACGCGACTAGTAACATCCGCCAGCTACGCCTTAGTTTAAAAATACCTATGTACCGATGTTATTTACAATAATATGAATAGTTTCTATACAATTTAATGTTGCACTTACATCCACTTAAGTGTTCGATAAAAAAATGCTTAGGTAAGTACCTACTAATTGTCTAGGTAAGTATTAAAAATAGCTAAATGTACTATGATATAATTTTTAGTTTCTTAAAAATCACTCGAAGCTATGAAAAATTATGCCCTATTAGAGTATTTTTTGAATATATCTATTCTGCAGCTATCCTTACTAATATTATAAAAGCGAAAGTGAGTTTGTTTGTTTGTTAACTCTTCATGCCTAAATGGCTAAACCGATTTTGATGAATTTTGGTACAGAGATAGTTGGGGCCCTGGAGACGGGTCCCAACTATGTCTGTTTAAAAAAGACTGAGATATGAGGGAGAAAGAGGGAAAAGGGAAAACTTAGCATTGCTATTACAATAAATAAGGCGCTAGGGCAAAAACTACAAGTAGCAGGTACCTGTAAATCAGAAAAGGGGAACTGTGTAACCCCGAATTTAACGCGAGCGAAGCCGCGGACAAAAACTAGTTCCGCTATAAAATGAGATCATAAAAGAGTTTACTAATGATAGAGAATACAATACATGATTTTCAGATCCTCTTGGCTCCAGGGCCAAAAATGTATGGGTGCAGAGCAACGTCCTTTAGCTGCTTTAAAAGTTGAGACATATACCCTCTTGTAAAACCGTTTAATTCCCGAAATCCTCGCCCGTCATTATGAATTTTATGACACAGTGATGATTCAGTTACATAGTTCATTTTTACAGTCCAACAATGCTCATTGTCATATAATACAAAAGATGTTTTATAACGACTGTGGTGTGTGGTTAAGTAAATATTTTAAATGAATTTACCATCATTTTCCGGTCATTATCAATTGATTTTGGGGTCGAATTCTCTAATATTCTTAATCTTATGTTTAGTTTTAACCTACGGAATGGTTCCTTGGTAATTACTAGTTGGGCCGATAAAATAGCAAATACCAATAACAGGGTTTGAAAGGGTTACTAGAACATTCAAACAGACTAAACATTTAAAATGAAAATACGAGCTTTAGGCACAATTTTTTTTGCTGCTGGGATAGTAATGATAGTATCGAATAATTCCCCGCTCTGTGCAGAGCTGGGTGTGAGAGGGGTGTCAGTTTTACTGACTAGAACCCACCCATGTTCCTTCTTTTGCCCTTTATGTTCCGGGGCTGCGGTATCTCTTTCAAACAACCCACTACCCCGGAGCTTTAGGCACTTGGGCTTGGTTTGTCTTGCGACTTACAGGCGAGCTTTTAGGTACTTGTACACGAATCTAACGAAACTCTTTATAACATTGGAAACGGGACTTCAACCATGTTTACTATTGTTTTTAAATTTCCAATATTTCGGCGCAGTTGCACACAACAAACTTGTAAAGAGAAAGAGGAAAAGAGAAGAAAAATAAAGGAAGTTAGAGGGAATGCAAAATAAAAGACAAATGAATACATGTACAATGTTTTTTTTTAGAAACACACACAAGTTGTACGAATCGGATCAATTGTTGGTTCTTGTGGCGCAAACGTACCTACACTAGTACATTATATAACTTGCCTGACCTATTATAAACCTGGTGACCGACTAGAATAACTATCATATTATTAAAAAAACTTTAACGAAAACTCTAAAATAATAATAATAGTTTATTGAAACAAGTCCTTACAATATGCTTAATATCTAGCTGTGGTTTACAATTATTAAAGGCGTACAAGACATGAAACCCTACCTCCTAAACTAGGAATACCTGTGACTAGGAGACAGTGTTCTACTGCCACTTGGATAAGCCCTTTTGGCAATTAAAATTAATGGCTAGTAAGCTGATATTATACAAGAACTTTTTAAAATAAAAAAATAATAAATATTGTTAACATAAAACAAGATACCAGGTGTGTGGAATTCTCTGAAGTTTTTTTTTTAAATTAACATTCTCGTAAACACGTCTCAGAACCTCATTTTAAAATCCAAAAGCAAACATCTTAAAAAATAAATGTAACCATCTTATAACTTGGACCACAACCGATGCGTTTCACCGGAACGTGACTTTGTCGGAACATGACAAGCGCTTTACGAACACTTTCGCTCACAAGCCACCGAATATTGACACCTAAAAACGTAATAACGCTGAGAACTATTAAGTCGTAACTGTTACATATACTGTCAGATCCTGAGGCAGGTAAGAGTTATTGAGGTAGGCCTATGTAACAGGTTTTGTTTTATCGAGATACTTTGTCACATTTTATTTTAGTAGCGGTAAAAACGAGCGGACAGTTGACGTTAGCGAATAATGATAAAAATTAAATCCGGTGAGTTCAGTTTTTTTCGGTCATTTCGCTGTCCAGCGGTCTACAATGGCTACTTTAGCAAAATCATATCTGGATAAAAGATCACGTTAAAATTCTTAGGTCACAAACGCAGTTATTATTAAGAATTGTCACTTTGTGGCTTTTTTAGGTATTGTAATGTAATTACGGCACGTTTGCCGCAGTGGTTGAGCAATTGACTGTTGCGCTACGTGTCGCAGGTTCTATCCCCACACAGAACAAGTATATGTATGTCCTGGCTGTTTGTGTAAGTGAGATTAAATGCTTGTTAACGCACCCACGATATGGGAAAAAATCCTAGTGTGAGAAAAAACACATAATGCCCCCTATAAGGCCCCCAGTCCTTTAATTTTAAATACCCGCCCACAAAGTCATACAGTAAAGTTGCCCGGCAGAGGGGGAGGGCTTAAGCCTCTCTTAACGTGTTCGGCGTCTTTTCATGCAATTTTATCGTGTTGATTAAGAATAATAATAAGGTAATGTTTGTAAGAAGAAAGTGTCCTCATATCACGACATCATTTTAAAAGCGATAGCTAAGTTTACTTTAAACAACAATAGCGCACTAAACACCGGGTTGCGTGTCAACTTACAGACAGTTTTTAGTACTCTTTAACTATTAAAACGTTGCTTTGTTTAATAGAAACTGTCTTTCAAGGTCAGAAAAGAACAAGATCATTCATTTTATTGTAATGATGAGGAGAGAAAATCTTGTCACAATATAATCGCAGTTTTTGCAAAGACCATTGTTTCTACTCGACGCTAGATGGCGTTGTAAGAAGTTTTTTTTTGTGATATAATGGTTTGTAAAAAGTTTTGTGGATATTCAGTGTTTGTTTATGGTTTGTTTTAAGGTTTTATGGTGTTCATTGATTGTCATTGCTTTTTTTAAAACTACTCATGACTATGATTTGAGTATTTATTCAGTACATAATGTAAGAGAACAAGGTTTACGGTTAAATTATGCATAGGTATTCAAATTACTTTACTAGGTCATAGGAAACTACAAACCATGACTATGTTAATTATATCTAAATCAAATGTTACTATTGTGAGAGTTCAGACACCTGTCGGTACCGCAGACCGCACGTCAGTGGCAACAGAACCAGAGTTTTTTTTGACGCCAGTCACAGTGATGCGATTGACTGACAGTCTTTATATTTCGACGAGTGTTTTATTGGGGATTGATATCCTCAAAGCTTATTATGTAATATCCATACTATGTTAGACCAACTTATTAGACCCACCTCTGCCTGTGATAATTACAAGAGGTTTAAAATGGCCGCTTTAGTAGAATCATAATAAGATCATCATCATCTGCCTAGCCTTTTCCCAACTATGTTGGGGTTGGCTTCCAGTCTAACTGGATGCAGCTGAATATCAGTATTTTACATGGAGCGACTGCCTATCTGACCTCCACAACCCAGTTAGTACTGGGTAATGCGATACCCCTTGGTAAGACTGGTTGTCAAACTTTCGGAACACTGACTACCTGTAACGACTGTCAAAGATCTACAAATGACAGCCGGGAACAACGGTTTAACGTGCTTTCCGAGGCACGGAGGAAACCCGGTATGTAACGGGTGGTCATCCATCCACAGACCAACCTAGGCAAGCGCGGCTTAACCTAAAGATCGACCCGAGCGGCTGCTATTAATAGGATAATAAAACGAATTACTTTAAAAAAAATAAAAACATTATAGTCGGAGTTAATATTGTGAATCGTCGCTTTGTGACCGTTTTACGAATGCCAACGTTATTCATATTATTAACCTACTAGCTTCCGCCCGCGACTTCGTCCGCGTGGCATAGTTACTTTGGGCTAACGCTAACTTTAACCCGCGTGATGATGGAAAATCTTCTCTCAACTTTTCTTCCCTCTTTCTCCCCCTTTTCTCGTATTTTTTTTTATTTATTATTTCCGTCCCCATGGTCTCAACTATCTCTGTACCAAAATTCATCAAAATCAGTTGGGCTATTTAGGCATAAAGACGTAACAAACAAAGTCACTTTCGCTTTTATAATATTAGTAAGGATAAGGATTATGATTCAGCTAAAACGATCATTTCAGACCTGTGATTAGAAGCGTCATCATCATCATCATTTTCCTGCCCTTGTCCCATTCTATTTGGGGTCGGCGCAACACGTTTTCTTCTTCCATTCTCCCCTGTCAGATGTCACGGCATCATTTACTCCTTTCTCCTTCATATCATTCCTTACACAGTCCATCCATCTTTTCTTTGGCCTTCCTCTCGCTCTCCGTCCATCAACATTCAGATTCATCACTCTTTTAGTGACATGTCCTTCATCCCTCCTCATTACATGTCCATACCAAGACAAACGACTCACTTTCAATTTTTCTGTAACAGGCGCAAGCGTGGTAGTAAGTTATCTCATGTATTGTGGATCTCCTTAAACATCAACTTACATAGAAAAAAAAACCTAAACAAACACCAAACACATACGTAATACATCTATTTCCCTGTCATACACTTTCTCTAAGGAAATCGTGGAAATTATCTCGTCTATTCCAAGATCCGACATATGACGGGGGGAAGCCGCTTCACAACGACAGTAATCATCTAATTGGTATGAAAGTTTGTCATATTGATATGAAGATTGCATAGTATGTGGTGCGACAACAGAGTTATGTATCCTATTGTTTTTGTTCAGACGAAGTTTGTAATCTATGGGAAAATATGACAAGTAGAAGGAAACATAACTGGCTCCATATTTAAAGACAAGTTCGCTTATAGTAAACTCACACTACAAGATAACTACTCATATTAAAATTTAATGGCAATAACTAAGTTATTAAAACCTATTCATTTGTAAAACGCAACACTAAAACAAAACGAGTTGCAGGGATTTTTAGAACGGAACGAACCGCTGCTATGTATGGCGTGCGATTGCATTAGCTCATCATTAATATGTGCACTCCATTGAGCTAAATACTACTTAAATATCGTCATAAATTCATGATAACAGTCTGGTTATCAGTTTTACTAAGGGGTACTGCTTGGTTGCGGGTTGTACGAAAGAGAACCCGCGGCCCCGGAACATAAAGGGCAAAAGAAGGAACACACAACAAACAGGACACACCTCCCCAATTCCAATCCGTAAAAAAGGGGAGTACCGGTTTACCCCATCATTGCAATCACTTTTTTTTTCTAGACCTTCTGTAGTTACAGAAATAATCTAAGTTTTTAATGTTATAATAACTTTACTTTAAATACCTTCCCGAAGCAAATACTTTAGAATGCATCCGCTAACATAATGTTTTGAATGCGTAACATTGTGAAATTCACCGCGAAAAAAAAGTTTACAGCAATATTTTTTGGCGTAAAGTCTTTTTTAATAAAATCAGTTAAATTAGGAATAGTATTTATCAAGGTAATTTTTTTACAGGAGATTTATTTATTAAATTAACTACTATTTACAAACTATAAATAGACATGAACTAATAATAAAAATATGTACCTACAAGTAATTACAGGGTGTCAAAAAATTCGTCGACATCGCAGTCAACAGAAGTGCCCAGAAGGCTGGTAGCATCACCGTGTTGGATGGCAATGCCAATTTTTTGCGCAAAAAACAGGCCAGCCCTCTGGTCACGAGAAGAATCGACCAACCGCTTGGCAATCGCCAACGTAGTCGCCACGTAGTATTTCGAGGAATCCCTCGAAATACTACGTGGGCACTCGGACCCCATGGTCATTATTACATAATTATCATTGCTGATTCATAACTTCATTATCATTTCTTCTTACACGAATTTCGATGTGTGTCTAGTGTTTTTTTGCTTTAAGTCTTTTACAAGAATCTTATATCTATTTAGTGGATCGAATTAAATAAATATGGAGAAATCTTACCTGATGGTACTCGCAGGTACAGTCTTAGAGTACTTCAGTCTTGTAGAAGCAGACCTGGCAGGTCGTTCCCGCCTCGGACACGTCGCCATCTTGGTTTTTATGTCACAACCCTCCATCACTCAAAGCATAGTTCGTTCGTTCGTTTAATTGTTGTCAAACTTTTTCGTTTAAAAAAAAGTTCTGCGTATGTTTGTTTTATTAATGTTTTTTTATGGTTTTTAAAGCTTATGTTCAGCTGTAGCTGCTTTTTGAAGAAAGGAGTTAGTAGAAAATTAATTATGCAAATGTAGTTTTTGAAGAGGAGACACAAAAAAATTGGTTGTTTGTAAAGTAGGTTTACGATCGAGATGTTTACGTGACAACGTCTTATTGGTGATATTTATATAATTAGTCTATATTTTTAAGTGAAATAAACTAATGTAAAATTGTTTTGAAAAATTATACAATTTCAGCCAGAAGCCAAAGTAGTGACATCTAAAATGAAATTAAGTACTAATTTAAAGTTTTTTTTTCGAGCCAAGTAACAGATGGCGCTACCATCTTTATATCTCGTGAGGTTTTGGTGTGACACAAGTTTCTGAACATGTCACCCGACTAAAACGATTTTAAAGACGTTATCACGTCAAAAACATGTAAAATAGTTTTCTGTACAGAATATGAAACATATTATGTTTCGAGCGCAGGAAAGAAAAACTCATTCATTTGCATGAAGTCAACCAAGATATTCAGCAAATGAGACTATAGTCGAAGAAAACGATAATAAAGATCAATTCTAAACAGCAGATGTTAAAAGAACAGCAAAAGGTATTTTAATTAAGATGCTGCGGTATCTCATAAAGTCGAAAGCAGTAAGTAATCACATAAATCTGAATAAAACATAACGTAAATAATAGAATATTAATAAATTACGCAGAATTTCGGCAAGGCATGCTTACAAAACTAGATAATACAAGTGCGAAAAGCCAATATATCTCAATTTTAAATTGAAAAACGGGGCATCAATCTTTAAAATTAAAGCAAAATAAATAGATCAGAAGAACCAAAAAAAAGAGAAAACTAAAGATTTAATAAATAACTAATACTCATACAGATTCCAAAAGATTAAAGGTGCATTATATATACATTATATCCTACTAGCCAACTAAATTGATCGAAACTTTGACAAACACTGGCATACGACATTAACAAAGATCTTATTAAAATTTAATCTAAAATAGTAGGTAAAATAATCTTCATGCTCTTCCTCTCGCCAATTCTAATCTCCCCATGAATCGTAAAAATCACAATTAAGATAGTCCATCTTCAATAAATGCAAACAACAAAAAAATATTGCACCAGAAACGCGAAACCGGTAATTACTCGTGTCAAATTATCGGCTCTCGAAAAATAGTTTACTTTTTTCTCACTGACAGCTTACCCGTCTACGATTACTGGTAACACGAATGTATTGCTCTTACAATACGCGCATTTCATCACGCGATTAGCCTGCCAAGACATGTATATCAACGGAATTGATGCTTGTACAGTGCGTCATGGTTCTTTTTGTGCGTGGCCATAGTTGGAACTAACGTCGCCATTTTGTTTTTTTCACAGACCGTTATTTCCACAGACAATTTTGCTAATTTTTACCAAACAGCGCCTGTCAATGACATCTCAGCGCCAAAAGCAACTAGATGATGTCTTTTTTTTGGGTTGGTAAATCATCAAATCACTTCCGGGGGGAGTGTCAGACTTAAACTGACTAAAACCCACTCATGTTCCTTCTATTTACGTTCCGGGGCCACGGTATAGCTTTCGAACAACCCGTAACCCCGGCAGGGCTAGATGCTGTCTTGACTTGGAATTTCGTTCAGACAGATTATTTGAAAAAAAAAGTAGATCACGCGATACCCAATTGTGATTTCGGGATGAAAGCTTTTCAAATTTTGATTAAAGTTGTGTCTTAAAAACAACAGTCCATCAAAATATTTCAAAAGAGTTTGGCAATCCAGCCTTGAGGGCAAAAATATGAATCACGTAGTTTAATTCTTAAAATGGTCAGGAAATGGCTATTCATAACATTATCTGCGCCTGTGGCCATTTTACGAATTGTAACGTAATTCCTGAACCCTTTTTGGTCTTTCAAAAACTAGTATTTGTAAATGATATTATATGCTATCATTAAACCACAGCTACTTTATTAATATCAAAGAAAATTGATTAATTAAAAACTATGTAAGTTCAATTGGAAATTAAAACCAAATTAACACAATTATTCAACTAAATTATTCCAAATATTACGTTACAAAACTGTTATTATAATCAGCCTAATAATTTACTTTTACCAAATAAAATATTTATTTATGTAAATATTTAGATAAAATCAAATCGTTTTATTGCACTGTTGTGTAATAATTGTTACAGATAAACACAAACACGTCATTAATAGCGAAAGGAACATGTTACATATTTCCCGTTATTAAACACCAATATATCTAAACAGCCTTTGAGTACAAATATTAGAAAAAACGAGGGCAATGAAAATCGAAATTACGATGTTACGCGATATTTTGATAATTTGGTAACTAGCGCAAAACGTAAAATGAGACAAACAAATGATTAGCATTTAGTAAAATGTTGTTTTTATGAACGTGGTCGAGGTAAAAGGATATAAGAATCATAGGTGCTGTAGGCCTACCATGACGTCTTAAAGCAGAACTTATTCCACTGAGGGAAAGAGACAGAGCTATACAGGGTGTCTAGCACCATCTCTTTCCCTCAGTGGAATAAGTTCTGCTTCAAGACGTCATGGTAGGGCAGCTGTTCTGTAGTTTCTACCCGCCCCAATAAGAAAAAAGGCATTTTTTTTTCAATCTCCTCCTCCCATAGATGAGATATAATTGAAAATAAATCAATTAAATTCTTGATCTTAACCATAATCCTTTCAAAAACCAAACAACCGTTTAGAAATATGACTCTGAGTAACAAATGAATTTTTTTTTAGAAACTTTTGCCCCACACTAGGAATTTCTCCTGTATCGTGGGTGTGATTACAATCATTTAAACTCACATACACAAACAGCCAGACCCGAAACAACTACCTATAGGTCATACAAATATTTGTTCCGTGCGCAGCGCAGAAGTCGATCGCTCAGCCACTGCGCCAAACATGTCAAATGATGGTTACTTAGGTCTTAAATTGTTAGTTTGTTTGTTTGTTATTCTCTCTCGGATAGTAATGCAATAAAACCAATTAAAGACCTAAGTAACCATCGCATTTGTTATTAAGAATCATGTTTATACAAATGACAAGAATAACAGTACCTATACAACTTAAAATAGGGTGACACAATGAGCGGTCTTATCGCTAAAACCGATCTTTTCAAGACAACTTTTGGATGTATGTAAAGGAGGAGGACAGACCCCAATTCCCAATTCAATTCTAAGAATGGAATGAAACCTAGATCATACAGCAGTAGTGCTACCAATAGTTTACGAGGCCATCAATAAGATCTACACACTGACGCACTACCGCCGCGCCAGTTCATCATCATCTGCCTAGCCTTTTCCCAACTATGTTGGGGTCGGCTTCCAGTCTAACCGGATGCAGCTGAATATCAGTAATTTACATGGAGCGACTGCCTATCTGACCTCCACAACCCAGTTAGTACTGGGTAATGCGATACCCCTTGGTAAGACTGGTTGTCAGACTTTCGGAACACTGACCTGTAACAACTATCAAAGATCTACAAATGACAGCCGGGACCAACGGCTTAACGTGCTTTTCGAGGCACGGAGAAACTCGGTATGTAACGGGTGATCACCCATCCACAGACCAACCAAGGCAAGCGCGGTTTAACCTAAAGATCGAGCGGTTGCTATTATTTAGCCACAAGCTCCTCAACAACTACCGCCGCGCGCCGCGCCAGTTAAACACGCAATTAGATTCAGTAACATCCCAACTTCATTACATTTGTGAGGCTCATGCGCATATTTGGCGCGATGTCTCGCTTTCCTACACTTTCGAGAGTTAATAGCGAGTATGCTAATTTTAACCGAATCTGATTGTATCTACACTAAGACTAAATTTCACTGGTGTAGGCAAGTAGCCACATCCGTTTCTTGTTATCGTGATCAACATTAGTTAATGGACAGTTTGTTACATTGTATCCATGGTGTAAGGGTTATTAACATATTAATGTGTTCATAAATCTATGGTCAACCTAATGAGATTAGACAATCATCATCTGCCTAGCTTTTCCAACGATGTTGGGGTCGGCTTAAAGTCTAAACTTATGCATCTGATTCCCAATATTCTACAAGAAGCAAGTGCCTGTCTGACTTTCACAAAACAGGCGAAACAAGGGGAATACGATAAGTCTTTGAAAATTCTTATGGTGGTACCCGTAAATACTGTCAAAGATCTACATCTATTAGCCCGGACTGAGCATTATTTAAGTAAAAACAAAGCATTTATTTCAATTGGACCGTTGCAACCACATTTAAACGTCAAAAACTAAAGGATGAAGCTACAGTCCCAGTCACAAGCTATGTAATAACTTGTGAAAGTACCGTAGTTGCCGATTCCAAAGCGTAAATATCTCTGGAGAAGAATTGACAAGAAACTCCATGGACACTCTTTTTAATTTAATCATAATATTTTTACATGATCATGGTTAACTTCAACTTTACTAAAAAAAAGTGTATGTTGTCTATGGAAGTAAGTCGTATTAAACCTTAATTTGAACGACATTTAAAAGATTAAAACCTTGTATGATATGTAGCTTGGTTATATTGGCGGCGTCAATTAAATTGACAGACGGGTGCTGTTGATAAACACTAACTAGTAAAATTGTCTGTGGAAATTGTATTAAAAAACAAGATGGCGTCTATAAACTATGGCCACGTGATATATGAATCATGAGACAACAATAAAATTACTACAGCAAGTGTGCAGTTCAAAGTAGTGTTGCCTGTGATGAAAATTAGCATCGCTAAGCTAAACTGTAGCTGCTTTTTTTCAAGCGTGCTCAGAAAAATTGTCTGTGGTGTGTACTTTTATAATTTTATGACAGTGTTCGAAGCAAAATGGCGGATGTCAGACACATCACGCAGTAAAGAAAAAAGAGCATGAAGATTTAATTAATAAATAACAGTCGTTAAGTTATTCAGTGGATACCGTTGCTATCTGATCTAGCGATGTTTATTCTAGCGTGACTACCGAGAATATCAGCATTCATTTCTTTTATGAACAGAGTTTTATTATCTGCGTTTGAAAAATTATACGTGGATATTAAAGGACAGTTATATGTTAAGGTTTTTAAAACCGATAAGGACTGGCTGCGGACATCGTTCCGGACACTGTTTACGGTGAAGTCAAACATTGACGGATAGACTAGAGACTGTCCGCGGATACCGTTCACTTAAAAGATACTTGATGCCTTCAGAGTCTGTTATCCGAAAAGGCGTTAACGCGCGTTTTATGATAACTTCATAAATATAAGACAAACGGTTACCACGTATTCAGTATACATTCTGAAACCCCTCACATAGATTTTTTCATAGGGACATATTAATCCTAAGATATCTCGGACCAGGAAATTAAACAACTTTTGTTCCACGAATTTTTGAAATTCGAAAAAAAATACTGTTCTATGCATGTAGTATTTCAATAGAATCAGCTGATCAACATATTTGGGAAAACTAAAAAAAAGTTATGAATTTCCAAATGTTTCTTCATTAAGGAAAGAGTGCCTTTTGATCATAATTTTAAAAGTCGACAAGGTTTCATTGCGCCTTACTGTCACAGACAGGGTATTCCATAGCCTTACAGCTTGAACTGTCAAGGAAGGTATATTGCTGGAACTATAATTGTACATTGTTAATATTTCTGTAAGTCAAGTTCGAATAATTTTCTCATGACCAATGCAAATTACTGAAAATATCAAGACACCATAACATGTAGGTCATGTCACGGTGACAATACATCACAAATTCACAATGGACAATAGATACGCATTATAATGAATTCTGACCCAGTTTATTTGTAAGATCAGCTGTGAATTTTGACCTAATAACCGAAAAATATTTCAAGAATCAGAATGAGAAGAAAAATGTAATGGTTATTATTTATTAACGAGGAGAGCAGATTAAAGACAGTCGGTTGACAAGTAAAATCAATTTGACAGTACATTGTTCGAAGATAGTAATGTCAAGGTTAGGTCAGAACGTGTTATTGAAATTTGTATTTTACTCCTTAGATAGAAAGATAAGAGAAGTAGAGGGAAAGATTATAGAACCGATAGATGGACTGTATGATGAAATGGCTAGAAAAGGCGATTAAAGGGATGATGAATCCGGGGTTATGAGTTGTTCGAAAGAGACACCGCGGCCCCGGAACACAAAAAGCAAAAGAAGGAACATAAATGGGTTTTAGTCAGTACAAGTCTGACACTCTTTCCAATCCGCCCACAGCGGGAGAAGTTAATTGATGATTTCACAAGCGAAAACAAAGGATAACGCATAAATATAGAAGACTAGCTTTCGCCCGCGGCTTCGCTCGCGTTAAATTCGGTAGCGCCTTATTGATTTGTAATAGCAACGCTCAGTTTTCCCGTTTCTTCCCTCTTTCTCCCTCATATCCCACTCTTTTTAAAAAAATAATAGCCTATGTCCGTCTCCTGGTTCCCAACTATCTCTGTACCAAAATTCATCAAAATCGGTTTAGCCATTAAAGCGTGAAGAGGTAACAAACAAACAAACTCACTTTCGCTTTTATAATATTATAGTAAGGATGAAGACATGCTGCAAGGATATCAAATAAATTGGGATTTATAAGAGCAATAGAATGATGAGAACAGAAAGTACTACATTCAGCGAATTCTTCAGTCAAATGATATTATTCCAACATGTACTTTTTAAGAACCAGTTACTGCTTGCTACTTCATCTTCGTGAAATATATATAAGGCTTTCCATCATTAAAATAAATGTTGATCTCTGTATTCAAGATATTAGATTAAGATGGAACATGTTAACTTAATATCTTTGAAGTTTTTTTTTTTGGTGTTGTAAATCATCAAAAACCTTCCCCCGCACTGAGCGGGGGGGTGTCAGACTTGTACTGACTAAAACCCACCCATGTTCCGTCTATTGCCCTTTACGTTCCGGGGCCGCGGTATCTCCTTCGAACAAGACGCAAGGCCGTCTTTGAAGTTTTAGACAAGCATTTTGCATCGCCACGTGGTTTAAGAGTTCAAATATTTATACGTCAACCCTACCAAAGATGTTTACCCCCACCAACCCCAGAAAAAAGAAACAAAAAAGAGTACTATGATACAAAAATCCAAAATACATTGAAATCCGACCACACAAAAAGAAATCACGGATACACCGATAAATCCCGAACGAAATCACTCAAAAACGTATCCCTGTTCATAAAATGGTTCAATCACGAACTCACACGCACACTGCACTCGCGACGAGTACACGGTGAGTAGCATCTCACTCGACTGAGTGAATTACTACTAATGTGTACTACGGAGCTCTACTTATTAGTCTGGAGGTTGGTGATAAGAGGAGCGATAAGCGGAAGCGGGCGCGATTTTGCTTCAAGTCTACATCATCTGCCTAGCTTTTTCAATTATTTTGGCATGGGCCACTAATCTAGCTCTGAATAACAGTTATACATAAAGCAACTGCGCTTACTACTACTTCCAGTTTTGCATACAATGAAAAATGATGTTTATTTTGCAAGTAGGTTTTCACAAACACATTTACACGTCTTTTTTAAAAACTAGATGAGGCCGGTGTTTCGTTCCCGACACCTCTGAGAAGAAACAGCCGAAATAAACTCAGAGGTCATAGTCTCTTTTAAATTCCAGGCAAAACTCTTGGTCAACTTACATAAGGAAAATGCAGATTAGTGTCTGAAATGGTCTTTGAGCACCACACAGATTGAGAGGACCTGTCCAGTCAGTGCAAGCATTGAAACGACGAGCAATACCAAAAAAGGACATTTCTGTAAGTCCCTTATAGTACTCAAACTGCCAGACAATCGTCAAAAACAAAAAAAGTAAATAAAAGTTATGATCCACATGGTCCTCACATTTACAATATAAAAAAAGACTAGAAAACATTTACAAAATCACACGCACAATAATGAAACTCCTCTAAAAGAGTGGTTGGTGTATTAGTATTGGCTGTTCAATGCAGTTTTGAGGTACACACACACCTGCCCTGGTTGCGGGTTGTTCGAAACAGATACCGCGGCCCCGGAACGTAAAGGGCAATAGAAGGAACATGGGTGGGTTTCAGTCAGCACAAGTCTGACACTCCCCCCCGCTCCTCCCAAAGCGGGGGAAGTTATTTGATGATTTCCCACCCCAAAAAAAAGGTACACACACAGTGCTGTCCGTCTGTCTGTCATAAACTTTTATCTCGGTAATGTGTGGAGGTAAAAAGTTGAAATTAAAAACATGTACTCAAGTCTGTGGTCCCTTCTAGTCAACGCGTTTATAATAAGTACTTCATTATTTATCGTGGTCATCAGTCCCCGCTACGCAAATCAAAACAAAATATTTTTATTTCACATAGGCCTACATGAGCACCTATAAATCGTCGAGAAAAGAGGCACGGTTCGGGTTGGTCGTTTCCTATGGAGAAGAACCGGAAAGAAACTCCATGGTTACTCTTTTAAAATCATTTGGTTTTACAATGTTGTTGTTACAGCGTTAGTATGAAAGGACAGTATAGGCTGCATAATACCCGCTCCGCTTGTCACTATGGTATTACCCGTATCAGTGCAACAGACCCACTTACTTATGGCTGCTTTCTTTGCAGTATACAATTACGTTTTTATTTGCACTCGGACGGGTTTCCTTAAACAACCCGTTAGTTTACTATATGAGGAAATGGTTGCTTTAATTGAAATTACCGTCAATTGAATTACAAGATAATGCTGGGTGGGATTAAAAAAAACTAATATTTTTGTAAGTAGACATTTTATACCGATTTTTTTTTAATTCTTAAACATGAGTTATAGAAGAGCGAAGGATCCTGCCACAGGCTTTTCTTGCCTAAACGGATACTTGAAAAATTTGTTAAATAAATAAAACACTTTTATTTTCAGGCATCTTAGGCCCATAGATAAATACCTTCGAGACAATCATATATATCGCTATTAATACGTAGTCAAGCAGTAGGTACAAAACTTGTAACACAAAATAAAACATTTTTTTATATAATATTTGTAGGAGATTTGAACTATTTCCCGGAAGATGTCTAACTTTGTGGACAAACATTTGGTACTCTAAATGTACTTTTAAAAACCATGTCCAAGGTGGACATGGTTTTATAGGACAAATATAACTACGAGATTCAATGAACTCTTTTGCTGAACAAACTTAATGGGTACTAGAACAGAGAGCTTGTCGTTTACTTATGCGGTCCTTCTTAGTGTAAGCACCTTAACATCTGCCTATCCTTTTCGCAATTATCTTAGGGTAGGCTTCCAGTCTTACCGGATGTAGCTGAATACCAATATTTTACATGAAGCTGCCTATTTGAGCTTCACAACCTAATGAACAAACTGGGGCATATAATACCCCTTGGTAAGACTGGTTGAAACTCTTTCGGGACACTGACTACTGTCGTATCGTCGTGTAACGACTGTCAAAGATCTACAAATGACAATCGGAACCAACGGCTTTAAACATACTTTTCGAGGGACGGAGGAGACTCGGTATGTACGTGGCTTAACTTTAAGATCGACCCGAGCGCCTATTATTATTTACCTATGACTTCCATCTCAATTAAGGTGTGATTTGTTTTTTTATAAATAAAAAACGTTGCAAAAACGTTGTTACGAGTAATTTCTCGTGTATCATGAGTGCGTTAACAAACAATTAAACTTACATACACAAAGAACTAGAGCCGGAACAACTACCTGTAGCTCATTTCAGTATTTGTTCCGTGCGGGGATCGAACCTTTGAATCAAATTAACAGAAAACTTCACGTAAATCGAAAATAATGTATATTTTTTACGACAAGGTAAGTTCATTATGAATACAATGATCCTTTACGAGATTTTCAGTAATTTTAATTACACCATTTACTTTTCTTGCACCAACATTTAACACACAAGCGTGAATAAATTGTCTGGCATGTACTTGGTCTCACTTCACATTAAGGCCATTTACCATTAAGAAACTCGCGATACACATTTAAGTTAATCTGTTCGCCACCATAAGCGATAATGTCGAAAGACATATCACAATTACGGGCAATTTGTAGCTCACAGTACCATATGATAGTACTGGCTACCGCTGTTCCGTTGAGCAAGTCACATGCCTCGAAGTTTCCGGAGCGAAGCCTAGTTATGAAAGGCCTTATTAAATGTTTTTTAAAACCTTATTATACGTTGTTTAGTAATTGGGGGTAAAGGCGACATAGTTTCGTTATCAGATTTATTACACAGAACAAACAGAATCTCAAATGTTTATTTTTTTTTTGTTTTGAGAAAACGTTGCCTCGAACTAGGAATTTCTTATGTGTCACGGGTGTGTTCTGCAACATTTATACTCACATACACAAAACAACCAACGGCTCTCAAATTCCTAAAATGGCTACAGACGCAGTTAATATTGTGAATTGTCACATTGTGTCCATTTTACGAATGGTAACGTAATTTACATTATTACTAGCTTTTGCCCGCGGCTTCGCTCGCGTTAAATTCGGGGTAACACAGTTCCCCTTGCGCCTTATTGATTTGTAATAGCAACGCTAAGTTTTCCCTTTTCTTCCCTCTTTCTCCCTCACATACCACTTTTTTCAAATAAAAATTAGCCTATGTCCGTCTCCTGGTTCCCAACTATCTCTGTAGCAAAATTCATCAAAATCGGTTTAGCCATTAAAGCGTGAAGAGGTAACAAACAAACAAACTCACTTTCGCTTTTATAATATTAGTAAGGATGGATTGTGTAAGGAATGATATGAAGGAGAAAAGAGTGAATGATGCCGTGACGTCTGATTGGGGAGAATGGAAGAAGAAAACGTGTTGCGCCGACCCCAAATAGAATAGAACAAGGGCAGGAAAATGATGAACGTAATTCATATAATTATCCTATTATGATTCTACTAAAAGCGGCCATTTTAGCTTCCAATCATGGAATAACTGGTTTAAAAAAATATTTTTTCTGTGCGAGGTTCGAACTCCAGACACGCAACGCAGCAAATCAACGGCAGAATACGCTAACCCTGAATCAAACTAGAAAACACACAGCAATGACTAAAACCCCGGTTTCCTTTACAATCTTTAGTTAATATTATTAAAGCGAAAGTGAGTTTGTTTGTTTGGTACGTCTGCACGCCTAAATGGCCAAACCGATTTTGATACAGAGATAGTTGGGACCCTGGAGACGGACATAGGCTGAAAAAAATGAGAAAAGGGGGAGAAAATGGGAAAGAAAGTTTTTTTTCGATCAACACGCGGGTTAAAGTTAGCGTTATCCCAAAGTAACTATGTGCCAAATCCGGGGTTGCGGGTTGTTCGAAAGAGATACCGCGGCCCCGGAACGTTAAGGGTAATGGAAGGAACATGGGTGGGTTTTAGTCAGTATAAGTCTGACACTCCCCCCCGCCTTCTTCAGAGTGGGGGAAGTTATTTGAAGATTTCCCACCCAAAAAAAAAATGCCCAAAGTAACTATGCCAAACAGACGAAGTCGCGTGCGGAAGGTAGTAATTCCTATAATTGGAAACATGGGTGCAGTTCCAACAAATAAAACGGATTGTTCATCGGTTTCACTTTAAAAACAAAACATCGGAATCGTTGCTCATAATTATGTCGTTGGCAGCAATCTTGACGTTATTAATGGCAGTACTAATGGCCAGTTCTCATGTTAATCTTGGCGGGAAAATAATAAATCGCGATGTCTATTTACTACGCTAAGCAAAGACATCGTTTGAGATAACTATTAAATTTTTAAAGAAATCACTCGGTTGGTATAGTGACCGTGAGAGCCAATGCGCGTACGGTCTTGGATTCTATTGCTTGATTGGACAAAGTGTAATTAGGTTGTCCATCACGAAAAAAACGACGCACGGTTGGCGCAGTGGCTGAGCAATCGACTGCAGCGCTGCGTGCCGCGGGTTCGATCCCCGCACGAAACGAATATTTGTATAACTTACAGGTAGTTGTTTCGGGTCTGGCTGTTTTTGTATGTGAGTTTGAATGTCCACGATACACGAGAAATTCCTAGTGTGGGGCAACGATTATTAGAAAAAAAAAACTTATCAGGAGTCTGGTATCTGGATTTGTGTTAGCCTTTAGCCTATACCATCAACCCAATTTTAAAGGACTTAAACAAAACTGTGAAATTTGAAATGTGAGTGTTATTCATCCTTTCTAAATTCTCTAACCACTGCAACTCTTGAAAGACAGAATCAAAAGGGCTACCATCAGAAAAGTACTGTTAACTGTGTTACTGTTAAGTTACTCGTTTTTTTATTCATTGTTAAATGTATTTATCACTTATTTCATAATATGTATATTAGCATCTGTATAAGTATATAAGTTTTCGAAAACAAATAGCTTTATTTTTTATTTCTTTTATATATTTTTTGTACTCTATCACAATGTTGTCGTATTCGTGTCGTCGTTGAGAATCTCAACGACGACACGAAATTTTATTCATTGTTAAATGTATTTATCACTTATTTCATAATATGTATATTAGCATCTGTATAAGTATATAAGTTTTCGAAAACAAATAGCTTTATTTTTTATTTCTTTTATATATTTATTGTACTCTATCACAATGTTGTCGTATTCGTGTCGTCGTTGAGAATCTCAACGACGACAAGAATACGACAACATTTAAAAATCCGAAGGATGACTGATAGATAATACCTTACGCCTTACGGTATTAATTCTGCCTATGTACCACAATTGTGTATGAAGTTTAAATAAATAAATAAAAGCGCCGACACTATAAAGTTCGATGAAGTCCTGGCGAAACAATTTACCTGCCTTAGATACAACAAATAGCTGAGAAGTAGAAAAAAAAACATATTTTCTAAATGTAGGTATACTATGAAAAACTGTAGTTAGAAAATGTTAGGTAAATCTTTTATGTTAAATAACCTCCTTATCTACCAACCCATTACCAAACCTAGCGTGTATTTACCCAAGTATTTTTATTGCCAACATAAATGTGTCACAGGAGCTGCGCCGGCGCAGGCGTGAAGATTGCAGATGAGCGTCAGCGCGCTAGATCACGATAACAGCAATTAACCTGGTAACGCTTTCTCTACCCGTCTCACTGAACGTACGCTGAGGATTTTTCTTTTATTTTTTTTAAGTATTAAGTGTCTGATTATACAGTCAAATGGTTTTAAAGAAGAGGGGGGGTCGTGGCTATATTACAACAGTCGTGTATAGCTAGGCAAGGCTGGTCGAGATACTTCCGGCCCTGGTTCAGTCAATGATCCGGAGCGAGAGGGAATAGGTAGCGGTCACCTCCTTCTGCGAAGTAGTTATGCTAGCGAAGGAGTCGGCCGGACTTTTGAGGGAGAGGATCTCAAACCTCATCCGCGGCGGTTGGATAGCTGCCGCGGATGACGCGATGTGATGACTCCCGGCCACTGTAGATACGAGCCTGTGGACGACGACCAGTTGGTAGCTCACCGCCCGTCGGTCTAGAGACGACAGCCTGTGTCTACGGCGTGTTCGTGTTCCACGCGCATCCAAAGAGATGTCAGAAAAGCAAAGGGGCCTGCCAGGGCCACCGCCGAACAAGGGAGAAAGAACGAACATGGGTGGATTTTAGACAGTAAAAGTCTGACACTCCCGCTCCGCCCAGAGCAGGGGAAGTTATTCGATGATTTGCCATCCGCAAAAAAGTCTGGTCGAGATCCCTGTATTGGGGGCAACTATATAAATACTAAGTTCCCTTTGTGTCTCAGTAAGAACATTAAGCTGTTGGTCCTACACCCGATTTCTCTCTGGTCGTGTCAGATTGCCGTCTCATCGGACTATGAGAGTAAGGGAACAGAGAGTACACCTATGCCTGCACTCACTTGGACACTATAATATCTCTAATCTAATCTGCTAATCTCCGCTGAGATTTGCCGCCGTGGCCGAAAAACGGACAAGAGACATATGTCCAAGCGAGTAGCGAAACCCTAGCGCGATCGCCTATTAAATTAATATTGTTTCGAAAATTAGTACCGACTACCTCCCTAGATGGCGTTGGCGTCGAAATAGATCGCGCTATGGTTTCGTTACGAGCAAAAGTATAAGAGGTTTGATTTATTATTTTTTTTGTGAGAGCAGCACCTCTATAGTGATTGCCTGTAACTAAAATATTAATATACGGGTTAGTACAGTAGTCCAGTGGTGTTATTTAACCATCCTCTCCAAGTAGACCATCGTCGTACCCGTGTACAGGGGACATTATAAGGGGATGGTCTTTTGACATCAATTCGGGCACCATGCCACTAGTAAATGAATAAATAAAAAGCCTTTTATTTCTCGCAGATTACAAAGGAAAATTATACATTTTCTATGTGGTAGTTACTAGTTGAGTGTTAGTTTTTTCTTATATCTAATGTTAGCATTAACTTTATATAAAATTAATCTCATAATCCCTCTTTTTTATTTATTTTTTGTGTGGTGGTTGCTACTAAGAACTTATAAATAGAATATCCATATGCTCAGAACTAATACCTCTTTCAGCCACCCAACGAGTTAACAATTAAATAGTTTGAAAGTTAAGCTACGAGTACATAGCATTGGACCACTCAAGGTGTTATAACGATGCAAGATAATAATCTTTACCGGATAGTTTCAGATAAAACACATCTTTATTGCAGAATTAACTATGTTAAAATGCTATTTAGAAGAATAGGTTATCTCTATTTCTTTAAATATTTATGTCTAGTATCTGAAGATGCACAAGACGCAGTGCCCCTTAAATAAAATATAGCGGTTGACTATTATTTAAAAACTCCGACGATGCGACAAGAATGAGTTTTCCAATTCATATCTTTTATTATAGACTGACAATGCAAATGGAAATGCAATGCATGCTGGATATGCAGGACTAGTCAAACATTTAAATCGTCAGATAGTTCTTTATCTTTATGGAAACAATAATTTATCTTTCGTTAACACTCTGATTTGTATTCAAATCCGGGAACTCAAATTGAAAATAACACAGTTCCCCTTTCCTTATTTGCAGGTACCTGCTACCTGTAGTTTTTGCCCTTGCGCCTTATTTATTGTAATAGAAAAGCTAAGTTTTCCCTTTTCTTCCCTCTTTCTCCCTCATTTCTCACTTAAAAAAAAAGAAATTAGCCTATGTCCGTCTACAGGGTCCCAACTATCTCTGTACTGGCAAACAAACAAACATACAAACAAACTCACTTTCACTTTTATAATATAAAAGTAAGGATGGTTTCGTTTGCCATGCGTGTGTTGATAATTACTATATTTCATTAAAGACAATCAAAGAGACCATCGCAACCCGCGAAAGCAGCTGCATACACTCAAATTTGACTAACTTGCGAATTAAGTCTTATGAAATGGGAGGTAAGGATATTGCTATGTACTACAAATCTTAACTGCGGGCTACTACTGGTACTAAGACAGCCCAATAACAGTTTACCTACTCAATCTGGGAATCGAACCCAGAACTTCGCGCAACAAGACCCACGAGTGAGTATCAATATTTTTCAGGACGTTATTATTTCAGGACGACACGGTTGGCACAGTAGCTAAGCGTTTGACTGCTTCGCTACGTGTCGCATATTCGATCTCTGCACGGAACAAATATTTGTATGTAACAGATAGTTGTTCCGGGTCTGGCTGTTTGTCCATGTGAGTTTAAATGTTTGTAAACGCACCCATGATACAGGAGAAATTCCTAGTGTAGGACAAAGCTAAAAAAAACAGCAGATCATCCATATAGACATAGAGAAAATGTATTATAGATGATATCTCATAAACCACCAAAGCAATATAAATAAAATTAAAATGCGACCACCTGGAAAGTATACCCTATCGAACAATAAAAGAATTTTGCAAATCTGTCCAGGCGTCTCTGAGTAATCGGTGAACATCGTAAAAAAAAGATTCCGACGAATTGAGAACCTCTTCCTTTTTTTGAAGTCGGTTAAACCCAGGTATTGCAGTGCTTCCGAAATGTTTGCGGGAGCTTCCATCGATGACTTCTTCTCCATTATCAGGAAAAGAACCGCATCGATGATGAGTAGGGTCCGTGGTAGCACCAACACTGTCCTCAGAACGTTAGCGTGCAAAATAAACGGTCCGTTTGCTATTTACTGGGCGAGTGTTCACTTACTCAGAAATAGGAAATAGACTGTAATGACTCTATGATCTTGATTTTGTACTAACAAATTACTAACACTCTGTTATTGTATTTTTATGTGTGCTACTAACGACTCTACTAACGTGTCATTTGTTAAAAATGTATGGACGTATGTCTGAAATAAAGATATATATATATAAACGATTGTCACGTGTCTACTCCCTGTTCTCCGTAACCCGCTCTAATAAACACTCTACATCTACCATTATACATGACCTAGCCAACACAAAACAGATTACATCTCGCTGCGCATACGCACCTGCGAACACTAACAGTAGTTCGTGCCGTTAGCTCCCGTGACTGGACAGTTACGGACAGAAGATCAGCTAGCAAAAAATCCTTACATGAACTGATTACTGGCTTGCAAACGAGGTTCTGTAGAAACATGTCTGGCTGGTCCAACAAAAAACGTAATCAAGTTGGATTAATTTGCTGGTCTGCAAGAACCAGATTGGAGATGTGCGATTGAAAATCTATATATATATATATGTGTATAACTAGCTGTGCCCGAAGGTTTCCCCTGTTGCTCACTTAGGGGTATGAAAAATAGATAGTAGTCCATTCTGAGACTTACTGAATATGCATAAAAAAATCATAAGAATCGGTCGAACCGTTTCGGAGAAGTATGGGAACGAAGGGAGAATTTTATATTTTAGACATAGCTGCACAGGTCATAAATTTTGTAGCGTGACGGTATATAGCCTATAGCTGCGCTCCGCGGTTTCGCCCGCATAGGTCGGGATAAATAGTAAACTAGTTCTTTTCATTCATTTCCTTTTTATATATTTAGACGTTCAGTTGGTTTGTGTCCGCTTCAAAACTCAGGAACTGCTGGTTCGAATTGCAAAATTCAGTGTTGGACAGCCCATTTGATAAGTGGCCAGTCGCCAGCCGCCCAGTAGTGGGCGAACTTTATAAATGTATGTGATGTGTCTAAATGCCTATGGGTCAATCGAACTTCTACCTTACTTTTTTTAATGTGTTTCTTTTTTTTCTTTTTATTTTATTTTTTTTGTAATTCCTGTATAGTGTCTTTTGCTGCATCAAATAAATGATTTATCTATCTATATAAGTAAGGTTATAAGTTATAACACTAATAATTTATAATTATTTTGCTGCATAAGCTGCCTTTTATAACTACGCCTGCGTGTATTTTTGATTAAATGCAAATATTCCGTTTGAAAACTAGTACTTTATTTAGTAGTTTTTTAATTTAAAAAAAACGTTTTTAATAAAAAAAACGTTTTTAATAAAAAAAAACACTGAGTTCTAACTATTTCAAAAATTAAAGGAGATTATTTAGACTTAGTACAAGCAACACTTTTACTAATTCAGTTCTAAACTAAATCATTTCAATTGAATTTAGCGAAGTTTAAAAGAACGTCACGTTAGGTAAGGTAGGTCACGTAGAGATGGTAAAAAGTTGTCACTTACTTCACGATCTGATTATAGCTGCGTGGCCTTACACAGCCAGGATCCCTGATCACATAGGATTAAGAGGTTTGGGGGATAACTGGGTTTTTTTTACTCAAAGACATCACCATCTGCTTAGCCTTTTCCTAACTATGTTGGGGTCGGCTTCCAGTCTAACCGGATGCAGCTGAATATCAGTATTTTACTTGGAGCGACTGCCTATCTGACCTTCACAACCCAGTTAATACTGGGTAATACGATACCCCTTGGTAAGACTGGTTGTCAGACTTTCGGAACACTGACTACCTGTAACGACTGTCAAAGATCTACAAATGACAGACGGGACCAACGGCTTAACGTGCTTTCCGAGGCACGGAGGAAACTCGGTATGTAACGGGTGGTCACCCATCCACAGACCAACCTAGGCAAGCGCGGCTTAACCAAAGGATCGACCCGAGCGGCTGCTTTTATTTAGCCACGAGCTCATCCGAGTCTATTACGAGTTTTTTTACTCAAAGACGTGAGGTGAAATAAGTTTTTTAGGATTCCGTATCTAAAGTGTAAAAAGGACTATAACTAAGACTCCGCTGTCCGTCTATCATCAGGCTGTACGTCATGAACCGTCACAGATAGACATTTAAAATTAAATTTTTACAGTTGATGTATTTAATTTGCCGCTTTAACAGCAAATACTTAAAAACATAATTAAATAAATATTTAAGGGTTTTTTTTTTTATTTTAAGAAAAAATACAAAATAAAATAAATATTTATGGGGTTTTTTTTAAGTCAATATCTTCAAATTGACTTCTACCATGTCACCTACCGATAAGTCTCGCTCAGTAGCTCCGATCTCGCAGATATGCGCACACGCAATGACGTGTGACGGTTTAATGAGACGCGCACTTGGTTTATTGCCAACCTAATAGATTATGTCTTACATTCATCGTATTGCTATGATAAATCTCATGATGTTTGTGAGTAATGGTATAGTTTTCTCCGTGGTCAATGGTGTGAAGTAATAAGGTCTAATGTTGAAAATCCTGGACTTAATTAATGCATAATGGGCTTAAAAAGACCCTCAAAGATGGGCTTAAAAAAGTCCTCCGAAGCCGAAAAGCACTTATGGAGACTAAGTCTTATTTTTATTAATATAAGATGTAAAAACAGCCAAAAACAGCTGAGAGGTACTTCATTGTATTTAATGTGTGATTATTATTTTTGTTGTTAATGTTTAGTTTTGAACTTATGACTTATGATTGTGTTTTTTTTTCTTTTATGCTATTATTATTACTTTTAATTATGTTTGTGATTTCAAATACAATGTAAATTGTTTGTGAATAAATTGAATTGAATTGAATTGTTTCCATCTTGTGATTTTACACTAAAAACAACAAGTCGATTCCTAACAATATTTTTAGAGTTACGTATATTGATGCATAGAACCAGTTAGTTAACCATAGTTAGCACAATCAACTATAAGGCTTATTTGTATAACCAAAAAGCACAACAAAAAATACATCGATTTTGGCTTCGAATGCTTGGTTGATAGATTCCTAAAGGGTCCGTTTATACCTTTTTTACAAGATATAAACAAAATAAATGCGTGAGCATTCTCTTTTCTTTTTTTAATAACTCCATCCCCATCGCTCAGACGGCTAAATCTCCCACCTGGAAGTCTCTTAAGAGACTCCAGACATCGGACAACACGTTTCAAGTAGAATGATATAGGTGGCGCTGTTATTGACATCCCTGATTGGGGTAGAACAACATCAATTCAGAAAAAAATGTACACTTACGACACATCAGGCGTAGTGTTGGTCAGCAACCGCACGCAGTCGAGGCACCCTCGTGCAGCTGCGTAGTGCAGCGCCAGGGCGCCGTTGTTGGCGCGCCCTCCCGCCCCTGGCATAGCGCGCCCACACCACCAGCCCTCGACCGCTAGACGACCGCTCCTGGAGACAACAGAGCTTAAATTAGACCCAATATGACTTTGATTGGGAATGGCTTCTTGTATGTCTCCTGCCAGGGTCTGTGGGACCCTGAGATTAAAGCCAGGGTAGGAAAACTACAGGGATGGGGTATGACCTTCAGCCATAGGTCATCGTTGGTGAAACACAGCAAAAGATAGGTGGGATCGGATCAAGATTTTTATCATTTAGAGGTGAATTTAAGCTTTGCGGCGTGGTCTCCTCGAGAAAGGGTGGGGGGAGGGGGAATCAATTACATCTTGTACTTTTTTTACTAGCTTTAGTACCGACTTCACTGCCACCGTGGAATGTCGGAAATTAAAGCACTGGAGTGTTCTAATTCAGTTTATGTTTTGTGTTATTAAATCGTAGTCGTTTTTCAATTTTTTTTAAAACCTACATATCTTAAAAGAGTAAACTTGTCTAATTTTCTAATAACAATCTCAAAAAGCCTTTATTATGTTCTCCTATTTTATATCCTGTTAAATTCTCTTATGAAATGACATAGTAAATAGCGTACTCAAATTAAATTGTCACGAATTACTAAAATCAGCATTCTATTTGACTATGAAAGTATCTTGAACAAAAGACATAAACGCGTTCAACATTTAATAGCGCCATCTAGTAGGCGATAGTTGAGTTATGCAATCGATCCGCTGTAGTGGGCACGAACGCCTCAACCAACTACAATTCACATCTAGTTTCCACTATTTAATAACAGATGGCGTTGTTAAAATCAAACCGATTAGAATACATTAATCTTTTTATTACAAGTATATATTTTTACAATAAATAACAATAAAGACACAGTAATCACAAAAGTCCAAATTTAGTACGATGATTTACAATAGGAATTTATGTTTTTCACAGAATTTGAACCAATCAAGTGAACATTAATCAAAGCGTGACAAGGGAGCGACATTGACATTACAAGAATCAATTAATTTTGAATATACCGAAGATATTTTTCTATTAAATTGCTAAATAGATCAAATAATAATATCAAATAACTAACTACCTATCCGACCTTTAAATTTCATCCAAATACATAAATCTCTTTGTACATTAACATCGTAATAAAGTTTTTGATTTATTTAAGACGATCTGCCGGAACGATTTCTCACAAACAAACTAGTAATCTTAAATACGTATACTGAAAAAATATTTTATAGCAGCTGACAGAGATAGTTGGGACCCTGGAGACGGACATAAGCTATTTAAAAATAAAAAAGATTGAGATATGAGGGAGAAAGAGGGAAAAAAAAGGAAAACTTAGCTTTGCTATTACAATAAGTAAAGCGCAAGGGCAAAACTACAGGTAGCAGGTACCTGTAAATCAGGTAACGGGAACTGTGTTACCCTGAATTTAACGCGAGCGAAGCCGCCGGCAAAAGCTAGTATTTTATATAGAGCCACTGCCTATCTGACCTCCACTACCCAGTTGGCACTAGGTAATTAACCCCTTGGCAAGACAGGTTGTCAGACTTTCGGGGCACTGACTACCTGTAACGACTGTCAAAGATCTACAAATGACAGCCGGGACCAACAGCTTCACGTGCTTTCCGAGGCACGACGGAAACTCGGTATGTAACTCGGAGTGGTCACCCATCCACAGAGCAACCTAGGCAAGCGCGGCTTAACCCAAAGATCGACCTGTTCGGCTGCTATTATTTAGCCACGAGCTCCTCCTGCTGATCATAATTGCATTCGTGAAATTCGTGAGAAACGATGGAAACAGTTTGGCTTCCACCTTCTCCGTTAAGAGTAGATTATTAAAGTCGGTATCGGTTACCCATCCACAGACCAACCGAGGCAAGCGCGGCTTTACCTAAAGATCGACTTGAGCGGCTGCTATTATTTAGCCACGAGCTCTTTACAAGTATTTGTACACAAATGGAGATTTAGAAATCCTAATATTGTACTTTTAATATCATAAATACGAATGTTTGTGAGGATGCATGGATGGACATTCATTCATACAATGAATGTATGGATATTTGTTACTCTTTCACGTTAAAACGGCTGAACGGATATTGATGAAATTTGGCACAGAGGTTCTAGTCTGGAAAAACACATAATATTCTTTTTTCCGATTATCACGTGGGCGAAGCCGCAGGCGCCAGCTAGTCTTACATCACATGTAAGTAAGCTCTTCTCTTACACATACATATTATATGTATTACCAACGGTGATGTAGTACGATTAAATGATGATTATGCTTTTATCGAATGCTGATATTGTGGTGATCATGATTTGATCGAATGGTGATATTATAGCGATAATGAATTAATTGAAGGGTGTGGCAAAAAATCCAATCAATTTACAATCATGCCATAACATTAATTTGATATCAAGTTGTTTTATAAATAAAGTTTTAAGTTACTATTTCAAGAACGACTTTGTTTAATCCATATGTTATACGTATAATAATATGTATTACATACACGTGAAAAAAATTAAAGTACTCAGTTAAATTTTTGTCTCATTTCTTTAAATTAGTTTATTTTGTCTCATTTCTTTAAATTAGTTTATTTTGTCCCACTGTCAGGCAAAGGGCTCCCCTTATTCTCGCAATTATAATATGAGAAACATTTATTTATTTATTACAACTATCCTTACAGGCCTGATATTCAGCTGCATCCGGTTAGACTGGAAGCCGACCCCAACATAGTTGGGAAACGGCTAGGCAGATGATGATGATCCTTACAGGCCTTAACCCTTTTATTTAACCTAATGCAACACAGTGAAGCTATCAATTAATAAAAATAAAATACTTTACATCAAATCTCTTAATTTCTAAGTACCTAATTATAAAAAAAAACTCTTTCCTTATGGTCTTACATAACTAATTATATGTACATACAACAGATAAACAAAGGCAGACATCGACTCCACTACTCAAAAGACAGAAACACCATCAAAGTTGTTCACGCTGTCATGATTTAAAATTATATAGATGACTTTAAAATGAAATAAAAAAAACTTACTTAGAGAAATGCTGATTCAAAACAGATCGAAACGAAATCTTTTTGAAGATGGTTAAAAATAAAACATAAAATAGTGCCTCATCATTGCGTGAAATGATCTCCAAGCATCTGTGACAGAAGGTAATTTTATTTGCGGTTAATGGTATCATGATTTGAGCAAAATTAAATTGCAATTTAATTCATCGTCATGTGCGAAATATATTTAACTAGCTTTTGCCCGCGGCTTCACTCGCGTTAAAGTCGGAGTGACACAGTTCCCCTTTCCTGGTTTGCAGCTAACTGTAGTTTTTGCCCTCGCGCCTTATTTATTGTAATAGCAAAGCTATGTTTTCCCTTTTCTTCCCTCTTTCTACCTCATTTCTCACTTTTATTAAAAAAAAAACAGCCTATGTACGTTTCTAGGGTTCCAAATATCTCTATACCAAAATTCATCAAAATCGGTTTAGCCATTAAGACGTGAAGACGTAACAAACAATCTCACTTTCGCTTTTATAATGTTAGTAAGGATTTCGGCAGCTATTTTTAAAATCGTTTGTAGTAGATTTGTGTTAAAAAACTTTCAAGAGACGTTTTACAATCATCCGCGTTTATTATTGATATTGTCTCTAAAATTAGTCAGAATATCTACTAATTAAAAACAATCATTAGATAATTTTCAAATTAATTTATAAAAAAATGCTATACTGTTTTCACAATAGAAAAAGTACCATTCCTCTTCAATCTGGAACGTTACCTCGATTTCTGACAATGAATCTCATAGCCTGGACTACCCTCAGACATGTTTAGTGATGGGATGTATTACTATGAAGCGCTAAACATATATTCTCATCTAATGTCACTCGCACCATGCTACAGCGAAAATAGTATAAGTGTAGTTAGGTTTATCATTCAGGGTTTTTTTCAGTCTCTACTTAAAACCCACCCATGTTTCTTCTTTTACCCTTTATGTTCCGGGGCCCCGGTATCTCTTTCGGTTAACCTGCAACCTCGGCAGAGAGTCTGTTTTAGTATCTATGCCTAGTTGATGACAACCCTCTCCTATTACGTGGTACTTACGTACTATCCTAACTGGCAAAAAGAGGATACCAAAAAAAAGGATGACGACACGGTTGGCGCAGTGGCTGAGCGATCGACTGCCGCGCTGCGTGTCGTGAGTTCGATCCCCGCACGGAACAAGTATTTGTATGACCTACAGATAGTAGTTCTGGCTGTTTGTGTATGTGAGTTTAAATGTTTGTAAACGCATCCACGATACAGGAGAATCATAGTGTGGGGCAACGTATGAAAAAATCGCGGACCAAGTGCACGCAGCGCAGTTATGTTATTTATTTCTATTGTGTTAAGAATATTAATTTCCAATCCAATCCACAACATACTAAAAACTACCAAAGTATGCATGTTTGTAAACAATATAAAACAAATAGAAATCACATTCTAATGACGAAGCCGAAATATTTACAAGTTGAACGTACTGAGTGTCAATGACATTGCAATGCACACTATTAATGGAGTATTAAATTCTTCATAATTCCTACTACCACGAAACTGTTAAGTAAGATTCGCTTTTGTTAGCAAGGTTTCATATGGATCTTGCTTTAACCACAACAGACATCTGCATAGCCTTTTCAAAACTATGTTGGGGTCGGCTTCCAGTCTAACCGGATACAGCTAAATAACAGTATTTTACCGGTTATAAGTAACTGGTAAAATGTTACAAGTTTACCAGTAACTGGTAAAATGTTACCAGTTTACCAGTAACTGGTAAAATGTTACCAGTTTACTAGTAACTACGGTAAAGTACGGTAAAATGGACTTATACAGGACCTTTGCCTACCAATGATAGCCGGGACCAACAACTCAACGTGCTTACCGCGACACAGAGGAGACTCGGTGGTCACCCATCCACTGAACAACCTAGTCAAAGAACGGCACTGGTTTTTGTTACTATTTAGCCATGAGCCTAGCTAGACCCTTATCAGATCATTCACATAAAAATATACATATGTTGCGAAGCTACTTACTATTATTATTTTTTCTTTCTGTGCTATTTATTTCGCCTTCTATTTAAGGCGCGGTAATAAGCTAATCTTTAGGTATTCGCGGAAGTGAGGCTAGCTGCATACTGGGCATGGTCTGACACAAGTACACGACAGTATTGCATCGAAAGAATATAAATAAGGTCGAAAATATTTCGGTGTTTGATTTTATTTGAATATCATGTCTGCCAAAATGTAGGTCATTTTGCAGTTTTAATTGAATATAAAACAAATACAGTTCCGTCTTTAGTCTATAACATTTCCTTTGTTATAGATATAAAAAATATGATGGTTGTCGCTACGACGAAAAAAATTTTTTCCTGGTCTTTTTAAACATTTTTTTTTTCGTAGTACTAGACCACTTTTGTAAACAGATTTTGTTTAAGTCTTTACTTTATGTATTGAACTATACACGGTATTTTTTTTGGCTAGTGGCATGTACAGATACGGCTAAATTTGCGACGAAAATCTAGACGTTTTACGAAGTGTTTGCTTTGTACAGCGCCTTAACTATCTGTGTCCTGTGTATAGTGTGAACTGTTGGACAATACACTTCTTCTTTCCGTAAGCTTTTGTGTTTGCTTATTTATCGCAACCCACTGAACGCTTCACATATATGTAAATGTTCTTCTGATACCCAAATTTAAAAAAAAAAAACTGTTACAGAATATAGTCATAGAACAATTTGGTCATAATTATGTCTTATTTTATACATACAACCATAACGATCAAAAATTATCAAACATGACACAAAAACCATTGCGTTTTTTGGTTCAACAATTTTGCACGGCCGCTGACCGCTTCATATTTTATGACAATGGTTGTCAATAACTACGTACACTGTATGCCAGTATTAGTCACCAGTAATAAATGTAGGGGACAGAACGACAATGGCTTAACGGTAGGCTGCCCACATATCCGGAGGTAGTCCACAATTTCTAAATTGTGACCTTTGATATGATTGACCTCATATAGGGAATTTATTCAATTCAGTAGGCTAAACAAAAAATAATTATATAGAAAACCAGGCAAGGGCAAGTCGGGCTTGACACCGAGGGTTCCTACGAACTTGCGACATAAACGGCCATATCTAGAGATATGATTTTTCCACAACTATAGGGACCACATTCTTAAAAATATGGTAATACTAGCTTTTGCCCGTGGCTTCGCTCGCGTTGAATTCGGGGTAATATACAGTTCCCCTTTCCTGATTTACAGGTACCTGCTACCTGTAATTTTTGCCCTTGCGCCTTATTTAATGTAATAGCAATGCTAAGTTTTCCCTTTTCTTCCCTCTTTCTCCCTCATTTCTCACTTTAAAAAAATAGCCTATGTCCGGCTCCAGCATCCCAACTATCTCTGTACCAAAATTCATCAAAATCCGTTTAGCCATTTAGGCGTGAAGACAAACAAACAAACAAACACACCCTTTCGCGTTTATAATATTAGTAAGGGTTTTCAACTCAATACCTCCAGACGTGCTCTGAGGTAATGCAAATAAAAAACCATAAAAATAGGGTAAAAAAATTCGTCCTCAACGGTGGTAATGTGTAATGTCCCCAAGATATTTGGCATTGTGTATTTGTTAACGGCAAAGTGCGGTCTGTAAATCTTGTCCTAACTGTAACTCATTTCAGATCAAGAAGGTACAATTATTAGCAAACAATTTATTAACGGTTGATTATTGCACTATGCGATATACGATTGACTATCTATTGAACTAAACACAATATGGTCGAATTGTAAAGAATGATACAAGCCATTTAGATTAAAAAAACACATATTTTTATACAAAAAGGAATGATAAAAATTTAAAATTACAAAATAAATACAATAACCCATTAAGTACTTATTTTCAATTGACGAGTTCTGCGACATTCAAAAAAGTAAAAATTTCGTTTATTTATTCGTACCTATACAACAAAAACCACAGACAATATAAGTCCAACACAGCTGTATTTGCTATTACTTAGCAACAGCAATCAAAGATCTACGCAGCCAACAATAACTTGACTCATCCCCGCTGTACACTTTCACTCTCAAATCTTACATCTAAAAACATGTAAAAAGTATTTACCTAAAATTACCGGCGCGTAACGCAATCTGTAGCGTATCGAGGTCCTCCTCATAATCATGGCACAGCTCCATGGTGGAATTCCTGGCTTCGTGGATGTCAAATAATACTGCACCATCCCCTAACTTATCAGTCATCACACTCCTGTATGATCTAGTTCCAAAACTAGATGTGACTGAAGCCCCTCTGATAAACCTTCGCGGAGGAACATTCACATTCTGGGACGCCTGCAGACCAGGCTTCTTCATCCTCCTCTTCATATACCTCCTCATTCGTAAAGACAACATCACACGAATCCGTATATGTCTCTTAATATTCCTATCGTATCGTAATTGCTCCTTCATTTTCTTATTTCGCTTTTTCCGATGTGGGATCTCGTCTATTCGTTCGAGTTGGGTGTGGTTCCGCTCAATTAGCCGATGAGAATCGAGGGTAGGGGAGCGGTTGAAGAAATCTGAATTATTGTTCCGCCACGCTTTGCTTAGTGACCAGTTCTCGCCGCACGTGGGGGTCTTCACTTGGATCGGTTTCTCGTAGATATCTTCTTCTAAAGCGAACATCCTTCGAGAGAGGAGGAAGTTGTCGATGTTCCGTCTGAGGGTGCTGCTTTGAGAACTGATCGTTGTGTTGACTAAGTTTGAAGTAAGAGTCTCGGAGCTTTTCTGGAACGTGTTACCATAGGTCAGTTTCGGGGGCTCAGGGACCTCCCTCGTTTTTCTCTTCGCGATGGATATGATTCTCCGTCGCATAGCGGACATGTTGGTGAGTTCGCTCTTCAGCAGTGGTCCTTTTCTTTTATCTGACGTCATCTCGGGTGACCACGTGCCGTTCTCCGAGCAACTGCAGAAGTCCTTAATGAGGCGCGCTATAGCATTACAGTCGCCGTCTTCTGACCGTTCCCTAGGCATTGTTCATTGCTCACTAGCGTTCTTGTTCGTTATTTAACTGTCACTACTAAAGTAAGAGCACAGAAAATCACTGTTACCTACGAGTCAAGGGTTAATTTGGTTACACGGTCGTATTCTGTAACACTTCCGCACTCTCATCTTATTGTTACGATTAGATTGCGTAATCGGTAAACTCGACCGTGTCTCGCGAAGCAGGTCGCATTCTTCGTGTGTGAGTGAGTGTGAATGAGTTGTGGCCAAATCGATTACCGATGAATCTCTACTTACGATTGATCGATAACTTAATCGATAGAAGTGGGCGTTCAGTGTTAATCTACCTACTCTTAACTATTTAGGTTAAACGCTAGAAACTTGTTAATGAAAGTGGAATTATTTAAACGAGTAATTTCTTAAATAGATAGAGTTATGACTTATCTAGTGTTGATTCTCAAGAAAGAAGACATATGAATTATTATATAATGAGTCGTATCTTTTTTATTACTAAACTGAGATTAGGTAATTATTTTTATGGCTTTATGACAGCTTACTTTTACTTTAAATAGCATTTTGGTTAGACATGCACCGGAGTTAACCACTAAATACTACCCAAGCAAAAGGGGCGCCCCTAGATGGTCTTATGGATGGAACCTTAGAACGGGTGGCTGGGACAGCCTAAAAGCGGAAAGAGTATAGAGTATTAGCTTTCACCCGCGACTTCGTCCGCGTGGAATAGTAACTTTGGGCTAACGCTAACTTTAACCCGCGTAATGATCGAAATCTTTCTCTCTTCTTTTCTTCCCTCTTTCTCCCCCTTATTCCAATTCTTTTTAGCCCATGTCCGTTTGCAGGGGTCCCAACTATCTCTGTACCAAAATTCATCAAAATCAGTTTGGCCATTTAGGCGTGAACACGTAACAAACATACAAACAAACTCACTTTCGCTTTATAATATTAGTAAAGATTTCTTTTCAAGTCATTTATTCTTTTGGGAAGATATAAATTCCCACCAGGGACTAGGGCACTACTTTCTTTTACCAATACAAAATCGTAGGTGTGCAATAATTACACCTTCGCTAAACACTCTAATTAAAATCACACAAAACCAACTAATTCAATTTATCATGAGCAACAAATTGATGTCTCAAAAAGTAACAAATTACTCGTTAATAAAGTATCCACTGCCTGTCACCACGGTAGACACGAATCGAGTTAAAATCGCTTCCTCAATGTTTTACCGATTATTTTTATCGATTAATTAGTAGGAACTTCACTAGTGTGGTGTTGTTATCTAGATTTAATTGCACGTAGTTTCTGCTATAGTAAGCTAATTCAGAATCTCTTGTTAATTTGGTTAAAAACGTCCAACTTATATTTGTTTTATAATAATATTATATTAAATCAGTTTCATGTAAACAATAAGTTACCCAAAGTTATTAAAGAACAACCATCCTTACTTTATCCTTACTAATATTATAAAAGCGAGAGTGAGTTTGTTTATTTGTTACGTGTTCACGCCTAAATGGCAAAACCGATTTTGATGAATTTTGGTACAAAGATAGTTGGGACCATAGAGACGGACACAGGCTTTTTGTATCTTTTTAACCCCCCACTTCCCTAAAATAGGGGGTGGAACTTTGTATGGAGCATTCCGTAATGTTCAAGGTAGGAAGCTAAAAATTGTATGCGGACTATTAGTCACTAACCCCTGTTCTGTCTGCCCCGAACCCCTTAAACGCGGGGATGAAATTTTATATGGGACTTTTCGCAGTTTCGAAAGTAGGAAGCTAAAAATCGGTACACACACTCTTTGATACCAACGAAAAATACCTGCAAATCAGGAAAGGGGAACTGTGCTACCCCGAATTTAACGCGAGCGAAGCCGCGGGCAAAAGCTAGTTATGAGTATTAAAAAAAAACGACTTATTGTTACAAAAATGTAACTACTCTATAACCGATTATTTGAACGATGCCTTATGATGCTACTATTTTATTTTATTTTTTTGCACTGGTAAACTGAAATGTTTTAAGTAGGCCTATCGTAAATTTTTAAAAATAAAAATACTTTTTTTTCTAAAATGTTTTTTATGCTGAAAGGTAGAATGTACACACGACGGCACATCAACCTACACAAACCATTTTAACCTGATCTCTCAAACTACGGTGTGCGATCCGTAGTAAAGAGATCAGGTTATAATAGTTTAGAATAGGTTGACCTGCCGTCGTGTGTACAAGGACTCTTGAAATTTTGTTAATACCTGTTTGTAATACCTACATTCTATACAAATAAAACATCCCTTTCTTAATGTAACGTCAAAAATGTATGCTTAGAGCAAATTATAATTAAACAGCGTTTATTATTCAAAATCATTACAATGGGGAATGGAAACTGCGAAACTAATGTTGCTAGCATAGTTGGTTCTAAAACGTCATTGGTTGAAAATATTTTATGTTTTTTAATATTTCAAAATAGCTTGTCCTTATCAGATTGAGACTTCGCTCCATGGCTCTATCTGCAAACAGTTTAACGGCATTCCTCATTAGTTGGCAATAATGGGAGAAATTTTGACGTTTGATGGTATTTTGACAGTACGACAGTCAATTTATCTATGGTTTTAATGTAGTGGCCAGGTTTATGTGAGTTTACAGTTAAATGTTGTAAGTTTACATTTATATTGCCTTTTTAATTTTTGCTGTAATAAGCACCTTGTTATTTTATAGCTTTTGTTACTGCCTAGCTTATACCCGTTAATTTCCAGCGTGGTAGTTGGAATTTATTCACTGGGAAATAAAATTCAATTTCATTCATTAATAATACTTCAATGAAAACAAGTTTTAGGAAAAGGCACGCTAACATTCCATTTAAAATGATATTTTATAATTTCGACTCTATTTTCATGAATGCAGCCTTTATTATTAAATTACTTACTAAAATAAATATTTTAGTTGTTAACGACTGACTTCCTCACAAACTATCGTGTTGGAAACATATTGATACGCTCGCTACAATTTATGATTACGCTTTATAATATGTGTAGCGCTGCGTTTCGCTCTACAGCTCAAAGCGCTTTCTTTGTCATGTTGCATGCAAATGTAGTAATATACTTATTATGACTTCTTTGCAATATGGCGGCGAAGCTGTGAAGAAATAATATAAAATATTCTATTTTCATTCATCACCAGCGGCCCTGGTAATTACTGACTGATCGTTTTTCATAGTTATTACAACTTGTTAAAATAAGTTAATAATCCATCAGCCTAGCCTTTTCCCAACTTTGTTGGGGTCAGCTTCCAGTCTTACCGGATGCAGCTGAATACCAGTATTTTACATGGAGCGACTGCCTATCTGACCTCCATAACCCAGTTAGTACTGGGTAATACGATACCCCTTGGCAAGACTGGTTGTCATACATTCGGGACACTGACTCCCTGTAACGACTGTCAAAGATCTACAAATGACAGCCGGGACCAACTGCTTAACGTGCTTTCCGAGGCACGGAGGAAACTCGGTATGTGACGGATGGTCACCCATCCACAGACCAACCTAGGCAAGTGCAGCTTAACCTAAAGATCGACCTGAGCGGCTGCTATTATGTAGCCACGAGCTCCTCCAAAATAAGTTAATAATATGGTCACGAAGTGCGCCTGTGACCACATTAAGAATGATAACGTGATTCATAATATTTTGCTAAATGCGAACATTTTTGGCCACTGTAACTGTAACCATAGCTGTAACTAGCGCAAAGAATGAATTCGTTTTTGTTCTTGTTTAATTTATCTTGGTACACTAATACGACGACGACACGGTTGGCGCAGTGGCAGACCGATCGACTGCTGCGCTGCGTGTCGCGGGTTAGATTCCCGCATGGAACAGAATGGCCTGCAGATAATTGTTCCGGGTCTGGCTGTTTGTGTATGTGAGTTTAAGTGTTTTTAACGCACTTACTTTACAGGAGACATTCCTAGTGTGAGGAAAAGTATTAAAAAAAAAACTTTAAAATAAATTAGGAAGAATTTTAAAACTGAACCTTATAAAATCCGGTCGTTAAAATGCGCATTAATAGCCTTGAAATACCAATCGCGAAATATATGTCAAATGCATGAAATTGAATTTTTGATTGAATATGTAAACTCATCAATAAATGAATGAATATAGATCAAAATTATTAGTTAAATGGCAATATTATGGTACATTTACATATTTATTAATTAATTGAATAATCCAAATTTTCTTATTTTTATTTTTTCTTAACTTAACATCTGTAACTTGTACCTACTTTCTGTGCAAATAAAGAACTATTCTATTCTATTCTATGGGTTTCATATCCGTAGTGCGCCAACGGGGCCTGATTGCTTAAATATTAGCTAAGGCTACGCTGTGTGTCCGTCTCTTTGTCATAGGTTGGTATCTTTTAAACCGTAATGGTAAACAAAGACACCAAAAGAAATTGGTTTTCCACCATTTACAAAAAAAAATGTTTCTTTGGGGTAAATATTGTACGAAACCTCTTAAGTGTGAATCCAACTCGAAGTTAGCCACTTTTAACAAAATTTTTGTGAGCTCAATTCAGTAGTTTTATTACCTAAAATGAGTTTAAAAAGTTTCGAATTTCTCCAAAATGCCTTCATAATGCTTGCAGAATATCATTGTACCTACTCATTATGCAAACCGCGTCCAACAAATTAAGTAATTATCGTAGAAACGAAAGGTAATAATAATTACTATGCACATCGCACTCATGATGCTACGTTTTGATTGAGTTCCCAACTTTTTCCATACATTTTCTAGCCATGTACCTACCTACATGTTTTCCCACCTATCAAACTATTGTTGCATAAATTCCTGTAAGAAAGCTTGTTTTCATAAATAAAAACAATAGAAACAGTTTGAGAAACAGGCCACAACTCAGGTTTACAGTTTTAAATATGATAATAATGTTTTTTTTTATTGATTAGTGTTACAGAATACGCCAATACAAACATCGTTTAAAAATCCAATAATTACGTGTGAACATCCAAGAAACGATTAAAATAAATTAATCGTTTTGAATAAATTCAGACAAAGTCATAACAAAACACAAGAATTCAGCAAAAATTCATCTCGCGAACACCGAAGAATTTTTGAACGCTTACGCAATATATAGTTTCACATTCACTTCAACACGATACGATTAATAAAAATGTTGATTCACTTTCATACTTAGAACACGTTCCTATAAATCATGATGTGTATAGTCTATGGTATCGAAAAGCGCGCGAAAATTTGACGTTTTACTTTTTTTCACGAGTGACGCGTCGCGTTCAGATACGCGCAATTGTGTTTTGATCACATACACTCAGTGCACGTAATTATGTACAGTTGACCATGTCGAATTGCGCGTGTGGAGCGACTGCCGCCGCGGGCACCGGCCTCGCTCTTTCTCCCATTCCTACATAAGTGATATGATGATCCACTATGCCGATGGAAATTAACGTGCGCCCGTGTTTTACATTGTCACTGATTTTGACAGCTGTTAGAGCATCGCACCATGACACGTATTCGAACCGGTTTCCTGCTTAAACAAATGAGGTTTTACTCGCTAAAATAAGTGAAAATTACTAGAAACTTGTAATGTCACGTAATTATGGTAATTTCTCTGATTTACACGCTACATTGGAGTTGAACTTGCGATTTGTTAGCGCATTATTTATGTTGAGTTATTGAGGATAACATGAATGAACTGTATCGATAAGTAGGAACGTGTTTTTAGGGTTCCGTAGTCAACTAGGAACCCTTATAGTTTCGCCATGTCTGTCTGTCCGTCCGTCCGTCCGTCCGTCCTCGCTTAATCTCTGTGACCGTAAGCACTAGAAAGCTGAAATTTGGTACCAATATGTATATCAATCACGCCGACAAAGTGGTAAAATAAAAATTGGAAAAAAATGTTTTATTAGGGTAGCCACTCTATATGTAAAGTGGGAAGTGATTTTTTTTTTAATTTCAACCCTAACGTGTGATATATTGTTGGAAAGGTATTTAAAAATGAATAGGGGTTTACTAAAATCATTTTTTGATAATGTCAATAATTTCGGAAATAATCGCTCCAAAAGTAAAAAACAATGTGTCCCCCCCCCCCTCTAACTTTTGAACCACAAGTTTAGAAAATATGAAAAAAATCTGAAAAGTAGAACTTTATAAGGACTTTCTATGAAAATCATTTTGAACTTGATTGAGACAACAGTTTTTGTACAAAAAAGACAAAAAGTTGTACAAAATAATTTTTGTAGTATAATCGTTATAGCAAGCATTTTTTTTAACTTCGTTTACATATTTTATTATCCTGAACGTATCTTTTTTCAAACAAAAAAATAAACTACGGAACCCTACACTGAGCGTGGCCCGACACGCTCTTGGCCGGTTTTCTTATTTAAAGGAAAGATTTGTTATTTCAAAATCTTTTCGGTTTTAAGTGATTTTTGTAATAGATGTTATTAAAACGAATACATCGTTAATATACTGTTTTGAAATCATAATTAATAACGATATTTTCAGCGTCTTCATTTTCACTTTCCCTTGAGTTTTCCGTCATCACAATTACAAAATTTTACATTCTACGCATACCTAAAAATATCCCACGATAATTTAATTAAAAAAATAGTTCAATTAGTTACGACTGTGACCATAAAATATACCATCACAAGAATAATTAATCCGGAAGCCATTCACTGGTCTTTACATCAATTTGTAATTATTTTACACATAACACTAACAGGCCTTCACAATGGCTATTTAAATCATAGACAAAAATTATAGCTGTCAAAATCTTGGGGCGCTAGTTTCGCAATGATGGCGTAAGATTTTGAACACGTAATTATTACCTATATTATGCAGCGTTTTTGGAGCGGAAATACAGGTGTAAGGAAAATTCCAAAATGTTGTTGGATTTGACTAAGACGATTTGACCAAGAGCCATGAGGCTCTAGACCCCGAAGGTAGACACACACCATGATTCGCTAATAGTGTTTTGATATACAAATACCTACACATGTGATATTGAACTGATCTTTTCGCTGTTCAATTTGACTATATAACCGCCGATGAGTTCGTAAACGTTGTTTAGCAGGGGCAACCAGCCAATCAGTTATGTCATGTTTAGCAGTTGATAGCCCATAATCATCTATAAGCAACAAAGAACTCTTAGAACTCCTTAAGAATATTGTTATCTATTCAATCATCATCATCATCATCTGCCAAGTCTTTCCTTACATAGAGCAACTGTCTATGTGACCTCCACAGCCTAGTTCATCATCACGCAGGCGAAGCCGCTAGCGCCAGCTAGTAATATAATAAACTAGCTTTTGCCCGCGGCTTCGCTCGCGTTAAATTCGGGGTAACCACCTGTAGTTTTACCCTTGCGCCTTATTTATTGTAATAGCAATGCTAAGTTTTCCCTTTTCTTCCCTCTTTCTCCTTTATATCTCAATCTTTTTTTTTAAATAGCCTATGTCCGTCTCCAGGGTCCCAACTATCTCTGTACCAAAATTCATCAAAATCGGTTTAGCCATGTAGGCGTGAAGACGTAACAAACAAACTCACTTTCGCTTTTATAATATTAGTAAGGATAGTTGTCCAGTACACTTAGTTCTACACCAAAATATTACTCCCAATTAAATTATAAAGACGTTTATCATTTCTACTAAATCAATTTATGTGTCAAAAACTACACCTAGCTAGTGGCAGGCACCAATTTGGTTTGGTTTGTTCGTGTTCACGTGCAAATATTCAACGTCTTTTTACACGGAGCATAGACTAATTTATTTAGAAAAAGTGTTTTTCACTTCAAGTGACGTAGACGTCAGAGAGTTAATGTTACGCAATTAGATTTTGTTTATGAATGCGAGTTAAGTAATTGCTTGGAGAATTTTTAAGTTAAATGTTCACTGTTTTGCGTTTTATTTAATTAAGAGTTGTGTTAAAAATCTGAGAAATGAATGTTAAAATAGCTGACTTAATTTATGATTTAAATATGTACGTAAATAACAAAGAGACTTTTTTTGCGGAAATAGCTATATTTTATTTAAAAATTAACTCGTGTAAAATGATTTTAACAATGAAAACGAATTATAACTAAATAGAAAATAGCAATAAAATTAAAATCATCAATGACAACTAAAGGGAAGTTAATAATTAAAACTAATTAGCGATTGTTTCCCCTGTATCGTTTACAAACATTTTAACTCACATATACAAACAGCCAGACTTGAAATAACTACCTGTAGGTCATACAAATATTTGTTCCGTGCGGGGAATGAGCCCGCGACACGCAGCGCAGCAGTCAATCGCTCAGCCACTGCACCAACCATGCCATCGAAGACATGTGCGATGACGTGCAACAAGAGACGTGCTTAAAAGCAACCAATCACAAAGCTAAGTTATCTCAAGTTGTGATAAAGAAGCTTTACTATTGGTTAGTTTCAACCACATATCTCGCTACGCATCCTGGCTCAACTAAAGTGGATACTACCTACTGTAATGTACAGATTACAGTAGCACCCTAGTCTCATGATCTATATTATACAAAACACATCCTCAAATGTGACCCAATTTTTTTGGTACCTAGTGTACATATATTGCCAATTTTGCTATCGACAGATTAAGAAGAACGCGGCAAACTAATGTAGATTGTACTTTTTTTTTCGTACGGGAAATCATCAAATTACTTCTCCCGCTCTGGGCGGAGTTGAAGAGAGTGTCAGACTTGTGCTGGGTAAAACCCATCCATATTCCTTCTTTTGCCATTTGTGTTCCGGGGTCGCGGTATCTCTTTCAAACAACCCGCAGCCCCGGATGTCAATATGCTAAAGAAATTAAGTTCTTGATACAAATACTTACAAGTATGTAGAAATAGAAAACCAGAAGCGCATGCGCAAGTACATTACGTGTACATCACAAGTTTCCTCACAGCTCTTAATCTGTTACACTTCCTCGAACGATGTTTATCACACCGTGCCAAAGTAATTGACATGATATCCTATTTATGTATGGTAATTTTTAAATAGGTCTTATTAAAGAAAATTTAAATATGAAGAATAATATATATAGGCTTTCGAATAAGGAAATATGGAAAAAATAAAACGTGTGATGTGATTCAAAATGTCAGATCCTACTAATATTATAAATGCGAATGTTTGTGAGGATGGATGGATGTATGGATGTTTGTTACTCTTTCACGTCAAAATGACTGAACGGATCTTGATGAAATTTAACAGAGAGGTAGATTATGGTCTGGAACAACACATAGGATACTTTTTATTTGATATGACGTGGGTGAAGACGAGGGCGCCAGCTATTTGAAAATAAAGTCACATATCTGCAAATTAAATCGGATCTTCATATTCATATTCATCTGGTATCATTTCAATGGCTAATGCAAGGTAGTATTACTTCGCCGTGCGACTCTCAGCCACCGTAGACGCAAGCTAGTGGATGGTGAGCAATGGGTAGCTCATCGTCCGTCCGTCTATTTACGACAGGTTATGTCGACAGCGCTTTCGTGTTTCACGTGTACCTCAAAACGATGGCAGCAAAACTGAGGAGCCCGCCGGGCCTTTGGTTTGAAAGTGATACCGCGGAACACAAAGGGCAAAAGATGGAACATGGATGGATTTTAGTCAGTACAAGTCCTACACCGTCATTTGATGACTTTCCATCCAAAAATAAAAACAAAGCTAGTATTACCTGGTAATTTTTTGGTACTCGGATGTTTTATGTTATCACTAGCTTCCGCCCGCGACTTCATCCGCGTGGCATTGTTACTTTGGGCTAACACTAAATTTAAAACTTGTGATGACCGAAAAAAAAATTCTTTCTCTCCCCTTTTCTTCCCCCTTTCTACCCCTTTTCTTAGTTTAAAAAAATAGCCTACGTCCGTCTCCAGGGTCCCAACTATCTCTGTACCAAAATTCGTCAAAATAGGTTGGAGGCTGTTTAGACGCGAAGACGTAACAAACAAACTCACTATCGTCATTAGTTGAAAACCCATCCAAAAATAAAAACAAAGGTATTACCTGTTTAATTTTGTTGATGCTTATATGTTTTATGTGCAGTTATCATAATCTGTTAAGACAACCAAAACGATCCATTATTTCTTAAAATGTACCGACAGCCAAAATATTTTTTTTCGTAATGACTTCTTTAGTAAGTTGAGATCGACAAGTAAACAAGTTTTTTCGGTAGACGCAACCACAAGAGCATCTTGCTCTTTACAAGACACAATACCTAAATGAAAAGCGAACGTGCTTCTCATAATAATTGGTTCATCACACGATATGATAATAAATGCTAAAACATCCTAACATCATCTTAAACCAATATTCATTCATTCAAATTCATTTAAAACCTGTCTTCAATGATTAATTAATCAATATTCACAAATTGACCACGGCAACAGCTGAAACGTGAAACGAATCTGATTATGCTCTGTTCAAAAAGTATTTTAGGAGGATACGCACAACGAGTGACGACACGGTTGGCGCTTCTCAGATCCAGCCTGTCCCTTTGCTGTCCTCCCTCAGCGACGCCCTAAGCCGAGGCTCGTACCCCACAGGGGTGCCCTTAGCGTGTAGTCGCTTAGTTTGTAAGTTTTTTGCCCTGGCTGGAGGTCTTAATTTTTAAGGCATCCACAGGAATCGCCCGGTTACGCAGACGTCAACCTCCTAGGTCGAACTGCGAGATGCCATTTCGGAAAAAAAAGCTACGGTTGGCGCAGTGACTGAGCGATCGACTGCTGTTCTGCGTGTCGCGGGTTCGATCCCCGCACGGAACAAATATTTGTATATTTTTATAATTTAATTAATATAATATTGCCTACAGATAGTTGTTTCACAACCCAGTTTTTACTGGGTAATACGATACCCCGATAAGACTGGTTGTCAGACTTTCGGTACCTAGTACTTTTATCTGTTATTATTCTAATTTAAATCACAAAGAAGACCTTTTAGTTGTTGTCTTTTTGAAGGATTGCAAACACAGAAATTGACAAAAACTTCTTTACATTGCACCAAGTAGCTGTCAAAATTGAAATTTATGCGCCAAAATCTGTTACCAAAAGAGACAAGCAAAAACAGACACACTTTAGCTATGCTAATGGCCCGACTCCGTCTGACGATAAGTCACGCTTTGGCGACTGTTCCAAGAAACGACGTTAAATTAACATCGATGCGCAGACGCATACAAAAAGCGCATTGATTACTTTTAGGGTTCCGTGACCAAGGGAACACTTTTAAAAAATTACATAAATTAATCATGTGAGAAGACCATCCATAAGTTTAAGGTCAATAAGTGAGTTTTTAGACTGCTGGTAAAATTGTGAGGGCAAATGTGAATGACCCTAAGAGTTACGGACGAACAAAAAAAACCAGTCAAATGTGAGTCGGACTCGTACTGAGGACTCCTTACAAACTCGCGACATAAACAGCCATATCTTTTGACCGCGTAAACTTCTTCATATATTATATTTTATTTTTTCATATCTTTTGGCACGGTTGGCGCAGTGGCTGAGCGATCGACTGCTGCGCTGCGTGTCGCGGATTCGATTCCCGCATGGAACAAATATTTGTATGACCTACAGATAGTTGTTTCGGGTCTGGCTGTTTGTGTATGTGAGTTTAAATGTTTGTAAGCGCACCCACGATACAGGAGAAATTCCTAGTGTGGGGCAACGTTTTTTCTTAGAGGGTAAGTTTCACAGCTCTGAGGGACCACAGATTTGAGTATATTGTTTTAATTTCAACTTGATACCTCCACGCGTTTCAAAGATAAAGAGCCGTAACAGACAGACAGACGGCCAACACAGTGATCCTTTATGGGTTCAGTTTTTTTTCTTTTAGAGGTATGAAACCCAAAAATCGACCGGATGGACTGAGTAAAGGATAAGACAAGACTGGATGACTGCTGAGATGACAAGAAGTTTGGAAGAAGAAGATATGCTACGCCGACCCCAAATAAATTAGAACAAGGACATCATCGTCTGCCTAGCCTTTTCCCAACTATGTTGGGGTCGGCTTCCAGACTAACCGGATGCAGCTGAATATCAGTATTTTACATGGAGCGACTACCTATCTGACCTCCACAACCCAGTTAGTACTAGGTAATGCGATACCCCTTGGTAAGACTGGTTGTCAGACTTTCGGAACACTGACTACCTGTAACGACTGTCAAAGATCTACAAATGACAGCCGGGACCAACGGCTTAAAGTGCTTTCCGAGGCACGGAGGAAACTCGGTATGTAACGGGTGGTCACCCATCCACAGACCAACCTAGGCAAGCGCGACATAACCTAAAGATCGACCCGAGCGGCTGCTATTATTTAGCCACGAGCTCATCCGGACAAAAGAGTGATAAAAAATATGATTTAAGAAAGAAAGAAAGAAAAAAATTTTTAGCCGCAAATTACGACGAGCACACAAAATAACAAAAAATATATAAACAAACATTAAACATGCAAAGCATCACAAACATTTACAAATACATATATGGGCCAAAATAAAAATAGCTTGCACGTCGTGACTGCGGCAGGTAGGTCACCACTCAGCATGATGCTGTGCCATGGAAAACCATAGCACAACGCTGGTTTTCAGTGGTCAACCCGTGAGTAAAACGTACGGAAGTCAAAACAGCGTACATAAATATCATATTATATTATACTAGCTTTTGCCCGAGGCTTCGCTCGCGTTAAATTCGGGGTAACACAGTTCCCCTTGCGCCTTATTGATTTGTAATAGCAACGCTAAGTTTTCCCTTTTCTTCCCTCTTTCCGCCTGCCTATGTCCGTCTCCTGGTTCCCAACTATCTCTGTACCAAAATTCAACAAAATCGGCTTAGCCATTAAAGCGTGAAGAGGTAACAAACAAACAAACTCACTTTCGCTTTTATAATAATTAGTAAGGATTATAAGTAAATAAACTAAGGGCAGGGCTGGTCAAGTAACGTCTTTTCAAAACTATTAAAAAAGTATTGTTAAATATATACGCTGGTACGGAACCTTAATGTGTAACTCCGACTCGCATTTGGCAGTTTTCTTTATTTGTTAGCACGGCTGCTAACTTGCTAGTTTCAGATTGTTGATAAGTTCATAATAATTTGTTTTGCTTTTTATTTGTCTCACTGAAGTATCATAAAGAATTTTTGCTCTTTCTGAATTAATTGCACTACTTATATGAAATAATCGTTAATTATTGTTAATACCGTTTGTGTTTATTATTTATATCGGACATAGCTATCGCTGTTTGATGGATATTGTTATTTTTTTATTAATCAAATTGATAATAAAAACAGATTGTTTTATAATAATTTATAATAAGTAGATCATAATAATACGTACAGTTTATAAAAGAGCTAAGTAACTAACAAGCTTGTCAAATACAGTCGAAGTTTTTTCAAAAAAAGTAATGAAATTTTCTTAAAAATACATAACATTCAGATAAAAAACCTATTTTTTTTTTAATTAAGATTCAAATACAATAACTAAAAGGCAAAGCTTCAAAGTTGAATATTTTTTGGAAATTCGTTGCCTAACGCGTAATTTCCATATTGCAAACCTAGATCTAAGACGAAAAAAAGCATTACTATGTATGGAGAGTAAGGAACTTTAAATTTACTTGAATCATAAATAGTTTGTAAAATGTGTCTGTATATAATTTGTGTGTTATGTTAGATAGTTGAGTATGATCATCGAGCATTCAAATACAAGGATAATTTAAAAGTCACGATTTTAGAGTTGTATCACTTTAGATCTAGGTGTGCAACATGAGTGACGTGTCGGAGTTGCGGGTTATTCGAAAGATACCGAGGCAACGGATCATAAAGGATATAAGTAGGAACATGGGTGAGTTTTGGTCAGTAAAAGTCTGACAACCCCCACCCCTGCTCCATTCAAAGCGGGGGAGGTTATTTGATGATTACCGATCAGCAAGAAAAAGGTTTGCGACATTTTAATAAGGTTATATCCCGCATCTAAATTATCACTACCTTGTCCACATTGTAAGTTAAGTAAGCAAGTTAGAGGTGCCCTCGGTTCAATAATAGGATACAATGCGAAGACGGAATTATTTACGAAACTGGCCATCATTCAAGCCTGCATTTTACCGCTGATGGACTACGGAGTGGTGCAACTACTCTCAAGGTATAGCGCAACGAACCTTAGCAAAATCGAACGCCAATACAGATTGGCACTGAAAAACGCCGCACAACTACCAAGACGAACACCGACGGAAGTTATTTGGGAGATGGCTGACATAGAAGCCTGGCACCTACGCGCCGAGGACCTTAATACTAAAATGTTGGAAAACGTTGCAAAACTGGAAATAGAAGATCTAGAATCTCCTGGAGATGCCTACCAAGCGTACGGCGAATTCAACCCCCTCAAAGTTAATCACAGAATAGGTGACATACTGTATGACCCTAATAAAAAAGGATACAAACGGTGGCCTACTGACAAATCAAAGGCTCCTCGTCCCCTTAAAATAAAATAATAATAATCCTCAATTACATAAATAAAACACGTAATCTGTCTGTATTATATATCTCCACATATTGCGAATCAATAAATCACAGCGAACATAGATCCCTATAGGACATAAGATAGCTGACTCACCTCTGCACGGCTCACCGGCCACAGAGACTTTTTGTACACAAAAGTAGGCAAATAAATGTTATTCTGATTCTGATTCCACATTGTAACACTAATCTACTCATTTATTTTGTACCGGAAGTCATTATTATATACTTTTTTATTTCTGACAGCTCCATCTGTTATGTACTCCCAAAAAGCGTGGAAATAAACGAATTACATATAACAATATAATAATGAAGTCATAATTCTTTCCTGCACTTTGCTACAAGATATCTTATGTTACATATGTCAGACACATATGTTCTCAGAAGAGCGCGATTAACACACAATTGAAGGCAGACAATGAATTAGAAACGATAGCAACCCAGTTTTTAGCATTACTACCTACTTTCATGTAAGTGTGTTGTTACACGAGTCAGCTGAATTGACAGCTGTCAATATTGACAAACAATGGAGTGACAACTTGTCAAATTGCACGTTTTGTTTCGAACGTACGTTTTTTTGGCACTTTAATTAGATTTGCGAAGAACAGAACAAAATCGCAGATAATTATCAGCTATCGACGGCGAGTTTGTATTCCTCGTGCGCCTCAAAGAGATGTCAACAAGGCAGAGTGGCTTGCCAGGGCAACTTCCTGCCGGGGTTGTGGGTTGTTCGAAAGAGATACCGCGGCCCCGGACCACAAATAACAAAAGAAAGAACCGCCAAAGCGGGAACCGAAAAAAAAAAGGATAGATGCATGGAAATTGGTAACTCTTAAACGCAATAACTACTGTAGAGATTTGAATAAAGTTAACCACACAGATAGTTTATAACCTGGATTAACACATATTATACTTTTAATCCCGATTGAACGAACCCCTGGAATAATAACCTAACTTCACGCAGGCAACGCCGCGGGCTTGAGCTAATAATAAATACTTTTTCAGTAGGGTGCTGTTCGTTTATATCGAAAAAAACAAGATGGCGCCGCCGACGACGTTAGTTTCGCCTATAACCATGTGTCAAAAGAAATAATATATAACACGCTCTAGCCCATTAAACTGACTCGTGGACCCAACTCTATAAGACAATGCGGAAAAATTACAAAATGAATGATATCAATGAGGCATGTTATGATAATAGATGGAATTAGCGTTCTTGTCTATGCAATGAAATGTCTTATAAAAACAAAGAATAGAATAGTTCTTTATTTGCACAGAAAGTAGGTACAAGTTACATATGTTAACGTCTATCATATATCCTGTCGGAGTGTGTTCGGGTTGGAATCCAAAGATGTCAAGCTTTTGGCAATAGTTTTAATGTAGGTTTCTATAATAGTTTTCTAGTCTCACCACTATCGAATGAGGCAAGAACAGTTTTTCTTATTACTATTATGGGTATAAAAGGTTGCGGGTAGATTAATTCTTAGATATAAATCATTTGTATACAATCAGCGATGTGACAATTTTTTCTATAGATAAAACCACATTGTAACTAAATAACTTTGCCCCCTACTCTAGGAATTTCTCCTGTATCATGGGTGCGTTTACAAACATTAAAACTCACATACACAAACACACAGACCCGGAACAACTATCTCTAGGCCATACAAATATTTGTTCCGTGTGGGGATCGAACCCGTATCGTCAAAATATTAATAAAGACTTATTTAATATACTATCAACACTGTCATTTAAATCAATAACTTTACCATGTCAAGAAGAAATATAGTAAATAATTTTAAATAGGCAATACAATACATAATGTAAAGTTTAAAAATCCTAATATTATAAAAGCGAAAGTGAGTTTGTTTGTTTGTTTGTTACGTCTTCACGCCTAAATAGCCAAACCGTTTTTGATGAATTTTGATACTGAGATAGTTAGGACTCTGGAGGCTAAAAAAAGTGAGAAAAAGGGAGAGAAAGATACAATTTTTTTTACGCAGGTTTAAGTTAGCGGTAGCCCAAAGTAACTATGCCACACGGACAAAGTCGCGGGCGGAAGCTAGTGAGATTATAATCAAGTTGGAGGTACATGTCAGGAATCGAGATGAGTGATGTGATGATGGGTTTTAAATAACCAAAGCACTGAGACTTGTACTACGACAGTACATTCGCACAGATAGAGGCCCATTTGCTGCTCGGCTGCTTTGCTAAATTGGGCCTATTTGGCGCAGCCCTGAGACACAATAGTAGCTTTGCTTTTTACTGCTTTTTATTTTTTGTAGTGTTAAGATTTAAGATTTTATTTTTGCAGTGTTAAGATTTAAGGTTTTTTAATGTTGTGTGTACTTGTTGCAAGTTTTTTAAATTACAAATCTGATTGTTTCATTGTCGTGTAGCCTCCACGTCATTTCGATTCTGCTTCGATCTTCGATCCAGGTTCGATTCTGGTCAAGTGAATCACAATTTGACTTAATGATGCTAAATAAAACATACTTCGATACTAACGTGTATGACCAGTTGTATGAACATGGAAGAAGTATGTAAGGATCGTAGCATGTGGTGTTATGTGCCTACCCACGGGTAGGCAGACACGATACAAATAGATACAAATAAACGATTCTACCACCCGTGGCTGGAAGAATCGTGTTTTTATGCATGTTAAGGCGCGGCAATAAGCAAATTTTTAGGTATTCACGAAAGTGACGCTAGCTGCATATTAGGCATGGTCTGACACAAGTACACGACAGTATTGCATCGAAAGAATAGAAATAAGGTCGAAAATATTTCGGTGTTTGATTTTATTTGAATATCATGTCCGCCAAAATGTAGGTCATTTTGCAGTTTTTATTGAATATAAAAAAATACAGCTCAATGTTTGAAAAATTTTAGATATCTCTTTAGTATATACAATTTTCTTTGTTATAGATGTAAAAAATATGAAAGTTGTCGCTGAAAAAATTGAGAATTTCGAGACGAAAAAATTTTTATCTTGGTCTTTTTAAACATTTTTTTTTTCGTAGTACTAGACCACTTTTGTAAACTTATTTTGTTTAACTCTTTACTTTATGTATTAAACTATACACGGTATTTTCTGGCTAGTGGCATGTACAGATACGGCTAACTTTGTGACGAAAAACTAGACGTTTAACGAAGTGTTTGCTTTGTACAGCGCCTTAATATTTACTGTTTACAGCAGGGTTACCATGACATCTTATAGCAGTTCTTATTCCTGTGTGAGAAAGAGATGGTGCTAGACACCCTGTATAGCTCTGTCTCTTTCCCTCAGCGGAATAAGTTCTGCTTTAAGACGTCATGGTAGGGTAGCTGATATGGGTTGCGGGTTGTTCGAAAGAGATACCGCGGCCCCGGAACTTAAAGGGCAATAGAAGGAACATGGGTGGGTTTTAGTCAGTACAAGTCTGACATGCCCCCCCGCTCCACCTAGAGCGGGGGAAGTCTTGGATGATTTCCCACCCGAAAAAAAAAAAAAAAAAAAAAAAAGGGTAGCTGATATTTTATGTAAATTACTGACTCATTGGTCCATTGGTCGCAAGTGCGACTGCTGACCATAAGGTTCTGGCTTCGATTCCCAAGTCGGGCGAAGTGTTATTGGGTTTTTTTTAAAGAATTTCTCAATAACAGCCACAGAGCAGGATTCGTATTCGGTTGACGACAAAAGGGTCGCCCCTAATACATGGAACTTAAACATAACCGGCAAAATGTGGGCGTACTGTTAAGTACATCTACCTACCCTCTTAGAGATTACAGGCGTCATTTTATATATGTTATGTGTATGTAAATGCAAATGAAATATGGTCTACGTCTAAACTCTACCTACACCCTAACAAAACAATCGCAAAAATACTTCAAAGTTCCCAAAACAGTAATTAAATTATTACAAAACTTCAACTTCTATATTAAGGTAAAAACAACCTATAGGTATTTCACACGACTACCAAACATAATGTTTCATTACATAACAAACAAAAAAAAACAAAATACGAACATTTTGACACATGCGTGCGACACAGACGCATGTTTCCGCCGGAAGTAGTCCAGCAGCCATATTGAAAACAATAGTATTAACATAAACCACATCACTGCACCAGTTCAAATTTCGAACAGTCCAAAATCACAGAGCAACACACAATGATAGACACTGCATAATTTTTTTTTTGACAGTTTGATTTGTTGTTGTTTTTTTTCTTTAAATTTAAATTATATAGTGCATGTAATACGCATGAAGACTAAGCGGTTACTAAAGAATACAATAATAGAATCGATGTAAACAAGTATGCGTGTGAAAGCAAGATACATACAAGTAAAGTGCGCAAGAGTCGTTCACGTAAACACCCCAACAGCGGCGCTAGCGTCGCGAGAAATCACAGTGAAATGAAATTGAGTTTTCACATCATATTGTGTATTTTTCTCATGGTTGTTAATTTTTAGTTCTTATTCATTATTATTTATTTGTAAGTAGTAAGTTAATAAATAGATTGATTGGTTCCAGAAGTGTAAATATATTTATATTATTGAAACTGCCAGTAGACACGCAAAAAAACAATTAAACACATCAAAGCGCACATTAATGTCTAATGTACGTTTAGACATTACATATCTTTATCGCTATTTACCAACGATAGAGATAAATCATATTTAGTAGTTTTTACCTCTCTTTACTTTTGTATATTTTCTATGTATATATGTATTTATTATTAATAAAATTGATATTTCCTGTCATATTGCACCTACTATGTCTTTGTCTCTGCATCACCCTAAGGTTGACTGGTAGAAAATGCCCAAGGTATTAAGTCCGCCTTTGTACAATGTTTTTGTTACTTGTGCATGAAGTTTTAATAAATATATAAATGATTTTAGGAAGTTCAAACATATTTTGTACTGATTAATAACTTACTTAAATAGATTTGTATTTTTTCAGCGTATCTTATTCAGCAGGAACTAAACATTTCGTAAGACATCAAGGAAAAGAAAAAAGTCTTGTAAAATACCCCGTATCTACCTACTGACTGTTCCTAAAATCCTTACTTAATATTATAAAAGCGAAAGTAAGTTTGTTTGTTTGTTACCTCTTCACGCTTTAATGGCTAAACCGATTTTGATGAATTTTGGTACAGAGATAGTTGGGAACCAGTAGACGGGCATATGCTAACTTTTTTGAAAAAAAGTGGGATGTGAGGGAGAAAGAGGGAAGAAAAGGGAAAACTTAGCGTTGCTATTACAAATCAATAAGGCGCAAGGGGAACTGTGTTACCCCGTATTTAACGCGAGCGAAGCCGCGGGCAAAAGCTAGTAGAAAATAAAAACCGGCTAAGAGCGAGTAATTTGAACTTGATACCTTCACGCGATCCCGAGATAAAGGGTCTTGACATACAGAGAGTCATACAGACAGACAGCCTAACAACAAAGGGTCCAATAAGGGTTCCATTTTCTCCTTTCGAGGCACTGAACCCTAAAAAGTAAGAAATACACACCTACGTAGCAAACGAAACAAAGTCTTAAAAACTGTAATCTCTACATCCAAATTACTCTACGCCAATCACTGAAGCGTACAAATTAAAAACAAAATCATCAATCTTGTGCGCATTCCTTTTATTTTACACTCTCCAACATAATTATAAATGCATCGTTGATCTAGTGGTCGCAAGCGACTGCTAAGCATCATGTTCTAGGTTCAACTCCCAGATCAGGCAAAGCTGCTGGGGCTGCAGGTTGGGGAAGAATACATTCCAGCTACATTAAGGGTATTTTACATTATATTTACAAAATATGAAAGTCGTATTATATCAGAGCAAGAAGGGGTGACAGGACGCGTCGTGATGTAAAAATGAGAGTTTGTAAAGCCAATGTTGACCCTGCTGTTGCGGGTTGTTCGAAAGAGATACCGCGGCCCCGTAACACAAAGGGTAAAAGAAGGAACATAGGTGGGTACTAGTCAGTACAAGTTTGACTCTCCCTTTTTTTTGGGGTGGTAAACCATCAAATAACTTCCCCCGCTCTGGGCGGAGCGGGGGGGAAAGTCAGACTTTTACGGACTAAAACCCACCCATGTATCTTCTCTTGCCCTTTGCCCTCTTTCGAACAACCCGCAACCCCGGCAGGTGGAGGCCCTCTGCTTTGCTGACATCTCTTTGAGGCGCGCGTGAAACACAAACGCTCCGTCGACACGGCCTGTCGTCAATAGACGGACGGACGGACGGTGAGCTACCCATTGCTCACCGTCCACAGGCCCGCATCTACGGTGGCCGGGAATCGTCTCGCGGCGCCCGACGCCCGGGGCGTTTGACTCTCCCTTCCGCTCCGTCTAGAACTGGAGGAGTCATTTAACTATTTATTCCCGATCCGAAAAACGAGGAATCGGGCAAAGTGTTCAACGTGTTTTCTATCAGAAGTCCGTCAGTTACAGTCCCGGAATCTGCATTTCTGTCGGATGGAGAAAAACATCGAAAATCTAACATCCCTCAGAAATATTATTCAACGGCATATAAAGCTATGTAAGAGCAATATAAGAACAAAACATGAGAAATTTCCAGTGTAGTGCAACGTTTTAACATATAAATTACCAACCTTAATCAAATTTATAATTAAATAATAAGGTATTCTCCAAACGACTTGACTGCGACATCGTGTGGACACTTTCACAGACAACTTTTACTTTTTTTTTAACTTACTGTAACTTTTAATTAGTATTGATTAAACTGGTATCGGCTCTGTTTAAAGGCAGATCCAGTTACTTTTTATGGTGTTGGATGCCTTCACTACTGTTTTGATTGTGTAAGTAAATGAAACTGTCGAATTAAGAGATACAATTATGACATTACAATTGTTATTCTTGATTACACACAATTTAAAAAAATATATCAATAAACAAACTAAAAGCAATACTAAAACTTATGTCCTGCGGAAACACAGAATTGGGTTTTCTTACAGCAGACCATGCTGAAATTAAAACATTTGCAAATTTGGAAATACATAGTTATATACTAATACGCATAAATACTTAAAGGTTTACTATTTTATTTACAACGCGGTAAATGTCTGCTTTCACAAAACTATTAAAAACGTACATTTGTAACATATTGTTTATAGAAGAACTAGCTTCCACCCGCGACTTCGTCAGCGTGTGTGTTCCTTTGGGCTAACGCTAACGTTAACCCGCGTGATGATCGAAAAAAAAATATCTTTCTCTCCCCTTTTCTCACTTTTTTAGGGTTCCGTAGTCAACTAGGAACCCTTATAGTTTCGCCATGTCTGTCTGTCCGTCCGTCCGTCCTCGCTTAATCTTTGTGACCGTTAGCACTAGAAAGCTGAAATTTGGCACCAATATGTATATCAATCACGCCGACAAAGTGGTAAAATAAAATTTGGAAAAAAATGTTTTATTAGGGTAGCCACCCTATATGTAAAGTGGGAAGTGTTTTTTTTTTAATTTCAACCCTAACGTGTGATATATTGTTGGAAAGGTATTTAAAAATGAATAGGGGTTTCCTAAAATCATTTTTTGATAATGTCTATAATTTCGGAAATAATCGCTCCAAAAGTAAAAAACAATGTGTCCCCCCCCCCCCCCTCTAACTTTTGAACCATAAGTTTAGAAAATATGAAAAAAATCTGAAAAGTAGAACTTTATAAGGACTTTCTAGGAAAATCATTTTGAACTTGATTGACACAACAGTTTTTGTACAAAAAAGACAAAAAGTTGTACAAAATAATTTCCTCCTCCACCTTTAAACTCATAAGTGGGAACACTTATTGTGACGGACGGGAAACTACGGAACCCTACACTGAGCGTGGCCCGACACGCTCTTGGCCGGTTTTTTAGCCTATGTCCGTCTCCAGGGTCCCAACTATCTCTGTACCAAAATTCATTCAGAAAACAATTTAAAAAAAAAAACACAAAATCCTTTTGGACCAAAAGTTGACATAATGTGTAGTTGAATAACTAATGTATTGTACCTACCTTGTTCTCAACAACGCGGTATATTAGCTGACGTTACACGACAAGCGACTTAATGCTTAAAATAAAAAAAAACCTGATTATTTATTACTATGTATATTATTTCCAAACTAAAAAGAGATGGGTGAATATCCCACGCGCTAATTTTACGTGTCCACGTTGAGAATCATGGTGTAAAATGATGGGATATTTCTTAATTTTTTTTCTAGTAAACTACTTAACTTATTCCACTTAGGGCCACAATTTTTTTTTAAATAGGCTTACCTATGGAGGATAGGAAAAATAAATAACTTTAAAATTCAAGTTTGGTGGCTTGTCCTAGCTCCATTTTTTGATATAAATCTATTTACCAAAGTAACAATTAAAAGTAAAGTAAAAAACAAATTATTTCATTGGTAAATGCATATGACACACTATCTAAAAACATCTAAATCATATTATAAAATTGATGTTAAAAGCACAGGATACTCGATTCAAGTTTGTCCTAGCAAAAATCATAATTTTGGTAGCACTTTTTCAATTTACATTATCATGAAGATTCGCGCGTGTGCGATCAATCGCTTTTTATGTTCTGTTTTTCTCAGTCGTGTGCAGGAAGTGGTGCGTAACAGGTGTGTGCTTAGTGCTGTAATTGCTCGCCAAAAAAAAAGTATCTTTCTTGGGTCGAACAGGGGACAAGAATTTGTCAATTTTGGTGGATCGATTTGCTGGTGATTTTTAAGTGTTTTAATAGTAAGCTACGTATTGTAGGTAGTGATTTGGGTAACTTATTTATCAGTGATATTTATTCTTTTGTATCTTAATAACTGTATTTTTTAAGATTTTTTTTATGCCTGGTTTCAATTTTGGTGGTTCAATTTTGGTGGATTTGGTGGCGATTTTCACCACCAAAATTGAAAATAAGCCACCAAATTTGAAGTATGTACTGTTTATATATTATTTGTACATATAAAGACAGTTTTTCACTGCACATTGTTCATTTATATGTATACGTTACTATTCTATTTGTTTCTGTTTGTTCTATTTATTAAAGTGCACATGCCATGCTATTTTTCTGCACTACTCTAAGGTCGACTGGCAATGGCTACTGAGACTGCACACCTCTCGGTTATGGAAGGTCTTCACGTTAAATAGGCCTCGACCTCCGCACTTCCGAAGGATATACAGCCTCATTACCGATGATCTTAGGTGATGCATCCTTCAGCAGTGTACGAACTCTCCTATCCAGGGCATCAAGTTCAGTCTGAGTCCATTTAAGTATGCCGAAAGAGTACATTAAAACCGTATTATAATTAGTATTATTGTCGTTTATTTCTTTGTATACATATTTTTTTATATTTTTACATATTTCTTATCAAAAACATATAAAAATAGTAGCCCACCGGTATCGGGAACAGTGTCCAAGCTACCGGCAATCAAGACTCCAGAGAAAGGAACCTCCTAACAATACGTACCCTGTCCAGGAGTACCGCTTTCTGTATCAAGCCCTTGATCCAGCTGCCTAACGAGAGCCTTCTCAGGTGTTGCTCTTGGCAATTAAGCCATTGGCTGTAACGACTATCGGCACAATGATCGCTGAGTCCACGTCCCACATGTCGACAACCTCGCGAGCCAAGTCAATATACTTGATTTGTTTATCTTTTTCGGCTTCCACAAGGTTCTCGTCATGTGGGACCGTTACGTCAACAATCATTGCGCGCCGCTCTGATCATCCACAGGTCTATTGTATGTCTGTTACCGGTCTGTTATGTATCAGGTTTATTTGCTACAATAGTCCTGTCAGTGATGATGGATCGATCCGAGTACAATTATGTGTACAGTTATAAATACTTATTTAAGTATTAATTATTTTTATATTACATGTTTTTTTTTGTAATAAAAACGACACAAGCTTCACGTTTAAGAACTATAATATTCTTTCTTGGATTTAATGACTGATATCATGCTGTGTGATTTTTGTTGATGGATTCTCTTAAGATTCTGCCTTGTGGTTTAATATTGTTATTTAATCATGTTTTCATACATATTATTATATATTTATTCATAGACATATTATTTCTGGTTGTTCTCGTCTAGCTAACGGCGAGTACTTGCATAGGCACAACCAAGTAGCCAGGATTATTCATCAGCAACTTGCCTTGAAATATAATCTTGTGGAATCTGAGGTACTGTACTACAAGTATGTGCCCGACCCAGTTCTCGAGAAAAACCATGTCACGCTGTACTGGGATCGGTCTATCATTACTGACAGGACTATTGTCGCCAATAAGCCTGACATCGTGGTGATAAGATGTAATCATCCCGCATGACGAAAACCTCGTAAAAGCTGAGAAAGAAAAACAACTAAAATATCTCGACTTGGCACACGAGGCGGTCGACCTGGGAATGTAAACTCGGCTATCATTGTGCCGATTGTCGTAACGGGTAATGGCTTGATTGCCAAGAGCCTTGACGAACATCTGTCGAAGGTCTCCTTAGGCGGTTGGAATAAGGGCCTGATTCAGAAGGCAGTTCTCCTCGTTGAACCGTATTGTGAGGAGGTTCCTGTCTCTGGAACTCTAACCACCGGTAGCTTCGACCCTGTCCCCGATGCCGGTGGGGTACTATTTTTTGTATTTTTAAATGTTTCTTTTTTATTTTCTATGTTTTTATTAAGAAATATTTAAAAAATTATATAAAATGTATGTAACTGAATAAACGAAATATTATTATAACAAGACTGAGTTTTATTAACTGATGGAGTTTTTTGGTCATTGAGCTTTATTAGAGAGATTTAAGTTTGTGACAAAAACTGATTTTTAATGTATTGTTTTAAGCACTTTCAATTTTGGTGGACCAATATCAATTTTGGTGGTCAACTTTCAATTTTGGTGGACAAGTTTCAATTTTGGTGGCTACACTAGTCTTTGAACTCAAATATCTCGAAAAGTTACCAGGATATTTTCTGACCTCATGAAGATTCCTGAAGCTTGAACTTTCTATTTTTGTCCTAGGTCAATAGTTTTCACGAAAAGTAAAGTAAAATTTTGCCACCAAAATTGACAAAAAATATGCACTTGTTGATATTCACCCAGATGCAAATTAATAAAAGAAAAAAATGAGAAAAGTTTACGTTATTTACAGTAAGTCAAAGAATCAGTCCACACCGCTGTCAATCAGAAGGCTGGCAGTATAAAATATAGATACTTAAATAAAACAAAAATCTTTCGACAAACTAGCGCCACCAAGCGGCTAGACGAGTAAACACGATACTTAAAATATCCAGTAGCGCGAGCGTGAACACTGAACAGTTGAACACATTATACCTGCGCACGCGCATCACAATGCCTCGTTTGTTACAATTGTTAGCTTCATGCGATAGATGGCATGTACATTCTAGGCAAATCGTTTGCACGCAATGACTCAGGGTAGCTGTTGAATGGAATTCCTAGGTTTGATATGCAAGTCGGTTATCTTTCAAAATAATTTGTAGATTTCATATCCATTATTTTTCAAGCCTGTAAGTCTGTTAGGTCCTGGTGGAATAATCCGGATACCCGTTCTGAGAATCTATGGTTGGATGGAATAATGGTTTAAGTGTGAAGGAGAAACAAACATACAAACCCTCGCCTTTTTTAAATATAAGTGTCATTATATGTCGATTCGTGAAACAAATGACATTATTATGTTTTAAAAAGTTCACGCTTGACTTCGATGTTGGTCAAGTAGATTAAAAAAAATGGGTTTAATTTTAAAATGTATTATCCAATTCCATTGTATCCACGCGAATATACAATACAACAAATTAATCGCTTTACAACTCACACAATAATAAACGAAGACACCTTCTAACCGCCATATAAAATTAGAAAGAGGATTCTAGATTAGAAAAGACTAAAGTCTTTTCACACATACATTACCTCTGATGTTGCATCATTGTCAAAATCAAAATGATCCTTAAAGACGTTGTAATAAGGTTGCTCTTGAATTGCTGCCAGAGGTAAATTATCCGCTAAAGGACTTAAACTAACACTCCAGTTTACGAACATAGTCATACTAATAGTTTTCCGTGTAACTGACGGAGCGGTTATAAACAGCTTGATTTTACTTGGAAAGTAAACTGGCTCAGTTAGTTTTAACTGTATGTGTGGCGAACTGCTTTGGTGTTACAAATTACTATTTTCAAGTCTCCAAGGTGCATGAGAGTATTATATGACATGGCTAGAAGAGCCAGCCAGGAGAAGAGACGCTCGGTCACCGTGTGTGCAAACCTGTGGACGGTGAGCAATCGATAGCTCACCGTGCGTCCGTCTTTTGACGAAAGACCGCGTCGACAGCGCGTTCGTGTATCATGCGCGCCTCAAAGAGATGTCAGCAAAGCTGAGGAGCCCGTCAGAGCCTTTGCATATTTTTTTTACGGATGGAAAGTTATCAAATAACTTCCCCATTCAGAGCGGAGCGGGGAAGGGCTGTCAGACTTTTACTGACTTTAGTCAGTATACTACACATGGACGGGTGTTCCTTCTTTTGCTCTTTATGTTCCGGGCCGCGGTATTTCATTCGAACACCCCGTGAAAGTCAATATAAGTCTACCGCTCCCTTCCGCTACGAGTCACATGATAATTTCCAAACCGGCAAAAAAAAACAACATTTAACTGGCAACAATTCGACTGTTTTCTTATTTAATCCATTTTCTTTTTTATTCATCAGACTTTAATAGTGTATTCTTAACGGAGAAGGTGGAAGCCAAACTGTATCCATCGTCTCTCACGAATTTCACGAATGCAATTACATATGATGAGCAGGAGGAGCTCGTGGCTAAATAATAGCAGCCGCTCAGGTCGATCATTGGGTTAAGCCGCGCTTGCCTAGGTTGGTCTGTGGATGGGTGACCACCCGTTACACACCGAATTTCCTCCGTGCCTCGGAAAGCACGTTAAGCTGTTGGTCCCGGCTGTCATTTGTAGATCTTTGACAGTCGTTACAGCTAGTCAGTGTCCTGAAAGTCTGATAACTAGTCTTACCGAGGGGTATCGTATTAATCAGTACTAACTAGGTTATGGAGGTCAGATAGGCAGTCGCTCCATGTAAAATACTGGTATTCAGCTGCATCCGGTAAGTCTGGAAGCCGACCCCAACATAGTTGGGAAAAGGCAAGGCAGATGATGAATTATGATCAGCTTCTTCACTTTAACCCAGACCCAACCACTGTTGGTAAAAGCCTCACCTTTTGTCTCCCATTCTTCTCTGTCAAAGAAAAATACTATACCAGGCAGCCCTATCCCCATATCTAAAAATATAACCTACTATACAAGTGGAACGTAAAAGGCATTGAAAGTAATGTGGTCCTACGACTTTTTACTGCAGCCAACTTGTCGAAGTCGCATGCACTCTCTCGCAGTAAGTGCGTGGGCGAAACACACGTGGTCAAACAAGATGTAAGTAGGAACAAAAAAGTATAACGTTGTTATGCAATGACGTATTTTTGTGGGGTGCAAATATTATTTTGTAAGTTTTGAGCATGACTGCATAAGTATACCTAACGGGTACTTGCCGCCGCCGTGTCGACGGCGCGTTCGTGTTTCACGCGCGCCTCAAAGAGATGTCAGCAAAGCAGAGGGGCCTGCCAGAGCCTCCGCCTGCCAGGGTTGCGGGTTGTTCGAAAGAGATACCGCGGCCCCGGAACGTAAAGGGCAATAGAAGGAACATGGGTGGGTTTTAGTCAGTAAAAGTATGACACTACCCCCCGCTCCGTCCAGAGCGGGGGAAGTTATTTGACGATTACCCACCCCACAAAAAAAAGCTTTCGAATGACCTCACCAATAAGGTTAACGTGCATAGTATTTTTATCCAATCAATCAAAGCTGAGTTAGTTGTCAGTCTGTACAACGATCACAAATAAAAGCATCTATTTTGAGCACTAGTATAGTGTAGTTTTTGTAACTTATTGTGAGATACTGGCATCCTTTGAAGAAACATCATCTTGTACCGCAGACAAGTTGATAATTTTAGCATTCTAAAAATGTTTATGAGCGCAAAAAACCACTAGGAGTTTTTTGTTTCCAAGTGGGTACTAGATTTTAAGAGCGTCTTTCTCTTTTATTAATTAGATACTTCGTCTTGCTAGTAGTTTTACTTTGTAATTTATATGTTTTAAGAGGAGGCGAAATAGTGCTAAAATGATGGCTAATAGTTGTATTCTCGTCAGCTCTACCGCCGTCTGTAATCTCACTCGTCAAAACAATGGGAATATACCGGGTTATAGTGATAGTACGGTGTATGCTATCTAAAAATCGGACTAACTATGGCAATAAAAATGCTAACATTTGAAGGAGCACAGCTATACAATAAAAGGCCCTCAGATATAAGAAACCTATCATCATTCAAAACATTCAGAACCCAGCTTAGTTTGTAGTTAATCGCAAACCAGAAATAACCCGAGAAATTAATGAAGTAATGAATGAGTGGTGAAGTTTCAGTTAGTTTTAATTAGTAGTAACAGATGTTGTCGAACCCAATTTAGTATTTAAGTAATAATTATTGTTCTCAAGTAAGTGACATGTTACGTTTTTATTGAGAATAAATATCTTTAAACCTTAACCTAAAATATAAAAAAAAACAACAAAAAGCAAGCGTGCTCCCCCTTGACCGCCTCCTGTCTACGATGATTTCTATTTATTTTAACCTAAGGGATTTTGGTCAGATTTATAAAGTAACTCTTTTTTAAACACAAATTAGACTTGCATTTGGCTGCACCTCGCATTTTTTACGGATGGGAAATCATCAATTATCCTCCCCCGCTCTGGGCGAAGCTAAGAGTGTCAGAATTTACTGATGAAAGCCTACCCATGCTCCTTCTTTTGCCCTTTATGTTCCCGGGCCGCGGTATCTCTTTCGAATAACCCGCAACCGCGACAGGACAACTCACCTGGGGCCTTAGTCTGCTATTACAACAGTGTCAGAATGGTCGATCACTGATCGCATTATGGTTGATTTTGATAATTTTGGTAATCTACTACATACTAAACTTGTCAAAATCAACCATTATGCGATCAGTGATCGACCATTCTGACACCATTGTAATAGCAGACTTAGGCCCCTGATGTCAAGCGATCGACACGCTAGCATAAGAAACTGATTTTTAAATTATTATGTTTAGGGAACAGAGAAACCTCAATCGAAGTCACAGAAGCTGCACCAAAATAACACACAGGATATGTAACATGGAGAAAGGCATAACATACATATCAGCGGCTAAAACTGCCAAAGTTGTTTTGGGTCTGGCTGTTTGTGTATATGAGTTTAAATGTTTGTAAACGCACCCACGATACAGGAGAAATTCTTAGTGTGGAGCAATTTTTAGAAAAAAGATGAAGAATTCTGCAGAATTATAATACGATATTAATTTGAATGACATTCTTAAAATGGTCACAGACGTATTTCATATTATAGTGTAGGGCAACGATTTAAAAAAAAACACTAACTGACACTTCACTCATTACAACGTCATGATGCAACACAACAGGCTGGCACTTAGCATACCTGACGAGTGTTACCTAAGGTATTGTGTCAAGACAGGTAGGTGTATGATGGGCTAAAGAGACGGGGAAGCAACCGTATTGATCGTATCAACTGTAATTAACCCGTAAGGTGAGACGCACGCCGTGTCGACGGCGACGGCGGCGCGTTCTTGTTTCACGCGCGCCTCAAAAAGATGTCAGCAAAGCAGAGAGGCTTGCCAAAGCCTCCGCCTGCCGGGGTTGCGGGTTGTTCGAAAGAGATACCGCGGCCCGGAACGTAAAGTTATTTGATGTTGTCTCACCCCAAAAAAAAAAAAAAAGTTGAGACGCACACACAAGTATGTAGACTTGTGGATTGACAATCTTTTTTATGTGTGTAAATGAAAAATCTTTATTGCATAAAAGAAGGACTTTCGAATATCGGTGGCGGACCTTCTTTGTAGCATAGGCTTTTATTGCTACCGACTTCCGAAAGTAAAGTTATTTTAGACCTTTTTTTTAAATCGTTTTTTTTTTAATTTTGTTATTCATTTTTACACATATTTTTATATGTTTACATATTTCTTATTAAATCCTTACTAATATTATAAAAGCGAAAGTGAGTTTGTTTGTTACGTCTTCACGCCTAAATGGCTAAACCGATTTTGATGAGTTTTGGTACAGAGATAGTTGAGACCCTGGAGACGGACATGGGCTCTCGGATTTTTTTTAAAGTGAGAAATGACGGTGAAAGAGGGAAGAAAAGAGAAAACAATAAATAAGGCGAAAGGGCAAAATCTACAGGTAGCAGATACCTGCAAATCAGGAAAGGGGAACTGCGTTACCCCGAATTTCGCGAACGAAGTCGCGGGCAAAAGCTAGTAACACATATAAAACAAAAAAAGCATTTAAAATACAAACATTATTTTCTTCATCCATTCACCCTGTTTAGACAAACGGCATCATTTATTCCTTTCTCCTTCATATCATTTCTCACACAATCGATCCATCAACAAATTACTCTCTTCATTTCACCAAAAAGTTTCTTTAAAATCAAAGTACAAGAAAGCTAAACAACAGAACGTAATCGGTGTTTTGTTTAACATAATTATCCAATCGTATAAATAACTAGCTTTTGCCCGCGGCTTCGCTCGCGTTAAATTCGAGGTAACACAGTTCTCCTTGCGCCTTATTGATTTGTAATAGCAACGCTAAGTTTTCCCTTTTCTTCCCTCTTTCTCCCTCACATCCCAGTTTTTTTAAATAAAAATTAGCCTATGTCCGTCTCCTGGTTCCCAACTATCTCTGTACCAAAATTCATCAAAATCGGTGTAGCCACTAAAGCGTGAAGAGGTAACAAACAAACAAACAAACAAACAAACTCACTTTCGCTTTTATAATATTAGTAAGGATGTTAAAATCACATACTGCAATCCACACTCTAAACTATTAGCCTTCGGAAACAGCTAAATAACTACATTATGAACTAAATAACCAGTTATTTGCATCGTTACTATGTTATTTGTATCGTTATTTGCAAAGTTTTGTAGGTCAGTGAGAATTGTCGCTATAATTGACACAAATTGTACTATCATGACGGTGTGTTGTGTGTTTCTATTGTTTTCTGTTGCATTGAGAGTGTTGATTTAGCTCAAAAATGTGAAACCATCACGACCCAATGCAACGTGAGACGTGTACGTCAAAGAGATGTCAGCAAAGCAGTGGGAGCTACCAGGGCCACCGCCTGCCGGGGTTGCGGGTTGTTCGAAAGAGATACCGCTCTGCCCCGGAACATAAAGGGCAATAGAAAGAAGATGGGTGGGTTTTAGTCAGGACAAGTCTGACACTCCCCCCGCTCCGCCCAGAGCGGGGGAAGTTATTTGATGATTTCCCATTCACAAAAAAAGGTCACAAGATAATTATTATTTAAGTTTGCATTCACCCTTATCATCTGTTTAGCTTGTCTCTACTATATTGTATTCGGATTGCTTCGTTGGTCGTGTAGCATGCATGAGCTTGTGGTGGGCCTTGGTTTGATTCCTGGGGCGGCAAAATGTTATTGGGTTTTATCCATTAGGAACTTCTCAATAGCAGCCACGGTATCAGGATTTGTGGCTTGTTGATGGCAATAAAGTCGGTCCCTATTATATGGGAATTAAACAGAACGAGCAAATTTTTTATGTACTATTAGGTAAACCTCTGCTTAACCCTTCGGTAATAACAGGCGTGATCTTTGTTAGGGCCGGTTTGCAGTCTAACCGGTAAGTATACTTTGATACCATAATGTGTGAAGATCTTAAAATGGGCTTCAAGCTAAGGTACAATTACGGACCCTGTAGGGCACAGCAAAGGATATTAAATAAATTTGAAATAAAATTAATCCATTAACCAAATAATTCTTAATATTAATTAACCAAATTATAACATTATTTATGTTGAAATCAGTCACAACAAAATGATTAAATTCTACTCCGTCTGCCTTCAAAACAAGAGTTAATAGGCATCTTCTGGGCTCGCTCGCTCCATCGTAGACCTCATCTGTCGCTTACCATCAGGCGAGATCGAGGTCAAGAGTGAGTTCATTATAAATAAAAAAAAAAAAAAAAAAAAAAATACTAATTGTTTAAAAAATAAAATGAAACAAAAAAAAATAAAAATACTTATTTAGTTACTACGATATCTCTTTGTATATAGACTTTCGAGAATCTAAAGACAGGACCCAACTCGACCCGAAGATCGAGTAGATGCACAGCATTCCTGCACATATTTCCTAGCCATATTTTCTAAACTGAAATGCCACATTTCTCGGCATGAGACCGGTGATATCGGTCCAAATTGCACCATTACCTGACCGCACATCCCCGCTGTCGCGGTGACTGCATCCATTTGACTTTCCAGCATTTTTTGAATACCTTTCTCTTGAACGTTCTTTGTAGTTTGTCTAGACTATAATATAATAGAAAAAGAAAGGATATGGACTTCCGAAAGTCGGTGCCAAAAAAGTCAATGCAGCAAACAAAAGTCCCCAACTTCCGAAATTCAGTGCCTTTTTTTTGAGATTTTTTTTTGTTGCAAAAAATAAACTACTTAGTTTATTTTTTGCAACAAAAAAAAATCTCATTACACTCTTGCCAAAATTTTTATTTTCAGCCTTTTTTAAGAAAATTTTTGATTTCAGCCAATAAATTCAAACTGGTCTATGGCCGAAGATTACTGCATTTATTAAGCTAATAAATCAATTGTGTTAATGGCTAATGCAATAAAAACAATTTTAACCACATGACATGTCTCAACAACCAGAAACATTCTCAAATTCGCAAAAAAAGTAACAGTTTTAAAATACTTTTATTTAAATACTTCTATGTCATAAAAGTTACTAAAAAAACCATACCTAACGATATCACTCACCAATTTCAAAGTTCCTCAATATTTATGAAGATAAATCGTAGAGAAAACTATAATTCTCCAACAACGGCACCATAATTATCCCATCACCAACGCCAAATGCTTTCCGTGAATTATTATTATAAAAGTTACATCACAAAACTAATTTATGACTTGATGACCCAAGACCACACTGAGTAGAAAATGAACGTGATTATTTTGAGCGCTATCATGGTGAGATAAAGTTCATTTTATAAGATCCGTTGATCTGAGGTTACTTTAAAACCTAATTAACACAGTGAGGTTAAGGAAGGTCATTAAGAAAGTTTTGAGTATAAATGTGGAGCCGTCGGTATTTTTTTTATATTCGTTTATTACATAAGGGTTCCCTTTTCTCCTTTTGAGGAACGGAATCCTAAAATTAAATAAAGTCATCCTCCACAGTCCATCTTTATTAATTGACTAGTTTCCGCCCGCGACCTCGCCCGCGTGGCATAGTTACATTGGGCTAACGCTAAAAAAAACATCTTTCCCCTTTTCTTCCCTCTTTCTTCCCCTTATCTCACTTTTTTTTAAATAGCCTATGACAGCCCAGGGTCCCAACTATCTCTGTACCAAAATTCATCAAAATCGCTTGGGCCATTTAGGCGTGAAGATGTAACAAACCAACAAACTTACTTTTGCTTTTATAATATTAGTAAGGATTTAATAATTTATGTACACACAGTAGACCAGACAGGAAAAAAAACATATAAAATTTGAGTACAAAGGTACTGGCTACTGCTAAAGGTAATTTTTCATTGTTTTTTAGTCTTCCCATATTCACAGACCATACTATAAATTAGATATGAAGCTATAATTAATAATTCTCTTTGACAAACTAAATGCACAGCTTATATCATAATCTACATCACAAATGCGATCAGTCATATTATATGGAAGCCATTATAAACGCGCACAATCTCATCAAACGCACGCTCCGCCCCAGTATGCGCGCGCGCACTGAGAAGTGAGACAAGTATTAGCGTCCGTTATGGTGAAATTGGCGTACGGCGCATGCGCGAAGTAATAATGTGATAAAAGTAAATACAGAAGAACAACTAGACGTGGATACGGTTTTCCCACGAGTTTCAAAGAGTAAAAATCTTCAATAGGATCCAAAATCAGCCATATTTTTTCGCAAACACTGCTGCTCCAGAAAACTAAATTAAACAGTGGTGACAACAGAAATTGCTTAGGCAATGAAGGTCTTGGATCCCGCAACGAACCTCAAAAAGCGAAAGTAAAAACATTCGTTTTAAAACGCTTTGATTCGCGTTAAAAAAAGTTTGATTTGCAATTTTTTGGATTTTATATTATATGATACTTTTGTTGCCTCCACAGGCAACCAGTGTCACAGCAACCTTGCTACTGGTCAAGTAATTTGCCACGACATAAGCTACTGCCTCGCTAGATAATAACAGTCGCACGGGTAGACCTTCAATGTTCAGCCGCGCTTGCCAAGGTTGGTCTATGAATAGGTGACCATTTACCATAAATTAAATATCTTCCCGTTGGCCTCGGCTGCCATTTGTAGATCATTGCCAGCCGATACTGGGGCTGGTAAGACTGGAAGATTGTGATAACCTACTGCATTCGTTTATTTATGCAAAAGCAGACAAAATACAGTTTTTCTAACTTGGCTTTCTGCTCTATTCTTTGTCTGTTGGCAATGGAAGTACAGGTATAAATCTTAAGCTAGAGAGTTTTACTTGACAAGTGGATACAACAGGATGTTTGCTTACGTTTCACTTATAATTATGCAAAATAATATTGCAAATAAATCAATATACAGATTAGAAAGATCGATACTTGCTTGAATAAACTTCATTAATTAAACGATTTGCAGATTTTAGTAAACAAATGGAAGATAAGATAAGATATATTCGTATTTATTTAAGCAAAAATATGTTTAAAAAAATAAGCAAATATATGTTAATATAGTAAGTATTTACAGATGACTCTATATGAAGCAACATATTGTGTACAAATACACAATTGCATACAAAAGCTAATTCAAAGATAATAGACTATGATAAGAACATCGTAACAGTAACTATCGCTATAATTAGTGTTATATTACCTTCATCAATTTGGCAATATCATTATTATTGCTTGTGTTGAATACTGTATCAATGTTCCTATTGTTTGTATTTATTGTATTGTATTGTATAACAGGCTGGTGTCCGCAACTCCACGTCTGAGGCGCGTATTTTGCGTATGGGTAGGAATTTTATTCGATCCACCCCAACTCCACGTGAAACGCCAGCATCGCCTTGGTGTTGCTGACGTATTCGCGAAGAGTGCCTGGGTTACCGAAGTACTTTGCCCTGTATGTGGCAACCTCTGGGCAGTGCAGAAGCACGTGGGCTGCTGTGTCGTAGTTTGTATGTTTTGTGTATACCTTAAAATGTCATAATCATTCTTCTTTCACCCTTTTTTTGCTGGCACCTTCGCCTTCTACTTCGACGGCTATTTCTTCCATAAGGCGTCCGGTGACGGGCCTGTGGACGGTGAGCAATGGGTAGGTCATCGTCCGTCCGTCTATTGACAACAGGCCGTGTCGACGGCGCGTTAGTGTTCCACGCACGCCTCAAAGAGATGTCGGCAAAGCAGAGGGGCCTGCCAGGGCCACCGCCTGCCGGGGTTGCGGGTTGTTCAAAAGAGATACCGCGGCCCCGGGACATAAAGGGCAATGGAAGGAACATGGAGGGGTTTTAGTCAGTACAAGTCTGGTACTTCCTACCGCTCCGCCCAGAGTATGGGAAGTTATTCGACTCGCTACACGTTTCATGGATTGCAGCTTACTCACAAAATTAGCAATACCCTAATCATTAAGTCTGACATAATCCACAACACATTATAGTATCCAAAACATCAGTCATAGTTGTCAGTAATTACTGACGGAACCATCAAGCATTATTTACAGTGATTGGCATAAGATTAACTTGTTTATCTAGTGTTGTACCTACATTGTATAGAGACAATACGATGAGATACTCCGATATTTGGGATCGACATAAACTAACTATTACTTGAATCGATACAAAAGTTCCAGTATCGGAATGAAAGGTATCGTTCAAAATTGTTATAAATTTTATAATCAGTAAATTCAATAATAGAACACAAAGGGAATAGAAAATTCATGGCATTTAACACAGACCCCTAAAGGGATTACATACGACACAATTCTTGCATCGATAAAAGTATCGATACCTGCAAGTCATCCCTATTTTACACCGCATGTAATATTGCTAATATCGTAGACACATTATTACAACAGCCTGTATATTGGAGCTCTACCTGTACTACTACTGTATACCTCAAATGACAAGTCATTGGCATACTAAACGTCAGCAAGTTAAGGTATACGAACCATAGAGTTCGCTACTTTATTTTATTTAAATTACTAACTGGCGTTCGCGGCTTTGCCGCGGCTTCGCGGCTTCGAGATATCGAAAAAAATCTATGTGTTATTCCACACCATAATCTACCTCTGTGCCAAATTTCACAAAGATCCGTTCACCCGTTTTGACGTGAAGGAGTTACGAACATCAGATGAAAAATGATGAAATAACTTCTTCCGCTCTGGGCGGCGAAAGGGGGAGTATCAGACTTTTACGGGCCAAAACCCTTATTTTTGCCTTTTTGTTTCGGTACACAAACAGCCAGACTCGGAACAACTACCGTGTAGGTCAGGTAGTTGTTCCGAGTCTGGCTGTTTGTGTATGAGAGTTTAAATGTTTGCAAACGCACCCAACGATACAGGAGAAATTCCTAGTGTGGGGCAACGATTAAAAAAACAGTGTAAATTTATTCCTATTAACTGATGATGTAAACAGTGTATAACTGTAAGTAGAATTCCACAAAATAAATGCTTACTGACACTCCCTGTGAGCGTCATGTAAGCCTAAAGATTCATTAACAGTAGAAGATTACGATTATATAACACAGCGCAGCTGATTAATAATAAGGTTCGTTTTATTATTCATATTTTTAATTATCTGTGAATAATCTCCGGCCTTTCCTTTTTTAAATAATAGATCGTTGGTACCTACTAGTAGTTTATTTATAGTAATTGACCCATCAGCAGGAAATTGTGCGTGAAATATGAATTTGAACGGATTGGTTTTGGAGAAAATAAATTGATTATTGTTAATTTGTAAGCAATAAAAGAAGCTTAGAGAAGACTGTTTTGGTCTTAATTAGGGCGAAGAACTTATCCACTTTAGGATTTGGCCAAAACATTTTATGCAGGCCATTGTCTGATACAAATTTCACACGCAAATACAAACAATTGATTTATTTATGTATTTATATATTTTTAAACTTCATCTACAATAGTGGTACATAGGCGGACTTAATGCGATAAGGCATTCTCTACCAGTCAACCTTTGGGTAAAATACGACAACATTGTTATAGAGTAATAAATTATTAAAATATATTTTAACTACTAATACCATAATCTACCACTGTGCCAAATTTCATCAAGATTCGTTCAGCCGTTTTGCGTGAAAGAGTAACATAATATTAGTAAGATAACTGGCGCCCGCGGCTTCGCCCGGATACGATCGCCTAGGATTTCTTTTCGAAAACTAATATGCTAATATAGATTACAGATTTATTCAGCATAGGAATCAAATCTGTAACCCTTATCGTTAGAGCCCATCACTCAGCCTCGCTAAACTTACAGAGAAAACTGATTATTCAAGAAATGAGAACGGTGGTTATGTTCAGTGTTTACCGGCGGTTGACCATTTGACCGATATGTTAGACCTGGCGAAGGAGTGTCAATCTAGGCCTCCTTGCGGTTTACGCGGTTAAACTTAATCGATCCGCCATTATGCGGTAACGCAAGATGTATTCACTTAAATATTTAGGTTGCTTCGGTCAGCATGAAATGTTTAAATACAATTTGGCTTCGTCATCTACCTTTTTTTTTGGGGTGGGAAATCATCAAATAACTTCCCCCGCTCTAGGCGGAGCGGGGGGAGTGTCAGACTTGTACTAACTAAAACTCACCCATGTTCCTTCTATTGCCCTTTACGTTCCGGGGCCGCGGTATCTCTTTCGAACAACCCGCAACCCCGACATACGTCATCTACCTTGCGAGCTACGGTAAACCAGATTCAGCTGCGTACAAGTATTTAATATGGAAGGACTGTGAATCGGACCTGCATCCAATACATAGTTACAGGGTAATAAATTGATAAAACTGGTTGTCACCTTTCAGATAACTAGCTCTAACGTATGTCCAAGATCAACAAATGAAAGCCGAGGCCAAGGATGTACCTTACCTAGTTCCAAGATAGATAAATAAATCATTTATTTGATGCAGCAAAATACACAATACCTACTGATTGGTGATGATTTTGGTATTTTATTTCGCAATATATTGTTATACGAGCTTTTGCCCGCGGCTTCGCTCGCGTTAAATTCGGGTTAACACAGTTCCCCTTTCCTGATTTGCAGGTACCTGCTAACTGAAGTTTTTCCCTTGCGCCTTATTTATTGTAACAGCATAGCTAAGTTTTCCCTTTTCTTCTCTCTTTCTCCCTCATATCTCACTTTTTGAAAAAAGCCTATATCCGTCTCCAGGGTCTCAACTATCTCTGTACCAAACAGTTAGGCGTGAAGACGTAACAAACAAAGTCATAATATTATAGTAAGGATTGAAGTCCCTGTTAACCTTAAAGATCGGCCGTTTCGGCTGTTATCATTCAACCACGACCCAAGCCAACAATATATTGCGAAATAAAATACCAAAATCATTAATGAATGACCTTTGTCACTAAGCGAGTTTAAACCTCGCGTGTATAAAGAAAACTCGCGTTTTACACGCGTTCCATACCACCTTTAATAGCGAAAGTGACATTTTTAGCATGACATGTCACGCGACATAGCACCCATGATGGCATAATGTTTCACCATAGACAAAAACAACGATTTCTTAATCCATTATAGACTAATTGCATTGAATTGAATCAGTGAACTGTTACTTACGGCATGCTTTTGTAATTTTTATGACTTGATTCAAGCTGTGTTGCGTTTGCTGATCTTTAATTGCTGATCTTGCTTTGCTTTGCTGCCTCGGTTTTGTAAATAGAAGCATGTCTTAATTTAATTTTTTTTTTTGGTTCCGTACGTCAAAAGGAAATATCTGAACCCTTATAGGATCTTTGTTGTACGTGTGTCTGTCAAGACCCTTTATCTCGAAAATGCGTGGAGGTATGGAGAAATTAAAACCGTATGCTCAATTCTGTGGTGTTTTAAAGCCAACCCTCTAAGTCTAGAAGTCGTTCATGTCGCAAGTTTGTACGGAAACCGGTGGGCGAGTCCCACTCGCACTTGTCAAGTTTTTAAGCTTTGCCCCAAACTACCTACTAGGAATCTCTCCTGTATTATGAATGCGTTTGCAAAATTTTAAACTCGTATACACACATAACATAATATTACGGTTTAAAAAAAAAAACGAATGTACAGACGCCTGCAGGTCAAGCTACCCGAAACTGTCAATTTTTCCCAATGAACCTTGAACCTTATACTTTAGAAATAAAGTCGAAAATCTATCAAAGAAATCTGACAGATTGTAGTAGCTTGATGTACAGGCGTCTATACCTTCAGAGATAAATATTTTATTTTCAACTTTCAACAACAATACGAGGGCTGAAAATCCAACAACATGGTGAAATTCTGGTATCCATTTCGTTGTCACCGAGTATTAATGAAAACGAGATTTAAACTTATTCATAATAAGTGATGATTGATACGACATAATTATTATGTTTATTTCTGAGTTGTTGCATAACATCGAAAGTTTATACAATTTATTAAATCTCGTATATTAATTATAGGACCTTCCTTAATAACATATCAATATTGAAAAAGGAACAGGTTTTCCAATACCTATATCAGGACCGGAAACAAGCATCTTTACGCAAGCACTTAACTATCGTAACAAGTCAATTAACTGGGAAATATTGTCAAACTAGCTGGCGCCCGCGGTTTTGCCCTCGTGATGATCGAAAAAAGTATTCTATATGTTATTCCAGACTATAATCAAACTCTGTGCCAAATTTCATCAAGAACCGTTCAGCCGTTTTGACTTGAAAGAGTAACAAACCATCCATACATCCATCCTCACAAACATTCGCATTTTATAATACAATACTCGTGTTATTAATTAATATAAGTAGGAAGTAAAGTATATAAAAATGGTAAAGTAGTTACTTTTTAACCGACTTCAAAAAAACGAGGAGGTTCTCAATTTGACAATTTTTTTGTTGTTACGTATTTTGTCCTTCGATTGCGAGCTGATTTTCATACTTAAGTACGCTGTAACAACAACATTGTAAAACCAAATGATTTTAAAAGAGTAACCATGGAGTTTCTTGCCGGTTCTTCTCCATAGGAAACGACCAACCCGAACCGTGCACCTTTTCTCGACGTTTTATTTATGTTCCCATGTAGGCCTATGTGAAATAAAAATATTTTGATTTGATTGATTTGATTTAACGTAATTTCTGAGGCACGAACAACAAGAATTCTGTATTGATTAACAAAATCAAAAAATAATGAGGCTATCGTAACAAATACCTATATGTATTGCATACCCTTTTGAAATAGCATAGCAGCAGTTGAAATACTCACACGTAAATAATTACAGCATAACATGAACACGTTAAAAATGGTTAATTAACACACAATTTTGTGCACCATAATAGTTCACATAATTACTTATTAGTAATGGGGATTTGTGGCTAAAAAATAAACCCACAATGTTTTATTTTTTATTTAAAAAAGAAGAACGTTGCCCCACATTAGGAATTTCTCCTGTATCGTGGGTGCGTTTACAAAAATTTGAACTCACATACACAAACAGCCAGACCCGAAACAACTATCTGCAGGTCATACAAATACTTATTCGTGCGGGAATCGAACCCGCGACATGCAGCGCAGGAGTTGATCGCTCAGCCACTGCGCCAACCGTGCCGTCAAATGATTGATCTTCAAAGTTTAGCAATGGAAGACGCTCCGGGCGTGGGGCGCCGCGAGACAACTCCCAGTACAACAGCCACCGTAGACGTGGGTCTGTGGAGGGTAAGCAATGGGTAGCTCACCATCTGTCCGTCTATTGACGACAAGCCGTGTCGACGACGCGTTCGTGTTCCACGTGCGCCTCAAAAAGATGTCAGCAAAGCAGAGGGGCCTGCCAGAGCCAACGCCTGCAGGGGTTGCGGGTTGTTCGAAAGAGATACCGCGGCACCGGAACACAAAGGCAATAGAAGGTACATGGGTGGGTTTTAGTCAGTAAAAGTGAGACAGTCCCCCACGCTCCACACAGAGGGGGGAAGATATTTGATAATTTCCCATCCGAAAAAAAAAACAGCGATTTTTCTTTATATTTAATCTTAAGTCTTTGTCTTAATCTGAAGTCAATGGTTCGAATCCGGGAACGGGTGAAGGTAATATTGGAGTTTCCATCAGGAATATCACCCTGGAGTCTGAAGTTATGCCCGGCCATGGACAGGCCCCATTTTTAATAATACATGGGACTTAAACATAACTGGCATAGTTGGCAGCACGGTTGGCGCAGTGGCTGAGCCATTGACTGCTGCGTTGCGTGTCACGAGTTCGAATCTCGCACGGAACAAATATTTGTTTGGCCTACAAATAGTTGTTTAAGGTCTGGCTATTTGTGTAAGTGAGTTTAAATGTTTGTAAACGCACCCACGATACAGGAGAAATTCCTAGTGACTGACTAACTGGCGAAATGTGTTTGTACTTTAGGCCACTGCCTTACCATTGGAGAAAAAACTGACCTGATATTATATTTATAACTGCAGCAGTTACTACTATGCTCTAGAAAGGAATTTCGTGCTGTCAAGGTTCTCCGGTCGTTATGCATAATGTGTAAAAAGTGCGTGAATCTGCGAAACTTTCAATGTCGTCGCTTTATCCGGTGGATTGCGTAAACTTGTAGAGTTGTTTTTAATTAAATCTGCATTTAATTAAAAGCTTAATTGAATTGTTGAAATCTTGAAATTAATCGCTTCCGGAAAAAAAATCCTTAACTTTAAGACAAGCCTCCCCTCTATGAGTTTTTAACAAACTTTCGTCCCAGAAGGAGAGTAATGTTTTCGACGCATGTGTTCTATTGTGATCTCGTAACTCCTAAATGGATGAACCGATTTGGATAAATTTTACATCGTTAGATTTTTCTTGGTAGCGGCATCATATTGTGAATTACGTGTCAAAATGAAGAATAATAAGTAGATCATGCAAAAGGTAACCATTTCGTTGGAAGGCAACTAGACCTATGAGCCGGAGTCGTCACCCAGTGGGTACCAGAAGACAGTGGTGGTCACCGAGGAATTCTAAGAAGACGCTGACTTAGAAAAGTTCGGAGTGACTACTGACCAGAGACTCAGGAAGAAATAAAAAGCTAAGGAAAGAGACCCTTGCTCAGACAAGAAGAACCGAATATTGAACTTCTAAGCGTGTCTCTAATCTTCTAAGCATAATACCTAAACAGGAAAAAACCGAACCCTCATTGGATCACTTTTTAGTCCGTCTGTATGTCTGTCTGTCTGTCATGAGCTTTTATGCTGGGAACGCGTGAAGGTATCCCCTTGGTGATATGTGGTGAGGAGACGGAGGGGGGTTAATACAACACGTGATTAATGGACGCCCTTTTTTTTTGGGGTGGGAAATAATCAAATAAATTCCCCCGCTCTGGGCGGAGCGGGGGGGAGTGTCAGACTTGTACTGACTAAAACCCACCCATGTTCCTTCTATTGCCCTATACGTTCCGGGGCCGCGGTATCTCTTTCGAACAACCCGCAACGCCGGCAGGCGGAGGCCCCGGCAGGCCCCTCTGATGGACGGCCCCTTAGAGGTGTTGAGTGTAAGCCGTCGCTATGAGTTGCCTGAACCTTTACAGTAAACAATAACAGCTACGTAAATTAAAAACATAATACAGACACAGCCTAGTAGAATTTCATCGCAATTAAAAAAAGTGCGGAGGAACTAAAAACGTTGTAACACGCTCCAGTTAACACCCACAGCCATCATGTTTAGATTCAACAGCAGAGCTGCGCACACGTCTTCCACGTTTTTGTACTACTGCAATTAATGAGTATTATTTGCATGTGGAATGATTGATAAGGCTTGTGTTAAAATCTTGTCTTTGTATAATGAAAGCACTTGGCGTAATTTGCGTTATACTTTTTTTGACACTGATTTTTAGGGGTTTCGTGCCTGAAAAGGAAGAAACGGAACTTTTATAGGGTCACTTAACAAAGTCCTATAAAAGTTCCGTTCCGTAGGTGTAGGAAAACCTACTTGCAAAATAAACATCATTTATTAAGTCTGTACACCCTTTGTGCTGAGAAAAAACAACTCTCAAATCTACACACTCTCAATCTAGTCTAGTACGTTATGCTGTTTATGTTACAAAAACAATATTTTTTATAAAAAAAAAAGCTCCCTTATATCCAGACGAATATGGTAATAGAGATAAAAGTAAAATATTATTCAGTAGAAGATTTATTGTAAAAATAATAAATATCTCGACTGAGCCCAGCTATCATTGTGCCGATAGTAGATACGGCCAATGGCCTGATGACCAAGCCTGACCAGAAGGCAGTACTCCTCAATAAGACCCGCTTTGTGAGGAGGTTCCTGTCTCTGGAGCCGTAACCACCGGTTACAGCTTGGACGCTGCTCCCGATACCGGCGGACCTCTATTTTTATATTTTATATGCTTATTTTTAGGAAATATTTAAAAATTCTTATCCTTACTTAAATTTTACTTATAATATTATAAAAGCGAAAGTGAGTTTGTTTGTTACATCTTCACGCCTAAATGGCTAAACCGATTTTGATGAATTTTGGTACAGAGATAGTTGGGACCCTGGAGACGGACATAGACTATTTTTTTTATTGAAATAGATTGAGATATGAGGGAGAAAGAGGGAAGAAAAGGGAAAACTTAGCATTGCTATTACAATAAATAAGGCGCAAGGGCAAAAACTACAGGTAGCAGGTACCTGTAAATCACGAAAGGGGAACTGTGTTACCGTGAATTTAACGCGGGCAAAAGCTAGCGTAAATATAAGATGATAAGTCAAAAAAGGAAAATTAAAATAAATTTATTTCTTGGCATAAACATTGCATGTTTGTGTATCCCTAACAATTTGCTTGAGTACAAACGTTTTTATATGTATTTTGTTATATAACAAATAATGTCTATGCAAATAATGTCTTGTCTATATAGACAAGACATTATTTGCATTGAACGGAAATTATTTACGTTACAGAAGAATATTCTGCTGCGATTACTGTAATATTGATGATGCGATTGAATCTTATGTCATGTGCTCACGAAAAAGTTTTTATGAAATTTCGAAGTATATTTATTTTAAGACAAAATTTACGACCGTTTAAAACACATTTTAACATCAAATAAAATGTGCGTAAATTTTTGGTCAGTGTAAATTTCTGGTGAAAATTCTACCCATTGTAAACCAAAGACACGGTTAAGGAGCGTTTAACCTTAATTCGTAGACAAAAAGGCAACAACTAAGACTTAAAAATTAACATTTGTTCACTAGTGACTAACTCTGAACACCCAGTTAATCAACTGACCGAGAAAAGTGGAAGACGCTACAAAATATTTAGTTTTTGCGGAATATTTCGTTGAATTTTGAGAGATGAAAAGACTTACTTACAAAAAATGCAATTGAATTGCTTACGCTGAAAGAAAAAGCGCATCAACTCTTAGTTTAAATGTTTCATTCGGATTTAATAGGTTAGGTTATTTAATAGGTAGAGAAAAGTTAACTTTCGGTCAAGTTATAAAAACTTGACTGAAAACTAAGTTTTCCATTTGTACGGTCGTTCAAAATTACAAAATAAAATCGACGTCACCCGGTCTACAAAAAAATGTTTTATTTTATTTGTCATAAATGTTATCAACAAGGTCTCAAGGTCAGTTTTAAAACCCTATTCCTAAAATTGTTCTATAATAAAATTAACAGGTACAACAATGTCTGCAAACCTTATTCACAAAATATAAAAAAAAACAAATGCCTAACGGCATAAGTCCGCATGTACCACTATTAGTGCACAAAGTTAAAATAAATTAATAATAATATGATATTTGCACGTTAGAAACGTGATAAATCTCAAACTACTGTTAAATTTATATTATGTTTTAAACATTACTTTGCCAGCTTATCCGTTTTTACGGGAATTAAATTGAGTGATACGCTCTATAATTCCGGTCAATACCTGGATCAGATGAAACGATACATTAAACACGTCAACTTTTGATTTATCGATTGGCAATACTATCTACTGTTTTAATGTGTACCAACTTTAAAAACGTAACGTACAGTTCTTGATAGTTGGCAACACTTTAATGGTGTTTCGCATGGCGACTAATGAAATTTACATACTAAATTTTATCATGGATACTGAGATACATTCACTTGTATTATAATTTTGAAGTATTTTATATCAATCTGTTAACTCTGATTAGAATTATTCATCAATAATGAGGAAGAGTTCTTCTAGTTAACATAAGATTTATACAAGTAATTTTAATCATTCACTTTAATATGTTATTATAATAATATGACTATAAGAGTGATGGATCTGAATGTTGATAGACGGAGAGCGAGAGGAAGGCGAAAGAAAAGATTTTTTTTTAAACGTTCCCCTCACTAGGAATTTCTCCTGAATCGTGGGTGCGTTTACAAAGATTTAAATTCACATACACAAACATCCAGACACGGAACAACTCTCAATCATTGTGTAAAGAATGATAAGAAGGAGTAAGGAGTAAATAATGCCATGACGTCTGATAGGGGAGTATGGAAGAAGAAAACGTGTTGCACCGACCCCAAATAGAATAGGACGAGGGCAGGAAAATGATAACGTCGACGACGTCATTATAATAAACTCGATACTTTTGCGCCATTCCATCTACCTAGCTCTTCGTAGTGCGCTGGTGCTGCTGTTGCAGCTGCAGAGTACCTCGAGCGGTGTAAATATATTTTCGATACTTTTGGGGTTCAAACTCTGGGGCCGTGTGGTCGTTGTGTTTACAGCCTTTTTTTAAGGATATTACGAAACGTTTAGTAGACACTTCCAGATATCAAAGGCTGGTTGTAACCTTGGCCAGAGGCCAGGCGTTGCCATTTTGCCACAACGTGGCAACGCAGCCAGGCTCTTTGGGACATTACTAATAGACAGCGTTGAGGACGAATATTTTGGCGCTCTTTTTTGTTTATTTATAAATTAATTTATTTATATAATTAACAATTAACTGTTATACAATATACAATTAACTGTTTGTTTGTTCCGTCTTCACGCCTTAGTGGCGATACGGATTTTGGTACAAAGATAGTTGGGACCCTGAAGACGGACATAAGTGAGAAAGAGGAAAGAAAGATTTTATTTTTTTATCATCACGCGGGTTAAAGTTAGCGTTAGGAACATGGGTGGGTTTTAGTCAGTAAAAGTCTGACACGCCCCTCCGCTCCGCCCAGAGCGGGGGAAGTTATTTGATGATTTCCCACCCAAAAAAAAATAAAGCCCAAAGTAACTATGCCACGCTGAAGAAGTCGCGGGCGGAAGCTAGTTTTACTATAAACACACTCGTTATTAGCATGCTACCAAAAACGGTTAAAACTATGCGTTTAAAATAACGAGTAACTGTTACGTTGTTACGTTACGTGATTTATGTAACGTGCATATCATATGCATTGTTTGAGGACGGCCCTGACGTCACGGTATGCGTCGTCAGGTGTAAACTTTGACACATTTTTAGGTGCCTAAGCATGCAGGCATAGGTTTGAAATGCACTAGTGGTTTATGATTCTGATTTTGATAGCAACTACAATTATTTCAGTAAAATTACATACAATTAAATAATGAAAATAAAGGAAATTCATCATCTGCTTAGCCTTTTCCAAATTATTTTTGGGTCGGTTTCCAGTGTAACTGGATGCAGCTGAATACCAGTATTTCGGATCGACTGAATATCAGACCTCCACAAACCAGTTTAAGCTGGGTAGTAAGTACGATACCCATTGGTAAGACTGGTTGTCAGAATTTCGGGACACTGACTACCTGTAACGACTGTCAAATATGTACAAAAGACAGCCTGTACCAACGGTTGTACGAGCCTTCCGAGGCAGTTGGAAACTCGGTATGTAACGAGCGGTCACCCATCCACAGATCAACCTTGTCAAGCGCGGCTTAACCTTAAGATCGACCTGAGCGGCTGCTATTATTTAGTTTTGAGCATAATAATAAATATACCTTAATAATATTTCGACCTGGTTCATGTAAGTTTAGCTCGCGAAGTTGTCGCCATGTAGGATGTGAACTCGGCGACCATTATGCAGATTGTCGTATCAGCCAATGGCTTAACTGCCAAGAGCGTCAACCAATACTTAACTTAACTTACTTAACCTATCATTGAGACTATAGCACCGTACTTAGCCTTTATATTTAATTTGTGTGTGGACCAAGGAGTCTTCCCGGACCTTATGAAATACAGCAAGGTAATACCACTTTTCAAATCTGGGGACAGTAAAGACACCAATAATTATAGACCCGTATCCGTTTTGCCGGTTTTCAGCAAGGTGTTTGAAAAGGTAATGCTTAACCAAATGCTCAACCATTTTAACACCAATAAAATCTTACATGAGAAGCAGTATGGTTTCACCAAAGGACGTTGTACGACTGACGCCGGTGTCACCCTATTAAAACACATATTTACTGCGTGGGAAGAAGCACAGGATGCCATAGGGATCTTTTGTGACCTCTCAAAAGCATTTGATTGCGTGAACCACGAAACCCTTCTCTTAAAACTTGAACATTACGGCCTAGGGAAACTTGCCCTTAGTTTAGTTAAATCGTATTTAAATGATAGACAGCAGCAAGTACAAATAAATGGTGTCAATTCAATGGGTTTAAATGTAAAAATGGGTGTACCACAAGGATCGATATTAGGTCCCTTCCTCTTTTTAGTATATATTAATGATCTACCCCATTTGTTTAAAAACCAACCACAAATGGTGTTATTTGCTGACGATACTTCTTTAATATTTAAGATAAACAGACGTGCCTCAAATCTTGACGACGTAAATAATGCCCTAATGCAGGTACATAATTGGTTTACCGCTAATAATTTAGTATTAAATGGGAAAAAAACGAAGTGCATAAGATTTGCTCTACCAAATGTCAAAAACAGTGAGTGTGACATAGTATTGAATCAAGAGAAACTAGAATTCGTCGAAAAAACTGTTTTCTTGGGAATAACACTCGATTCAAAGCTACAATGGGGTCCGCATATAACATCTCTTGCAGGACGCCTTAGTTCAGCAGCATATGCTGTTAGAAAAATCCGTCAGTTTACTGATGTAGATACCGCGAGACTAGTCTATTTTAGTTATTTTCATAGTATAATGTCATACGGTATTTTACTTTGGGGACGGGCTGCAGACATCGAGTCTATATTTATTCTGCAGAAAAGAGCCATCAGAGCCATATATAACCTACGTAGGCGAGATTCTTTAAGGGAACAGTTTAAGGATATTAACATCATGACAGTACCTTGTCAATATATTTATGAAAACATCATGTATGTCAGGAAAAACTTGCATCTTTTTAGTAAAAGAGGTGACAGACACAATTATAATACTAGAAATAGGGACCAATTAGTTCAACCAGGTTTCAGGTTAGCTAAAGTAGACTCATCTTTCATGGGGTACTGTTTGAAATGCTACAATAAAATACCTCCCCACATTCTTCAACTGAATGAAACGAAATTTAAATCTTGTATTAAACGCACACTATGTAGGCAAGCATATTATAAGTTGGGGGATTATATTGATGATAAAAATGCTTGGCTCAATGCTGGTCCTGCTCCACAAGCATAGGGGTAAACTCAGTATCCGAAGCTATAGTGGAAGCTGCAGAAGATTGTAAGATTATCTTTGCAATGTATAGAATCAATTCTCTAGTATTGTATAATTATTAAGCCCATATGTGAGTGCTATGTATTATCATTGACTTGACGAAGCCCTGGTGGTTGATAGTGTCATGCTCACTTAAATGTCTCGCTGATGGTGGCGGGTGTGTCGGGTCATTTAGCTCCCTTCAAAATGGTCGAGCTGAATGGGGCTGATCCATACGTCATGTTCGTGAACGGGCGCTGTCAGTTGGGACTGGTCATTTTTAGCTACCACGGTTCATTTTTAAACTTATTTAGATTTAAAATTAAATTTTGCTTTTTATTTACTCTGGACGCTCTTACTGTGCACGTCTTTCTATATCGTTCTCACATATTTGTATAATCTCAACATGAATGATGTAAATACGATTTTGTAAAAATATTATAATTTAAAAGAGTGTCCATGGAGTTTCTTGCCCATTCTTCTCCATAGAGATCAACGCTTTGGAATGGGCAACTACAGTACTTTCACAAGTTATTATGCCTTGTGACCGGGACTGTAGATTCATTTTGTTTCTTGACATTCAAAAGTGCCTGTAACGGTCTAATTGAAATAAATGATTTGAATTTGAATTTGAATTTAAGGAGACTCGCGCTGGGCAGTTGGATTTAGAGTCTGATTCAGAATACGGTACTTCTTGACAAGGCCCGTATTGTTGGGGGCCATTTGGCCTACATGTACCGAAGTCCTATTTAATTAGTATTCTTTTTTGACTGGCTTCTCAACATACATTTTCATTTCATTTCCACAATTCTTTATACCATAAACCATGTACCTATGTTTCACAAATAAATAACTTTGACTTTGACTTCATATCTACAGGGCATAGACAAGTAAAATAGTGAAAAACGCTAACGATAATACATAAAAGTTTTATAATCCTCTTATAAATGAAAGTAAAGCATAAAGCTTTACTGCTTGTCATTGGAATAATAAGCACCTACTTATAGTAGACCGGGGAAATGCATTACCATGCAATAAACTCGTCAATGATATGGCTATTTAAGAACCACTTCAACAAACAAAATAGATCATTGAGAAACTTAATTACGTTTCTGTATTGAAATAGGTACTGTAATTCACTAATTGCATTGATTTGCATTTGATCACTTATTATTTTGTTTTCCGGATCGCCAAAATAGGTACTGCATTAGCCCTCAAAACATAACTAATTTTCAAAGATTTTGCCCTGAATTTACTTAAATGCAGGATGAAAAATCATCGATTTTACAAAATAGCTGTCACATTTTTGTTCTGAAAGTAAAATGCTTGGAAAACGCTCTTTTATAGTTTTTTATAATACGAAAACTAAACTGAGGACGTTTACCTAACTAATGCAAATGAAAACGCTTATTCACAAAATTCATAGGATGCAAAACATTTCACAGCTTTAACATAAACCACCGCGAATTATAATAATTACTAAAACATACAGTTATACATACAATAAATATTATAAAAACAAGTTACTTACAAGGCCAAAGTCAAATCCAAAACAATATCAAATCGATTAATAACTTTATCACAGCACTAAAAAGTTTTCAAGCACTGGCACTATAAAAAAAAATACGAAAACAATCATGGCGGATCAATTTGCGCGGGAGACGCGTGGCCGCGGCGTCAGACGGTGTTCGAATGCGTGCACATGCGCGAACGAAGATTATCTCGCGGTAGTATCGTACTTTATGTTACGTAGGAGTTACCGTACGTCTTTACGCTTTACCGAAGACCCGGAGTTACGGTAATATTTGATTTTTGATACACATTATAGGTCATTCTCGTGATGACTAAGACAAAGTGAGCTTTAGAAATTCATTCAACTGAGAGAGATGTGAAGCGAGTATCCGAAATTAATGACAATGCATTTTTTTACAAATTGGAGAAGAAACAATCAATGTATCTTGATTTATCTGAAATTAGAGTTCGTTGCAGTTGAAGACCTCAATTAAATGCTCTGAAACTCATTTCTGAAAAATCGTGAGACCCGGAAAAACCTAGAATAAGGAAAAGAGCAAATAAAATAGCCAAACTTTAGACCTAAACTCTTTGAATAAAACTCCTAAATTAGTGTTACTCACATACTTTATGAGACTTTACGTATCATGATAAATTAATTGATCATGATAAATTATCAGATGAAAAGGTGGTCGAAGCGAAAGGATTATTTATACATCAATATGTATTATATGGTGCCAGATGGCGTTTTGTAGTATCTGCTTACCCCTAGGAGGAAAATGTGTGAGCATATATGAAAAAACACACCATTAAAAATCTAAATGCCATTAGAATAATACTTTCTCTCGATTAAAGGCTGGTAATAAAATACTTCAGCAGTAAACGGTGACAAAGATTTACGATGAAATCGACCTATTGTCTATGGTCCATAAAATTTCTACCAACTTAATAATGTGACAACAGTTTTACATATAGTTATTAAGGCCGTACCCTAGGCAAATAACCTTGAGCACTCGTTCCCTCTTTGCCGCGCAGTAGTAACAGTAGTGAATAATGACTATTTTTTGGAATAAAATATATATAAAATAAAGTTTTGAGTTTTTGGAAAAAAAATTGTACCAAAATGTTCATTATAGAATTGTGTATCCATTAGTGTCAGTAGCAAAATTAAACAATGTTTACCTTACGAGCAGATGCATGTTATTGATATTTTTTCTTATTTCTGGGGTTTTGTTGTAAGGAGATTTACTAAATAATTACTCGATAAAAATAAAAAAATAAATCTACTATAATGGAATCAAGATTATAAAGAAATTTAATGTATTTTTTTTTGTTCGTTTCAAATAACAAGTAGAAGATAGCTCCAGAAAACTGCACAAAAACGGCTTGCGCGGCGTTTTGGTCGGGGAGGCGCCTTAAGATAACATCTCGCCGGTAATCGACAAAGGGTATGGCAGCAGTATATCTAATAGTACACTTATAATTCACCAACCGGGGCACAAATTCAGACTCCGTGGCGTTTTTTTTCGTGTGGAAAATCACCCTGGGCGGAGCGGGGGGGAGTGTCAGACTTGTACTGACTAATACCCACCCATGTTCCTTCTATCGCTCTTTATTTATTTATTAAAACTTTATGCACATGTATAAACACTGTACAAAGGCGGACTTAATGCCTTGGGCATCTCTTTCGAACAACCAGCAACCCCGGCAGGGGACTCCGTAGCTGTAGCTCCGAATGAAATTCCTCATGTGAAAACCAAATCACATGTTGATTGGCCTGGGAATCAAAACTAGGACCTCATACTTAGCAGTCGCACTTATGACCTCTAGACAAACGAGGCATAGTTAATTGTTGCGTTGTTCGAAAGAGATACCGCGGCCCCGGAACGTAAAGGGCAATAGAAAGAACATGGGTGGGTTTTAGTCAGTACAAGTCTGATACTCCCCTCCGCTCCGCCCAGAGCGGGGGAAGTTATTTGAAGATTTCCCACTCCAAAAAATAAAATAAAAAAGGCATAGTTAATTAAACTCATAATATTTCTTACTAAAAGGGGCTGTCTACCTTGAACGCTTTTTAAAGTTCGTAAAATAATATTTTTTATATGGTTGTATTGAACAGTACGGAAAAAATGGAGGTATTTAAATTAAAGTTTAGTCTTAAAATCTAGAATTTTTTCTATAAATCTATTCTTCTTTAAATCTAGTGCGAGACGGACTCGCGCACTAAGGGTTCCGTACAAAGTGACATAAATGGACTTAGTACACTGATTTTTTCACAGCTTTAACCAACAACAAACTTGAGTATAATGGTTTTAATTTCAACTTGATACCTCCACGCGTTCCGGAAAAAAAGAGTCTAAACAAACAGACGGCCAACAAAGTGATCCTATAAGGGTTTTTTCTTTTTTAGGTGCGAAACCCTAAAAATAACAGGTATTGTCAGTTTAATTTATTGCCGAACTAGCTCGCCCGCGGCTTCGCTCGCGTTAAATTTGGTATAACACACCAAGCAGACCTGCAGTTTTTGCTCTTGCGCCTGATTGATCTGTAATAGCAACGCTAAGTTTTCCCTTTTCTTCCCTCGATCTCCCTCATATCCCACTTTTTTAAAATAAAAATTTGCCTATGTCCGTCTCCTGGTTCCCAACTATCTCTGTACCAAAATTCATCAAAATCGGTTTAGCCATTAAAGCGTGAAGAGGTAACAAACAAACAAACTCACTTTCGCTTTTATAATATTAGTAAGGAAGTAAGGATTATCATCACTACCCTGTATAGCACGCAGAGGGGCCTCCCAGGACCACCGGGATTTAGGGGGTCGGGGTTGTAGGTTGTTCGAAAGAGAAACCCCGGGCCCGGAACGTAAAGGGTTAAAAGAAGGAACATGGTTGGGTTTTAGTCGGTAAAAGTCTGACTCTATCCCCCGCTCTGAGGGGAAGTTATATGATGACGTTAAAAAATCCTGTATACCTATATATCAAGTCAAGTAAAAGCTAGTAAAAGTAATTTAAATACACAACAACTCCATCGACTTACTAACCTGTTTTAAACTTGTAAACCGTGAAAATAAATACACATACGGCAACCCATGCATAACATAGTGTATCATTATTGCATATGAACATCTAATTATGTATCAAAACCTAGTGGTCTGGTGATCGCAAGCTCGGTTGGCGATTCAACGCCCCGTGTTTGATTCCCGTGAATTAGAAAGTGTTGGTACTATATATCTAATACATACATTTATCGTGTCACAATGTTCGTTCCCATACCTAATCCTCCGAAACGGATCGACCGATTGTGAAATGTGTTTGTAAATATATTTGCCGGGGTTGAGGGTTCTTCGAAAGAGATACCGTGGTCCCGGAACATAACGAGCAAAAGAAGGAACATGGGTGGGTTTTAGTCAGTAAAAGGCTGACTCTCCCGCTCCGCCCAACGCGGAGGAAGTTATTTAATGATTTGCCATCCGTAAAACGAAAAGAAAAAATATTGATAAGTCCGCTACAAAACGCTTTTTATTTATCGATCCATATTGTACTCACTTGAAAGTGCTTTAGAGTCGATTTTGCCTGTCGTGTCGCAGAACAACTGATCTAAGCAAACCCGTCATGTTTAATTATGAGTATAATATAAACTGACGGGCCTGTTGGTCTAGTGGTTAGTGGCCCTGACTGCTGAGCCGGAGGTCGTGGGTTCGATTCCCACCCAGGACAAACTTTGTGTGATGAGCATGATTGTTTGTTCTGTGTCTGGGTGTGATTTATCTATAATATGTATGTATTTATAAATTATATAAGTATGTATATCAGTTGTCTGGTTACCATAACACAAGCTCTGCTTAGCTTGGGATCAGATAGCCGTGTGTGAGTTGTCCCAAGATATTTATTTATTATTTATTTATTAAACTTCACAACCTAAAAATCGAATGGGCAACGGATACTTCATTAATGTTTGCTGCTATGAAATTCCCATTAAAAAAATAAACAAATAACATTACAAAAGACGCTCGCGTTTACAAACTATTGAAGTCTAAGAATTTAAACACAAACATACAGCGACAATACCAATTGTTGCAATGCGACAACATGGGATCTTTAGAAATATAGATTGACTAGCTTTTGCCCGCGGCTTCGCTCGCGTTAAATTCGGGGTAACACAGTTCCTCTTGCGCCTTATTGAATTGTAATAGCAAGGCTAAGTTTTGACTTTTCTTCCCTTTTTCTCCCTCACATCCCACTTTTTTTAAAAAAATAGCCTATGTCCGTCTCCTGGTTCCCAACTATCTCTATACCAAAATTCATCAAAATCGGTGTAGCCATTACGTGACGAGGTAACAAACAAACAAACGAACTCACTTTCGCTTTTATAATATTAGTAAGGATGAGCAGAAACCTGCGTTTTTGTTCACACAGCTATTTCGATAGATCTTATAAGCTTGCTAGTTTCCGCACAATGGTTTTTTTCAGCGAGGCAAGTGATAATCCTTACTAATATTATAAAAGCGAAAGTGAGTTTGTTTGTTTGTTACGTCTTCACGCCCACTGGGCTATAGTTTTTTTGGTAGATTATAGCACAGGACAGGACTGGTCATGTTTTAATTTTTTTTTTCTCAATTTGTTTCGGGCTGGGATCGAACCCGCGACACGCGGCGCAGCAATCGCTCAGCCACTGCGCCAACCGCTAACATATTGCCAACTTCACTATGCTTCCGTTTCTATTTCGTCAACAACTGTTTGCACAAGAAATCAATAGTCATTTTACTTTTTTATTCTAAAAAACAAGATTATGTAGATTACCTTGAAACATGTTTAAAGTAAATAAGGCAATTCATCTTGACGCAGCAGAAGTAAAAGTCCCTTGACGTGACGAAAGTTCGCTTTTACATCTGAATCAAACTCTATAATTATACATATTTACTAGCTGTGTCCAGCGGCGGTACCCGCTGCTTAGCTACTTTTCTGGAGAGGTATAAAAATTGATGTAGACCGATTCTCAAACCTAAACGAAATATGCACACAAAATTTCATACAAATCTTAGGCTTACAGTATAGTCTAACCGAAGCTGAATATCAGTATTTTAAAAAAGGCGCAAGTACAGACGCCAGCAGGTCAAGCTACCCGAAACTGACAATTTTTCCCAATGAACCTTGAACCTAATACTTTAGAAATAAAGTCAAAAATCTATCAAAGAAATCTGACAGATTGTAGTAGCTTGATGTGCAGGCATCTGTACTTTTTGTTTTCCGTATCCAAAAGCTAAAACGGGACCCTATTACTAAGACTCCGCTGACCGTCCGTCTGTCCGTTACCAGGCTGCATCTCATGAACCGTGATAGTTGGATAGTTGACATTTTCACAGATGATACATGTATTTCTGTTGCTGTTTTAATAACATAACATATAGGTACTACCCAAAAACAAACATTTTTTTTATTCGTTTTTACAGATTCGCATTTGACCGGTTTTTTTACTTATTTTAATAACTCCTCTCATGATTATAATATGCCATTAAAAGTAATATCACAAACAGATAATTACAACGTTACGTAAGTTCAGAAATTCCAATTAAAGAGATAACATAACGTAACGCAACTACACACAGGTTATGATGATTCAATCAATTAAATAAATTCAATGAATCATTCAGCATTTATTGCTGAACATTTTATATTCGGAACAAAGTGATTTATTACTTACAACTTTATATTCCGAATTATTTTTTCAAATGATGCAGTATGTTTTTTTCTGCCTTCTTCTACCATACTACTTACTCGATTAGTAACCGATTATCTAGGCATAATTATATTATCTTTCAAACAGTCCTTACATCTTTTCATTATATTAGGCAATGTAGTTAACACGCAATATTTCAATCTGTTTAAGGAAATATCAAAACGTTTGGTTGACACTTCCCGTGACCCAAGGGCTGGCTTTTACTTTGGCCAGAGGCTTAGCGTTGCCATACAACGTGGCAACGCGGCCAGTCTCTTGGGGACGTTGCCAACTGATAGCGTTGAGGACGAATTTTTTGACGCTATTTTTTAATTTATTTGTAAGTTATTTAGTATGTTTAATATAGGGTAATCCATTTAATTTAAAAAATAGATTGTATGTACATCACAAAATAAAACCTACATATCAACGATTAAGGCTAAAAATCGGTTTAAATTCATTTAAAAAAAAAAGATGATGGCTGAATACATACCTAACCTCTTTTATTACGAAAACTAAGACTACCGCCCCTAAGACTACCCACTGACCAAAAAAACAACTAAAAACTTTTTCAAAGGTGGTTCTTAAATGATTAATTGTATATTGTCTCCTTTCTTTTTTTCTTTGTACATCCGAAAGTAGAATCATTATTTTACACAATCCTACTTAGCATGCAAAACATTCAACTCACAAATTATTTCGCAAAAGTCGAATTAATTATGAATTAATCACATATTTATCATAATAAACATTTCACTCGTTAATAAATTCAAGTTATTTTGATGAATCTGTAAAAACAGCTGTGGTGGCCATCTTACGTGGCGGCCATCTTAAATTCAAATGAGGCGGGTATTACGTTTGTTCGAAAGCGAAAATGTGACAGCTGACGGTTTTCTAATATTTCTCTCTAGATCATAAATATCGGATTGTACCTTATAGGTACAGGCACGATGAAACTTGCTGAGCCTACAGTTTTTTTTTTATTTTTTTTGACAGGAACGATTTTCTTCAACTTAGTTTCGGAGATGAGATAGACAGCCGGATTTTATGAACAACACCAGTAAGCTAACCCCACGACAATAAGAAAAATAACTATGCTATGATCAAATAAGATATCCTTACTAATATTATAAAAAACGAAAGTGAGTTTGTCTAAATGGCTTAACCTTTTTGATGAATTTTGGTACAGAGATAGTTGAGACCCTGGAGACGGACATAGGCTAATTAAGAAAAAACAGTGAGAATTGAGAGAGAAGGAGGGAAGAAAAGGGAAATCTTAGCTTTGCTATTACAATTAGTAAGGCGCAAGGGCAAAAACTACAGGTAGCAGGTACCTGCAAATTAGGAAGAACTGCGTTACCCCGAATTTAACGCGAGCGAAGCCGCGGGCAAAAGCTAGTTGTCTAATAAAACCTCTTACTTTCTTATCAAGTACTTTTCTTTTTGTTCAAAAGAAGATCAAGCAGTTTCATTGTTACTGCATTTTTGTTTATAAATAACTGTGGAAATAATCTTCAAAGGTGAGCCTAGTCAGTATCGGATTAACCCATTAGCAAATTGATCAATTCCTTAAGCATCACGTTTACGGTGTACACTGAAACACCAAAAATAAATTCTAGCACACGATAGGTAAGGCTGTTGGATCCAATCTGCATTGCCTTATGCAGATTAAAAAAGGATTAGAAAAGGTGTCAAAAAGTTCCTATTCGTCTTGCTCGACTCTTTAATCGGTATTATGGTCTTGTAGTTAATTAACAATTAACCTATTTTTTTGTTACATTAATATATTTTATATAATTATAATTTCGTATTATTAGGGTTCCGAACGGAAAAGCAGATTTAAAATATTTTTATTTCACATGACTTGCATTATTTTATTAATTATCAGTTAACGTCCCCCGCTCTGGGCGGAGCGGGGGGGCGTGTCAGACTTTTACTGGCTTAAACCCACCCATGTTCCTTCTATTGCCCTTTACGTTCCGGGGCCGCGGTATCTCTTTCGAACAACCCGCAACCCGGTCATGGCCTGCATTACGTATACTTATTGCACTTGGTTGGTTTTTTAAGGCCGATACTAGTTTACTATTTGATACGGTTCCACAGACGTGGATTGCTTAGGGCATCATGTATTCTTAATTAGGCACTGCAAACAGAACAAACAAACACAAAACAAAACAGAAGTTAATTTCTACTACTCAACACGCCATTTCATAACGAATATATTTAAAGAGTAAGTACAAAACGCTACTTAAAACAGTAGCTGCTAGTAACCATGCCAACCACACCTTATTAACCCACCCAGTCCACCACCATAATCCCACATCACCACTTAACTAAATAACCCACCACACCGTTTAGCGTCACTTATTAGAAAACCGAAGCATTGCGAACCGCTTCTGTGCCCGAGTGTACTTCTTAAGAAAGCGACCCAGCGCAACCGGTTACGCGGGATGCGCGGTAACTATACGGTAAGCACTTGTGTTTGTGAATGTACGCTGCATCCGTTATCGAGTTTACTTTTTATTTGATGAACAGCTGGGGACATTGAATGACCTTGCCTTTCTAGATTCGTGTCAAATGAAATCGAAAAGAAATATTGTTTTGTAGCATAATAGGTAGGTTCATGACGTTTGATGGACTTACATTTTTAACTACTTAAAAAAAGGAGGAAGTTTCTCAATTCGAGGTTCGTTGTCTAATGGTACTAAAAATTCAACATTAGTTCCCTTATTTTCAGATCATTTTAAAATGGAACTAAAGATTAAAAAAACATCAATAGTTCCATCATGGAACTGTTAACGGTACTTACTAAAAAAATCAACATTAGTTCCATTATTTTCAGATTCTTATAAAATGGAACTAGTGATTTAAAAAATCACCAATAGTTCCATCATGGAACTGTTAATGGTACTAGTGACAACGAACCCAATTCGACTATGTGTTTTGATGTTGTGTTTGTTACCGACGCGTTTTCTTCGTCGATTGTGGGCTGATTTTTCAAAATTCTTTTCATAATCGAAAGGGGATATTCCCGAAAGTATACCATAAATTGTGTCTATATTGCTTGGATATTTTATCAGTTATCCTTACTAATATTATAAAAGCGAAAGTGAGTTTGTTTGTTACGTCTTCACGCCTAAATGGCAAAACTGATTTTGATGAATTTTGGTATAGAGATAGTTGAGACCCTGGAGACGGACATAGGCTAAAAAAGTGAGAAAAGGGAAGAGAGAGATTTTTTTTTTGATCATCACGCGGGTTAAAGTTAGCGTTAGCCCAAAGTAACTATGCCAACCGGACGAAGTGGCGGGCGGAAGCTAGTCTTCTATAATAAATACTTTTTCTGCATCTTCTTAGTCCATCTATATTGGACGATATGTAGCAATGAAAAATGAATACTTGATAAGAATTTGTGTAAAATACCACCATACCACAAACAAAAAGGATTACCAAACAAAAAACCGATATCCAAGAAAACACTTAAAAGACGGAAAATAAATTTAATCCCCCAATTCGTTTTTTTTTTTTGACAAAAAAGTTTTTGGCACATTTTTATTAACTTCATCTATAACTAAATATATAAAAAGTCTAACAAGTATTTGACCAATTATCCGGTTTCCAATTGAGCTGAAATTTTGCTAGGTCTCGTCATTTTAAATAGGAAAAGACCAGGTATATGATATTGATATTTTCTTGGTTATCCTCTACTGCGCATACTTCCAATGTTTGCTAACTATTGTTAGAATAATGTAGAAAATACGTAAATGACACGGCCGGAATTGGTATAGAGCTGTGCCCTAACTAAAAAAATATTCATGTACATTGATGTACAGTACGTCATTTTAAAGCTTATGCAGGGCTTTACAATCGGTTATGTTTTATGATCAGAGAATAAGCGAGAGAATAGTAACATAGCACGATAATACGTGATAAAATCAACGCAAGATGACAATGTAAATGTCAATCAATCAATGTCAGAATATAAAACCACACAATCAATAAACAAACATATATTTTTTTGCATTTTCTCTCGCCTTTTTAGGGAAATGTAATTAATGCGGTTATTTTTTATTTATTTTAAAAGGAATTTTCATATATTAATCATTACTGTGCTTTATCAGGGCAGGATCCGGCCATGTCTTTTATTACTTTTGTATTTTTGTTAGTCATTGTGGTCAATAGTATAAGTTGTTGCGATGACGGTCCTTTTAAGTTGGCACGACTTCGATCGATCGATTCGATTCGATCTATACCATTGACCACTAGATGGCGTTTCTTTTGATATGATTCCGTTTTATCAATTCATTTTTAAATAGAATTTATATTCATAGTAATGTTTAATTAATTCCTGAAATATTATTATATTATGATTAATCGAATATGTAAACCTAATCTATGATTGTTTGTCTTATATTCATATTAACCGGTTGTACCAACCAAAGTGGCGCGCTACATCCGACCCCCACTTTTGTCAGTTGTCGGTGTGGCGCGTTAGTTTAAAATTTAGTCTGTTATGAGCAGTGTGACTAAAAAGACGGTGGAATAAAGTATTTAGTTGAGTTTTAATGTAGGAGTCCAACACTATTATTAATTTAACCGTAAATCTTCTGCCAGTAATTGTATAGGCTCAACTCACAGTTAGCGGCAGCTGTCAAGTAATTAGAACATAGAGCCGATACCTCTACTATTAGATGCCAACGGGATGCTGTAGTGAAGCTGAGAATACTTACATGCATATATGTATCTTTTCTTTAAAAAAAAAAACGTTTCTCCTGTATCGTGGGTGCGTTTATAAACATTTAAACTCACATACACAAATAGCCAAACCCGGAACAACTATCTGTAGGTCAGATCTGTAGATCATACAAATATTTGTTCCGTGCGGGGATGGAACCCGCGACACGTAGCGCAGCAGTCAAACGCTTAGCCACTGCGCTAACCGTGTCGTCAAAATCGACGTATGTATACATAACAACCGCCTTTTTTTCTTGTGGGTAGACAGGATCTTAACAAAACCAGCATCTACAGTCCTTAGGTTAAACTCCTTATGCCTCGTTCTCCACTGATTAAGGATCGTATAAGTAGTTGATATAACTGCAGTTTAAAGGGGTACAAGACAAGACATAAGACTCATTGGTTTTTAAATGGTTTGCCCTTTCAGGAGCCCCTACTCTCGAGGCGTCCACAGGATTTGTCAGTTAAAGCAGACTACAACCTCTATGGTCGAACAGCAAGATGCTATTTAGAAAAAAAAACTTAAGACAAAGACTGACAGAATAAAAAACAAATAAGAAACTGTTAGGTACTGAAAACTTGAAAGACAAGGTTCGTAATATTTTTTTGTAGAAATAAGGTACAATAAGGTCTGTTTTTTCAGATGAGAAATAACCAAAAAACTTCCCCCGCTCTGGGCGGAGCCGTTGGGAGTATCGAACTTTTACTGACTTAAAACCCACCATGTCTTACCCTTTGTATTTCAGGGGCCGTGGTATCTCTTTCGAACAACCCGCAACCCTAGTTAGCTCTTGAAATTATTATGGTTTCATATAATATTTGCTGACTCAAGCTGCAAACTTAAAAGTTAATTAAACTATATACTAACTACAATATTAACTCATCAAATGATTACGTAATATGCGAACAAGTAAACAATGTGCCAAAAGCAGATATATTAGCGATTTAGACAAAAGACAAGCTACATGTAACCCATGGATCAGAAAAATATTGTAGTGAAAAGTTGCGTCTACAAATTGTCACGCAAAATGTACCCAAAATGTATGTCATTGGCCGTAACTCTCAAATCACATCACATCCTAGGAAAAAAACCAAATACGCACGAAATAAGTAATCTCTTATGTATTACGCGTTAATTAAAATATTAATATGTAATAATTATTAGCAACATAACAAATTATTACACAACGTAGACATAAAAATTACCGGCTTGTAACTGTTTCACATAAATATTTATAGTCAAGTAGGTAGATTCAATTTCTAATTAAATTACGTGCTCTCAAAGTACGTCAAAAAAACTTTTATATTTCTATAACTCACTTACCTAATATAGTTAGCGAATGTTTGTGATGATAACCATATATTTAAAAATGTTATGCAACATATTTCGTGTTCATTCAGCGAAAAAGATCCATCCAAGATCAGGATGCAGGATGCTGCATCGCCTGCCTGCATAATTTGTCATGAATGTCGGCAAAGTAAGGTTAGATTCCATAACTTCTGTTTTGTTTGTCATTTTTACAAATTGTTAAAGACCATATTGTGTACAAGTAATACTGATATAGCATGATTTGTCTGTGTTTAACATAACGTCATTTAACGGTATAGAGACGCAAGCTACACTCCCTTGCGCAGCAGTTGAATGACGATCATGTTGATGATGATCTTTATCGTAAACTAGCTTCCGCCCGCGACTTCGTCCGCGTGGCATAGATACTTTGGGCTTTAACCCGCGTGATGATCGAAAAAAAAATCTTTCTCTCCCCTTTTCTTCCCTCTTTCTCCCCCTTTTCTCACTTTTTTTTAAGCCTATGTCCGTCTCCAGGGTCCCAACTATCTCTGTACCAAATTTCATCAAAATCGGTTTAGCCATTTAGGCGTGAAGAGGTAACAAACAAACTCACTTTCGCTTTTATAATATTAGTAAGGATAATAAGGAATATTCTATTTTATTCTATTTACGAATGTTTCCTTAATTTTCTTTTGTTAACAACCAACAAAGTTGCGCAACGTAAAATATCAACGCATCTTTGCCTTTCGAAGCAAAACTAAATAGAATTTAATGGTCGTTCTATGAAACAAAGAAAGTATTAAGATTATAAATCAATTAGATAGTCAGATACTAGGTCTGTATGGATACACTGTATAAACACTCGATTAACTCAGAACAATAAGTTATTGTAGTTAAGATATAGTATTTTGAGCACAGTATACACACGCACATTACATATTAAAATTACGTATATTTCTCGATGGCCTTGTGGTTGCGAGGGCCAGTGATGAGCACGACCAAAAACACGCCATGGCCTGTGTTTGTGTTGTGGTGGGTATGTTCTGTTTGTTCGTTTGTTCTAGTGATACTATTTAATTTATTTTTTATTCATATAAGTATTTAAAATATTTATGTTTGCTGTTTTGACTTCCGTACGTTTTTATTACTCTCGGGTTGACCACTGAAAACCAGCGCTGTGCTGTGCATCATGCAGAGTGGTGCCCTACCTGTCGCAGTCACGACGTGCAAGCTATTTTTATTTTGTCCCAAGATGTTTTTGTAAGTGTTTGTGATGCTTTGCATGTTTAATGCATATTTTATTTTTTTTTGTGTGCTCGTCTTACTAGTAAATGTTTTTTCTTTCACGAGGGACACGGTTCGATTCCTGACCGGCAAAGCATTATTGGGATTTTCTAAGTAGCAGCCATGATGGAGTCTGGATTCGTACACAGTTTACGGAAATAGGCATTGTGGAATAATTTGGTATCGTCCAATTAGCGAATTAAACCAGTACAATAAACACCACTATTTCCCAATAAATTACGGCTACGCAGCTGATCATTCGTTGTTAATTATGGAATTGCTTGTTTCTATTTAAAAAAAAAAACATTGCCCCACACTAGGTATTACTCCTATATCGTGGGTGCATTTACAAACATTTAAACTCACATAAACAAACAGCCAGACCCGGAACAACTATCGGTAAGCCATACAAATATTTGTTCCGTGCGGGGATCGAACCCGCGACACGCAGCAGCAGTCCATCGCTCAGCCACGGCGCCAACCGTGTCGTTTTGTCGCACTACATGGGACTTTAACATAAATAAAGAAAAGTTGATGTTTGTACTATAAGATATATCAGAGGCACTTCTGCTGAACTCTTCGCGGATTAGAGGCATGATATTTGTAACCTTCTTTTTCGGATGAGAAATATTTTTTATTTATTTGTTTAATTCGACATTTAAATTTAATAATTTTGCCCGCTTTGGGTGGAGCGGGGGGAGTGTGAGACCGTGGTTCTGACTAAAACCCATCCAGGCTTAGATAAAGGTCTTTTGGCCTCGTAGAAAACAAAACTCGTAAAAAAATGTTTTTTTTTATTTGTTCTTTTTAATAAAAATTAAGTGATTTTGTTTTATTGTCTTGTGTTGTGTGAGTATAATAAACAGTTTTTCTTTCTTTTCTTTCATGTTCCTTCTTTTGCCTTTTATGGGCCTTTCGGGGTCGCTGTCCTTCTATGTTTCGGGGTCGCGGTATCGTATCGGTATCCTCCTTTCTTATGCAACTCTTCTCTGATCTGCTTCTCCCTCATCCATTACAGGTTATCATGTCAAATCAATCACGCATCAAATCATGTCATAATCATGTAGCCCACAAAAACATTTCGCTGGACAGCCGTTACCGCCAGCTGTTGATAAAATTTATAATGGAACTAGCTGTGCCCAGCGGTTTCACCCGCTGCTCACTTAGGGGTATGAAAAATAGATGTTGGCCGATTCTCAGACCTACCCGATATGCACACAAAATTTCGTTCAAATCGGTCCAGCCGTTTTGGAGGAGAATGGGAATGAACATTGTGACACGAGAATTTTATATATTAGATTAAGAAGATTAAGTATGATTCTGGAACATAGCGGCTTCACATACTACTGTTAAGTCGAACGGGACCCCAAGTGTGTGGTCATCTCAACCTACACTTAGTTATTATAAGATATAACTATAACATCACGCGTCGTTTCACACGTTAGGTGAGTAGAGCAAGGCTAACCTAGTAAAATAGTTTTCGTTTTAAATCATCTGCCGCCGATCCTCCATCTGACAGAAAGTGGTCAGCCATCTACAATTCTGATTGAATTCTACTTTATAATACTGTAATTCGAAAATTACTCACATGAGTGCATAAATGGAACACGAGAATAATATATGTTCTAGATTTCCAGTCTCTTTTATTTAATATTAATTTACTGACATCGAGTTTGACTCAGAGATTCTATGAATTTATCGGAAAATAAAATAATAATAAAACCTTTTCACTTAAAGTTGCATACACATGCAAATACCGACTCATTAGTTATTTTTATGATTTTATCCACTAACAAAATGCAATGATGAGGAACATTTTTTGCTGCGATTATACTCTACTATTCATAACTTTTTCGAAGCGCCATCTAACGTCACAAGTTCAAACTAAACCAACGGACTACTTCAGCTACTCGTCAACAGATGGCGCTAAACACTTTCTTTGTCAATGTCCTACGAAAGTTGATGCAATAAAGTAATTTAGTTAAATAATACCACTAGAAAGTGGTTGAATAATATAAAATAATAAAAACAAATTGGCTTGAACGATAATAACATTGGTTAAGAACCCACTTTTCCATGTTCGACGAGGTAATTGAAAACTGAGTGAAAAGCGATTACGTTATGGTCTAACGACTTAAGAAACTAGTACTTTCATCGGGCAGCTGCCCTTAACATTATATGCTATTGCCCTGGTGCTATTAGCTATAAACCAGTCCGCAACTGTAAATGCTCTAATGTTCTTTATGTCTTGTTAAAATGTCTATGTTTCTTGCAAATGGCCATTAACATACTTTAAAATGATTTCGACTTGTGTTACGGTCAATTTTATGGTAATTTTTGTTTAAACACATAAGTACCACAAGTTTTGTCTGGTGTAAGTACCAAGAAGAGGACAGTTCATCAGTTCCTCTAGGAACTGATGAACTGTCCTCATCACACAGTATCTATACTGTAAGAGGTTTTATAACCTAACCAATGCTGGCTGGCTTATCACAATGTTCAATTACTCAGGTCGTTTTAAAGAAAGAATTAGGAAAAAACAGAAGAATAGGTTTGATACAAGCAGTGTGACATGTAACTTAAAATATGATTTAAATTATAATTCAAAAGTATTATATGCGCATTTTATTGAAACACACAATTAAACTATTACAGTACTGTAGAGGTTTGATAATATTGATCAAACCTTTGCTTGGCAGTGCTGGCTGGTATGCAAAAACTTTAGAATACTCAGGTTTTTAAATATAGAATCAACAAGAATAGACGTGCATAGCCTTGGAATCAGTGTGTGACATGTATTGCTGAAATTATGAACTAAAATATAGTCTTAAAATATTTTATGTTCTTTTAAAATAGGTACGTATTTCCTCCTATTCCCCACAGAACTTTAAAGATACTTATTTTTTAATCGAAAAGACCAAGTCAACATATCTATAACAATAAAATAGAATAAAACACTGGACTTTGACTAATGTCTAAAAAATAAAAACTAAATTCGATTGAACGCACTTTCGGTAATCAGTGTACAATCACACTCCTACTCAGATAGAAGGCCTAGACGACAAGAGCTGTAAGGAACGGTTCGCTAGTAACGCCTGAAGCTGTGTAGGTATCTGTGTTCCAAACTAAATGTTTTGATGATGAACTGCATCAATGTTTGCATGCCGAAATGGTAGAATGTACAAGGAGTCTCCGATATTATTGTAACCACCTTATTGTAAATATCTACATTCAGAGCAAATAAATGAAAATTCTATTCTATTCTGTTCAATATTGCGCACTGTAAATTACAATTAGTCCACACTTAAGTAGATACTACGAAACTTAATTAGTAGTAGTTTTTATAATTTCACAGGCTGGCACCAACAGCACACCATTTTGTAACAATGTCGAATTAGTTTAGGTTTTGTATCGATACCCTAGATTCTACGATCGTATCGAATAACTTCGATCTATTTTTCGATTCGATTTTTTAACTATCGAATCGTATCGTCTTCTGTGATGCACGATACTTGCATTTCATCCCCTTTCTCATTTTTAAAGACTAGGCAATATTTTAGGAATTCTTTTGAATTGACTGATCATGCAATTTAAGATGTCTAATCAATATGTCAATATTATGTGTACATTTAATAGTGACCTAAAATACGGGCCACGGCATAGTTTAAATGTCAGTCTCCCACAAATAAACATTAGATGCTTATTGCAATATTATTATCTTTGAACCCTCTATAATATCGTGTCTATGATGCGTAGCATATGTATGAGTCTTTATCATTGTGTAGACTGTAGAAAACATATACCGTATAAACGCCTCAAAATTTAAAATAAGTTATTTCATACCGTAATCGCGTACTGTAAAGTCGTAGTCTACATTCCGAACTAACGAACTAGTAACAAAAAAATACAACTCTCGACCTCAGTGTTGCCTAAATTTATCCCGAACTATTCGAGTGAAACCGCGGGGCGCAAAACTATAAAATGACAGCGCAAATAAGTCAAAAATGAAAGTAACACGTTCGCGTTGCGTTACAATTGTAATTTTCTCGCTGTTTTGATTATCTCCGATAGTTGACCTTTTAGTTCCGGTTTAGCAGTGACAAACTAACAATACTGTTCCATGGCGTTTTAATGCCCGTAAACTATTTTCAAAAATCCGGATATAATTAATTGACAAATTATTTTAATCTTAGTTTTCAAAACCACGCTTTCTCGTATTCTTTTCAGCAAACAGTGTCATTTGATACCCTTTGGGCATGGGTAAAAAACACTAGTCCACCATATTGGATTTAGAAAAGCGCCACTTTGAAACCATGCATTTTCATTCAAACAAAATATTGATGCATTTTTAGCCCAATCGAAAATTGGGTTAAATTTACCTTCTTAGTTTGTTTTTACAAATATTGAGGTTAAGCCAAAATGGCATGTTAAAAAAAACCCGAAACAAACTTTTATACAGGGTTGAGTCGACACCGACGTGAAAACGCAAAAAACACTTTATTCTGAATGAATCTAGTATTTCAAACCATGTATAACTATCGCAACCATCACAACCAATTTTGACCATGTACTCGTATTGCACATTCGCAGGAAAACGCTTTTTTTTGGTTACGGACCTCAAAATAAAAACATGGATTACATATATGATTACTTTCTTGTCCGCGTCGGTCTGTCTGTCTGTCAAAACTTTATCTCAGGAACGCGTGGAGGTATCGAGTGAAATTTAAACCATATAACTCATATCTGTGATTTCTTGGAGAGAACATTGACTCTCTAAGTCTACGCAGTCAAAAGCTATGGCCGTACGTCTCAAGTTTGTACGGGACACTCGGTGCGCAAGTCCGACTCGCACTTGGCCGGTTTTTTAATGATGACATTAAAATGGACTGACTTTTGTTATTTTTAAACTGAATTTTGATTATTATTTTATCAACTTATTGTAGGTACTTGATCATTATTTTATTGGCTTAATATATAAATTTAATTATTCTTTATTGACATAATGTTATTAGACTTTTTAGTAATTTACCTGTGTGTGACATTTATACTTATTTAAATGAACTTAACATGACCTAATTATTTTAAATTCATTAATTTATATTTTACTGTTCATATTATTTACTTTTTTGTTGAGCCTGACACAGCAGTTATTATTTATGATCTTGTAAAACACATATGAGATGCAGTAAATAATTGAATTGAATCGAATTGACTTTTAAGATAGTACCTAGAGTTGGTACTGTAATGATTTGGTTGGATATTTCAATAAAATGCGCATATGCTTTTAAAATTTAAATAACATTTTAAGTTACATGTCACACTTCTTATAACAAACCTATCACATGTTTTTCTAAGTTCTATCTTTAAAACGACCTGAGTTTTTGAATATTATGGTCAACCAGCAGCATTAGTTCTAACTAATGCTGGCTGGTTGACCATATACCGTAAACTCTAGTATAAAACCTCTTGCAGTACCTACTCATAGTGAGTTCTATAACTACTTAAAAAAGTATATCAATAAGTCGCACTGTTTGAGCACCGTGTCGTCCGCACGAAATTAAAAAAGAAAAGTTGTCCGACTTTAGTGTTGGGATCGAATTGATTTTAGTCGATTGTGCAATGCTGTTAAAAGAACCAGCAGAATTGGGACTCCGTGCTGTTTGTTATGAATTGGGCTCATTTCTTTCGTTTTGTTATTACTGGCTAAGTTGGAATATACTTCCTGTGGCATTAATTGCAACATTTTGATCTGTGCAATAAGTTCTGGATAGAACCTGCTCACATGCTCACAACAGACTCCGAACAGAGTGGCAACCACGAGGTGGTAAAAGGAAAAGAGGTAGACAGGCAAAAATATGGATGGATGACATAAGGAAAGTCAGAGAAGCTACCTGGTCAAGAATAGCCAGGGACAGAAAAGGCTCGAAACAGCTGGCAGAGGCCTTTGATCACAGGACACGCTGATCACTGAACCGGAGAAATAGATTTGTTTTAGATTATAAGTTTATGTTTAGTTTCAGCAATAAAGGCTTAATAATAATAGTACCTGCTCATGATAAAACTTGCAGGCTTGCTTGAATTCACGTTGACTAACAGATAGTTTGTAACCTGGATTAACACATAGTTTGCTTTTTCTACGCCTACGCGGGTGAAACCGCGGGACGCAGCTTATGCACTATTTGACACACAGAATGCTTGGTTGTCGATTTTCTTTTACGGGATATCATTAAATAACTTCCCCCGCACTGGGCGGACCGGGGAGGGAGAGTCTAACCGACTAAAACCTACCCTTGTTTCTTTTTTGCCTTTTATGTTCCAGGACGGCGAAACCCCTTTCGAATAACCCGCCACCCTGGCGGGCAGTGGCTCTGGTAGGCCCCTCTGCTTTGCTGACACCTCTTTGAGGCGCGCGTGGAACATGAACGCGCCGTTAACACGGCTTCGTTGTCGCCTTATGCCCCGTTCCAATAAACAAAAACGACTCGTTTTGCTCACGGATAGTTGTATTTTGACATAACTCTCATAGAACTTATGTCAAAATACAACTATCCGTAAGCAAAACGAGTTGTTTTTGTTTATTGGAACGGGGCATTAGTGAAGAGTCCGTTTACACCTTGTAAAGTTCCTTCAATTTGCTACGGAACCCGCACAGCACATAACAAAGCAACATATTCCGCTGCATGGAAACGGCTGTTTTCCCCGGAAAAACTTATGATAAAAAGATACAGCGGGTGTAACGCACTGCTGGTAGTGATGCCATTCCGTAGACGTTACTGACTTCGAGCTGACACGCGAAGTATCAACGATTAGGTAGTTGTCATGTTATGAGACACATCTTTGTTTTAGTCGTTTTATTTTGTTTGTTCTAGATATAGTAGGGTTATTTTAAACCTAGTATTCGGTTGGGCTGTCTTAATAACATTGTCATTATCTTAAAACTGAGGTCCAAAATGGCGACTTTTGCAGAATTAGTTAATATTGTGACTTTGTTACCATTTTACGAATGGTAACGTTATTCATTTTAATAACCTATTATGATTCTGCTTAAACGGTCATTTTAGACTCTTTGATTGTAATCTATCTACATCTACAGTAATATTATAAAGAGGAAACATTTGTATTTTATTGTAACGAATTAACTCAAAAATTACTAGACCAATTTTAAAAAAATCCTTTGCTTTTTTCCTTAAAAAGCTACATAATCACTAATCAACATATACATAGGATATTTAACAGTACGCCACTGCCCACGGGAGCGGGGCAGAAATAAAAAGACGCGGGTGAAACCACTCAAGACAGCTAGCTGTAATATAAAATATAAGTAATGAATTTCTTTGAATTGAATATTGTATATTTGAATATTCGAATGAACTTCTTTCAGCCTACCACCTTTATGCTGATGATCTGCAGATTTATTCTCAGGCTCCCGTAGATGAACTGTCTGAAGCGGTGAATTTAGTGAATAAAGATTTGGAGCGTATTTCTGGATGGAGTCGGGCTCATGGTCTGAAGGTTAACCCTGCGAAGACTCAAGTCATTGTTGTCGGCAGCCCTAGGCTGCGTTCGAAAATTGATTGGTTGAAGCTGCCTCAGATTGTCTTCGATGGTGCTATAATACCTTACAGCAACTCAGTAAAAGACCTAGGTATTTATATTGACAAAGACTTGTCCTGGGGTCCTCAGTTGCAAGAAGTGAGCCGAAAACTGTTTGCGTCGGCAGGGTCTTTGCGCTGACTTCGTAATTTCCTTCCGACTGCCACTAAAACTGCGCTTGCCCAATCCCTCCTTCTCCCGATCCTTGATTATGCTGATACCTGTTATCCAGATCTCACTGTAGTGCAGCTGGAAAAGCTTGAGCGACTCCAAAATTTTTGTAAAAGATTCATATTCGGTTTGCGTAAATATGATCATGTTTCAGAGTTTCGCGTTAAGCTCAAGTTATCATTACTGTACAGTATTCTTTTTAATCCAACAACACCCTCTTATCTCAAAGAACGTTTCAAGTTCCTTCATGACACACATATTAGACACTTGAGATCATCGGAGAATTTAAGACTTTTGATGCCTGAACATTCCACGAAATTTTATGACCAGTCTTTCACGGTTCAGGCTGTCCGTTTATGGAACGAATTGCCGTTGTCAGTAAGACAAGCACAGTCACTCGTTGCTTTTAAAACCTTAGTTGTAAATCATTATCATTCCCTTTAATGTCATTGAATTTTTCTTAATCAATGTTTGACACCTCTATCCTATTTGTCAACCGCATAATATTATAAAACACATTTTAACCCTAGAGTAGGTACTAATCATCGCCTGAGAGGCCGCCCGCGGTCGGTTTTTTCTGGTTATTTTGAAATTGCGGGGACGTGTCGTGCCGTGCTTTCGCGCCAACTCAGTGTAGCCCACGACGCGGGCGGGGAGAGCTTTCACGCTTGGCGGGGATACAGCGTTCCCGAGATATTGCCTGCGTGATCGCCTGGGAGGCGATCATTAGTATTAAAGGTAGGTTTTTTACTATTGATTTAATTTACATTTTTGAGTTTTTTCTTTGTTTACTCACTATTATAAGATATAAAATACATGTTTTATTTCATAGATGGATCTCAACGAGCAGCAGATAGCAAATTACTTGGGAGATGACACCTCTGATAGTCAGACCGAGGATAATTTAGAAGTCGCGGATTACGATTCTGATGACAGTGTGGTTGATCCCACTTTTGTTCCATACCGACTCGAAAATGAGTTACAAAATATTGTGCTAGATGACCCTGATCCTCAAGACCGAAGCTCCCCAATACCGTCATCGAATCTACCAACATCGATCTCCTAACTGCTATTCGTGTGATAAAAAATAGAAGTCTGAGTTCGACTTAGTCTGCAGTAAGCTATGCGATGATTAGAATAGTTTTTTGTTATGTTTTTCATACTTTATATATTATATTGTAGTTTTTATACCAAAACAGTGGTCCAATGTCAAAATTTTTTTTTAAATAAAAATATCCCTTAAGGCTGTGTCAGAAAGTTAAGCATATGTGTGAGGCTGATTTTAAGACAGATAAGATTTTCTCAGATATATGTTTTTTTGCATTTCATAAAGGCAGAGGTATGCCTGTTATTTTGTTATAATTTTTGTTACATTTTAATAAAAGTTTAGTACTAAAATTTTGCTTTATTTATAAAGTAGCCTCCCAGGCGATAATTAGTATTAAGCAGTAATAAATTTATATTAGTACTCTAGGGTTAAATAAATAGATTACGTGTATTTATTTATGTATTTATATATTTTGAATAAATAACTTTATTTTAATTTTATTGTTTGTGTAGTATTCGCTGTAGGTACACCATTGACTACCCCCGTTGTATTTTTATATTCGAACAGTCCATCCAAAGGTTGTCTGGAAGATATCGCTATTAGCGATAAGACCGCCATTGTAACCATAGATTTAACATTTTTTGTAAAACAGTTTTGTTTTTAGATTTTGGTGTGCAATAAAGTATATTCTATTCTATTCTATTCTATTCGAATAATTGAATATTTTTTGTAAGTTTTTGGTTTGTAATAGAATAAACAGACAATTATTATGATAAATAAAATAAATAAATGAATAAAAACTACTTACTTAATATGACGACACGCCTGTTATCAGTATAGGGTTAAGCAGAAGTACCTAATACACAAGAGACACTCCCAAATTACGTCAGTAATATAAAAATCCTTTACAATTAAAAGCGAGCCTATTTCAAACAACAGAGTTCTTACTACTTTAAGGTCTGCTTCTAAGAAACTACTGAAACTTTGCTTACTCTTGGAATTAAACCTAGATCCAGCTATCAACAATATGATGTATTATTAAAGTACCTATGTAACCGCTATTCGAGTGTACAACCATTTACCGCCAGCTATTAAGCAATTAAATGGAAATATGTTTAAAAATAAATTGAAAAAAATGTTAATTGATAATGTATTTTATAATCTGCATGAATTTTTTGCTAAAAAATAATATTTTGTATGTACCCTTAAATACTATTGCATATCCGACTTGGGTAGACTGTTGGAACCAATAAATGTAATGTTTATTAATAAGAACTTCATGTACACAGTTACGCAATAAATATATCTTTATCTTATCTATAACCTGAACCTAAGCGGTAGAAGTAGCCCCTTTTGGGGTGGGAAATCATCAAATAACTTCCCCCGCTCTGGGCGGAGCGGGGGGGCGTGTCAGACTTTTGCTGACTAAAACCCACCCATGTTCCTTCTATTGATCCCTTTACGTTCCAGGGCCGCGGTATCTCTTTCCAACCCGCAACCCCGGCAGGCGGAGGCACTGGCAAGCCCCTCGTAGATGTAGCCCTTGCGACCACGAGACCAACATGGCGACAGATACTCTCCATAGAAAATATTGTCAGATTAAACGTACCGTAGAAAAGCAACAATATAAATGGCAATATTAAATTCAAAGCGCGATCACTCATACGGAGAGTAGGTAATGGACAATTACCATCATAGAAATAACGATAAGTATCAAATCGCGTTATAACACACTGTTAACTATAGTTTTAAAACGATAAACAAACATCTAGAGCTGTCATGCAGGATATCATAAAAGCTGGAAAACATTGCTTCGAATGGGCACCAGAAATCACATAATGCTTAAGCGTGGATGGGTGACCACCATTACACAATTCTGTTCTTTGGTAAATTAATTTCTAACCAAAGAGATTTGAAATTTGAAAGACTTTTAGAGAAGACATGGGGAATCCCCACCATAATAACTTCTTCCCTAAAGTACTCCAAAATCTGTCAAAAGTTTTAAATGGCAATGATTTGTTTGTATAGCCTTTTCTTTGCGGATGGGAAATTATCAAATAGAGGGGAATGTTAGACATGTACTGACTAAAACCCACCACTGTTTGTATGGCTTACAGATAGATATTCCGGGCTGGTTGTTTGTGTTTGTAAACGCACCTACGATACGGGCGAAATTCCTAGTGTGGGGCAACGTTTATTATATGTTTTTTTTTTGTTCCTTTTTATAAAGGAACAAAAAAATAATCATCTACTAACATTCTGCCAAATGTATAAATATTTTGACGGCTAACCAAACTACGTTGCCGTCACGTGACTCTGGCAAGATAATCAACATGGGCACAATTGCCAAAGAAAATAAATCTTTTCATGCCATAATTTTGATTCTGAACATTTTGGATGTTGACACACGATGCCTGACAAGCATGTATTGAACGATTTGTTACCAAAAAGTAAAAAGTATTGGATTTTCATCACTTGAAACGATATTCATCAATTATTACGATTTTCTTCGTCTTGTCCCGTCAATCAATCATACAGAATTCTCACATATTTGTATAATTTCAACAGAATGATGTAAATACAATTTTGTAAAAATATTATAATTTAAAAGAGTGTCCATGGAGTTTCTTGCCCATTCTTCTCCATAGAGATCAACGCTTTGGAATGGGCAACTACAGTACTTTCACAAGTTATTATGCCTTGTGACCGGGACTGTAGATTAGTTTTGTTTCTTGACATTCAAAAGTGCCTGTAATGGTCTAATTGAAATAAATGGTTTTGACTTTTGACTTTGACTTTGACTTTGAGAATATAATTATTTGTCTCTAATACTTTTGACACCAAAAACAACTAAGGGAGTAAGCGACAGTGCAGAAGAGGTAAAAGTGAATCAGACAACTTATTTCTGTGTGAGTATGATTTATAACTACGTAATTTTAATGAGGGCCACATTTTCTACAGTCATTGCTCTCACAATAAATACATATTATTATGTTACATATCATAATGAGCTAGAAGACACGCAACACCACAATGTTACCATTCCAATCATCACGACAAATAATTGGGTACCAATGTTTCCAGCATTTATCTGCATACACGTATTATGACTGATAATAAACGCCTTGGTATGGCAACACCGTTATTTAAAGTTTATGTGGCTTTCTATTATTTTATGTTAGTTTAAAATAAACACAGTTCTCGGTGTCGTTTTCGTGATAAAGTAGTAAATTGTCTTTGGTATATCTGTAGCTGTACGAGTGTTATGTAAAATTCTTAGAATTTAAAATTGTTTTCTTCTTGGTAATGTTTATTACGTATTTGAACTGGACATAGGCTAAAACAATATGTGGTTGGCTGTAGCTAACTGGCGAATCCAAGATAATGGGTTTAAAGTACGGCTGTCCTCAAGGCTCAATACTCAGTCCGTTACTTTTTCTAATTTATATAAACAATATTAATAAAATAGGGTTAATAGGACACCTAACACTATATGCTGACGACACCTGTCTCTTTTACTTTGACAAATCAATTCATGACATTATAAAGGACGCTCAACATGACCTTGATTTATTAAACGAGTGGTTAAAGTACAACCTTCTTACAATTAATACATCAAAAACTTCTTTCATGATTTTTACCACCAAAAACAAACGCATACCGGACTTCTCGCCTCTTAAAATAAACAACGAAATAATAAAACAATCAACCAACGAAAAATATCTTGGATTGAGGGTAGATGATAAACTAACTTGGAAGTTACACATCGACCATATCAGAAGTAAATTAACATCTTTATTGGGAGCGTTACGTAAAGTAGCAAACTGCATTCCAAGTAAAGTAGGGTAGACTGGGTACGGTTGTGACAATTTTCATTCAAGGGCCAATAAAATTGTTAGTGTTGCAATTAGATGCATAAAAGATGTATTTTATTGTGAAGAGTACATTCGCCTACGTATAAATACTTAAATTATATTTCTAAGTGTTATGGTTAATTCATAGAAGCAAGTTAGAAAAAAAAGAGAAAGTGTCACAACCGACCACAACCCAGGGACGGTTGTGACAGTACTCGGGGTCGGTAGTGACAGGTTCGAAAAATACACCGAAATGGTCATTAATCACTTTTATTGCACGTGATATCTATCATTTTACATTAAGTCATCGGATAAAAAAAAAATCTTAAAGATCTAAGTAGTCACAGTCATCAAAATTGTGACAAATATAATGACGACTACCACCTGTGCACCCTAAGTGGGACCAGAATTCACGTTATCGGTGGTGATGTCTTCCGTTTGTTTTTTCTTAATTGTTTTGTTTTTGGTTCATTTAGTTTTTCTTCATCTGTTTAGCCCTCAATCGTTTTTCTTTTTCTGCATATACTGCCATAGGTATTGCCTCATTTTCAGGTCTGTATAGATGGTTGATTTTTTGGTTCTAGAACCTTTCACCTTTCTTTCGAGAGTCTAAAAGGCCGAATAGTTTTAGAGGAAAAAACCAACGGTATGAATGAAGATGCAGTTGGCTGATTTGGAATTGAAGATACGCGAAAGCAACGGTGAAAGTGGTGGTGATGTTTCATCATTAGGTCGAGGGCCGTATTCATATTCCTCTTTTTACTTCTTTATAAGCATCTACATATTTTAACATTTCTCATCGACCTCTTTCCGTCTTCCTCAAGCGTTTCGTTGGTATCTGAAAACCAAAATAAACTTTTTAATTTTTCACAACCGTACCCATAAAAATTGTCACAACCGTACCCAAAGTACTTTTTCGCAAAAAAACAATCATTATAGCAATATAAAATAATGTACGTACAAAATAAACACTCCTATTTAATCGCTAATGCTTAACTTATAATGAAAAAAAATACTTATTACTGTATCTGTACACGTTTAGCAACAATCACCAAAAAATATCGAAAAAAATACTTACTTTTTACTGTCAAAAAGCAAAGAGGGTCTCCACTAACGTCCACGTCGCGCGTTGGCTGACGCAACGCAGTGCAACACGTTCCGATCCGCATACTGCTCCCTTCATCTCTTACATGTTCCCCGCTATTCCTTATAGTTTCGCAAATATTACGATTGTCACAACCGTACCCTGGCACAACCGTACCCAGTCTACCCTACGCGTTTTGATTTATAACTCGTTAGTCAAATCTCATTTAGAATATTTGGTCGAGATATGGGGTTCCGCAGCAGTAACTAATTTAAATTCACTTCAAAGAGTTCAAAATAAAATAATTAAAACCTTATTCCATTATAATTATCTTACTCCAACAGAGACCGTATACGAAAAAACTAAATTATTAAATATTAGACAGCTATACATTTATTACACCTGCATTCTTATTAAAAACATAATTTCAAACTCAATACAAACAAACATACAACTAAAGAAAAAAACAATGTCACATAACCTGAGAAATAGATATAAAAACAAACTTGAAGTCATCAGCGTACGCACTAATTACGGTAGAAAGACTTTATTATATGAAGGTGTACATCTGTTCAATGCATTACCGGACGATATTAAAGAGTGCGACAACATGAATACGTTTAAATATAAGTTAAAGAAACATGTTTGTACATTATAGCTGCTAATACTCTGGAGGAAATTTGTATTATACTGCATTATAATTATGTTTATTTCTATGTATCTCATTATAAGCGGACTGTATGTTCTTATGAGAAATAAATTTCTTTAAACCGAAAGTAAGTAGAGGAAGAAAACAGGTGGCAATGCAGGTGGCTCTTTGTGGGCTTGAGACACCATTAAAATTGGAGGACCTTGGAGGAGGCCTATGCGTCAAAGGAGAAGCGGGTTAACGAAGATCACAAATTGTTTTATTTTAATTAGTGAATGTTTTGCTTAGTTTATATTTGATTTTATTTAGTTTTTCAGTAAATAAAAGCTTTATTATTATAAATCAAATACTATTTGCCACCAACCACTGTTTGTTTCCCCATCATCCAGCGGTTGAGTGCTAGAAAATGTCCAAGGCAATAAGTCTTCGTGTGTTCCTCAAAATAATAAAAGAAGAAATGCCAACAGGACTGACACAAGACAAACAAAAAAAAATGAAAAATAAAACCAAAATATTAAATATATCATTTAAAAACTTAAACTTCCCCGAGAACCGTACTCAACCGTGTACTTTTTAGAACTTATTTAGTCTTCTACTTCCGTATTAAATAGAAATCTATCTCGTTAATGTTTTACCACTTCTTACAAAAATTCCCGGAAATCAAATTGGAGCTTCACTAAGTTTGGAAACAATTTATATTCCCTTTAATTACGTGCGATGGACACTGAATCATATTAAATAGTGCTACACACTTCTATTGTCAAAACTAATTTTAGCCGATAACTTGGTTTTTCCAATTCTTGCCTGACCCCAGGAACGCTTGTTCAGCGTGCGTGTATGACCAAATGTATAAACGTGGACGAAGCAAAATAAGTTTGCAAGGCGATCCTTGATTTCTGCCCGCCCCCTTGGAAAAAGACGTGAGTTTATGACCCCAAACAAGTTCAAAAATTTTATCAGCAGCATCCCCTGACATAAAAGAAAACATGCAACACCACGGACTAATTACGACGTCCAACTGTAAGTAAACAGCACAAACATGAAACTACAAAACTGTTTGCCCATATCTGATTAATTGTTACGCTAATTAATAGCTTGTTTGTTAGCTGTTGCATATGTTAATTAATAGGGCGTCAATACTAGGGGTAGCACGCTACCAGGTGAGTGTAGATCTTTTAAATATATAAGAAAATCAATGTAGCAAAAATAAAGGCCTAAGAGACACCCCTGCAAAACACCAATACGTGTGTAATATTCAGTTCCATCCGGTATTCTACCAGGTTTTTGGTTAATTATATATCGGATGGAATGCGATGGATGGATGGCCGGTATTTGGTTAAAATATCTAAATCAATTACCACCTAATTGTTTAGTACATAATATTACTTTTTTTTTCATACGTCCAGAGTCAAAAGCCTATTAAAATCATAACAGCTTAAAGTTACAAATAAATTGATGGCAAATGAAAATTACTGAGGGAAATGGCAATTCACCAACAAATCCAGGCGTAAGACAAGCAGAATTAAAAGATTGTACTTCTGATCCCGCCCACTTTAGTAGCTAACAGTTAAAATAGTATTAATTGAAGCTCTATTAGCTACTTCCCACTTAATATTAGAAATGCGAAAGTTTGTGAGGAGGTAATGCAAATATCGCTTTAGCATTTATAATATTCAATAGGAAATAGGCTACTTACCTAGAAATATAGCTAATCAGAACTCCAGTTCATACTATTTCATTCAACAATTAAAATACGAATAGATGTTTCTTAGGATGATGATAAAGATAGTTTATAAGCTAGATAAACACAGGACATAGGATCACATAACACAACATATAACATATAGGATCCTTTTAATCCCGGTGGGACGATACCGTGGTTCAATTACCGAACTTAAATAATAATCTAAAAAAAAGGATTGTGTGGTTTTATGAAACCACGGTAAAAGTGAAACTTTTTTCACATTATAGACATTTAGACGTCCCTACTCCGCGGCCGACCGTCACGCGACATGCATCACACAGACGAAAAAGTTTGACACGATGCAATAAAAGTTTCACATTAAAATAATGATCTAAACATTTTCTATTTTTTACATTCCAGGCATAGTACAACTTGACTCGGCAACCCTCATCAGGTCCTATCAATTAGCCTTAGTTTCATAATATCATAGGATATTAACCTTTTGCAAGAAACATTCAGTGCATTTGCTGTGCACCGGACCGTGCATACGCAACGAATAAATGAGACGCTTGTTTCACGCGAACAATGTTTGTCTTAGACATGTTTTCTGTATACAATGTTAGATTTGTCACGAACGCTCTTAATCTTTGTATGTTGATTAAGATACATTAGCTGTTTTAAATTAATGATAAATAATGTTTATTTTGCAAGTAGGTTTTTACAAACACTTTTACACGTCTTTTTTTAAAAACTAGATGAGGCCGGTGTTTCGTACCCGACTACTCTGAGAAGAAACAGCCGAAACAAACTCAGAGGTCATAGTCTCTTTTAAAGTCCAGACAAAAAATCTTGGTCAACTTACATGAGGACTATGCAGATTAGTGTCTGAAGTGGTCTTTTTAAGAAAGCACCACACAGATTGAGTAGACCTGTCCAGTCAGTGCAAGCATTTAGAATAGAATAGAATAGAATATACTTTATTGCACACCAAAATTGAAGGAAAGCTGTTTTACAATAAAATGCTATAACTATGGTTACAATGGCGGTCTTATCGCTAATAGCGATATCTTCCAGACAACCTTTGGATGGACTGTTCGAATATAAAATACAACGGATTGCATGCATTTGTCAGTTATCGTGTAGCTCGACTCATAGCCCAAGGAGCTCAACGAAACGACGAACAATACCAAAAAAAGGACATTGGTGAAGGTCCCTAATAGTACTCAACTGCCAGACAATCGTCAAAAACAAACAAAGTAAATAAAAATTATGATCCACATGGTCCTCACATTCACAATAAACAACTACAGACTAGAAAATATGTACAAAATAAATTAATGAGATCATAATGATCTCATAAAATGTCATAATAAAAAAAAATGTAAAATTAAATAAAAAAAAATTATAAAATATAAAACAAAGTATATATTATAGAGGAAACAGTGTATTTTCATTTAAACAAACCTTGAAATCTTTACATCCAATGAGAAGATAGGAATTAGGCCATATCAGTTGAGAATTTGAGATAGAGACCTTTTTGGTCAGGTACAGGACAAATTTATTTTTTTGTGTCACATCTTCTATTACTTTTTCTTTTTTTAATATTTTGTTTTACTGTTTTGTCTTGTACAAGTCAAAGAGAGCTGGCACAAGCAAAGAGATACCTATATTCAGCAGTGCATCATCGAGATTGAGACTGATCAAAATTAACGTAGAAAGGTATGTACAATTCTCAACAAAAAAATTATGTCCTCAAATTCGTACTTTCAAGATTAGAATCTTAACTTTCGTCCCAGCTGATCCGGTACTAATTGACGGGTCTTTCACTTTAAACTATGTAAATACATGTAAAAGCAAGACACAACTACTTATATTACCACATTACACATGATATATTTACATTTAGCAACAAAACGAGGAGAAAAGTACAAATGACGTAAAAAAAGTTTTTCTTTTAAACCATATGAAGCCGGTGTTTCGTACCCGACTACTCTGAGAAGGAACACCCGAAACAAACTCAGAGGTATCTTTTAAGGCCCAGACAAAAATCTTGGTCAACTAAGTGGTCAACTAATTGGTTATGTTATAATATAACATAACCAATTATAATTATGTCACGCTTTAAAACCAGAGTTTCAAGTGTGTTAAGATAACTCATAAACGTCACACACGGAGGTGAAAGTAAAGTCAAATTTTCTGTTGTCAAAGCCTCGTTACTGTTCTAAAAAAAAAACCGACTGACCATAAACATAAGTGTTTCGATATCTTGCCATACAATTTCCATTTAATAATTTAAACAAAATGATCTAGTCTAGCCTTTTCTCTCAACAATGTCCGGCTCGATCTAGTCACTAGATGAATAATAGAATTTTAGGTCTGAATCTCGAAAACCCCTCTCCCTTTTTTAGACTAGAAACTGACTTCTACCCGTAAAAATAACATTAGAGACCAAACAGGCTTAAAGTTATTTGTTTTAAAAAACAGTAATATTAATAGAACATGTGCAATAAGATGCGCAATGTACGCTTTCCGAGTTAGTAATTAACAGTTCATTAAAATGGATAACCACGTGTTGCGTTTATGATAATTATTAGGGACCGGTACGAGATCGATAAATAACTGCACAAGAAAAGTATGGTAGAACAACTTTTATTCTTTACCTATAAATATATGTTATCTAAGTATGCACTTATAGTAATTTACTAACTAAATAAAGGTGAACGGCTCGTCTGATTTCAGAAATTCCTTCACTGACGAAAATATTATTCCCTATCATCCCACCGATAAATGAAAGTAGGACGAACAGGAATAATTTATGAAACGTCCTACATGTGAGATAACCAGTGTGAGTAACCATACTATTGCCAAGTCCCACATCGGCATCCCACCGGGGCAGATGCTAGTGTTGTAGGAACAAAATAAGTTCATAACAAATACCCCGATTTTGGTTTGAATTACGAATCTGATACCAATTGACTTGGTTTTCTTCCTCACTAACTTATCAAAATTCCCACAGGATTATGCAGAGCAGACAAACTATGAAAAGGGATTATTTGACTATATGTAGAGCTACAATACTATCAAGTTTGCTATAAGACGCAAGTTCTATTGTAACAGAAAAGTAAAAAATAGACAATAATCATAAATGAACTAACGTTTCCCATAGATTCTATACACTACTGGTTGTGATAAGACAACAATTACTTCCTTTTTCAAACAGTTGGAGTACCGTAAGGTTGTAGATCTATTTATAACAGACTGGCTGTAAAGAGTATAAATATTTTCATAGCTTCCCACTTCATTTTATGAGTAAGACGTTAACGAGAACAGATTGTAACAAGTTAATTAAAAAACTCAAGATAATAACATTTTATGATCTGAACATTACCACCTTGCCGAATTTTCTAAGTAAACATATAGATGACTAGGTAAGACTCAAGTCACATTCTAGAAATTTCATCGGTGGCTAGGAATTTCAAATAAGAAAAGAAAACACTCACCCAAAGCTTCCAGGATAACAAATAGGGTGACAAACATGCATGTTTGGCGTTCTCTTCCCGCTGAAATGGTGTCCGCCATTGAAGATCACTTCCGAGCAGCAAGGAGACGAGCACCGCCCGCTGTCCGTGCACTCAGAGCCACAGCATGACCTGGACCCATCAGTACTGCACCAGTGGTCCTCACAAGGCAAGGAGTACCGCCACTCCGGGGACGGCACCCTATAGCTGTACCTCCGGTCCCAGTGCATCGAACTCAAGTCTGAACACCTCTCCACGTACGCCCCCGCCAGCTGCTCCATATACTGCTTGTACAAGCGCTTCTGTCTCTGAGTCTGCGACACGTGCAGACGGAGCACGTTCAGGAAGCACATCTTGACAGCGCGCAGGATCCGGGGGAGCACGCCCGCACTCTCCACCAACCGGTATGTCGGCATATGCTCGACTACCAGAAACGCACGGACCACACGCCCGCGGAATCTCAGAGAAAACAGATTTTACTGTCGCTATTAGACCGCATTGCAAACGCGTCGTTAGCAAAGAATTCAACCGTGATTTATTAATTTCCCGTTCGCTTTTGTAATATGTTCAGTGTTTGTTTCAGTTAACTCGATTGTTACTACTATCATTTGCTATCTTTTTGGTCAAAAGTTAACAAAGACGTGTTGAGGGGTCGAAAGGTTTGTTACATTTTAAATTCCGCACCAAACGTCACGGTTCCATTTGAATGGGCGCGAGTGCGCGGGAGCGCGGTTCGTGTCTGTTGGCGTACTGCGCCTGCGCGGACGGCGCGACCGCCATAATCGCTTTACGTCAAATTAACTCGCATTTCCCCGAGAGGTGAAAAAACGGAACAGTTTACGGAGAAAATACGGCACCACTGAAATAATTGGGGTTATAAGCCGTAGCCAAATGCGTCCCACTGCCACTGGTGTTTTGATTGAACGCCACCGCGTTTTGCAATGTCCATTTACGTAAAGGTAAAATAATATAAAATAGAATGGTTTTGTTATTGGTTTTCTGTGTTTGTGGTGTTATAGGATATTTCCGTCACAACTCAGTAGACTCCGATGCTGCGAGCCTGGATTTGGGCCCAGTTGATGGCAATAGGTTCACCCATGATACATCGAACTTGAACATAAGTTTACTGTTTTTTTTTTGCAGGTCCACTCGCAGTTCAACGCTCTTGAGTTTTTTGACTGCTCTACCGGACTATCCTGCGGTGACCTTAATGAATTTAAGTCTCCCGGCCAGGGCTGAAAGCTACTAGAATTTCGATGACCGCACTCTAAGGGCACCCTGTGGGGTACGAGCCTCGACTTAGGGCGTCATGATTGAATAGACTATAAAAAGGTACGGGTTGGGTTATTATTTAGGGACTTTTAAAACTACTAGCTCAACACACGGGTTAGCTATTATAGCAAGGATCGGTCTCTTGTTTTATCATCGAAAAACGCGGCGGGTCTCTGTGGCGAGGCTGGGACAGATCGCGGTCTGTGTTTGTAGTAATAATAGAGTGTTGGTACACTCGGAAGTAAGGAGGAAGGAAGGAGGTTAAGGACGGTTTGGTCGACGTCGTCGAACTCGTCCGAGGACTTTCGATGGGTGGTACAGATTACCGCGATAATTAAGTATACTGTAGAACTATACACAATTAAGTATGCCTCAGACTAACACTTAGGGATTACAAGCGAGATGATATGTATACCTTATATGCTTTTTTTCGGATGAGAAATCAAATAAATTCTCCCGCTCTGCGCAGAATGCAGGGAGTGTCAGACTTTTACTGACTGAAACCCACTCATGTTTCTTTTGCCGTTTGTTTTTTCGGGGCCGCGGTTTCTCTTTCGAACAACCCGCTACCCCGGCGTGCATGTAGGTATGCTCAGGAATGGTTTAAAATATGAAAACATTGTTATCATTTAAATTATTTAATTCTTCCTATAACAACCACGGTACATACAGTCTTAATACTAAAACTCATACAAACACAAATAATTATACTGTTCTGTCAAATAGCTTATTTCTAATTTAAAATTACATTTCTTATTTTAAACATCACTTACTTTAGATAATTTATTATTCTATTATATTTAATAAAGTACCTAAGCAGAACAAGTTATTTTTACAACAATAATTATAGCGAACTATTTTCAAAATAAGTATATAACGTTTTATTAGTATGTATTTTTATTTTGTATTAAGGAAAAGAAAAGATGGATCGATTGTCTAAGGAATGATATGAAGGAGAAAGGAGTAAATGATGCCGTGACGTCTGATAGGGGAAAATGGAAGACCAAAACGTGTTGCGCTGACACATTTTTGATCGAAGGCTGACCCCAAATTAAATGGGACAAGGGCAGGAAAATTATGATGATTGATATAATTATGTTTGTTTAAGTTAGCGCTTAATTTATTATTTTTACACACTGTGTCTACTTCTTTTATCAATCCGTCCTATCAAAGGTTTGCTGGAAGAGATTTCTAAATGTAATAAGCGGTACCTTTGTACTCTTTTGTCTGTAAGTATTTTTCCATAATTATCAAAACATTTATTTCAGGAAATATTCCCATAATAAGAGCTACAAACTAAACAGCACATTACACATTGTATAAGAATAGGTACTCAATTTTTTTTAAATTTTTGCATTAAAATATAAATGTGAGTTAAAATAAAATTATTGTTATAAGATTAAAACATTGAATAAATTTTTACAATTTACATTACAAATGTTTTAATAACATTTTACCGTTCAAAAATTGCATTAAAATTTAAAAATGTGTAATTATATTGTTAATGTGTGTGTACATGCATTAATAAAGTATTAAGTCATTAATTGACTTGTAAATAAATAATATAAATACCTTAAAAATAGACTAAGAAAGAAATATGTAGTGTTTACGTTACCTAATGAGGTGGGATAAATGATAATAGCTGCTCAGATCAACCTTCAGATTAAGCCGCCCTTGCCCAATTTGATCTGTAGATGGGTGGCAAACAAAGAACATTGTTTGTGACGATGGATGTATGGATGTTTATTACTCTTTCACGTCAAAAAGGCTGAACGGATCTTGATGAAAGGCACAGAGGTTTCTTTCGATAATCACGCGAGCGAAGCCGCGGGCGCCAGCTAGTATATCAATAAAAAAGAAAGATTTGTTTGTTTGTATCAAATAGGCCCCAAAACTACTGGACAGATTTTAATCTTTTTTTTTACTAATAAAAAGCTACATTATCAGGAAGTAACATACGCTATACAACATCACGCTACTACCGACGGGACCGGGGCAGCAAATAAAGACACGGGTGAAACCGCGCTAGAGAGCTAGTATATTATAACTTTAGGTACAGGGGCGGATCTATATAAGGGATTTTTTGGGATGTAGGCTGTAGCCCAGGGCCCCTTGAGGGTGAAGGTAAAGTCACCATTCAAGACAATGGATTATAAAAGCGACAATGAGTTAGTTTGGTTGTTAGTTTGTTACATCTTCACGCCTTTGAATAGCTAAACCGATTTTGATGAATTTTGGTACAGAGATAGTTCGAACCCTAGAGACGGACATAGACTAAAAAAAGTGAGAAAAGGAGAAAGAGGGAAGAAAAGGGGAGAGTAGGTTTATTTTTTTTCAAATACTTTAGCTACTGACAAACAATTCTCGAAAGCAGTAACAATCTTTTTAAAAATATCCAAAGATTTCGATTCGCCAAATCTATGTTCTAAATATTCCATCAATTCATTTTTATTGTCCACATACAAAAATGTGTTGTAAATAAACGTAGTATTATAAGCTTCTTGATAAATAGTACAGGGTATTTTTTGACCGCACAATTTGTTTAAATAATTCATATGTTGTAGGCAGTGCTGGAATTCTGACAGATCATGAACTAGTGTAGTGTTATAATTTAACTTTAAATTAACATCTTCGAACAAAAACTTTAAACCGTTATAAAAAAAATCTGCGTCCTTCGCTATATTTGAAATTGTTAAACTGGGGCCATTCTTTTTTAAATTTTCTACCACTCTAGATAAGGGACCAAGCATTACATACGATAGTAGAACACAGTATGCACCTTTGATAAAGTCCTTATTTTTCTTTAAAACATAATACACTAAAGTTATGATAAGAATCCAGCATTCTTCAGACACATCCTCAAGTGGTTTTTTGTAATCATATCCAGGTAAAACTTCATCAAGAAACCTTTCGAAAGCATCAGACTCGTTCGTTATCAACTGTATTTTTTTACTAACACGGTGTTTTGTAAAAATATCTCTATTATATATCTCTTTATCCCAGTATGTTACAATTTCCTTTAACGAACTTTTCTGGCCATCCCTACCTACAAAAGTAATCGTTGAATCTTGGGAGTTTTGCAAAAGACAATGGCTGTAAACGATTATTTCAATAGCTCCTTGTAAAGCATCGGGTCGCTGGCTGTCATTCATTATCAGAGATCCGCATATTACTCCTTTCTTTTTCAAATTGATGTACGGAACCGCTACCCTACCATTAGCTACACCTTTGGCGAACCATTTCTTATCATCTTTGAATAAACCATGAGCTCTGTCTCTTTGAAAATATTTCACAGCAAGGTTGCTCAATGGATATGAGTAGATTAATTCGATTTTTTCATAAACTGCCTTAAAAAACTTATTTTCATCTTTATCGTCTATAAAACTAGACACTTTACTGACGATTGTGGCTTCTTTTTGCCTTTTGACCCAACGTATTACGGGCTTTATAACATCGTCATCACCATCTTCAATTATTTCAGTTAGCGTTTCTAAGTAGCCACCATTTTCGTTCAATAAAGCTAACAATATTGGCATTTTACTATAAACTCCAATAGCAGTTTTTACTTTGTCATGCTCGTAGATTGTACACTTTAGTTTTGTTGTACCTTTGTCATGTTCGACTGAATTCGGCGGAATGCACGAGACACCATAACAACTGTATTCCACGTTATTTGTTAGAACTGGACACTTTAGTTTTTTGGCTGCTCCCACAATTGCTCCTAAAGAATCATATTCGCATACAAAATACTTTATATTCATAACTTCTAGGACTTGTTTTTGTACGTCATTGACAAGAACGGGTTGAAAATATTTTACCGAGTCTATTCGGGCAATATTGTTTCTATCATCGATAATGCTTTGATGGAGTTCTTTTATTTTGTGAATACCGTTATTTGTAGCGCCGCTGAAGATGAAATAGCATTTGATATCGTTGTCGACAAAGGGTCTAATTTTGTTTATGATGAAGTTCGCGTACCCATCGCAGTCTGGTCCTAGGATGAACTGGCACCCGCTGCGCTTGTATGAGTCCCTGAAGAAACTATCGCCATCGATGACAAGTTCGCAGTTTTCCAGAACATGGGGTGAAAATAGATTATTATTGTCTTTGATGTACCTCCGCAACGCTGTGAACTTCATCTTGACAAATCTGGAATAATGATAAATATTGATATAAAATCAATGGTAAAAGCTTAGGGAATTAGGTACTATCGAGAAAATACAGTTAGTATCTTTGAAGCATATGGTATTGATGGAGGGCCGATGAACCTGGAGAAAGTTGCATTCAAATTCGAACCGATATTTTACTGCCTAAGCCTTGCCTAGCCAGGTTATCTCCATCTTGTTCGATTAGAGAAGAGACCTTACCATAGATACGAACACGGAAAAAAAATCGCATGCGAGATTCGCTTACAAGTCTGATCAGCATCTTCCTGCCCTTGTCCCATTCTATTTGGGGTCCGCGCAAAATGTTTGCTTCTTTCATTCTCTCCTGTCAGACGTCACGGCATCTTTCTCTTTCATATCATTCCTTACACAATCCATCCATCTTTTCTTTGGTCTTCTTCTTCCTCTCCATCCATCAATATTCATATCCATCACTCTATAGCCTTCCATTCCGATGAGATTTCATATTGATACAATGGACTTATGATTATGATGTAGGTACATTTGTATTGGACTTTTTCGTGCCTCTGTCTCGTGTAAAAATAACAACGGAATATAACATAACATCACGCTTATAGTCGCTGTAGGGCTAGGCAGAGGTGTTCCTAATAGTACAACCACATTTCGTCAATTATGTTTAAGTCCAAAGTAAAGGAAGCCTATTGCCATCAACCATCAACCGGGCACAAAACTAGACTCCGTGGCAAGCACTGAGAAATTTCTGAAAAACTATTATTATTTCGACGGTCCCTACGTACATAAAGACATGTCGAAAATGGCATTTTTTTTTATTGTGTCATTGGCTTTAGATTATCTATGCGCACATGCTGACATACGATTTTTATTTTTATTTAATTTATTTACCTTGTTTTAGAAAATATTTATTATTGCTCATAGAACTATTTCTAAGGCGTGTTGAACACAAATTACGCTCTCCTGTAAACCTCGGTTTTTGACTTAACCTTATGTACGTAGGGACCGTCGATTTAGTTTTTACATTTTTGTTTCTCCGGCTAGCCGGGGAGTTCTGCAGGCACAGGCCTAAGCCAAGTGTTCATCAGTTGGTGCGGGTATGGAAAGGAAATAGATTCCACACGGTTGTGTGCAGACTGTGTGATGTTTATTATTATTTTATTTTTCCTTTATTGGGACACTAGCTTTTGCCCGCAGCTTCGCTCGCGTTAAATTCGGGTAACACAGTTCAACTTTCCTGATTTTCAGGTACCTGCTACATGTAGTTTTTGCCCTTGCGCCTTATTTATTGGAATAGCAAAGCTGAGTTTTCCCTTTTCCTCCCTCATTTCTCACTTTAAAAAAAAATAGCCTATTTCCGTCTCCAGGGTCTCAACTATCTCTGTACCATAAAATTCAACAAAATCGGTTTAGCCATTTACACGTGAAGACGTAACAAACAAACTCACTTTCGCTTTTATAAAATTAGTAAGGATTTAACAGTTACACATTACAATAAATTATGAATATTTAAATTGTTTAAACTAAGTAAACGTGAAACCCATACACACAGACATACTGGTAAAAGAATAAAAAAATAAATGCGTGCGACAGTCCTACAGAAAACAAAGCTGGCAAGTACATACATACCAACTTCATCCTCAGCAACACTAAATCAACAAACCGGCCATCCAACACTGCCCATTCCATAAACTACATATGAATGCAATTTAGGGACAACCAGCATTAGATAGCCGTTAAAAAATTACCCGACCAAGGATTCGAACTCAGGACCTCATGCTCAGCGGTCGCAGTTACCAACGAGCCAATCATCATAAAGAGTGTGTCAATACTGTCAATGTTCACAACTGTCGTATGATCCCTGTACTCTAGAGTGACAAGTGACGCCATGACACATTGAAGTGTTTTGGTGCAAATTTTATATTTATGAATTACTAGCTGGCGCCCGCGGCTTCGCCCGCGTGATATCGAAAAAAAAAGTATCCTATGTGTTATTCCAGACTATAATCTATTTTTGTGCCAAATTTTTGACGTGAAAGAGTAAGAAACATTCATACATCCATACATACATCTATCAATCCATCCTCACAAACATTCGCATTTATAATATTATTAGCTGTGCCCAGCGGTTTCACCCGCTGCTCACTTAGGGGTATGATAAATGATAAATGATAAATGATGTTTATTTTGCAAGTAGGTTTTCACAAACACTTTTACACGTCATTTTTTTTTAAACTAGATGAGGCCGGTCATACCCGACTACTCTGAGAAGAAACAGCCGAAACAAACTCAGAGGTCATAGTCTCTTTTAAGGTCCAGACAAAATAATCTTGGTCAACTTACATGAGGACCATGCAGATAGTGTCTGAAATGGTCTTTTTAAGAAAGCACCACACAGATTGAGTGGACCTGTCCAGTCAGTGCAAGCATTTGTCAGTTATCGTGTAGCTCAACTCATAACCCAAGGAGCTCAACGACACGACGAACAATACCAAAAAAAGGACATTTGTGTAGGTCGCTTATAGCAGGGGCGAAGGTCCTATAGAAGCCATAAGCCAGGCTTGCCCTAATATCAAACTCAATACCTATATATAAAAAACCCTACAAAACAATGTTCAAAATAAAAATAACATCAAATTCCGCGCCAAACGCATTGTGATGCAATGCGAGGTTGCCAGGTTTACTCACTCACTGAACACCTGTGTCACTCGAACATTCGCGCGACGTTGCCAAATTTTTTCTGCGAAATTCGATACTCGACCTCGCTCTAACACTATACAAAAAAAGAGTTCAAGTATATGCAGCACGTGTCTACGGTCAGTGACACCATTGTGCTAATGCTTTCTCGCTCGCACTCGTTGGCTTCTTATGGGGCTTGTAAACTTCTCACTTTTTCCTAGCAAAATATTTACGTTTTGATAAAATTGTTATGACGTCATTTGAAAATTTGTATGGAGTTAAATGCCGGGCTTTTTTATGACTGTGTGCGTGTAAATCAGTGTAAGTTCGAAGGAGAATGTGTGTGATGCGCGATGCGCGAATTTTGATAGAAAGTGTAGAAATTTCAAATTAGTTCATATTTGTTTTGAGCGGTTACTGGTGCATTTCTTTTTTTGTGATATTATTTTCTCAATTTCTAGTAATTTTAAAGTTTAGTGATTACTTTTTGGTGCAATTAACTTTGTTATAAAGTGATTACAGTTTCATAAAAATAAAAATGAATTCGAAAACGCATGCAATTGTTCCTTGTGAAGGTTTAAAGTGTGTGAAATCGTTATTGGGCAAGGTAAATAGTTTGAGTTTTACAGAAAAATATAATCTCGTTACTTCACCAAAACCTACCCCTGACTTGGATATTTATCAGAAAACTAAATCCCATAGTAGGCAGTTTAATCGATCAGTGTACAATATTCAATGGGTGGTCGGCTGCTCTCATTTAAACAAATTTTTCTGTTGGCCTTGTTTATTTTTCTCTAAAGATAATAATGCTTGGAATGTATCAGGTTACAATGATTTAAATAACTTCTCTGGTGCCACGAAAAAATATGCCTTCTGTGTGCTTTGTTGTTTGTCATCTGTCCGTGGTAAAGAATGAAGAGTTAGTGGGTGTTTACATTGTGAGTAGTTACAAATGTTTTCAACAATGTGTGGTGAGAAAGCAATTTATTATTTGTGCGCCATCTTGCGGTAAGTGCTTTTATTTTTTTTGCATAGCGACCGTAGAGATCGAGCGAAATATTAGGAATCGAATCGAACTATAGTTGTTACATTCAACTCAATAGATGGCTCTTTTATCATTTACTTAAAACTGCGCGTATTATAAAATTACTATATCTGTTTTTCATTACTGTTTGTGCTTTTTTTTTAAATTTAGGCATATTTAATTCCTAATAGGAAAATAAAACCGGCGTTATCAAAAAAAAAAAAAAAAATTTTTTTTTTCAGCCTGAAAAAAGGCTGAAAAAGCTATTGTAATAACTTGGCTTTACCTTCATAAACAAACCTCTTTCGCCACTGGCTTATAGTACTCAAACTGCCAGACTATCGTCAAAAAACAAAGTAAATAAAAGAAATAATCCACATGGTCTTCACATTCACAATAAACAAATAAAAATAAAAAAAAATACAAAATTAAATTAATGAGATCATAATGAAATCATAAAATGTCATAAATTAAAATAATAAGGAAAATAAAATGTCACAAATAATAATAATAAAAAGAAATGTAAAAATAAAAAAATAAACAAAGTAATGTCAAATTGTATAAAATAAAGGAATAAACAATAAATAGGTGAAACAAAGGAAAATCTTGACTACTATGAAAAATAGATGTTGGCCGATTCTGAGACCTACCCGATATGTACACAAAATTTCATAAGAATCGGTCGAGCCGTTTCGGAGGAGTACGGTAACTAACATTGTGACACGGAAATTTTATATATTAGATTAGGAAAAAGTAATTTTTAGACACCTAAATTTTCAGCAGAAATATTACTTATGTTTTTTGTAATTAGTATATATTTCCGAACATTATAGAACAGTTTCTCAAAAAATCACCTACATCATTGCATTGTGCCATCAAAGTTTAAGTTTACTTCAATACAATTTTTCATCACATACAAAACCTCCTACTAGATGCAGTGGTTAATACAAATAAAGTAGAAAAGATAATTCTATTTTTTCTTGCACGGAAAAATAAACACCGTGATAACGCATGAGCAAGCTTTGTGGTCGAAGGGACTGTCTAACTAAAGGGATAAATTATTGCAAAATGTTATGCTAATAGCCGGGCCTATTAATAACCACCCTTTCTGCATACTAAGTTGGTTATTAATACATACTTCACACTTCGGTCGATGGTTTATAAGTCAAGTAAATGTAACATAATATAATATCGCAATACCTAGGTTTCAATCGAGTTTGTCTACATACGATATTGTTTACACTCGTACTCGTTACACCACTAACACACTCACAAAAGCACCCATAGACACTCACCCACCCATAGACACTCACCCACCCATCTTCATACTTCACACTATCACACACATATTCACACGATCTCACGCATAATATTATCTTTTCGTCACTCGTATCCTAAATATTATATTATATTTTTGTCAGTTTTATTAAACACTGGCTTTTGCCCGCGGCTTCGCTCGCGTTAAATTCGGTAGCGTCTTATTGATTTGTAATAGCAACGCTAAGTTTTCCCGTTTCTTCCCTCTTTCTCCCTCATATCCCACTATTTTTAAAAAAATAATAGCCAATGTCCGTCTCCTAGTTCCCAACTACCTCTGTACCAAAATTCATCAAAATCGGTTTAGCCATTAAAGCGGGAAGAGGTAACAAACAAACTCACTTTCGCTTTTATAATAATAAAGTAAGGAAAGGATAGGTAGCGAAAATCTCAGAATTGTATAGTCCAATTACCACCAGTTTGGAATTGTCATACTATTTTTATTTATACCAAGATTTCCAAGATACAGGTTCTCCTAGTTTGGAAGTCGGACGCTCATTTAGTTTTTAGCAGCCTTTTTATATTTTACTATTACTATACTTTGTGTAATTAAATTAAAATAAATACGACACTAAATGAATTAACATTAAAAATAAAAACCCATTGACTCATTCATTCAGTAGCAAAGTCTAAAGAGATAGATACTGCGGTATCCCCGTAGGCTGATTAAAGTTTAGTTAAACGTTACAGTCGTTAGAATCATTTGATATCTGTAAGCATCAGTTATAATGAAACCCTGTAACACTGGCAAGGCAACTATTCACTGCTCTCCCTTATGAAGCTTAACAGCCGTGAAGATAAAACAATAATATTTACCAACAACTTTAGGTAATATTTATACCTACGGGTATGAGATAAGTATCCAAATTAGCAAACGAAGCGTTTAAAATTGGAATAATAAATGATTATGATATTATTATCATCATCATTTATCATCATCATTCATCATCATCATTCTTGCATCCCATCCCCCGCAGCATGTCCTCTTCAATGCTTCTATATTATTGTATTACACATTTATTTTATTATAAACAAAAACATCATTATTTACGGAAATTAAAGTGATAAGCACGTTATCTTACCTTGATAATAAATGTTGCCACTAGCTAGAAATATAACTTCATAAACACGCCACTAAATTAATTGATTAACTGCGTACGTCCTGCACTCACAAAACACAGAAACACATTAACACGTATTGAAATGCCGCAAGAAACTTATACATACATAATTATGTTAGTCATACTTCCCTTCGTATAATATATATCTATAATTAATATATGTCTACAATGTATCCGCAACAAGTACGTGTTCAACTGTTCAATAAAAACAAAGTCCCGACCATAGACTTATAAGTTCGCTGTTTTTTTTTTGTTTGGCCATCTCGCAGGTCCATAAATGAATCCATAATATTGCTGTCGGTTTAATTAACCAGTCTATCTTGTGAGTGTCTGGAACGCAATGCCGAGCTTTCAGCCAGAGCCAAATACGTATAAACTTAGCAGCTATACGCTAAGGGCTCTCTTTGCGGGGTACGAGCCTCGGCTTAGGGCGTCGCTGGGAGAGGGCAGCAGGTCCCTTTGTTGTCCCCTGAATCTGAATATTATTATTTACGGTTTAGAAAAACAGGCTGGCCCTAACAAGCATCACCGGGAAATAACTATGATGCACTAGAGTTTGACGGAACAGACAGATTGGGCCAAAAAACTATTGCGATTTCTGCAATGGTTTCCGAACCAATAAAATTTATGCAATCGGATATTATGTAATTATTCTTTGAGATAAACAAATGTCATTATTTATTTTTCGTTCTGTTTTGTCCCACTGCCGGGCAACTCAGCCAATCTCAAAGTTTTGGTAAGAATCCAGCTCGTCACGCCATCTCTTGGCCTACCGCGTCGCCGGGTTTTGCTGTTTGGAGACCCAGTTCCATTTTAGTTTTGCGACTGTTTTGCAAACGTCTATCAGCGATTTGAGTCTTGGTTCGAAGCGTACTGTTCCTTATGCAGTCAGAAATATTGACTCGCTAACCAACTTGCTTTATCTTACCCTAGGAGACTATTTGGTTGAGGTATACTTACTGTCTGCCTGCCTGCCCTCGGTGCGCGACTCCGGCTCTAATTCGACTGTCTTTTTACTTAATGGAATTGATTTTACGTAATTTAGGTACTGATGGTGTTGCCACGTTGTATGGCAGCGCTTAGCGTCTAACTAAGGTAAAAGCAAGCCCTTAGGTCTTGGAAAGTGTCGAGCACTCGGACCCCACCATTTATGTTTTAGTTAGCTTTGATGTTACACCGTTGGGTAAAGTTCTCAACGAGTTGGGTGCCACCGAGGCCGGCCTAGAAAGAGGCGGCAAAACTATCTGGACGTGCATTACGAAGGCCGAAGGTGGTGCACGAGAAGAATACTTGGATCTAAACATCCTCCATTATCATTTTAAGTAAATAATATTGCTATGAAACAAAGATACCTTATGGAACAAAGTCTTAGAAAAGCGTTGATTTTTTTAACTTTATTGAAAGTCTTCAGTATCCGAACGTAAAACAAAATGACGTTTGTGATTTGCCTTATTCATGTCATCTGTCATCGAGAATTTTAAACAATCTCTGTTTTTGTTTTGATTGCTCGATTCCGCCAAATTTTAAATAATATTTAGATAAATCTAAGAAAAAAATATGTCAACAATCTGACAATATCATGTTTTTTGATTTATACAAAAATATTGGTGCAATCTTAAATGGACGAGGAGAAGAGAGGTGAGCAGGATGCTATAGAAAAATTTGATATAAAGTTAAAATCTAAGCCGAAGGACGGTGTCATACTACAGCTGCATCACACGGTTCGCGGTTCTAATGGCGAATGCCGCAGAATACGATTCTCTAGCGGCGTTTTCGACGACAACAATGACAAACTCGCGTGTGCGGATAACGCCGGCAACATTTTTATTCTTGATTTTTCCGACCTAAAATTCTGGAAATTACCCGGAACGGGACCGTGCACTGCCTTACAATTCATGCCAACCAAACAGGATACGCTTATTGTTGCCATGGGGAAGAAGTACGAGATGAACTTTCTGGACACCGAGACTGGACAAGTCTCACTCACTCTAACGGGGCACACAGCACCAGTAAGACACATCTCCTACTCTAACCATGTAAAATCGAATAATCTTCTGACAGCAAGCCCTGTAGAAGCTATACTTTGGGAGCTACGCAATTATACCAAGTATTTCACCTTGAACACATACTTGGGTGCACAAATTCAACAAATAATGTTTTCTCCTGCTGGAGAATACCTTGTGGCATGTTTTCAAAATGACATAGTACAAATTTGGAAACATGAGAACATGAAATCTGTGAAGCAAATAATACCAAGTGAATTGAAACACATGAAAAGTATAGCTTTCACAATGAATGGTCGTGCAATGGCCATGGCTGGTCTCACCAACATGTTGATACTGTTCAGTATGGATACCTGGAAGGCTCTAAAGTCAATAAACTTGGCTAAATACAACATTACTGGAGCTCATCAAATAGCATTTATTCCACAGTTATTTGATGGTGGTGCTAACAAAATACTTGCTATATTGAGCAGTGACTGTATTCTTTATTTACTAGATGTAGAATCTTTACATGTTATGCATATAATACATCCGGAATCATCAGGAATCCGTAGGTTTGTTGTCAGTCCTACAGGAAAATACTTCCTCTGCATACTACAACTCGGTGAAGTCAATATATATAATATTTCATATGTTATGGATTCGGTTCAGAACTGTCAAAATTGTGTAGTTGAAACAATGAAAAAGGAAACCCCAGGCACATCAGCATTTCAAGTTGCTTCCCAGAAACAAGGACATTCAAAATCCCAAATTGAAGAAAAGATGCGTGTCTGTATGGACAGTGCTAGATTAAGGCGAATATTGATGCAATATGGTGAATATCCTGATAAGTTCCGCTCAATCATCTGGAGGTCGCTATTGGATACTCCACGAAATAAGGCTGCATATGCCGCCCTCATTGAGAAAGGCATTCATCCGGCTTACAAAGATATTGAGAAGCAGTTTACTATCCACAGTGCAGTGACACTGAAAAGCCTGAAACGCCTGTTGTCCTGTCTCTCTCACTGGTGTCCATTATTTGGTGTGATGAAGTTCTTACCTGGTTTTGTTTTCCCGTTTGTGAAAGTACTTCAAAAAGATCCTCTTTTACTATTTGAATCTGTGGCCAGTGTGTTATGTAATTATTGTCAGCTATGGTTTGAGTATGCTCCATTCCCTCCCATAAGTGTGTTGGCTATTGTTGAAAATGTTCTTGCTGAGCATGATCAGCAACTGCTGACCCATTTCTGTGAGGTTGGCATTACAAGTCAAACATATGCTCTCAAAATACTAGAAACAGCTTTCAGTGAGGTACTGACATGCTCGGAGTGGCTGATACTGTGGGATCATGTACTTAGTAATGAGCCCGCTTTTGTTCTCATGGCTGTAGTTTCATACAACATCGTGCAAAGAAATGCATTGAAAAGGCTGAAGTCTCATGAACAACTTGAAAATTTCTTCCACATGCAGAATCCTATTGACAAGAAATCATTTCTGAAAAAGGCTTATGTGCTGTTAAATGAGACACCAGAGGACATACACCCTAGAAGATTTTTCAAACCTTTTGTGTCCCTGGAAAAAGGGGGATGTTATCAGCAATTCATTGGATACCCAAAAGCAACAATTTGCCTCAAATTAGCGAAAAAGGACAGGAAAAAAGGTCCTAACACTGAAGCATACACTTTAAAAGAATTAACCACGAAGGTTCAAGAAAACGAAATAATTAAGAGAGCAAAACATGAACTGTCGGATCTAAAATCAGTAAACAGTGATGAAGAAAGTAAACAGGATATCCGGTTTGAAAAGCATAGTAAGATGAAAAAGATAAGTTGTGATGGCGTACATAACAGAGGGGATAGATATACGAAAGGAGCAAAAGAAGAACTGATTGAAAGTATAATTTATCCTGCTACAATGCATCTACAAAGAAATAAATCTTTTGAAGAAAAATCGTATAAGAGAGACAAAGAAGCTAAGCATTCAAGAACAAAAACAAAAAAACAGGAATGCAAAACTGAATCTTTAGAAAAAGAAGTTGAAAAATTAATAAGAACTTATACTAATTCTGACCCATCTGATACTTGACCCTGACATAAGCGTTATTATAGGATGATTACAAAATAACATAGTATATTTAAACATTAGTTTATTGTAATTACTGCTCGCTAACTAGTTAGGTTCTCCATTAAACACTTTTGATTTGTACTAAAATGATTTTTATTCTTTTTTAGAAGAAGGTCTTGGTATAGTTGACTTAATATGACTGAATTTCTTCTTTGATGAACTGAGATTAGGGCTTGCTTCCATGTTCAAACGAGGGGTGCGTATTGGTGTTACTATCTTTGGCTTGAAGAGACCTGCAAAATTTATTGCGAAATCGTTAATAAACACTGGACACTGGCTGGCAATTACTCCTTCTGTAATCCCACTAATATTTAAAATGCGAAAGTATGTGTGATGTATGGATGTTTGTTACTCTGTTACGCATTCACTGCTGAACGGATTTGGGTGAAATTCCCCCATGCTGGATCTCACTGCTGGGTTAAAGGTCACATAGGTCCTCTCCTTGTGAAAAGGTACTAATAATCCATCACACTAATCGAGTGGACGACACGTGCTCGATTATTTAGTTCTAAGACATTCCGGATTCCTCATGATGCTTTCACGCTACGATACTTTGGAACCAAGCAGCGGGTGAAACCGCTGGGTAATGCTAGTATACATTTAGGTAGAAGATTACAAAAGTTATAAAATGTATTTACTATTAAGTTTACTTCTTGCATCTTGCGCTTTCGCCTTATCAATGTTCATGTTCGGAGATTCCTTCTTCCCTTTAAAAATATTAGGAGATATGCGGCGTAGTCGAGAAGTGATCTTGTCTTTGGCAGTTCCTGACTTCGGCGCCAAATTAGATGTTGAAGCGCTTTCAAATCGCCTCAAGCGGCTTTTTGTTAAGTCCTCCTTGACAATGCCTATGCCAGATAGATTGGGACTTGATGCAAATTGAGCTTTGGAGGCTTCTGGACACTGTAATAAACACACAAATAGAGAAGTTTATACTGCCGTTCCAATTCTATAACAAAAACCCGCAACCCCGGCAGGCGTTCGCCCTAGCAGACCCGTCTGCTATACTGATATCTCTAAGACCAGGGGACTGGATTATAAGTTTTAGATGATGACGAGATTCGTCATCATCTAAAACTTATATACATAACTTCGGAACATGAGATTTCTGGTTGAGCCTACTGCCAAAAGGCCTTAAACTAAGCTTTTATTTGATTTTATACCTTTAACAACGAAATCTTGGAGACGTCCAGCGTCAGCGAAGACATGGATGAGTCATGTTTGCCGTCCTCCATAAACTCTCTGATGACGTATGCCAGCTTTGTGTGCAGCTCTTCTGCGGCCTTCTCTGCTGCTATCAAACTTTCCAGTAAGGTGCTTTGGGTAGCTTGTATAGGGCTGAAAATCGAATGTTAAAACTTGTCGGCGACTCGGCGTGATTAACATGTATATACCAAATTCCAAATTTCTAGTGCCAAACATCTCTGAACTAAACTATGGATAGGCTCCGTCTGTCTGACATTGCGAAACTATTAGGGTTCCTTGTTGACTACAGAACCCTAAAAAGTAGTAAATAACACCGTGACGGCTGACAAAAGTGACAAGGGAAGCATAGACTTACACCGTGCGGATACCAAGTAATATAGGACAAAGGCAAGAAGATGATGATGAATGATGTACCAACGCATTCGAAAGCAGAGAAACGGCCAAGTCGTTGGAGGTTGAAGTACAAGAGAATAAGAAGATAAACAATCGACTTTTGCTGAACAGCTAGTAAAGTGAGTTTTAATGTTACAATTACCTTGATGTTTTATTTCGAATCCTAACACTGCCAGGTGTGGATGACAGCGTGTATGTGCTCTGTCGGCTACACATAATCTGCTGGAAACCAATAAGCTTGTATTACCGAATATAAGTAAAAGTTGTAAATATACTTTGTTGGTAGGAAATAGTTAAAAAGAAAACACAGTTATGTTAATTTCCAATGGGGCAAGCATGTTTTAAATATTTTTTCTTTCTGTCTCCCGCTTAACTCAACAGGATAGTCCTGTTGAGTAGCTAACAACTGCATACGTTAACCTATGCGAGATACCATTTAAAAAAAAAAACTAAACATAATACTGAGTGTATCTTAACAATGACAAGAAGGTATATTTTATTATTATAGTCTTTCGGACAATGAATCTGAAATGCTGTTGTTCTATGACTTTCAAATTCATAACTTTTTTTGTTCTTCCAAGTTTTCCTGTTTTTTTATTAGCTGATCGCAATCTTATGTGTTTTTTGCGATTGTAAAGAACTCGTGAATCAGCTATTTCATATTCATAGCCCCACAGACCACTAGGGAGGTATTGCGGTTATTATGTTACACCTTTGTATAAAAGACCGCCTCCATTCTAGATTTAGGTAAATGACTTGGATATTATTCCTTAAAATCTGGTTTACCAAACCTACGAGACACTTTTACTGGTGAGTTTGTTCCGCCTTCTTGCCAGCTAACTGATAGACAGAGACTGTTTTGTGTTTTGTCATCCAAAAAATGCTGATCATCAGTCAAGTTTAAATAAACTTGATTTTGAATCACGTCTGTCAGTAGGTAGGTATTTATAGGCTAGTCTCTATATATTTAGTAAAGTAAATAATATACACCAATACCTTCTTATCTTTACTCTCGTCAGCAGATGCATCAGCGATTTCTGCTTTCTGCAAAGGCCCAGGATCCGGTAAAGGTTGTTCACACTCTCTCTTAGGTCCCGTGAGAGTATCTAGAGAGCGGTAGCGTGTAGGCGTCTCGTTTTTGATCGGGAATTCCCTGAAAATAATAAGGGAATATGACTTCGTTCAATGTTTATAAACTTTTTGCTTTTAGCATGCCAGCTTAGTTAGATCTTTCAAAACGAGATTATTTTCTTTGTTGCATAGCAATTATGAACGTGTAGAAAAGGGAGAAGGTGGACTTGGCCCAGCAGTGTAACATTATAAGCTAAATCTAGATAAATAGACAAGCACCTATTAGAATATTTAGGGGTAAATAATAACGTACTCTACTAATAATTCAACTATTTGTCGCTTCTTGGTCAAACTGATAAGAATCGGGATGTAGGACGTAATTCGCCTCGCCACGATTGTGTCAGCTATTTGTATCGAACTGTGAAATTATTCATACGACGAATAATCACACCACTGCCTAGTAATATATATTTATTATTTAACCAAATTACGAACAAAATATAGCTGCGCATTCCACCCGGGTATCGCCCTAGTTTGACCAGTTTTTCGACTGAATCATAAATTGTAAATGCCTAAAAAAAAAGTTTTTTTTCTTTAAGTGTAATGATATAGTCAGTGAAAAAGATAAAATGAAAAAGGTAAACTGTTGGAATTCGTCGTCTTCATCTCAAATTTAATTTATTTAATAAACTTTTTGTCAACTATAAAAAAAGAAACTTTTATCCAAAAACATTAATGTTTTTTTTTATTTCAACCTTTTTTGACGAGTGTGGTTACCCATTTATCTCCGTTGCTGACTGTAACTACAACAAAAAATCAGGCATAGAAAAAAAAACATCTAACATTTTCTCAGGAGTTGTCAGTTCAAGCATGCTGGCAGACTTATTTTCTATAGCGTCCATAGGCAGCTCAGCAGCCGAATCATTGTGTTGCTTAATACATCTGATCATCTCATGAAGCTCCTTAGACAGACGTTCACGGTGACTCTTAGGAAGTGATCCTAGCAGAGAACATCCAAATTCCTGAAATAGAAAATTGTTACACAAAGTTATTCTAACATCATGCTTGTTATTTCCAACATGTGATTGAGGGTATGGGAGATTTCCAAAAACAAATCATAAATAATCGCAAGAATGACAAGTGAGCGATATGAGACATTCCCAGACTTACAAATCTTAACTAATTTTAAGAATGTCAAGTGAGTGATATGAGAGATTTCCATGTACCTGAACTAATCTCAAGAATGTTGAGTGTACGCACTCGATATCGTCTCGACCAAGCTAAGTTACAGCGCGTAGTTCATTGGACAAAATGCAACACTTGTAATAAGTAGATAACATGTTAAAATAATTATAGCCAATAGGAATCGTTAGTTTTAGTTTTGGGTTTTTATCTCTGTGTTCTCATTGGTTAAGGTTTTTGATTTGTTAGTAGTTGTAGCCAATAAGATTCTATTTTATCCTAAGATATATAGCTAAGCTTTTGTAAATAAATTCATTCAACCTTCTGATCTGGAGTCGGTCTCATCTCTCTGCCACATACCCCTACAAGGGCGAGCAAGCCTATTGCCATCAAACGTGCACAGAACTGGTTTCCTGATGGACAAAACCCATTTTCCAAAACCCGGGAATCGAATCCAGTATTTCATGTACCGCAGCTGAGCTTGTGACCACTAAACCAATGAGGCAAGGCATTTTTGATCACAATAAGAAGCGAGACTAAACCTTAATAATAAATATGAACTACCAAGTAAGTATTTACTTGAAAAAAAAAGCTATTTGTTACTCAGACCTTTTTAGAGGTTTTATTCATTCAGGTCTTTTTATTTGAAAAATGGTTCTAATTATTATTTCAGTCTCAGATGCTTACACCACATAGATACCTCGCTATAGAAACCTCAAATTGTAAAAAGTAGGTACCCATACCCACTTTTGCTCCAACTTCTACGCAAATAAATGTTTGTTGAATCTAAAATAACTCCATCTTTTAATGAAGTAAACGGATTTAATCATAGACAATCGTAAAAAGCCACAAAAAGGTAGGTACTTTCCCGGAGGCCAAGCGACTGCCTCTATTCGGGAGTTCCCAGACAGTTACTGCGTTGATACGCTTATTTATATTCAAATTAACGGACGGATATTGCATTATACTCTACTACAATATACTAATATAGGGATTCACATTGGGATAACCAACGAAGCAGTGTTTATTCTTATTTTAAGTTCTACTAGAGAACCATCAGTTCAGAGGCCCAAGCGCCTTGTAATGCGCAATGTAACTATACGTCATTTTTAAAATTAAGAATACTTGTTACTGTTACAACACTGTCATAATTTTAAGAATTCTTTCATATGTACGACGTATAAATTTACATAACGTTTAAAGCGCGTGCGCTCGTGGACCTCAGGTTCTACCTTGTCCAATTGTTTTCCTCCGGTGATGCCTGACACCTGCCAGACGCCACTGTTCTGCTGGGTAGTGGTGGTCGGACACGAACAGGACAAGCTTGGGCTTTCCAACACAACGTGGAGACCAGAGGACTGAAAAGATGTTCATGTTATAGTTTTATATCAGATTCTGAGGAGACGTTGTAAGTAGAAACATGCTTGCATGAGAAATTAACAAAAAAATCCAAATACGTTGGGAAAACGGCAGGGGTATGCTCAACAGAAGAAAATTATCATTTCAACAGTATTTGTATCGTATCAACGGCTTCCATCATAAGCAGTTTTATTCTTTTTACCGGAATTCCCCGCTGAACAAATATTTGTATGGCCTACAGGTAAGTTGTTTCGGGCCTGGCTGTTTTTGTACGTGCATTTAAATGTTTGTAAACGCACCCACGATACAGGAGAAATACCTAGTGTGGGGTAACGTTTAAAAAAAAAAGAATAACAACGTCTATAGGTATGGTCTTCCATACACCATAATTGTTATTATCTCTCTGCTCATCTACACAGACAAAGCCTAATCGCCATGGCTGAGCATAACCACAGGACAAGATGTTTAGTACCTCATGAGCCTGTGATCTCCGAAGGCAGAATATGTACCTTATGGTACACCATATTTTGCCAGCTATGATTCAAGCTCAAAAATCCGTGGCTTCTACTGCAAAATTTCTGATAATAAACCCAATAACACTTTGCTGGACCCGGGACTCGAACCCTGGACCTCAGTGCAGTCGCACTTGCGACAACTCGACCAACAAAGCCGTCAGTCTCTTTATCGTGTCGTTAGGCATAACCTGGTGTCACAGTTTATATCTCAAGCATGCTGGTTGTCTCACGAAGTTTTCCTTCACCTAAGTAAGTGATATTTATACTTAACACGCATGAAACCGAAAATAAGAGCTTATTGCCATAGTTCCGAACTCGAGACCTATGAGGCTATGACTTGTCTTGGCAATCAGATGTACCTACTGTATAAAGTCTAGTAGCAACACAACTGCCTGATAGGTTTTATAAAGTAGGTAGAGTCTAGTTAATCAAACCTATCAGTCAGCTGGAGAGTTTGTCCCGCCACTTCACTACATAGTATAAAACAAAGTCGCTTTCTCAGTCCCTATGTCCCTTTGTATGCTTAAATCTTTGAAACTACGCAACGGATTTTTATGCGGTTTTTTTTAATAGATAGAGTGATTCAAGAGGAAGGTTTATATGTATGATGCTTTACGCTGTGACTCTTAGGAGGTGAGCAGCGGGTGAAACCGCTGGGCGGGTCACTAGTCTTCAATAAAATATTATTAAGTGAAAGCTATTATTCAACAATGGCGTACCTACTCCATTGTAGAATAATAGCTCAATGAAAAATAAATATAATTTATAAAATAAAATAACCTATAATAGTATTTTTTTTATATTATTATTATTTATTTGTCTCTGATGTTTGAATTGTAATTAAATTTAGATACATGCAAATAATTGTATACTAATAATGGTAGAATATATGAGTCTGTAATAACTGTTACATTTTTTGTAAGTACTATATTCTGACAAATAAACTTTTCTTTCTTTCTTTTTTTAGGAAGCGGCGATGAGTTCAGGCGTTTTGGGGGACTCTCTTTTGTAATGACATTCAAAAAGTGCAGACAATCAGCCTAGTTTGAATAAAAGACTTAAAATTTTGGTGGTCACAGCATTTCGCTATCACTGCTTAATCCAGACAGTCAGTAGGTACCTAGTAATATATGAATGTTTTCACCTGACAATTGATAACAACGCTCCTCATTCCACCGTCCTGGCTGATGTTACCGTCGCTGGTGTCCAGAGACTTGACGCTGAACCCCAGACATTGCAACAGGGCACACAACTCCACAACATCCGTGTATGCTTCCTGGAAATAGTCGTAGCACCTATTGAACGGATCTGACGTCACATCGTTAATTTGACATTAGATAGATAACATCAGTCACATGCCTAGCTTTTTCCCAATTAAGTACTGTGCACGTCTTTCTACATCGTTCTCACATTTTTGTATAATCTCAACATGAATAATGTGGAATAATGGAGTTTCTTGCCCATTCCTCTCCAAGGAGATCAACGCTTTAGAATGGGCAACTACAGTACATACTTTCACAAGTTATTATTTTATTTATCAAAACTTTATGCACAAGTAAAACTATATAAAGGCGGACTTAAAGCCTGTAAACAACCACAACTTAATCACGAGACGAATTAATTATCTATTCCTTTTGACTGGGAATGTAGGGTGTAGGCACCGTTTGCCCCTTGAGTTATGCCCCCGATCGGCTTCGAGTACTCATACGCCCCTTAGGTATTTAGATGGTCTCGTTCGCCCCCGATTGCTATTAAATTAAAAGTACAGTCAGAAACAACGATCTTTGAAAAGTTGTGATTATTCTATTTATTTTCTAACAGGGAGTGGTTCAGAGTTGTTTTTATCAATGCAATGTCTATCATGTGATGGGAAGAGATAAATGAAACTGCTTTTTAAATAAAAGATCTATTTTGAAAACAAAAAGTGCAAATATTTGTAAGGAAAGTCAAAAAACTATTTGTTAAACTTAAATGACTCAAATCAACACATTAAATAACATATTAATAATAAAAAATAAAACAATAAAATCACAGATTATGATCTGACAAAGTCATAGACCATCATTATTATATCCTACACACTATAAAATAAATGTAAAATTTTCATAGACTACTTGAGTTATTACTCATATAACTAAGTAAAACAAGCCTTAACAACTAACGAAATCACAGATCAGCAATAATAAAACTTACATTAACCATAAAATATGTAAAATTAAACAAATCACAGATTGGATGAATTATCACTTAAATATCTACGAGTAGGTAAAATGAGCCTTAAAAACTAACAAAATCAAATAAAACTTACACCTATAAAAAAAAGAAAAATCACAGATTAGTTATTACAAGTATAACATTTAGTGAATAATACCTGTCAGTCTAATTTTTTCACTTACATAATTATAATCATTTGTATAAGAATAACAATATAAAATCAATGTACGGTAGATTAACACTTCAAATCAATGTACGGTTATATATATGCGCACAGTTTCTCTAAATATAGATTTAGTCCGATTTCCCCATTTAATAATTTTGCCATAATGTAGTTTATCCGTTCGTCTCTTTCAATAAACTCTTTTTTTCTATTTTTTATTTTTACTCCACTCTTCACATTTTCGATTCTTTGTTCCACGAGTTTGCTTTCTTTTAATAAAATCTCGCAAAACTTTAAAATGTTAGGAGACGTTTTTCCGCTAAGATTTCTGTTTAAACGGGAATGCCAGCCTTCAACTTTATTGTTGGTGCGATTTTGTTGCCCATAGAAGTTACACATTCCCTTGACTGATTTATTTTCAAGCCACTGCTCTACAAAATAATTGTTAAATTTTAATGTTTCGCTATCACTTGGACTGTCCTCCATAATGTAAAGCCATCCATCGTCTTTCATTTCTTGTGGAATTAGACTCAATGTCTTGCATAAATCCACGTGTCTTTTAGTGTACCTCCTTTTCAAGAGGTTCAGCTCTTTAGCTTTTTTTTTCAGGGCTTGGGCAAAATGAAAAAAGCAACCCAATATAGTTGTACTTGGAAAGATTTCTGAAATGGCATTAATTATTGCCATCTCAAAATCTAGATGAAATTGATCGGGTTGCCAATCTGGAAGACGATATTTCATCATGTCAAAGAGACGTTTGTAGGTTTTTCCTTTTTTGTCTGGTAATAAAGCGTATGCTAGTGGTACGATATTGTTGCTGTGTATATCGCTTCCCAGATCACCGTGAATAGAAAATAGTTGCAGAAATGGTTGGACCACAAATTTAAAAGTACCATCAACGTACACATTTTTGCATTTTTCTAGTTGCCGACTGCATTCCTTTGTGGCAAAAACAATTATGCGTCCAGATCCATCATTAAAATCACAAAAAAGAAAATTTTCAAATTTCTTTGGTATTTCTAGATCGGTACTTTTGCGATTTCTAATCTTTTTAACTCCATAAGCCTTTTTTCTTGAATTATAAAGACCGCGCCGTACGTTTTTATATTCTGGAAACTTTTTAATAAGTTGTAATCCTGTATCTTTGTAATTTATAACTTCATTTTCATATATTTCATGAACTGATTTAATTGCTTCTGTTGCTGCTTTATTTTTACATATGTCTAGCACTGTTTTAATTTCATTGTTTTCAAAATCTGGAGCACACTCATGATGAGATTCTTTTACAATTGCGTCACCATTAATTGTAAGAGTTCCTTTGCAAGCAGGTCTATTTACACAGTGCCAGTTAGAGCCACCATTCTTATAAGTTCGTTTTTTGTGGTAGCTATGACCAGCTCTCAGCAAAACGAGGCCTCCCTTTCGTGACGAAATGTATTTAATACCACTTATCTCACGTCTCGAACAGCTTGCACCGTCTGACATGGTTCTACAATAATAATAAAAAACTAAATTAGAAAAAAGTTCTTTAAACTTAACTTTTAGGTCTTTGCTATTCATTAAACAAACTGATTCGTATATTATACTAGTATATACGTTATATTAAGCCTAAATCTGTATAGGGAGCTATCGATCAAAGCTATAAAAAATAAGCTAAAAGCTCATACCTAGATACATAATTTAAGGGCTACTTCCCATTTGGTAAACTTCCCATTTCGTAAACCTCAAACTGTACCTACTAAAAAGTTGCGTTTGGTAAACATTATACATTTCATACATTTAGTCCCATTTCGAAAACATTTCAATAATTTTTTGTGTTATATCCCATTTGGTAAACTTTCAGATGAAATGGGTACAGTCAAGTAAAAAAAGAAAAACGAAACTAATGATAACATTGTCATTTATTTTGTTTACGTATACTTACTTATGTCTATCTCATTCACACCTTTTGTTTAAAACGATGGTAAGGACAATAAATCCCTACCTGAGAACCCGCTCGGTGCTTCTTTTGCGGGAAAAGCACGTGGTATTTTTAGTAGCATCGTGGTATTTTTACAGACTTTAATACGTTTTTTTTACTTCTTCTTGATCAGCCATTCTTTTTGATGGTCGAGATACTATCTCAAGACTGAAGCATTTAAAAATATATACATCTCTAATTTAATACTAATTTGACACTGACTGTACCGTACAAAAATAACAATACTAACAAAGTTTACCAAATGGGATTAAATGTATGAAGTAACGAAATGTTTACCAAACGCAACTTTTTAGTAGGTACAGTTTGAGGTTTACGAAATGGGAAGTTTACCAAATGGGAAGTAGCCAATTTAAGACATAAAAATCAAGTATTACATATTTTTATTACGTACATACTAAATTTTTGCAATAATATTTATTTGAAACTTACCCAATAAAAATATTTACACATACACACACAATTAAACACTAAATTCAATAAACGTTAATAATTTCACTTAGCAGAAAATATTATGTGTATGTATCGCACTCAAAGATAAGATGTCGACTAATTAGCACTTAACACATATTGCACCCCTACATACCTCATTAATAAGTTAGAAAGAGATAGCATACAATTCTTATGATAAACCAACCCTTTTTTGCCTATTGTTTATAAAACTTGTTTCGCCCAGTGAGTCAGGTAGCAAGGTAGCAAAAGCAGATACATGTGATGGGATTACGAATATAGTAATTTAAATAGGTTATCAATCAAATCGTGTTCTCATAAACACAATTTGATAACTTTTTCAAATCACTTAGAGAGAAAAGTAAAGCACAGTGTGTTATACTTTTTTGTCTAACGGTACTTTGTATAACTACTTTTAAATGATATGAGGCAAGGGGCGAACGGACACACCAAAATAATTAAAAATTAATAAAATATTATACGCCCCGTCACAAGGGTCAAACGGAACCTTCGAAACGGGGCGTATGGAACATTTTCCTCCAAGGGGCATAACCGAAGGGGCGTACGGGGCTTACACCGAATGTAGCTTCATCAATTTGTTTCTTGACATTCAAAAGTGACTGGTTATGGTACAATTGAAATAAATGCTTTGAATTTAAGCATGTTGGGGCCGGCTTCCAATTTAACAAGATGCAGCTGAATACCAGTATATCACATGGGCCGACTGCCTATCTGACTTAAACATTGCACAACCCAGTTAGAGAGGAGTAACATACCCCTTGGGGCATTGGTAAGACCGATTGTCAGACTTGCGGGCCACTGATTACCTATCAAGTGACGTCGGCTTAACGTGTTTTCTGAGGCACGTAGGCAACTCAGTTTGTAATAGTGTCTGTCTGAATCGCTGTTTATATTTAGCCTCGAACTCCTCCTAGAATTGTATCTATCACTATGAATTAAACTAATACTATCAAACCTATCACTCCAATACATAGTCCTGTATGACATAACCAATATTTTGTGTGGTACTTTAAAAAACTGTATCTTTTGTTGTTTCTTCTCAGAGTAGAAGAATTTAAACTATAGTTTAAAAACATTACTTTTTGCTAAGTTAAAATAATTAATTGACTGTTTAGTTTAGATCTTGAACCTCGCACAATTAAGTAACAGACAACTTTGTAACTAAATAAATACTTTTCAATGGTTGTAGAAAAAAAAACAAAAAAACTTACATTTTCTTTATCAGGCTGCGACATTCTATTTTTAAAAACAAACAAACTACGGAAAAAACAACTAAAGGTAAATGCTTATTTTTCACAATTTATGATCACTTTGTCCTGACTTATTTTCGGTTACAATACAACTGATACACTACCGCCTTATGCATTTAAGTATTTGCCGTGAATTTGACAAGAAACGTTATTTTATTCAACTACCCACTTAATTTGGTTACCTACGGCAAAGTGCATTGTGATTGTGAAGCAATTTATGTTTCGACTCGGATTCTACAGCTGCTAACAATGATATAGAAACGTTATTTTATTCAACTACCCACTTAATTTGGTTACCTACGGCAAAGTGCATTGTGATTGTGAAGCAATTTATGTTTCGACTCGGATTCTACAGCTGCTAACTAAAATATCATTGGCTGCTAAGCATTTTTGATGAAAAAAGAATCACGTAATTTTTATAATACTTGTTTTGTTTGTAATTACTAAACAACCTGTTTGCCTCACTAAAACTTTTTTTGCGGATCGGTAATCATTAAATAACTTCCCCCGCTTCGCCCAGAGTGTCAGACTTTTCCTGACTAAAACCCACCATGTTCCTTATGTTCCGGGACCGCGGTATCTCTTTCGAACAACCCGCAACCCTGGCAGGCCCCTGCCCCTCTGCTTTGCTGAGATCTCTTTGAAGAGCGTGTGAAACACGAACGCGCTGTCGATACGGCCTCCCCAGACACACTAAAGCGCAATACACATTGAGCCCGCCGGGCCGCCGACATATGTCGGCAACTTTTTGTCACAAACGCACAACACGCGCGGGCGCATGTTGCCGACATGATTCTTTTCATACAGGCCGCCGGGTTGTGTCGCCGAGCTCAGTGTTTATTGCGCTTTACAGGATTATTCTGTATTGTGTTATTTAACGAATTTAATGGATTGCATACCTACCTACCTACCCTACCTACCTAGGCCGTCTTAAACATAATCTGACGAAATAGGATATAATCGACACTACCACCAAGAACGAATGCGGCGCCCTTGGTCGGAATTGTCCCACCTGCCGGATTGTCCAAGGTTTCCGTTTACCTGCACCTGTGACGACACCTGACGCAATAAACGGAGACATGAAGGTATTGTTGGTCAAAATTCATCATCATTTTCCAGCCCTTGTCCCAATCTATTTGGGGTCGGCGCAACACGTTTTCTTCTTCCATTCTCCCCTATCAGACGTCACGGCAACATTTACTCCTTTCTCCTTCATATGATACCTTACACAATCCATCCATCTTTTCTTTGGCCTTCCTCTCGCTCTCCGTCCATCAACATTCAGATCCAACACTCATCATTGTTGGTCAAAATTGTGACTTTATTATATAGGTCATTCTATTTTTTTAATGTTAAAATTTTCATTGAATTCGAACTACACTGGTTTTTCACCCAAAAAATAGTATTCTAGGCAATAATTTGGTCGTAGAGTTACTTATTTCGATGTACACCTTGCCATCTTGTACATAAACAGGTACATAATTATGTGGTATTTGTTGATGGCAAAAAAATAATTACATAATTAAACTTTATGTACTGACAACATATTTATATCAGCCAATAATTAGGACAACATCGTAAAAGGATACACACACAAAAAAACCATTGTTTTACAATAATTTTATTAGAAGTTATTCAAATAAAATATCTAAGTTATTTAAGGACATTCATTACACATCTCGAACAATTCGAGTAAATAATGAATCCACCAGCATCTGAGTGCCTTCATCATTGTGCAAGACGAAATGTTAACAAAACAAAACTCTATTTGAAAACAGCATAAAACCAACAATCTGTACAATGAAAAATGCACCCAGATAACATACAAATAAGGCATTTAGTTATAAGTCATGTAGCGTGGTGTTGCTGAGAACTTGGCATAGGATTTGATGACCTTGTTGACTGCCTCCAAGAAGTCTTTTTCGGTTGCTACCTTACGGCGAGCACGGATCGCGAACATACCCGCTTCTGTGCATACGGACCTGAGAAGAATATTGGCAAATATATTATAACTAGCTTTTGCCCGCGGTTTCGCCCGCGTTAAATTCGGGGTAACACAGTTCCCCTTTCCTGATTTGCAGGTACCTGCTACCTGTAATTTTTGCCCTAACGCCTTATTTATTGTATTAGCAATGCTAAGTTTTCCCTTTTCACTCTTTTAAAAAAAAAGTTAGCCTATGTCCGTCTTTTTATCATAATATTCATCAAAATCGGTTTAGCCATGTAGGCGTGAAGACGTAACAAACAAACAAACTCACTTTCGCTTATAGAACATTAGTAAGGATTGCACTTTAAAAAAAAAGACTTCAAAAAAAGGACGGTTCTCAATTCGTCGGAATCATGAGTATGCTCACCGATTACTCAAATACGCCTGGACCGATTTGCAATTTGTTTGATAGGGTATACTTCCCAGGAGTCCCTTAACAATTTTATTTATATTGCTTAGGTATTTTATGAGTTATCGTCTATAATACAGATATTTTTCTCTATATCTATATGGATGATCTGCTAGTCTTTTAGTAACAATGGAAAATGAATACTCCATAAAAATTGATACAAATATATACCATAACTTAAAAATGCTGAAATAAAAAACTTTTACTTCTCTGACTTCCAAAAAAATACCTAAGTACACTTCCGGAAGTCGGTGGCAAAAAAGTCAACGTAACCAACAAAAATCAATAAATAATAAAGTAATTTTCCACTTTTTGTTTTTCTTTTGGAAATCGGTTTGATTTTTCGGGCTTAAACATTACAATATTCCTTTGTACGGTTACGTACCTCAAAAGGAAAAAACAGAACCCCTATAAGATCGCTTCGTTGTCCGTCTGTCAGTCTGTCTGTCAAGACCTTTTATCTCGGGAGCGAGTAGGGGTGAAATTACAGCCAAATAATCAAAGTCAAAGTCAAAAGTCATTTATTCAAATTAGGCTGATAATCAGCACTTTTTGAACGTCACATTACAAGAGACAGTCCCACAAAAACGCCCTGCCCTTCGCCACTTCCTAGTGTTTTAGCTGGGAAGAAGAAGTGGTGGAACAAACTCCCCAGCAACACATCTGTCTGTCAGGTTAGAAGAACCAGATTTTATACAATTTATATTATGACAAAAAATTATAAAAAAATAAGAAATTATTCATTCATTGTCACTTGTCAGCACCATCAATCAAGTTTGTGGTCTCTTAAAGTTGTCAAAAAAATCAACCCTTTCAGTCTACGCAGTCAAAAGATATAACCGTTTATGTCGCAAGTTTGTACGGAACCCTCAATGCGCGATTTCGACTCGAACTTGGCCAGTTTTTACTAGATTCAAATCTATTTTATTGTGATCTAAAATTCGCAAAAACCGTTAAACAAATTATACATACCTAATTTCAGCACCAGTAGAATTAGGGCACAATCTAGCTAGCAGGTCGAATCTGATGTCTCTCTCCACGCTCATGGACCTGGCGTGGATCCTGAAGATGTGTGCCCGACCTTCGAGGTCAGGTAGACCAAACTCCACCTTACGGTCGAGACGGCCGGGACGCATGAGCGCGGGATCTAGGGTATCGGGTCTGTTTGTAGCCATAAGAACCTGAAAAAGAACATGATTGGTTAAGTACCATAGAGTAACACTCACAGAATAAAATAGTAGTTTTGTTTTGGATTATAGTGTTGTTTTTGTTTTATTCTAATCCATCTCTTACACTGGAGGACCGACTGTCATTTCCTGAGTTTCTTTTTGACTTGCATGCCTGTTTAGTTTAAATAAAAACACATAATGTAATTTCGTTGTGCACATTGAATCTTAAGCGCACATCCAATTGTATCTTGTAACCAATTGTTGTTTTAGAAAATGTGGAAAATGTTGCTGGTTATACATTTACTCAAACTATAGCTATAATTTTGTGTAATACTGCAATGTGTGTAACCGTTTGTTTTTCCAAATAAATAAACATAAACATTTTATTCTCTATATCTAGTTATAAGAAAGTAATATATAGTCTCTAAGAAAAGTTAAATAGTAGTTATAAATATAAACATTTTGTTATCTAGATAAAAGTAATATTAAAGTAAATAACAATAGCATCTAAAAAAGAAAAAAAAAATTGTAAGCAAGGTCAAAATCAAAATATTTGTATTTCACATAGGCCTACATGGGCACTTATAAAACGTCGATAAAAGATGCACGGTTCGGTTTGGTAGTTTCCTATGGAGAAGAACCGGCGAGAAACTCCATGGTTACTCTTTTAAAATCATGTAGCATAACAATTGTAACAACATACTTGCCTTTTTTAAAGTAATAAAAATAGGCTAGTATTTTCATGGTTATAAGTACAGCTCTAGCCTTCGAATTTCCGAAGATAGAAAATGATAACCGAAGCATTAGTCGTCATAGTTTTCCTAAGGACCAGTTCAAGTGTACATACCTTGATGTTGCCACGAGGGTCGAAACCGTCGAGCTGGTTGATCAGCTCTAACATAGTTCTCTGGACTTCATTGTCACCACCAGCGCCGTCGTCAAATCTAAAGGAGACGTTTAAATATTAACCACATGAAGTTACGTGTAAACTAATTGACTGATGCGCTGCAATTCGCGGGTGGGGATAAACCCGAACCCACACTGAATAAAATATTTGTATGATATTCAGGTAGTTGTGTGTTTGACGACACGGTTGGCGCACTGGTTGAGCGATCGACTGCTGCGCTGTGTGTCGCGGGTTCGATCCCAACACGGAACAAATATTTGTTTGACCTGCAGATAATTGTTTCGGGTCTGGGTGTTTCTGTATGTGTGTATAAATGTTTGTAAACGCACCCACGATACAGGAGAAATTCCTAATTTGGGGGGCGCGTTTTTTAAAAAAAAAAGAAAAAAGAGTTGTGTTGGGTCTGGCTATTTGTTTGTGAGTTTAGATGTTTGTAAATGCACCCACAATAAAGAAGAAATACCTATTATGAGGCAATGCGTTTTATTTCAGAGGGGCCTGCCAGGGCCTCCGCCTGCCGGGGTTGCGGGTTGTTCGAATGGGATACCGCGGCCCCGGAATGTAAAGGGCAATAGAAGGAACATGGGTGGGTTTTAGTCAGTACAAGTCTGACACTCTCCCACGCTCCGCCCAGGACGAGGGAAGTTAATCGATGATTACCCACCACCAAAAAAATAAATGGGTACCTATTATTTTTGACAGAAATATCACCAGTAGTGACATCTAAAATGAAATTAAGTACTAATTTAAAGTTTTTTTTTCGAGCCAAGTAACAGATGGCGCTACCATCTTTATGAAATGTCGCTCGTGAGGTTTTGGTGTGACACAAGTTTCTGAACATGTCACCCGACTAAAACGATTTTAAAGACGTTATCACGTCAAAAACAAATTTTCTTATAACAATTTTAACTGTTGACTTAACTCTGAAACCGCAAGAAAAAACGTTTTTTGTGAAGACATGAACATAAATGTACAGCTTGTAGAATTGTAGGATCGCTGTGTCGGTGTCAGTATCAATAAACAAAGAAAAACAAAAGAAAATATTTCTACGATGAAAAGTCTACATACCGTAATTGCGCTGTTCAATTAGCAACGTATGGCGTGTTAAGTTGAAAATGCAAAAGCAGCGATTCGATCTTTTCATAAGTCGATTTCGATTATATGTATCGAAACATATAAAGAACTAGCTTTTGGCCGCGGCTTCGCGCGCGTTAAATTCGGGGTTACACAGTTCCCCTTTCCTGATTTGCAGGTACCTGCTACCTGTAGTTTTTGCCATTGCGCCTAATTGATTGAAAGAGCAATGCTAAATTTTCCCTTTTCTTTCCTCTTACTCCCTCATTTCCCACTTTAAAAATAAATCCTATGTCCGTTTTTTAATTGCCTATGTCCGTCTCCAGGGTCCCAATTATGTCTGTACCAAAATTCATCAAAATCTGCTAAGCCATTAAGGCGTGAAGACGTAACAAACAAACAAACTCACTTTCGCTTTTATAATATTAGTAAGGATTTCTCACCTGGCACCTCCGATGGCGTCAATTTCGTCGAAGAAGATAAGACAAGCCTTCTTGCTGCGTGCCATCTCGAACAGCTCTCGGACCATACGAGCTCCCTCACCGACATACTTCTGGACCAGCTCCGAACCTAAGATCGAACGCATATTTTAGAAAAAAATAAGATAAATTCTGTTTAGGATCGTCTTTTATTTTTAGACTAGCTGGCCCCCGCGGTATCGCCCGCGTGGTATCGAAAAAAAAAATCTTATGTCTTATTCCAGACTATAATCTACCTCTAAAGAAGGATAATCTCACACAAATCTTGGTGTTAATTGAGAACCGAAAGGAGGAGATCAAAATAAATGTAGAAAATAAAAACACAACATTAAATAAATACAAGATGTTTTGTTCTGCAACTAGTTTTTCATTGTTAAAAAAACTTAAATAAACCAAAAAAAATAATTAAATTGCAGATTATATGTATACTGTAGGGGAGGCGTATCAGAAATTTGTCTAAGCTTATGGACAAGCTTCTTTCTTAACTCCCCATTAGTAAACTTTGTATAAAAAAATATCAAGTTTTTTTTTGTTGTTTACTCACTAGGTAGTAAAGTGATGATTTTAACATTTTGAACGCCAGAGCATACAGGGGTTTTTTTTTGGGGTAACGTCGAGAAACTTATTTTTTTCCGATTCCAAAAAAGAAGGTTTTTACACGATTGTTCCGTCAACAGTGGGCTGATTTTTAAGATTCTTTTTATATTCCAAAGGGGAATGTGAAATTTATAATCCGAAATAAATAATATTATACATATTTTTTCTTCTAATTTAAATGGATGATATGCTTAATTATTTTTCTTTTACCCGCTAAATAAAAATACCCGGCTAAAAAAACTGAAACTAAGATTACTTAACTTTTTACATTGGTTTCATATTTGTCTTACCCACTATTTTAGTCTACTCTGAAGTCAATTCGACCAGTTACTCACCAATAACTCGGATGAAGCAGGCATCAGTTCTGTTGGCGACTGCTCTGGCGCACAAAGTCTTGCCGGTACCGGGGGGTCCAAATAGCAACACTCCCTTGGGGGGCTCGATACCAAGCTTCACGAATTTTTCAGGCTGTTAGGATATATATAAATTATTATTATTATTGTGGCGCTTTCTGATATAGAAGGTGATGTTAAGGTGGATACGATTCAAAGTCGAATTTTCCTACATGTATTGCAATTTACAAGATATTCGTCGAAAAATTGCTTAAAAAATAATCAATCAACAACAAACCGATAGTGAGGAAAACCTGGAATATCTCGGAAATTTCATATTATTTTAGGCACTGTTATATTTGTTGGCACTGTGATTTTTGCCCGGATGATGGCAATAGGGTCGCCCCCTTCAACATAACTGGCGAAAAAAGCTGTAGCTGATTCGTGTAAAAACATTTAAAAACTACTACTTATTTTTTTTTCTATGTTTTTATTAAAAAATGTAAAATTATATGTCTAAATATTATTATTAAGTACACCTCAGCATTCGGGGATTGCAGGCGTGACGTCAAGATATATTAAGTTTAACAAAACAGGCTATAACTAATATTAATTAGGTAACAAAGTTTTAAAATCTACTCACATGTAAAAGTGGAGTCTCAACGACTTCCCTGAGCTTCTCAATCTGTTCCTTACATCCTCCGACGTCGGAGTAGGTGACATCTGGTTTCTCTTCCACCTGCATCATGGTGACGGTGGGGTCAATCTTCGGAGGCAGAGGAATGTGGATCTGGTACTTGTTGCGGTCCACACTGATGGGGATTTAGGCAGGTTTTAGTTAATGGTCAGAATATTGCAGTTTGGGCAAGATTTATTCAAAATCATAATATTTTTATTCCACATAGGCCTACATAGGAACTTATAAAACGTCGAGAAAAGGTGCACGATTCGGGTTGGTCGTTTCCTATGAAGAAGAACCGGCAAGAAACTCCATTCTTCTAGGTATGTCTACAACATTAGTTTTAGTATATGCGAAACCTGAGTATAATTTATTCGTAAGTAACTGAATCGATTCCAATTTTTTTTACACCATGATATTTTGTCCCAAAAATATTAATAAAAGGTTATGAGTTGGACATTTAATAGGTAAGTATACGAAATCATCAACAATCGGCGCGCAACTTGTGCCGCGCGGTGACCGTGTTTTTGAACGTACAACCAGGTAACATAACAAGCTTATAAATTTGTGATATTTCATGATAAAGTTCTGAAATTTTGTACATAGATTCTTCACACAAAAATACTAGACACGTGTTTCGGGTTTGGCACAAAGTGAAACTAATGTTGTGTAAGTCAGTTATATCCAGTTTTCAAGCGGAGACGAGCAGAGCGGCTTAAAATTTACTGATGACTGATGTTACTTTTGTAGCTAGCCTAGCCCATTCTTCTCCATAGAGATCTAAGCTATCTGGAAAATGTGACTCTTTAGAAGATTTAGTCTCATTCAAAATTTATTTGTACTTTAATTTGTTTAACATAAGTTTTATACATGTCCGTCATTTAAAAAAAAATGTAGTTGGACAATCTACGCTACATACAACAATTTTCTAAGTTTCTTTTTGTAATCCCTTGAACAATTCTATCATTTATTCTAACGTACATATTAAAATCTAATAATTATATAAAATTCTCGTGCCTAGATTTTTGTAACCAAACTCTTCCTAAACGGCTGGACCGATTTTTAGAAAATCGTCTGAGAATCGGCCAACATCTATTTTGTATACCCCCAAGTCATAAGGATAGCCCTGTGCGGAAAAGGAGCTGAGCAGCGAGTGAAACCGCTAGGCACAGCTAGTAACAATATGAATGTGGTTCAAGTTATAATCTGATACTTAGCTTAACCATATAAGACTTGCAAGCAGTAAACCTGAGTATGATCTCGGAGAGGATTAGAGTAAGTTGCTAAGCTCAAAACAACCACCAGAGAACCTCTCCTTTAGCATATACTAGGACTGCGAAAATATCTGTGGTCTTGTCTTCAAGATTAAGGTGAGGTTTTACCGATTCTAAACTTTTTCTAATCTCTGGGGATCCACAAATATAAGAAAGATGAACAAAGGCTATACTATAACATAGACCAAAGGCTGTGCGGAAATCAAAACATGATTTAAATTCGTTAAAAATCAGAAAAAAAACACGAATGTAACACTGACTTACGATTATTGTTTTTCTTTGAAACGATGGGAGGGGGATATTTTTTGAACAGGAACATTTTTTTTAATAAAAAATAAAACTGATATTTCGAGCCTGCGAAGTCGACATGCACCCCCAATCGACTAATGGGCGCTGAGAAAAAAACGACACGGCCCTTAAGCCTTTTTTTTTGCGGATGGGAATTCATCAAATAACTTCGGCTCTGGGCGGAGCGGGGGGAAGTGTTAGACTTGTACTGAATAAAACCCACCCAGGTTTCTTCTATTGCCCTTTATCTTCCGTGGCCACGGTATCTCTTTCGAACAACCCGCAAAGCCGGCAGGACCTATGAAGGTTCGTTTCCCAGATCGACAATTTTAAGAAACTAGAATCTGGTTGAAACTTGAATCCTCGTGTGTTTCCTTCCAATGACAATTATTGCATTTTTTGAGATAATCTGGTCGTTTAAAAACTTCGATTTGATCGTTTGGATCGCGGCTTACAGAATGCAGAGTGACAAGTCCACGAATATTTTCGTCATATTCTAAAAACATATATATAAGAAGAAAAAAAACAGCAAATAGACTTTCTATATCCATAATATGTACGAAGCACTGATAGGTTGAATAAGCATTAGCAACTTAAACGAGACAAAAAAATTCACTATGATGCCATAGTGATATTTTTTGTCTTTGTCAAAAGAAAAAAAAACTTATTGTAGGACCCTCTTGTTCCACAGATTACTTAATTTAATACATTTAACTTTTAAGTGTTGTTCTACTTGGGTATCGATCGTACGATGAATCGAAGCTTTCTTGCCGCACTATGAGTTCAAACATACAGATTTCTGCAGTGTCTTAATTGAATTCAAGTCATCGCGCGAGCACAGGCAATGTTTCATTCTATTTTCACAGCACGACGAGAATTCAACGGGCCATCGTACGATCCTTGCACTTAGGGCGACGTCTTAGACATCTACTTAGCTGGCTGTTCCTAACATTGTTGGAATCCCAATCCTTCTCTCTATCCCCTCGAAGGCATCTATCCCGACTTTACCCTAACAAGAAAAATACTCTAACAAGTTCTGTAACTAACTAATTTACTTACCCAACCCTCATCCCCTCTTCAATATCAGTAGGAGCAACAGAGTCAGCAAGGTCCACAACAAACTTGGCAAACTGCTTCACATTGATTATGTATTTTGGGTCGTTGGAGTCTGCATTGATGATCTTTGTACATCTTGCTACCTGTGAAAAAAATTACAGATTTTTCTATACTAACGTTATTAGGTCATGTTACTTGAAAATAAATTTGTTTCATATTATTACTAGCTTTTACCCGGAGCTTCGCTCGCTTCCACTAGAGAAAATTAATTAAAAATAAAATGTAAAAAATAGACTTGTTACAAATTAAGTGACCCACAGATATATTCATCATATTAAAACTAAAAAAAGTTATACAGGGAAAACAAACAAAATCATGCTGCATAATTCCTTAACCACAATTCCTACAAAATTGACACTTGAATAGGGTTGAAACTATCTAACCATCAACTTTAAGGACATGGCATGCAATGACGGTCATAAGCACAGTGATACAAATAACATGTGTAAGGTAATTGATGTCCTTTGTATACATGTCGTTTTGTTCCAATAGAGGGACAGTCTTGTCTGACAAAGCTCTTATATAAAGATTTTAACCCGGCGAGAGTGTGGTGAAAAAATGTAACAAGGAGTATGTGGCAGGGTATGACATACACGTTTACAAAATTGGTTGTAAAACTTGGTATTAAAAAAAATATATTATTTTAAATATTTTTTACCATAATAAGACTTAAATATAACGTGCTTAAAATAAAACTTATGAGCCATTTTGATAAGTTCTATATTTAACTTTACTTGAAATAAATTGCTATGAATTTTCAACGAAAATTGTTAAACTCCAAAAAAATCTCAAAAGGGAGTAAAAAAACAAGTTTTATGTAATAAAACTTAGAAATATGCTAGAACATGAAATAAACTACTAAATAGACTAAAAAAACACTGCAAAAAATATTAATAATATCTTAGGAACTGTAGTTACAATCAGTGCAGTTTTTGCAAAAAAAAAAGTTGCATGCTCCATACGAATAGCCTTTCCACAGCTTGCACATGCGTATTTTGTCTTCCGATCCTTTTTGTAAGGACAATCTCCGCATCTTACATAACGACCAGGAACATTTTGAGTCGATGAAAGTGGTTTGTTGATCTTGGCAGATATTCTCTGACGTATATAGGTTGGAATATTTTTTTGGTCTTTTCGCAACTTCAGGTGTTCGTAAACTAAATCCAAGCCTAAGTTACGGATGAAATCGGTGCGTTTAGTGTCTTGGCCCTGATTTTCACGAAAAATAATATTTGCATTTACGGCAGCTATATTCAAAATCCCATAGAAAATGGTCATAGGCCAGCGCTTGCTATTGCGCGACACATTATAACTACCGCACAGTTCGTCGACAACATCTACTCCAGCTTTCGTTAAATTGTATAATGTTATCTTATGTTTTGTTATTGTAATTTATAAAGCAAGGAAGAAAACAACTGAAATTAGCAAAAAAGCAAGGTTGGTTTTTGTCACGAAATGTATACACCAGCTATGTGGCAGGGTATCTCATGCCCGAAAGCAGTTTGCAAGCATGTAACTCGAACGCGGGCCACCGCGACACTGCGATCACGCCACTATCCCCTCCCGCACCTATTTAACTCCAGCTACTCAATGCGACAATGCGTTTCAACGTCAAATACAAAAAATACCCGCAAATAAGTAAGATGGTGGGTATGACATACCCTGCCACACTCTCGCCGGGTTAAAAAAACTTTAAGGACATGAAATACAACTTCAAAGAAGAAAAAGAAGTGATTATGATATTGACTATACCTAGTTGGAGTTGTGAGCCAAAAACAAAAGTGAGAGAACACTTTAACTAGTTTTATCGCTATTGAGGTGAGAATGAGTACTTCTTTAATTATATTGTGGCAAAATAAGGCAAACATTTAAATCATAAGATATCACTGCACATGGGATAATAAGCACAAGTATCTCACATGGAATAATAGATACTATTTTGATATGAGTTACCGATACAAAATATTCAACATAATTTCACTAAAAAAAGAAATATGACTATGAATCTAAGAATTTAAATCTTTGCAACGAAAAAATGTGTAAGTAGAACATGGAGTTTTATTTATTAATATTAGCCACTTAATTGTACCACTCCTAGGCAAAGGTAGAGAAGTTTGGAAAGTAGAGAGTCTACTTTATGAGTGTGACATATGTTTATACACCATAGACAAAGAGTTGTGAACAATAAAAACACATTACAACACAAGAGTTAAGCAATATGTTAGTTAAACAAAAACTTAATTCTTAAATTAACCTTAAGAAAGAAGAAAGTTTCTTTGTTATTGTTTTTATTAGGCATATGTTCAAATTTATTTATTAACTAAAAAAATACCTGCAATGGCTGCTCATTTTGAAGGGTCTGCTTGTCTGCTGCAAGATCCCATAAGGCTGGAGGTGCCAGCCCAGTATCCGACTCTTTGATCCCTGTTAACTCATTGACCCTCTTCATCACAGTCTGTATACCATCTTCAACCTCTTTGATAATCTTTGTGTATTGCCCTTGCCCCTACAAATCAATTCGATTTTTAAGAAAGTAAAGATTTGAAATAATGCCAGTCATCAACATTCTTTCTCCACAAAAAGAAAAAGTAAACTGTTACTGGTATTTGATATTTTACTTACGTATGACTTTAGAAGTGCGATATCTCCTTCATCAAGAGCTGAAATACATAATGCATGATTATTACATCTGAAAATACAGCGGTAACTCATTCATGGGTTATGGAGTAGATTACTAAAACTGGATGATACAACTATTGTTACTTACATTTGATTTCTTTTTCCGGCTCCTCTGTAGCATCTTTAAGTTTACGCATATCATCTCCTAAATGGTCTGGCATTTTGAAGTTTTTCTAACAAATAAACTAATATTTAATTATTTAGTAAAATCAGCACAAAGATGAACGCTCGTCCGTCATCAAATCAATTATTCTTGCGGCACTTCTTTTTACGCTATCGTCTCAGCTTTCACTAGCAATAAATTGTTTCATCAACCTCTTTCTAACATACTCTTTTGGTCTGAAAAGCAAGCATGTAACGAAACGGGTGACAATAGTTTATCGTTCTACGCAATAGATAGAGAAATTCACACAATATAAATTAAAATAAACATTTTAATTTATACTGTGTGAATTTCTCATCAGCCTTATTTCACGATAAAAAGTCCAGCAAAAATATTTTTTTGTTATTATGTTGCACTCAATGTAACAAAAAACTTTGATATTATTTACTGTCACTATTAAATTGCCCTGTCATAATGATGAAAATACTACGTAGAAGGAACCGTATTTAGTGATGACAAGCAAAATTATTAGTGCGTTCAAATTATAAAAAATATTTCAACACTCAATTTTGAGTTCCTTTTATTAATCTCCTTTTTTATACTTAACTAAAAATAAACTTTTGTTTAACTCGTCAATTTCTCCAACTAATGGATTTTATGACTTAACAAACTTATATTTAAATTCTAATAAAATAAAACGCATGAATGCATTGACAATGTTATGTACCGTACGCCACCTGACAGTTAATTTCAGTACTAAAATTTTGTATTCGTAGTGCTGAATGGAGAATCACATTTTTTTGTGTTTTCCATGAACATATTCTTCTGAATTAGCGAATATTTTCTTTTAGGTAAGTGTAAAAAACTATGAAACAGAACTTTGTTTGATTTGGCTGTAATTTATATGAAAAGAAATGGCTGCTTCAGTCTCCCTCCGGTTATGACCCACAACCTAATGTCAAAGCCCGGTTTCATTTAACATTTTCATTGTATTACGCACTGTTTTACATTTGATCAGATGCGGTTATTATGCATTGGATAATTGCCTAACTGAGTTGAACTAGCGTTTGAAATATAGGCGGTAAGTATGTATATGTGAATGCGCGATGTCCCCGGTATGCGATTGGTACTCAATTCTAGTTTTTCAACACAAAAATCTTGGTTTTTATCTTAACCTTATCTTTTATGTTATCGATCAATCGCGGATCATCTTCTTTCTAAAATAATGTGTGTATTCAATGCCACACCATTGCTATGTTTTGCATTTTTAGAAAAGTGAGTATTGTAATGTTCTTTGTTTAAAATTATTTATTAATTTGCGCCACATGCCTTTGTGTTCTTGTTCTGCCTGAAAAACAATACACATTGTTTATTACATCAGTTGAGGTTTAATGTTGTATGGTCTATTCTTATCAGAAATATGTATTGATAACCTTATTTTGTTTAACCTTACATTAAGAATATTCATTAGTTTCATTGTGGGTCCACACTGATCTGATACCCTGGTATGTATTTTATTAATAATTGCCATTCAACATTTTTCTGAATGAAAAGTTCTAATTATCCTGGATGTTTAGACAGCTTATCATTCTCCAACAAGATATAAAAACTGACTGTTTGATTGATTGATTTTTATTAATGCATTCAAACTTATTTTGTGGTTTTAAAAATATGTAGCTAAAACATTCAATTCTAACTGTACTTATTCTATAAATCAATAATGTTCACAAATATTTTTAATCTGTATTGATTTTTTTAAATCAAATAGTTACACAGTCATGTTGATTCAAATGTTACTATTGATGTCAGGTATCAAATATAGGCCAACATTACTTTATTCTATAACCAACACTTGTTCACTGACATATTTATGTGTATAACTGTATATATGTATCATTATGATGTTGATCAAAATTTACTATAGCTGCATACGTCACAAATGTTTGTATGTACAATTATGCTTCACGTGGGATGCTTTCTATAAATAACCATTGACAACGTAGACTAATGAAAGCACAACACAGTTTTTGTGTATAGAGATTTTATATTAAATTACAATATTCTTTTTTTTATTGTTATTGGGGTTTTTAAAAGACAAGAAATTGGTGCAGTAATAGTTTATTTGTTTAATGCTAAAGTGTTAGTGTGACAATGATGTTTATAAATATTTTTGTATGTACTGTGAACTTGTGTTTTTTGCATTGTAATGTTCGGTTTTAGGAATATTTTCTTCAAGGTAACTAGGTAACAACTGTGTACACATATTTTTTTTTAATTTTACTTATTTTACAGTGTATATTCTAATAAATGTAATCATTTTCAGGACAATAGTCTTTGATACAGAATTTGCTTTATGTTTTTTTTGTTATTGAGTTAAGAAAAGACAATGGCCATGATCTAAACAAATAAATAAAGTACTTACTTTGTCCTATTCTAATAACAAAAAATAATTTCTATTAAATTTGCAATTTGTCACAACATACAGAATCATCCATGGGTAATTGAGCAAATAGGTTTATCAACTAAGTGCATTAATCAGCAATAACTCACTGATATGAAACTACTTTCAGTTTCCTAGTTATTTGCTTTTAAGTGGTAGTGTTACCATATTGTTTAGTTACAAACTCTATATTGCTGCTTTAAAATTTGTTAAGAAATAAAATCATATAATTAGAAAAAAGGTATTGATAATTAAATCATTTAAATGCTTTTATAAGCTGATGTAGCATTCCATACCTCGAAAAGGAAAAACCTGAATAATTATTGGATCACTTTGTCTGTATGTCTGTCAAGACCCTTTATCTGGAGGTGTGGAGGTATCGAGTTGAAATGGAAACCATAGACTTAATCTGTGGCCCCTTTGTTCTGTGAAAAAATTAACCCCCTAAGTCTATTTACAATAGATTAAGCTGCTTATGTACGGAATCCTTGGTGTCTGACTCGGTCTTGGCCGCTTTTGTGTTTTGCTTTAGTCATCTGTAAAAAAACATATTTTGAGTTGAATTTAAACAACATTAACATTTAATCCTTCACGCAATCCATCACATCTCAGTTTTTTTCTGCATAAGTAAACGTAAGACAGTTAAAACAAGTTGCATGAAACCCTTCATTTCGGCGCGATCGGCGCGAATTTGATGACTCGGTCGAATGGGCGACTGAGTCGTAAAATTTCCGCCAATCTTTACGCGCCCTTGTGTGTTTAGGAACGGCCTTACCTTAATTAAATTCCTCCAGCAATTATTTATTAACATGGAGCTGTGCCATAATGGCGGGAATTGGCGGCTGGGGAATTTAGTGATGGGCGTATTTCATCTCGAAAGAAGACAAATGAAAAACTTATTACTTCATCCCATCGGCAATCATATTGCACACCTAGATCTATACTAAGACAACTTAAAAAAAAGCCGGACAAGTGCGAGTCGGTCTCACACACCGCGGGTTCAGTTCAGACTTGCAACATAAACGGCCATATCTTTTGACGGCGTAGACTTAGAGATATAATTTTTCCACAGCTCTAAAGGACCACAGACTTGGGTATATGGTTTTAATTTCTACTCGATGCCTCCACGCATTCCCGAGATAAAGGGTCTTGACAGACAGACGGACAACAAAGTAATTCAATAAGGGTTCCTTTTTCCTTTTGAGGTTTTGGTTGATTTTCACAAGGTGACATTTTACAACCTATTTATGGATGACTAGCTTTTGCCCGCGTCTTCGCTCGCGTTAAATTCGGTATAACACAGTACCTGCTACCTGCAGTATTTCCCCTTGCGCCTTATTGATTTGTAATAGCAACGCTAAGTTTTCCCTTTTCTTCCCTCGTTCTCCCTCATATCCCACTTTTTTTTAAAATAAAATTAGCCTATTCTCCAAGGTCCCAACTATCTCTGTACCAATTTCAGCAAAATCGGTTTAGCCATTTAGCCGTGAAGACGTAACAAACAAACAAACTCACTTTCGCTTTTATAATATTATAGTAAGGATTGCAAAACTTGCTAAATGATCATTTATTTTCCACCTAGTGCTGCTGGCGAGTTGGCGAGATGCACACAGCCACTGCAGATGGGCAGTTCCGGAGTACCAACGGTGCAACACACGGACGTGACAAGGTCGCCATATTGGATGCTGGATCTCAATATGGAAAGGTAATTTTAATTATGAGTTATAGTGATGAAGGATGCGTTTAACATGTTAAAGGTACAAGTAGTGTTAGATCCGTCCGGTCTTGGTCCGGTCGTATCTTATAACCGGATTTATAGACATTTTAAGAAAAATGTAACAAAAGCTAAATGCCTTCCAAAAAACCGGTCAAATGCGAGTCTTACACAGATGGTTCGTAGTATCAATCAATACAAAAACAATATTTTTGACGCTCATTCAAATTAAATGGAAATTTATACAAAAAAATTATAATGCAATGCGAAACTAAATTTGTTCTTCATAGTATCTGAATTATAACCAAGTTAAGGCTCCCAGTTTGATGAAAAAGTCCCATTAAAACTAAATATCAAACCAATTTTCATTGGAGGTTTTTACCATTTTGTTTTTTGGATGGAAAAGCATCAAACTCCTCCCGCTTTGGGCGGAGCAGAAGGGAGTTTCAGACTTGTACTGCGTAAAACCCATCCATGTACAGACGCCTGCACATCAAGCTACCCGAAACTGACAATTTTTCCCAATGAACCTTGAACCTAATACTTTAGAAATAAAGTCGAAAATCTATCAAAGAAATCTGACAGATTGTAGTAGCTTTATGTGCCTTCTGTACCTTCTTTTGCCCTTTGCGCTACGGGGCCGCGGTATCTCTTTCGAGCAACCCCGGCAAGCAGTGGCCCTGGTGGCCTCCCCTCTGCTTTGCTGACATCTCATTGAGGCGCGCGTGGAACACGAACGCGCCGTCGACACGGCCAATATAACCTCTAAGATATTATTATCGCATTTTATAAGGTCAATGCCAGTTAATCAATTATCTAACGTCACATTTCATAACTTTGCCGCCTACGCGATAAGATGTCCCCAAATAAAACTTCCGTTTGCATAATTATTTCGACGTATTTCGCAATAATTGCGAGAAATTTCGTCTAGAAATAGAATTTTTAAGATAAGTTAATTATGTTTTCTGATAGATGAATAAAAGTTATCTATGTTTTATTTATATTGTGTAAGTAACAATGACTACCTTGTTGGTTTAGTAGTTCCAAGCGCTTACCGAGCTTAAGTTCTTGGATTCGATTCCCAAGTTCTTGTTAGGGAGTGTTATTGTGTTTTTTTGTTCATCATGAATTTAGCAAAGCCAGCGCAGAGTCTGGATGTGTTTCAGATTGATGGCAATAGGGTTAGCCCTTATCTTATAGGATATTATCCTATCCTACAAATATTATAAATGCTATGCAAAGTTTGTGAGTATGGATGAATGTTTGAGCCTCTTTCACGAAAAAACTACTGAATGAATTTTGATGAAACTTCACAATAATATAGTTTACATACCAAAATTAAACACAGGCTACAATTCATAAAGATATATTGTATATTCTATCTCCACGCGAGTGAAACCGCGGAGCGCAGCTAGCTGTCGAAATAAAAAATACATGAGTGTGTTATATTTTATGTCAATGTGCACTCCAGAAATAAGGAAACATTGAAATAAAAACCGATAACTACGTGGATTCAGGAAACTCGAAACTCGCTGCTAATCTCGGTAATCATAAGATATTTTATGTCGGCACTTCAACGGTTTCTCCTTATTAAGTTTCGTTCATGAAACATACTAACTGCTAGTTACTGAATTGTGAGTTAAACTAAGCAAGTTCTATTTGATGATTCATTCAATGTATTCAATCAGCACATGTGACTAAAAGAGTGATGGACGGAGAGCGAGAGGAAGGCCAATGAAAGATGAATGGATTTGACGGCACAGTTGGCGCAGTGGCTGAACGATCGGCTCCTGCGCTGGGTGTCGCGGGTTCAATTCTCGCACGGAACAAATATTTGTATGACCTGCAGATAGTTGTTTCGGTTCTGGCTGTTTGTATATGTGAGTTTAAATGTTTGTAAACGCACCCACGATACAGGAGAAATTCCTAGTGTGGAGCATCGTTTTTATTAAAAAAGAAAAAGAAAGAAAGATTGTGTAAGGAATTATATGAAGGAGAAAGGAGTAAATGATGCCGTGACGTCTGGTAAGGGAGAATGGAAGAAGAAAACGTGTTGCGCCGACCCCAAATAGAATAGGACAAGGGCAAGAAAATGATGATGAACCTACCTGCCTTTTTCCTAAACTTTCTTGGGGTCGGTTTTCAGCATAACCGGATTCAGCTGAATACTAGTATTTTATATACAAGCGACTGCTTACCTAACTTCCACTACGTAGTAACTGATACTATACTCCTTTATTAATTAAAAGGTCACCAACAGCTTCAGTATAAAAATAGCTTAAAAAATACAAATTATAGTATTGGACTTAAACAGTTGCCAATTACAGGTTAAGCAACATTTTTACATAATGAGTAATAACAATAATAATTATGTGTTTATAATAAAATAAAAAAAAACAACAAAAAATACAATTTCTTTAGGGTATAACAGAAGACAAAAAAAAATAGAACTTGTTACAAAAGGAAAAACTAATGAGATCAAAATTAAATTATAAATTAAAAACAATAGAATTAAACTCCTTGGGAAGTTGTCAGACGTCCAGGGTATAGATGAAATAAAACTGCAACTACAGTGCTTTCACAAGTGCCTTGCCTTGTGACTGGGACTGTAGCTCCAACATTTTATTTCTTGACATTCAAAAGTGCCTGTAATGGTCTAATTGAAATAAATTAGCGCTACCTTTAGAACATACTCCATTTTCAAAAACCTTAACCACAAACAATTTCCTCAGGTAATAGACCGTCGCATCCGCGAGCTACTCGTGGAGTCGGATATCCTGCCGCTGGACACGCCAGCATACCATCTGAAGGAGTCTGGGTACCGCGCCATCGTCATCTCTGGCGGGCCTAACTCCGTCTACGCTGAGGACGCGCCGAGATACGATTCCGATATATTCAAGATCGGCCTGCCTGTGTTAGGTGAGTTGGTTTCTTTGAACTCTAGCTTAGCTTTATTTCGGTCAGTGACCCCCTTTTATTGGGGTGGGAAATCATCAAATAACTTCCCCCGCTCTGGGCGGAGCGGGGGGTAGTGTCAGATTTGTACTAAAACCCACCCATGCTCCTTCCATTGCCCTTTACGTTCCGGGACCGCGGTATCTCTTTCGAACAACCCGCAACCCCGGCTGGTGGTGGCCCTGGCAGGCCCCTCTGCTTTGCTGACATCTCTTTGAGGCGCGCGTGAAACACGAACGCGCCGTCGACACGGCCTGTCGTCAATAGACGGATGGACAGGCCCGCATGTGGCCGGGAGTCGTCTCGTGGCGCCTGACGCCCCCGGGGCGTCTCCCGAAGTCAGTGACTCCCTTTAATTTCTTAATTGTTAGCATAGACTTGTAAGATTTGAGAAAATAAACTGTCAGTCTAGAAATAGTTTTAAATCAGATGTTTATGGAATTATGATTTTGAACTTGCGCTTTCTTTACGCGTTAAAAATTATCTACTTGTAAAAGTTCGAAAGATTAATCCTTTGTGGATTATTTTGTAGCACTTGGGTGCCAATGTTTTAGCACTATTTTAAAAGTCCCGGAATATAATATGTGTTAAACATAAGGTGAATCTCTGCCTACCCTTTCGGAGTTTACAGGCTTGACGTTATTTATTATTAAACGTAGTAGGTGCAGGGTGCATAACAGAAAGTGTTTTGAGAAAACATTAATAAATACATACATACAAACAAAATAATATTATAAATACATGGGGGAAAACGAACAACCATTTAATTCGAACGTTATGTTATTTATCCGAACAAAAGTTTAGTTAATCTATTCGAATAATGCCACGTGACTACATCGTTCCAAAGACAATTTACATTTGCGTGTTAACACAAATCCGGTTCCAATTAAATATTAGTCGGTTCGTGTGGCCACGGTCGCATGTTTTAATGACCGTTGTTATGCTTACTTTATTTTGTTTCATGTAATTATTTAGCTTTGAGTCTGTTTGCTTATTTTCGGATTGTAAATCATCCGTCATTTTGACGGCACGGTTGGCACAGTGGCTGAGCGATCGACTGCTGCGCTGTGTTCGATTCTCGCACGGAACAAATATTTGTATGACCTGCAGATAGTTGTTCCGGGTCTGGCTGTTTGTGTATGTGAGTTTAAATGTTTGTAAACGCACCCACGATACAGGAGAAATTCCGAGATTGGGGCAACGTTTTTTTTTTTGAAAAAAAAACTCATTCTTCCGCTTTGGGCGGAGCGGGCTTTGGAGGGAGTGTCAGACTTTTGCTGACTAAAACCCATCCATGTTCCTTCTTTTGCCATTTGTGTTCCGGGGCCGCAGTATCTCTTTCGAACAACCCACAACCTAGCTTTGGGTCTTTGAAGACTGTTGATTGACGTAACAATAGAAACTTGAAGTCATATAAATACATTATTTCACCTACAGGTCAAACACAAAGGACTTTTTGGGCTTCGCATAACTTTGTCATTTGCTTTCTGTTGATAAACACATTTTTAATTTTCATTAATTATGAAGGCCTTAATACATGCGCTTCTTAGTTGTAAAAAAAAAAAACACCGCAGGCTGTACGAATTTGAACAGTTGTTTATTATTATCTGTGGAGATATTAAAAAAATAAAGCCCTCGTTGCGATAAATAAGAAAAAAGCACGCGTTAAATACATTATATACTCGTATTGAACTTAATAGTATTGCATTAAGAGTCAGTTTTCAAGGAAGTATATTGAAAAACAATGTATACTGTCTATGGTACGGAGACGCGGGGCATTGGGTACTGCAGTATTCTATGAGCGATTAGCATCCTCTACTTCTTTCTGCAAAGAGAACATCTTTTTTTTCGCCATCAGAAAAGTTACTGGCCGAACAATGAAGGTTACCCATGCTTTTGTAAGTAGGTACCAAATGTTTTAAAACGACTAATTGTTTGCCCAGGAATATGCTACGGGATGCAGATGCTGAACAAGGAGTTCGGCGGCTCCGTGCTGCGGAAGGAGGCTCGCGAGGATGGACAGTTTGAAGTGGAAGTTGAGACCACATGCCCGTTGTTCAAGTGAGCTTATGAATCTTTATCGTAGAATAAGTATTTAGCTATCATTCGCTATCAATACAAGTCAAAAGTTTGACGACACGGTTGGCTGTGTGATCAATCGATCCCTGCACGGAACTAATATTTGAAACAGACATGAAACATACTAACTGCTAGTTACTGAATTGTGAGTTAAACTAAGCAAGTTCTATTTGATGATTCATTCAATGTATTCAATCAGCACATGTGACTAAAAGAGTGATGGACGGAGAGCGAGAGGAAGGTCAATGAAAAGATGAATGGATTTGACGGCACAGTTGGCGCAGTGGTTGAACGATCGGCTGCTGCGCTGCGTGTCCGCGGGTTCGATTCCCGCACGGAACAAATATTTGTATGGCTTACAGATATTTGTTCCGGGTCTGGCTGTTTGTGTATGTGAGTTTAAATGTTTGTAAACGCACCCACGATACAGGAGAAAATCCAAGTGTGGAGCAACGTTTTTAAAAAAAATACAATGGTGTATAATAAAAACCGTAAGACCTTGTACGCAAAACTGCGATACGAAGACGCATCGTCGAGTCTACGAGCTCGAACGACGCATCGCAAAAACTTGCAACACTTGCGAATAGATTAGCATATTCATTTTCCTATATCTTCCTAGCAATAATAGAATCGCGCAATTCTTTTTACGATCCATGTCACGTCCTAGTTTTCAAATACGTTCACTACGTTTGACGGTCGTCGAAGGAATGGTCACCCGATTGTGGAAGGGAGACGCCTTGCTACACGAAATCGCATCGCAGTTTTCTGCGTTTCGGATTCGCATCGCATCGAATCGCAGTTTTGTTTACAAGCCCATAGACCTTGTCAATAATACCGAATCTATGTGCACAGGTGATTCTCAAATACCAGTCCTAACCCTCTGCTTTCTCCATCAGTCGTCTAGAGAAGTTGCAGCCAGTTCTTCTGACACACGGTGACAGCGTGCAGAAGGTCGGCGAGAGGTTCCGCGTCGGTGCCCAGTCCTCTAACCATCTCATCGCCGCCATTTATAACGAGCAAATGCGTCTGTATGGCGTGCAGTTTCATCCTGAGGTAAATATGACTGAGAAAATTAATATAAATACCTGATGTCTGAAGTGAGGGTTTGAATACGAAAATTGAACTGGCACATACGCTACTCAAGACGGGTTTTTGGAACGAAGTTTCTTATCGCGCGTTGCAAAAGGGGGCTAGACGAAAAAAAATAAGACCAAAAGTTGTAACGACATTTTTTGCTACAGTTGTAAGGCGTGCGCGTGTTTCTCTGTCTGTCTCTCTCTCATAGAAAGCAAGCCAGTTATTTTCGTTTCGTCTTTCTATTTCGCATTGAAGTGTGGTGTCGCGACGATTATTTTTGGTGGGTGTATACAGGTTTTTTGTACATAATAAATAATGACTTCGATCCATCCGGGTGTCCCTCGACACCTCTCAAGTTTTTTTCAGCAGAACTGATTGAATTTTATTATTTCAAACTTGTATAAGTTTAACTAAGTTATTTTGTGTCGCCACAAATATTATATTAACTCGAAGTTGTAGTATTTTGAAATAAGAATAAATTTATCAAACCTGTGTTACAACATTTTTCTTTGTCTAACATCATTGCGAATATTGGTAACAAGTTCTATGTTGACAGAATTAGAAAACAGTGGTCCCCAAACTAGGCTGCGCCTGTATCTTGGGGGCCGCATTTGCGATAACTTGAAATTAAAACATTTATATTTGTCGATGTGATAATTAGATATTTTGGCATTCATCATTTTCCTGCCCTTGTCCCATTCTATTTGGGGTCGGCGCAACACGTTTTCTTCTTCCATTCTCCTCTATCAGACGTCACGGCATCATTTACTCCTTTCCTTTCCTTAGACAATCCATCCATCTTTTCTTTGGCCTTTCTCTCGCCCTCCATCCATTAACATTCAGATCCAGCACTCTTTTAGTTACATGTTCATTCGCCCCTCCTCATTACATGTAAAAATAATATTATAAAGTAAAATGTAAAACAAAAGAAAATAAAAGAATTCTTATGTTTAGTAATGATGTGTGTGCGTGCCTCTTTAAGTAACACTAAGAAACATCTGCATGTACGCCTGCACTGTTGTAGTGAAAGATTTTCTATTTACTAACCCGATCGTTCTTCTTAGCGTATCCCATGGCACTTTAGTTTAATCAGCCCCTAAATTTGACGACGAAGCATTTTTAGTAGCATTCATCAAGCTCCTATTTTGTCCAAGCAACAGGACACGTTAAAATTGTGCAGTGCGCTTTTATTTAGGCATAATTTTAGATCACCTAGTGTTAGTGGAAATGGACTCGACCTAAAATATTGAAGATAGACTGGAACTTTTAATAACCTGTGGCCCTAGCACGAATAACTTGTGAAAAAGTATTCGTATCGTTAACGTTAGCATTTTATATGGAAACCTGGATCAAATTAACCTTGTTTTTTTCTCAGGTGGACCTAACTCCCAAAGGCAAGCAGATGCTGTCGAACTTCCTGTTCGACATCGCGGGCATGTCGCGCTCGTTCACGCTGCGCTCGCGTCGCGACGCCTGCATACACTACATACGTGAGACCGTCGGGGATAACAAAGTTCTTGTAAGTATACGAAGTAAAGTTACGTTTTTGGAGTTTACTCCTTAAGAATCGAGTTTCATATATAAGGCGCCCGGTATGAGAAAAATGTGAGGTGTAAAATCTATTGATGAATGACCTTGAATGACCTCGTTACGTTTTTGGTGCACATGCACCTATGGTGTTTTTGAATATTACTAGATGGCGCTTTATGAAATTTGTCGTCCGTCAGTGATATTTTTGTACTTAAGGAGTAAACTTCAATCGTGCGTCGGAGCTGACACACACACTTTTTTTCATTCTACTGTGTAGTCATAAAAAAAACAGTACAGAAATCCACGCATCCACGATACAGAAGAAATTCCTAGTATGGGGCACATTTTTTTTATTAAAAAGCTAATAAATAACTATAATATCTATTAAATTATTCGATAGGTGTTAGTAAGCGGCGGCGTAGACTCCACCGTGTGCGCGGCGTTGCTTAGAACCGCTCTCCCCGAAGACCAGGTCTACGCCTTGCACATTGACAATGGTAAGCTTTTACACATATATTTTACTAGCTTTTGCCCGCGACTTCGCTCTCGTTAAATTCGGGGTAACACAGTTCCCCTTTCCTGATTTGCAGGTCTGTACATGCTACTTGTAGTTTTTGCCCTTGTGGCTTATTCATTGTAAGCTAAGTTTTCCCTTTTTTTCCCCCATTTCTCATTTTTTTTTTAAACAAAAATTCGCCTTTGTTCGTCTCCAGCGTCCCAACTATCTCTGTACCAAAATTAATTAAAATCGGTTTTGCCATTTAGGCATGAAGACGTAACTAACTAACAAACAAAGAAACTCACTTTTGCTTTTATAATACACTAGCGACCCGCCCAGCGGTTTTACCCGCTGCTCACCTCCTAAGAGTCATAGCGTGAAGTACATAATTATGAACCTTCCTCTTGAATCACTCTACCTATTAAAAAAACCGCATCAACATCTGTTGCGTAGTTTTAAAGATTTAAGCATACATACAACATAGCGACAGACAGACAGCGACAGCGACTTTGTTTTATACTATGTAGTGATTCTTTACAGTTATGCCTTTTATAAATTGGTGAGACGTAACAACCTTTAAGGCCTTTGGCTTTATACAGGACTAATTAGTTTATTGTATCTTTTTAACCGACTTCAAGAAAAGGAGGAGGTTCTCAATTCGTTTTAATCTTTTTTTTTTAATATGTTCACCGATTACTCAAAGACGCCTCGACCGATTTGCAAAATTATTTTTTTGTTTGATAGGGTATACTTTTCAGGTGGTCCCATATCAATTTTGTTTATAATGCTTAGGTAGTTTAAGAGTTATCTTCTATCACACATATTTTTTTCTCTGTCTATATGGATGATTTGCTAATCTTTTAGTAACACTGGAAAATGTATACTCGATAAAAATTATGAGATATATTGCATTGTATATATTGATTTTTTGCATTTTTAGTTATGGTAAGTATATGTATGACCTATACATATACCATAACCAAAAATGCTGAAATAAAAAACTTTTTTGTTAAAAAATAAATCCGACTCCCAAGGCAACGAAAACAACAAGTCACCAATTTCCGGAAGTAAAGTTATTTTCCACTTTTTAGTTTTTTTTTTTGAAGTCGGTTTTATTTTTTACTAAAAAGTTTTAGTAGCAATGGGAAATGCAAAAAAAAACTTCGTGTGTGATGTGATGATGCGTGACGCCATTGTTTTGTTTGCAGGTTTCATGCGTAAGAATGAGAGCGCTAAAGTGGAGAGGTGTCTCAGAGAGCTCGGTGTACGTCTACATGTAGTCAATGCGGCTCATCAGGTATGATTGTCATAATGTGATACAGTAATGCGTGTTCTTGTCTAGGAAATATGCAGTTATTTTTTGGTTTTTAAAAGGCCAAAAATAAAAACAAATGCGAGTCGGAATCGCACACCGAGAATTCCGTGTAAACTTGCAACATAAACGGCTGGCTTGAAGATATGAATGTTCCACGACTCCAAGGGACCACAGCTTTGATTATATGGTCTTGAGACACAGACGGACAACAGAGTGATCCATCAAGGGCTCCGGTTTTTCTTTTGAGGTAACTCAACCAAAGTGGCGACAAGCGAAGCGGTGAGAAAATCCGCGAGATCCGACCAATGACGAGAGAGAGAGAACGCCAATTTCAACTTAATCGGTCCAAGCCTTATAGTCTGGGTTGCGGGTTGTTCGAAAGAGATACCGCGGCCCCGGAGCGTAAAGGGCAATGGAGGGAACATGGGTGGGTTTTGGTCAGCAAAAGTCTGATACTCCCCCCCGCTCCGCCCAGAGCGGGGGAAGATATTTGATGATTTCCCAACCCAAAAAAAGTCTGTCTCATCATCTGCCTAGCCTTTTTCCCAACTATGTTGGGGTCGGCTTCCAGTCTTACCGGATGCAGCTGAATATCAGTATTTTACTTGGAGCGACTGCCTATCTGACCTCCATAACCCAGTTAATACTGGGTAATACGATACCCCTTGGTAAGACTGGTTGTCAGACTTTTGGGACACTGACTACTGTAACGACTGTCAAAGATCTACAAATGACAGCCGGGACCAACAGCTTAACGTGCTTTCCGAGGCACGGAGGAAATTCGGTATGTAACGGGTGGTCACCCATCCACAGACCAACCTAGGTAAGCGCGGCTTAACCTAAAGATCGAACTGAGCGGCTGCTATTATTTAGCCACGAGCTCCTCCTTATAGCCTGTCTACTGTACCAATAAAGTTCAAAATGGATATACTAATGTTTTATTTTGTTTTCCCCCGTAGTTCCGACAAGGCACCACAGTAGTGCGCGAGGCTAGCGGCAGGACGCGCCACACGCCGCTGTTGTGTCACACGGCCGCGCCAGAGGACAAACGGAAGATTATAGGCGACGTCTTCATACGCATCGCTGAACAGGCCATACATGATCTGAACTTGCAGTGAGTACTTATAACAAACGAAAGATTCAATCAAAATACACATAGGCCTACATGGACACTTATGAAACGTCGAGAAAAGGTACACGGTTCGGGTTGCTCGTTTCCTATGGAGACGAATCGGCAAAAAACTCCATGGTTAATCTTTTAAAATGACGTGGTCTTACAATGTTGTTGTTACAGCGTTATTACTTCAGTATGAGAGTACAGCGTAGGCCTGACAATAAGATATTGCTTACTTTACAAAACTAAAATAAGATGAGAAGTTAACATGCATCTAGGAATCTACAAAGCCCACCATGTCAACTCATTTACAAAGAATTGGTATTAAAAAATCTATACAAGAAATAGGAAAAAAAAAACAAGTGACAGATTTTGTCATCAGTACCGTAATTATTCAGAACAAAAGGCTGTATAAATATGTGATTTGATAACTATTGTAATTCAAACTAGGCAGAGTCAGCACTTTTACAACGTCAAAAATCACATAGGCGCTAAACTCTCGTCCTTCGCCACCTCCAAGTGTTTTTACTTCCCAGCAACATACCCGTCAGCTTAGAAAAACTTTTTGATTGTATAAACAAATTGATTTTATTCTATATTAAGTTGACAGTGACATAATAAATTTCTAGTCTATTTCTAAACGAGAGGACTTGTAATAGGCATTCTGTTGTCTATGATTTATTTCTTTTGTTTAGTTTTTATATAGTTGTAAGTCTTCCATGGTGTAATAAACAAATAATATTATTGTTCTATCTGCAATTATGATTTTCCACAGGCAAGACCAAGTCCTCCTCGGCCAGGGCACACTAAGGCCGGACCTCATCGAGTCAGCGTCGTCGTTGTGCTCCAACAACGCGGCCACGATCAAGACTCACCACAACGACACGGATCTGGTGCGAGGGCTCAGGCAGCGAGGCAGGGTCGTCGAGCCACTGCGTGATTTTCATAAGGATGAGGTAAGGTTCCTCTCAATGTGTCTATGACAATCTTCTTAGTAATGTCCACTAGTTTCCAACGTGTCTATGACAATCTACTTAGTAAGGTCCTCTAGTTTTCAACGTGTCTATGGCAATCTACTTAGTCAGGTCCTCTAGTTTCCAACGTGTCTATGGCAATCTACTTAGGATTGTTATTTTTCAGTATAATTTTCTTGATATTTAAATACACTTAAATTGACCTGTGGCAGGGGAAAATGGAAGCAGAAATCGTGTAGCGCGAAGTAGAATGGGGCAAGGGCAGAAAAATTTTGGTGGTGATGGGTAGTGGTAGTTTTGGTACTGCTGCGCCTGACTCACGGTGGAAGACATCCATGAGGATATCATCATGTAAGAAAAGGACTAAACTGATGATGATATTTTTGATGGTGTAGGTCCGAGCCCTCGGTATGGAGCTAGGCCTGCCGCCGGCGCTGGTGGAGCGGCAACCGTTCCCGGGCCCCGGCCTCGCCGTGCGAGTGCTGTGCCAGGACGAGCCCTACGCCGAGCGGGACTTCGCCGAGACACAGGTAACGACAGTTCAATCAGACAATGTGTGCGATTCGGCAATCTTCGTGTTTCCGATCTAACACGAACGCTAGCGAGGCTAAGCTTCCGAGTTTTTAAATGACTTCTAGAATAGGAGAAGACTTTTAATTTCGTGCATGTACGTACACCGATTCCTGCGTGATTACTGGTTCGAGTTAAGTGTGTCTTTTTCATTGGTCTTTTTCTTTTTTCATTTTGAGACAGCTGTTTCTCTTTTTAAGCTTCTTTCTAAGGCTAGTTTCCAAAAAAATAATCCGTCTTTTAGTTTATTCAAAAATAAGGGACACAAATAATCTAAACGACGGACTAAATAGAATGTAATTACTTTGACCTTGGAAACTACCCTATTATAGATATTTTATTAAGATTTTACTTCAATAAAAAATAGTATCTTTCTTGTAAATACTTAATTTAGTATTTTTTTTAAGTTTTATTATTTGCTATTATTTTATTTTCTTTGACAATATTTGTATACATTCACGGCATAACATAGCGCTCATAATTATGTGTAAACCTAAGATCTTTATGTAAATACTCATGTTTCACAAATAAAATTCTGATTCTGATAGAGGAAGCTTGCGCAGTGGCCCCATACAATTGATTTACACATGATTTCTTCGTTTATTAATTTATACATATATAATTTTGCATTATAAAATATTTCTTAATAAAAAATAGTAGCCCACCGGTATCGGGAACAGGGTCCAAGCTTTCAGCGGTCAGGGCTCCAGAGAGAGAAACTTCCTAACAATACGAGCCGCTTTCTATATCAAGCCCTTGATCCAGCTGCCTAACGAGAACGTCCTCAAGTGTTGGTCGAGGCTCTTGGCAAGTAAGCCATTAGCTGTAACGACTATCATGACATGAATTAATTATTAACTTTACTTTTTGCAGTAAGCTTGCTGTTAAGTTGTTAGATATGAATAATAATATACACGTTGTTCCCACAGGTGATAGTAAAGATAATGGTGGAGTACGCGTCCATGTGCGTGAAGTCCCACGCGCTGCTGGGCCGCGTGGCCAACGCGAGCACTCCCGCGGAGCAGGCCGAGCTCAAGCGCATCTCGTCCAAGTCGCCCGTCGCCGCCACGCTGCTGCCCGTGCGATCTGTTGGAGTGCAGGGTATGTGGAACTAATTAACGGGTACAGATACCGGCACGGATCTTGAGCTTGATCGCTTTGCGCATCGTACACATATGGCAAATAAAACGCACGCCCGTTGATTATTTTTTTTTTCTAAGTTACCTACGTAATTTCTTACTGGTTCTATGGTTGAAAAAATGATTAAATAATGATTCATTAAATTGAGAAATGGAAATTGAGATCAAAGCAGGTAATTAACAAGTGTTTCTAATTTAAAATTATAACTTAGTTCTTGTAGTTTGTCAAAAAATACTAAAAAAACTACTACGTACCTACGTACTTTTTTTTTGTTAGCATTTTTGACTTCGAATTTTATTTGTTGTAGATAAAAACTTGATTAAATAATTATAGTAAGTACATTTCGATACAAATACAAATAAAATAATTGAATGAAAAATAGTTTTGCTATAGTTACAAACTGACATAATTTTTTCCCCGTTTTGCTTTCGATAAATATCACCTTTGATTATAATTCCAAAGTTATAGTTAATAAAAAATCACATAAAATATTTGAATAACATAGTTTAAAAATGTTGTCTACTATATTGGCCCGAATTGTACTCGTCGTCGTGAGGTACATGCAGCAGGAAAAGAACGAATCCCGAGTGACGTCTATGACGCGATGCGCTACGGGCCAATCACTGCACTTTCCCCGCCCCCGCGCCTCACTTCATACCACCAAAGGGAATAACTCACTTTTGCGCAGGTGAAGGTCAGCGCTCAAGATCCGTGCCGGTATCTATAATAAGGGGTAATACGGCAAGTGTGGGGTGACCGTAGCAAGGTCCCAGTCTGATCCATGGGTGACCTCATTTTGAATTTTATAATGATACTAGCTGTGTCCCGGCGTGGCAATGCAATTTTGTACCTTTCTAGTTACCCTACCTATCCTACCTACCCTATCTTTCAAGTTGGATCAAACTACACACGGTGTGCAAATTTAATTTTAAATCGGTTAAGTAGTTTGGAGACCATCGCGGACAAACAACGTGACAGGTGATTTATATATATATTAAGAAAGATTAACGGATTTTTAACTAATTACATCAGCTAAACTTACAACGTATAATGACGATGTTTTTTTTTTATGCTAGTGTCATTAGTTTTGGTTATGTTTTCAAACCATTTTTTTTTTTCAATTCTAGATAGTGATATGCGTATGTGTATGCGTCGATATTTTTATAGAAAAAAAATGCAATTAAATTTATCCTTAACAATTCTCACGGCAAAAACCTCGTTCTCTTTACTTATTATAATTTTAAAATATGTAGCCAAATTAAAACATATACGAACCGAAGTTTAGAAAAAAAAAAGAGAAACGATTCTGATGGCCCTGACTCTGTTTAGGCACATTACAAACAAATGCGAAAAACTTATGATAAAGTTATTTTATATGAAAATCATTGACTATCAATCATAGCAACACCAAACATTTCTATGGCACCTTGTTACAGGCATTATTGTAATGCCTGTAACAAGGTGCCATAGAAATGTGCTTAATATTCCATTCAAATTTATTTTATTCATAGACAAAAAGATGTGGTAAAATTCATTAAATTTATTGCAGTTATAAAGCCCCGTTCCAATAAACAAAAACAAGTCGTTTTGCTTACGGATAGTAGGATTTTGACATAAGTCTCATAGAACTTATGTCAAAATACTACCATCCGTAAGCAAAACGAGTCGTTTTTGTTTATTGGAACGGGGTTTAATGATCCCATAATTTATGACTACAATATTCATAGTGCAGCTAAAGTATTTATCGTTCAAGATTGAAATGGAACCGTTTATTTTATATCACCTACACGATGCCACAGCTAAAAACTATAGTGTTTAACTACAACAAGTCTTAAATGTTTTATGAAACAATGTGTTATAGGTGACGGCAGAACGTACAGTTATGCTGTGGCTCTCTCCACGGAGCGCTACCCACCCGACTGGAAGGACATGCACTACCTCGCCAAACTCATCCCGCGCGTCTGCCACAATGTTAACAGGTATAGTTTTTTTTTCTGAATGGCATCTCGCAATTCAACCTAGGAGGTTGTCGTCTGCTTAACCGGTCGAATCCTGTGGATACCTTAAAAATTAAGACCTCCAGGCAGGACAAAAAACTTACAAACTAAGCGACTACACGCTAAGGGCACCCCCTGTGGGGTACGACCCTCGGCTTAGGGCGTCGCTGAGGGAGGACAGCAAAGGGACAGGCTGGATCTGAGTGATGTTAATTTAGGACTGGTTTGAACTTACTGGTTTGGCTCAGCAGCGCGGGCTGGCTCCAGCAAGGGACTGGTGGGGGTATAGTCTGTGTAGTGTATGTAGATATACTTATGATTTATCTCGAGCGCATAAGTCACAAGGCGCGGGCTAAGTGGAGTGGGGGGCAGTCGTTGTCCGAACGTTAACCCGTAAACACGTGGTGGTGCGTTGCCGAGTCAAACACCAGGTTATAGAGTGCGGAATAATATCCTACTCGTATAATTATTAAGCAAAGTGGAAGTGAAGGTTTACAGCGATAGTAGGAAGTTATTGTAATAACAGAATAGATTTAGAGGGAAGAAGAATATACATAAAAGTTATAGCGGGAATGAAAATTAATTTACGATAGGCAAAATCACCCTAGATTTTGATTAACGATTGTGACAAATACTTATGTGACAAAAATGAGTTTTCCAGGGCCGTAGTTTATGCTTTCGCGTTCAAAAAGTTAAAAACGGAGTTTTAAAATTGCTAGACAGTTGTTTTTCTCGATCAATCAATGTTTTCTAATATTTAAATCCTAGTTGACAATAAATACGTATTTTTGATAATCTTTTTTTAAACTTACATTCTGGTGTCATTATTCACAAAGCAATATGTATGTAAGAATACAATCACAACTTTCCATGAAATAAACTTATATGTAATAAGGATGAGTTCTATCCAAAAAAAAACTAAAATACCTAATAATGTTTTTTTTGCAAAAGGGTTTTCTATTTCACCTCTATCTCAAAGAAATCGTTATAGAGTATTAATTTTTACTAAAAAGTTATAATAACCTGATCATCCACATACACAGAGATGATAAATGGGTATCATAAGCCTGTCTGACCGTTGTGTTATTTCCGTAGCTTATTTTTGCCTCTCTTCCTCAGAGTTTGCTACGCTTTCGGAGGCATAATCAAGGAGCAAGTGACAGACATCACACCGACTTTCCTCACACAACAAGTTATCTCAACTCTACGCCAGGCGGACGATCTTGCCACACAGGTAAAATTTAATCTTTTAATAGCTGACCCGTTTTATTCATAAAGTTTTTGAAAACGGCCCTTAGCTACCCAGTTAGGAGTAGCTTAGTATTGCTGAAAACCGCCGTTAGGCTTCTACTTAAATGTAACTTTAAGTTGCAAACGGCTGTTAGGCATTCAGTTAGATGTCGCTTAGTGTTGATGCAAACGTGTTCCAGTTAACGTCTCGTCAAAACTAGAAATTATGATATATTTTTTTGAAAAAACCCGTGAGGTCACATGACCAGCTAAATAGTGGTATTCCTTATCACTGCGCTGGGAAGACCACTCATCTGATCACCCGCATCCCTCATTTATAAGCTTAAATACAACCGAATAAATAAGTTAAATTGATATTACCACTTTTTGAAAATAAATAAACATTATTGAATTGTTCTGCTTGATTTTTTCACAAATATTCTACATCACTGCACCGGCCATATACTACAGAGAAATGTACTATAAATCCGTCCTAGGGCTCAGAGTCCTTTCTAAAAACCTATCTGCTACGCGGCGGCTTGATACAAGGCAGGGTCCGGTCACCTACATGACAGAAAGCGTGTTAATGTTGGTGAAAACGGGACTTAGGCATCCAGTTAGTTGCCGCTTATAAGTAGTGAAAACTGCCGTTAGAAATCCAGTCAAGTGTCGCCTAATTTTAGTGAAAACATTTTATTTAATAGTTTCCCTAAAACTCTTGTTTTTCACATCTGGCCTTGCACAATTGAGGACTATTAACAACTACTGGGTGTATTCCAACAGTGGGTTTAGTCTGTGGATAATGATGATCGTTATATTTTCGGCAGGTGTTAGTATCGAGCGGCTGCGCCCCCCGCATCGCGCAGATGCCGGTGGTGATGATCCCGATCCACTTCGACCGCGACGCCGCCGTGCGCGCCGCGTCGTGCCAGCGCTCGCTCGTGCTGCGGCCCTTCATCACCTCGGACTTCATGACCGGCATCGCAGCGCTACCCGGCTCCGACGCTATGCCGCAGGATGTGAGTTCCCTCTCCCTCTGACACGTTTACGTGACGCAAAAGCAATCGCCAAAATGCAGATATTTTCTCCACTACCATACAGGAAATGGCGTCAACATCGGACGAGTAGTTTCATAGTTTAAAAACCTTACAAAAAATTTGGGCAACCATGGTGACCAAAAAGAAGTTAGCTACTTTAAAACAACAAAAACATCATGGGAGCCTCTAGAATTATATTGGTTACAGTAAGCTTGCATCATGCCACTGTTGGATAAATGCCAGCAAGTAGCAAGGACCTTCATCAATTTATTCATGAATTCAACAAACCCTGAAGGAGGAAAGCGCGAGTGTTCTTATTCAATGGTATTTTCTCTTCCGCTATTAAGTTCCATGTAAGCCGGTGGCGAGGCCATTGTCTTTTTTGGCTACAATTTTTGTACCAGGTTTGTCTTTACCACTCACTTTCATTGCACAGGCATCCCATGGTAACGTAATAAGTTACGTTTTTTTTAGTTTCGAATGTAACCAAACGTTGTTCCCCTGCAGGTTGTAGACAGAATGCGCAAGGAGCTGCTGAGCGTGCCGGGCATCTCGCGCGTGCTGTACGACCTGACGCCCAAGCCGCCCGCCACCACCGAGTGGGAATGATCGCCGCGGTTCTCACACTTTTATATATTTTTTTACTGAACGAACGCACCCACGGGCAGTGGTCGCCGCCATGTTGTTTTATTTAGATGGAAGGCATCACCCACGCGACGTAGTGAAGGCAACGAACTAACTCGACTATACACAAACACTACCGCTATAGTACATGACGTACGGGTACATTCTTGACTTATACTATCGTTATTAAAGTGCCTAATTATTGCAGCGCCGATCTCCACAATTACCATTTCTGTTTCTTAACACTACCCGCAAATACTTTTTCCTCACGAAATGTGAATTCACGAGATCGACGCTTTGCACAACTGTTGTTAATTTTTAACTTTTTAAACTGTCGTTACTATCGGGCATTCGCTTCATAAATGACTATTTTATACTATTTTTCGGTTAGACATAACGTTGATTTTATTTTGTTATTAGTGTTTTAGCTGTATCGAGTTTTAATTTATCATTTGTAAGTTTCAATGGTTGCACCACTGCCCGGTATAAAGAAGTTTTTGTAAATACATTGGTGTCACATGTTATAATATTAGCTCCACTGATCAGTTTTGTAACATGTAGTAATTTATTGTCAAAGGCTGTGTAAAAATTTAGAAAAAAGCCCTCAATTATTCCGCGCGACAAGATTGTTATAAATGGATCTTGTATGAAATCGAAGACACATTGTGTTTTATGGAATGGTTCAGTGTTATTGACTGGAAGTTTCATAATAAAAATTATATTATGCTTTATTTTCATATTGGATTTTATTTAAAAACCTTTATCACAATTTCATATAAATATTATAAAATAACACAGAATAATCAATAGGAAGTCAGTCGGTATTGAACAAAGGACCATGGGAAGAAACGTCCCCACCCACCAACAGATTAGATACACGTGTCATTTGAAAGATCTACCAGAATAGAGAACTTTTTACTATGGCGACATATGTCAAATACGTGGGGTTTAGGTTTTATGATATATTGTTTTTTATATATTTTTTTCTATTTGACTAACACATTTCCTTAGTGTGCGATAAATATGGTTAAAATATGGAGCCTATCATAATAATGTTTTCAATTAAAGAAAACGTACGATGGTAGCATTCATCGCAGGAAGATTATGTGCGGAGTTCCGCAGGGATCTGTTTTAGGACCTCTCTTACGATGTGGTTCTGCGTACTGATCTCCCCGTTGGCGTTAATATCGTTTGCTACGCGGATGACACCCTGGTGGGACACTGCTGAAGATACTATTCAGCTTGCATAGCTGGGACTAGAAAAGGTCGTGGCGTGGATCCGTGAAGTGGGGCTAGAGATAGCGCCACATAAAACTGAGGCGCTTTGGTTCCATAAGCTGCCAAGGACCAGAGAGCCACCCAGCTTGTCAGTCAGAGTTGGAGATGCGCAAGTTCAAGTGGGACGATACATTAAGTACCTTGGCCTGACTTTGGACGGTCGGTGGGGATTCGAAGAGCACTTCCAATGCCCCGAGTTGGAAAGGTAGTATGTGCTTTGCACAGACTGTTGCCCAATCTTGGGGGGCCACGAGAAGAAGTTCGCCGCCTATACGCGAGGATTGTGCAGTCGATGTTTCTTTATGGGGCGCCTGTTTGGTCAAATAGGCTGTAAGGCGTCCATCCGAGATTTACAGCCGAATGTGCGCCATCCGCCATAGTAGTGATAATCTGCCAGGAATCACTGTGGCAAGGCTGAGGCGGCAGGATCGGCGACGCGCGCTAGAACAGTGGCGTGAGCGGCTGCAACAGCCGCAATATTCACAGAAGCGTGTTGTCGAAGCCGTCCTGCCACACTTCGAAGCATGGCTGAAAAAAGGGGAGCGCATGTCCTTTAGACTAACTCAGGTGCTTACCGGGCACGGTTGCTTCGGTGAGTACCTAAATAGGATTGGAAGAGAGGCCACGGCAAGCTGTCATCATTGTGGAGGCGGTTTGGACTCTGTACAGCATACGTTTGAGGCACTCCTCGAACGTATGCTAACGAACGTACGAACGTATGCGTAGGACCCTTCGTTCCAAGTCCCACGCAGGGCATTCCCTGCGTAGAACTTGGAACGAAGGGTTCTAGTCGCTAGGATTGGGCAAGATCTGTCTCTGCCAACCGTATTTGGGGCTATGCTGGCGAACTCTGACAACTGGATAGGCGTAACCTCGTTCTGCGAGACAGTGATGGTGCAGAAGGAGGCTGCCGAACGGGATCGTGAGAGGTCAGATCGCAGTAGGAGAAGAAGTCGAGGAAGCAACCGTCTCGCCATTTAACACGCCGAAACCCCACCTGTAACACTTAAAGCAGGTGGGACTTTGGGGTCACGGGCGTTCAGAGTGGGGACTCTGAGCGTTCAGTGAGAGACCTCAGAGATGACCGGCAGCACCGTGGTCACGTGCTGTTGTGCATACATGCACAGCGAGGCTCAGGGGTGATCTATGTATTCTATATATATATCTCCTTTCATGTGTAGATATGGTGATCACCGGGGTGGTTTTAGTCCGGTAAAAGTCCCACACTGTCCGGTCTTGTCCCCAAAGACCGGTCGCCTTTTGAAGATTTTCCCCCGACAGCAAAAAAAAAGGAACTTTCATATTAAGCTTACGATTGCCTACGATCAGTGCGATTGCCTGTACAATCGCACTATGGGAAGTAGGCACATTATATCCATTGTATGGTACATGGGGTAAGGGCGACATAATGACAGCACGGTTGGCGCAGTGGCTGAGCGATCGACTGCTGCGCTGCGTGTCGCGGGTTAGATTCCCGCACGGAACAAATATTTGTATGACCTGCAGATAGTTGTTTCGGGTCTGGGTGTTTGTGTATGTGAGTTTAAATGTTTGTAAACGCACCCACGATACAGGGGAATTCCTAGAGTAGCGCAACGTCTTATTTAAAAAAAAATGACTATCGCACCAGCACAAATGCATTATGCATTAGTATTTTAATAGATGAACTCGCAATATAAAAATCAGAGCTTAACTTAAGCTAGTAGTGTATCCCTAGCAGCGTCACAACACGCTTGTCCTGGTACAGGGGGGAGGTCACAACGGGCGGCAGCCGAAGTAATGACCCGCAGGGTTGCGATGGTCGCGGAGAGGATCCAGCAACTGGGTCTCGAGGTGGCATTGCACAAATCCGAAGCCATTGTCTTTCATGGCTGCGGGAATGCGCCACCGTCGGGATCCTAGCTGACGGCAGGAGGGGTTCGCATTGGCGTCGGGTCGACGTTTGAGGGAGAGAACCTCAAACCAACCCAGCCGCCGCGGGAGACTCCCCGGACGTCGGGCGCCGCGAGACGACTCCCGGCCACAGTAGATGCGGGCCTGTGGACGGTGCGCAATGGGTAGTTCACCGTCCGTCCGTCTATTGACGACAAACCGTGTCGACGGCGCGTTATTGTTTCACGCGCGCCTCAAAGAAATGTCAGCAAAACAAAGGGGCCTGCCAGAGTCACCGCCTGCCGGGGTTGCGGGTTTTTCGAAAGAGATACCGAGGCAATAGAAGGAACATGGGTGGGTTTTAGTCAGTACAAGTCTGACACTCCCCCCGCTCCGGCCAGAGCGGGGGAAGTTATTTGATGATTTCCCATCCGCAAAAAAAAAGTTAGTAGTTTATCGTTTGACATGCATTTCGATGTTCTTACTAATAAGTTAAAACGTATATTAATTAACTGAATTCGTTTGAGAACCAAGTATTTTTTTTTGTATAGGATCGTCATTTGTTTACGTGAAAATATGCTTTTTGTTTGTAGTTTTTTTATTTTTTTTTACTTAAACCCAATTGATTTTGAAACAAACACAGGTCCTTTAGACTTTTCTGGGTCCCAGTGAACAAATCGAGACGCATCCCAAGACTGTTGAAGGGTGGGGACGGGGTCCATACAAAATCCCCCATGGTCCTTTCTTACGATAACCTCAACTATCAGGCACTAATAAATTAATGTTCTTGCCAGAAGAAACTTGTCCACCTATGAACGTTTCTTCTTCACCTCTGATAGACAGACCCTCAGAGAGTGCCACTTTCTTTTCTCTCATCATTGCGGCTTTTACCCAGCGAGTGCTACGACAGTTACTACAAGGATGGAGAGGTATAATTTCCAAGGAAACTGTCCTGTTATTACAATCACCACACTTGAAGAACCTCTTGAATGAGTCCAAGACTTTCAGCGGATGCCTTTCATCCTTGCATATCTGTGCAGCTGAGAATGCAGTGTACTTACATTTTACACATCTAACAGCCTTGCAAGCCAACTTGAAAGTGTTCAACATTTTCTCTTCCATTTGTTCTTTTTTCTCAAGTTTGTGGAAGTACTTCTCCTGTTCATCATCCTCATGCTCCTTGATTAAATTCTGGTGAGCTGATGTTGCTTCTAGAATTTTCTTAAACCTCTCTGACATCACAGTTTTAGGTTTCTTCAGTTGAGATCTTGGTGTGTCATCATCATTTTTGCTTTCATTCTCATCACTGCTTGAGCCATTCAACTTTTCTAATGCCCTCTTCTTACCAGCTTGTGTCCCTTTTATATTATTCGGATCTGCTTTTGCAAGACCACCATTTTGTTGTATCAATCTGAATGCATTTGCCTTGGCCCGCTCTGCAGATTTTTGTCCATATGTCATGCTTAAATCTATAGTCCCACTGCCTTTTAGGCCAAAAGTACCTCCTCTGCTAAGTTTGGGGGAGGCACCAACTCTTTCAGCCAAGCTTAAGGCTTGCGACTTAGTATTTTGTGGACTGGAAGTGAGTTTGTTAAGTCTTTCAGTGTCAGTAGTCCTTTGAGCTGCAGGACTATGTAATATTGTGTTATTTTTCATGGGACCTGCCCCCTGAGGTGCTCTATTTATCATAAACTTATCTCCTTCAGATTTATGGTACTCGCTTAAGGACATCAACCTGTTATTGTCCCTTTCTTTGATTTTGGCTGTGTTGCCAGATGGTAAAGCAGAGTATGCTTTACCTCCATAAATTACTGTGCTTTTGCCAAGAACTTTGTTTTGTAAGCTCACAAGTCCTTTGCCCATGGTGGAGGACTGTAGTTCTTGTCTCCTGGAGTATTGTTGATACTCTTGCTTTACATGATAAATGCACACATCACATTGGCTCAAATTAACAAATGCTGTACATTTCTCACCATTCTTCTTTTTACTCTTGCATACACCAAGATCCTTAGACTGCCCCAAGATCATCACTCGGTCAGGATTCTCAACACTGAGACTGGCTTGTTCAGCACTGTTTTGAGATCTATCCAAAACATTTGGATTTAGGACTGCCACTACTGTACCTTCTGGGGTTTTCCATAAATCATTGTAGGCTTTTCGAAATAAGAACATGGAAACTGTTTTGAAATCATCCTTGAGGTCACAAAGGGTCCAGATCATAAATTGGTTACCTTTTGCAGACTTTTTTGGTGCACTTTTTCTTACAATAACACCACCTATCACCCAGTCTTTGGAAAGGTCTTCATTTTCAACATGTCGCTTCACACGTAGCATACTTATAGCCTCTCTACCTTGCATACGGTCCAACAGGGCTGTACTTGATATCAGTGGCTTAGTAATTCTAATACCGAATACTGGATCAGTATATATATCAGCAGATTCTTTAATCTTCTTGTTTTCCGGTGCACAAAATGTATTTTTGTTTACCTGTTCAGCAGGCTTTTTGGTTTTGAAATTATTTCTAGCAATTTTGGCGTCCATATTGGTTTGTCGCAACCTCGTCTCGAAGTCAAGCCTTTTATCTCTCTGTTCATGTTCCTGATTGTCCAATATCTTCTTAACATCAGAACCATAGTTACTATACTTGCGTTCAGTATAATTTCTTTGTTCTTCGTCATCTGACGAATCTGTATCGCCATTGTGGATAGCAGAATTCTTAGCTGGCTTACTTTCATCAGGTTTCTCTTCGACTTCTACGTAACTGCTACTTGGTTGGAAGATATCAACTTCCCGGATAGAAGTTTCCTTCGTTTCGTTATTTTCAGCCTCGTTAAGATCCGCACACAATAGTTCTTCCAATTGTGCTAGTTCATCGTTCTCGTCCATTGTTTCCAACAGTAAAATTTATAGTTGTAAGTATAAATCACTGAATTGACTAAATAAAATGATAATAAGCAAAATTGGCGCGAAACTTTTATTTATTCCTTCCTTGACAGCTCACTCAGCTGACAGCTGCACAGATAACCTTTTCACTTAGAATGTTACGCTTCATTCAGAAATGTATTACTTATTTGAAATATTAAATTAAATTAATTACTATATACAACCTATAAATAAACACAAACTAATAATAAAAATATATACAAGTAAAAAATGGAAAATTACAGGGCGTCAAAAAATTCGTCCGTTTCGCAGTCAACAGGTAAAGTGCCCAGAAGGCTGGCAGCATTACCTCGTTGGATAGCAATGCTTATTTTTTGTGCAAAAATCAGGCCAGCCCTCTGGTCACGAGAAGAGTCGACCAACCGCTTGTCGGACCCCATGGCCCCAGTGTTTCAACCCCAAAATGCTCAAAAACATAACTACCAATCAAATTGTGATATTTGCGCCGTTTGAGGTTTTCAGCACCTGCAGCAGCAGCTCCAGCGCAACCCGCCGTGCTAGGAAGGTGGGATGGTGCAAGGGTGTCGACACAAGTTGCATCCCACACCAAAGATCTACCCAACTTCCATGGCATTATGGTCCTGGTCTCTTTCCATTGACGCGTACCAAGCCAGTTGGTTCTAGAACAGCTGGCACCCCGGCGGTGGCAAGAGCACGACGGATGAGATCATTAATGCAAGCGTGCCGCGCAATACGGCCTGTACTCTTACTGCAGGAAAGGCTATGGTGTCCGAGGCAGTCGACTGCTTCCCCACATTGACAGCGATGCGGAGCCCCACAGGGAGCACCCAATCGCAAACACGTAGCGACCCCGGAAGGTTGTGTCACCCAACAAAGTACCTATGTTAGGTGACGGTAGCGCCTGTAGCCAGATGTCCGATTCCCACTCACCCACAGCCAGCAAGCGGGCACGCTCAGCAGAATTGGTGGACGTATTAATAAGGTTATTCCGTACCAACCTGCAGAGCGGCTCATCCCACTGTCTCTGGGAAAACGGGTTCACGAAATTGACTGAAACTAAACACAACAGTTTATTTATTTATCGTTTTACCTACAATTTGTTACACTGATAAATAAAAACAATACAGTCACAAAGAATTAGACTATGTAAGTGTACAATATGATGCGGCAAATACAGATCATAACAGAAATAAAAATTAAGTAAAAAAGACAAGAAAAGGTACAAACAGGTATATCACTTAAATGTAATTTAAAATGTTTACGACGGTGTGTATTTTCAGTTGAGTGAGTGGGACAGTCATTATTGTTTTCACAAGAAATCGATAAAAAAAATATATTTACCTATTTCAGTTAATATTTTTTCGTTTATTCATTCAGTATCTATTATTACCATGGTTACAGATATTTTAATATTATTCTGTGGTTTTGTAATTTTGTTGACGGACCATAATAATTGGCTGTCCTGTCACATTTTGCGATTTCTGAAATTCTCAGGAGCCGTGCCGGAGTTCTAAGGAAAAATCTGATTTATGATATATTTGTACGTCTAAACAATTTAGCTTTTGCCTAGTAAACCTAAAAACATTGCAGCGTTATAAATCACAATGGCGGGTATGTATTTTGTGCTTCACCGGGTGTTGTTGCAATTATTTTTCAATATTTACATAATATTTTCAATGTTTAGACAATCAAGATGCACCGTCAGCTAACCCACAAGAAAATACGAAACCGGTGACCCCAAATGAGGGTGCTGCAAGTACTGTTGAGCCTATTGCGGATGTAGTAACAGCAGAATCACCACAGCCTGAGGCTACACCTCCACCGCCTGAAGAAGACTGCCAAGAGATCATTATAGTGAACGAGCACACTGAGGAACTAGACCTAAATCACGGCAGGATCGGGAAAATCGAGAATCTTGAGCCTTTGAAGAACTTAGAGAGGTGAGTCATGCTTACAACCTGTTTTTTGTGTTGATGGAATTATTTTCACTTTGTCTTAGTCATCGATTATAGACATTGAGCAATGTACTACTTTATGAACAACATTATCATCCTGCTTTTTTCCCATAATACTTTTTTTATTTATTTTTAGTTAATTAAATTGGTATAACACCAATTACAATAATTAACATAGAAATAGAAAATAAAATAGAGGTAAAACATAAAGTAAACCACTTACAATAGGTTCAATTAAAACTAACATGGAACAGTGGACACTCTTGCATACTACACAAAACACCAGACATTTATTACCATGAGTTTATTCCATTCATCCGCAAACATCACATTCAGGGTGGGCAGTCAGGAGAGTGTTGAGCATCTTTAGAATACGACACACAGGCGATTCAGCTCTAGCAACGTTATCTGACAACATTTTGGAAACGTTTGAGTGAAAAGATTGTGCCGGTGGTTCTGACGGTGTCAGATGTATTGGTCGGCACAAATAGCCACCAGAGAAGGGTATGAAGTTATGGTCAGAGCAACATGTTTTTATTTCAATCATTGGTTCTTGCCAACAACTATAATTTAGTCCTCTTCTCTCCCCTTTTGTCAAATAATTGTTCATACAATACATCCTTTTGCTTTTTGTATAACAAATATTTCTTCATTAACACAATATACATGAAAAAGTGTTTACAAATACCAGCCCATTGCTGGCCCACTGCAGGGCAAAAACCGCTTCTCATTACAAAGAAGACTTGAGCATTTGTCACCATGCTTGCTTAAGGTTAGTTTGGCAATTTCAGTTTCATATTAACTGTAAGTTCAACATCCTCTATAGCAGTGTTTTTCAATCTATATGTTGCATCCCTAATGAGGGGCACCTAGTCTTATTTGGGGAAAAAAAAAGTGTCTTAAAGGAAAATTGCAAGTTTCCTAACTACTATAAAACACAATTTTAATGAGAAGAAGCTTGTTTAGTTTTCCTAAATTTGTCAAATCGTGTATCGTATTATTTTATTTAGAAATATCAATAATCAAATCATATTCCAATTGAAGTATACTTCTCATTTTAATTTTAATGTCCATCATTAAAGAATGTCAGTTCACCTAGGTATGAAGTGTCAAATGGTGCTAATAATTTTAGAGCTTCCCTTGCTAGCTCTGGATATTCTCCTTTTCCTTGTATCTTAATAATGAATCATCTGCCTAGCCTTTTCCCAACTATGTTGGGGTTGGCTTCCAGTCTTACCGGATGCAGCTGAATACCAGTATTTTACATGGAGCTACTGCCTATCTGACCTCCATATCCCAGTTAGTACTGGGTAATACGTTACCCCTTCGTAAGACTCGTTGTCAGACTTTCGGGACACTGATAACTGTAACGACTATCAAAGATCTACAAATGACAGGAGGGACCAACGCCTTAACGTGCTTTCCGAGGCACAGAGGAAACTCGGTATGTCACGGATGGTCACCCATCCACAGACCAAACTTGGCAAGCGCGATTTCTTTCCCACCTTGTGTGAAATTAAATAATCCAGCATTTATATCTCATAGTAGTCTACTAGTTTTCCAGACTGTTTCCCTTCATTTTTTTTTCTTTTTTCTTTTAAGGCCAATCCTCAAATCAATCAAATCAAATCATTTATTTCAATTAGACCATTACAGGCACTTTTGAATGTCAAGAAACAAAATGAATCTACAGTCCCGGTCACAAGGCATAATAACTTGTAAAAGTACTGTAGTTGCCCATTCCAAAGCGTTGATCTCTATGGAGAAGAATGGGCAAGAAACTCCATGGACACTCTTTTAAATTATAATATTTTTACAAAATCGTATTTACATCATTCATGTTGAGATTATACAAATATGTGAGAACGATGTAGAAAGACGTGCACAGTAAGAGCGTCCAGAGTAAATAAAAAGCAAAATTTAATTTTGAATCTAAAAAATTTAAAAATGAACCGTGGTAGCTAAAAATGACCAGTCCCAACTGACAGCGCCCGTTCACGAACATGACGTATGGATCAGCCCCATTCAGCTCGACCATTTTGAAGGGAGCTAAATGACCCGACACACCCGCCACCATCAGCGAGACATTTAAGTGAGCATGACACTATCAACCACCAGGGCTTCGTCAAGTCAATGATAATACATAGCACTCACATATGGGCTTAATAATTATACAATACTAGAGAATTGATTCTATACATTGCATCCTTTAATCAGTGTTTGATATTGTATGATGAATGTGTCTCAAGTCTCAAGTACAGTATCAGCTATTGTTCTTGATCTCATGATCTTATCAATGTTCCATTGAGCGGATAGATTATGAATGAACTTGGGTCAGCTGTGATAATCATATACAAATATATATATTTTTAAAAGTTCAACTAAACCTCTTGATACCCTGCCGGGGTTGCGGGTTGTTCGAGAGATACGGCGGCGGTCCCGGAACATAAAGGCAACAGAAAGAACATGAGTGGGTTTTAGTCAGTACAAGTCTATCACTCCCCCCCACTCCGCCCAGAGCGGGGGAAGTTATTTGATGACTTCGGATGGCAAAAAATAAAATAAAAAAACCCCTTGTTGCTAAACCCTTCTAGATCAAGATCATTCAAGATTAACGTTAATAAATCTAATCTTTATTTTCCTTATTGTATGGTTAGTACCTGGTATTGGAGTTTAGATGCCACCCATGTGACTCTGAGTTGACTTAACGTGCCATCAAGAAATATTTCTCAGGCATGCTGCTTTCTTCACAATGTTTTCCTTGACACAAACACCCATGAATCGTAATTTATCAAAACCAAAAAAATTATAAACCGCAAAAAAGGCCTTTATTCTTAAGGTAATAAAGGCCTTTTTTAGTTTGTTACATTTTTTAGTTTCGATGAATTACGTAGGGGCCGCCTAAGGGCTGAAACTGCGTTAAACGGACACCCGCGCGGTTTCATACAAAAGTGAACCGACGCGGGGACACGCGCGGGGCCCGCCAGCGGTAACACGCGCGGGCTTGTTCAGTCAATAACGCTTGATGAAAAGCTTGTGAAAATGTCTTTCGGACAGAGAAAGAGGATTGTGAAACTGCAGTGTCGGTCTGTCATATGAGGTCAAGCGAATGAACTCTTTAGGTACCTGTGACTGGGTCCTTCACATACCCACAGAGCCCACGCTTGCAGACACGCGGCGGGTGTCCGTCGCGGGTGCCCGTTTAACGCAGTTTCAGCCCTAAATGTCTTGTGTTGGAACCTAAGATCTATGACTTGGCAGATCTAATGAAATAAATCTAATGAAGATCTTACAATAATTGATCCAAAATGGCCCCAATCTCAAAGGGGCCTGCCGGGGTTGCGGTTTTTTTTTAAACTTTGCCCCACACTAGGAATGTCTCCTGTATCGTTGGTGCGTTTACAAACATTTGAATTCACACACGCAAACAGCCAGACCCGAAACCACTACCAGTAGGCCATACAAATATTTGAATCGACCCCGCGACACGCAGCGCAGCATTCAATTGCTCAGTCGCTGCGCCAACCGTTCCGTCAAAAGATTGTTTGAAAGAGATACCGCGGCCCCGGAGCATAAAGAACATAGGTGGGTTTTAATCACTAAAAGTGACACTCCCCTCCGATCCGCCCAGAGCGGCGGAAGTTATTTGATGTTTTCAGATCTGAAAACAATAAAAATGGCCCCAATCTATCTACTTAACAGTACTAATGGAAACAAGCAATTCCATTATTAACAACGAATTATCAGCTTAGCGTAGCCACTAGTGTCTTGGCAGTAATTTATTGGGAAATAGCGGTGTTTATGGTACTGGTTTAATTCGCTAATTGGTCGGTACAAAATTATTCCACAATGTTAATAGTACATTACGATATTAGTGCGTTAAGATGGTTATAACATGCGAGACGGAATTTCAGCCCGAGCCGAAGGCGAGGGCGTAATTGAGCCGAGCATGTTATAACCAATACGCACGTATATCGTACGACGTTTTTTAACACATTTGCGAGGAAACAAAAAAATACATTCCACAATACAAGTACAAAGAAAAGAAAATTTGAGAAAAATGGCGCGAGGATTATTTTCTGCCGTGGCTGCGTGAACATGTTGGCAAAGACACACTAGAGCATGCAGCCAAGTTTTTAAATTATCGAATAAACTGTTTTATTTTTTTTATTTTAAATAAACTCAATCTGTGAATGCACACTGGTGGCTTTCCCACCATTTTAACAGCGCGCTGCTCACTAGCTGGAGTCGTGCGGCGGCGGCGATCAGTTCCAAATTTGAAATGGCAAATAATACTGTTATGGAATTTGTATGGACTATAACTTAACTATTTGCTTTGGTAACACACGCGTTTTTTATGACCCTCTTAACATATTTAAAACCGGTGGAATTACATCAGCTTTACGAGCAAGGGTGTTAAAAATTATTCTATTCTATGCTTGGATTTCTTGTGTATAGTCTGAGGTCAAAGATTGTTAGGTCTGGTGATCAATGCTCGTGCCTTCTCTGTATGAGGCTCTTGCCCAGCAGTGGGACAGTTTAGGGCTGATATTTTTTATTTTATATTATACTAGCTTTTGCCCGCGGCTTCGCTCTCGTTAAATTCGTGGTAACACAGTTCCCCTTTCCTGATTTACAGTTACCGGCTACCTGTAGTTTTTCCCCTTGCGCCTTGTTTATTGTAATAGCAATGCCAAGTTTTCCCTTTTCTTCCCTCTTTCTCCCTCATATCTCAATCTTTTTTTTTAAATAGCCTATGTCCGTTTCCAGGGTCCTAACTATCTCTGTACCAAAATCGGTTCAGCCATTTTTGACGGGCCTGTTGGTCTAGTAGTTAGTGGCCCTGACTGCTGAGCCGGAGGTCGTGGGTTCGATTCCCACCCAGGACAAACTTTGTGTGATGAGCATGATTGTTTGTTCTGTGTCTGGGTGTGATTTATCTATAATATGTATGTATTTATAAATTATATAAGTATGTATATCAGTTGTCTGGTTACCATAGCACAAGCTCTGCTTAGCTTGGGATCAGATAGCCGTGTGTGAGTTGTCCCAAGATATTTATTTATTTCATTTAGGCGTGAAAACGTAACAAACAAACAAACCAACTCACTTTCGCTTTTATAATATTAGTAAGGATTAGCATAAATGTATACTTCATAAATTCTTCTCTTATTTTCAGACTATACCTAAGATGGAACCTGATTAAGAAGATCGAGGGTCTGAGCACATTGAGTACGCTGGTCGAACTTGAGCTCTATGACAACCAGATTGTGGTCATGGAGGGTTTGGATGGTCTCGTTAATTTAGAGTGAGTTCATCTATGTTTTTACTAGTTTGTCTAGAATTCGCTAAGTACCACTAATTAAATACCAAAACACTAATCAAATATGCCCACTATTTGGTGTTGTCTTAAAATCGTATAGATAAAATCATATAAATCAGTCCAAAAAAAAAATAGCAAAAAAAACACTAAAAAGATGGAAAATAAGTTTACTTCCGGAAGTCATTGACTTTTGTTTGATTTTTTTTTAGGAAGTCGTTTTTTTTGCAGTCAGTTTTTTTTTATTTGAGCCTTTTTATTTGTGGTATGATGGTAACTCACTCAAATTCTTATCGAGTATTACTTTTCCGTTGCTACTAAAAGATTTAACCATATCGTTCATATACATTAGAAGATAATATAGAAGATAACTTTTAAACTTCCGAGGCAATAACAGATAAAATTCATATGGGACCCTTTTTTTGCGTATGGGAAATCATCAAATAACTTCCCCAGCCCTGGGTGGAGCGGGGGGAGTGTTAGACTTGTACTGACTAAAACCCACCCATGTTCCTTCCATTGCCCTTTACGTTCCGGGGCCGCGGTATCTCTTTCGAACAACCCGCAACCCCGGATATGGGACCACGTCGATTATAATTTAAAAAAAAAACGGCTCACAAGTGATGGAAAAATCGTGTAACAAACAACAAAATACATTCGAATTGAGAATTTGCTCCTTTTTGAAGTAAGTTGAAAAATACCAAAATGGTGCAAAATCTCTTGAATGATTCTTAAATGTTTCGAATAGCGGCCTCTTTAGTGTCGTGCTAATTTCCTGAATCACGCGCGCGCGTTGTATGGTAATTTGGCATTTTTGTTTTTTTATTATGTTTTCCAATATTACAGACATATTTTATTTGGAACAACAAACAATTACATAATAAAGCATAAATATAAACAAAACTTAAAATTAACAATTATGTAATCAACAGCGTTATTCACAGCATACATGCAAATTAAAAATAATGCGCATCAAAACAAGCTAAAAGTAACAAACAAATAAAATGAAAAAAGAATACGGTGATTTTAAAATAACAAGTGCATCGATCTTTTTATGAATATAAGATCCACAATCATTTAAGTTGAAAAGGATAGGATGTCTAATTCTTTGATTGCTATATGAGTTGACTTTCGGAATCTTGCACGTGTTGCACAGAATAAATCAATATCAAGAAAGTGTTTATTATATTTATCAACAAGACGTCGCAACGGTGCTCGAACGCCAGCCTTTGTTCGACATGCTCTCACTGCAAACAACGGCTGCTTACGCACTGCCCGCAAGTGTGTTCTTCTAGGAACTAAATAACAAATCCTGTTGCATATATCAGAACAGTCATATGTGTTCCTGCATAGGTCGTACAGGAGCACAGTCCCAAGTAATGTCCGCCAACCAGTTAGGCTTAGAAGATTATATTTCTGTAGTAAATCGACATAAGGCGCAGAAGAGTGAAAGCACCTGTAAGTCATGGATTTAAAAAAAATCTTTTGTACCATTTCTAGGCTGTTAGAATATTTCATGTACAGGGGATTCCACACCGCAACTGCGTACTCTAAAGCCCCGTATTCATGGTAAACATTTGTTTAGCAACAAAGTTGAATCAACGTGTTGCGGAATTCCTGTCAACATGTTGCTGGCAACATTGCGTGTTGCAGAGTTGATAGCGTCATGTTGACAAGCTCTCGCCCGACAAGCGTAAACATCAGTTTAGCGACAATTGTTGACGTGTCTGCATGCGATGCATTCGAAGAAATTTCTCAAGCCCTAAATATACCCAAAAAAGATGTGGAAACTAAAATACATGTACTCAATTTACTAGAGAAAAAAATATTTGTTTCCCTTTTGGCTATTGATGGACCAATCATTTCCAGAAGAAATTCGAAATCACTTTTCGACATTCTCGTAAAGTTACCAAATGATCCATCCCCCATTCTGAGATCACTCATCAAATTTCCTCTTTGCAAAAGATTGTTTCGAATCCACAATCTTTTCTCTTTTTTTATTAGAAATCCTATACATCAGATACAGAGAACACAACAACACTACCTCCTCGGGCAACATTTTAACGCAGACTGGCATGTGGACCACCTGTATTGATTTAAACATAGTTGCTAGCATCATTCTCGCCGCTCACCAACAATGTTGATCAACTGTTCCCAAACAAATGTTTACCATGAATACGGGGCTTTATTGAGATCTAATTAAGGTTTTATATATTGCCTAACTATCTGCCGCCCGCGACTTCATCCGCGTGGCATAGTTACTTTCGGCTAAGGCTAACTTTAAACCGCGTGATGATCGAAAAAAAAAATGTATGGTCTACAAATAGTTGTTTCGGGTCTGGCTATTTGTGTATGTGAGTTTAAATGTTTGTAAACGCGCCCACGATACAGGAGAAATTCCTAGTGCTAAAGTTTTTTTTTTAATTACTTCATTTTTGATAACGAAATGCTATACTGTCTTGATGTTTTTCTAAATGATACTAACCTAATTAATGATATTTAATTCCAGAGAGACTTAGTTTTTATTGTGAATATTGATTAAGATTTTTTTTTAATTTTCATAAAAAAACGTGTATGCCTAATTAAGGTAAATTGTATAAGGATCTCCAATACGTGTTAAACATCATAATTTTATGTACCTACAGTTTAAGAAAATAAAATCTATTGTATTCATTCTTTCTTCTTTCCTTTTTAGAAACGTCCTAAATAAGTCATGTTTGTTATCTGTGATCGCTCCTGTAATCTCGCAGATTAATAATAACTATATTTCATCTTTTTTCCAGAATGCTAGACTTATCCTTCAACAGAATCAAAGAGATTAATGGCTTAACGGAGCTGCTAAACTTAAAGAAGTTATTCCTTAGCTCCAACAAAATCTCGGAGATCAAGAACGTCAATCATTTGCCCAAGATCGAGCTGCTTGAATTAGGAGATAACCGAATACGGGTAAGTTTATGTATATACTAGCTGTGCGTGTGCCGTTGCCATGCAATTTTTCTACCTACATACCCTACATTTTTTCATAAGGACCCTCTCCTGATTAACCAACAAAACAAAAAAACTTTTTTGCAAAAAAAAAATGCTGAAATAAAAAACTTTTTTGCAAAAAATAAAACCGACTTCCGAAAAAAAAACTAAAAAGTGGAAAATAACTTTATTTCCGGAAGTCGGTGGCTTTTGTTGGTTTCGTTGACTTTTTTGCCACCGACTTCCGGAAATAAAGTTATTTTCCACTTTTTAGTTTATTTTTTGGAAGTCGGTTTTATTTTTTGCAAAAAAGTTTTTTATTTCAGCATTTTTAGTTATAGTATTATTATTATTATATTAAGTCGGTTAAAAAAACTTCCCTCGATTTCGCCAAGATTCCATCATCAGATCCCGACTTGGTGACTATGGGAGCAATTTGGAAAGCATAGGCTTTAATTTTTTTTTTTGTTGATTTTTCAGTAACCGCTTCTCCGATTTCGATAAAATTTTCATGGGACCATTTGGGAAGTATAACCTTTCCAACAAAAAGAGAATTTTTGAAATCGGTTAGCAAGCGACGGAGTTAAGCGCGAACAAACCTAAAAAAAAAACATACAAACATCCGAATTGAGAACCTCCTCCTTTTTTAGAAGTCGGTTAAAAAAAAGAATTAGCGAAACTTGTCCATCCGTTCACCGTGAAATCGACTCATTTTTAACCAAAGAAAGAAGCTTTGTTTGTTTAGAACATGCCATGTGGAGAGGCTAATGGTCGCAAGCGCGATAGCTTAGAATGAGGTCATGGTTATGATTCCCTTGTCGGGCATAGTGTTATGGGTTTTTTCATCAAGAATTTCTCATTTGCGGAGTCTGGATTTGAGCACAGTTGCTGGCAATAGGCTCTATTACATAGGTGGGACTTAAACATAACTGGTAAAATTCCGGCTCAGGCTGTTTGTGTATGTGAGTTGAAATGTTTGTAAACGCACCCACGATACAGGAGAAATTCCTAGTTTATTTAGAAAAAAATGAGGGTGTACTATTATGTACACAATCATCTGCCTATCCTTTCGAGGCTTACAGGCGTGACGATATGTTATGTTGGAATATGCTACAAATGCATAACACAAAACAAGAATTTAAAAAAAACTGTACCTGTGTGATTTTTAGTTAAGTTATTAAATTAATTAATTTTTAAGTGTCAATTGTCTATAAAAATGGGTAAAGTGTACAATTTTTTTGTTTATTCCGTTGTAGTCTAATTATTTTAAGGATAATTATACTGTATAAAATTTCACTGCCGAAGATAGTCAAATTTAAAAAAATATATTTTTCATAAAATTTTTGGGAACGAAAAATTTTGCATTTTTTTACACTCTTCGAGTCTCTTTTCAGTGTATGGAAAGAAAGCACACAGTACACAGCAGGAACAACTAATAACTTATTGATTATTCTCATCTTCTTTAAATCTTACAGGAAATCAAAAACCTAGGAGGCCTAACAACCCTGAAGCAGCTATACCTAGGTAAAAACAAGATATCAAAAATACAAAACCTAGACCAACTAACAACACTTGAAATATTAGTTCTACAAAGTAATCGTATCACAAAAATAGAGAATCTAGACGAACAAACAAACTTGGAACAGCTGTACTTGTCGGAGAATGGAATCGCCGTGATGGAGAATCTGGGAAACCAGGTCAATCTGCAAACTTTGGACTTGGCTTCCAACAGAATTACTGCCATCGATAATGTACGGCATATGGCTAATTTGGAAGAACTATGGGTGAGTTTCCACTATTTCTATGTTTTAAGATGTCAGCCAATGAGATAAGAAAAAACGCGTTTATTCAACACTAGCTTTTGCCCGCGGCTTCGCTCGCGTTAAATTCGGGGTAACACAGTTCCCCTTTCCTGATTTGCAGGCACCTGCTACCTGTAGTTTTTGCCCTTGCGCCTTATTTATTGTAATAGCAAAGCTAAGTTTTCCCTTTTCTTCTCTCTTTCTCCCTCATTTCTCACTTTAAAAAAAATAACCTATGTGTGTCTATCTCTGTACCAAAATCATCAAAATCGGTTTAGCCATTTAGGCGCGAAGACGTAACAACAAACAAACTCATTTCGCTTTTATAATATTAGTAAGGTATAACAAAAAAAAAAACAGAAACACCTAAATAACCAAACTCGTCAGATAAAGTTGAAATTTTTACAAAAAAAAAAACCTTTTCGGAAACATGAATGTTTTCGAAAAAGTTTTTTTCGTTGACAGTAAACAAATTTTACATTTAAATTAAATAAGTTGAAGACGTCAAGTGGTTTCTAGGATAAATGCAACTACATTTATATTTCACAAGCCTGGTTATTTATCTCTTGCTGACTGTACGTTTTCCTTCATCGTTCTCACATACTTAAGATGTAACCAAGGTCTTGTAAAAATATTATGTTTTTTTTTTTAAGTTTTCGTCCACCCTAGGAATTTCTCTCGTATCGTGGGTGCGTTTACAAAGATTTAAATTCACACAAACAGCCAGAATTAAAAGAGTGTCCATGGAGTTTATAAAACGTCGAGAAAAATTGCACGGTTCGGTTTGATTCTTTCCTATGGAGAATTCTTTCCTTTCTATCCATCTCTTAAAATTATGTAGTTTTACAATATTGTTGGAACAGCATTAGTACTTAAATATGAGACTCAAAATCAAAATATTTTAATTTCACATAGTTTACATGGGCACTCATAAAATACGTTTTGAGAAAAGATGCACTGTTCGGGTTGGTCGTTTCCTATGATAAATAAATTAAATAAATAAATATCTTGGGACAACTGGACAACTCACACACGGCTATCTGATCCCAAGCTAAGCAGAGCTTATGTTATGGTAACCAGACAACTGATACACATACTTATATAATTTATAAATACATACATATTATAGATAAATCACACCCAGACACAGAACAAACAATCATGCTCATCACACAAAGTTTGTCCTGGGTGGGAATCGAACCCACGACCTCCGGCTCAGCAGTCAGGGCCACTAACCACTAGACCAACAGGCAGGACACAGAATGATACAGAATGCAGAACCTTTTTTTACGGATTGGAAATCAACAAATACCTTTCCCCGCTCTTGGCGGAGCGGGAAGGAGTGTCAGACTATTACTGACTAAAAGTCACCCATGTTCCTTCTTTTGCCCTTTATGTTCCGGGGCCGCGGTATCTCTTTATAATCCCGGAATACAGATCCTTGGTAGTTGGTTTTGGCCAACTCTTACCTTCTTCGTAGTAAAACGCTCAACATAGTAATTTATTTCATTTGATTTCCAGCTAAACGACAACCAAATCACAGACTGGTCATCAGTAGACCATCTAAAGGACAACAAGAAGATCGCCACGATATATCTGGAGCGGAACCCACTCTCCGCCGACCCCGCGTACAGAAGGAAACTCAAGTTAACCCTGCCGTCGCTGCAGCAGATCGACGCCACTTTGTGTAGATAAGAATTTTTGATTCTTTCATTTTGTAGTTTTGTGAAGTGGTGTTGAAATAGAGAATGGAAAAAGTAATTTATTTGGAATTTTATCCGTCTCAATTTGCCCCAGCAAATAATATTAATAGAACATTGGGCCATTCTCTTATGCTTTCCAGCGTTAGTATTCACAATAATAAATATTCATTTTTATTCATCATTTAAAAATAAACATTACCACAAGTAGTCAATTTCATATGCAGCAGAGAGAATGGCGTGAACGCGTCTGCGCGTCCTAACTAACCAAAGCGATCGGTCGGGTATACGTTTCCATCGCGTTCATATTTCACTCATTTGTTTTGAAAACTGGAAAGCTTTCTTTGTCCGCGACGAACTATGAACGCGACGCGTACTTGTTCGCACTACAATCACTCTGGGCAGGACGCGGCCGTAAAATGTATATTGTGTATGATTTATGTACTTAATTAGTTTTAAATGTAGAAGTAGTATTGTGACCAGTTATCACTGTGTTATTACCAGAGGTCGGAGTAGGTAGATTGATTTAAGGTCGTTGACGTCAAACGTAGAACGTAGAGGATAATATGGATATGCCTCCAAAATACCGAAACTTCATATTTATTGTGATAATTGTTCCGGAATTTTGAAATTTGCACGAATTTGTGTTTAAGGTGAAAAACGCATTAATAATATCAATCTACGCTGCCAGTGTTAGCTAATGGTGAAAGAAATCAGTATTTTATTTTATACAAAAATACTTTGGAATATTTACACCGTATTTTGTCCCTTACTGTTGAATTAGAAATGACGCTTGATATCATCTGCCTAGCCTTTTCCCAACTCACTCGCTTACCTCGGTTCGTAGAGTGTATGTTTTTTTTATTTTATTTTATTCCATAATTTCAAACCCGGAACTTTTTCCGGTACTTCCCGCACATTATGGATAAAATGGCATGTCCATATTATAATATCTTGACGCAAGTATATAAAATTAATCTACCTACTCCGACCTCTGGTTATTACGTATTGAATAATTTCTTAGTTTATTTGTAATAATATTGTTTCATAATAACCAGTTCATAACAAAGATTCTTATTTAATATCCTTCTAAGAAAAATGTTGAGAACAATTTTCGGTAAATAATAAAAAGGTAGATAAATAAAATTTTAAATAACGTTCACTTTACGTCATAGTGCTCTTAATATTAAAGCGAATGTCATATATTCGAAAAAAAGGCTTAACAAAAACAAAATGTGCTCTATGTAACAAGAAATATTATAATTATTTAATTTAAAACAAGATGTTCAACTGCGTTGAAATCTCGCAGAGAATTTTTACCTATGATATTTGGCGTATAAGTTATTTTTTTCATATGAAAATAAATAAGTGCCTATTTCAAATTGTCCAAATTCCAGTAGAACTTATAGACTTGTTTGTACTCGTAGAATTTGTGACGTATTGTTATGTCCTTTTTATCATTGTTAACATAAGTTCGTAAGTTCTTATACAGGGTTATTTGTAAAACACCGGCAACGTCTCAGGACCATATTACTAACATCATAATCAACAACTTTTGTTCTAGGACATTTAAACATTTATCATATTATAGTTCATCAGATTTTCATACAAAAATAAAAATATTGAAATTGAACGCTCTAAATGTTACGAAATCTATGCGAAGCAAACGTACCTACAAGCGGCGGTTTAGGTATGTAGGTACAACAAAATATGGAGTTGAAATGTGTTATATAGGACAACGAAATCTTGAAGATTTGTTTTTGGTAAATGTATAAAATTTTGTAAAAAATCATAGAACAAAAGTTGTTGTTTATGATGATTGTAATACAGTCCTGCAAGGTTGTCGGTGTTTTACAAATAACCCTGTATATATAAACGCGAAATGAAAAAAAATACAATGATTCGAATTTTAAAATGCTTAATTTTAAAATTCGAATCAAAAAATAACCCTGTATAATATATAAACGCGAAATGAAAAAAAATCGTATTTTTTTTCTGTTTGCGTTTTCGTCCAGATATAGCCTCAGAAGTTCAATAATTCATTTGGCCATTAAAAGGCAAATTTGAACATAAAACACACGAAAGTAAATTTTATTAAAGTTCTTTAATATTGGCGTTACCGCGCAACAAACTTGATTAATGTTAAAATAAAAGTTTTAATGGGCATTTATTTGGGGTCCGCTTAGTGTTAGAGAACAACGCCAATAATTTATTTCGACTGGCAACTTAAATTATTTAAAAAAATAACTATTCTTTTGATATTCTTATAACTATGTATGTTTTCTTAAACTAAATCTAAGCATTAACAATATATCAACCGTACCAATAAACAAGGATTTGAACATAGATTTTTTACTGATGTAGTGTGTACTATGTAGGTTGAGCCATGGATATCTTGGCGCGTTTCCAAAGTCAACTAAGGCGGCCATCTTGTCAATACAATTACCACAGATAATTTCACATGTTTTGTCTACCGCCTTCGTAACAAAAAAATCACGCATTATAGTTTATGTATTCATTGTTGTGGTGGATGTCATGTATGTATGTAAAATAATTATGTATTTTTAGTTAGAAAACAGACAATGTTATACAAGGTGTAACATTATAAACGCAAGACCTCCCGAACCATGGAACTGAACAACTTTAAAAAATGGACTTTGCATAGGAACTGACGCGATCAGCTGATCAACATGTATGGGCAAATCTAAAACAAAAGTTATGAATTTTCAAAATTCATAAAACGAAACTTATTTAGATTCATGGTCCGAGGGACCACCCGGGAGGTTGTGCTTAATATGTTACGCCTTGCCAGGAAGATGGCGTGGTTCCAAAATAAAAAAAAAGGTTTATTGACAGTCTCAATTGCAAGGCTTGCTCGGATCGATCATCAGGTTAAGTCGCTCTTGCCTAGGTCCGTCCGTAGATGGGTGACACCCAGTGGCTCGAAAGTCTGAAAACCAGTCTTACCAAAGAATATCGTATTACCTAGTACTATTAATATGATAGAGAGTCGCTCTATGTAAAATGATGATGCTGATGGCGCAGTGGCTAAGCGTTTGACTGCTGTGCTACGTGTCGCGGGTTCGGTCCCCGTACGGAACAAATATTTGTTTGACCTACAGAGAGTTGTTCCGGGTCTGGCTATTTGTGTATGTGAGTTGAAATGTTTGTAAACGCACCCACGATACAGGAGAAATTCCTAGTGTGGGGTAAAGTTTAAAAAGAATACTGGTATTCAGCCTAATTGGAAGCAGACTCCAACGTAGTTGGGAAAAACATAGGAATATCATGTAATTTGTATCTCAAATGAAATGATTTCATTTGTGTTGTTTGTTAATAGTATACCGAAACAAATTAATTTCGTGTCACTTGTAGGTCTTTGCTTTGAAACCACGCTTAACATTAAACACTTCACTAGCTATCTATCTATCTTTATCTAAATGATTTATCTATCTATCTAGTACCAATAAGTTTCTGTACATCTGTAGTTATTATGGGTACTCACATTTTATTATTTAAAACCTTACAGGTCAAGTAATGTAGCAGTTAAATGTTATACTTAAAATAAAAAATGTTAAAAGAATTATTTGAATTTCTAATCCAATTCCGAATAGCCTGTCCTTCTTAAGTAATAATTTTATTCACATCAAAAATATCTACTAACACATTAAGTTCCCGAAACAATCTGTATAGTATACAGGTGCTTATTTTCAGTGGGGTAGTAAGAGGAACTACCTTAACCGTGGCGGGTTCACGAAAACGTTGATCCCAATCACAGATAAAAAAACCGGCTAATTGCGAAGGTTCCATAAACACTTGCGACTGTCTACGCCGTGTCTTTGATTGCGTGGACAAACTACAGTACAGGCTTTAATTTCAACTCGATACCTCCACGCGTTTCCTAGATAAAGGGTCTTGACAGACAGACAACAAAGTGATAAGGGTTCCGTATTTTTCCTTTTGAGGTACGCAACCCTAAAAACAATGATGGATAGACTCCTAATACCATTTTCGTGCAGTTGCAACTTTCAAGGTAGTTAGTTCCCCTTACTGCCACGATGAGAACTTCCACGCCGTATATTTCACATCGGTCTCTTTCGAACAATCCGCAACCCCGACAGGCGGTGGCCTTGGCAGGCCCCTCTGCTTTGCTCTTTGAGGCGCGCGTGGAACACGAACGCGCCGTCGACACGGCCAGTGAGCTACCCATTGCTGGTGGGAAATCATCAAATAACTTCCCCGTTTTAGGCGGAGTGGGTGGGAGTGTCATACTACGAACCTTACTGACTAAAACCCACCCATGGTCCTTCTTTTACCCTTTATGTTCGGTTGCGGTATCTCTATCGAACAACCCGCAACCCCGGCAGGCGCTGGCCCAGGCAGGCCCCTCTGCCGGATCTTACCTTTAAGTGTAGTATCAGTAAACAGTACTGCAGCCATGTTATTTCCAGGCAGTCGCGGATTCTCGCAGCACTCTGTCAAAACGCAAGGAGAACACTCGCGGCGTACTACGTAGCCCTACCACTATACTTTCTAAGGTCAATTTCAACATGTAAATAATTACTGGCTATTGTAATAAATGTACGAAGTTTTTAAATGTTTTTCTTTTCGTGGTTAGTTAAGTTTTAATTAATAAAGCATACAAAAAAACAGTAGATAATGGTTATTCTGAGTGGTTGATCAACTTGTCGCAGTCACGGCGAGCAAGCTGTTTTTTTAAATTAAATATGTGCTTCATGTGCTTGTATGTACAGACGCCTGCACATCAAGCTACTACAATCTGTCAGATTTCTTTGATAGATTTTCGACTTTATTTCTAAAGTATTAGGTTCAAGGTTCATTGGGAAAAATTGACAGTTTCGGGTAGCTTGACATGCTGGCGTCTGTACAATGTTTATTTTATTTGTTATTTTGTGTGCTCATCGTAATATTTTTTCTTTCTTTCAAAACATCTTTACGTTTCGAAGAAGTTTTTTATTTCAACCTTTCTAGGATGTATGGATGTTTGTTACTCTTTTACGCCAAAACGGCTGAACGGATCTTGATGAAATTTGGCACAGAGGTAGATTATAGTCTGATACAACGCATAGGATACATTTTTTTCGATCATTACGCGGACGCTAGCTAGTCGCACATAAATTCTGATCATACAAAAAAGAAAAACAGTCTATAATCTCCTAAATTTTGTAGAAGTCGGTTAAAAAATCGAATATCTATTGTCTTACTAGCTCGTTGGTGTAGCAAGCAGAATATGAGGTACTGGGTTCAATTCCTGACTCGGGCATAACTTTATTGGCGTTTTCCATGCACAGTTTCTCAGTAACAAGCCTAGTCTGGATGTATGCGCGTTAGATGGCAATAAGCTCGCCTACCCCTCTGCATATGGGACTTAAATATAACTGGCGCAATGATAGTGTACTGTAGGTCACCTCTGTTTTGCTCGTCGAGGAAAATTGGCGTGTATTTCTCTTAGTTGACATTATACCTTAGTAGACATTTTTTTGGAATACTCAATGTACATACCTAGTTAAAAGATCTTTTAAGAACAGCCAATTTAGACTAGTAACAATTCTTTTTTTTTTTTTTAAATACCTTGCCCACACTAAGATTTTCTCCTGTGTCGTGGGTGCGTTTACAAACATTTAAACTCACATACACAAACAGCCAGACCCGAAACAACTACCCGTAGGCCATACAAATATTTGTTCCGTGTGGGAATCGAACCCGCGACACGCAGCGCAGCAGTCGATCGCTCAGCCACTGCGCCAACCGTGTCGTCAATTAAAATTATACTCACAACACGCAACAACTCTACATATTATAAAACAAAGGCTGTCCCGCTGTCTGTCTATCTTTAAAACTACGCAACGGATTTTAATGCGTTTTCAATAGATAGACTGATTCAAAAAGAAGGTTATATATATATGCAATTACTATCTACATTGCATCCTTGGGAAGCCGGGGCAGGTCGCTAATTGTAAATCTAAGCCGGGGAGTCTGGCCCATCCTACTTAAGACACTTTTCTCTATATAAGATTGTGATGTGAACGAGCACCTGTAATTATTGATGTCAAGATCTTCTATCTATCTTAGGGCAGGTCTTGGTAATCAGTTGTAAATATTAGAGATGTATTAATAGTAACTCTTTGGGACATTTTGTTCCCGATATGTAAACCTATTACGTACCTACAGTGTAAATTGATGGGAAAATATGTGGCTTTGAGTTACAGTGTTAGGTACCTACTAATCGGTAATTTTTTTCCCAATGGGTAACAGTGTAACACAAAATGGTGAAACTCTATGGGAACAAACTGATAAATAAAGATTTATGTTGATGATTATGATATCCAGCCTGTGCTATCCCACTTTTGGGCAAAGGATTACCACTGTGTTTCCATCAGTCCCGGTTCTGTCTGGGCCACGTGACAATTTCTAAGGAAGACATCGGAATCATTCAAATTATGCAAAAAATATATCTTATTTTATTTCAAGAAACACCTCTCATACTGCTTAAATAAACATTATTATCATTTATTATCACCATTCATATTTAAACAAAGATTTATTACATTTGATAACACACTCCTGTAATTATACTAACATAACCTAAAACAGTCACATTCAACTCCCCTTTCATTTGTATCCATCTATTATTACGTAAAAAAAAACATTAAATACTTTCCCCAGTTCATCGCTACCGAGACCTTAGGATTTTGACCTTGAAAGCTAACTGGTATCACTGATATAGTCTACTGGCGCGCCCGGCCGGCAAGCAAACCGGCTAGTACAGTGGTTTAGTGGTTACATTTCCATAACCACTTTGCAACGGCTACAAAACACATTCCGACAACAACTCGACGAATACACACGTATCAAAATGACGTCGTTTGTCGAATATTCTCCCAGTTCCGATTTTCCTATCGAAAATCTTCCCTATGGAGTCTTTACTTCGCCTAATAATGTAAGTACGATTTTGTCATGTATACTATTGCAATAATTTTAAATATATTTGGGTAGTCGAAATTGGTGTTTATGTTCCAAGTAGTAAGGTTCATGTATGTGCTAATTTTGTTCGGTTTACCAAACCAACCATAATCAATGTCTTCTTTTTGACATTGCAAACTGGTATAATACTACCAAATTGGGAAGCACTGTTCCGAGATAGCAAAACTGAACAGTTGACATTACTATTTAATTTAGCAGGGTTGCCACAATGTTATCTTGTTTTGTTTTGTGCATATTTTATAGGTACGTTTTATTTTTCTGTTTTAGAGCGATAAACACATTGGTGTGGCTATCGGCGAGTTGATTTTGGATCTGAACGTAATCTCAAACCTATTTGATGGACCCCTACTGAAGTCAAAGCAGAATGTCTTTAAGGTAAACTAGTTAAAAGTACAAATGTTATTTTATTAAAACTTAAAGCATTTATTACAATTAGACCGTTACAGGCACTGTTTAATGTCAATAAAAACAAAAAGATGAAGCTACAGTCCCAGTCACAAGGCATAATAACTTGTGAAAGTACCGTAGTTGCCCATTCCAAACAGTTGATCTCTATGGAGAAGTATGGGCGGGAAACTGCATGAACACTCTTTTTAATTATAATATTTTGGACATGGATACATTAATCATGTCGAGATTATACATATATGTGAAAACGATGTAGTTAAACGTGTTAAACATTACGAGCATCTAGAGTAAAAGTAGAAATCAATTATTCAAAAATAAAGTAATTAAGATAACCGTGGCAGCTGAGCGATGACCAGTCCCAACTGACAGCGCCCGTTCATTATCATATTTATAATTAGATAAGCATATAATATTATAGTAATGCACATATTATCAGGTGTTATTGTTTATAGAACAACAAATAGGTACGAATGACATTATCATTGCATTAGCATAAATGGCGTAGGCACACCTAGTACCACTGCCCTAACCTACCTTGCTATTACTAAACCAACTTGTAAACAACTTTGTATTTCATAAAATAAGCCATGTCATTCTCATACCATGTACTTTTAATCAGAGCTTAATTAATTTATCACATTTACATAAAGTGTAAACAAGTTATAAGCACAACTTATTAGGAATGGCTAGCCTCTCGTTTGTGGCTACCTACTTAACTTATCCTACTAAAATTATAAATGTATGTATGATTCTCTTTCACGTCAAAACGGCTGAACGGATCTTGATGAAATTTGGCACAGAGGTAGATTATAGCCTGGATTAACACATATGATACTTTTTTTATCATCACGCGGGCGAAGCCCCAGGGCGCAGCTAGGGAATGCAATCTCGAGGCGAGATCGCAAATTCGAGATCTCGCGAGATTAGAAATGTCAATCTCGCGAGATCTCGGGGATTTCGAGATCTCGGCTGAAATTTAAAAAAATATCGTTTTTTTAAGTAATTAAAACGCAAAGAAAACAGCTTAGTTTTCTTTATTACGAGAGTAAGATACAGAACGAATTGGAAAATAAAACCCTCATTTAGTAATCATTTACTATTAATAATAATTAAGCCATAAATGAACATACGAATCACAATTAAGTTTTTGAAATTAAAATTACCAGTCTTTGGTTTATAAAGATATAAAAATTAACAACATCTGTCACGGTAAAGAATTTTAACAAAAAATAGACTCTTTATTGCGCAGTAAACCGTTCTTATTTTTCATTTGAGAGCATGGATCATTAATGTAGTAAACGGTTACAGTAACTACTTATCAGTAGACTTAAGTTGAACCTATGTTAGAGTACAAAAATAATAAATATAAAATAAACAAGTCTTATGAATGGTTTTGGAAATAACTCCTTATAAAACATCATCAGCGTAAATTGCGAGCGTAATGCGTCCCTGACTGCCGCCATTCAATCTCGTTAATCTCGGTCGAGATCTCGTCATTTTATGCTTCGAGATTAATCTCAAAAAATAAGGCGAGATCTCGCGAGATCTCGATCTCGCGAGATCGAGATTGCATTCCCTAGGCGCAGCTAGTAGTTCATATTTTAACAGAAGCTACATTTATCTATACTAGCTGTGCCCAGCGATTTCACCCGCTGTTCAGTTCCTATGTATTGTAGCGTGATGTTATATAGCTTACTAGCTTTAGCCCGCGGCTTCGCTCGCGTTAAATTCGGTATAACACAGTACCTGCTACCTGCAGTTTTTGCCCTAGCGCCTTATTGATTTGTAATAGCAACGCTAAGTTTTCCCTTTTCTTCCCTCTTTCTCCCTAATATCCCACTTTAAAAAAAAATAGCCTATGTCCGTCTCCTGGTTCCCAACCATCTCTGTTCAATCAATCATCAAAATCGGTTTAGCCATTGAAGCGTGAAGAGGTAACAAACAAACAAACAAACTTTCGCTTTTATAATATTAGTAAGGATACCTGCGTCCCTCGATTTCAACCGCGTAAACCGTGATCAAAAGTAAGTAGGTAGGTTCTACCCAAAACTTGTATTTATAGACCAACTGTTGGAATGAATACCACCATGATATCCTGCAAGCCTATAAGTAGTTTTGGTGGAGGTCGTGTTCTCTCATACAAACGTTGCCACCCTGTTTTACCCCTTTGCAAAATCCCGTCATTATGAGCACCTCATCATTTTCCTGCCCTTGTCCCATTCTATTTGGGGTCGTCGCAACACGTTTTCTTCTTCCATTCTCCCCTATCACACGTCACGTCATCATTTACTCCTTTCTCATTCATATCAATCTTTACACAATCCATCCATCTTTTCTTTGGCCTTAATTTTGCTCTCCGTTCATGAACATTCAGACCCATCACTCTTCTAGTCACAAATGTGCTTCGTCACCTACTATGCAAAATTAAAGACTCCTAAAACTTGTAGTTTCTCAGATATAGTGTTCAGTGAGTCAGTGATTTTTTCTTTTTTAACCGTCTTCAGAAAAAGGAGGAGGTCCTCAATTCGTCGGAATCTTTTTTTATGTTTGTTCATTTATATAAAGATAAAAATATATCGATCGAATTTGCAACACTATAAATACGCTCCAAGACAAGCATCGCCGATGTTGCAAATGGGACTGGGCGGGTCACATTCTAGGATGGGTTAGAACAGATAGGCCAGAATTTTCACACAGTGGGTGAAAATTCTGTCCTCTTGTGACGACGACCGTTTGGTTTTGGTGGTCGTCACCGAGGAAGACCCTAAAAATGCTGTCGTGACGATTTGGACTCGTTCCTGCTGAATTGGAAACAGGAGACTAAACATCAAGAGAGATGGAAACAAATGGGAAACACTTTTGCATAGTGGGACAAAAAGGGCTATTAAAAAAAACTGGAAGATTTCCTATTTTCTAACTCAGACACACCTCCAATATTACCTACATTGATAACAATAAAACAAGTTTAAAAACTTCCGCGAGACTTGTGAATAAGTATAAATTAACATTAGAGCGGCGACGTCAACTTGTTAACGATTTAAATAGATTTCTTGTTTTATGAAAACAGGTTCGATATTACACGATATTTTGCAACTTACGAGCAATAATGTAATGTAAGTATTTAAAATTCTGATATATTTTGTTAAGAGAACACTTAAAAGAAACACATTTGCCATAAAGAATGATATTTTTATTGTTCGGTATTTCAAAAGGAAAAAACGTAGCCCCATCAAATAACTTCCCTCGCTCTGGGCGGAACGCGGGACAGATTTGTATTGACTAAAACCCACCCATGTTCCTTCTATTGCCCTTTACGTTCGGGGGCCGCGGTATCTCTTTCGAACAACCCGCAACCCCGGCAGGAAAACGGAGCCCTTATAGGAGCAATTTGTTGTCTATCTGTCAAGGCATTTTATCTCGGGAACACGTGGAGGCATCGAATTAAAATTAATACCAAACACTGAAGCCCGCGACCTGTGAAAAAAATCAACCCTCTTGGTTTACGCAATTACAAGATATAGCTGTTTATGTCCCATTTCGCAAACATTCGCCAACGGAATCCAAATCAAATCACGTCCGACAGGAGAGAATGGAAGAGGCAAAACATGTTGCGCCGACCCCAAATCGAATGGGACAAGGGCAGGAAGATGATGATGGTATACTAAGGTATACCTCTGTTTAATTCTCAGGATAATAGGCGTGATATTTTATATTTGACTAGCTTCCGCCCGCGACTTCGTTCGCGTGACATAGTTACTTTGTACTAACGCTAACTTTAACCCGCGTGATGTTCGAAATAAAAATACTTATCTTTCCCCTTTTCTTCCCTCTTTCTCACTTTTTTTTGGTCTAAGTCCGTCTCCAGTGTCCCAACTATCTCTGTAAGTACCACAATTCATCAAAATCAGTTTAGCCATTGAGGCGTGAAGACAAACAAACAAACTCACTTTCGCTTTTATAATATTAGTAAGGATAGTAAGGATTTGTAGTCTGTTTTGCACCAAACGCCGAAAACACATTCATTCAGTGCTCAGTGTCACCGCCTTTCTAGCCATATCAATCTTTTGAGTAGTCCATTGTAAAGGAGGAACTCCTTAGAAATATATAGCTTTGGTTCAACGCAGGTATTTGTTAACAGGAACCAACACTCAATGCCTTTATGGGGCTCACGCGACCCCATTGGTTAGAAGCAAGAGCTACACTTCAAAAACTTCTAGACGCTGGCAATCCTACTCTACAGAATGACAATGAACTTAGACAAAGGTACGTTTAAAATACATTTTTAAGGTTTTGTAAGTAGCTTGTAGAAACAAATTTATATTTTTAAATCACTAGGGCCTTTTTCTGTTTAACATCTTGGAAAAGCGCAGATATGACTTATAAAATGTTGTGGAAAATATCGTAGGTTATACATTTATAACTCTTGTTTATTGATAAGGAATGAATGAAAGATGGCGGACTGGCTGTTTGAAATCCACTCCCATGATATGGGTATCAAATGAAAGGGTTTGCTGTCAGGAATACAAAAAAAATTGACAGGTGACGTAAATCCAATATGGCGGACGTCCAAGATGGCGGAGGGGCTATTTGAAATGCACCCCCATGATATGGGTAGGTATTAAATGAAAGGGTTTGCTGAATGGGATAAGAAAAAAATTAACACGTGACCTTAATCCAACATGGCGGCCGTCCCAAGGCTGCTAAAAGCGCAGTTTTTATTAGTTTTTTAAACTATTAGTTATTATTCTTTCAGAGCGTTCGTGAAACAGAGCGATGCACAGATGCACGTGCCGGCTGACATCGGCGACTACACAGACTTCTATTCATCGCTGCACCATGCGACTAACGTCGGGATCATGTTCAGAGGCAAAGACAACGCGCTGTTTGACAACTGGTAAGACCGCATGCCCGATCGCTTGCGCACTTGATGATCTATGTACTGCATCTGTCAGCGGGGTACGCGTGGCTGAGTTTATTTATTTATTTAGGATCTCAAATAAAGGATGTACACAGATTATGTAACGTAAATTATGGAGTCACGTGTGTGCACTCCTTCACCTACAGGAGGCCACATCATATAAAATACTGGTATCCGGTAAGTTAAGAAAAGGCAGGTCAGATGATGAATTTTGGAACTAATCCACAGGAAGCAGCTTCCAGTTGGTTACCACGGTCGCAGCAGCTCTGTTGTGATCTCCGGAACACCTATCACCAGGCCGTATGGACAGACTCTACCTGTCGAAGGTAAATACGCATTTATGTCAATAAGAACACGCATTTAGCTTAGTCAAAAGTGTCACTGATGTTCTAAATAAACAAAAAACGAACACGAATTTGTTTTCGATGCATTTAACAGCCAGCCAAGCAGAGTTTGTTTGAACAATATCTAATTTCAAGAAGTAAATGCATAATAGTGAACTCTATTCAATCATCATCATTTTCCTGCCCTTGTCCCATTCTATTTGGGGTCGGCGCAACACGTTTTCTTCTTCCATTCACTCCTATCAGACGTCACGGCATCATTTACTCCTTTCTCCTTCATATCATTCCTTACACAATCCATCCATCTTTTCTTTGGCCTTCTTCTCGCTCTTCGTCCATCAACATTCAGATCAATCACTCTTTTAGTCACATGTCCTTCATCCCTCCTCATTACATGTCCATACCAAGACAACGACTCCCTTTCAATTTTTCTGTAACAGGCGCAACTTTCAAACTTCCCCTAATATACTCATTCAAGGGAATACATAAAAACTAACTAGTCCGCCATATTGGATTTAGAATGGTGTCACTTAGGTCACCATATAACGTCATCCAAACTAAACATTTATTCAAAATTTCAACTGAATTGGAAACCGGAAGTGGTGAAATTTAACTCTCAACCAAAACTTCCTAATAAGCCTTAATTAATCCCAATAGATCACAAAACTATCTGACGTGTTTCCAGGAGCCGCCCCTCACTTTGGTCCTTCCCGCCTGATGGACTTCGAGTTAGAAATGGCAGCCTTCATCGGTGGACCTCCTACTGCCCTCGGACAGAGGATCACGGCCAAGGAGGCTGAGGACCGCATCTTTGGACTTGTTCTTATGAATGATTGGAGCGGTACGTATGATCCCACTAGACACACACCGCCCAGTAGAGGGCGACCGTTATAAATGTACTATGGGTTCAATCAATTTTCCATCTTTTTTTTTGAAATCTAAGTCTCTTTTTCTCAGCTTGATATGTTTTGTTGATTCTTGCATTGTGTCTTTTGTTACATTAAATAAATGATTTATCTATCTATCCCATTGGACTCTATCCGCGGCCTAGCCTGTATAAATGCATTTTTTGCACAATCGTTTTATATATAAAATTCTCGTGTCACAGTTTTAGCTGCCATATTCGTTAGGTCTGAGAATCGGTCGTAATCTATTTTTCATACCCCTAAGTGTCTCTCAGGTTAAGGATCAGTAGGTAAAACCGCTGGGCACAGCTAGTATCTTTATATTTTTTTTGCCGTTGTGTAATTCCTATGTAAAAAAACTAAATTCCTGGATATTACATACATTAAAAAATCCGTCTAGTCGTTTTAGCGACAATAATAAAATATCTCGTATATCGATTTTATTATTTGGTCTACGCTGTAGGTAATTAAATATACAAAATTTCTTAATTTAGCCTAACATTAATAAACAATACACTGTAGACATAACGTTTCATAAAAAAAAAAATCTTTACAGCTCGCGACATCCAGAAATGGGAGTACATACCCCTGGGCCCGTTCACAGCCAAGAACCTGGGCACCACCATATCGCCCTGGATAGTCACCGTCGAAGCCCTGAGACCTTACGTGGTGGACAACTTCCCTCAGGACCCCACACCCTTCGCGTACCTGAGACATGACGATAAATTCAACTTTGATATCAAGTTGGAGGTGGATTTGAAATGTATGTGGATTTTGTAGCTAGCTTTAATGGATGGATGGAATGAACTAGTGGTTGCTTTCGTGACTGTGGAGCATGAAGATTCGATTTCCGGGTCATGCAAATTGTTATTTTTCCATAAGGATTTGTGAGTAGCAGGTTGACAACACGTTTGGCGCAGTGTCTGAGCGATCGACTGCTGCGCTGCATGTCGCGGGTTCGATCCCCGCACGGAACAAATATTTGTATGGCCTACAGTTAGTTGTTTCGGGTCTGTCTGTTTGTGTATGTGAGTTTAAATGTTTGTAAACGCAACTACGATACAGGAGAAATCATAAGTTGGGCAACATTTTTTTTTAAAAAAAAGCTACTGTCTCTGGATTTGTGTCCGGTGGCAGTAGGCTCGCCCGAAGCGAACCCAGGGTCTTATGGTCAGCAGTCGCGCTCATCAGTGACTGCTTTGTTAGTCGTGTGGTGTACATTTGATAATTCTCTCTTAGTCTTGTCGCTAAAAGCTATCTTTTAAGATAACCTTACAACAATACACACAAAAATCCGAAAATCTGAGGTACGGTAAGCAAAGGAGATAAGTAACAAGGCTCGGTAAATAGAGTGATTGACATTTTTATAGAAATCTAAATATATTTTTTTAATAAATTTTACACAATTCATTAAAAAAAATACTTCCATCGGTTTCAAAGAAAAAAATAACTGTATCTAACGAGCCTTGCTACTTATTTACTTTGCTGACTGTACTTGACTTGGGTTCAAAAATCAAAAGTCATTTATTCGATCTATTCTGATAGTCTATCTAAACGTCATTACACAAGACAGTCCCCAAAACGCCCACCCTTCGCTTCGGAAGAAGAAGAGGCAGAACAAACTCTCCAGCAACACAACTTTCTGGTAGGTTTGTACTAGAGACCAATGTATTGTTTATTTCCGCAGCTGAGAAGTCCCCAGTATCCACAACGATCTGCCGGTCGAACTATCGCTTCCTGTACTGGACGGTCAAGCAGCAGCTCGCTCAGCAGACCGTGACCGGCTGCAACCTGCGAGCTGGAGACCTGCTGGGCTCCGGGACTATCAGTGGAGAGGTGAGGCTCAACTCTAGTACAGGTTGCAAGGGACATCGATGCTAAAACGGTTACCATAGATAGAGGATTACTCCCCCCCCCCCCACATAGATAGACTTGATCGGTTATTTAACCTTTTGATCGTCATATTCACATAGGTACATGTGACAAAAAGTGCGAGCCCTGTACGCAGACACAAATATGTGACACATATTGAGGTAAAATGAGTGGCATGGTGCGAAACGCGTGCGTTTAAGTTGTGTTCAAAATATCCATATTATATTGTAACCGAGTAGGTTTAGTTGTATTTTGTTTTTCTTCTTTTGTATCGGATGTATAATCATCAAATAACTCCTCCTACTCTTAGCGGAGTGGAAAGGAGTGTCAGACTTGTACTGACTAAGTCCATACATGTTCCGTGTTTTGCATTTGTGTTCCGAGGCCACGGTACACTAACGCGCCGTCTCGACACGGCTTAGGAGATAGCTAGGACTTAAAACAGAACTGGTGGAATGAGAGTGTACAATTAGGTACACCTCAGCCTTACTCTTCAGGGCTTACGGGGGTAATGTTATGTTTTAGATGAGTAGCTTGTTATCTACAGAAAGTAGTTTCTTCCCATAATTATTAACTTAATCTCAGATCTCAAGTACCTACATAAGCGACGTTTTCCATAAAATAAAAATATTTTTATTTTACCTAGGCCTACATGGGTACTTATAAAACGTCGTGCACCTTGCACGGTTCGGGTTGGTCGATTCCTATGGAGAAGAACCGGCAAGAAAAACCATGGTTACTCTTTTAAAATGTTGTTGTGACAGCGTTAGTACTTAAGTATGAGAAGACAGAGTAGGCCCGACAACAAGTCATTGCTTACTTTACAAAACGTAAAATACATAGACAATGTCAGCGCCATCTAGCACCGCATGCTGTCACCTGCGTACTTCATGATCTACCTATGTACTGCATCTGTCAGCGGAGTACGCTGCTGGCTAAGAAGACTAACCTAATAAATAACATCTCATTTTTCACTCCACAGGTAGCAGACTCCTTCGGTAGCATGCTAGAGCTCTCATGGAAGGGAACCAAGCCACTCCGTCTGCTCTCAGGCGAAGAGAGGAAGTTCATCCAAGATGGCGACACTATCACACTTCGTGGGTTCTGTATCGATGATAACGGTACCAGGATCGGGTTCGGAAAGTGTGAAGGGAAATTGTTACCAGCTATTCCTTTTGAATAGTGATGGAATATATGAAAACTATTATGTGCCTTTTTATAACCTTTTTGAATGTTGAATAATAAATGTATGATAACAAATTGTTTTTATCCTGTTTTATTTTTCACGCTCTATTATCATTTTCCTGCCCTTGTCCCTTTCTATTTGGGGTCGGTGCAACATTTTTCTTTTTCCATTCTCAGACACGAACAGACGTCACGACATCATTTGGACAATTATTATTCCCGCTTAATAAAAGAAAAAAATAACTTCATCTGTGAACTGAAGATTATAAAATAGCAGGTAAACTTTAACACTTGAGAAACTATCTATTTCATTCATATACAGGGTGTAACTTTGTTGAGGAAAATAATTGGTCAATCAAATAGTTATAGTCTGACTAGCTGGCGCCCACGTGATATCGAAAAAAAGTACGTGTTATTCCAGACTATAATCTATCTCTTATAACATTGTGCTGATGGATGCTTATTTCGAAAATCGGTCCAGGCGTCTTTCGAGTAATCGGTGAACATACATATAAAAATGATTCCGACGAATTGAGAACCTCTTTTTTTTGAAGTCGGCTAAAAAAATAACCGCATCCTTTCTATTGATGTTATCCTCTATGATTGATTTTGATTTTACCAGAAAGGTGTCGTATTTCAGGATTTGATGACCACACCTAGGTACTTGCTGTACAGGAAAATGCAATAAAACAATAAAGATATAAAAAAGTATCTTATATTTATAATTGACATAGGTATCCTATAATACTAAAGATTGACATCGTGACATTCGTTCTATATTGACACTGACTGAATACGCTTACGGTACGTTCCCACAGCAGTCCGTTTTACAGGCCCGTTTTTATTCGGCGATGGAGGCTAAGGGCTTGTCCAGAAAGGGCGAATTCGTCGCGATTCTCTCGTGCGAATCACGCGCGATCGTTGCGTCCAGAAAGAGCGTACCAACGCGCGAGCATGGAAACAAAATTTTGGCGCTCCATTGTTCCCGATACGTCCCCTCGGCCGGAGTTCACGCGTTTAACTGGACGCAACAAGGGGTCCCTAGTATCTTGAATCGCGCGCAATACGCGCGAGTCGAGGGTCTGGCGTTATGCACGCGATTTACGCGCGTATTTTGAATTCGCGCGATGCTTGTGGACGCGATGTATTCGTGCCTAGTATCTCAATAGCGCGCGAATGAATTCGCGCGAAACGTTTCGCGACGAATTCGCTTCTTCTGGACAAGGTCTAAGCCGCGCTTGCCTAGGTTGGTCTGTGGATGGGTGACCACCCGTTACATACCGAGTTTCCTCCGTACGGCGGAAAGCACGTTAAGCCGTTGGTCCCGGCTGTCATTTGTAGATGTCTGACAATCGTTACAGGTAGTCAGTGTTTCGAAAGTCTGACAACCAGTCTTACCAAGGGGTATCGCATTATCCAGTACTAACTGGGTTGTGGAGGTTAGTTAGACAGTCGCTCCATGTAAAATACTGATATTCAGCTGCATCCGGTTACACTGGAAGCCGACCCCAACATAGTTGGGAAAAGCCTAGGCAGATGATGATGGTGTACTCGTATGTAGTTGTACAACGGAGTCTGACCACATAACAACACTTATCCGTATTATCGGATCGACGCTGCGCGGGGCACGTGATCATTGCATCCAGCAGCGACGGATCCGTTTAAACGATCCCGTAAAATGGACTGCTGTGTGAAAGTTCCTTGACACATAATGTACAGAAAATCGTATTTATAATAGGTTTTGTTATCCATCCCTCTTTGCGGGCGGAAGGTTAGGTCTGCATCCTGCAGCCAAGCCTGGATATTTTTATATATTTAAAATAACCTTAAATCTCCCGAGTAGCACAGAAACTCTGAATAGTAGCTGAATTACTGTCCACAAAAGAATCTTAAGCTGTATAAACTTGCTGTATAAGAGCGTGAGAGGCGCCTACTCAGCTGACATAATTGATTTGGGCACAAATTAATCAGCAGTAAGCTGAATAATGTAGTTTGAATTATATCAGCGTTATTAAAGGCAACAGACGCCCCCACCGAGAGCTGTATAATGACTGATTAGAGTATGTGTTAACTTTTATACAACACAAGGGCTGAATAATTGAGTCCTTGTTACCTATTTTTCAGCACATAATACACACCAGGATTTTTCTTACTGTTTTATGGAGTTGACAATTCACAAGTGGCAAAATACTTTATAATTTCGATAACTATGTTGTTTTGTGTGAACCATTTTGTGAAGTTTGTGGGGAAATGTTGTTTTCGGTAAGTAAAAGCTTTTTTTAAATAACTTATCGCTATAGCTCTATACAGAAGTGATAGCTTCACAGTGTGGTCACATTTCTGCGCTACCAGGGTATTCTGACAAATGAAATTGTCACAGACTCAAAAATGCCAAATTATTCTCAGGCGTAGTATATCTTATATGGTTAACGTTATGACCATGTGTATTTGCTCAGCCGTTTTCAGATAAGACTAGAAACTGACCCCAAAAGAGGGTAAAGGCAAGGCTTAGATTAAAATTATGTCTCATTAAGATTATTTTTTCGGGACGAAGTTGAATTATAAATTTACCAACCTGTTTAAACCGATGAGACAACCGCGACTACTTACATAATATATAACAGGCTAAGTAACAATAAAAAAGTAAATAATATTTATTTATACACAACACTTATTCCTAATAGTTAAAACAATAACAATTTGGCTGACCAGATTATCAAACTCATAGCATTTATTTCAATTAGACTGTTACAGGCTCTTTTGAAAGTCACAACAAAAAGATGAAGCTACAGTCCCAGTCACAAGTCATAATAACTTGTGAAAGGTAGATCTCTATGGAGAAGATTGTTCAAGAAAATCCATGGACACTCTTCTTAATCACAATATTTAAGACTGTTAAGGCATAACTATACTTAGACTTTAGTTTGCTTAATAAAGTAAGTGTCATACGAATTTGAACTTTAAGTTTACGCATGTTTTTCCTGTATATAACTGGGCGCGAGGAAGCCCGAAGGCCACCGTGGAGGTCTGCCCCGCACGGCCGGAGCAGCGCTGAGTGCGAGCTACAGCGATCGGCGGAGGAGACATGAAGCGGCCGGTCTTCGTTCAGTCCATGGTCTGGAGCAAGAGAAAAGCTTCTATAGGATTTCTAATCCTTTTAAAACTACCAAAAAAGCTGCTTTACAGTTTCACAGAAGTATTAAAATCTGGTTCTTCTAACCTGACAGACAGATGTGTTGCTGGGGAGTTTGTTCCGCCACTTCTTCTTCCCAGCTAAAACACTAGGAAGTGGCGAAGGGCAGGGCGTTTTTGTGGGACTGTCTCTTGTAATGTGACGTTCAAAAAGTGCTGATTGTCAGCCTAATTTGAACAAATGACTTTTGATTCATTGATTGACAATTTTCTTTGGATACACACATACGTTAAGTCCCACAGTTGGACTTACCGACATTCGACGGGTGTTCAGAGCTTGTTATAAAACTACTAGCTGTCAAGCGCGGTTTCACCCGCGTCTTTGGTTACTGCCCCGTTCCCGAGGGCAGTAACGTGACGTTATATAGCCTATGTTACTCAGTAACTATGTAGCTTGCTAGCGTTGCCCCACACTAAGAATTTCTCCGGTGTCGTGGGTGCGTTTACAAACATTTAAACTCACATACACAAACAGTCCGACTCGAAACAACTACCTGTAATTCATACAATTATTAGTTCCGTGCGGGGATCGAACCCGCGACACGCGGCGCAGCAGTCGATAGCTCAGCCACTGCGCCAACCGTGCCGTCCGGCTTAGCTTATTAATGGTGAAAGAATTTTTCAAATCGGGTGAGCAGTTTTAGAGTCAAATCGTAGCAAACAAACAAACAAATTTTACCTCTTTATAACTAGTTTAGATGATGGTAGATTACTTTTTTTATTGACTGCTGCCCGGCCATTCCTTCCAGTGATTTGGTTGATGTGACCTGACACTATTCGACGAAGCAGGAGATTGAGCCGGATGTCTAGGACTTCTTTGGCAGCCGATTATAACATGATCCCTTGCATCATCCCTGGAATTAGAATGCAATTATTAGATTTTTCCCTCTCTCCAAGGAGGCTCGTGGTTAAATAATAACAGCCGCGAGCAACCTAAAGACCGACCTCTTTCGGTTAAGCCGCGCTTGCCTAGGTTGGTCTGTGGTTGGGTGACCACCCATTACATACCGAGTTTCGTCAGTGTCTCGGAAAGCACGTCAAGCTTCCGACTGTCACTAACATTTGTAGATCTTTGACAGTCGTTAGTTTTGTGGCTCGAAAGTCTAACAAAACAGTCTTACCAAAGAGTATTTTATTACCCAGTACTAACTGGAAACGGCCATATCTTTTGACTGTGTAGACTTAGAGGGTTGATTTTTTCACAGCACAAAGGGACCACAGACTTGAGAATATGGTTTTAATTTAAACTCGATACCTCCACGCGATCCCGAGATAAAGGGTCTTGACAGACAGACGGACAACAAAGCGATCCAATAAGGGTTCCTTTTTTTAAATTTGAGACACACAGACACAGAGCTACAGTACTGTTTCTCCTCCTTTAAATCCATCCAAAGGTTGTCTTGAAAAGATCGCTTTTAGCAATAAGACCGCCCATTGTGTCACCCTATTTATAAGTTGTTTAATGTTATTCTTGTTATTTGTATGGTGTACAGACGCCAGCAGATCAAGCTACCCGAAACTGTCAATTTTTCCCAATGAACCTTGAACCTAATACTTTAGAAATCAAGTCGAAAATCTATCAAAGAAATCTGACAGGTTGTAGTAGCTTGATGTGCAGGCGTCTGTACATAATAAAGAATATTCTATCTATCTATACGGTACCCTAAAACTGTCATTCAAATTCAAATAATTTATTTCAGATAAATCCATATATTGTTAGTAGTAAAGTAACTTAGCCTAATATTAGTATTACAATTAATTTAAAATCACAGTCGTTATAAATCACCTTCGTAAGAGGGGAGAGTCCTACCGATCAGAAAACACATTCAGGATGCCATTGGAGGACAAGCGCAAGCGCACCATCATGGAAGCGCATCGCTTGCGCATGATCGCGGCGAACCCGTCGACACCCGCGCATGCGAACATCCCTGACGCGCTACATCGCCTCGACAACCCCAAAAGCACCCTGAATGCATTATTGTACTGGACGCGCAGGTCACTGTATGCCCGCTGGGTGTACTTGGTCCACAGGCTGCACGTGTAAAACGACTGGCAGAAGGCCTTAAACAGCGTTATCTTTACATCTTCAGTACAGCGTGCACACCAGCGGGCCAGCATGTTGCAACGGACAGCCAGCGACCTGCGTTAAGTGTCTATATCTACATTGTCTTTTAAGTCGTCGGTGACCCATTGCGCTGCATCCGGTTAGACTGGAATCGATCCCAACAAAGGAAAAGGCTAGGCAGAAAATATAAAAAATGCTTAAGAACTTACATATAGTTATAAGCCATATAACAGGATTTGCAGGAGTATTTCTTATTGGTTCTCGTTGGCTGTAATGAAATAAATGTGGTTGGATTTATGTTTCAATAAAAAAAGAGGGTGTAATGGTACTTCCCTTAACGAAACCAAAAAGCACGTGTACTCCACATTATTGCGATTTTTTTGTTGTTATAGACCATATCCGGAAACCTATTAGTTACGGAAATTTTGGGAATCAAAGTCCAACTTTTTCACATTTTTTTTTTTGTTCGAAGTTTTTAATATTATAACTTTACTTTAAATACCCTCCCAATCCCCGTACTATACAAACGTATGCATCAGCACAATGTTTTAAGTGCATAATGTAAAACGTAATATTTCACCCCGTAAAAACAAATCGTGTCCCAGCAATTTTTTTTGCGTAGATTTACTTGGTTGACGGCTTCGTTATGTTATTTTTTTTAGAACCAAAGTTGTTGGAAATTTGATTCTCTACAACTTTGGTCCTTGTAATTTTTATCGTACAATCAATATTTACGGAAATAACTACAAAAAACATTAATATACAAAAAAAAAAGGAAATATAGCTAAAAAAACACACCGGCCGGATTTGGTAAACATTGACGCAAAAAAAAAAACTGACGTTAATTTATTCCAAAAATAGGTGTATTTTTTGAGGTAACCTGACTGGGCTAGTTGGTTTCCACCCTGTATAAAGCGTTGAGTTGGGTCTAGAATCAAAAACACATAGTATAACAAAATTATCACACCTACAATACCCAAGGGTGAGGCAGAGTTGTGCCTAGACCCACATTTTGCCAGTTATTCTAAAGACCCATATATTAGGGGACAAGCCTATTACCACCAGCCAGCATCCCAAATACAAAATGACAGACAATACAGATCCTCACAGGTTCTGGTTCTCTGTTCATTTTATTTAAACTCACCTTATGGTTAATACTGAAGTATCTCCTTACAAAACTATCTCCGTAATCATTTTGATTGCCCTTGCCACCATGTACCTTAACTTTTTGTTTCTTTCCTCTCTTTTGTAAACCTATTCCTTTTTTTTGTCTATGGTAACGAGGTACATTATCAACATATGCTAATAATCCTTCTACTCGCTGAAACAAAATTCATGGTTAGACATTTTATGGAAATACTGGCTGTTTCAACTTTAACATATTTTATTCCACCCAGTTAGAGAGTACATTTCTTTTTTTTAATCCCTCTATCTTCTTCCTGTTTCTCTCATTAAATTTAATTTCATTTAACTGTCTATATGTGACAACTAGTTTCAAATTTTATTATACAGGGTTATTTGTAAAACACCGGCAACGTCTCAGGACCATGTTACTAACATCATAATCAACAAATTTTGTTCTAGGACATTTAAACATTTATCATATTTTAGTTCATCAGATTTTCATACAAAAATAAAAATATTGAAATTGAACGCTCTAAATGTTACGAAATCTATGCGAAGCAAACGTACCTACAAGCGGCGGTGTAGTATAGGTACAGCAAAATACGGAGTTGAAATGTGTTAGATAGGACAACGAAATCTTGAAGATTTGTTTTTGGTAAATGTACCTATAAAATTTTGTAAAAAATCATAGAACAAAAGTTGTTGTTTATGATGATTGTAATACAGTCCTGCAAGGTTGTCGGTGTTTTACAAATAACCCTGTATATAGAATAACGAGATATGAGATGTATAATAATTTAGCTGGCTGGCTGGATCCGTAGCTCAAAAGGAAACCCCTATAGGATCATTTTGTCGACCACCTGTCTGTCGGCCACCTATCTGTCTGCCAAGACCCCTTATCTCGGGAACGAGTAGATGTATCGAGTTGAAGTTAAAACCATACTCAAGTCTGTGGTCCCTTAGACGTGTAAAAAAACCGACCCTCTAAATCTACGCAGTCAAAAGATATGGCCGTTTATGTCGCAAGCCTTTAAGGAACCCTCGCACTTGGCGTTTTATTTTCATTTTTTTTAAATGAGACTTCTATTGCCCTAAATCTAGTCCTGCCTACAGAGATGAGGTAGACGGTGGGACGAGCTAACCCAGAAAGAGACAATCAACTTGCGTCTTAAATAGATGCGGGCAGCGGGACATATGAACTCGGGAACACCAACTCAGGCAGGCAGACAGAACAGTTATTATGACTTTTTTAACACCCTTGCTCGTAAAGCTGATGTAATTCCACCGGTTTTAAATATGTAAAGAGGATCATAAAAAACGCGTGTGTTACCAAAGCAAATAGTTAAGTTATAGTTCATACAAATTCCATAACAGTATTATTTGCCATTTCAAATTTGGAACTGATCGCCGCCGCACGACTCCAACTAGAGAGCAGCGCGCTGTTGCTATTCAAATTTCGAACTAATCGCCGCGCGGCGCCAGTCAGTAGGCAGCGCTGGCGCGCTGTTAAAATGTCGGGAAAGCAACAGTGTGCATTCACAAATTGAGTTTATTTAATGTGTTTTTTTTCTGTTACCTCGCAAATGTGTTAAAAAACGTCGTACGATATACGTGCGTATTGGTTATAACATGCTCGGCTCAGTTACGAAACGAACTGAAATTCCGACTCGCATGTTATAACCATCTTAACGCACTAATATCGTAATGTACTATTAAATAATGATTTTTACATAACAATACCCATGGTCTAAAATTAAATGAACCTTTTTTAGAGTTACTTGTTTATCCTGACAGATTCAACAATGGTGGGTCAAATTGCTGAATGGACCGCGGCCCTGGAACGTAAAGGGCAATAGAAGGAACACGGGTTGGTTTTAGTCAGGACAAGCCTGACACTCCCCCCGCTCCGCCCAGGGCGGGGGAAGTTATTTGATGATTTCACACCCCAAAAAAAAATTTCGGATTGGACCACCAATACCTATTATGATGTAGACATCAGTTATTGTATAAAGTATGTATGATACTTCAACACAGGGTGAAGCTGATGTAGGTCACATTAGCGTTCAAAATTGCAACAACAACGATACACAATTGAAATAAAATAAATACTTACTTTTATATCACCTCGTACACTATAAGTTTTCAAACTGACAAAGTCATCCCCCATCTTTTCATCATCAGAGCTAATTTCAAGTACTGGATTAGGTACTTCAACAGCCTCAACATCACTTTCACTATCATTTCCTTCTTCTTTCCAATGTTTGAACATGTCCAGTATTTCTGGACCTGACATCCCAACAGAGAGCTCATCCTTAATTTCTTTTTTGAATTCTAGTTTTATTTTTTTGTTTGGATCTGATTCTGTTTGGATGAAGTTTGAGGTGTTACTTTCTTCGTCATGTTGGATGTGATAATATGTTTGTAATAAATAGCAGTCTAGTGCAGACTGCAAGTTTGGGTTGGATTTAGTCTGTTCTTCTATTAGTTGTTTGTTTATCTGAAAAAAAAAAACTAAATATTTACAACATCAAGTCATCATTAACTGTTTTTCCCTGCAGTAGTAGTCATTTTGTAAGTCCCAAGTAATAGGAGCGAGCCTATTGATTGTATATTGACATTTGGAAAATCCTATTAAAAACACCCAAGAATATTACAACACAGTCGGTGCAGTGACTGAGCGATCGACTGCTGAGCTGCGTGTCGCGGTTTCGATCCCCGCACGAACAAATATTTGTATGGCCTACAGATGCTTGTTTCGGGTCGGGCAATTCGTGTATGTGAGTTTAAATTTTTGTAAACGCACCCACGAGATATACGTACAGGAGAAATTCCTAGTGTGGAGCAAGGTTGATTTTTATTTTTAAATAAATAAAAATAAATTACCCGACCATAGAATCAAAGCGAATACTCCTTGCTCAGTAGTAGATCTTACACACAGGTGTGGCAAAAATATAAAATTACTTTAACTCAAGCAATGCAAGCCACTTTGACGTGTTAATAATCATTTGTAAGAAACTGATTTTATTCTGAAGTTTAGTAATAGCTTGAAGTTAGAATTTTCTGATGTTTGCTTACATTCTTGCCTATGGCATAAATCTTAAAATTTATTCATTGAAATTAATTTAACTTGATAATAGATATGGGTGTCAGACCACAAGATCAAAGAGGCAGTCAATTTCTTTTAAAACCTTTTCAAATTTTGCCTGGATATTATTCTCATTTTTAGTTTACCTGTCCATTCTTTTAAATATATCCAGTAGAGTAGTCTGAGCTGTTTTGCTTTTTGCTATAAGTTTATCACATTTGATCAAAATTGGTGCGCATTCATAGCAGACATAATTTGGCAGGCCTTCATATGACTTCTGGAAAGTACAAAAATATTATTGTATTGGCTTATTATTTAACAACCAAAATCTTCAGCCAATCCTCTCCTGTCTTCATACTTCTCAGTTCAACCTAATCACATAAATAATGTTTATTTTACAAGTAGATTTTCACTAACACTTTTACACCGTTTACACGTCTTATTACTAAAACTAGATGAGGCCAGTTCTTCGTACCGGCAAGTAATTTTGTTTCTTTGGTCCTCCACTAGCTCTTTAGCTGTTCACTTTCATCCTCAAAACTCATCCCTTTGCATTACAAGGCCATGCTATGACAAACAATTAATAAACAATTTTTCAATTACCAATACCATTTTAGGACTTGTATAGTAGTAGTTTTTTTGTAGGTAGGTACTATTTTTTTTCTAACCATTTGTGTTAATTCAGACATCTCCTGAGCATTCTAAACACAGCCTCACACAACTGCTTTTACTGCTGCCATCGATGCAGCTTTTAGCTCACATTTTTTTTCTTTTTTTGGAGGTTTTTTCTCAGAGGCAGTCAGTCTTATACTATCTTAACCTAGATTTTTAACTTAACTACACTTATGTTATAATTCAACACTAAACAAATCAGAAAGGAGAATTGCTATTTCCGATGAAGGATGTGCTAAAACTTGGAACATTTGAACCGCTATTGTATACTTTTAATTTTTAATTACTTCACAATATGTTACACTTAGGTATGATAAGTACTTACATCAAAGTCACCAATAGACTTTAAACAAGACCCCAGGTGCGTGTCTTGTAGACTGTTCAGCTTGACGTCTGTCGCCAAACAAATCCTACATGCTTCCACGTCAGAAGCTTTAAATGCAAGTGTCTTGTCAGCTGTCCTGTCCATTTTGAAAGCCTGAAATATAATATTAACTAGCAATGCAAAAGACTTGTTTGATGTTTTTAAAGTACCTACTTACAAGCAGTAAACTGGACAATGGCCCCTTTATTTAATAGTTTTAAAAGTTTAATTAAAGTAAAAGAAAGGTAAAGACTAAAATTAATAAAAAATTAAAGTAGGTAGGTAGGTAATGTTTCTGTATTTACATGTGGAATGAATAAAATAATCCTTCGAATGTTTTAACACTGCAGTAAATAATACTATACTTATGCCACCAATATGATAAATTATCAGAATCAACAACCGTATTACCGCAGTTATTGAATTTATTGTTGTTTTCACTTTTTTTCACAGCTTTTCTTTGCGAGGGAAAAAAATAAAACCACTTCACTTCACTTATTTATTTAATGGCGTTTGTGGAAAGAGACACCACAATTTTGCCAATATCACGTAGGTACTATGGTAGACAATCAAACGCTGGAGACTATAAAAGACAATTCCAATTCCAATTTTATAGTAATGGCTCCATCGTTTTATCGATAAAGACAATTCCAATTCCAATTTTAAAGTAATGGCTCCATCGTTTTATCGATGATTCTGCCAATGTCAAGGTTGGAGGAAACAAAGTGTATTTTCTGAGGTTGACCGGTTATACAGCCGATTAGTACGATTAATTAAAACAGACAAAAATAATTTCGAGTCTGACTGACGTATGTTTTTGACAGTTCATAGTTTCATCCACAGACAGATGACGTAAATAACCATTATATAACTTTATAATCTGTTTTAGGGGTGAGGGAGTGTAGAGTAAATGAGACACTTCTTACTCGTTCCGATGTCTGTATTGACTGATTTAATTTGGCCTATTTATATTTATTACAAATATCATAGTGGAAGTAGCGGATGGTTTACGTATTTACAAGTTTATACACGTCGATAGATGGCGCGCTCGCGACGCCGCGGGTCGCGGGGCGCGCGGAGCGAGCGGGGCGATACGCGATCGCGGTGTAGTGCGGCGCGCTTATATAATTTGGCGCCCCCCGCGCGACGGTCCCCAGTCCGATCTCAATGTACGGCAAGCCTATCCCCTGGGAGAAGCAAGCCAAATACTTAGGTGTCACTCTTGACTCGACAGTCACTTGTCCTTCGCGGCACATATCAAAGCGGCTCGTTCGCGCGCTGCCATTGGAATGGGTAGGCTTCACTTTTTAATTCAGGCAAAAAGCAAATTGTCACTCAAGTGCAAATTGCGTATATACACCGCGGTCATCCGTCCCATCATGACATACGCATGTGTTGTGTTCGCCCACGCCAACCCGCGTTTCCTTCATAAGATGCAGACCTTGCAAAACCGATTCCTTCGTAAAATCACGGGAGCCCCTTTTTACGTCCGTAACGATAGTCTTCACTTAGACTTAAGAATCCCCACCGTCGTTCAATTCATGAAGCACCTTTCCAAGCGCTTCTTTGACTCCACATTAAAACATCGCAATCCCCTTATCGCATCGGCCGCTCGATACGATCCCTCGCGAATAAGTAAAATTCGTCGTCCCCATCATACCCTCGTCACTCCTGACGATGCTATAACCCTGCTTCAGGAGAGCAGCAGGGAGACTAGTACCCTTCGCAAATTCAGACGCAAAGCGCCGTCATTCCGTCCTCGCCGACGAGGCCCGTCGCGACGTCCCGGTAATTGTCCCACCCGTCCCTTGCAAGAGCCAGCCCGCGCTGCTGAGCCAGTAAGTCTAAATCAGTCCATAAATAATATCACTCAGATCCAGCTTGTCCCTTGCTGTCCCTCAGCGACGCCCTAAGCCGAGGCTCGTACCCCACAGGGGGTGCCCTTAGCGTGTAGTCGCTTAGTTTGTAAGTTTTTCACCCTGGCTGGAGGTCTTAATTTTTAAGGCATCCACAGGATTCGCCCGGTTAAGCAGACGACAACCTCCTTGGTTGAACTGCGGGATGCCATTAATAAAAAAAAACGCGACGGTCCTTTTCTGTTGCGGGCCGCCGTCGTGTCAACATCGCTGCGTGTGTGAAGAGCTCTGCGTCCGAACTCCTGCGTCGTCGGCTCTTCACTTCTGCTGCATTGCTCTTTTCGGAGCGAACTAGGGCGCGGCGGTGTTGTAGAATCGTAGCGATGTTACACGCCGCGCTGACGCTATCTTATTTCTTATCAGTCGTCATAACGTGCGCCTTTTTTAAGGCGGATTGATTCACTGTTTCTGAAAGGAAATGTCAAAAACGTATGGTAAATTATCGTTGTTTCGGAGGTACGGTATGGTAATGTGGTTTCATGGTATTGGTACTGGTGGTTTCTGGGTATGTAGGTATGTGTCATTACACTGTCACACAAATCAGAAAGACCAATTTTTAAGAAAAATTGAAGATTTTTTTGCAAAAGCACTGGTGTAACAAAATCCCCAGTAACACGTCTCTATCTATTTAATTACCACAACTTATTTTATTATGGTCACAATAAAAAAAGTCACGCAGCAGATAAAGAGAGGTCACATAGTTCAATTCAAGCTAGACTATTACTTTTTTATCATAAGTTCATAACTTATCTCACCGGAGCCTCGATAGCCTCCTAGTGAACCGAGTTCTGCTACCAGTCGCAACGATTGTCTTAGTCTGAATTTCAATACCTACTGTGAATCCATTACCTCAGGTTGAACAGTATTAAGGTTGGCTCACTTGCTGGTTCGACTAGGAGCCGACCCCAAATCAGTTGGGTAAAGGCAAGGTAAATGACGATTAAAATGATGTCTCATTGGAGTAATAGTTTTAATAAAGGTATCATGGTTGATTATTTTTCTTGTTAACTGCTACCGGGCCATTATTTCCAGTGATTGGGTTGATGTGACCTGGCATTATAGGACTCAAAACTAAATAAAACAGAAGAAGCTGGGCGACACGTCTAATACGTCTTGGGCAGCTTTTTTTGTTTTTGTAGGATTAGGATATCCCCACGGACACCTCAACCTCACCCAATTCTTATTATGCGATAGGATTGATGTTATCGGAAAAAGATCTTTCAAACGAATCTATAGTAAGAATGGGGGTACCCATTCATGGGGGTTCAATTCATAGTCCTATTTCAACTCGGTTCAAGCGTGGAAAATACTACATAAAAACTGAGGTCTCTTGGAGCTGCGAAAAATCAACCCTCTAAGTAAGATATGTGTCGCATAAACCATACATTATTACAGTATAGGATATGGGTACCACAGAGACACTTGGCCGGTTTTTACTTTTACAATGAAAGTCTACCATTACTACATCAGCTGCTATTTGTTTGAAAAAAAAACTTAGTTTTATTTAATTTGGTTTAAAGGACAATAATTTACAAAATAACATCCTGGCATACTTACACCCATATTCTAAGTTGTAACCTCATGATTTCCTCGACTTAACTCAAACTCACTGAGGTGGTTTCATATTCATAGTTGCGATTTTACTCCTAATCTTAAGTAGTTTCCTCAGTGGAGGTGAATTTGGCTTGAGGAAACAACTGTCAAATTTAAGGTACGTCGCGATCTACCTTGAAGCTTCCTTGAGGTAGTTATCAAGGGAATTATAACCAAAACACGCGCATATTATCTGATTTTCATAATGTCTTTTGAAGAGTTTATTGAATATTTATACCATAAACCTTACGATTACTTATCGAGACGGTATTTACGAGATGCAGAAAATCCAATTGAGTGTTATGACAAAAATGAGTATAAAATTAGATTTCGGTTCACTAAAAATGTTGTGATGAATTTCTTTAAAAATAAGACGTTTTGTCAAATTTCCGGATGTTGCTGAGCAAGCTGATGTAAAGATTAGATTTCAACGTATTGCTGGATTTCCTGGGGTTATAGGATGCATTGATTGTACTCATATACCAATAAAAATCCCAATAGGCAAAGCGGTGGAGTATTTCGCAATCGCATAGGTTGGCTCTCAATTAACGTGCAAATAGTGTGTGGACCACAAATGGAAATATATGACTCGATTGATATATATGATTCACTTTCGTTAAAAACTATCTCCCGGTTCCAGCCATTTCGAGCAAGTTAAAACAAGAAGTACAACGAACAACACGCACCGATAGTAATGAGATACTGCTGATGAAAAATGTAATATTCCCAAACCATCCACTTCTCAAGTATCACTATATTTTTGGCCAAGATATGGTTTTTGATTCAAGTTGATAAATTATTAGGGTTTGTTTATTTTATATTCTACTCTATCTAGTTGAAAACCACAGATAACGCGCTAACAGACTGCTTTCAAAATAAGTTTGGCCAATATAACAAACAAAAAATTCCTCCAAATAATGACGTATTTGTGACGTATCACCTCGACTCCCACTCATTCGAGGGACCTCAACATTTCCTCACTCTGACGACTGTGAATACCGATTTCGAGGATCTTTCGAGGAACGCCTTGAGGTGTCCTCGGCGGAGGAGTGAGTGGAGGAGCTTTCGAGGTTACAACTTAGAATATGGGTGTTAGTCGTGACTGTATGCTGCAATATATTAAATATTATGTATTAACAATTATTTGATCAAAGTCCCAAGATACATTATCACTTTTTTTAGACCACAATGTTGCTAGGTTCGGGGAAATCCCCTGCCATGGTAACGTGTTTTTTTTTTAAATAAATAATTAAATTGTGGACAAGAAACGACTAGATACCTTTTTTTAAACTTAACTCCAAAAGGAAGAAAAGCCCACCACTAACGTTATTTTTTACACGACTGCCCCAAAAAAGGAGTGTTATATTTTCAGGCTTCATGTATGTTTGTATATGTGTATTTTTTATATTTGTACAGTCTATCCAAAGGTTGTGTGGAAAATATCGCTATCAGCGATAAGACATTGAAACCATAGAATTTGCAATTTCTAAAACAGTTACGTTTCAAATGTTGGTGTGCAATAAATCAAATTCTATTTTAGATTTCATGAAAATATTATGTGATTTTTAAAACATAGTATGTATGTACTATGTAGGGATCCAGGGATGAGTTTTTTTACGATTAATAGATTACAGTGCTGAATGGAACTTTCGGGTCTTGAGTGGCAGTATCAGAAGGGTGCAGTTATTTATTGAAAAAAAAAACGAAATGGTGGCGCTTGTTTCGATTAAATTAACCATGTGGTAAACACAGTACGCGCCATGGGTCTGTGTGCCTGTTTTAGCTGGTGTTCGTGCCAGTTCGTATGCATTTCTTTTAAATTTAAAGGATAATAATGTGTCCTGTTATCTTGTTTAAAAAGACGGTTTGTAAGCATAATTGATCTGTTTCTAACTTTCCTTACAATGTTTAAAGTTTTCTTTGATTTAGGTAGACATAAACTAACAAAGATCTGCAGCAAGTTTTTGCAAACCCCTAATCCCTCATGGCCACTCAAATCGAGACAAGTGTAAATTTTGTATGCGTGATTTACTGGTTTAAGAATTAATGTCTTGGCAAAAGAGTGTGAACCAGGCATGAAAATATTTGACTTAAAAGACTCGTGTTTACAACATTTGCAAGTTTCTACTTTGCGCATAATCTGTGCACAAAATTGTCATTTGTCATTTTGCTGCGATAATCGTTTCACGACTTTTGTTTTCTCTGTCTCAAAATAATCCCGAATAAGTTCACGTGTTTCACTATAGCTACGTAAAAATCAAGTCCCGGGATCGATATACACGATAACATATAATAAGTTAACAATTCGGTTGTGGTACATGTGTGTACGGTCACAACAATGGAGAACCTTGATCTCAGCAATAACAAAAACGTGTCTCTTAGTTTGATAGCGGAATACGGCGGCTCAGATTCTGATTCGGACGATACGGAGACTCGTTCGAATGACAATACAACAGATTCTGATGCTGCGGATTTAACTGAGATGGTGTTGAAGAATAATATAATAAATGCGTGTGCTCACGGGCCTTTGTCGAGGCCGAGCGCCCGTGACGAAGCGGATGTGAGCAGACACATGATCATCGACAGCGCGGAGAGTGGCGTGGTGGAGTACGAGGTAACGGAGTACCGTGATGCAGATAGTGACTCGGACAGCGACTCCACCAGCGCCTCAAGTGACAGCGATGTGGAATCCGTGAAGGACATCGAAGAAATCTCCAGTGGGTTAGTATATTACGACTACCTTTTACTGTTACAACATATTTTTAATGTTGACAGTAATAAGAATGCAAAATAAACTTAGCTTTAAATTACACAGCTGTCTTTGTGTATGTTTTGCAAAAGTTAAGGTAGATGAAAATCGTAATTTACATGTTTGAAAGTGGGAGGTATTATGAAATCATTGTTTATGTGTATTGGTTTTTTCCATTGCTCTTGGAATTAAAAGATAAGAAGTTATTCTTTAAGCAAATTCCTTGAGCACCACTGTTAATTCTAATTACATAGGTGAAAATATGAAATGAAACATGTAAAATATTTGTTGATAAGGCAGAGTGCATTGAAATAATTAATAGAGTTTCTTGAAGAAAGATTAAAAAGTTTAAAAACAAAAATAAACATTGAATTAGGCAGAGAATAATCAATTTTCAGACCTCAACATTACACAAGGAAAAGCTCATAAACTCCGCAGTTTGTCTTGGGAAGCACTATACCTACCTATCCTTCTTCTTTATGTGGACCCCGCTTCTTGGGGGGGGGGGGTCCGGTTTCTGCACTTGATCCTTCCAATGGACCATTGTATGTAAAGTATACCTACCTATTTCTGCCACCGTGCTGCATTAATAAAATCTATAAATTTAATTAGTGACTTTACACTGTGCATATCCAGTGACAACAAATAGACAATTAACTGAGCAATAATTATATTTTTGTAATCACATTCTCAAAAACAGTTCTAAAAATTTTAGTGAAAATTGTAATAAAGGGTTTATGGGGGCAAAAATACAATCTAGCTAAGTCTCATATCAGGTTTTTTCTATTTTTACCTGAACAGAAATCAGTCGCCCAGATTCTTCACCTAAAAAAATTTATAACTCATATCTCTTGTTCTCTCTATTATAGTATAAGACTTATTTCTTCAAAATTCTCTTATGTGGATTTTTCAGCAGAGAAAATTCATATTTAGCCCATTCTTACACTATATTAGAAAACCTGCAAGTTTCATCTTCTTATGTAATCTGTCTATTTTAAATCCTGTGTTTTTATTCCACTTTGGGGAAGCCAAGTAAAGACAAAAGTTAATTTACTTGAGAGAAACATATGTCTAACTTATATACTACAATAATACCCTTATAAGCACCCAAATTGTGTAGCAACTTCACAACATAGTATAAAACAAAGTTGCTTCTCACTGACTGTCTGTCTGTCCCTATGTATGCTTGGATCTTTAAAACTATGCAATGGATTTTAATCCGGTTCTTTTTTTTTTAAATAGACAGAAGAACATTTATATGAATAATATTAGTATTGCACATTGCACTTGGGCGAAGCCAGAACAGGTCGCTAGCGACCTGTAAATCATAATCTAAAGTAATTTGAAGGAACTACATTGCTTCAAATAAGAAAGAAAAGCTGTGGTTGACAGTTACATGTAGTTACAGTCTTAACAAGTACTAACTGGATTATGGAACTCAGATAGGGAGTCATTCCATGTATATTACTGGTATTCAGCTTTAATCTGTAAAATGCTAGGCAAATGATGATGTTTCTTATACAATTGCCTGCTGATAGATTGATTAGTTGAAGGTTGTAGGAATATTAAGTAGAAATACGTAGACAAAGGTTTGATGTGTAAATAGCATTTAAATTAAAATAAAATTCTTTCCCCTGTTCATAAGCAAATAAAAATAATATCAACAAATCTTACATCATATTGTGATAAAAAAAATAATCATATTCTAAAGTACCTGTTAGTATTCTGTTTACCAATCGATTTGATTAGTTTATAATCCCACATTATAGTACATTGTCATTGTTTGATATGCAAATATGCTTATAAGAGAGATAAGAGCAAATTGCATGTTTATATTATGTCTGTTTATCACTTAGTGTGGTGAATGTCATTGTTATTGGCTTGATTAATTAGAAATCACCGCACAGCATGCATCTAGAAGCAGCATTGGCATGTTCCTGCCCTTTTTTTTTGTTTTTGGGTGGGAAATCATCAAAGAACTTCCCCCGCTCTGGGCGGAGCGGGGGTGAGTGTCAGACTTGTACTGACTAAAACCCACCCATGTTCCTTCTATTGCCCTTTACGTTCCGGGGCCGCGGTATCTCTTTCGAGCAACCCTCAGCCCCGGATGTTCCTGCCCTTGCCCCATATTATTTTGGGTTGGTGCAACACATTTTTATCTTCTATTCTACCCAGTCAACCGTCACTATACCCCACTTCATTTTCTTCTTTACTATCTACGGCATATAATTAAAATCGTGGCGCTGAAAGTGCGTTAAGATTTTTTTTGCGGATGGCAAATCATCAAATAACTTCAGAGGAGTGTCAGTCTTTTACTGACTAATATCTACCCATGTTCCCTCTTTTGCCCTTTATGTTTCGGGGCCGCGGTATCTCTTTTGAACAACCCGCAACCCCGGCAGGCGGAAGCCCTGGCAGGTCCCTCTGCTTTGCTGACATCTTTTTGAAACGCACGTGAAACACGAACGCACCGTCGACACAGCCTTCCGTCACAAGACATATGGACGGTTAGCTACCCATTGCTCACCGTCCACAGACGCGCATCTACGGTGTCCAGGAGTTGTCTCACAGCGCCCGCACCCTATTATCATCATCATTAGTCTTCATAAGTCCACTGCTCCACATAGGCCTCAATCGCTCGCCACTTTACGACACTGAACGATTCTAATCAGCCCTCATCCAGTTGCTACCAGCCACCCTACGAAGGTCTTCGCTCCATGTGGCCCGCCATAAGTAGCCAGCTGACCATAGTCGTTTGGGAACCAATTTCATGACTTCGAACCTGATCGAAAAAATACAGAAATCCAAAACTAGACATCCTATACAATTTTTACAGAAAGTAGTATTCTTAACCAGAGCAGTCTTCAGAAATGCCGAATGTCGTTTAGTCCTGCAGTGTTACTAACGTATGTGGTGGTCAAAGAAAAAACAAATCGAAATAGTATTGATTCGCAAAAAATTATAGTGATAAGTTGTTCGTACAAAAATCCTTTCGAAGATGGCTAGAGTTAATCTACACTAATATTATAAAGCTGAAGAGTTGGTTTGGTTGAACGCGTTCACCTTAGGAACTGCTGATCCAAATTGAAAAAATGTTTTAGTGTTGGAAAACCCATTTATCATTGTTTATTTATAAGCTACTAGCTGTGCCCAGCGGTTTCACCCGCTGCTCACTTAGGGGTATGAAAAATATACACAAAATTTCGTTTAAATCGGTCGAGCCGTTTCGGAGGAGTATGGGAACGAAAATTGTGACACGAGAATTTTATATATTAGATATAACATCTCGCTACGACACTTAGGAGCTGAGCAGCGGTTGAAAACGAAGGGCATAGCTAGTGATGTATAAAAACAACACAAGAAAACAAACTAATTCAAGGATTATTTATTTCCAGAGATGAAAACGAAAGCCGTCCTAAAAGTTCTAAAGAAGCTCCGAAAGTGACTGGTGAAATAAGCCTAGATGACTTGCCTCCTATAGAAGACCTTGCCATCAGCCTGCCAGCACAGGAGACCACCAAGATTGGAACCATTGCCAGCATAGTTGATAGATTAGGTAACTTATACATTTTGTTTTTCTTTATAGTCGACAGGCAGTCTTGCCTTGTTGGTCCAGTCGTCGCGACTACTGATGCTACTCACGAGGTCTTAAGTTTGCTTCCCAAGTTTACCATTGCTTTTGGATTTTCCCAAATTTAGATGCATCCAGTTAGGATTTGAAACTGCAATTTTGACAGACCCGCGTCTACGGTGGCTGGGAGTAGTTTTGCGAAGTTAAAGAGTACAGTTTACTGTAGTTAGACATGGTGCTGGCTTAGCGTAGTATGATGTTTTCATATATGAAGCCATTATACACAGTGTTTATTTACCAAAGATGTAACAGGCCCCCTCTCCTCGTTAATAAAGAAATTGTACCAAAAAGGTCAAAAATCCTTAAACAAACGCCTCGCCAATCGCACGCCTTTCAGATCGATTCTCGGCAACCCACATCTAACCAGATTTTCGGAAGGTGGCGTTCCGAAAATCTTCGTTACATCTAGCCTGAGCGACCTACGTTTCGTTTGCCGATTTGCATAACTTTTTCGGCTCTGTAAAACTTAATAAGTTTAGAGCAACATCAATTTGATCGCAGCCATGGCGTACAAGTCACGGAGCCTGACCTTGACAGCCGCAAGCTTTTTTCCATGACCTCCATCGATTTCCGCATCGTGCGCGATCGATAGCCATACGACCTTTCTCTGTACGAGTTGTTTTAAATTGTCGTTTCCGATTAATTCCTTTTTTGTCTAATACCCGTAAACGATGTAATTGTGTTATCTTATTAAGCCGTTTACGGTTTTTCGTTGAAGGTTTCAAGATTATTTATCGTAAGACATCTCAAATGTCTTACGATAAAATAAGACAGAACTGCTTGCACTTTTAACGCAATGGCTGCCAGCTTGCTGTGACATGCATACGCTGTTTATTATGATCCGTATAAATTTCTGGTAGATGCTGTTCACATTTTCTTTTTAAATGCATTTTACTGAAATAAGACCAATGCAGCACAAGATCTGAACACCGATTTTAGGAAAAGTGACCAGAAGCCTTAGCACGAATTTATTCATATCAAATTGTTGCAACAAGCACAATCAGTATCATCCTTAGATGATTGTGCTTGTATCCGAACAATTTAACTACACTGTGCTGTAGGATTATTGTATTTTCGATTTAAAAATCGACGTAATTACGTTATTTTTACATCGATTTTAGGAAATAAAGTGTTAGGTTACCACTTTTCGATCTTCGAAACCGTTCAGTAAAAAAATCGTACGTAAAGACAGACAATAACAAAACAAATACCTGTTATTCTGAACTTTCTGCATGTCAAAATTACATAAATAGTATAGTTTTTAAAATATTTTTTCCAGTGATAGTTCGTGCTCTTCCCGAGACACCAGCCGTGGATTTAGACAGCGTGCTGTTCTTGGATAATGGCTCCAAAGCATTAGGAAGAGTCTTCGATGTCTTTGGACCCGTAAGTACAAATAACGTATTATTGACGGGCCTGTTGGTCTAGTGGTTAGTGGCCCTGACTGCTGAGCCGGAGGTCGTGGGTTCGATTCCCACCCAGGACAAACTTTGTGTGATGAGCATGATTGTTTGTTCTGTGTCTGGGTGTGATTTATCTATAATATGTATGTATTTATAAATTATATAAGTATGTATATCAGTTGTCTGATTACCATAACACAAGCTCTGCTTAGCTTGGGATCAGATAGCCATGTGTGAGTTGTCCCAAGATATTTATTTTATATTTATTAAATCTTACCCAGGGGTATCGTACCCTGTTGGGGTTGCTTTACTTTCGGAAGTCGGTGACTTTGTTTCTTTGCCTTTTTCATTTCTGCCTTTTTAGTTGTGGTTTTTAGGTGTGATCTCACACAAATTCTTATCGAGTATTACTTTAATATTGTTATTGAAAGTTATTAGCAGAATATCCACACTAACAAAAGAAAAAAGCTGTCTTACTAATATTATAAATGCGAATGTTTGTGAGGATGTACGGATGTTTGTTACTCTTTCACGTCAAAAGGGCTGAACGGATCTTGATGCAATTTGGCACAGAGGTAGATAATAGTCTGGAATAACACATAGGATACATTTTTTTTTTCGATATTACGCGGGCAAAGCCGTGGGGGCTAGCTAGAAACTCATAATTTGATAAACTACCCAAACAAATAAAATTGAAACGGGGCCAACTCGGCAGAACCTTTCTAGAAATTGACGGAGAAATCGCATACACACATACAAAAAGATACAAATGAATTGAGAACCTCCTTCTTTTGTGAAGCAGTCGTTTAATGAAACCCTAAATTTAATTTTTGGCCCACTCTACATATTTTGTCCTTGTAATTTAAATAAGAACACTGTATACAACATTTTAAATCAGTTTTAGTGTCCTAGCTTAATTTTCAACTTAACTTGACACAAAAATACCCAATACTTCACACAAAACCCCAAGAGTTCAAAAAACTAATTAGGACATCAGCCAATTTTATAGCCTTTTTAAAAATGCCAGCACTTAAACTAGGCTGGTATCAATAATATAATATGCTTGGCGAATATCCAGAGGGTGTCCATCTCTCTCATTTATATGGCACTTTTATGTCTGTAAAGAATTGCTTTAAATTTGTACATATGGGAGATGTCATCATAAAAATATGAATGACTAGCTTCCGCCCGCGACTTCGTCCGCGTGGTATAGTTACTTTGGGCTAACACTAACTTTAACCGGCGTGATGATAAAAAAAAAATATCTTTCTCCACCCTTTTCTCACTGTTTTTAGCCTATGTCCGTCTCCAGGGTCCCAACTATCTCTGTACCAAATTTCATCAAAATCGGTTTGGCCATTTAGGCGTGAAGACGTAATAAACAAACAAACAAACTCACTTTCGCTATTATATTATTAGTAAGGATAAGCGGCTAACACTTGTATATAAATGGAAAAGTGTGTGGTAAACAGTCACTAAGGTTCTCAAACTCAACTCAACTTGGGTATACATAACAGAAAACACGGCCAAACGCGAGTCAGACTCGCGCACCGAGGGTTCCGTACAAATGTTCGACATAAACAGCCATATCTTTTGACTGCTTAGACTTAAAGAGTTGATTTCAGGTCTCCAAGGGGCCACAGAATATAATGGTTTTAATTTCAACTCGATACCTCTACGCGTTCGCGTTCCGAGATAAAGGGTCTTGACAGACAGACGGACAACACAGTGATCCAATAAGGGTTCCGTTTTTTTTCCTTTTTGAGGTACGGGACCCTAAAACGCACTCCGTTTGTGCCAAAGAGAAACCTGAATTGAAAAACAATGGCCGAAACATATCCGGTTCGGGTCGGCACAAATCGAAGCCAAGCGGTTATTCAAAAGGAATCGTGTTTGTGGCATCCTTGACGTATCTAACAAAGTTAACGACATTGAATATACAGCTTCACCCTTGAAGATTCATAAACTTATATTTATTTATGAGTATGTATGAATGACATTTATTTTTATTGCCATCTATTACTACAAATGGTCTTTAATGGTACTTATTATCATAATGATAGGCTACATTGTTGTTGTTTTAAATAATGTACGAATAGTGATGCGGTAAAGTAAATTATACCTTAGGGGCCTACTTTTTAGCTCACCCTCCGTCCGTCTATTGACGACAGGCCGTGTCGACGGCGCGTTAGTGTTCCACGCGCGCCTCAAAGAGATGTCAGCAAAGCAGAGGGACCTTTCAGGGCCACCGCCTGCCGGGGTTGCGGGTTGTTCGAAAGAGATACCGCGGCCCCGGAACGTAAAGGGCAATGGAAGGAACATGAGTGGGTTTTATTCAGTACAAGTCTGACACTCCCGCCCGCACCGTCCACAGCGGGGGAAGTCATTCGATGATTTCCCACTCAAGAAAAAAAGGGGCTAACTTTGCAGAGAAAAGCAAGCGGATTTTGTCATGACGCGGTAATCAGATTAAATGAGACTTAAAAAAAAGAGGAGGCCCTCAATTCGACTGTATTTGTTTTTGTATATTTGTTGCGTCGATTGTGGACAATCAGTCCACAATCGACGGATTCCATGTTTTTTTTTTCTACATAGATTGGGTACCTAATTTATGAGTTATCTTCAATAATTTATATTTTTTTCTTCTAATGTAAATAGACGATGTGCTAATAATGAATACTTAATAAGAATTTGTGTGTGATACCATCATACTTAAAAGGCTAAAACAAAAACGTTTTTTCTTATTAAAATCCAATTTATCAGTTTACGTTGAATTTGTATCAGCATTCCATCTTCCATATTAATTTGTTACTCACACAGTTCTTGAACGCGGTTTATGTGTGGTGAACGCGTTCCGTTTTAAGCTTATGATATATGCTTCCCGGTATTGTATTGTATTGTATAGGTTGGGGTCTTAATTATAGTGACACTTAGTGTCCTAGGTGAAAATTACGACATGATCCGTCCTATCCTTCAAAAAAATATCCGTTTCAAAACAGCCTGTATAGTCCCCAGCTTCCAAGCAAACTCCATAACAATAACATCTGTCTGTCCAGATAACAGAGCCTCACTATTGCGTGCGGTTCAACTCGCTGGAGCACGTCCGGTCGCGAGGGGCGGCGCCCGGGGCCGACGTGTACATCGCGCCGCAGAGCCAACACACCAACTACGTATTCCTTAGCGAACTTATGAAGTAAGACAACGACATTTCTATCCTTACTAATATTATAAAAGCGAAAGTGAGTTTGTTTGTTTGTTACCTCTTCACGCCTTAATGAAGTACAGAGATAGTTGGGACCCAGGAGACGCACAAGGCTAATTTAAAAAAAAAAATGAGGTATGTGGGAGAGAGTAGGAAGAAAAGGAAAACCTTAGCTTTGCTATTACAAATCAACAAGGCGCAAGGGCAAAAACTGCAGGTATCAGGTACCTGCAAATCAGGAAAGGGGAACTGTGTTACCCCGAATTTAACGTGAGCGAAGCCGCGGGCAAAAGCTAGTAGAGAATTAAACTATTGTTTCTCAAACATCCTACACCAGCTATGTTGAACCTGCAGAGTTCTCAAAGCCACCATGGCCATAGCCAATCATAGACACGAAGATTCTATAATGCCGTAAATATAAGGTGTGAGTTCTTCTAACAAAAGGCTAGTTTCCAAAAAAAAAAAAATTGCCAGTCTTTTACATTATTCAGAAATAAGGGACACGTAACTTTAATGGGCTATATTTTTGTCATTTTTATTCTAATTTACAAATAAAAAAATACGTGTCCCTTATTTTTGAATAATCTAAAAGACGGACTAAATAGAGTGTAATTACTTTGATCCTGGAAACTACCCTATTCAGTAGATGATTCTAGACATCAAGAGTGACAAATTTATGGTCATAATTATCATCATAATTATCCATCTTTTATATCAATTCACATCCATCATAGATGAAAATATCGGTTGCTATTATTTTATTTTTTGATTCTAAGACCCAGTTATCTTTTTTTTTACATGTTGCAATTTAAGCTTTATTTGCTTAAATTGCGTGTTAAAATTATGTGCTCGATGTATGATTTTAATCAACAACCAATCTGATCTGGCACATGTTTAATTTTGACAATCCACTTCTTTGATAACATTCCAGAAACTGTCAATCTCTGTATATTTCATTTAATAATTTCCTATTGACTTGACGTGAGTACTATTTATCTGTGTAATCGTAGTTGTCACGTTGGTCTCGTGGTTGCAAGCGCAACTGCTGAGCGTGGGTATCTAGGTTCGATTCCCGGATCGAACAGTGATTGGGTTTTTCAATTAGAAATTTCTCAGTAGAAGTTTCATCCCATTGTTATTACCTATATTTGGGGAGTTAAGAAAGAAGCCTGTCCACAAGCCTAGACAGATTTCTGATACGCCTCCCCTACAGTATACTATCTGCGATGAACAACATTGTCCAATTAAGTCTATTGACAAAGCTACACGTTGCAGAACAAAGTGTCACTTCTCACTGGACTGTTTGAAATATGATATGACTAGACTAACTAATACAATGGTATAGAAGATTCTCTAGGATTTAATAGGGATTTGTGGCAGGAAAAGTAACGGTAACTTAGTAACTTGTACGGTATTAATGTTACTGGCTTTCAAGACTTCTGGATTATTCTTTGTGTACTAAACATAGTAAATAATTACCATTTCTTTTTATAAATTTTCAGAATAAAAGGTTCCGACGCGTCGTGGCTGCACGACGTAGAGCCTCCCCCGCATCAGATAGATTACTCCGACGACGAACAAGAGCGAAAAGCCCAGAAAGCTAGGAAAGAGCATTGGAAGAATAGCATGACCGAAGAGTCGGACGGAGAGACCTCCAAGAACGCCAGGAAATTCGCCGAACGACGCAACCAAAGACCTTCAGAGTCCAGCAGCCGGTTCGGCAGCGGACCCAGCCGGGGACGCAACCCGTTCGCGGCAGGATCTAGGAGAAATAATAACCCCAACGCGTTCCCACGCGTGGGCAGGCCTTGGCCCAGCAACGTGGGGCTCCGGACGCCTCCCCCTCCGCCCAACGGCGACGCCGCACACGGACCCTTCAGCGCGCCGCCCAACTTCACAGGCCCCCCGATGTTCCCGCCCCCGTTCAACCCCAGTACTCCGCCGCCCTTCCTGGGCAACATGTTCCAGTTCGGCGCGAGCCGGATGTCGAGTCCCATGCTGCCTCCCTTTCGGCCGACAGGCGCGATGCCGCACGTATTCGGTGCGACGTACTGCACGACTCCACACCCTCAGTGGCTCAACAATGGCCCCCCTCCCCCTCCAGGAACCTAATACGCGACATTCTCTATCAATAAGATCTATCTCATAATAATTAGTCGATAGTTAGTACAGTAACATGTCTAACGATACTAAAGTGTGGTTATCCAAAAATAAATTTATATTTATATGGAATAAACAATGATTATTACAGTATTTTGTGATTGATTTGCTTCTGGAAGATCAATTGAGAGACCGATGTAGGTCGCCCTACTCGTGTACATTGTAACAAACTGTATATCTTAAATATAAAAATCAAACCCAAATATAATTTTGTGATTTCTTTATTAAATATTTCATGTTAGAAATTAACTAACGATCGAATTTCATAATGTTAAAATAAAAAAAGTTTTATAATAAAGATTACATCTAAAAAATACTGCTCTCGGACTATGCAAACATAAACGTATACATCTGCTGCCCTAACTGACGAATCGTCAAAGTAAAATGGTTAAACATATAATAATTTTGCACTCAAATGATCACAACGTAAAATGATGAACATTTCACAAAATACAGGAATATAAAACGTTCATTAAACCTAAAACATAATATACTATTTGTCTAGAAACTATCCGGTCGTAAGATATTACATGATTTTTACGACAGTCATTTATGGATACATTCTTAGTTTGCTGATTTGAGGGAAAAGAACTACACATAACACAATTTGCGTGGTATTCGTTGAGTTAAAACTTATTACTTATGTCAACATCGCTCTGGTTTCACTAAGATAGTGCTTCGATAACATTACATTAGATTTAGCAGTTCTTGGGTTTATACATTTATCATTAAATTTTCTAATTACCGAAGTAGTAATTAAATTTAAATCTCAAAAAAAAAACAATACATGCTGATTATCAGCCTAGTTTGAATAAATGGCTTTTATTTTGAGTTGTACAATGTATACAAAGCTTCTCACTGGATATTATTATACCATACTTAGAAGGTGGGATCAGTTGGTATATTGTAACAAAGATATTGTTAATTGATGATAGCGACTTCCTATAAATTAATGGTGGGTATTGAAACCAGTACGATGTTGTTATGGTTTTAAAAGCTGTTAGTACAACTAAGACTTAAAATTACTGCCAAATAGCTGCTTAATAATTGCACTTCTCATTGAACACATTTAAAGAGTATGGTGGTAGCGCTGTTTTGACAAAATGCAGAAATATGAAATGCGTTACTGTATAGATAAGAAATATTTTTGCTTATGTGTGTTATGTGTAGTTTAAAAAAACAGTGGACAGATTATGCCAAAGAAAAAAAAACATTCAATTTTTTAGTGATTTGATATTAAATTAATCTCATGCTAACACCCTTTAAATAGCATTACAGATCAGCATACATCTTTTTTATGTCATAGACAAATAGAATTGGAAGCTCAACATGAGTACTTATTTATGGCCTGTTTAGGTTATAAGCCGACCAGGTTAATCAGACACGTTATTATGTCATTTAACTGAAGATATTACCTAATGTTAAATTGGGAATTCAGTTATGTAAACATCTGAATTGTAAGTATGTGAAAATAAAAAAGAAAATTGCTTACCATACGTAATCATGTCAAACCTCCTGATTTTATAAAAGATTTGCATTTTTGTGTACAATAACTAATATTTTTAGACAGTGTATACTTGTAAAACAATACAATTTCATCAAATATCAATAATTTTGCAACATATCGCACCAATACAAAATAAATATAAATGCAATTCTTGCTCTCGATTCAAACGTCCGATTATAACCATCATATTGCCAAAACGTATAAACCAATCAGTATCTACATATATTAGGTAAAACCGTCTTTTATCTGAGACTGAACTCCAACACTTGAAATATCCCCTTTTTGTAACAAGAACAGTGATTTTAATATAATATATAAGAGCATTTAAAACTCCGTGATTTTAAATTTAAAGCAACCAAAACAGGCTCTACGCCCTAGCCTTATTTAAACCTAATTTTAGATTTAAAGCGAAGCCCAATATCTTGACAACCAACACGACCTAATTACCACACACATATCAATCTTTTACATATTGCTTTTCAGTTCAAACAGTACCAAATGAAGATATATGTAGATAATGACCGTCAAACCTTCAAGGGAACACATAAACTTAACGACAACGGAGCCAATAGGCGCTTGTAAACACAACTTAAACACAGCTTACTATTACGTGTGACGGGAGAAACAGATTACTGACAACTTATCTTAGTTTCGTTATAAAAATACAGATTCCTATATTAAAATAATTCTCAATAAGCTTAGCTTGCCGTCTGAGACTCATGATTACATGCCTCTTCTGAGCTTCATTTATGTCAAAATGTTCACAATATTAATAAGTAGGTGATACTCGTTGGTGCAACTTTTCGTACAATGCGAATTGGAGCTAACTTCAGCATATATATGTCGCAGAAGTTAAGCATAAGTACGCGACACAACACACGTTGCGTTAAGTCGCACGCGATTTGTTGCACCAACGAATTGAAACCATAAAAACGATACACATCAACAGAAAACGAATCCGAGCAGTCTTCCATTAAATACGTCAAAATATATCGCAATGATACTTAACCAAATCGACGACTATCACTAATAGTGAATACTAAAAAGATATACTCAAAGTTTGATCATAATATAAACTTAATTCTAAATGATTAAAGAAATATTACGTCTCAACTACTTCATTAATTCAAGGGTTATAGTTTTGTATCGATTACAAGTTAGGAACTATATCTACTTCTGTACAGATTATAAAGAAAATATTGATTATGATTTTTCATAATAGTGAGTTTAATACTTTTATTATTACACCGACATTACAATATGTATGCAGACTTCTACATAAGTCTCTATCGAACATAACGAGGAACTTAAATGTGTTTGTTCGAAAAATATCATATGAGTCGGCGTCGACCGTCACACAGTCCGCTCCGCCGACCTACAGCTGTCTTTAAAATATGTGGTTATATATTGGGTACTATTATAATACATAGAACTACGATATCCATTGCTTTTACAGGCAAAACTATTAAAGAAATATATTGTTAATATGTCATTACAATATGTTTCTGCTAAAAATATGTAGCTTATTCGTATCACTTGTTCGTGTGGTGTTGTCGAGTTAATATTTAGAATATTAAGTTTTATATTCATCTAAGACACTACGTACTACATTCTAATATTCACAGAGATTGATACAGTTAAGAATATGGAAAAGGCGAAACAGCGTGTGCCCTGCTACACAACGACTATAAAATTAAAATAGAAAATAAACACAAAATAGACAGCCAACCAGATGCTAACGTCCACACAAGCACTGCTCAAAAATATTCCCTAAACACGTAATGGAAGTCAGTCTCTCGTTTTATAAAAAAAAATCAGATCATTCGAGAGATTTCGCGTGTAAAAAGGTTGAAATACTTTTGAGTAGTGTAATAAAAGTCGGTTCACACACCGTCGCGTCGCTGAGCGACCTTAGACAAGCCTTCCACTCGGGGGTGTGTATACCGTCCTTAAAGATTAAAACAGTGAAGGCAACGTTAAGTGCACATTATAATAAACATCGCGTATCTAAATAGTGTCACTGTTACAATTATTATTCAGTAAATATGCTGCCTCTATGTAGATATTCGCAAAATACACATCTATACGTAAAACTTGTTGTTTTGTTATGTACTGTGAGGAAGTCTTGTGAACAATGAAGTAATTATTTCCTTTATTAATGTTACTTCATTATGTGTAAGTAGATTTATGTTTTGATAAGCATATCGACGGTTAACCACCAAGACCTAATTGACATAAAATAATACCAGCCTATAACCGCCCCTCTGCTGGACAAAGGCTTCTTCTCATATAGAGAAGGCACAAGCATTGATCATCACACTTGCTCAAGACGGGTTGGTGATTTCAGACTTATATTAATTATAAGTCCAGGTTTTCTCACGATGTTTTCTTTCACCGATGCCTGTGATGTCTTAGAAAACTTTAGAAAAGTACATATTAATTTAAAAAAGTCACATTGGTATGGCCCGGTTTGAACACACAACCTCATGCATGAGAGGTGAGGCGCTTAACCTCTGGGCCATCATTGCGTAACTGACATATTTTGAAAAAAGGATTTCACAAAAAAGTCCAAGAAAATCCCACACAATGCGAAACCTAAAGATAATCGCAATATTTCGGGTATTTTTTCTATCATGCAATACATACGAAATAAGTGCGTGCAAAATTTGTCGACAATTGCTGCTTACTTACGCCTCCTATACAATTTTGATATTTAGAGTTAAAAGTGTTGACCATCGATATGCGCTAAAACAATCTTCAGACAACCATTAGTATTACGCCCCTTTAATGTGGCAATTATGAATTTCTCGTACCATAGTCAAAAAATAATCTGACCACAGTAAGGAATATTTTTAAGCGCAGCGACCGGCCGATACGTTTATCAACCAATAGCACCGTAGCATCAGATTTTTGCTAAGCCCATTGTTTGTCTAAATGAATTTAAAAACAGAATATAATGTAAAAAAAGGTCGCATATTTTTGTCTATGAATCGTCTGCACGTGAAATGAGCAGATTAAACTTTTGGCGGTGTAGTATCTATCACAGATTATCTTTTACCTCTATATCGCTGCCACACAGACGGTACGGTGGACGCAGTGGTTAAGCGACAGGTTGCTGCATGTGCTGCGGGTTCGATCCCCGCACGGAACAAATATTTGTGCAACCGACAGATAGTTGTTCCGGGCCGATTGTGTATGTGGGTTCTAAATGTTTTTAACGCACCCACGATACTGGAGGACTTCCTAGTGTGGGTGTTTCAAATATATGTAAAATCCCTACACAGTACACAACAAAACGATATTGTGACAATTCATATTTTGTTCTGATAAGTATACAAGTCGTCTAATTGAGTATCACGATTAAAATTATGTAAAGCTTATGGCATTATGGTACATTAGTTGACCAATAAAATAAATATTTCATCACCACCAATTCTAAATGCATTTTTGACAGTCACTTGAATTTAAGATATAAAATGAGTATCATTGTAGTAGCATTGCTGTGTTTAGGAAGACTTTTTTTCTGTAAAACTGAGGTAGGAAGATAAATCAAGTTTTTTTTTCTTTGTCGCAAGTTTTACCTATTTGCATGCTAAAGTTTCTTTTTATCTTAAGTGCATTTCTTAATAACAAATGTTCTTTCGCCTTGCATCGGAGGAATTAAGTGTCATTTGATAAGGTTCTTCTGTTAGAGCACCATAATTAAATATAAAGCTGGCTTCAAGTGATTATTACGGAGAATTAGGAATTAATTGTCCATTGTGGATGTATGACAAACTCCTATGTCCATTACTGTACTAGGCTACTTATTTATATGTAGTAGCTTAATACTATTTAACTTTAAAAGCCACCATGTATCAACCATAGTGTCAGCTTTAATACAAGGTGAATGCTACCACAATAATAAAATTACTATAATGTCTACCCCATACTGTTTAGCATGTTTCCTACGACACCTCAAAAAAGCTGCAATTTAGAATTTCCCAAACGCAGATTACACATTAATTGCAATGAAAAACAAACATTTTTAACACAATAGTGTGTTACGTAAAACAATATAAACCGCACGTACATGATTTTTTTCATCAAAAATCGCAACATATAACTATAAACTTGCATTGACTCTCAATCTGAGATCTCGCAAAATATAAAAATCATAGAACCTTCATTACTCACAATCCTCGCTAAATAACAGTCTGCAGCAGTAGGCTCATATCTTCAATCCCGTACAACACCGATATATACGGGGTAGACGAAAATTGGTGTGAAATCTTATGTGTTCTCGACAGGCCTGATGGTACAGTCACCTACTGTTGTGATAGGCGTTATGGTGACCGACGACGGCGTGGACGAAGACACGGTGCTGGTCTCAACAATCTGTTCCATCTTTTCATCCTTCTCCTCATTATTCGGGGGTAGTTTAACGATCTGGCAGTCTCCTACAGTCATGATCTGGGTTTCCATGGCGACGGATGGCACGTTGTCGTCTTGTCCGACGCGGGAGTCGTCGTCGTCTGAAGAAGAGTCGGAGACGTCGATGGTTCTGTCGTGCGATTGGTCGGTGTTGAGGCTCTGGTCGGTGTCCACGTTGCGGTCCGGGTCGACGCTAGTGACGCCGTACTGGCCGTAAGCCAAAGGGTTGTATATCATCTCGGTAAGGTAGGAGAAGTCGCCGAAGGGTAGATTTGTCGCGTTGTAGTTTTCGTTGGGTCGTCCGTCTGTAATATTGACGATTTCATTTCAATATTTGTGGAATAATTACTCTTATTTCTTATTAGTTTTGGGTGCATCGATATTTATAAAGCTCGGATAATTTCACAGTCAGTGTTTTGTGCATTTGTTTAGATTAAAATATAAATACATGCGAAAGCAAAATATATGCGTAAATCTGATATTATTTTACCTACTTGTTGCGTAATACATAAATAAATATGTTAGTTAAGATTAGTTTTGTTAGTAAAATATAATAATAGTATTAATGCAGTCCGAGCTTTGCAGTGTATTATTGTTATTAAAATTTAATCTTGTGGCGAGGGTTTTACTAATCCTAAGACATTTTAGATTTAATTGACAAATAAATACTTCGTTTGAAAATCTTTTATCATCATGTGACGAGTAAACGTGACAAGAATAGGAAGTTTGATGGCCAGCAAAAGACGCATTGATGAACGAACGTTTTAACGTTAAAAGTCCATCAATGCCTAGTTGTGGCTAAGGCTTGTAAAGCATTTTTTTTAATAATGTGCGGAATATAAGTGGTCATTAGGCAGAACCTTTTTTTAAATTACTCAACGAACAACAATGATTTTTCACGGGCAAAGTGTTCATTTGTTTTTTTTTTGTATAAATAGCTTTCTATTCGCAAGCCACTTCGAAATTGAAATAAAATCTTTGATACCTTCTTCGTTTGCATGTTTCGGAGTAAAACATAGTTCCATTTTTAAATTACATGACAGATATGAAATATTAATTTATTTTTAATTACTGTTAATATTCGCTAAATATTCTCCTGCGTTTGAAGGCCTAGAGACACTACAATTTTATCACGTGCGAACTGGTAGTTCGCACGTGATAAAATTGTAGTGTCTCTTCCACAAAAGCCAGAAGTAATTTAATTGGCTACTAAAACAAGACAGATATGGATTTTCATACAATTTTTGCTGGCCGCTGCTCTCATTTACATGGCCAGTACAGCAATTTAGACTTTTCTCGAAGAAGGTTGCCAAAGTACTATTGAAAAACAGCCTGTTTACAGTCTTCTGCCTTGCATATCGATGGAAATCTGAATTGAATTGTCCGGATTTGACTATCTTATGATATGACAGCAATATTTCACATATTTAATTCCAAATTGCCATCATGATTAAGCCATAGAAGCTGCTAAAGACATCATGTGCATAGCTTTTTCCCAAATATGTTAGGGTCCTCTTCCAGTCTAAATGGGTGCAGTTAAATATCAGTATTTCACATGACGCAACTCCCTATCTCAACTCGCCAACCCTGTTAGTACTGGGTAATACGGTATAGTATACCGTATTACCCAGTACTAACAGGGTTGGTATACCGGGTATACCCTTAGTAAGACTGGTTGTCAGACTATCGTGGACTATCTGTTACAACTGTTAAAGATTTATAAATGAAGTCGAGACCAACGCCTTAACAAGCTTTCCGAGACACGGCGGAAACTCTGTATGGTGGTCACCCATCCAGGTATCAACCTAGTCAAGGGCGGCTTAACCAGAAAATCGACCCGTGCGACTGTTATTATTTAGCCACGAGAAGCAAATAATTTTATTTTTAATAATTTATAATTTTATTTTTCACCTCGTCACGTAAAACCCAAGCCAATTCCATCTAATACCGATTAGTACCGACATTTGTTCCCAATTTTGTCAAGTATTAACTATCATGCCTCAAAAGTAAGGGGTACTAACAAAACTTGTTGATCGCGAGACCGTACTGCATCGGTATGTCCATATCCATACCTAAAGAAAGATGTGCGTTAGCGGTAGTATCGTTGGACCTGATCTCTTGTACATAAGTAACCAGACTATACGTGCCACCACCGCTGGGCAAAGTTCTCTTCTTATACAGAGAAAGCTTTATTTGCGGATGGGAAATAACTTCACCCGCTCTGGGCGAGGCGGGGAGAATGAGTTGTACTGACTAAAACCCACCCATATTCCTTCTTATGCTCTTTATGTTCTGGGGCAGCGGTATCTCTTTCGAACAACCCGCAACCCCGGTACAGAGAAGGCTTGAGAATAGAGTAGTTTCCAAAAAAAAAAATTAGTCCGTCTTTTAGATTATTCAAATATAAGGGACACGACAATTAGACCAAAAATTACAAAGATATAGCCCATTATAGTTACGTGAAACGTCACGCGTTGCTGCATTTTTTCGCAACAAGTGACGTCACACGTAACTTTAACGGGCTATAATCTTTGTCATTTTTGGTCTAATTAACAAATAAAAAAATACGTGTCCTTATTTTTGAATAATCTAAAAGACGGACTAAATAGAATGTAATTATTTTGACCCAGGAAACTACCTTATTATCACCAACAAGTCTAGTCGAGAATGAATGAATGTGGGGGGGTGGCAGAAGTGGGACAATACAGGCTAGGTTTAGACTGTCACAAGCGTGGCTGCTGAGCATAAGGATCTAGCTTCTAGTACCAGGTTGGGTAGTGTTATTGTGTTTTTGAAGCTGAACTTGTGCCCGATTTATGGTAATAGGATCGCTTCCTATTATATGGGAGTTTAAACATAACTGACGAATTGCAGATGTTTTATGATATTAGCTCCCCTTCTGCCTAAACCCTTAAAGGATTACAAGCTTGAGGTTCTGTATTCCTTTTTACTGTTTTAATTTTTTCTCAACAGATACAGTATTGCCATGCAGCAGGAATGAAACTAAAATTATGTTTAAAGCCAAATATACAACATTAATATAAATATTATATGCGAAACCTGAATATAGTTTATTCAGAATAAGTAAATGAATAGATTCCAATAATTTTTATACAGATTTAGCATTTTTTGAAAAACAGTTTTGTTTCAATTTTGGTGTGCAATAAAGTGCTATTCTAGACCATGTTATATTTTGTCCCAAAAATATTTAAAAATAAAGGTCACTTACAAGGTTAACTCTTGGTAGGTAGGTATACGCAATCACACGACGCGCAACAACACGGTCACCACGAGCGTCTATTGTTTCTGTGACAAACACTAGACGCGCTTGGTGACCGCATTTTTGTACGTACAAGCACGTCACATAAGAAGCTTATAACTTTGTGCTTTTTCATGATACAGTTCTAAAATTTTTGTCCATAAATTCTTTACATAAAACTAAAAGTACGGCCAACGAGAAGCGATACCAAATGTAAACAAAACCCATGCTAAAACCCCATCTAAAATGGCCGCCCGAATGTTGGCGAACCCGTCTTATGCCGGCCATACACGCTACGGTTTACCGGCAAGGTCTACCTGTACAGGCGTACCTGTGCGGGTTGACCGGAATGTGTGTGGGATTAGACTTGTGCAGTCTTTTGAGCCTGCGCAGGTGACCGGCGCAAGATCGAAAATCAATTCTTTCGAGTAACACAGTATGGTGTCCTGTGCGTGTGTGCGTGTACTCCGGTCGCCTGCGCAGGTCACGTCAGTTGTAAATTAAAGCAAGGCCTAGCAATGCCAGCGCGTCATCGTCCTCATTCGATGACATCGCATAAGGAACTGAAGACAGCTCCGGAACACCGGAACGTCCCCATACACGCTACCAATGTTCGGTTGACCTGCGCAGGCATACCTGCACAGATGACCTCTCAGGTAGACCGTAGCGTGTATGGCTTACTTTAACGTTGTCATGTTTTTGCCGGGAGAACGAGCCATTACGACAAAGGCACAAGATGGAAAGAGATAAATATTAGATTGTCAACGCCACAGTTGTTCTTTAGATTAATGACCTTTCGTATCGCTGCTAGTTGGCCTTATTTAGTCACGTGTTTCGGGTTTCGCATAAAGTAAAACTAATGTTGTAGAAACACTAATGATCCAAGGAAGAGAATAGGTCCAACGGAATAAAAAGCTTAATGCATAAAGGCAATGTTGTGTGTTCATATCTAGTAATAAAAAGACCATTTCAGACATTATCTGCATAGTCCTCATGTAAGTTGACCAAGATTTGACTATGACCTCTGAGTTTGTTTCGGCTGTTTCTTCTCAGAGACTGGGTACGAAACACCGGCCTCATCTAGTTTAAAAAAAGAAGTGTAAAAGTGCTTGTGAAAAGCTACTTGCAAAATAAACATCATTTATTAATAAAACTTAGGTACATTTAATCAAAATTTTACTAGTAATTATTATGTCATTACAGAATCATATGCCTAGCCATTTTCCATTTTTTTTTTTAAATTCAAATTAGGCTGATCAGCACTTCTTGAACGTCACATTACAAGAGACAGTCCCACAAAAACGCCCACCCTTCGCCACTTCCTAGTGTTTTAGCTGGCAAGAAGAAGTGGCGGAACAAACGCGACTGCCTGAACCCAGGACTCAGGAAATATTGAGTACTATGACACCTCTTGATAAGACTGGTTGTATCTTTCCGGCCACTGATTTTAGCTGCACCTCCTATCAAAAATCTATAAATGACACCTGGGACCAACAACTTAACTTGCTCTCTATGACACAGTGGAAACTCTGTTGCAATGGATGGTCACAGACCAACTTAGGCAAGCGCGGATTAACCCAAAGATTGATTCGAGCGGCTGTCATTATTTAGCCATGAGTTACATCCAAATATGGTGTGCGGTTTTTTTGTTAGAATTATCAAATGAAGATCAATGAATGTCAGTTTTTAATAGGAACTTAGGAACTTCATTAAAAAACTGATATAATAATCTGCCTAGTCTTTTGTCAACTATGCAGCTGAATACTAGTATTTAACATGTAGCGACTGCCTATCTGATCATTATAAACATGCAACCAATGTTGTTAGAGACTAACCATACAATTTTTTCCTTTAATAATTTCAAAGATGTTTTATTTTTGTAGCGTTAACAAATGTTATTGAGAATTCAAAACACATAAAAACATGAGGCAACTTTTGTTGCAATCTAGATATGTCCACACAACACACACATACACAAAAATTGCAATAAAACACACACAGAGACGAAAATTAAAACAAAAACACGTGTAAGTGAGTAATACAATAACTGTATGATATTATTCATGACAAAAACATTCCACTAGTGACTCAGGACAAATTGTGTGGACTTTAATAGTGTAATTTGTGTAAGAAAAAAGAACAGGGGTCATTATAAATTACGATCTTTGCAGATCAAAATACATGTTGCTAAGGCATCATGACACTAGCTTTTTAGGCCTCCTAGAGTAGAAAATTATCAAAGGTTATTAAGAAAAACCTATCAAGTGCAAGTCAAACTTGCACACCCGAGGGTTCCGTACCAACTTGCGACTTAAACGACTTTATCTTTTGACGGCGTAGACTTAGAGATATGATTTTTCCTCAGCTCTAAGGGACCAGAGACAGGAGTATATGGTTTTAAATTCAACTCCATACCTTCACTCTTGACAGACAGACAGATGGACAACTGAGTGATCCTATTCGGGTTCTGATTTTTTCTTTTGAGGTACGGAATTCTAAAAAAAGAAGATAATGGAAGACGTGTTGCGCCGACCCCATGTAAGATGGGATATCTGACCGTTCCCGGGTACATACCTTGCCTGGGCAGCAGGTAGTTCTTGGGCGGGCGGCCTCGCTTGCGCTTGAGCAGCAGCTGCTGCCCCGACGGCGACAGCTGCGCGATGGCCGCGCTGCCCGCCAGCACCGAGCCGCCCGTCAGCACGCACGGCTCCATGTCTGGGGGGGGGAGACTCTTTAGATCTATGTTTGCTGAAACATGCTGACTAAGGGGGGACGATTTTTATGCAGAAACTAGCTTTTGCCCGCGGCTTCGCTCGCGTTAAATTCGGGGTAACACAGTTCCCCTTGCGCCTTATTGATTTGTAATAGCAACGCTAAGTTTTCCCTATTCTTCCCTCATTCTCCCTCACATCCCACAAAAAAAAAATTAGCCTATGTCCGTCTCCTGGTTCCAGACTATGTCTGTACCAAAATTCATCAAAATCGGTGTAGCCATTAAAGCGTGAAGAGGTAACAAACAAACAAACTCACTTTCGCTTCACTACATAGTATAAAACAAAGTCGCTTTCTCTGTCCCTATGTCCCTTTGTATGCTTAAATCTTTAAAACTACGCAACGGATTTTGATGCGGTTTTTAGTAATAGATAGAGTGATTCTTAAGGAAGGTTTTAGTATATAATTTGTTAAGTTTTTGTATTTATTTCTTCGCGGGCGAAGCCGCGGGCGGAAGCTAGTTTATAATATTAGTAAGGATGAGGAAACAGACCACCATGGCCCGAAGAGCTACTAAAAATGTAATTGTCAAGGTTGTGTATGAATGCTGCAAATTTGACATTTGTGACTTATATTGTTTCATAATGAAAAATAAAAAATATGTATACTTTTATTGATGAATCTTAATTAATAATAATATGTCCTGTTATCTTACCCCCGAATACTGAAACGTCACTCAAAATTTAAGTCCCACTTAAGTTTAACAGAGACTCAGAAGTGACGTTTGACCATACAAAATCTAAAGTTTAAGAGCTGCTCAAATGTTAAGCAGCCCTCAACATTTTGAGTGACGTTTCAGTATTCGGGGGTTAGTCTCTTTTTTATATTGCATTTTGTAATTTATTGTAATTCTGGGTGATGAGCGTGATCCACTACCACTCCTACTAGTTCCACCACGAAAAGGATGGATGGAAAACAGATGATGCTTGTTGTTGCCTTCTTGTAATTCATCATCATCATTTCAGCCTATCAATTCGACATGTCTGAAGGGCTTGTAGCACCGCCCATGTTTCCTCTGAATCACAGGCCTCTCGTAGTCCACAAACGTTAAGCATACTGGCCGGTATGCTCTTCAGATTTTTGTATAACCTGCCGCAGCAGCTTTTTTTTTGTATGGTGCAATAGTGTCGTTATAAGTAAAAGGTTTCATATATTTCCTTCGTGTTATCTATAGTACTAAATCCTTTTCGGAAACTGGCTTGTTCGTTAGGTTGGAAATAAAGTATGGGTTACTGATGTGCCTAGTTGCAAAAGTATTGTCGCCTGTCTCGAAGAAAAGTAACACCACGCTTCTGCCATGATTCTGGCGTTCTACGTTCGAATAGGTCGGAGTTAAAGAGCTTCTGAAGGACTTGAAGTACCGGTTTCCTACTGTGATTCGATCTGTTTGAGATACTAATCTTGTGCAAGCTGATGTTAATGTAATCACTGTGATGGCAATGCAGTGTGAACACACAAATAATGAGGTGGATCATTAATTTATATGCTAAATACTTATTTTATATGCTCAACGGTAGAGTCGGCCTAGTCTTTTGATATAATATCTCCATGTCTAGGTCCAACTAACCACCACATATTATTTTTATTTCCAACTAGCTGACGTCACCGGCCTCGCCAGCGTGATGATCGATAAAAAGTATCCTATGTGTTATTCTAGCTAGACTATAATCTACCTCTGTGCTAAATTTCATCAAGATCCGTTCAGCCGTTTTGATGTGAAAGAGTAACAAACATCCATACATCCTCACAAACATTCGCATTTATAATATTAGTAGGTTGATCAATTAAATCGTATAAATACATAAAGGCTTACCCATCGATGTCTTGGGCGGGCGTCCTCGCTTCTTCTTGATCTTAGGCGTCAGCGGCAGGGGAGTCTTGCGCGGCCGTCCGCGTCCTCGTCGGGGCGGGTCCAGCAGGTTGTCCGGGTTGATCTCATTGCGCACAGGTTCTAGGGTTGAGTTTAGTACCACGGGGTTCGCGGACGCACTGCGGGGAGGCAGCATTACGTCTCCGGAAGGGGTGAAGACTAAGTGTCCGGACTCGCGATGTGTAGTACGCACCATGCCGGACATCACTTCAGAGTTGTTCTCGCGTTTCGTTGAGGGGGTATCGTTTGCCATGTCTACTGTTGGATCTTCCTGTAATTTGAAGGTTAGTTGGTTAGGATTGAAATTCAGGGAAACGTTAAGCATTTGTCTTGCACCTGATCTCTCTCCGTTCGTGCCGATTTGCCGACTCATAGGACGCTGAGAGAGCACCTATAAGAGCTCACACTACTAAAGTACGGCCAACGAGAAGCGATACCAAATGTAAACAAAACCCATGCTAAAACCCCATCTAAAATGGCCGCCCGAATGTTGGCGAACCCGTCTTAACGTTGTCATGTTTTTGCCGGGAGAACGAGACATTACGACAAAGGCACAAGATGGAAAGAGATAAATATTAGATTGTCAACGCCACAGTTGTTCTTTAGGTTAATGACCTTTTGTATCGCTTCTCGTTGGCCGTACTGTACATTACAATATCCTGAGAAGGCCGTTTGGGTGAAAACGGTTAACAGTACTAATTATTCAATGAAATACCAGAAATCGTTACTATTGGGTAATATGATACCTCTTGGTAAGACTGGTTGTAACTTTCCGGACACTGACTACATGTAGACTGTCAAAGATCTACATACAGCCGGGACCAATAGCTTAACGTAAATAAATATTTAAAAATGTAAATAAAAAGGTTAAAACAAAGTAAAGGAGTTAAATTGTTTAAACTCAAACTCAAAACTCACTCAAAGTATTTATTTTAATTAGACCATTACAGGCACTTTCAATGTCATGAAAACAAAAAAAGATGCTGCTACAGTCCCATTTACAAGACATAATAACCTGAAAAGTACTGTAGTTGCCCATTCCAAAGTGTTAGATCTCTATGGAGACGAATGGGCAAGAAACTACATGGACACACTTTTAACTTTTTAATCTATTTTAAGTTTTTATTAAAACAGAAAAAAACTAGGGCAATAAATGTTACCTTCTCGCAGATCTTGGTGTGCACGCGCAGCTTGTCGGAGCGCGCGAAGGACCGGCCGCAGCCGCCGCACGTGAAGGGACGCTCGCCCGTGTGCGTGAGCTTGTGGCGCGACAGGTGCGACGAGCGCTGGAACCTGCACCGGGACATACACTTACTCTTACGAACCACTACTCACATCATACTATAATTTACTTAAGTACTTAATACTCTTCTTCTGCACCTAAATAACTGAAGTTAGGTGTAGAAGAAGAGTTATACACTGTAATTTTGAAATAAGCCTTTTTTAAGGACATGTCTCCAGGGTCCCAACTATCTCTGTACCAAAATTCATCAAAATCGGTTTAGCCATTTAAGCGTGACGACGTAACAAACAAACAAACTCACTTTCGCTTTTATAATATATCTTTTATAAATGTATTTAAACAAGATAAGATAAATTACCTAAGATCACAAACATCACACACGTGGGGCCGTCCCTCCTGCGCGTCGTTGGTCGCTGAGTCAGACACCGAGCCACTGGAGTCTGTCTCCTCATCATCATCTAGGTTCTTGTGTCCTTTGTCTGCTGAAATGAATATTGTATGTTAGTTCAAGCTCTAGTCACAGACGGTAATGATGAGTGATGATTGTGAGTTGTCATGGTTTTATTTATGTCTTCACCCGCGTCTTTAGTTTCTGCCCCGCTCCCGGGGGTAGTAGCGTGATGTTGTATAGCCTATGTTACTTCTTGACAATGTGGCTTCTTATTAGTGAAAATTGTTAATATCGGTCCAGTAGTTTTGGAGCCTATTCGATAAAAACAAAAAAATCTTTCCTTTTTTTAATATTAGTAAAGATTTAATTCAGATTTATCCTGCCACTTTGCTGTCCTTCTCCAGCGACGCCCTAAGCTGAGGCTCGTACTTCACAGGGGGTGCGAGCATCGGGGTTCTTAGCGTGTATTCGCTTTGTTTTTAAGATTTTTTTCCTGTCAGGAAGCCTTACTCTCAGGACATCAACAGGAATTGCCCGGTTAAGCAGACAACCTTATACGTTCAACTGCGAGATTCCCAATATAAAAAGGGGTGGTTTCAGAATGATGTACCGCATACGTGATTAGGGTTGCCACCTTTTTTTGTCCTAATAAAGTATATTATGGGTAGAAAAAAAGTAGTAGTATTTTTCGCGTACTTTTTATAGTTGGCATGAAGTATAAAGTATAATTACCTGAAATAACGTACAATACTTTATATTAAAGTACGGGTGACAACCCTATACGTGATACAGCACATAATGGCGCACTTTTTGTGAAAACGCAGTCTTATGCGACAGGACAAATTACTTACGATATTATGACAATGAAGCGATGATGATGATGATGATAAAGATGACGAGTAAATAAATAAAAGCCTCGATACCTATAAAAAGCTCACCGTCTGAATCGTCCTGCTCGTTATTGGTCGGTTTCTGCAGTACTGCCAACTGCACCACTTTGATACCGCCGTGTTTGGTGTCCTCATGTTTGTTTGATTCGATGCTGGTAGCGCCTGTGGACAAAGATATTATTGACATTAGAGACTGACAAACGGGGTTGCGGGTAGTTAGGCGCATCGCTCACACGATTAACAGTCGAGGCGCAGTTGCGGCGCGGGTGAGGTGAAGGCGGGGCGGAGGCGAGGTGCAGGCACAGGAGGGGCACTCAAGTCCTATGGGGGCCTATCTATAATATAAAAATGAATCGCAAAATGTGTTGGTAAGCGCATAACTCAACAACGCCTGGACCGATTTTAGCAATTTTTTTAAATATTCGTTGAAGCCCAAGGATGGTTTTTACAGCGAGAAAAAAGTTATTTTTTCTACCTACCTAGGTAAAAAGGTAGAAAAATTGCATTGCAGCGCATGCCCACAGCTAGTGTGAAATAAAAATATTTTGTTATTTAGTTTCTACGAGTGTTCGCATCTATCCACAACTAAAATTAATGTCTAAACCTAACACACATAGAACAAACTTAGAATTATTAATAACTACGTAGAACTTCGGGACCCTCAGCTCGGTCAGTTTCAAATTCCCGGAAATCTCATCAGTCTTTGCTGGGAAAACGTTTTGTCCCGACCTTATATTACCCTAGAGGCTTTGCTTTTCCATGAATTGCATAGTATAAAGGATACCGCATATATTTCCCGGACAGAAGCAAAAATAACTTCCCCGCTGTAGGAGGAGTGCTCTTCCCAGACCAGGGGAAGTTATTTGATAGATTTAGACGACGGGCCTGTTGGTCTAGTGGTTAGTGGCCCTGACTGCTGAGCCGGAGGTCGTGGGTTCGATTCCCACTCAGGACAAACTTTGTGTGATGAGCATGATTGTTTGTTCTGTGTCTGGGTGTGATTTATCTATAATATGTTTGTATTTATAAATTATATAAGTATGTATATCAGTTGTCTGGTTACCATAACACAAGCTCTGCTTAGCTTGGGATCAGATAGCCGTGTGTGAGTTGTCCCAAGATATTTATTATTTAAGTCGATCCAGATATTACCTCCTACAACCTCACAAACTTAAACTCTTTGTAATCGTTGCTAATATTATAAAAGCGAAAGTGAGTTTGTTTGTTTGTTACGTGTTACGCAAATGGACATAGGCTATATTTTTTTTAAAGCGGGACATGAGGGAGAAAGAGGGAAGAAAAGGTAAAACTTAGGTTTGCTATTACAATCAATAAGGCGCATGGGCAAAAACTACAGGTAGCAGGTACCTGCAAATCAGGAAAGGGGAACTGTGTTACCCCGAATTTAACGCGAGCGAAGCCGCGGGCAAAAGCTAGTATTAGTATAAATACAATTTTGAAAATAAATATGTATATAGTTTAGAAGTGTAGATAGACAGATATCCCACCCACGTTTCGTCCTAAATAAATTCGCTAATATAATTAATCATACAATGATCTGCCTCAAAAAGTCTACCTATCATAAATCTACGTTTTTTTAACCCCAACACGTGTAGCTAAGCGCTTCAAGACAAATGAAACCAGTTTACAACGATTATGACTATGCTGATAGTTTTTAATCTTACAACTACAAGAGAATTAATTATGATGTAATTCGTGATATGAATGAATCGGGAAGCAGTGAATTGTCTCGCTTAGTAACGAGTTTATGTATGTGGAGCACTTCAGAAACCGGTTTCTGAGTAAGGTTATATTTTTTAGAGGAAAACCGTTGAAAATTACTGATGACACATCTTAACTGGAAGAGTAACAAGTTTCTGTCTTATTGTAACTGACAATATCGCTTTTTTTAATCGGATGGAAGATGGAAGGATGCTCACAGCCTTTTTAAGGATATTGCAAAACGTTTAGTTGACACTTCCCGTGACCCAAGGTGTGGCTTTTACTTTGGCCAGAGGCTAAGCGTTGCTATACAATTTGGCAACGCGGCCAGTCTCTTGGGGACATTACCAACTGACAGCGTTGAGGACGACTTTTAGGACGCTATTTTTTAGTTTCTCTAATCGGATTTTGTTAAATTCTTGATGTTTTTTTTTGCTTGAAACCTCATTTCGTTTTTATAAATTAAGTCTTAAATACTCCTTATAACATCACTTATCATCTCCCAGTAAAATTCCCCTCAAAATCGATCCAAACGTTTGGGACATAAGTCGGAGCAAGCAGACACAGGGCAAGAATCTTAAAATGGTTTGTTCTTTTGTCAATTTCAAACAGTTAAACTTTATCCCCTAATATCTCCCTAGCTAGAAGGGAGAATTTAAAAAAATAAAGGGAGTGCATTTCAGCTTCATATCATATCGGCCGAGCCAACTTGTCTCATCGATCAAATAGACTGATACTTGCAAAACAGGAACTGGCTCCATCCTAATCTAGATTTAAATATACATATGTTACAATACAATAGATGGCTAGTAAAGCTATAAAAAAGTTTGATATCAAACGAAACCATCAGTTCATATTGTAGCAAGACACCCGACAATAGATCGCGAGCAAGACAATAATTTAGTATAATTTTCTTTCACAACATTTTGCACAATCACTGGGCCAAACTGTTATAATTTATAAACCATTGTGGTATATGTTTATTTGTTTTAACTCCACCATTGTTCACATTTCCATGCCTTGACTATTTGATATACTACTTTTTCATACGATTTCTTTCATTGTTATTGTAACTAATTAACGAAGTATGTCAAAAAATCTTAGAAGTTAATTCTGACCCATTTACCGGTTTCCAATTGAGTTGGCGTATTTTTAGTTTGGATGGACCATGCATGTTAAGCTGAGTGTTGTAATTCTAAATCCAATATGGCGGTCTCCCAAATATGGCGAACTAATTATTTTTGATGCATTCCCATTTCAAATGCGTTTGCTGATATATATAATACGTATTTTTTTTAGTTTTGTAAACTTTAATATTTATTACTACTACTAATTCTGATCATAATCAGCACAAGTTGTGTGAACCATTTTGTTTTGTTCGAGAGTAGACCCATTAAAATGTAAGTTACAGCAATATAATAAACGTTTTCGTTACCTTCACAAAATTTGTTAGTCTATTATTTATCTATGACTCATAATGTAAAACCCGACATTGCAAGTATTATTATAATATTTAGTACATGTATAAAATAGACAATAAAAATGTTCGCTTCGTGTGAACGTACCGAGGAGCAAACAAAGGCTTTTTTTATCTTTTCGAAATTATGATGACTTGAACAAAGTTCTGTTTGATTAATTTCCTAAGAAAATTACTTCTACGGTCTACTTGGCACAGTGGAAAAAGTAAAATAGCTGTCATTGGTTCGAAATCGAATGTATAAAATCAATTCTCTAGTATTGTATAATTATTAAGCCCATATGTGAGTGCTATGTATTATCATTGACTTGACGAAGCCCTGGTGGTTAATAGTGTCATGCTCACTTAAATGTCTCGCTGATAGTGGCGGGTGTGTCGGGTCATTTAGCTCCCTTCAAAATGGTCGAGCTGAATGGGGCTGATCCATACGTCATGTTCGTGAACGGGCGCTGTCAGTTGGGACTGGTCATTTTTTAACTACCACGGTCATTTTTTTTTAACTTATTTAGATTTTAAATTGAATTTTGCTTTTTATTTACTCTGGACGCTCTTACTGTGCACGTCTTTCTACATCGTTCTCACATATTTGTATAATCTCAACACGAATGATGTAAATACGATTTTGTAAAAATATTATAATTTAAAAGAGTGTCCATGGAGTTTCTTGCCCATTCTTCTCCATAGAGATCAACGCTTTGGAATGGGCAACTACAGTACTTTCACAAGTTATTATGCCTTGTGACCGGGACTGTAGCAGCATCATTTTTTGTTCTTGTTTTTATGACATTCAAAAGTGCCTGTAATGGTCTAATTGAAATAAATGCTTTGAAAGAGTTACCGTGGCCCCGGAACACAAAGGGCAAAAGACGGAACATGGATGGGTTTAGTCATGTCACTCCCTTCTGCTCCGCCCAGAGCGGGAGGAATATTTTGATAATTCCGAAAAATAAAAGGGGTAATAGTCTACCTATCTCCGACAGTTGCCTGGAAAAGGGAAAATTGCATTCATTTATTACGTAGCCTGTGCCTAGTCGGTTTCACCGGCTGGTCAGGTCCTATATCGACATATAGGACCTGACCAGCCGGTGAAACCACCACGCTACGACTAGCGTGATGATATTATAGCCTATTTTTATACATATAAACCTTCTTAACAGAAAGCGGAAGCGACTTTGTTTTTATGTAGAAGACGATTGGGGAGAAATGGATGGAGGGGTATCGACCATGTCTTATTTTTCCAAGGGGTGGATGGAGTCTTGATAGTTTATAAGTAAGATCACAAAACGCTTAAGATTAAACTTTGAAAAATCGCGGGCAAAAATAGGCAAAAATTATACTATAAAAAGCCCCGGCAAAAAAGGGCAAATAAAAATCGCGCGCTCGGATGCGTTATTTTGAAAAATACATATTGAAACAAATCAAACCTCGTTTTATTGTTTCTTTTTGATTCTTACGTCATCGTCATCTGCCTACCCAACTACTAGCCAGCTTCCCAACTATCTTGAGATCAGCTTCCAGTCTAACCGGATGCAGCTGAATATCAGTATTTTACATGGAGCGACTGCCTATCTGACCTCCACAATCCAGTTAGTACTGGGTAATGCGTTACCCCTTGGTAAGACTGGTTGTCAGACTTTCGGAACACTGGCTACCTGTAACGACTGTCAAAGATCTACAAATGACAGCCGGGACCAACGGCTTAGCTATTATTTAGCCACGAGCTCCTTTTAGATTCTTACGTAATCAATATTAATCAGGATGGGAGAAGGTCAGCCTTTTTTTTTAATAGGGAGCGATCATTCCCCTATTAAAAAAAAGAAAAATAACCTTACGTAATAAATGAATAGCCTCTTTGGGCTATATTTAGTTAAAACGTGAAACAAAATGTCGAAATGTATAAACTGAACTCGTTTTTGTCGTTTTGGCGACGACCTAGTCACGCGGCAGTCTCGAGTTCTAAATTAAAATGATTATAGTACTCGGAACAGGTAGTTAGACTATTAACAATGCGCGTCATAACAATCTGTATCCTTCTTAGATCTGTCTTGTACAAATTGTGCGGGAAGATAAATATATCATTAACTTCTATATCATCATCTGCCTAGCCTTTTCTCAACTTTTTTAGGGTCGGCTTCCAGTCTAACCGAATGCAGCTGAATACCAGTATTTAACATGGAACAAACTGCGTATCTAACCTCCACAACGCAATAGGGTAGTTTCCAGGGTCAAAATAATTACATTCTATTTCTTCCGTCTTTTAGATTATTCAAAAATAAGGGACAAGTTTTTTTTTTAATTAGACCAAAAATGACAAAGATATAGCCCATTGAATTACATGTGACGTCACTTGTTGTGAATAAATGCAGCAACGCGTGACGTTTCACGTAACTTTAATAGGCTATATCTTTGTCATTTTTGGCCTAATTTACAAATAAAAAAACATGTAGGTATCCCTTATTTTTGAATAATCTAAAAGATGGACAAATATTTTTTTTTGGGCACTAGCCTATTATTACTAAGTAATACGGTACTCCTTGATAAGACTAGTTGTCAGACTGTCAAAGATCTACAAATGACAGCAAAGACAACCGGGTTAACGTGATTTCTAAGACATGGAGGAGTCTGTATGAAATGGGTGGTCGCCCTGTCCCAGGTACATGTGTCTTGTTCGTACCCGGGTTATGAAACGCAGATAGACAGTCGTTGCATGTAAAATTCTGGTATTCATCTGCATCCAGTAACTCTGGTAAGTCAAACCTAACATATTTGGGAAAAGGCTAGGCAGATTATGTTTTATTGAACTTTTTAAATTGACTACGGAAAAACACAGATATTAAAATGTTAAATTGCTGAAAAACAACCTAAACAAAATCTCGGCGAGTTCAAAAGTTGCAAGAAACGGTACCTACATTAACAAAAAACAACCAGACACTATAAAAAAGTATTCTTTGTCTTCTCAAAACTATTAGGTATGATTAAGTTTTGTCTCTAGAACTACAAAGTTTTTAATGAACAAAATACATAGAAATAACGGTTGAAATTAATTAATGGACACTGCTTATTTGTGATCTTGACAAAATTCCTGATAATTGTTTTAAATGAAATTAATTAGAGATTTGGTTATTTCATCTAAACAGCGACTGTGGCGAGCAAGTGGGTTTCGACGCTTTTTAGATAATTAAATTATGATGCACTTTTTTACGGATTAGAAATCATCAAATAACTTCCCCAGACAGATAGAATTTTATGATTAAAACCAACCCATGTTCTTTCTTTTGCCCTCTATGTCCCGAGGCAGCGGTATCTCTTTCAAACAACCCGTAAAAATATAATGAATAACATTCTAATCAATACAGTAGAAAAAACCGGCCAAGAGTGAGTCAGACCGCACCGAGGGTTCCGTACAAACTTGCGACATATTTGTGTCATAAGTTTAAAGTTATATCTTTTCACTGCATAGACTTAGAGGGTTGATTTTTTTCACAGTACAAAGGGACCACAGATTGTGTATCATGGGTCTTAATTTCAACTCGATAAAAACTTGCGCCATGTTTGTGTCGCAAGTTTAAAGTTATATCTTTTCACTGTAAAGACTTAGAGGGTTGATTTTTTTCACAGTACAAAGGGACCACAGATTTGGGTATAAGGTTTTAATTTCAACACGATAACTCCACGAGTTCCCAAGATAAAGGGTCTTGACAGACAGACGGACAACAAAGTGATCCAATAAGGGTTCCGTATTTTTCCTTTTGAGGTACGGCACCCTAAAAATCAACTTCAGAACTTTATGTGTTTGCAACTTGTCCATGAAAATAACAGATAATCATCCATCAATGGACAGATTACAAGGTCTCATGTATATTAATGCAAACAGGAACCATAGCATTTACAGAGAGGTTATTGTTCTTATAACTTTTTATTTTTTTTTCTTCTCTGTATGTTAATGTATTCCGGGTTACTTTTTTATTGACCAATCACAGCATGAACGTATAATGATATAATTATATTTTTTTTTTCATTAATAATTTTCCGATAACAATTTGTAATTAATTACATCGCATAAATTAAAAAGCAACGTTCTTGTTTTTTTTTATTGTTAATACCATAAAACTACTTAACGGAAATGGCTATGACGTCATAATTAAGGCTTTTGTCGAATAAAAAACTGACATTTAATTAGAAAAAATAAAATTGTCGTAAAATGTTAAACATAATAATTAGGTGGGTATGATATTAACCGGTTTTATTAACTAAATCTATAATAATATGTATTGATAGACAAACGAGATCAATCAAACGGCAGAAAATTAAAAACAAGAAATATTTGCATAAAACAGTCGACAAATAAAATCTCTTTAGAGCAATACGAACAAAAAGAAAAATATTCCCAGTGACATTTCAAAATTAAAAAGTAAAACATGAATAAAACAATATTGCATTGCATTCTATAATTTTTTCTCCAATATTTCTCGAAATGACAAGGTTTTAATTTCGCAAGTTGCTATACCGCATTTTTTTAAATAAAGAATCCGCGCTTTTACAAACTTAAATGTCAACTCAAAAAGAAATCGGATGACTAAGGGCAAGAGAATTCGTTTTAAATAATTTTTCGAACGTGTTTCTGCTCAAATATATTTTTATGTTAGCAAATTTCGAGCAACGCCCTATTCTAAATTAAAAACAAGAATTTGTTTGACGTGTGTTCGACATTCGAAAATGGCGGCAAATAAAAATAAAAGAAGTATACTTATTATAAAAAGCAGCATTCTGCTTTAAATACGCAGGTGCATTCGAACACATTGTTAATGTTTTCATTATATGGCGTGGCCGCTGAATGAATAACAAACATTGTAATATAAATAGTTTAAACTTTATAAATCTTATTGTTATTCGACGGAAATCATTATTAGCAATCCAATCTAAAACATGGTTGTGTAAGGGCCGATGTTGCAATGACACATTTTTTTATAGAAACGAGCATTCAATATGTTTAATTTATTTATATAAGTACAATATACCTAGATCTTTATAAATACATACATTTGCAACATAAAAATAATTTAAAAAACACGCTAGATCACTTTTAATGGACGGAAATGAAATAAATTTTAATTTGGGTCAGAATTTTTTATGCATGCTTGGGCATACATTTTATCATATACATAATATCTATATTATATAAAATCTATGTATGTTATAGTATAGACAAAGTGGCAATAATTTATTTGCAATCTTTTTTTTAAATGACATCGTTCCATTTATTATGAACAGTTATATACACAAAGAAGGTAACAATGTTTTATTTTATTTGTATATAAATGGTATTTTAAAATGAGATTTTTTCCTTTTACTACAATGCCAAAAAAGGTAAAATTACAATAAAAACAAATCAAATTCTATATGGAAATTTACAAGTTTGGAATTTTTAGTAACTTTTAAAAGCATTCATGAATATTTATGACGATAAGCTGCAGAAACGATTTTATAATATTATATTTCATTATTATTTGTTATAATTTAGGGTACCATTCGTAATTTATTACATTTGACTATCAATAAAGGTTTGAAGTGCACAATAGATTTATCTATGGAAAATCTAGATACATCATCTGCTTAGTCTTTTCCCGACTAAGTTGGGGTCGGCTTCCAGTCTCACTAGGGGCAGCTTTTTTTTAAATCAAAGCCACCAGGGAAATCCAACAAAAAAAAATACAGGCATGAATAAAACCAGAATAAAATTTTGAGATAAAAACTTTTTTTACAACACCTGCATCTCCGTTATAAAGCGCAAAAAAAATAATGAACCCATATTCTGAGAATCTTGTTTTAGCTTTTTATTATTTTTTTAAGTGAAGGGAAATATAAATCAGGATTTTTTATTACGTTGCGGCACTGACTTCAGACGTTCGGTCGTGACATTCAAAATTAATTTAAAATATAAATGAAAATACCTACATCATTATCGTTAATACAAAATTAGTGTTTTTTTTAGAATAAAATAATTGAAAATATTATCTTCAGTCATACCGCGCTACGCTTTGTTAATTTCCAGTCGTATAAAAAGAAAAAAACAGTGGTATTTTTTATATTAAACCAACCTAATTCGACTTTAATGGGAAAGACGAAGGTCGGACAGAACATTTTATAATTACGTACTTTAATAGTCATAATATAAATATGAAAAACAAAATAAAATACAGAGTAATATTTACAAAAACGTGACCGAAGAACTCTATTCGTCATTTCTATTGCACCATACTGTGAAACCATCAGAAAGCGGAGTACAATATATTTTTACAATTATTTTTAGTAGCAGTGGGGTCTACACACATATCCCACCATCTTCTAATTTCAAAGACAAACGAATCTTTCTACTTTTTTTTTTAATTTCCATACGGATGCTGTGAGGTACGAGCGGGGGGTTTCGTCGGACACACCGACTAAAACCCCAGGGTTTCTACCATGTGTCGGCGGCCCAGGAGATACAACATATCAAATAAATAAATTTGATTTAAAAAAATGTTTTGAATAAATAATTTTATTTAAATTGTTTGTGTAATATTAGCAGTGCACCATTGACTACCCCCGTTATATTTTTATGTTAGTACAGTCCATCCAAAGGTTGTCTGGAAGATATCACTATCAATGATAGGACCGCCATTATAACCATAGAATTAGCAATTTCTGTTAAGCAGTTGTGTTTTAATTTTAGGTGTGCAATCCTTACTACTATTATAAAAGCGAAAGTGAGTTTGTTTGTTTGTTACGTCTTCACGCCTAAATGGCTAAACCGATTTTGATGAATTTTGGTACAGAGATAATTGGGACCCTGAAGACGGACATAGGCTATTTTTTAAAAAAAGATTGAGATATGAGGGAAGTAAAGGGAAAACTTAGCATTGCTATTACAATAAATAAGACGCTAGGGCAAAAACTACAAGTAGCAGGTACCTACAAATCAGGAAAAGGGAACTGCGTTACCCCGAATTAAACGCGAGCGAAACCGCGGGCAAAAGCTAGTAAAGTATAAATTCAGTCTATATCACAAAACCCCTAACTGGTATCAGGCTGTGACCCCGCCATTACTTCTCAACAGCTTTTTTTTCCAATGGGTAATCATCATATGACTCGTGTCCCGCTGTGGGCGGAGCGGAAGGGAGTTAGACTTGTATTGACTAAAACTCATCCATGTTCTTTCGTTAGACTTTTGTGTCCCAGAGCCGCGGTACCTCTTTTGAGGAGGTCTATTTCAAGATTTGCTAACCTAACAAATATTGTGTATGATGTCAGAATGGTGAGGTAGTTTGTTGCACTTTTATTGCTCCCAATCAGGTTTTACGACCCTACTATGGTCTGAGATATGTCTGTCACGAAGTTTCATTTAACTGAAGTTAGCGCCGAGAATAAATACTTCTTCGTCAGCACCAATAATTTCAGTCTTCATTTCTAAATTGGATGCAAATGGTAATCATTCTATTAGGTTCTTTAAGCAAAAATATTCAAGATCGAAATTGAGGCAGAACATCCTTACTAATATTATAAAAGCGAAAGTGAGTTTTTTTGTTACGTCTTCACGCTTAAATGGCCAAACCGATTTTGATGAATTTTGGCACAGAGATAGTTGGGACCCTGGAGACGAACACAGGCTAAAGAAAAGGGTAGAGCAAGAGTTTTTTTCGATCAGTACGCGGGTTAAAGTTAGCGTTAGCCCAAAGTAACTATGCCACACGGACGAAGTCACGGGCGGAAGCTAGTGACTATATAATTAAACCCACCATCAGTCAAACCTTTTCCCAATTATGTGTGTGGTCAGCTTATAGTCTGACCGGGTGGAATTGAATAGTTGTATTTTGCATGGAGTGCCTGTCTGTCTGACCTCCACAACCCAGTTAATATTGGGTAACTATATTATTAAACCGAAAAAATCACCATAGGTACCCTTCTTTTCCCAGAGCCAAGCCATTTGAATGAGACAGATCTATCATTACACTGATCTATTATAAACTGATTGCCATCCTTTTTTTTCGCATGAGAAATCATCAATTAACTTCCCCCGCTCTGGGCGGAGCGGGAGGGAGTGTCAGACTTCTACTGACTAAAACATGATTTTAGTCAGTAAAAGGAACATGGATGACCATGTTCCTTCTTTTGCCCTTTATGTTGTTTAACCGCGGCATCTCTTTCGAACAACCCGCAACATGAAAACATTTTTGAGCTAACATCCCGTCAATTTCTTTAGACCTTTACTATCCCAAAAATTATTATGGCAGATTATGTTGGTGTAAAAGATTTAGGAGGAAAAAAGCCTTCACTCAATTTTAACTCATAGACAACATTGCTAAGAACTTCGACCTCATTGGTTACCGAAAAAGTACAGAAAGTTTTTTTTAAAATATGGAACACAAAGATTCTCTATTGTAGTAATCACTAAAATAAACTTTAAAGAAACAAAAGCACTATAAACCAAAACTTACCAGGCGAAATGACCTTGTGGCGCTCATCAGTCTTATTATCATCTTGAAAGCGTACAGTCATCGGTTTCTTCTTGGCGCGGAGCCTGTCATCATCAGGAGACAGAATGGAAGTCCGCTTCTTGGGGCGCTCCTCTTCCATGTTGATCTTCACATCCGTTGTTGTTGATGATGCGGCCACTGTTGGGAGAAATGAGGATTTAGAAAGACATTCAAGCACAATTTTATTGTGACTAAAAGAGTGATGGATCTGAAAGTTGAAGGGAGAGCGAGAGGAAGGCCAAAGAAAATATGGATGGATTGTGTAAAGAATGATATGAAGGAGAAAGGAGTAAATGATGCCGTGATGTATGATAAGGGAGAATGGAAGAAGAAAACGTGTTGCGCCGACCCCAAAAAGAATGGGACAAGGACAGGAAAATGATGATGACTCAGGACATCCATTGGTTGGCATTTAAGTGATAAATTGACAAACTTAACTAAACATAACACCACACTGGTTATCCCCAAAGGGTTAAACAGATCACCATTCTCCTGCCCTTATCTCAAGTTACTTGGGGTTAGTTATTAAGCGCAGCATATCTTCTTCCATACTCCTCTATCATTCGTCATTTCATCGGACACCTTTCTTGCCATATCATCCTTCATACGTCCATCCATCGTTTCTTAGACCTTCTTCTTCTACTATAAACCCATCCACATTCTTACTCAAAACTTTCCTTACGATATTTTCCTCAAGTTAGGGAGAGATGTTCCTCACATTTGGCCAGATATTTTTTTTCTGAATGGCATCTCGCATTTCAACCTAGGAGGTTGTCGTCTGCTTAACCGGGCGATTCCTGTGGATGCCTTAATTAAGACCTCCAGCCAGGGCAAAAATCTTATAAACTAAGCGACTACACGCTAAGGGCACCCCCTGTGGGGTACGAGCCTCGGCTTAGGGCGTCGCTAAGGGAGGACAGCAAAGGGACAGACTGGATCTGAGTGATATTATTTATTGATTGATTTGAACTTACTGGCACAGCAACGCGGGCTGGCTCTAGCAAGGGACGGGTGGGTTGGCCAAATATGTTAAGTTCCATGTAATAAAGGCCGAGCATATTGCCAAAAACCAGGCACAAATACAACTCAGTGGCACTGAAAAATATCTGATGGAAAAAACCAAATAACAATTTGCCCAACTCAGGAATTACACCCAAAATTAGATGATCAGCAGTCGTGCTTGCGAACTCTGGACGAAAGAGGCAGTTCAGTGCAGTGTATTATTTGCATTTTTTCTCATTAAATTAACTACTGTTATTTACAACTATGAATAGACATAAACTAATAATAAAAATATGTAAAATAATTACAGGGCGTCAAAAAATTCGTCCGCATCGCGGTCATCAGGAAAAGTGCCCAGAAGGCTGACAACAGCATTACCGCGTTGGATGGAAATGCTAATTCTTTGCGCAAAAAAAGGCCAGCCCTCTAGAAGAGACAACCAACCGATTGGGGATTTCTTGAAATACTACGTGGGCACTCTGACCCCATGGCCCTAGTGTTTCAACCCCAAACGGAAAATAAAGAACACATGATCAAATACCGGCAGAAATGAACACATGGAACACATGAAAATGAACACAAATGGTCACGTGGTCATTTTCGACCCTGACGTAGTAGTTGAAATGGTGGCATGGCTATTGGCATCTGCAGTAATTAGTCTCAGGTAGCTTTCTCGCAAGGATCAAATATTTGTCGACCGCCGGTTTCAAACTACAGATATTGCTAATGGCACAGGAGCAACAAAAGAGCAGGGCTAAGTTTTCTTAAAACAACGCCAATATTGTAAAATATCGAGTACGCTTTTGAATGGGTTTTCTATACCGTGGAGTTGGTGCTCTCAACTCCACGGTATAGAAAACCCATTCAAAAGCGTACTCGATATTTTATGTGATAGATGAAAAAAAAAACATCGAAATTTCAATCTCGTGTGCGCAACATCAAACTCATTGCATTTATTTCAATTAGACCATTACAGGCACTTTTGAATGTCAAGAAACAAAATGATGAAGCTAAAGTCCCGGTCACAAGGCATAATAACTTGTGAAAGTACTGTAGTTTACACGAGTAGACCAGACCTGGATGGCATGCTTAGGATACAGTTTATTCTGGTAGTAAATTTTTATGTGATCGAAATGATGTTGCTTTCCGAATACCACGTGGGAGAAGCTGTGTAAAAGCTAATTTACCATCATCATTCTCCTGGCGTCATCACATTATGCAATGAAATGACATTTTCCTTTAGGCCATGGATATCCTATTTCCACAAGCATAGAAACTCATTGATTAGCATCTGATGTTATTGTGGAAGCTGCAGAAGATGTGTACACCATACATCTGCTTGTGTGTGACTATGCTTTGTATAAACTCAATATTCTAGTATTGTATAATTGTAAGGCCCATGTGTGAGTACTATGTACTATGATAGACTCCTACTATGCCATGGTGGTCGAGAGTATGTCACTTACATTAAAATGTCTCCCTTCAAAATGGTTGAGTTGAATGGGGCTGATCCATGCGTCATGTACATAGACGGAAGTCAGTGTGTCAGTCAGGACTGGTCAAGTGGTCATCTTTTAGCTTCCACGGTTTATTATTTTATTTATATTTTACTATACTCTGGACGCTGCTAATGTGCACGTCTTTCTACATCGTCTCTCATATTTGTATAATCTCAACATGAATGATGTTACCATGATCTTATTATGATTTAAAAGAGTATCCATATCCATTTCTTGCCCATTCTTCTCTATAGAAATCAACGCTTAAGGAATGGGCAACTACAGTACTTTCACAAATTATATTACCTCGTGACTGGGACTAGCTTTATCCTTATATCATTGCCATTTAAAAGTGCCTGTTTAGGATATGGATATCTAATTGAAATAAACGCTTTGCGTTTCAGTCTAAAGTAAAGTTTTAACTTGTAAAAATCTTAGTCTGAACTTTCACTTCTTACTTCACCAAAATCATCGTAACTAAGTTAAGTTTAGTAGGTGTTAAGCTGAACAAAAAATAATATTGCAATTTGCAATAGAGGGAGAACTAGTGCCTTTCGTCTCCATTAAGGTTGTTTTTATAAAAAGTGTTTAAGCATCGGAACAGCGTATTTTCTTCTTCCATACCTCTCCCTTACTCGTCATACCAGCAGACTAACGTAGGTTTAATAAGTCTTTTCATTAACTTACCCTGATCGTGCTCCGTCTGTATACTGGCAACGACCCTCTCTCCAATGACCCTGTCTCCAACAATTCCACGAGAGGCGTGCATAGCTTCTTCCATCTCTCTGGCAGCAGCCGCCAGGATATTGTTGACAGCAGTGTGTGTAGTCGGCGCGTCCTCGCGACGTCGGCGACGAATTTCTTCAGCTCGCATCATTGATTGCTGATACATGTGTATCTAGGAATTATTGGTGATGTCAGGTAATGTTTGGATGATGGTTAGTTAAGCTTTGGTAGGGTTGAGCAAGCGTTAGGTAGTGGTGGCAGTGGAGGGGTTCTTTTTTGGAGGTATGATCCCAGTTATCGCCCGTGATGGTTGGTTTGATGTGGGTTGTGGGGCTTCACATTTTGGTAGTAGACATTGAATTTGGTAGTAAACTCATGGTTATAAGCAAATATCTTGATCACATTAATATTATAAAGGCGATAGTTTGTATGTGTGTGTGTGTGTATTCCTTCACGTTCAAAAGGTGTGTAGATAGCTCTTACTCTGGATTAATAATACTTTTTGTCCCGATTTACGCAGGTGAAACCGCGAGGCGTAGCTAGTAAGTATTTAAAATAAATAACGTGTCACTATGTTCAAACACGCTAATCTCTGAAACTACTAAACCGATTTCAATTAAATCCAGCTTGGAAGCTTTTGGACCCGAGATGTGCTATGCGAAGAGGAGTGGGTTGTTAGTATCTAGTAATGTTTGTTTTTTCGCTTTATTCGTCTTAGTAACGAAGGTTAGGTATTCAAAATATGCAAAATTTGCTCGTAATTCAACTCATAAATTATACCAGAACTGGTTGCGACTCCAATCAAACTATATTCCACTAATTATCTCATCAATCGCTGTGGACACCTAAATAATTAATTTTCTTAAGAAATAAAAATCTCAAAATCATTCGAGTCACCCATAGATTAAAAATAATGTCTAATTTATTATCATGATTTTTACAAAATAGATCAAGATACCAGAACGAGTCAATTCTGTTATAACACTAAGAATCTAAAACGGGAAAATGATTTTATTACTTTTTCTAATGAATCATTTCGTCACGCAATTACCTATGTGACTTCTACATTGTTCTAGGAATATTAGAAACACATGCAATGTATTTACAACCTTATCACACCCGCATGCATTGAAAAGTAGACGGGAGAAAGGTTACTGCCCCCTGCCCCTAAGGTTAACGCCAGAGAGAATGTAGGAAGATGAACTAAGGTAACAAAACGTCGATCGTCTCGTCTATACTCCCGCAGAGTATTAAACTCTGGCAGGGTAATGACTTTAAGTTGTCAAACTCAATATAATTTTAATCTGGCAATGTTTTAGGGTGCTTATTAAGTTGAAATCATTTGTAGCTATCATTTTTTTTTAAGTTTACAGAGTTTTTCCAAGGAGTTTCGCATTATGTAGTTATTAAGTGAGTTGTGGGGTTCAGATTGGCGGTCGTTCCATGTAAAATACTAGTATAGTAGCTGAATCCGGTAAGATTGGACTCCGACCCCAATATAGCTGGGAAAGCGCAGATGATGATTATTTTTTCAGGAAATTCATGAAAAATACAAGATTTAAAACGGTTTATGTCGCTCTTCTTATAGTTTAGCTAGGAAGATGTGTGTCACAAACTCCAAAGCTAGTGACATTGAGGAATTCGTCGTTAAGGGGGCTTCACAAGGTAGGACTTACTGATATTCTAGTCCAATGTATGGTTACAGTTAGTGGTATGAGGTTGTGGAGGTACTTACATTGAAGCCCATTTTTTTATGTCCTCTCGCAGGACTATCCTGAGCCTTGAGAATAAGGCCTCCAGCTAGAGGTAAAGCGAACGTCACGCGGTGTTCCCAGGCGGTCACCCATCCAAATACTGACCGCGCCCGATGTTTACTTAATTTCGGTAATTGGACGAGAACCGGCTATGCAACGTAGTGTCCATACTACGTTGAACTCGCCGGTTCTCGTCTCGTTGGCAATTCAAGCCTATAAACCATGATTTTAGGGTTTCTGAACAGTCTGTTTGCCTCATGTGGTTGCCCCGCTGTTGGTCCCTAAGTACACTGAAGGGTATGAAATAGATAAATAGACCTTTATCTAGCCTAGCTATATCCCAATTATTAGACGATACAGTTGACGCAGTGGCTGAGCGATCGACTTGTCGCGTGTCGCGGGTTCGATCCCCGCACGGAACAAATATTTGTATGGTCTACAGATAGTTGTTCCGGGTCTGGCTGTTTGTGTATGTGAGTTTAAATGTTTGTAAACGCACCCACGATACAGGAGAAATCCTAGTGTTGGGCAACGTTTAAAAAAAAGAGAATTATGGTGAGGCTTCCAGCTATGTAACCTCCACGCTACTGGTTAACACGTAACGGTATGGTGAGGATCTAGGATCAGTGTTCATGTACGTCAGGTATTAAGACATGTTTTATGACCTAAGCATGAAGGTCAGGACTGTCTAGATCCCGGAATACCCTGACGACCGTAGCCCTTAAGCGGAAGTATGTATACCCTTATGTTTTGACAGAGAATTTTGAGTCTCCCATATACATGTGTACCTACGTCGGCACGGTTGGCGCAGTGGTTGAGCGATTGACTGCTGCGGCGCGTCTCGCGGATTCGATCCCCGCACGGAACAAATATTTGTATGAATATGTAGTTGCTTCGGGTCTGGCTGTTTGTGTATGTGAGTTTAAATGTTTGTATACGCACACACGACACAGGCGAAATTCTTAGTGTGGGGCAACGTTTTTTTAAAAGAGTGTGTCGGGAAAATATCAGGCAATAAAGTACCAACAGACTTTTGTGCGTATTCAAGAATTTTAACCAACGCAATATTTCCACGAAAATACCACCACATTCTAGATATAGAGATATGACGTTCAAAATAGACTTTTTATCGCGAAATTATTATAAATTTTTACTTCCACAACCCAAAGTTATCTGAAAACAATATATTTATCTTGAATTTTAATTTTGTTTTATATTATTAAATGGTGATAATATAATGATTAATATAAATAGCCTACAATCACGTATTTTGCACACCAAATTTTAATGAAATCACGTGAAAATTTACCTAACTACGTTTCACTAGACTATTCGATTTTCTAAAACTCGCCAATTAATTCTTACCTTGGAAATACACTATTTAAATAGGTGACCGGCAAAATTATTAATTAAAATGTAACATTACTGGCCGCTTCAATTACAATAAATTACAAAAAGAAAAAAAAACCTAAAATACTGTCTGGTTTTTCCAAATTCTGTTAGTAACGTCCATATTGTTTTGCGCATGTACATTTTAAATGAACAGTGTGAAATAGCATAAAATAGAATAACTGTTTATGAATGTACCTCTCATTTATGTACAGTCACCGTCAATGACGGCGCGGCCAAATACTAAATGACTAAGATTTCTTATTACAAATGCATGTTAATTTAATCATTTAAATTGTGATTTATACACGTGTAAGAAGTTAAAAACAGAGGTTTTAATTGGTATATTACACTAACTAACAATTTGGCCATGTTTGCGGTATCCTTCACAACAGCTAGACCGGTTTTGATGTTGGAAATTGGTAGAAAGTCTATTGTTCTATTAGAAAAAAAAACATTGATGAGGAACTACAATGTGGGAGTACCACACACGTCTACCTAACCCTCGATATAAAGGCCTGATATTATGTCACGTGTTACATCATGTCTTGCTTTTAATTATTTATTAATTTATTTATTAAAAAAGTGTCGTAATAACCTACAAATTTAAATTTTGGCAAAAAAAAGTATGTTTGGCATATTATATTTTCTAGAAATTCAATGTTTTATATTATACCTACTTGTTCCAACTTATTTCCCTGTCTCAAGGTTTCATCATTTAAATGATGTAAGAACATTTTGCATTTTGTAAAATTCGCTACAAATTATTTAATACCCGGATTTTACATCTTTTTTGTCATAACTACGTCAAGCAGATCTATAAAAAAGGAGGTACCTATTACGCAAATAAAGTACAAACAATATTTATTATTTTTTATTCGAAATTTAAATAACTATTGACTACAATCAAATAATGTTCAAGGCTCCTTTTTTTCACGAAAAATAAAAAATAGGCAAAGGAAATACCCGAATAGTCAGAACTTGACAAATAAAAAAGGTTGAATTACCATGATTCAACAAGTTAACTCTAAATTACGTCATGATATTTATTTAATGATAAATTATCTGATTAACAAGTAACCACTTGTAACAAGTACACACCTACATTGTTTTTTATTTTTAATTTTTATACCACTGCTGGGCAAATTATTTATTTTTTTATTTAAAAAAAATATGGAGATGGAACACCTGAACAGTCAAAGCTAACCATAGCAGCCTCCATCATTTTACCAAAAATATAATAAACATGGTGTGCTCAATTAAGTCAATTATTCTTAATTGATCTTAAGTGGTTTGTGGAGACTCTTTAAAAATAAAAATGTCCATGGCGAGTCACATAGATTTTGAATAATATTTGAAATCTACTTCTGTTTAGTTTTTTTTTTATTTCTAATTGATTATATACCATTCAGTATTGTGAGTGTCCATTTCATAACAAGGATTGATTTTCACTGTTCTCAATGTTTTATTAGTGCCCATGTAAGCCTATGATTTTTACTTTTAAAGTCTGAAATTGTAAATTCATTTTTTTTTTCTCAGAAGCCATGAGTTTTATACAACCCACAATAAATTACTTTAAGTGTGAATATCAACTTAAAATACCCTATTCTGTAAAAAATAATAACAACTTTTATCATAAAACCGTTAACCAGTAATAAAAACTGGAAAATATTTTTATTTTCACCAATTAGTACCTAAAACAATTAACAAGATCATGAGAAAATGTCTCATTTAAAACTTGAATCACTTGAAATGTTTTTTCATCACCAGTAATTGGATACTGGCCACTATTGCACTTATTTATGGTGATCAACCAATAGCATCATAGCAACTGATTTTTCAGTAGTAGTAAGCTCATTTAATGTAAAAAAGAGAATATATGCAAAGCAAAATCTTGTCTACGGCTAGCAATTTAATTAAAGCTAGATACTGGCAAAGATATGCAAATTAATGTTTTTTTTTTATGTATTAACAGACAATGCTTGGCGGCTAGACCTGAGTTTGTAATAATTGTAATACTTCTATGCATATCTAGCTAGACCACCTGTTATCTAATTGTTAATATGATAACACACCATAAAACTGTATTAAGTTTTCTTTCAACATTAATTGCCTTCATTTGAATAGGAATAACATACATAAAGAATTTCATTATAAAGTGTACTGATTTCATTAATTTTTTTACACTTTTTTTTAAGCATATCCTGAGAACTATGAGTTTTACCGAGATTCAATGTTTACTGCCAAATGTAAAGTTGTAATGACTGAAACCACCAAACAGGAACTATGTTAGCCCAGCTTTGATGAATTATAATGTTATTATATGCAAAGGAAACTCACCTGTTTCAGCCTCTCCACATCAGTCCTAGCTTGTGAGTATGTAGGCTGCGCGGACACTGAAGTTGCTGGATATGATGGATACTCCAAGTTCACATTCAACATCTGTGCAGCATTATCTCTAGCCTCATATGCAAGCCCCCGGATTTCCAGCTCTGATGCTGTGTGCATCAGAGACTGCAGGTCCAGTTCTTGGACATCCACCGAACCCTTGTACATGAACTCTACAAGGAGGTTGATCTCCGAGAAGGGGATCCCCTTCAGTATCACTATTGGATGTTGACATGGATTGTCCCTAGCAAAAAGCAAACATTTTATCATACCTACATGTTCTGTAATTTAAATATAATACACTATCTCATTATTTATTAACCAGACATTTTTTCTTCTGTTATCACAAGATAATAAAAGTAATTATTGTATATATTCGACTCTTATGACATTTATGTAACATTTCATAAGTACATACATCAATTAAATAGAATTATATTTAAAATTGCTCATTAAAACCCAGGCTGCCTGCAAAATATACTTTACTCATGTCTGTATACATTACATGGTATTATAAATAACTTCACTAGAAAAAATAATGATGTCATAATGACCAAATGGAACAGATTTAAAACTGATGTGTAATAAATACACAATTTAGTAAATGGAAACCTGGTAAGAATGCGTCGAACACTGCATAATGCAAGCACTTACTTGAATATTTGTTCGAAATACGGGCTGCATGCCGAGAGCACGAGCTTGTGCGCCTTGAGGGTGCCGTCGCGGCAGGAGAGCGTCACGTCCGCGAGCGCCGACGACGAGTAGATGGTCGTGAACAGCTGGCTCAAGTTCTGCAGGTGGTTGTTCCACTTCAAGTGGAACGTCTTATCGCTCACCAGCCCCTGCATCTGCACCACCACATACACTTTTCAATCACAAATCACACTTCTTCGCGACTGATGGATCATCGACAGAAAACCGACTCTGCTGCGACCGCTACATAAAATTATAATTATTACAACTTATTTTTAGAACGATGCCCGTAAAAAACACTATACGTACGCGGTATGACAGTGTAATATACCGTAGGTACGCGCCGCCGACGGAATTTAGAGCTATAAAATTTTATTTATATTTTTATTCGGCAAAACGGAATTTCGTCAAAAATCATACCGGTGAGAATTTCTTACCTCGCAAATCTCTTTACCGACTTCTCGATTTTTCACAAATAACTCCGAAACATTTCACAAAATTAATACAATAATTATGTTACACAGAAAGCCGTGTCGTAAAAAACAGAGTGGGGCACGCCGTGGCCCCCTCCTTGCCCCGGCCCCCTCGCACACAATCAATATACGGAATATGAGAGCGCGGCGCGCCCCCTCGCCCCCCGCATGCTTTATTATACCGTAATTAATATACAACTTTATAAATTGTATTACAGACAAGCGGCATACTTCTGGGTAGGAATGTTTATAATTTTATGGATACTCCTTTATATTCATTACAAAAGTGCGTACATACACAGATGAAACGCAAAAATAACAATATATGAATAAGTCGGAAATACACTAGCACGTACCGTGGTGTTTTATTGACATAAACATTGAAGCATTAATGAATCTAAGTGACTTTTTGTAGGTTTTTGGCTATAATTATACTAATGCAACTTTAGGAATGACTGCGTTTTATGTTTTTTTTTTGAGTTTTCAACCCAATTTTGTGCCCCTTCCTTTAAATAAATTAGACAGAGGAGGTAGGTTATACATTGTTAGTTAGTAAAGTTGAGAATGTGTGCGTGAGTATTTCAATCTCTTTCACATCAGCGCGCAGTAGTGTGTAGTGTACACAGGTACACTGTAAAAGGTGTACACATACACAACCACTACATGTGCAAACGGGAGAATAGAGGCTGACGGATTCGATAGTTTTGTTTTTATTAGATTCCATCCTTCCGTCTACGCGTTGGAATGAGTAATGTATTTATGATTTTGTATGAAATTATGATGAACTTGTAATAAAATTAGAAGAATGACACAATTACTGTTGGTTTGTGACTTGCTTACACGAAAATTAAACATTTGAATTTGAACAAACATGTAAATAACTATGTATTCTATATAACATAAGGTTGATATACCTTTGGTACTTTCTATGTAGGTATAAGTACGAAGTAAGTAGATGTGAGTGTGGGCGAGGTTTCATAAATTAATAATATACATTATAGGTGTACCCCGTGTAATGTATTTGTGAGAGAGCGGTAAGGTAAAGTACGGTACGCATTGAGGAAGTCATTAATGTCGTGCTGTTTTCTAAGCCAGTTTTAGTTTGTTAATTATTTGTAGAATCGTAAACATATTGTTTTGCAAATAGTTTTATGTTGTTCCTGTATTTTTAATGAAATGCATAATTGTTCGTTCTTACCAAGGTAAGCTAAACGTGTACCAAAAAAAATATATTATTTAATGCATGTTTCTAATGGGAGTACCTTACACAGCTTACAGAAGGTTACCAGGGCGGTGGGCATTGCAGTTTTATGGCACTACCTGCACCAGCATCTACAAGTAAAATATAAAAAATTGAAAAATAATTTAGCCGTGACCGTATGTACGTATGGTCTTTTTGTAGTTATGAAACTACAAAAAGACAACAAAACCATACACATAAGCACTGAAGTTTAAAATCCGAAAACTTTGCATTTTTGCATATACGAGAATATCTTCGTCGAACAGTTAATCAAGTAACACACTTATCACACGGTGTCTGTCCAAACCGTCAAAGATTGTATAATTTTTATTCTGGTTTTGTACACTCTAAAAGAACGTAATAATTAAGAGTGTTTTTAAAAAAGTAGCTTTAAGTATTTTACAAATATCGAGATCCTTGGGTGTTATGGGTGCATCACCATGTCGTAAATACATATACGTCATAAAGTCAAGATGACAGCGTTAAGCTGACAGCTAGTTGAGTTGAGTGAGTTGTCACGACGTTTTTTCACATTGTGTTGCCGGAATACGAATCGCTCGCTCATATCTTTGTCGATATTGGTTGGTGTCGGCGACTCTGCAATTAATTAAACATTGAAATTGGAAACTGTAGCCACGTATTAACTAAATCGTCCTAAACAGTACAAGGACTTGCCGATATCATAGTTGCTCCTGATCTATTACTAAACAGAAAAGCTGAAAATGGAAAAAACACCGACTTTGGTTATTTCAAGCCCTAATATTAAATATACGGATGATTTTATTTATGCGGACTATGAATACGAAGAGACTCTGGTGACGAGAAACGGCGATGAAGTGACGGTAAGCATGTTTTTGTAGTAATGCAAGTAAATGCGTTTCGCGGCATTTGCGTCTCTAGCCGTATTGATTTGTTATGCATATTCCAGAAAAAGCAGGTTGCAACTATTTTTGTTTAGCGACACATCATGCATGCGAACTCAAAAGACTTCATAAATATTGTGCTGATCCAATAATAATTTTTAAGTTCTTCTTATTTAATTTAAAATTGTGTTAACCGCGTTCATGACATCTCAGTGGACGCAATTTAAACTTTAGGTCTTATCACGATTTGTAAATCCATTAGTGTACTAAACTTAAGCTGATGAGATTATGAGCATGGAAATGGTCGTGGCAGTAATTGTTGTCTCATTTTAAATGGTGACTTAAATAACTATGAAACTAAATAGGTATAAGTAAATATTTATAGCTCCTTTTATATTTAATGCAATTTTTCATAATGGAAATAAAAAATAATTTAGATGAAAATATAAACACTTAAACAATTATCTGAAATCATTATCACAGTTCATTATACTGTTTTTGCTGTACCGTGGTGCGGGTGACATTGTTTAAATAAATTGTCTCTCTTTAATGTGGAGTGTTACAGCAACTTACAATCTTGCTTGAATAAAGGTTGTACTCGTAACAGACTAACCATCACAGCAATACCTCCCATAACAAGACATATCATTTCATCTAATGTCACCTGCATCATGCTACAGCAAAAATAGTATAACACTGTTTTTTTAGAGAAAATCATTATCGGGAAGATTACCCATAAGTGACAGTTTGAATCCTTACTAATATTATAAAAGCGAAAGTGAGTTTGTTTGTTTGTTTGTTACCTCTTCACGCTTTAATGGCTAAACCGATTTTGATGAATTTTGGTACAGAGATAGTTGGGAACCAGGAGACAGAAATAGGGCTAGTTCACACAGTTACTTAGCGTTGCTATTACAAATCAATAAGGCGCAAGGGGAACTGTGTTACCCCGAATTTAACGCGAGTGAAGCCGCGGGCAAAAGCTAGTATTGCTATAAACTGTAAAAGCTAAAAAGAACATTCAAATCATTATCATTGCCATTCCAATATTTTCTAAACTAGATTAGTCCTGTATGAGCAAAAAGCCCCTGTCTCATGCTGTCACAGTGCTGCAACAACAGCATGAACAACATGACCTGAGGAATGTGGTGTGAATTGAGTGCTATTGAATCTGTTCATGTAAGCAGTGACTTATTGTCGGGCCTATGCTGTCCTCTCAGTACTTACGCTGTAACAACAACATTGTAAAATCAAATGATTTTAAAAGAGTGACCATGGAGTTTCTTCTCCATAGGAATCGACCAACCCGAACCGTGCACCTTTTCTCGGCGTTTTATAAGTGCCCATGTAGGCCTATGTTTTTTATTTTATTTTTTTCTCCTCATCTTGCAGTCGGTTTGTGTTGAAAGTCGAATTGTCGTACGAGGTTCATTTTTCCAGTGAAGAATCTGCCTCTCATCAATTGTTTTTATTGTTGTTTCTCTTTTATGAAGCAAAGTCCCAAATGTGACGACGTTTAAGCCTTTTTGTCATTGTGGTTGAGCCAAGAGCTGTGGCCAGGCTATTGGTGTGCGATTGTATTCGTTGTTTGTACATAGTCGTTTTGTGCTCTATTTCCTCTTTCACAGTTTTCATTTGTGAGAAACCAGGGAGCACTGGATATTATTCTGAGAGCTTTGTTTTGAAATCGCTGTAGAATTTCCACATTTCAGTCCTTAGCGGAGCCCCATAGTTCAATGCCGTATGTCCAGACAGGTTTTATAACAGTTTTGTATATAAGTAGTTTATTTTCGAGTGAGATTCGAGATGTTCCTTCTAAGAGCCAGTTAAGTTTTCTGAGTAGAATATTGACCTCGGCTCGTTTTTTCTCTATGTGGTGTCTCCATGTTTGTTTCTTGTCGAGGTGAACACCGAGGTACTTAGCTGTTACACACTGCGGGAGTGTGTCATTTCCTAATTTGACTGGTGGGCAGTCATCTTTTCTTAGAGTGAAGGTTATGTGTATGGATTTGTTAGAGCTTGCCTTAATCCTCCAGTCGCTCATCCATTGATGTATTTTGTCGAGGTGATTCTGTAGCTTTAGTGAGGCTATGCAAGGATCTTTGTTGTTGCACAGAGCGGCTGTATCATTAGCAAAGGTGGCAGATAGGACTTGTTCTGTGGTTGGTATATCAGATGTGTATATCAGGTACAGAGTTGGTCCTAAGACAGACCCTTGTGGTACTCCAGCCTGTACACTGTAAAATTTGGAATAACATTCGTTGACTTTAACCCGAAAAAATCTTTTTTCTAAAAATGACCTAAGCAGTTCCTACAAATTGTGTGGTAGTCGTTTTTTCAGCTTGTATAGTAAGCCACAATGCCAAACTTTGTCGAACGCCTGTTGTAAGTCTATAAACGCTGCTGAGCAATACTTCTTTTGTTCCAATGCCTCTCGTATCTTGTTAACAACTCTATGCACTTGCTCTATAGTTGAGTAACCTTGTCTGAATCCAAACTGGTGTTGCGGAATTATGCTTTCGTTGCTAAGTATTTCATTAAGTCTCCGTGCAACTATTTTCTCAAAAAATTTCGACAGAATAGGCAAGAGACTAATCGGTCTATAAGATGATACCGAGTTTGGTGGTTTGCCAGGTTTTGGGATCATGATGATTTCGGAGACTTTCCACAAGCTTGGGTAATGTCCAGTTCTCAAGATGCAATTAAAAAGCTGGGTTATAAAGACGATAGCTTTTCTGGGCAAGTGTCGAAGTATTTCTGCCGTTATTAAGCAATATCCTGGAGCCTTATGTAGATCGAGACTGTTAATAGTTTTCCAAACCTCTTTAGGTGAGCAAGACTTCAGTGGTGGGCTTAGTTGGTGATCTGTTTCCAAGTAACTCTGAATTTCACTATCATTTGAATCGTCATTAACATTGGGGGTGAATACTTCAGCCAAGAAAGATCCAAAGGCTTCAGCACTTCTTCGTCTTTTTGTGCTTTTAAGTTTGATTGGGTATTGTGTGGCTTGTGGTTGTGCTTTACTATGACTTACAGTTTTCCAGAGAGAATATTCATTTCTTACTGTCGCGTCAAAATTTTCTAGTTTATTTTGTAAGGTCTTATAATAAATAAATAAATAAATATCTTGGGACAACTTACACACGGCTATCTGATCCCAAGCTAAGCAGAGCTTGTGTTATGGTAACCAGACAACTGATATACATACTTATATAATTTATAAATACATACATATTATAGATAAATCACACCCAGACACAGAACAAACAATCATGCTCATCACACAAAGTTTGTCCTGGGTGGGAATCGAACCCACGACCTCCGGCTCAGCAGTCAGGGCCACTAACCACCAGACCAACAGGCCCGTCAAATTATTAATATTGCCTTAAGTCTATAGCTGTTTTATTGAAGTTTCTTTTGTCTGACGCTTTACGACTATTGTGCCACACCCTCCGTAATCTTCGTTTTTCCAAAACCAGTTTTCTTATCTCCCAAGGAATGTTCTTGTAGGTTTGTTTAATTGGTGCAGGTGTGCATTTCCAAGCTAACAGTTGTATGAGATTTGTTATACTTGCTGCAGCTTCATCTATGTCATCGCTTGTTTTTAGTGCTATTTTTAAATTAGCCTTTGCTTCCAGAAGTTGTCTGAATTCTACCCAGTCAGTTTTGCTATTACATGCCTCTCCTTTGTGGGTCTTTCTATTAAGGTGGTACTTATTGTAGCTATTAAGGCGCCACCCCGACCAAAACGCCGCGCAAGCCGTTTTTGTACAGTTTTCTAGAGCTATCTACTTGTTATTTAAAACGAACTAAGTAACAAAAAAAATACATTAAATTTCTTTATAATCTTGATTCCATTATTGTGGATTTAGTTTATATTTTTATTGAGTCATCTATACTAATATTATAAAGAGGTAAAATTTGTAAGTTTGTAAGTTTGTAAGTTTGTATGTTTGTAAGTTTGTATGTAGGGGGTAATCTCTGGAACTCATAATCCAATTCTAAAATTTTCTTCTCTGGTAGAAAGCTACATTATTCCTGAGTGCTATAGGCTATAAATTGTTTCTATAACATGTATATTAACCGAGCTATCACAACTTTTGTCTAGCAAGTCGGAAAAAAATACCTCATGAAACAGAATTATTTGTGCGCGCTGCCTAAACAGTTGCTTAAAATTAAAAACAATGTATTGCTACCTGGTTCGTCTTAATTATTTCTACAAAAAAGTCCTCAATACCATATCTCTATCTTTCATATTTTGTCTTTTATACTTCTTTTATTGCATTAAAAAACATTTTTTTTCGGCATACTTACGTTTGGTTGATTATTTGAGCAACAAAATATTAATTCTTATGACAATAAATTATTTTAGTATCACAAGAACATCATACAGATAAGATTTGCCATTTACAGTATATCAATTGGTCATACAGTTTCGGAGAAAATATATTATAAAATTACTAAAACGCAAAATGCCCCTAGCATATCTTTCATTGTGCAGACGTTTTACCTATTTGCCCATAGATAGCGTTCTGCAATTACGTCATTTTTCTGAATCGCGGTGTTAAGACGTTCCGTGGATTGATGACCCTCTCGAATTATTATGCCCACGTTGTCATTAGTTGGAATTCTAAATATTACATCATCTGCCTAGCCTTTTCCAACTATGTTGGCCATGTTGGGGTCGGCCAGTCGGCTTCCAGTCTAACCGGATGCAGCTGAATATCAGTATTTTACATGGAGCGACTGCCTATCTGACCTCCACAACCAGTTAATACTGGGTAATACGATACCCCTTGGTAAGACTGGTTGTCATTGTCAGACTTTTGGAACACTGACTACCTGTAACGACTGTCAAAGATCTACAAATGGCAGCCGGGACCAACGGCTTAACGTGCTTTCCGAGGTACGGAGGAAACTCGGTATGTAACGGGTGGTCACTTATCCACAGACCAACCTAGGCAAGCGCGGCTTAACCTAAAGATCGACCCGAGCGGCTGCTATTATTAAGCCACGAGCTCCTCTAAATATTACATGTCAGTTGCTTATTGTTTCGTTCGTATGGTTGTTGTTGTTGATAGATACCTCATAATCGAAAATATCGTAATTTCGTTGTACGTTTGTTTTGTATGTTCGTAGTTTCGTACTTCGTTCTATCGTAATAATCGATACGAGTTATTCGATATTACGATTGTTTTGTTTTGTAAAGGCGGACGGTGTTCGAGTCGCTCTCCCTTTGTTCATAATTGTCTTCAAGTCTGTGCGTAGTTTGTTGAGAGCATGCCTAAAAGGAAATCTCAACTGTCCCGGCAGACATCACAGACAAGAGCCGCTCGAGTACGCCGTACGAAAGAATCTGCCCCTGAAAATGAGCAGCGCCTCTCGAGAAATAGAGAATATAATTATTTCGCAAGCACGCGCTAGAGAATCTAGCTCCGAGCGCTCACAGCGCCTCGCTAGCCAAAATGTGAGGACGTCGCGGGCCCGTGGCAATTATATGTTGGTCTATCAAGAGTGGTATCATCCGAAAAGCAGATTATTCTGTTACCGGAAAATAAAACAACCTCAAACATTGTATATAGAGAGGCTTCAAATTAAATAGATACCTAACTTAAATAAATAAAATAAGTAAAAGGCGACTAAGGGTTAAGTTACCTTGAGCAGAAAAGAGAACTTCGGTAATCTTTGAAGTTACTGATCTGATTCCAAAAAATATTTTACTAATAAAATTAAATACAGTAATATCAATCGAGTGTAATCTTATGTTAAAACAAAAAAATTTCCGCGGACGAAGTCGCGGGCAGAAGCTAGTTATTTAGTAAATCTCCTTACAACAAAGCCCCCGAAATGAGAAAAAATATCAATAAAATGCATCTCCTCGTAAAGTAAACATTGTTTAATTTTGCTACTGACACTAATGGATACACAATTCTATAATGAACATTTTGGTGGAAATATTTTTTCCAAAAACCCAATACTTAATTTTATATAGATTTTATTCCGAAAAATTGGCATTATTCACTACTGCTCTCACTCGCTCACTCCTGCGCGGAAAAGAGGGAAGCGAATACTCAAGGTTATTTGCGTAGGGTACGGCCTTAAGGGGGTGTGATCCGAACTACTATCCAGGCAACTATCAGCTTTTAGGTATAGGATAGAGAGCCCCTTATAGATGAAGAAATCTAATAGGTCAGGTAATTTATTAAAATCTGTGGGCCAGTAGGTAGGTTCACCTGTGCTAAGAAAGTGCAGTTTATTTTTGTCCAGGCTTTTTTTCAGCTCCCTGCCTCTAGGTACTGTAAGCCGGGAGCCCCAGTAAACATTTTTGGCATTCCAGTCTCCACCACATACAAATCTATGACCGAGAGTTGCGAAGAAATCTGTAAACTTATCTTCTTTTAGGGTATGTTTAGGTGGGCAGTACACAGCGGAAAGTGTTAGCGAACTATGTTTATCGTGAACCATTACTGAAGTAGCCTGTATTTGATCTGTCTTATATTCTTGCAAGAGGTCATGTTTCAGATGTTTTTTAGAATGATCCTGCGTGTGCAGTACCGTCAGGATGATATGTAGAGTAAACGCAGTAGTCTCTCAAAGAGAACAGGTGATTGGGTGTTAAGTGTGCTTCAGAAACTAAGAGCACATCAATATCATGTGCTTTAAGCAGTATTATTACTTCCTGTTTGTGTTTAATTAGTCCATTTACGTTTCAGGTTGCTACTTTGAGTGACGCTATTTAATTAGCTAGTTTGCTGATAATTGTTGTGAGTAGGGTCATCATCGTCGAAATTTGATCAAGTAATTTATCCAGCTTTTCAGCTTGTTGTGTGAGTAGTGCTAATGTAGGCCTATGTGAAATAAAAATATTTTGATTTTGTTGTCACATATTATCTCCACAAGAAAATTGTTGTCTTGAAGACTTGCCCCGGGTTTCTAAAATATTTGAAACACGAGACTTAATTTAATCACTTGTCTCTTGAAGCTCATCACACTAACTGTTAGTCTGTTAATTACTACCTTGAAAACAAATTAGCTCTAGGTTCAGTTTGAATTCTATGTATTCTAGTCTATGAATTCTGCAACAAGACATTGCCCTTTATCTGAATCTTGCTTGGATGAATTAGTACTGTGTTTCTTTTGTTTGTTCTCCTTCATCAAATGTTGCAGGGTGCAGTTTTTAGTGCACAATGAGCTTGTGACACTCGCTCGTTGACCTCCGAGCGAGGCCGCAGTTTTTTGGAATGAAATTCGAAATATAAAAATCGAGATAAAAAAAACAATATTAGTTTTGATCGAAAAGCAAAAAGTTCTTGTGGCAACAGAGAGGGTAAAATACCCACTATGTTACAAGCTGAACTAAGGAGAGGATGTGTAGCATAGCCTGCATTAGAGGTGCACTCAGTTGTGTTTTTTGATTGGTCAATAATATCCCATCTAGCCAGATTGGATTTACAAAATATCAACTGAGCCCGCAGTTGGTTTAAAGATTTTAATATGGGCCACTGCAGTTTGTGATAGTTATAGTAACAGATTGACTTGATTTCAAAATGAATAGGGCATATAAAAAACGTCGAGAACAGGTGCAAAGCTGCAGGTTTGGGTTGCTTGTTTCATAAGGAGAAGAACCGGCAAGAAACTCCATGGTGACTCATTGAAAATCATTTGTTTTTACAATGTTATTGTAACAGCGTTAGTACTTAAGTATGACAGGACTGCGTAGGCCCGGCAATAAGTGATTGCTTACTTTACAAAACATAAAATAAGATAAGAAGTTAACAAAAGTTAACAAGCGTCTAAGAATCTACAAGGCCAATGTCCACTCATTTACAAAGAATTTGTAATAAAGAATCTATACAAGCAATAGGAAAAAATACCACAAACAAAAAATATTTAATGGAAAATTGTTATTTGCTAGGCTACTAAATGTCCATATGTCTCCAGGCGCGTCCTATTCGCAAATCCCTGGGTATCCGCACCGACCGTCGGGTCGGCAGAGTGGGTGTGATGCTGGTCGGCTGGGGAGGCAACAATGGCTCCACATTCACAGCCGCTGTTCTTGCTAACAAACATCAGCTGTCTTGGAACACTAAGAACGGGAAGATGGATTCTAACTGGTAAGTATTTCAATGTAAAGAATTTGACGGCACGGTTGGCGCAGTGGCTGAGCGATCTACTGCTGCGCCGCGTCTCGCGGGTTCGATCCCTGCACGGAACAAATATTTGTATGACTTACAAGTTGATTCGGGTCTGGCTGTATGTGTATGTGAGTTTAAATGTTTGTAAACGCACCCACGATACAGGAGAAATTCCTAGTGTGGAGTAAAGATTTTTTTTAAATAAAGGATTTCATGTATAGGAATTGTCAGGTTAAGCAGACGACAACCTGATAGGTAGAAATCTCGCAATTTATTTGTAAAAAAAATTGGTTGTTTGTAAAGTAGGTTTACGATCGAGATGTTTACGTGATAACGTCTTATTGGTGATATAAGTTATCACCAGTAGTGACATCTAAAATGAAATTAAGTACTAATTTAAAGTTTTTTTTTCGAGCCAAGTAACAGATGGCGCTACCATCTTTATGAAATGTCGCTTGTGAGGTTTTGGTGTGACACAAGTTTCTGAACATGTCACCCGACTAAAACGATTTTAAAGACGTTATCACGTCAAAAAAACTGTTGAAAAATATAACACACAATTTGAACAATAGAGTAAAACACCTGTGCCTTAACTCTTACGTTTTTGGTTAGTCCGACGAAGTGACCAAAATTCAATATTAATATAACACCAAAAAATTTCGACTACACACAAAAAGAAAGATCTAAACATCAAATTTTATTGAAACCAATACAAAACAAAGCCTATTTTTAACCAGAATTTTCCTTCTCTTTAGAAATTATATGGGGGGGGGGGGGGTTGGCACATTTCTTACGACTTTCGAAACAAATATCTTATGACTTAAGAACCGCCAGACATACATTCTTGCGCTCACAAGCATCATTCTTTATTAATTGTGCATGTTACTTCATCAGCTTATATCTTACTCCACTTTGTAAACAATATTAGTGCCTATAAAACATGATAACTGGTCTGATGGTCACTCATAGCATTGTTTTGGACCGATTTCAATATAATTACCCTTTTTTTGCGGATGGGAAATCATGAAATAACTTCCCCACAGACACCGGAGTGTCATACTTGTACCGCCTAAAACCCACCCATGTTCCTTCTATTGCCCTTTACGTTCCGGGGCCGCGGCATCTCTTTCGAACAACCCGCAATCCCGGAAGGCGGTGGCCCTGGGTTTGCTGACATCTCTTTGATATAATTACCCTCACGCTAAGAAGTTTACGACATTCAGATATTAGTAGTAATTAAATTTCTAAGTTTTATTAACACTGTTAAAACTACACTAGGTGGTCGAACGTCCAACGCTCCGTAATTAAAAGGGACGAAGCCGCATAACTTCTAATGTAATGGGATTAAGAACTATTATTGTAGGTTCTCTACTTTTAAATAGTAACGGTCCCCCATATTTAAGTTCTCACCTTCGCAATCAGGTGATTTTTTTAACACTAAATCCTTTCTGCTGAATTTACTGTTAACAAAAGAGGTCAACCAAGTGTTAAGCTACCTAAGGGTTGCGCCTCATGTGGCTGCATAGAATCATATTTTTGCATGCTCTCATCCTCTTCTGTCTATCGAAACCTTAGTTTGTTAGAGCGGGAAAAAGCGTACTAAATAAATAAGTAAAACATTTATTTTGCACCGAAATTATTGCACATTTAGTAAACCCGCCAAACTGCGTAACAGTTTGTCGGCGGGATTAACGTTTGTTTCACATTCCATCTAATCTAAAAAATAATTAGTGGGATTTCCCCAACTTGCGATAACTTCTTTAAGTTAAGGGGAACAGCTTCCCAGGTTGCGAGTTGTTCGAAAGAGATACCGCGGCCCCGGAACATAAAGGGCAATAGAAGGAACATGGGTGGGTTTTAGTCAGTACAAGTCTGACACTCTCCCCGATGTTATTTGATTATTTCCCGTCCGCAAAAAAGGGGAACAGCTTTTAATTTATACTACCGAGCGCATCGTCGATGCTGCTTAGTGCCGCGTGATAGCACTCCCACTCTGTATCTCGTGATTCCATGCTGTTCCATGAGGCGTAAACCTAAGCCCAAAACCGTAACCCATTTTTTTTTTCGGGTGGGAAATCATCCAATGACTTCCCCCGCTCTGGGCGGAGCGGGGGGGCATGTCAGACTTGTACTGACTAAAACCCACCCATGTTCCTTCTATTGCCCTTTACGTTCTGAGGCCGCGGTATCTCTTTCGAACAACCCGCAACCCCGGCAGAAACCGTAATCCTGAAGAACTGTTTATGCATATCAGGAAGATTAGCTTATCTTTTTCTGTTAACTAAACGTTAAATTTCCCCTTTATCTTAATTGCTAATCAAGCTAGTCTGTACTTCTTTGGTTGAAGACAAGTTATCTTCTAAACTGCAAAATCCGGCCAATTGTGAATAGGACTCGTGCACCGAGAGTTCCGTACAAAGTTGCGACAAAAACGGCCATATCTTTTGACTGCGTAAACTTTTAGGGTTGTTTTTCACAGCTCCGAGGGATCACAGACTTGAGTATATATGGTTTTTTATTTTAATTTCAACTCAATACTTCGACGCGTTACCGAGATAAAGGGTTTTGATAGACAGACGGACAAAAGTGATCCTATAAAGGTTCGTTTTTCCTTTTGAGGTACGGAAGTCTAAAAATAATAAATAAATAAGAAAATCTTTATTGTATAACTAGCTGTGCCCAGCGGTTTCACCCGCTGCTCACTTAGGGGTATGAAAAATAGATGTTGGCCGATTCTCAGACCTACCCGATAAGTACACAAAATTTCGTTTAAATCGGTCCAGCCGTTTCGGAGGAGTATGGGAACGAAAAATGTGACACGAGAATTTTATAAATTTGATAGATGTGAGACAATCATAGAGGGTAACTTAATAATAATCACAAGTCAACAGTTGTAAAATGTGAAATGGTAGATGTGAATGATAGATGGTTTGATTGTCTTCGGACTGATTCGCCCTATCTCCTCGTACTAGTAATTAACGGTATCACGAGCGGATAGTCTTCCTCACCCTTAGAACAGCAGATTTAGACAAGGTTCCCAAAAACGTTTACATATACCCAAATAATGAAGAGAAATAGTAATACACTCCTATAATATTATTATTAAACTCTGATAATACACCGCCCTCGAAAGTTAGTCCTGAAAAGAGCAAATTATATCATAATATTTATTAACATCTTGTCTTAGAAATGAAAGAAAACATTAATTTGTGTTTGATTCCTTCGTAAATGCGAAGCTAAATTAGTTGCTTTTGTAGTTTGTAACCAATTATCGTGTGCAAACAGAAATAGAAAATACTCTATCTCGCTTACTGCTAATAATTTTGGAGGCTATAGAATAGGGCTTGTAAGGTAGATAAATAAATCTATACTAATATTATAAAGAGGTAAAATTTGTAAGTTTGTAAGTTTGTAAGTTTGTATGTAGGGGGTAATCTCTGGAACTCATAATCCAATTCTAAAATTTTCTTTTCTGGTAGAAAGCTACATTATTCCTGAGTGCTATAGGCTATAAATTGTTTCTATAACATGTATATTAACCGAGCTATCACAACTTTTGTCTAGCAAGTCGGAAAAAAATACCTCATGAAACAGAATTATTTGCGCGCGCTGCCTAAACAGTTGCTTAAAATTAAAAACAATGTATGGCTACCTGGTTCGTCTTAATTATTTCTACAAAAAAGTCCTCAATACCATATCTCTATCTTTCATATTTTGTCTTTTATACTTCTTTTATTGCATTAAAAAAATATTTTTTTTCGGCATACTTACGTTTGGTTGATTATTTGAGCAACAAAATATTAATTCTTATGACAATAAATTATTTTAGTATCACAAGAACATCATACAGATAAGATTTGCCATTTACAGTATATCAATTGGTCATACAGTTTCGGAGATAATATATTATAAAATTACTAAAACGCAAAATGCCCCTAGCATAACTTTCATTGTGCAGACGTTTTACCTATTTGCCCATAGATAGCGTTCTGCAATTACGTCATTTTTCTGAATCGCGGTGTTAAGACTTTCCGTGGATTGATGACCCTCTCGAATTATTATGCCCACGTTGTCATTAGTTGGAATTCTAAATATTACATCATCTGCCTAGCCTTTTCCCAACTATGTTGGCCATGTTGGGGTCGGCCGGTCGGCTTCCAGTCTAACCGGATGTAGCTGAATATCAGTATTTTACATGGAGCGACTGCCTATCTGACCTCCACAACCAGTTAATACTGGGTAATACGATACCCCTTGGTAAGACTGGTTGTCATTGTCAGACTTTTGGAACACTGACTACCTGTAACGACTGTCAAAGATCTACAAATGGCAGCCGGGACCAACGGCTTAACGTGCTTTCCGAGGTACGGAGGAAACTCGGTATGTAACGGGTGGTCACTCATCCACAGACCAATCTAGGCAAGCGCGGCTTAACCTAAAGATCGACCCGAGCGGCTGCTATTATTAAGCCACGAGCTCCTCTAAATATTACATGTCAGTTGCTTATTGTTTCGTTCGTATGGTTGTTGTTGTTGATAGATACCTCATAATCGAAAATATCGTAATTTCGTTGTACGTTTGTTTTGTATGTTCGTAGTTTCGTACTTCGTTCTATCGTAATAATCGATACGAGTTATTCGATATTACGATTGTTTTATTTTGTAAAGGCGGACGGTGTTCGAGTCGCTCTCCCTTTGTTCATAATTGTCTTCAAGTCTGTGCGTAGTTTGTTGAGAGCATGCCTAAAAGGAAATCTCAACTGTCCCGGCAGACATCACAGACAAGAGCCGCTCGAATACGCCGTACGAAAGAATCTGCCCCTGAAAATGAGCAGCGCCTCTCGAGAAATAGAGAATATAATTATTTCGCAAGCACGCGCTAGAGAATCTAGCTCCGACCGCTCACAGCGCCTCGCTAGCCAAAATGTGAGGACGTCGCGGGCCCGTGGCAATTATATGTTGGTCTATCAAGAGTGGTATCATCCGAAAAGCAGATTATTCTGTTACCGGAAAATAAAACAACCTCAAACATTGTATATAGAGAGGCTTCAAATTAAATAGATACCTAACTTAAATAAATAAAATAAGTAAAAGGCGACTAAGGGTTAAGTTACCTTGAGCAGAAAAGAGAACTTCGGTAATCTTTGAAGTTACTGATCTGATTCCAAAAAATATTTTACTAATAAAATTAAATACAGTAATATCAATCGAGTGTAATCTTATGTTAAAACAAAAAAAATTCCGCGGACGAAGTCGCGGGCAGAAGCTAGTTCTTAAATAAACGCGGGCGAAGCCGCGGGTAAAAGCTAGTAATAAATATCTTGGGACAACTCACACACGGCTATCTGATCCCAAGCTAAGCAGAGCTTGTGTTATGGTAACCAGACAACTGATATAATACATACTTATATAATTTATAAATACATACATATTATAGATAAATCACACCCAGACACAGAACAAACAATCATGCTCATCACACAAAGTTTGTCCTGGGTGGGAATCGAACCCACGACCTCCGGCTCAGCAGTCAGGGCCACTAACCACTAGACCAACAGGCCCGTCAAATATGACACAACTCTTTCTTTTTCGGATGGGAATTCATCAAATCAAAATCAAAATATGTTTGTTTCACATTGGCCTACATGCGCACTTATAAAACACCGAGAAAAGATGCACGGTTCGGGTTGGTCGTTTCCTATGGAGAAGAACCGGCAAGAAACTCCATGGTTACTCTTTTAAAATCATTTGGTTTTACTATGTTGATGTTACAGCGTTAGTACTTACATGAGAGGACAGCGTAACCCGACAATAAGTGACATCAAATGACTTCTCCCTCTCTGAGCGGAGTGGGGGGGAGTGTCAGACTTGTACTGATAAAAACCTATCCATGTTCCTTCTGTTGCCGTTTGTGTTCCATCGCCGCGGTATATCTTTGGAACCAGTCCGCAGCCAAAAAATTGGTTATGGTTGACATTTTACACACTTTATGCCTTGTCCTGCTTATCCTGTAGTATTTCCTGAAGGTGCCAGAGTCCTAGCTTAGTTCCGGGCCGATTCTGCTTAAGTTACCATCGATACTCTAGAAAGAGGATTTTCTTTAAGGTCAGAATATAGAAGTCTAGGCAGCGTCTATCACATTCTATAAAGCAGGGCTAATAACCAGTTAAGGTGGAACCACTGGGGTATCCCGCGAAATTTCATATGTTCTTATGTTTTCTGCAATTTAGAATTCAGGTTGTATGTTGATAAAAATTATTACCTTATGGTCCTCATTCTTCCGCATCGCACATTAACACCCAAGATTTTAGTCACCGGCATGGCTCAGAGATATACCTCGACGGATGTTAAGCCAAGTCAGAGGCCATTGAGTGGCATACAAATTCGATAAAGACACCATAAAGAAAGGAAGTGTCACTGGTGCCACTTTAAATCTTTCCTCCTTAGATACTAGCAAACTTATATACCACTAACTGTCCTGTCTTTGGTTAGTGCCCTGCTCGCGTAGGTAGTAGCGTGATTTTATATAGCCTAAGTTACTCAGTAATAATGTAGCTTTCTAATGGTTAAAGATTTTTTCAAATCAGTTGAGTAGTTTTTGAGTTAAGGCGCGGCAATAAGCTAATCTTTAGGTATTCACGAAAGTGACGCTAGCTGCATACTAGGCATGGTCTGACACAAGTACACGACAGTATTGCATCGAAAGAATAGAAATAAGGTCGAAAATATTTCGGTGTTTGATTTTATTTGAATATCATGCCCGCTAAAATGTAGGTCATTTTGCAGTTTTTATTGAATATAAAAAAAAATACAGCTCAATGTTTGAAAAATTTTAGATATCTCTTTAGTATATACAATTTTCTTTGTTATAGATATAAAAAATATGATGGTTGTCGCTGAAAAATATGAGAATTTCGAGACGAAAACATTTTTTTCTTGGTCTTTTTAAACATTTTCTTTCTCGTTGTACTAGACCACTTTTGTTAACTTATTTTGTTTAACTCTTTACTTTATGTATTGAACTATACACGGTAATTTTTTTTGGCTAGTGGCATGTACAGATACGGCTAACTTTGCGACGAAAAACTAGACGTTTTACGAAGTGTTTGCTTTGTACAGCGCCTTAAATCGTATCAAACAAACAAATTTTACTTTAAAATATTAGTTTAAAAAAAGAAGTTTGAATCCTCCTTCTGCAAAAGATGGTGTCATCTACGAACTACAATTTGCTAAACCTATTACTAATTCCAAATATAGAAGCTATATTGTCTATTGTAACAGGTGGGGCTCAATCACTCAAGCATCGACTGTCCGCCTCGGGATCGACGAGAAAGGCAACGATGTGCACGTGCCAATGTGCCAACTACTGCCAATGGTACACCCTGATGATTTGGGTAAGTTTCTGCACTAATTTAGATTATACTGAACACTTGATTATATTTATTACTTGATGATATTAAACACTTGATGATATTGATCACTAGATGATATTGAACACTTGATGATATTGATCACTTGATGATATTGCACTCTTGATGATATTAAACACTTGATGATATTGAACACTTGATGATATTAAACACTTGATGATATTGATCACTTGATGATATTGAACACTTAATGATTTTGTATACTTGACGATATTTAACACTTGATGAATTTTTATACTTGATGATATTGAATACTTGATGAATTTGCACACTTGATGATTATTGAACTCACAAAAATGACTTCTGATCAAAAACATCTTTTCCAATAGTGATCGACGGCTGGGACATCAGTCCCCTCAACTTGGCCGAGTCCATGGTCCGCGCTAAGGTCATCGACTTCGACCTACAACAGAAGCTGAAGAAGGAGATGTCGACCATGAAGCCGCGACCAGCCATCTACGATCCTGACTTTATCGCTGCTAATCAGGTATGTGGATATTTGACGTAGGGTATTTCGCAGATCAAATTATAAGTTGTCGTCTAACCGAACATCCTGTAGGTGCCTCGAGTCTAAAGATAACCTGATATGTTCCTTGTTGCCGAGAAAATCTTACACGCAATTTAGTTTTTTTTTTAATAGCAGCCGCTAGGTTCGGTCTTTAGGTTAAGCCGCGCTTGCCTAGGTTGGTCTGTGGATGGGTGACCACCCGTAACATACCGAGTTTCCTTCGTGCCTCGGAAAGCACGTTAAGCTATTGGTCCCGGCTGTCATTGGTAGATCTTAGACAGTCGTTACAGGTAGTCAGTGTCCCGAACGTCTGACAACCTGGCTTACCAAGCACACTTACAGCCGGGGTCAACAGCTTATCGTGCTTTCCGAGACATGGAGGAAGCTCGGTATAAAAGCCTGACGCAGGTCTTAACCGGACCCAGAAGTTTCGGGAGGTTCCTGCATATAATCGGGCGGGAGGAAACGCCCGGGTGTCACCATTGTGACGATCGCCCGGAGGACACGGTGGAGCACACAGTGGCGGTCTGCCCAGCTTGGGCGGAGCACCGCCGTGCCCTCGTAGAGACGATCGGCGGCGGCGATCTCTCGCGTCCGGCCCGGGTTCAGTCCATGGTCCGGAGCGATAGGGAATGGGAAGCGGTCACCTCCTTCTGCGAAGCAGTAATGCTAGCAAAGGAGGTGGCCGGGCGTTTGAGGGAGAGAACCTCAAACCAACCCAGCCGCCGCGGGAGACGCCCCGGGCGCCGGGCGCCGTGAGACGACTCCCGGCCACCGTAGATGCGGGCCTGTGGACGGTGAGCAATGGGTAGCTCACCGTCCGTCCGTCTATTGACGACAGGCCGTGTCGTCGGTGCGTTCGTGTTTCACGCGCGCCTCAAAGAGATGTCAGCAAAGCAGAGGGGCTTGCCAGAGCCTCCGCCTGCCGGGGTTGCGGGTTGTTCGAAAGAGATACCGCGGCCCCGGAACGAAAAGGGCAATAGAAGGAACATGGGTGGGTTTTAGTTAGTGAAAGTCTGACACGCCCCCCGCCCAGAGCGGGGGAAGTTAATTGATGATTTCCCACCTCAAAAAAAAAGGCTCGGTATAAAATGGATGGTCACTCATCCACGAATGGGCAAGCTTAACCTAAATATCAACCCGGGCGGCTATCATATAATATATATTTACCTAGGAGCTCCTACAGTAAATCCTACTTATAATAATATTATAAACGCGAAAGTTTGTATGGATGTTTGTTACTCTTTCACGCAAAAACCGCTGAATGGATTTTAATGAAACTTTACAATAATATAGTTTACATATCAGAATAACACATAGGCTACAATTCATAAAGATATATTGTATACTAGCTTTTGCCCGCGGCTTCGCTCGCGTTGAATTCGGGGTAACGCAGTTCCCCTTTCCTGTTTTGCAGGTATCTGCAACTTGGGGTTTTAACCATTGCGCCTTATTGATTTGTAATAGCAAAGCTAAGTTTTCTCTTTTCTTCCCTCTTTTTCCCTCATATCCCACTTTCTTTAAAAGAAACTGGGTCCCAACTATCTCTGTACCAAAATACATCAAAATCGGTTTAGCCATTAAGGTGTGAAGAGGTAACAAACAAACTCACTTTCGCTTTTATAATATTAGTAAGGATTCTTTCACCGCGCGAGTGAAACCGCAGGTCGCTATTAGTCTGCAATATTACTTGAAAAATCAAATAAATGAGTAACATACAGTACAGTAATGCTACGCCACTTTCATACAATTCAGCTATTAGAGTAATAATGATAGTCAGCGACTCACCACGATCACCTGATAATACATTATAGGGATTGCATGAATGAATGCGCATGCGCATACGGACGCTTCTGATAAAGGTGGCTGTACAGTAAAGTGCGTTCTGAAAAATGGCAACCCCTGCAAATAGACGTCCATTTAAAAAAATTCTTTTTTTAAATAAAACCGACTTCCAAAAAAAACTAGGAAAATATAAATAACTTAACTTTCGGAAGTCTGCGACTTCGTTGGTTTCGTTGACTTTTTTGTGACCGACTTCCGGAAGTAAAGTTATTTTCCACTTTTTAGTTTTATTTTAAGTCGGTTTTTTGTTTTACAAAAAAGTTTTTTTTTATTTCAGCATTTTGAGTTCTGGTATAATGATATATCACATAACTTTTATCGAGTAGTCATTTTCCATTGTTACTAAAAGATTAGCTGATCATTCAGACAGACAAAAAAAATATGTATTACAGACAATAACTCAACACTAAGCAATGCGGACGAACTTTTTAACGCCCTTTTTACCCGACTTCAAAAAATATAATTCTATAATCGAAAGGGGATACTCGCGAAGGGGTCCAATATCAATTTAATCTGTATTGCATCGGTAGTTAATGACGAGTTAAAATATATGTATATTACATAAATGTGAATGGATAATTTGCTTTATATTTTAGTAGCAATGGATAATCAATACATGACAATAATTTGTGTGCGATAACATCATAAGTCATAACACAACTAAAAAGGCTGAAATGAAAATCCTTTTTGGCAAAAAAAACCGACTTCCTAAAAATTAAGTTAACTTTCTGAAATCGATGGCAACAAAATGAATGAATGATGAATGTAAACAAAAGTAACAGACTACTTACGACAAGTCGTTTTTTTTTAGCAATTTTTTTATTCGTTTAAAAGTAGGCTCTAAGATAAGCCTTTAATGCTGTTAAAGTTTTAACTTACATAACTACACATTACATAAGATATAGGTAACCATAGAGTTAAGAAAACTTAAAAAATAAATTAACTAAAAACATATTCGGTTTCTCTCTCCTCTTAACAGCTTGTCTTTCGACAAAGGCCTCCTCTAAGGATTTCCATGTATTTCGCAAGTTTTAATCATTTTTGTTTATCTATCCTTAGAGGGTGTTGGTCGTTTTCCCCCACGATGACCAGTCGCCTTGGGGGAGGACATTTTTTCCTATTGATGTAGTTGCTATTATTTTGTTCTATAATGGTGTTTATCATATTATATTTATATGTATATTAATGTGTTTTGTTCTATTATTTTGTTGTATACTCCGGTTGCCGAGGGTTAGTTGCTACTGTTTCTGGTTTGTAGGGATGTTGGTAAGAGAGTTAGATCTCATTCTCATCACGTCAAATGCGTTAATTCTATTCGCCTTAAAGGGTACGGTGATTTGCTGTTTTTTAGGTTGAAAGGAGGCTCTAATCTCTACTAATGTCAAGAAAAATTGTCGAGTCTAATAAACATTGTTTTTCATATTGATATTACCTTAACCAATTAAAGTCACACAAAATGTCGTTGTAAGACTTCGTAATAATTATAACAGCGTGTTTAATCCACATTCCTAACACAGCCAGGAATGTGGACTAAATATGCTGTTGCCATGTGAACTCTCATAGTTCATTGACTAGGCGCTATAAACCGTTTTATGAAAAACGACGCGATTTTTTTCGTGGTCATTTAAATACTAAAAGTTGCGAAGTAGGGTTGACACTTAGAAAAACGCGAGTACTATTTACTTTTTTTTTTTATAAAACTGTCCCGATGGTTCGGATTCTGCCAAATCTGAATCTTGCTTTCGATTCCTGGCTCGGGTTCAGTGTTATTTAATTTTATCACTCGACTGCTTCGTTTGTCAAGTGGTTGCAAACACGACTGCCGTACGTGATGTCCTGGGTACAGTAATTTCTAAGTAGAAGCGCCAGTCTGGTTATTATTATTTTTTCTAAAAAAAACGTTGCCCTACACTAAGAATTTGTCCTGTATCGAGGGTGCATTTACAAACATTTAAACTCACATACACAAACAGCCAGACCCGGAACAACTATCTGTGGGCTATACAAATATTTGTTCCATGCGGGAATCGCTCAGCCACTGCGCCAATCGTGTCGTCAATTTTGTCCGCTTGGTGGCAATAATAATATAACTAACTCTGCCTATCACTTCGAGGATTACAGATGTGACGTTATATACATGACTTGATGATTTGATTCCATGTTTTCCATGTTGATGGTAATAGGCGCGCCCCCTATTAATTAAAACTTGAACAAAGTTGGATAAATGGAGGGCACTAACTAACTAACTCTAACTCCTCTAAACAGTCGTTATGTTTAGTAATTAACAATGCATAGTTGCAAACCTTGAACTTAGGACGCTTATGGCGACTTGAACGGTATATTTTCCTTAACAGACTATTAACTATTTTACACGCACGCTCATTTAAATAAAGTATGTGTAACAACAACATTAATAACGATTCATTGTGCTCTACACAACTGTTTTTTTTCTTAATGGCATCTCGCAGTTCAACCTATCAGGTCGTTATCTGCTTAACCGGACTATCCTGTGGATGCCTTTCATTAAAGGCCTCCAGCCAGGGGCATAAAACTTATAAACTAAGCGACTGCACGCTAAGGGCACCCCCTGCGGCGTACGGGCCTCGGCTTAGGTCGTCGCTGGCGGTCTACACAACAACACGCTGTTGCATCAATATCTGTAGCATGTGACTAGGAAAATGTGTTTAACAGTTGTTGGTACTTACATTTCTCTTGATTTTTAGGGTGCCGTTCCTCTAAAGGAAATAAACAGAACCTATAGAGGATCACTTTTTTGTTCGTCTTCTTCTTCTTCTTCTTCATGTGGACCCCGCTTCTTGGGGGGTCCGGTTTCCGCACTTAGTCCTTTCAGTGGACCATTGTACGTATGCCGTGCACCTGGTGGCCGATGTCGTCAAGATCCTTTATATCGGGAACGCGTGGAAGTATTTAGTTGAATTCACAACGATATTCACAAATCAGTGGTCCTGTAAAATCAACCCTCTAAGTCTACGCAATCAAAACATGGCCGTTTATGTAGCAAGTCTGTACGGAGCACACTGTGCGCGACGCTGACTCGCACTTGGGCGGTTTTTTAGATTACCACAAACCGAAAAAAATATTCGGAGTGCGATATAAACGCACAGACAGTTGCCAGTTGAGGGGTTCTAAACTGACCGCTTTAGTAGAATCATAATCCTACTATTTATTCCTTACTAATATTATAAAAGCGAAAGTGAGTTTCTTTGTTTGTTACGACTTCACGCCTAAATGGCCAAACCGATTTTGATGAATTTTGGTACAGAGATAGTTGGGACCCTAGAGACGGACATAGGCTAAAGTGAGATAAGAGGGAGAAAGAGGGAAGAAAAGGGGAGAGAAAGATATTTATTTTTCGATCATCACTCGGGTTAAAGTTACCGTTAACCCAAAGTAACTATGCTACGCGGACGAAGTCGCGGGCGGAAGCTAGTAATAAATAAATTAATCTTTATTTCAGACCATATATCCATAGTAATTATCATAAAAGTTTAATAACATGAGCAAGAATAAATTTTCTTAAGATATTTGAGTCCTGCTTATCTGCAATGACCTGTAGGATGCTGTAAGTGCTTAAAAACACCAATCGGTTTTACCAGATATATTAAAGTTCCTTCCTCTTGACATTGGCACACTCAGTATTCCATGAAGCTATTTATACCCCATATCTGCGCTTACGCAACATGAAACATTTCCTAAACCAAACATTATTAATAGCACTATCTGCCCACCGTAGTACAAACTAACAATAATTATTACTCTACGTAACGTACGTACAGTCAGCAAAAAAGATAGTTACCAGTCTCGTCAGATATATTTTTTATTTAAAAGATTTTGTAGCTTAGCGACCACATCGCCCAGTGCGGGAAAAGCTATTTGTTAGCTATAATCTATTTAACACTTACTTACGAACTACACACATCAAAAGTGTCTAGGGATCAAGCATTTTTATGCGGATTTCTTGAGATTGAGATGTGGCTTTGTAATAAATTTATGATTTTATAAATTTATATGGATCCTTTTTGGTGCATTTTATAATTTGAATCAGGAACTCTCAATCAAATTCGAGTAAAAGATGAAAATAAGCTGTCAATATTTTCCCTATAAAAACATACAACGCATTGAAGACATTATTAGTGCTACTGTTTCCCTACTACTGATTAAAACCAACGTTATTATGGAGCGGCGACGTCATTTAAGCAGGGAAGAAATGCTCAGAGCCGTGGGAATGATAGAAGCTGGTTCCCGGCAACGTACTGTAGCTTTAGCTCTGAATACAGGTCAGAGTGTTATCAGTCGACTTTGGACACGTTACCGAAGCACTGGTACCGTGGCTGAGCGCCATGGAGGACGGTATCGCTGCACCACACGGAGACAAGACCGATACATTCAAATCTTAACTCGAAGAGCTCCAACAATAACCGCCATGATGTTAGCCGTGAGGCTTCATCACTCTTCAGGGAACTTAATTAGCGACCAAACAGTCAGAAACCGCTTGCATGAAGTGAACCTTCATTCCCGAAGACCGCTACGGGTACCACCTATAGCAATGCACAATCGTAGGATTCGATATCAATGGGCTCTTGAACACAGAAATTGGGCAGAAGAACAATGGCGTTTCGTGTGCTTTTCTGATGAGTCTCGTTTTGGTATGAGACCGGATACAAGACGTATACGACACTGGAGAACCCCTGGACGCCAACAGCGATTAAAATCCTGCCAGGAAGTCCATCCTTATAGTGGTGGAACCATCATGGTATGGGCGGGTATTTGGATCGGCGGAAGAACTGAGTTGATTTGGATCAGAGGCAACCTCAACGCTCAAATTTATGCTGAGACGATTGTATCAGACGTCATCGTTCCTCTACAAGTGCAAATCGGTCCCTTATTTCAGTTAATGCATGATAATGCACGACCGCACACCGCAAGAGTTGTAAGACAGACTCTCGCCGCAGCTAACATCAATGTCCTGCCCTGGCCTGCTCAGTCGCCAGACTTGAACCCGATTGAGCATGCATGGGATATGCTACAGAGAAGAGCTCTGCCGAATATGGAGGGTATCCAGTCGCAAGAAGACCTTTTTTTGTTGTTGCAACGAACATGGGCGGCCATTCCACAGCGTGATTTGGATGAACTCATTTTGAGTATGCCAAACCGATGTTCTTGTGTTGTTAGTGTTCGCGGTAGAAACACGGATTATTAATTGTTTAAGTTACCCAATAAAATTTTAAAGAAAACTGTTATTTCAGTCTTTTTTTCGAACTTTAATGTTAGTGGTTCAAATGTCAAAAATCCCTTTATTAGGAAAATGGCAAATTTCTTTATTAATGCAAAGGTGACTTGGTTTATCGTTACTGTGACAAACGAAAACACTTTATTTGATGAATCCTTAATTTTAATTAATATCAATCAGGAGAAAAGTTATTGCAAAAATATATGTTGATCCCTAGATACTTTTGATGTGTGTACTTATTACTAACTTATATAATTCTTTTGCTTTCTCGGACATTTGAAAAGAAAGAATGGAATTATTTATGAGCTTTCAACTGTAGCAAAAAGTGTCGTTACATCTTTTGGTCTTATTTTTTTTCGTCCTTTCACAACGCGCGATCAGGTTCTTTATTTCAAAAATACAATCAATACAATTCTCTGACGTTTCCCCCTTGACATAGAACTACAATCTATAACAACAAAGATTTTAACAAAACAATAATATGGACAACCCTGAAAAATCGCCGCCACCAGTAATTCTTGGAAATAGAACACTTACGTAACATGACGTAGCATGCGTCATATGTGTGCGTGACGCGCACTGACGTCAGTACGGCGTGTGTGGTATGATTATGGTGTGATGTTTGTTGCATGAATATTTCAATTATAACGAGTTCATAGGAATAAACTCAGTTCTTTCACAAGTACAACTACAGTACTTTCATAAGTTATTATGTCTTGTGACAGGGACTGTAGCAGCATCTTCTTTTTTAAAGTGAAACTTTTATTACATCGTCTTAAACTTTTTCGTCTGTGTGTTGCATGTCACGTGACGGTCGGCTGCGGAGTAGGGATGTCTAAATGTCTATAATGTGAAAAAAAGTTTCACTTTTATCGTGGTTTCATAAAACCACACAATCCTTTTTTGTTTTTATGACATTTAAAAGTGCCTGTAATGGCCTAATAGCTAATGCTTTGAGTTTGAGTTGAGGAGCTCGTGGCTAAATAATATTGAGTTAAGCCGCGCTTGCCCAGGTTGATCCGTGGATGGGTGACCATCCATTACATACCGAGTTCCCTTCGTGCCTCAGAAGCACGTTAAGTCTGTGGTTCCGGCTGTCATTTGTAGATCTTTAAATGATAAATGATGTTTATTTTGCAAGCAGGTTTTTTTACGCGTCTTTTTTTAAAACTAGATGAGGCCGATGTTTAGTACCCGACTACTCTGAGAAGAAACAGCCGAAACAAACTCAGAGGTCATAGTCTCTTTTAAGGCCCAGTTAAAATCTTGGTCAAACAAACATTTGACACTTAATTAAACCATTCAATTAAAGATAGTACAGCAGGCGGGATCAGGGTATATAATTTCGCTCTAAGTTACGTTAGACCTTGTGCGTAATTACGGCTCTGTATACACTGAGAATTATCGGGGCTAATAGGTATAAATGCACTCGCGTTAGCCATTGTCATGGTCACTATGCATACTGTATAGTAGGGCGCCGAGTCGACCGCGATTCTAAATTAAGTCGCGAACAAAATCAATGGAAGTATCTATTTTAAACTTCGATCAAAAATGTACATTATTGATCGAAGATTTTAAACAACTCTGTAGGGACTGACGTTAACCAAAATTACTTGCGTTATGTTGATAGTTATAGTGGGAGAGTCTATTGCCAATAGCCGGGCACATTCCTGATAAAAAAAACGTTCATAACAGTTTACCCGGCCTGGATATCGTACCCAGGATATTTTAACATCTATGCAACTTATAACATAGTTTCTTTGGACTGTCCATCAATGTACGGTTCAACCGTTGGACAGATCATGCTAAATATTAGCGTACTGATAGCTATTATGACGTAGGCATTCTTTTAAAACATATCACTATGCTTTAAAATAATAAAAATACTTTCAGAAAACAAGCAAAAAAAGCAGTTACTTCAATAAACAATTTCAATATTCAATGTTTTTTGCCAAAATAGGTACACAATGCAATCAAATCTCAATACCACAGGAAAACATCTGACATGGGTTGACAAAGGTACATTTACCACACTCGGTCAGATTCGAATGAAAAGCATTTTAGTTGAAAGGTTTTGTCGCGCGAATCACAAGGGGGAGAGCGGGATAATGTTAGGGGAGGAGGGGGAGGGGCTTCATAACGTTCACCTTGATGTTATTGATGTGCCAAGAAGAGGGTCAGGTGGGAAATATCCCTTACCGGGGTTGCGTGTTGTTCGAAAGAGATACTGCTGTCCCGGAACACAGAGCAGGAATACAAAGAGCAAAAGAAGGAACACGGATGGGTTTTAGTCAGTACATGTCTGACACTTCTTCCCTGGCGAGCAGGCGGATTATTTAATGACTTACAATCTCTTAAAAGAAAAGGTGGGAAATATAATCAAATAATGAATTAATTATGGGGTTCGTTGAATAACGTGTTTAAGTTACCTCTCATAAAAAAAAAAAAAAAAATTAGTTGAAAGCGCCAAGGTAGACCGCGAAATTCAAAGTTTTAGGTCAGTATCTGATTGTATATTGATTTAAATATAAATCGCGACCGTTATAAATATTTATTGATTGATTAAAACCTTTATGCTTAAGTAAAAAGTGTACAAAGGCGGACTTTATGCCATGTGTACCAGTCTACCTTAGGGTGATGCAGAGACCAAACACAGTAGGTGCAAGAACAGAAAAAATACATACTTGAAAATAATCATTAACAAAAACTATAAGACATACTTTAATAGAGTAGATCAATTGTACCACATTCAACATCGTTGTATTAATGAATTGTCTATTATTACCACTGACTGTTTTCCGGGTTGTTAAATTAACTTATTAACAACTTATTTCGCTTAGTCATAGACATCATAGTTTCCTTTAGTTTTGCATTCATGCCAAACCATGACAGTGTATACAATATTTAAAACAGGGTTTTCCTCATTTATAGCTGCAAACTTAGGTTTTCAATTTGAAATATCTCCATTACTACCTAGCTGGCGCCCGCGGCTTCGCCCGCGTAATGATCGAAATAAAAAGTATATCGAAAGTAAAAGTGTTATTCCAGACTATAATTTATTTTGTGCCAAATTTCATCAAGATTTCAGCCGTTTTGATGTGAAAGAGTAACAAGCATCCATACATCCATCCTCACAAACATTCACATTTATAATCTTATATATACAACGTGTAACGGAAAGGGTATATACATATCAAGAGCAAGGCTTCTTCAAGGCTTATCAAACGATATCGCAAGGGTTTCAGCTAAATATAAAAAAAAAAAAAAAAAAAAAAAAGAAAAAAAAAAAAGAAAGAAAGAAAGAAAAGAAAGAAAGAAAAAAAAAAGAAGCCTCGCTATTGGTATGTATATACCCTTTCCGTTACATCCTGTATAGTAGAATTTAATCACTGAAATTTCTCAGTAGACCAAATAATATGGATGTGCCGTGCGATATTCTCTATGGCCAATATACACCCCTGCCTCATCCTTTGGGGAAATACAGTTATGTTGTACGTATGGCTATCTTTTACATTCATAATATAAAATATCACATAGGCTTTATGTACTTATATAACGTTATCGATTAGTATTCGTGACTCACTGATAATGTTCATACTATGAGAATTAATGTAACGAAACGATAAGGGAAAAATACCATAACTTTCGTATACATTTTCATATAGCCAATGTACAGTTAGCTACTTAGAAGTAACCAAGCTCTTCTAAGAATATGTCTACTGTATCTGACGTGCCTGGTTATTTATCTCTTTTGCTGATTGTACTAAAGTATCAATCAAATAAAAAACAGGGGTTAGAGACTTGTATGTATCTAAGAAAGACTGCAGGCAGATGCTGGATGCGGCAAGCTGAAGACAGGGCGCTATGGCGCTCATTAGGGGAGGGCTATGTCCAGCAGTGGACTAATATAGCCTGATGATGATGATGATGTGGCTTTCATCTTAGAAACTTGAAGCTTTATAAATCTTGTTTGTATTGAAAAAAACAAAGCCAGTTATTGATAAATATAGGTTTAATTCATGGCAGCTATTTTGAAAATAAAACAAAATGGCGAAAGTTAGGCAGGCTAAACGATTAAAAGCCTTTTCTTCCAGGATTGAATGATCTTATGGTAAACTCATCTTTTATTAATGGGAAATTTAAATCATTTTTACAAGCGCATTCGCCTATAAAAGAGCTACGTCTGGCAATATTCCAGAAACTGTAATCCTAAGATTATGAAGAATAAGCATGTTGCCAATATGATTTATGTTGGTAATTAATTTTTAATAAATAGCAATACTTACTTAACTATAATCCTGCCATAAATTATAATGTAAATGTGTGAACTTGGCTTTATTAAATACCCAACGAAATAATGGTAGGTATATAGTATATTGTGTTTAGTAAACGGACGTAGTACACGGTACGGTTGGCGCAGTGGCTGAGGGATCGACTGCTGCGCCGCGTGGCACGGGTTCGATCCTAGCACGGAACAGATATTAGTATGGCCTACAGATAGTTGTTCGGGGTCTGGCTGTTTGTGTATGTGAGTTTAAATGTTTATAGACCTAGTTATTCAGATTTGGACTAAAGTTGACTGAAAGAAAAATGTCTATATGTTTTCTTAGATTGTGAATCTTGGCAATCAGCCCAAACAGTGGGTAATAAAGATGCGTCAAATTACAATATAATACTTTTACAAGCGTTTTATGATCAATAAAAAATAACGCTCAAAATCTTTTTTTTTTTTATTTCACATGAGCACTTATAAAACTTCGAGAAAAGGTGCACGGTTCGGGTTGGTCGTTTCCTATGGAGAAGAACCGGCAAGGAACTCCATGGTTACTCTTTTAAAATCATTTGGCGTTACAATGATGTGTTACAGCGTTAGTACTTAAGTATGAGAGGACAGCGTAGGCCCGACAATAAGTAATTACTTACTTTACAAAACGTAAAATAAAATAATACGTTAACAAAAGTTAACAAGCGTCTAAGAATCTACAAGGCCATTTTAGACACCCTGGTTAAATGTTGTACTATAGGTAGGTACTTCTCTACCTTACCCTGAGATATACACGCATGATGTTATGTTTGCACCCATAACAAAACTTGCACGTGTAAATTTTCCAAAACAACAAAATGTTGTCACCCTTTGTCATCAAAGCTTTCGAAAATCAATATAAAATAGGGTTGTTTATATTCTGAGTAATAGAAGTTCCATTATACGCAAGATCATACACTGTCTTCATTATTTATAAACAGTATAGATCGTTCATTGATTATATATTGCCAATTATGTATCAAACCATGTGCACAGCTTGAAACACGTGTAAAGTCATTTCGCACTTTAATTACTTCAGACTTCAACCTTATGCTAACGACAATAAAGGTCACGGTATTCCGAAATCAGAGGTAACATAACAATGAATGGACAGGACTGACCGCCATTGTGTGGATACTTTTTTTTTCCAAAACACGTGTCAGCTCGTGGCGCCTGTTGATTATAAGCGGCCAGTATGTTTACAAAGATCGATTGTCTATGAATGGCCCACAGAGGAATAAATAATAAAATGTTCCATTGCCTTCGACGGTGTGTTTTATAAACAGTGTCAGTTCGCGGGTTCTTCGATATTTGAAAAATAATCTCCACGTGTTCTAGTTTTAAAATATAGGTTACTATAAATCTTATATCAATCAATCAACTATATGGGCCTAGTGCGGTTTATGTTAAACAAAGGCCGCCTTCCGGATCCAATCTGTCCCAGCCACTTTAGCTTATTTACAAAGTCGCAAGCTACGTCGGTAACTTCAGTTCTTTCGGCTTATTTACAAACTAGCTGCGCCCCGCGGTTTCTCTCTCGTGATTATAGAATATACAATATATTTTTATGAATTGTAGCCTTTGTGTTATTCTGATATGTAAGCTATATTATTGTGAAGTTTCATTTAAATCCATCCAGGAGTTTTTGCGTAAAGGGTAACAAACCTCCATACATCCATACAAACTATATTAGTAGGATTGACAAGGTAAGTTGGTGACAGTTTTCTCGTTCATCTCATTTTGGATCTCATACTTTGTACAAAAACTCCGAGCGAAGCCTGACAAAGAAAGACAGTGATGAACAAGCAATGTTGTCTCTCCTATTTGTAAATTATTTTGACATTTTCCAAAACCCCATTACGCTTCTTTACAAAATCTTTAAATGCGTATGGACTAAATGAAGTCAGATCTCACATTTCACGAAAAGATTTTCTAAGAAAATATTTGTTGCATCAGATTATACTTAGAATAATGCAATAATATACGGAATAATAAACAATATTATAAATGTATCTACGTTTAACCCAGTAATTGGCACTGCCACTGTAAGGGATTGCCAAATATTTCATGTTACTATGGGCACACAGATTATTGTGATCGAAAGTGCCAAAAATAGTAACGGATCGATCTCTATCGCCTTGAAGAGATAGTTATAATATGCGGATTATTTTAATGGCCGCGCGTGCAATACATTTTTTCGTATTCTTACTAAGTAAGTGATACTTTTTAGCGTGTTTATTTTTAAATGTCGCCGCGTGTGTTGATGTCAACCTGGGTATTCAACCATGCAAACTTAGCGGTGGTTGATATTGTAATGTCTGTATGAGCAGATCTTCGGCTTGCTGACGATTCGGAGACAATATTTTTGGGCAGTGTCCGAATTAACACATTTTAATTGAAATATTTTTTGCATGACGTTTTGAACACCATTCAGATACAGAATTTTATAAGTTCTTCATTTGTTTTATAGCGCTGTATTACTTTGTAACTACTACGTTGTTGAAGTGGACAGTGACATCAAAAAATACTATTAATTCATGAATTTTATTATCCTGTATGATATTTCAGCAACACACGTCATCTTAATACAAATAATACGTCTGATCGAAATGTTTTTAACAAAATGATGAAGCTACAGTCCCGGTCACAAGGCATAATAACTTGTGAAAGTACTGTAGTTGCCCATTCAGCTTCTTATGTTACCTGGTTGTCTCTCTCAGTCACGTATCTCAGTGACGTGTTCCGTATAATTACGTATACATACTATGTGCCCAACCCGTATACCGTGTAAAATTATATAGGATTTTTGACAAAATATAACATGGTGTAAAAATTATTGGAATCTATTCAATTATTAATTCTGAACAAACTATTCAGGCTTTGTATATACTAAAAAAAAAAGGATTGTGTGGTTTTATGAAACCACGGTAAAAGTGAAACTTTTTTCACATTATCTAGACATTTAGACATCCCTACTCCGCGGCCGACCGTCACGCGACATGCGAATAAGTTTGAGATGATGTAATAAAAGTTTCACTTTAAAAATGTAGTTGTAAATAAAGCAAGGCTAAGTTATACTGGATATGCATAGCGTGGTTTGTAGCCGTGTGTACAGTGTGTACTGTGCATGAATATTCTGCGAAAAGTTCAATTGATTCCTTATCAATACATAACGTACGTATGAGAAAAATGATTGGCTATTCACAATATTACACGTAGTAAAGTTATCGCGGCAGGAAATTGTTGTGACAACAATTATGTATGACCAAGGCCACTATGGTTCGTCCTTGGCTGTGAACTTCACATTTTGTAATCGTAAAATGTTTGAAATGCATTTATATAAGTTGGAAGGGGCTAGGACGCACCAAGGTTTTAGCACATTATTCTGACACCCCCCCCCCCACCAAAAACAGCATGAAATAAGCCTACAATTTTCGAAGCGTTTGCGAATACGGGAACAGATCTATTCATCATTTTCCTGCCCTTGTTCCATTCTATTTAGGGTCGGCGCAACACGTTTCCTTCTTCCATTCGCCTCTGTCAGACGTGACGGCCTAATTTACTCTTTTCTCCTTCATATCATTCCTTACACAATCCATCCATCTTATCTTTGGCCTTCCTCTCCCTCTCCATCCAAAAACATTAATATCTAAAAGTACGGCCAACGAGAAGCGATACCAAATGTAAACAAAACCCATGCTAAAACCCCATCTAAAATGGCCGCCCGAATGTTGGCGAACCCGTCTTAACGTTGTCATGTTTTTGCCGGGAGAACGAGACATTACGACAAAGGCACAAGATGGAAAGAGATAAATATTAGATTGTCAACGCCACAGTTGTTCTTTAGGTTAATGACCTTTCGTATCGCTGTTAGTTGGCCTTATTTTTATCAATCTTTTAGTCCTAGTATTTTTGACATACAGAAGTGTTTTTCAAAATTTATTCCACAAAAATAAAATATACCTATAAGGGGGTGAGAAATGGCTTATTTACATAAAAATCGTTTTAAACACTATTCGGTTTCGGTTTTGTTACAGGCGGACCGCGCTACTAACCTGATCCGTGGCACCAGATACGAGCAGTACCTCCAAGTTCGCGCCGACATCAAAGATTTCCGTGATAAGAACAAGCTGGACAAAGTCATCGTACTATGGACTGCTAATACTGAGAGGTAAGAAGAAGAAAAGGGCTTGTCAAGTGGCGATACATAGGTGTACTCTACTCTTGTTTTTATGGGAATGAAAAATCATGAAATAATTTCTCCCGCTTTGGGCGCAGCGGAAGGGAATGTTAGACTTGTATTGACTTAAACATATCCATCTTCCTTCTTTTGCCGTTTGGATTCCGGGACTTGGGTAACTCTATCGTAAAATCCGGCAGGCAGTGGCTGCAGGCGAACTGGACGCGCATCACTAAGTCTGGTTCGAGTTGGCGCAGTTAAAGAGTATCTGGAAGGATATGGGCAGAGGCTTTTGACAAGCAATGTCCCACGAAATACAAAACTAAAAAAAAAAAAAAAATTGACACTACATTTATATAATTATTGCCTCTTTGGTCGTATGGTCGCAAACTTACTCTAACCCTAAACACTTAATTTGGGTCCTTTATTAATTCTAAAAGCTGGGTGTTCTTGCGAATAGTATACCCTGTAAGACTGATTCGACTGACGACCTGTAACGACTGTCAAAGATCTACAATTGACAGGCCGGACCAACGGCTTAACGTGCTTTCCGCGGTACGGAGGAAACTTGGATTGTCAAGTTACTATTTAATAGATCTCAATCGTATCTTGAAAAGTTATTGACCGACCGCGTTACAAAAACGTATGGTTCGATGAGTTATGTTTTTTTGCAAGTGACAATTCTTAAAATAGATAAGTTCAATATCCTACTTAAAGTATCTACGAATAAAAACTGCTAAATTGCTTATTGAAAGTATTTCAATGTAAATTATCTATTTTTTTTGGAGTTCGGACCTCTTGGCTAAATAATAATAGCAGATCAGCTACCCTACCATGACGTCTTAAAGCAGAACTTATTCCGCTGAGGAAAAGAGACAGAGCTATACAGGGTGTCTAGCACCATCTCTTTCCCTCAGTGGAATAAGTTCTGTTTTAAGACGTCATAGTAGGCCTACAGGTCGATCTGCAGGTTAAGCCGCGCTTGCCTGGGTTGGTTCGTAGATGGGTGACCAACTGACCACCCATTACATACCAAGTGTCTTTTTTTTTCTGCGCCTCGGAAAGCACGTTAAGCCGCTGGTCCCGGTTGGCATTTTTAGATCTTTGACAGTCGTGACACTAGACGTCCGTCTAGTGACGACAGGCCGTGTCGACGGCGCGTTTTTGTTCCACACGCTCCTCAAACACGCGCACCCACATGCGGCCCTGTCAGTTAAAGTCTAATACCCCCCCCCACTCCGCCCAGATAGGGGGAAGATAATTTCTGATGATTTCCGATCCGTATAAAAAGGTTGTGGGGATCAGATAGGCAGTCGCTTCATGTAAAATACTGGTGTTCAGCTGCATCCGGTTAGACTGGAAGTGGACCCTACCATCGGGGAAAGACTAGGCAAATGATAATTTCGAAATGTATAGCCTTTTACCACCAATAGTTGATTTTCTTCTATATTAGGTTCTGCGAGTTGCTCGCAGGGGTCCATGATACCTCAGAGAACTTGGAGCGAGCGCTGCGAGACAACAACTCCGAGATATCACCCTCCACCATCTTCGCTCTCGCTGCCATTGATGAAAACGTGAGTACTTATTCGATATCGAACGAGTTCTATCAATAAAACTAAACGTTGTACAGTCGGGGGCACAATTGGCGAGGCAAAATTACAACGTAACAGCTTGACGTTTAGTTTGACTTACGACCTTATATTTTCAAGCATCGCAAAGGATTGTCTGCACTGTCAGTGCGTGTGCGTGTATGAGTGATGCCTCAACATTCAACAGATAACACACACACACAAATTGTAGTCGCATTAGAGCGAAATAACATTATATATCTGTTGCATTTACGCGTTATAGTGGCGACCCGTTCGTTACATTGTATTGCTAAAATTCACTTGGTTTTAATATGTGCTGCTAGCTGTTTGGATTTAGCCATGGATTAGCGATCATTGTGTCCCGAGTTCGAATATCAATCAAAAGGTGTAGTTGTTTTTTAAAACCATATTTAGGTTTTAATCAAAAAAATGTTTGTTTATTTAAATGAAGTTAAATATTACTTATTTTAATATTTACTTCACTATTTATGTAATTTTAAATTTTTCTTTTCGGTGTCGAAGGTGAAAATAAAAAAGTCGTGCTGAATGATAATAAAAATGTTTATTCGTTTTATTCTAAAATTAACAAGCATTAATGAGAATTGTGACGTCACATTCCAACTTAGATGAAAGAAGTTCACTTGTAACTTTCTAACACTTTTTTTTTGTGGTATACCCACTTAGTAAATTAACAATAACATATCAAGAAAATGATATTCTAATAACAGAAATATAATTGTTGATACAGGTATCGGTTCGTTAATATTTTAATGTCTTTGGGTATCGGTTTTGTGCAGAGTTTAATGAAAACTAATGAATGTTTATGATTTAGACTTTATGAACATGTTTTATTATTATGTAACGTCACAATGAATGAACGAATTGAGGTTATAGCTTAAGTGTTCATTTCTTAACGAAAAGAAGATTGAAACTTAACCTCAATTTAATATAATTAAATGTTACCTACTCAATATTTAGTTACACCGTTTAATAATTAAAACAAAAACATCTAGATATTAATATTTAGTATATCCTCCATTATTTTCAATGCAGTCAAGTAGACATTTGCACATGTTACCATATTACCACACATATTTCGGTTCCTCTTTAATTTTCCCAGATCTCCAAACAATGTGTTTTTAATTGTTGAATACTCTTGTCATATCATTGCTTGTCATGATCCCCCGTGGCTCCCACCTTTGCAACAAAAATATCTCTGGGTGATTGTGAAACTAGTAGCGCACAGTGCTCGCTCGGTGAACAGGACAGTTGACCTGGACAAATGTCCCAGACAAATGTTATATTTATCAACTCATCAGCTGGGTAAATGTTACACAGTAGATTGCATGTCATCTTTTTGTTTGTGTTGATGTCAGAAAGGGGTTTTTAACTGTAGTTTGGCAAGCCGTCAGCGTAGAGGACACGGCGAACGGTTTGCACTGAGGTATCGCATAATTCTGCAAAGCTCGTTGGTGTGAAAGCATTCGTTTCAAACTCGTCAACAATTTGTCGTCGCTGTGCGGCGGCTACCGTTTTCCTCGCGTCTTTTAATTCAGTGACTTACAGTATTCTTCTAAAACAATAAGAAAGTGATACATGTATTAAGCAGCTATAACATTTTTTTTAATATAATATAAACGGTAGCCAGCGGTTTCACCCGCTGCTCAGCTCCTTTTCTGGAGAGATCCACCCTTTTCACCTAGACCTAGGGGTGTAAAAAATATCCTACGAACTGTTCTCAGACCTAACAAATTAAAATCCTCATGATAAAAAACAACAACCTTCTCCTTTTACAAGTCAGTGAATAAAAAAGAATTAATCCTTATGCCTCAGATTATTATTAGGCAAATATCAAATAAAAGTTTAAGTTATAATTCATAAATATAATACTTACATTTAGTCCGGTTTAATCAGATAGGTATTAGTGTTCCATTAAAACCACTTCTATGCAGTGCAATAATAGTCACCCTCGCCTCAATATAAATATTTGCCTGCATTTTGAGTTTTGAGAATAATAATTATACCGCTATCTATTAAGCCACACTTCACCAACCAACAACTACAATCAATCGACAACGTTAATATTCCGATCAAGTTAAATATTCATAAAAGTCATGTCTACCTCACCGAGATTTTTATTCTTTAGTTACTTTTTATGATCTACCTCCCTAACTTAAAGAATTATTGTGTGAACAAAGCAAACAATGTAAAGAATAAAATATTTCTGTCCCATTACTACCAACCAAATAAAAAGTTACAAAAAGTCTACAATCTTGCGTTAGATTTGAACTCGCAGCTAATCGATTCACACGTCTGTCCGAACCCGATTAACCGGTAAGCTATCCTGACTCAAATTAATAAGTTGAAATTATGAGCTACAATCACTTGTTGACGACAACGACTATATGCTTAAAAATATAAGGTCGTAAGTCAAACTAAACGTCAAGCTGTTACGTTGTAATTTTGCCTCGCCAATTGTGTCCCCTGACTGTACATCTAAACTGCGTTCATGAGCTGTCAGAGTTATCAATGTTGTGGAATATTTTTAAAACAAACAGATCCTTTATTGGATCACTTTGCTGCTGCTCTGTCTGTCTGTCAAGAGCCTTTATCTCGGAAACGCTTGGAGATATCGAATTGAAACTAAAACCATATACCTAAGTCTGTGGTCCCTTTGTGCTGTGAAAATGAATTCTCTAAGTCTACGTAATGAAAAGATATGGCCGTTTATGTCGCAAGTTTGAACCAGAACCCTCGGGTGCGAGTTTGACTCGCTCTTGTTTTTTCGGGTGGAAAAAAATCAAATAACTTCCCCCGCTCTGGGCGGGGGGGGGGGGGGGGGGGGATTAAGACTTTTATCGACTAAACCCACCCATGTTTCTTCTATGGCCCTTTATGTTTCAATTTCTTACTTCCAGTGCATATACATAAACGGCTCGCCCCAAAACACGTTGGTAGCCGGCGTAGTGGAGCGCGCAGAGATGCGCGGCGTATTCGTGGCCGGGGACGACTTCAAGTCCGGACAGACCAAGCTGAAGTCCGTGCTGGTAGACTTCCTCGTGTCCGCTGGTAAGTAGCTTTTATAGTCAACATCATCTCCTAGCCTTTCCCATGAGAGGAAGTCGGAAAGTGTAACCGTTGACTGAAAAGTTGCCTGGTAATTGGTTATCGTGGCATGGACCAGTGGCGGTAGTGTCATACAAGCTTAAAAGCTTGGCTTGTTGAAAATGGCTTCCAAATGATCTGCTTGCCTTATGGACTTGCCGATATATTGATCCTTAGGCACGCCACTGGTATGGACCCGTGATGCGGAGGAATGAGGAAAATTTTGAGTAAATGTGGATGGCTGTAAGAGGAGATGGAGACCAAAGAAACGATGAATGGACTGTGTATAGAATGATATGGCTAGAAAGGAGGTTACTGCTAAGAATTAAAGGGAGAGTCATAAGCTCCTAGCTTTTTTCCAACTTGTGATGGTCGGCATCCAGTCGTAACCAGATGATGCTAAATATCACTATGAGGATATACATGGATAGTATTTTGCTGTTTTCTGATTAAGGGGGTTCAGGGTATGGTTTCATGTGTCAGGTTCTAGAGACGTTTCAGCTTGAATCTATGAGATTTCAAGGTATATCGGGTGAAAGGAATACCAACGCGAAAAAAGGTTATCACAGATTCAGGTGGCCCTGGCAGGCCTCTCTGCTTTGCTGACATCTCTTTAAGGTGCGCGTGGAACACTAACGCGCTGTCGACACGGCCTCCCCCCCCCTGACCTCCACAACAATACAGCTATTTCCTACAATACTGCACCCCATACGTAGTCAAAATGTTGTCAAAACAGCAGATTTATTTTTGAAAACGAACTTCCTATTTGTATTATGATTTTATATTGACGATAAGAAATTCGTATTTTTAGGGTTCCGTAGCTCAAAAGGAAAAAAAAACGGTACCCTTATAGGATCACTTTGTTGCCCGTCGTCTAACAAGACCAGTTATCTCAGGAACGCGAGTAGGTATCGAGTTCTCAGCTCCTTGATGCTGTGTGAAAATCAACCCTTTAAGTCTACGCAGTCAAAAGATATGGCCGTTTATGTTGCAAGTTTGTACGGAACCCTCGATGCGTGAGTCCGACTCGCACTTGGCCGGTTTTCCCATTAAATATTCCATCAGGAATTGCAACAAGATAAATTCTCGAAATAAAATCCTAGTGTCATAGCAATGGAACGATAATATGCATTTATTTGTCATTTCCTTCTTTATAACAAAACAATTGTTATTATCAGGTTTGAAGCCCGTTTCTATCGTGAGCTACAACCACCTGGGTAACAATGATGGCAAGAATCTGTCCGCTCCTAAGCAGTTCCGGTCCAAGGAGGTAAGTAATAAATTAATACAGAAATACAGACTGTACATTAAATTTAATCGATGGCTACTTATGGATGGTGAAAAAAAAACATAATATGTATGTAATGATAAATTACTTTTGTAAGATAGATTAAATCGATTGATGATTGCAGATCACAAAGAGCAACGTGGTCGATGACATGGTGGAGTCGAACCAGATCCTGTACAACCCTGGAGAGAAGCCCGACCACGTGGTGGTCATCAAATATGTACCATATGTTGGTGAGTTCCCTTTTAGTTACTTTTGTAAAAATGTTTATCCATACAATTAAGCCTATAATGTCCTCTGAGACCGTGACAGGCAGTGATCCGTGGGCGTGCACAGGATCCCTCTGCAGCTTGGTGGATGTCAGATGGCCTCGATTTGGTTGATTCCTATTACATCTACGATTAGTTTGCTCACTAATAATTATGTTGACAAAAGCACGCTAGCACCATCTACAACGCAAGTGAAGAGCCAAAATCGGATCCTGTACGTTTAGAGAACCTTTAGAAAAAGCAGACTAAATTCCAGGCTGAAGGCCATCGTTACGATACTGTCTAGACGAAGACACGAACGAACTATTTTTGAGCGAAATATGTACGTCGCTGTCGGAGGACCCAAAAAATGAATTTTAACCAAGTTTAATTAAAAGGTAAAATTACAATACCTACTAATTATTCTAAAATAGAATTCCTATTTCGATCCATATTAGATACAGAATGAATCCAAACCTTCACATAATTACTTATTGCTAAAAAAACACGAGCCCGTCAAACGCGGTCACCGTATGAGGAACAAGCGGCGTCAGCGCTTTGAAAGTGAGGCACGCAGCTGTCCCTAAGTGCGGTATCTAGGCTGATGCTTGCAGTTTTGGGGTGTCGGTACATATTATAACAAGCGTATCAGCTCGGGATCAACAAAACTGTTAGCGGTTCTATTTATAAACACAATTTCCATTCCAGGGGACTCTAAACGCGCCATGGATGAGTACACCTCAGAGATTCTCCTGCACGGAACCAACACCATCGTGGTCCACAACACTTGCGAGGACTCTCTCCTGGCCGTGCCACTGATACTGGACCTGGTGCTGCTGAGCGAGCTGTTCGCTAGGCTTGCCTTCCGCGACGCTGACCACTGTGAGTATTACTTGTTTATTGCTATTTAAGATGATTTAACGGCCGTACAACCTGGCGGTTCGGGTGATATGACCTATTGCTCAAGTACACAGCACCCCGGCCCAAGATAGGTTAAGAACACAGTGGTTTTAGTCAGTAAGAGTTTGCAGGATAGACCCGCTCGGCATAGGCGAACCGGCATTGAAAAAAGGATATAGCCCAGTTAAACAAATAATGATATTTGGTTAAAATAAAAATGCCTCTGACGTTGGTGCTTGATAACACCGATTTTATTTTCCTATTTGGAAAACCCTATGCCTATATTTAAAAGCACAAACAGTAATTAAGAACACTTTTAGTACATTATAAAGTACAGTTTCAAGTAAATGATATAAGAGCCATCTATTGAGTTGAATGTAATAATTTAATAAAGAGTTGATTCGCTGGCTCTTTACAGTTGTTTTTCAAAATATTAAAATCACATACCACTAGAATGCGCACAAATAATAATTTAGTTTCTGACCACTCATTGTTGAAAACATTAATTTGTAAATTACTTAAAATGTAAACAGCCATACTTTTATTCCATACCACGGATAGATAACAAACAATAGCCAATGTTGCGCTTCGAGGTGAATGCGCGCTAACTTACTTTTAATAATTTCGTTTGCGTTTATCGTCCATTTATTGTTTTCTATACATATAATTAAATTTTTAAATATTTCTTAAAAACAAAAAATAAAAAACATTTAAAAATGTAAAAATAGTAGCCCACCGGTATCGGGAACAGGGTCCAAGCTACCGGCGGTCAGGGCTCCAGAGAAAGGAACCTCCTAACAATACGAGCGTTATTATTATTTCAATAAAAAGTATTGTTTTGTAGGGAATAATTTTTTTCTTATTTATTGAGTTTGATTTTAAGGCAAGCCAGGCTTTTCCACATGTAACCCTTTCGCCACTGCCCTCGTAGGTCATCCATTAGGATTTCTAAACGCAAACAAATTAGTTGCTGCACTTGTTCAATAATGTTTGTATTGTCTGTCAGCGTACGTGAGCATGCACGCGGTGCTGTGCGCGGTGTCGTACCTGCTGAAGGCGCCGCTCGTGCCGCGCGGGGCTCCCGTGCACAACGCGCTGTTCGCGCAGCGCGCCGCCATACACAACGTACTGCGCGCCGCGCTCGCGCTGCCGCCCAACAACTACCTGGGCCTGGAGCACAAGGTAACGCTCAAAATATACTTTTTAAAAATCCTTTCAATGTCAATCCTGGTACAATAATCTGTATGTGTAAGTTTTGTTATCATCTTAATAATGTCCGACTGAAATACCTCGCATTCTTTTCAAAACGACTTAATTATTTCTCCTATTTTTTTTTGTTTCATCGCCGTATATGATTTGTGGAATAAAATAATTCTTTACTAAATTTGTGAATTATGAACGTTATTTTGTGTCCCCAGGTACCCTTCCTGATGAAGGAGCTCCACAGTGGCGCCCTCTTCAACACATCGCCAAACAAGAAACAGAAGCTAACCCACGAGAATGGCGACCATTAAGCACCAGCATCCGCCATTCTGCACCATTCATCACCATCATGTACACTCGCACCACGGCACAAAACTATTCACGAGCACTCTTCATTATTTCTCTTTACTGCGTGATTTGAATTCAGAATCTTTTACTTATAATGGGCCTATCAACTTGATATTTTGCAAAAGAATTCCTTCGAAATACGAATTGAGTCTATCAAGTTTGATAGAGAAAATTTTCATATTATGTTGTTTTTGTTTTTATTGGGTTTTTGCTTCAGGACGCCACAGAGTAAACCCGTTTGCTGGCAATAGGATCGCCCCAATAACATGGGACTTTAACATATCTAGCGAAATTTGAGTAGTTCTATTATGTTCACCACAACCTAACCATCTACGGATTACAGGCGTGTGGGCGCGTGTTATGTATGCTAAATTAAATATGGAATTTCGTCATGTTTTCCATAAGAAAAGCCAGGAAATGCACGGCTTATAATTATATAATTTTCTCTGATTCTGAATTCGAATCCAACTTACCATTGGTGATCATTTATTATAGGAAAAGAGATCTATAATTGCAAAGTAAAAAAGTGTATTTTTCGTAACTATTCTTACTAAGATACGCAAAAAAGTGTAATTCGTACTTAAAAAATGTCTTACAAATATTCATTTCTTAGTTTGTAATGGATATTAAAACTATTGTAGCCATAGAGTCTCGATATTTGTTTACAAAATAAGAAATATATAGGAAACTAAATTAATCATAAATTTTAAAACTTACATATGTTACAAACAAATGCTTTTGGTGCTTCTTTTATTTATTAGAAAAGTTTTATTTAATATTTATTTATTCGTTGTCTCTGCTCTGGATAGTATTATTTACTTAGCACCTGCACACTTATAGCTTCAATTATTTTGTGTAAGTTCTGTGATAAAGTGTGATCAACGTTCGTACTGATTAAGTAGGACGGTAAACTAAACAAATGATTATTTTATATACATATGAGATGTATGTAATACATCTATACTTCTATACCAGTGCTTGTTCTCCTGTGTCGTTTACCAGCAATCTTTAAAAAACATACATACTCCTTCGTATCATCGATACCGCAATTGCTTTATCACTGTTGATAATCGTTTTCTAAATTAATAAAGTTTTGATGTATCTATCTTAAATTGTGTTTTACGCAGCTTTACGAGTCACAAGTAAGTTTGAACCTTAATACCACGGTCAGCCAACTTCAGAGCCGTATTGGTCTGTGTGATATAGGATTTTAACTGAGAGAAAGAAATAGAACATCATTATTAACATAGACAACATAGTCATTATGTTTTCTTTTTTTTCTCAAATGCGAACGCATCATTCGTTATGGTTATAAAGCAATTACGAGTTCAAGTATCTATATAGTATGGGTAGCGGTAACCTTAATATCATTCTCAAACCGTTGGAAGTATATTTAAAATGTATATGTTTATAGTATCATTAACATTAAAGTTTCGCCCAGCACGAATTACCAAAAATAATGTGTCAAAGTTAATAATTTATTTCATCTAACTATGACATTCCATTTCGACGTAGAATCTCGCATTTCAGTATTATAGATGCGTAATAAGTTCATTAATTTATTTAGCACAGGTATTATATTTTATTTATGAATTTCATTGATATAAATCTCAGTATTTTGCTAAGTTTACGAATGTATTGTACGAACGCATTTACTTAGTTCCGTGATTAGAGATTTTAAGCACAGACTAACATTTAGGATAGATTTACTAACTATAATGTTTCATTAGATATCCTATAATTAAAAGGCCAATATTCAATATTTTGTTTTCTTAATTTGAAATTGTTTTAAAGTTGAAAACGTATTGAGTTATTGTATCCAATGTGCGATTATGTCGAAATAAAATAATTTTGTAATGGATTTTGGTTTTTCAATTGTCTTTGCGCTATCCCTGAACGTGATTTCAGACTCAGTGCGTCCGGCAATGGCGACTGGGGCGTTTGTTTTCGAAATTTGGTAAGTTTGCCTAATAGCCGGATATTTGGAAAAGAGTCCGGATATTTACTTTTTTTTTTTTCTAGTGCAGTATGTATTCATTTGGATAACATTTGTACTAGTAGTACTTGTAGTGTAATAGTTGATATCGAAATGTCCGGACAAATGACAAGGCAGCATTAAGTCTGAATAGTGGTTCAAAAATTCAGACGGATTGTAAGGCCCTCCCATTACGAAACAGACGACTAGTAACGTACGGGAATCTCGAGGGCAGAGTATCTCACTTACATTTTAATGAGAGATTCGTAATAGGTTCAAGAGGTTAGAACTGTAATCTGTATCCTAATAGGACGTATAATAATTTATTTTTGGTTTTTGCACAACTCTCATAAACTGGGTAGAAGGTCACCAATGTGTGGATGGATCTTGTTAGACCCTGACCATGAGGTTGTTCTCACTCTTGTTTGTCATGCAGCAATTAAATAACTTCTCAATATGTATTTCAATGCACAAAGTCCGGCGAAGGTTGTTTGACGATCTGATCTTATTTGCGGGGTGAACTTGGCTAGAGATCGCCTCTTTAGCCTTCTACCAGCGCAGTGGGACACTCGACAGGCAAACAAAAAAAATTAGATGACACCTAAACGACGACACGGTTGGTGCAGTAGCCAAGCGTTTGACAGGTATAATCCCCGCACGGAACAAATATTTGTATGACCTCCAGATGGTTGGGGAGTTTCAATGTTTGTAAACGCACCTACGATACATAAACTAAGCAAAAGCATATTGTTGGACGTTTAGCTCGGCTCAGTAGTTAGAGTAGAAAATCAAACATGTTAGTCAGAGTCTGTATTTAAGTACACCCACATTTCGTCAGTTATGTTTTGAGCCACATTTATTAGGGGCGAACCTATTGCCAACGAACGGGCATGAATTCCCGGACTCCGTGATTGTGTACTGAGTAATTCCTGATGGAAAAACCTAATAAAAATGTCCGTTACTGTATTCAGGAGTTCATACTCAACAGTTGCGCTTTCTTAAAAAGAACTAGTTGGCCATCTTCCGGAATCCGCCATATTGGATTTAGAATAGTGTCACTTAGCTATGCATTGTCATCCGAACTACACATTATGCAAAATTTCAGCTCGAAAAAGGAAAGAGGGTGAAATATAACTATTTTAACATGGTGACATGTAAAGCTAATAATGTGAGCGAATAGTGGCAGCTAGTATGCTATAATGTAAGTTAATACGGTTACCAAGGCAGTCAATATACTTAGATAAGAAAAACACCTTATCTGATTAATCTTCTTTATTTTCAGTTAAGCATAGAATAGTTACAGTATCCCAATTTCTCCAGTCTAATTTGACAGTATGTCTCAATCACGCACCAAGTAATTCACAATGAAACTTTAAGTAACGTACATTTATTGGTGTTTCACAATACAAGTATAAACGGCCGAACTTAAATACAAAAAAATCAACATAGCTTATGTAAAACTTATGTTTTATCATTCCTTAGCGTAAACGGGGAACATTACATGCGAGTAACTAAAAAATACTTAAAAACTAAGATACATTTGTTCTAAGTTGCGAAATGTAACCGTTTAACAATTCCTCTTATGAACTATAATAATTGTTAAAATGTCACTTGTCATGCAATTAGTAAGATTTTATACATATTACAAAATTTTTGGTAATAAAACATTAATCATAGAGTTCAAACTTAACGTTTGACAATACAACGTGCCGTTATAATCGATATTAAAATGACAAAAACAGGAGAACGTAATGTAACAACACCTATACGCTGTGATGTCCAGAGGAAGAGCCGCTGTCCTCAGATACATGGAATGTTAACTAATTACATCTAAAGCGTTAATAGTACCACAATACTGTCGCTTACGAATAATTAAATACTTAACAATATAAATTATACAAAAGAACCTTTACAGCAAGACCGCCGCGGCAAAACACAACAGCACAATGTTTCCTCATTTAATATCAGCAACACATTGATAAAATATAATATTATGGGCAACGACAACACAGATTTGGGTATATAAGTATGGCCATCGAGTACTCCGCGACCCGCGACAGAGCCTACTCGCTTGTGATGTTATGTTGTACGGCAGTAAGCAGCCTGTGGCGCGGTCGGCGGAGGGATGGGAACACGTCGCCAAGTGTGAGCGGAGACCGACGCGTGTGTACAACTATATAATATAATATCGGTGCAAAATGTCTAATAGATAGGTACTACGCACTATTTAGAATAGTTTCCGGACACTTGAGCTCCCCTGCGACGCGCACCAACACGATCCAATACGATACACGATAATATTTTTATATAATAAGTCTTTTCTTCTACATTAACAATAATTTGTTATAATATAACCGATGTATTTTTTATATTACGACTTTTTTTTTCAATGTTAATTTGTTTATAATGTACACGATTTTAAATGTTTCAGTGCTCAATATTATATATTTTTTATTTTTAAAATTCGTTGGCTACCTAAACGAGTGATGACAGCTATGTAAGACAACATAATCTACGATAGGGAATGGAATATATTGTACAGTCAGTGACACAAAAAATGACCAGTTTGAGGAACGATTGAAGAATACTAGTATAAATTATACATTCGAAGAGTTTGATAACTTTCTGTGCCATTAATTGTATTATTACAGCATTGGAATGGCGCGAAGCAAATTATTAGTATTTAGTTTTATGTACAAGCAATTTTTATCTATATTACAACTACAAATAAAACATTGTTTTAATCAACAGATCATTATGGCATTGACTATTTTTCACACCATCAGCTGTACAAGTTATGGGGAGTTTAAAATAAAAAAAAAAATTATATGTAAAGGTCAAATGCGTCACGCCATTCCACGCATAGTATCATAGCTACAAATCTAGCTTATGTCTAGGTATCTAGGGAATACACTAACTTTTGATAAGGGCTATAAATACGTTCCTGAGACCGGTCGGCCATCAAAACTTCAACTACTTTTAATTCCTTACGTGCCTTTCATTGAGCAGTTCACCTGTCTCGAATAATTACAAATACAATATTACTACTATATATTTTATTGCTCAAAAAACATAATGATTTGATAGAAAACACGATCGTGACACGGTAAGCTTTGGAAGACGGCTCAGCTCCACCGCAAGACCGTGTACCTTTCTCTCAGAAAGGTTTATAGAATAGACTACTACAATAGTTTCAAAAATAATAAGTCTTACAATATTTTCTCGTATAGTTATTATACATAGATGAATAATTTGTTTTAATTTATGTACAGAAGCATATCCCTATCGCTAGCCAGGGATTTTTATTAATAAGTGATCTATTTTTTTTATAATAGGAAATGGTGTGCTCCTCTGCTCCGTACCTAAGTATCCAAGCGTTATGTTTCACTGACGCGCGCGTTAATTTATGAGCACCAATATTGGCTACTTTACACATGCATTCTTAGCCCTCAAATATTTTAAAAATTTAGTCAAATCATTTGTAAGCTGTAGAAGAATATTCTATTGTATGGTGGTATCGCATCAATCAATTCCTTTAAGCAATAAATAAAATCAGATCTTTGTGTTTGGTGACAATATATAAGATAAAATACATGATTGCCATAATTTATACATAAATTGTTTTTCATATGATATTTATCGGATTTGCTAGTATATACTACACAAATAATACTTTCAAATACTCAAAATCGTGTTTAGTTAACTCTGGACCAACTATAGGAATGTTTTTTTCAAAACTGTTTTCTTTAATTTTTATAATCGTAATGTTCTGTGTCTGTGTTCACTTTGAAACAATTATTTTATTTATAATTTTAACTGTGGATACAGATTAATTGCAATAATTTGCTATCAATGCCATAATTACATATTTCAAGTAATAGTGCCTTATATAAAGCGATTCTGATCAATTCTATACATATTCTTCACAATTCTCATGTGATATAAGCTAATATCTTTAGTACATAAGCCATTGACACCTAATCATACTTGTGCTATCATAAATTGGCACTTTATGTGCGTCACATTTTTATTTCAAACAGGCATTTAGTATACCCACCCAATTTACAAGCTAATTTTATATTTTAATTTAGTAATGCCACAAAATGGGTAATTTATGCTATATTTTTTGGGATGTAGGTACTTTATGGCATTTTATACTAGTATGAAATTTAAACAAGCTTATGCCGAATTGAAGATCAAAAGTACGTCATCCCCATATATTTTTACACAATATTATTTACAAGTTTATCTCCACAGATGAAGATCACAGTCAGCAATTTATTATTTTTAACCGACCGCCAGTATCTCTGTCTAACCTCTCGTTATAGAGGCGCGATGATACTTATCATTACAAAAAGTGTTTTTAATGTCTCTTTGAACCCAGCCATATTTTTTATACAGAATTTAAGCTCTATCCACAAAACAACTGTGTCAGGATCGCTTTTATGCCAGATAATGTAACCACGTTTTGAGAGTCTGACAGACCCCAAGTCTGAATTAAGTTCGATCCGAAAGATGGTGCTAAGGATTGTATGTTAAAAAGACCCTGCGCCGAAAGGTCCGAAGCACCCCAGGTCCGGGGACCCCCGTTTCGAAAGACCCCCAATCCGGAAGACCCCCAATCCGAAAGTCTTAAACTGTGATGTTTGTGCAGATAGAACTTCAAATCGTCACTGGGCGCACAAAGGATATTTTAAAATTCAAAAAACCAAATGTACCCTATCATCAATGGCTTTAGTACTAGTTCAGCTTATGTTACAAGTATGTTAGATCAGAAGCGCTAGTCGTGCTTGTGGCGTCGCTTGTGTCAGTTGAGGGGCAAGCAGAACATGTGCTGCAGCAGCGTCGGCTTGCGAGGAGGCAGCTCTGAGCACACGCTGTCGTAGTCCGAGGACGACGACTCTGCACCGTAGCCGTATGTCTGGGAATTAGAAAAGAATTATTAAGAAAACATCTATCTAGGTACTATATAAAAATAAGTCGGGTTTTCCTTCCTGACGCTATAACTCCAGAACGCACGAACCGATTTCCACGGTTTTGCATTCGTTGGAAAGGTCTCGGGCTCCGTGAAGTTTATAGCAAAGAAAAGGTAGGGTAGGTAGGGTAGGTAGGGTAGGTAGGGTAGGTAGGGTAGGTAGGGTAGGTAGGGTAGGTAGGGTAGGTAGGGTAGGTAGGGTAGGTAGGGTAGGTAGGGTAGGTAGGGTAGGTAGGGTAGGTAGGGTAGGTAGGGTAGGTAGGGTAGGTAGGGTAGGTAGGGTAGGTAGGGTAGGTAGGGTAGGTAGGGTAGGTAGGGTAGGTAGGGTAGGTAGGGTAGGTAGGGTAGGTAGGGTAGGTAGGGTAGGTAGGGTAGGTAGGGTAGGTAGGGTAGGTAGGGTAGGTAGGGTAGGTAGGGTAGGTAGGGTAGGTAGGGTAGGTAGGGTAGGTAGGGTAGGTAGGGTAGGTAGGGTAGGTAGGGTAGGTAGGGTAGGTAGGGTAGGTAGGGTAGGTAGGGTAGGTAGGGTAGGTAGGGTAGGTAGGGTAGGTAGGGTAGGTAGGGTAGGTAGGGTAGGTAGGGTAGGTAGGGTAGGTAGGGTAGGTAGGGTAGGTAGGGTAGGTAGGGTAGGTAGGGTAGGTAGGGTAGGTAGGGTAGGTAGGGTAGGTAGGGTAGGTAGGGTAGGTAGGGTAGGTAGGGTAGGTAGGGTAGGTAGGGTAGGTAGGGTAGGTAGGGTAGGTAGGGTAGGTAGGGTAGGTAGGGTAGGTAGGGTAGGTAGGGTAGGTAGGGTAGGTAGGGTAGGTAGGGTAGGTAGGGTAGGTAGGGTAGGTAGGGTAGGTAGGGTAGGTAGGGTAGGTAGGGTAGGTAGGGTAGGTAGGGTAGGTAGGGTAGGTAGGGTAGGTAGGGTAGGTAGGGTAGGTAGGGTAGGTAGGGTAGGTAGGGTAGGTAGGGTAGGTAGGGTAGGTAGGGTAGGTAGGGTAGGTAGGGTAGGTAGGGTAGGTAGGGTAGGTAGGGTAGGTAGGGTAGGTAGGGTAGGTAGGGTAGGTAGGGTAGGTAGGGTAGGTAGGGTAGGTAGGGTAGGTAGGGTAGGTAGGGTAGGTAGGGTAGGTAGGGTAGGTAGGGTAGGTAGGGTAGGTAGGGTAGGTAGGGTAGGTAGGGTAGGTAGGGTAGGTAGGGTAGGTAGGGTAGGTAGGGTAGGTAGGGTAGGTAGGGTAGGTAGGGTAGGTAGGGTAGGTAGGGTAGGTAGGGTAGGTAGGGTAGGTAGGGTAGGTAGGGTAGGTAGGGTAGGTAGGGTAGGTAGGGTAGGTAGGGTAGGTAGGGTAGGTAGGGTAGGTAGGGTAGGTAGGGTAGGTAGGGTAGGTAGGGTAGGTAGGGTAGGTAGGGTAGGTAGGGTAGGTAGGGTAGGTAGGGTAGGTAGGGTAGGTAGGGTAGGTAGGGTAGGTAGGGTAGGTAGGGTAGGTAGGGTAGGTAGGGTAGGTAGGGTAGGTAGGGTAGGTAGGGTAGGTAGGGTAGGTAGGGTAGGTAGGGTAGGTAGGGTAGGTAGGGTAGGTAGGGTAGGTAGGGTAGGTAGGGTAGGTAGGGTAGGTAGGGTAGGTAGGGTAGGTAGGGTAGGTAGGGTAGGTAGGGTAGGTAGGGTAGGTAGGGTAGGTAGGGTAGGTAGGGTAGGTAGGGTAGGTAGGGTAGGTAGGGTAGGTAGGGTAGGTAGGGTAGGTAGGGTAGGTAGGGTAGGTAGGGTAGGTAGGGTAGGTAGGGTAGGTAGGGTAGGTAGGGTAGGTAGGGTAGGTAGGGTAGGTAGGGTAGGTAGGGTAGGTAGGGTAGGTAGGGTAGGTAGGGTAGGTAGGGTAGGTAGGGTAGGTAGGGTAGGTAGGGTAGGTAGGGTAGGTAGGGTAGGTAGGGTAGGTAGGGTAGGTAGGGTAGGTAGGGTAGGTAGGGTAGGTAGGGTAGGTAGGGTAGGTAGGGTAGGTAGGGTAGGTAGGGTAGGTAGGGTAGGTAGGGTAGGTAGGGTAGGTAGGGTAGGTAGGGTAGGTAGGGTAGGTAGGGTAGGTAGGGTAGGTAGGGTAGGTAGAAAGGTAGAAAATTGCATAGCAACGCATGCCGGGGCACAGCTAGTTTGCTATATAACCCATGTTTACCCGCAAAAATAATGATTTATGAGGTACAGTGTAGTTTTTAGTCTAAGCGGTGAATCAGAACATCATGTAGCCTAAAAAGAAGTAGTTGAGGTCAACGATGGAACGAGCTAATCTATAAACAAACCGATCAACTTGTGACTTGAAAGACCCAGGTAATATGAACTCGAGAATACAGATGTAGTTAGGAAATTCAACTCGTCCAGTTTCCACAGGATCAAAACCTCCCATGTATACTGTTTTCGTTGTAGCATGATGCGGGTGACATTAGTAAAATGTACTATTCCTCTTCAATCTGGACGATACCTCGATTTCTGATCATGACTGAAAGCCTTTAAGGCTTTACCCTGAATATCATAGCCGTATAGGACTACCCACAGATATGCTTAATGATGGGATGTATTACTATGAAGCGCTAAACATATATTTTCATCTAATGTCACCCGCACCATGCTACAGCGAAAATAGTATAGTAGATAATGTGACGACAAGATTGGCGCAGTGGCTGAGCGATGCACTGCTGCGCTGCGTGATGCGGGTTCGATCCCCGCACGGAACAAACATTTGTATGGCCTACAGATAGTTGTTCCGGGTCTGGCTGTTTGTGTGAGTTTAAATGTTTGTAAACGCACCCACGATACCTACAGGAGAAATTCCTAGTGTGGGGAGAACGTTTTTCAAAGAACAGAGGGGCTACCTGCGCGGGGTCGTGGTAAGGGTGCAGCAGACAGGCGTGTTGTCACACGCAGTCCTCCAGAGACATCAGCAGCGGGTTCACGTACTCGAAGCCTTCGAACTCCGACTGGTCGATGTCGGCGATCACCGTGCTGGGAACGTAATGAAAATAAGAATAATAGTTTTGTCGGGTCTGTAAAATTTATTGTGCACTCAAAATGAATGTAATATTTATTCATTCAATTTGTCATTTGAGGACACAGTTTTTTAGAGCTCCTTTAACAACAAAAAACGGCCAAATTGACGCAACAGAGGTTTTAGTACAAACTTGGGACATAATCGGCCAAATCTTTTGACTGCGTTGACTTAGAAGGTTGATTTTTTCATAGCAAAAGGGTTTAAGGGTTCCGGAAACCCTTAAAATGAGTCTAAGAAGTAGTTTGATAACTGACCCCCTTAAGATGATTGCGCCAGATTAGACCACGAAATTCAGATTTTTTTACGGTTTTTTTTTGCAACTTACATGTCAGTGTGTAAATCACGACCGTAACAAATACTTTTTTTTATAGAGATACTAGCTTTTGCCCGCGGCTTTGCTCGCGTTAAATTCGGGGTTCACAGTTCCCCTTTCTTGATTTGAAGGTACCCGCTACCTGTAGTTTTTGCCCTTGCGCCTTATTTATTGTAATAGCAAAGCAAATTTTTCCCTTTACTTTCCTCTTTTCCCATATATCCCACTATAAAAAAATAGCCCATGCCCGTCTCCAGGGTCCCAACTATCCCGGTATCGAAATTCATCAAAATCGGTTAAGCCATTAACACGTGAAGACGTAACAAACAAACTCATTTTCGCTTTTATAATATAACTAAGGATTAACCATTAAAATCATCTTTACAACCCTATATGTTCATGTAATCCCAATTAAACAAGTTTTTCATGAAATAGTCATTAAATGAACTTAGAGTCGCGAGGATGGCAAGGCCTATATATATATATATATATATTTTCCATATCTCTATAAGTAATACTAACTCATTATCAGGCGTGAGGTGTACGGGCTCGTCGGTGAACTCCGGAGGGAAGTTGGCGAGGTCCCTCTCGCCCTCCAGTCGCGGCTTGAACGGAGGTACCACTTGCTTCTGCTCCAGCTGAATACAAACACATTTTTCAGAGTTATTAATGAATTCTTCATTGACAGACAGACTAACAGACAATCGTGTATCATAGAATGGAGTGACGACTTTATAAATGGCTGAAACCAGTATGATAAGGATCGAATTTTATTAGAAACTAGCTGTGTTTGGCATGCTTTGCAATGCAATTTTTCTACCTACCTACTGTACTTTTTTGCATAAGAACCCTCTTCTAACATTAAACAACACAACAACAAAAAAAATACGTTTGGCACTCAGGGACTGTCGCGGTACAGCTATTTTATTCATAGCATTTTTTATCAACTTATGCTATGAATTAAAAAATTATTAAATAAATAAAAATCTAAATATACTATTTAAAAAGTACTTCCAATGAAAAGAAGTCGCAAAAAGAAAAAACAAGACCATGGGTTTGATCCAGCGTAATGTCGATTGACTATCCGATTCTCTACCAGACACGCTAATAGAACATTGGAAACGTGATAGAAATAATTGACAGTATTCGTAATGAAAGTGTTAGGTTTTTTCGTTACGAAATTTCTGGATTCGGTCCCCACGCTCTAGGCCCGCGATAGAAGCTATGCAATGCTAGCTTAAAAAGAAATTATCGAAATCGTTCAACTGTTCTCGAGATATGCGCTTAGCAGAATTCAGAGATTCATTTTTATATTATAGATTAGCTGGCACCCGGGGCTTCACCCGCGTGATATCGAAAAAAAATCTCACTCACTCTCCAAGACTTCAAAGCAAGCAATATGGATCCTTCGCGAAGCCGTCAACCATGCATTATGTATATCAAACTAATAAGTAACTTAACACAATACATTTTTCAATGTTACGCACCCTAAAGACTGTTATATTTATATGGGGGGCTGAAATCTATAACTCTATACCTACAGTAATTAATGTATCAAAATCACTTTCAACTTTCAAAAGGCTTTTAAAGCACCACCTGAATAATGTAAAATAATTATAAGATTTTTACCGTTTTTGTTTTTAATTTAATTATTATGCTTTTCCTCATAGAAGTGAATAATTGTATTCTTTTTGAGCGAAATATTTTTTTTTAAACCGTAAACATTGTGCTGATGGATGCATTGTATAGTACGGGGGTCGGGGAGTTATTTAAATAAACTTAGATATTTGTATTGTAGTGTATAACGGGCTGGTGTCCGCAACTCCACGTCTGAGGCGCGTATTTTGCGTATGGTGGTTCCTAAGTATGGTCTCGACCAAAAAAGAACCCATGATGGGTAGAACAAGTATCTTTCGGTTTCATTAAGAGTATTTTTAAATCCTTTATAAGCCATCTGCATGAAAAAAAAAACAAGAAGGACAAAAAGGTTTTTAAACAAAGTACAAAAATTAAAACTTACCATCTCCCACTCGATGCTCTTGAAGAAGGGATGGCTGACGATGTCGAGGAAGCCGCTCTCGCCGCAGCCGAGCCGCTCCACCGGGTTCTTGTTCAGGAAGCCCTTCAGCACCGACGCCGCCTTCACCGACAGCGAGCGCGGGATACGGATCGTCTTCTCTAGGATCACCTGGAAACATACGTGTTGGAATGAGTCTACAACTTAGTATGGTGGGTGTTTTAAGCAGTACTGCTGGGGTGATTGTGTAGAATGCGATTGTGTACCAGCAATCCAGCCAGAAGTGACGAGAAGGAACACCGTGTGGTTTTTGTCAGTAGGAGTCCAGACAGACCTAGAGTCCTAGAGTACAGACCCCTCCACCATGGCGGAGGACATCCATCGAGGATTTCCACACGAAAAAAAGGGTGTTTAAGCAGTGATATAGATTAGTATTATTACTATACTAAGATTCCACTGTTATTCCGTTTGTCCATCTGTCATCAGGCTCTCATAAGCCGACAGAATTAAAGAGGTAAAATTTTCACAGATGCTGTATTTCTGTTGCCGCTATAACAACAAACTACAAAACAGAATAAAATAAACATTTAAGAGGGCTCCCATACAACAAAACATGTTTTTTTTTAAAGATAATGGTATCCTTCGTGTGCGACTCTGACACAATAGGACGGTTTTTTCAACTACTTTATTTAAATCCTACTAGCTTCACAACTTCTTATTACCAGCCTTATTAGCAATCGTAACGCACCTGGAACAAATAATCTTCAGTATTTTGATCCGGATTATCGGCCGCCTGCGCGATGTCGAAGGGCGAGCGTCCAGCTAACATCTCGTACGTCAGCACCCCGAGCGCCCACCAGTCCACGCTGAAGCCGTACTCCTCGCCGCGCAGGATCTCCGGCGCGATGTAGTTGGGCGTGCCGCAGAATGTTGATGTCGTGTCGCCGGGTCGTACGCCCTCCTGGAAGCAAAAGAGAGTAAAAGAGTTAAATGGGTACAAATATATTAAACAGTACAGGGCCGGGATGTGTTCCTTGTGGAACTCTTAATATTCATCGCATTTAAGTCTGACTCATGGAGACATCAAAAACGGGTTTATGATTTAACAAAGATTTAAGGCAGCTTAGTCAATTGTCTACTATATGATAATATATTATGTTGTACGAGACCATTTCAATCAATGTCAAATGATTAACTTCATCGAAGGATTTGCTGAAGTCAAAATTATTTATGTTTAAGTCTACGAAGAAAGATGAAGAATTATTCGGTTTTGTAACATTTCAACGGTAATCGAAATGCAATAAGAGACATCGAGTTTCTGTATCATAAAAACAAAAGTTCAGCAGGACGCTCAATCAAGCCTCCATTGTTAATTACCTTGCACATGCCGTAATCAGTAAGCTTGATGTGTCCCTCGTGGTCCAGCAGCACGTTGTCCAGCTTCAAGTCGCGGTAGATGACGCCGCGCTCGTGCAGGAAGTGTAACGCGAGCGATATCTCCGCCGCGTAGAACCGGGCGTGTTCCTCTGGCAACCGTCGCTGGCGTTGCATGTGGAACCTGAAATGAATGAAATGAAAAAATAAGTTACGATGTTTTCATAGGATTTAGCTTATTGGATTTCAAGAAAGAAAATTAAAGTTTAAACACGGTTGTAAAACTTACAAATTGTAAACAAAATGAAATTTCTAGATTATTGACATTTATACTATTTTTTGGTCATTATAGTCATGTCAAAGCGTATCAGGCGCAATGCATTCCATCAACAAAGACGTCAACTAACATTGCAAACTAATTTAGTCAATGCATTTCACGCACACTTTAGTTTCACAGATGTTTATCAACAAATCCACTGCAACACTGTATAAATATTCCATTTACGACAGCTTAACTTTTCAAAGTAAATACTGATGTATACTCACATGAGATCCCCACCCCTAACAAACTCAATCACAAAGAACAGTCTGCTAGGCGTCTGGAAGCAGGAGTGTAACCCAACGAGGAAGGGATGGTTGGACGCGGTCTCGAACACATGCTTCTCCGTCTGTACCCAGTCAATGTCCTCGTCGTCTGTCACCAGCGCCTTCTTGATCACCTTCATCGCGTACACGCGTTTTGTGCGCTTCAGTTCTACCATCAGGACCTGGAGATGGAAGAAGGAAATTGTTTTAATACGAGGAAGAATGCAAGTGATAGATATATTCCCGATAAACTGTATTAATATTTGTGGTGTACAATACATGTGTATTCGTAATATCTTTACATGATAAATTAAGAAATGGAAGAGCTTGTAGATAAGCCCTTATAACAGTATAGGGAAGTTTTTATGTAACCCAATCATATGAATACTGGCACGTGATTTGAGTTAAGCCTGTAGATTTGACACGATCAGGCTTATAAAAACTAAGTTTGGTTTATAGTTAGTGTCGTTAACAATATAATTAGACTAAGGTCAGCGATACAAATTATTTTCTAATTATAATATGAGGCTTCGTTCCCGATATATTTTTCAGATACATTATTATTCGGAAACGTGCAGCTAGAGATGTGCCAAAAACTAACCAATCACAATAACTCAATAAGCTGAAGGTGCAAGAAAAATAAGCACCAATACTTGTACGTTTTAGACACATCCATCGCTACGCATACTCGCGCAACTTCTCAAAAAAATATACAGATTTCTGTAAAAACGTACCTTAGCATAAGATCCTCGTCCAATGACCCTGATGAGTTCAAAATCATCGAGGGAGTACTGTCTCTGGGAGCCCGGCTCTAAGTCTTCGGGCCGCGGGAGCGACGGCGCGGGCGCCGGCGGAGTCTCCGGCAGCGGGGGCTCCACCTCCGCACGAGATCTACATGGCACCACACAGCTTGTGAAAAGTTCTCGAAGCTTCTTGATGTGCTTTTGTTTTAGCACACGGAGGACCCGGATCAGGTCCTTCATTATTGAATGAAGAGTTTTTAGGAGATGATTCATTTTGGTTCCATTTAAGACAACTAACGCACTGTTTTGACGATTTCACTAAAAACTCGAGACCTTTTTTTCACTACACACAAAACTTCGAATAAAAAGTAATAAATTCTTTAAATGATAGGGAAAACTACATTTAAATCTGTCGCGGAGTTTAAATAACTTGGTCACTTAGCACACGCGAAAATCGACTAAGTATATTTAATAATAAGATTTATAGAAGCATCAACTAATGAGTTTATTAAATAAATAAATAAACTAATATTCAAAGCAACACGAAAATTCCCGAAAATCTTACGTCACTTATTGCATCAATATTTAAGCACAATATATCGTTTATAATCTAAGTGGGCTGTGTTCCCGACACAGTTCGCGTTGATACTGGGATATTTGCCTACAATGTTGCCAAAATTATAATATTTATAAACGAATATATTCGTTTGATGAAGTCACTCATGAACATATCGCCCGGAAGGTTAAGGTGTTGAAAAAATACTGATAAGACTAATGTAAATATAGTTGTGTTAAAACCCAGACGTAATAAGTTTGTTGTTATGTTATACACACATAAAAAAAGTCTAAGCAACACATACTATTCCAAATTATTATTCAATTTATGTAAACTTTTTGATCTAGAGGACATACTGGCTGGTTGTTTTTTTTTTTTACAAATTCAAAAGCGAATGCATTTGTTCGAATTTTATAGCGTTTTTATTTATGCAATTTTTGCACAATCGTTTAATTTTAATTTAAGTTTAGTTGATTAGTCACCTTACTTTGTACTACGTACTTACAGTACCTACTCGTAATTATTGTTAATTAAAAAAAAACAATTGTTGTTTAATTTAAAAAAAGCATTAAAAATAATTTAAATAAGAAATACTAAGGATTTAATACGAAAACACATTAATTGAAATTTGTATGTGTTGGTTAGACTTTTTTGATGTGTGTATTTTTGACTAACAGTTAACGTTTACAATTGGATTATTAGTTTAGGGTAATGTAAAGTTTAAAGATCATGAGTATAAGCAATCTAGGTATCTATTAAAGCGCATTTCAAAGTAAAAAGATGCATAGTTAAAAAATGCCGTCGCAATGAATCTAAAGATTTTAATCTTTGTATTGCCTTAAATACTGATCCAGTGCTTGTATTACATAATATGTAATAGATTAGGTTGTTATTCCTGTGCGTATATCTTATCAGTTTTTAAGTGAACATGGTGCATGGAGTTATCAGCTCATAGACTTGAAACGGGCAAAATATGGACAATATGGGCTCGCAATTTCATTTTCCCGGTTATTACAGGAATCACAATAGGGTAGTTACCAGGGTCAAAGTAATTACATTCTATTTAGTCCGTTTTTTAGATTATTCAAAAATAAGGGACACGTATTTTTTTATTTGTAAATTAGACCAGAAATAACAAAGATATAGCCCATTAAAGTTACGTGTACCGTCACTCGTTGCGTCCCTTATTTTTGAATAATCTGAAAGACGGATTAATTCTTTTTTTTTGGAACTACACAATTGTTTAATTTTTTTTTTACCACTACATGAATTGATAGAGATAAATTATAGCGCCAAATTCATGGAAAACTTCTAGGCTAGATTGCCATCGATCAAATAAAAAAAACATATTACTATTAAACCTACCTGACAGAATTCGCTCTTCCCAAGGTGCTCTCCCCGTTGGCATCGTCCTTAACCTCGATAGGGTCGACATGTTCGTTGGAGCAAGGCTTCTGCACGAGCTTGTGGCACTTCTTGTGGACCAGCAACTTGCACTGGATGCACTTGAAGCCTTGCCGGCCCAGGCCCCAGATGCGGTCCTGGCAGAAGGCACAGAAGGCGCGCTGGAAGAGAGAGTGGGGTGGATTGGTCATCATCTTCGCACTAGCCTTTTTCAAAGTTGGATCGGCTTCCAGTCTTATCAAATGCATACAACTGTTTAACTGTTTAAATGGAGCGACTGCCTATCTGACCTCCACAACCCAGTTAGTACTGGGTAATACGGTATAACTAGGTGAAACTGGTTGTCAGGCTTTTGAGCCATTGAATTGACAGGCGGGACTAACTGCTTAACGTGCTTTCTGAGATACGTACTTGGGTAAACAAGTAAGTACAACATTTCAACATATTATATTAGTAGGAAACTAACTAATATTTGATTTTTCGTTTACCTACCAAGTTACACGTTTGACTGCTCCGTTGGTCTTGCGATCGCAAGTCCGACAGCAGACCCCGGGGTCCATAGTTCGATTCCCGGATGGGTAAAAAGTGTTTTTGTTTTTTTCACTAGGAATTTCACAGTAGCAGCCGAGAGTTTGGAGGTTGGCGGTAAGATACTCCTGTGTCTTGGATAGCACGTTAAGCCGTTAGTCCTGCATCTGATCTCACTCCGGTAGTGTCGGATTACCGTCCCATCGGACTATGAGAGTGAGGGAACAGAGAGTGCACCTGTGCCTGCGCACACACGCCTGCACGATAAAACTCTCGCACCGATGGCTAATCTCTGCTGAGATAAGCCGCCGTGGCCGAGGTCCGGAGGACTTATAAGTTACATATTCAACACAGCAAATATACACATTTCCTATACAAGTTAAGGTACATTTAGGACATCCCCAACAAAAGTGAACACAAATACAACACCATAATATCTGAAAGAATATCTGTTATGGTGAGGATCTCTTTTAACTTCGTTGAAGAAGAAACACGTTTTCTACAATGATGACAATGATATACTCACTCGATTAAATCTCTTAGCTTGGAAGATGTGTCCATTGACGCGGTATAGCTTCCGCCACCGCCGCGCTCCTCTTCTGTATATGCTTCCTGAAAGATAAAATGATACATCGTAAGAATCCGACAAACAAGCGGAACAAAAGCCGAGTTTTAACTTAGAAAACAGAAAAAAACTAAAACATCAGAATAAAACTAAAAAAACCCTTTTATGTATGCTTTAAAATATTTTATTTCATATTGGTACTTATAAAACGTCGAGAAAAAGTACGTGGTTGGTCGTTTGGAGAAGAAACTCCATGGTTACTCTTTTAAAATGAATCGTGGTACGACTTTCCATTGACGTCCGTCGAATTAAGGGTGGGGAGTGGGGTGGGGGGAGGGGGGGCTGTGGGTACTACCCCCCCTAAAAGGGAAAAGTTGCGGAGCCCCCCCCTTTTCGAGATTTTTTAATTTTAAGTCTGAGAATTTTTTTCCCATTTTATGAATTAAAATTAATAGTAAGTGTAAAAAACCATGGGGGACCCCTTAGGGGGGAAGGGGGTTCTCCCCCTACAGAAGGGGGAATCCCACTTCATCAAAAAAAACGGCACTGATTTAAAGAGGCAGTTGTGAATAGCGGTTTTAGTAAGTTAAAAATTATAAATGGCACGTTTCATAACTACCTACCAGCCAAGCCAAACCCTAAAATATTTTATGCATGGTCGAGGGTGGGCTTGGTCGACGGAGCCCCGCTTCGCGGGGCTCCTACTTGTGGGTGGTTTATAAAAAAATAACCACGAAGGGGATGGCGGGGTCTATTCGCTCGCTTCGCTCGCTCACACGACCCCGCCATCCCCTTCTAACCTAACCTATCCGAGTCGGGGTGCCCTAAAGTCCAGATTGCAATCAGTTTCTGACGATGACAGTGACAATACAAATAGCGTCAGTTTTACGTTTCGTTCCACAAGCCGACAAAAAACGGTAAACACTTAACATTTTTATTTTTTTTATTTCGTACTGAAAATAATGCTGTAATTTATATATAAACTATTAAAAATATGTGTGCATGAAAACTATTTAAACTAGTACAAAATATTATTATTTACGTAAATTTATATAAAATAAAATGTTACCAAACGTAAGACAACTTAACCGTTGGTGAAACGAAACGTTCAATAGCGAGAATTCTATATAATCTGTGGTAGGAATTGATATAAATACTGCAAAAATATTTATTTTCATCATTTTTTTTCTCAAAAAGTACGCGTCTCCGCATGTTGAGACTTTACGTGTGTTCTTATAATAATTTAACCTTTCTGTAAAAAAAATATCAACCCCAAACTCGACGGACGTCAATGGAAAGCTTAGCCTGAATCGTTTAGAATTAATGCAGTATGTATGTAAATATATGTACCTATGTAATATTTTATTTCACATTGGTACTTATAAAACGTCGAGAAAAAGTACGTGGTTGGTCGTTTCCTATGGAGAAGAAACTCCATGGTTACTCTTTTAAAATGAATCGTTTAGAATTAATGCAGTATGTATATAAATATATGTACTTATATGTATGTGTGATCTCTGTCCTTCGAAAAAAAAACGAGGTCATGAGTATAGCCATATAGAATATAACCATTTAATTTAAAAAAATAGTGTTGAGTACCAAAAAATACTATAGATATCACGATACTCCCTGATATATAGCTGACCTTTTGAAGACAGATCTTTCATGAAATTGATAATTTTTCAGAACGCAACTGAAATATTGCTAACAATAATCTTCTTCTTATTGAAGTCAGTTAAAAAAGTCATGGAACTCAAGTCAATGTGAAAACTTGCCATACATTAACAATGACACCATCTTTTTTCAAAAGAAGCTTTTTTTTTTAAGAAAAAAAACCCTTACAAATGTCTATTCAAATTAATAGTGTAGTCAATTTCGAGTGGCATTCAGCACAAATGGGCCAAACCTATGTCACTTCAGGAAACCATTAATCTTTGATCACGCGATCTAATTGCGATTTAGAGGATGGCACCAAAACGAGCGTTTTCAGAGTTCGGTGCCCAAATCGTGGACGCGTAGAGCATCTTTTGAACCGTAAAATGCAAGCATAAAAAATTTTCACAGCGGAAGCGTAGGTATGGATGCTATAACAATCATTTGAACTTTATAGAACTAATGTTATTATTTTGTGTGTTCATGTTTTACTAGCTTTCGCCCGCGACTTCGTACGCGTGGCATAGTTATTTTTGGTTAACGCTAACTTTAACCAGCGCAGCGTGATGATCGAAAAAAAAAAATACCTTTCTCTCCCCTTTTCTTCCGTCTTTCTCCACCTTATCTCACTTTTTTTTATGTCCACTCTTGGGTCCCAACTATATCTGTACCAAAATTCATCAAAATCGGTTGGGCCATTAAGGCGTGAAGACGTAACAAACAAACAAACTCACTTTCGCTTTTATAATATTAGTAAGGATTTATTATTTGACAGCACGGTTGGCGCAGTGGCTGAGCGATCGACTGCTGCGCTGCGTGTGGCGGGTTCGATCCCCGCACGGAACAAATATTTGCATGACCTGCAGATAGTTGTTTCGGGTAAATGCACCCACGATACAGGAGAAATTGCTAGTGTGGAGCAATGTTTAAAAAAGAAAGACACTGCTAGTTTTCCGATACAGGCTACTTGGTTTTTGCGACACTTTTTTTTATAAATAAAGATGGTTTAAGAAGCGACATTTTTGTTTTTCATAAATAAAGATGGTTTAAGAAGAAACATTTTTTTTGCTCGATCTTTTATAATGTTGGTACGAAACATTTCGTGTGACAGCCCGACTCGCACTTTGCCAGTTTTTATAGCCATTTGTACTTGTTTCACAAGGAAGATAAAGTGGAGATGAGAGCTAATGGACTGTTTATTGAGGGTTTCGATGATTGAGATAAACAACGATGGGTTTACGTTCGGGAAAGAGCATTCTTTGTAGAATTTATGTATATATATATTGAACTGCGTGTTTGGATTTAGGCAAATAACGTCACGCCTGTAATATCTGCAGGGTAAGACAGTAGTTTACCTATTGGTAAGTAACACTAAGGTTGTCTTAGAAAGATCGCTTTTAGCGATAAGACCGCTCATTGTGTTACTCTATTTATAAGTTGTATACTGTTATTCTTGTAATTTGTATGGTGTACGTAATGAAGACTATTCTATCTTTCTAACACTCACATCTCGCTAGTTGTGTTTAAGTGCCATGTACTTTAGAGCCAATATGCTGCTCGACCTTGGAAACGAACCCAAGGACTTGGGCAGCAATTATCAATGTTCTTATTTGATCTGTACCCTTACTGGCAATGTCTACAGTATTATTGTCGTTAGTTTAATCTTCATTTAATCGAGAATTAACTGAAGACTTACCGTTGCTATTACAAATCAATAAGGCGCTAGGGCAAAAACAGCAGGTAGCAGGTACTGTGTTATACCGAATTAACGCGAGCGAAGCTGCGGGCAAAAGCTAGTCAAACATAAACGAATTCAATGAGCGGAAGTCAACTTTCACTATCATTCACACTCTCACTACTTCAATTCACTCACAGTCTCACTCTTTCATTCACAATTTAACAAGTAAACCAATCGCAATAATAATGTATGAATTATGGTATAAACATTTATAAAATAACCACTCCCATATTCGCGACCGTCGACTTCGTGGCCATACAACCGCAGGGTAGACGACCCAATTATCGATCATTACCAAAATATATTCGAATATACCTTTTACAAGGTGCTTGGCAATTTCGAGAGAGCAGGACATTTATTTAGTGTGTAAAGTCACACACTAAATAAATGTTGTAAGTTACTGTTCCGAGTCGCGGTCGGCGCGATACTGGACCTTATCGCAGGCTATCTTATCCAGTATCATGAAATTATTGAATCACACTACTAGTGAGCCGATTTCATTAAATTTTTGAGCAAATAACTGCAGTTCTGATATTTCGAAATGGTAAGTTGTTAATCGCGCTAAGATTAGTGATATCGCTTTTGTTTTTAAACAAGGTTTTTATATTTCTGTTTTTATGAGGAAAACGAAAGGTTTCTCAACGAAACCGGTTGCTCACATAGAGTAACACATTCGAGATTTTATTTTAATAATTCTTAGAAAAACAGCGACGTTATATTGTTCTTAAGGTTTTTTATTTATTGTTTACTAGCTTTTGCCCGCGACTTCGCTCGCGTTTAATTCGGGGTAACACAGTTCCCCTTTCCTGATTTGCAGGTACCTGCTACCTGTAGTTTTTGCCTTTGCGCCTTATTGATTGTAATAGCAAAGCTAAGTTTTTACTTTTCTTCCCTTTCTCCCTCATTTACCACTTTAAAAAAAACACCTATGTCCGTCTCCAGGGTACTAACTATCTCTGTACCAAAATTCATCAAAATCGATTTAGCCATTAAGGTGTGAATACGTAATAAACAAACAAACAAACTCACTTTCACTTTTATAATATTAGTAAGGATGCTATCATATGTTGCACTGGGCAGGTAGCTCAGTGGCAAGGACCCCGACTGTAAAGAGGTAGATCGTGGGTTCGCATTTCGTCCGAAATTTTAACCAATTTTAATAGTGACCGGAATGCGGGACGAATCCGCGGTCGTCCGGAATTACCAAAACTGATTATCGTTAAATATCAAAGTGAATCATTGATTCTATTGAAGAATCAATTCGAAATAATAAATACGTCTAGGTACCTATTTTAATGTGTCATATCTAAACTGAAACTGATAAACTATCTAGTAGAAAGAACCAGCATCCTACTAATATTATAAAAGCGAAAGTATGTGAGGATGTTTGTAAGTATGTTTGAACTATTCCACGCAAAAACTACTGAATGGATTTTGATGAAACTTCACAATAATATAGCTTACATATCAGAATAACACATAGGCTACAATTCATAAACATATATTGTATATTCTATCACCAGGCGAGAGAAACCACGGGGCGCAGCTAGTTTAAAATATTTGAGAAACTTTTTTTAAATTCGCTTGTCCTCACAGAAAACATTAAAAAAAAAAACAGCAAATCCCTCTTCTTTTAACCATAAAATTCTTTTTAAAAAGAAATGCAGTCCAATTTAATCGTGCCATTCGTAATGCAAGTCGGACATCGGTATGCAAATGCGGCAACAGTGGGAAGCCTTGCGGGACACATACCGGACATTGTCCGCAACGAGATTTCAGCAAATATTACCTCGCTAGCTGTATGTATGAGTACCTAGCCGACAGATCTACATACATGGACAATTACATAAATTAATGCTGATAATACAACTAGGTGTTGGAATATTTTAATAATATGTGATTTCGGCGTTGTACAGAAAATAGCTCTTGGACGATGAGAAAAATGGACAGGGATTTATTGATATGGATTCGTGTGAAGTTTTGTGTATTTTGTTTTTCATTCATAAGCATTTATGCAGTTGTTCTAACTTCTATATATTTTAATCTATGTCTTTTTTTCTCAGCTCGATTTTTTTTGTGTTGTTTTGTTGGTTCCTGTATTGTGTCTTTTGTTGCATCAAATAAATGATTTATCTATCCCACTACTATATAATATTATAAATGGTGGGTGATGGTGATGGATTTATGGATGTATGGATGTTTGTTACGCTTTCACGTCAAAACAGCTGAACGGATCTTGATGAAATTTGGCACAGAGGTAGATTATAGTCTTGAATAACAAATAGGATAACACATTTTATTTTCGATAGCACGCGGGCGAAGCCGCGGGCGTCAGCTAGCATATCTATCATTTGGTAATACAGTAACAGTATTTGTATTAGTGCAAGAGTTTTCCTAACTATGTTGGGGTCGGATTCCAGTCTTACCGGATGCAGCTGAATACCAGTATTTTACATGGAGCGATTGCCTATCTGACGTCCACTACCCAGTTAGTACTGGGTAATACGGTACCCCTTTAAAACTGGTTGTCAGGCTTTTGGGGCATTGAATATTATTAAGCCACGAGAAGCAAATAATTTTAATCTAAAATTAAGTTTTGATACTCTACTACTTTAGTAGTTAACTCGGTATGTATTTTAAAGATTTTGCTACAATTAATTAGGATTCGATCACGTGTTCAGTCTTTTAAGAAATAAGTTAAGTTAGGTAGGTACTGGGCTGGTTATAATCATAATCTCGAATGATAAAAAGTGTAGTAGTTTTAGACAGTCTGTACATAAAAATCAGTATGAAATACAGTTTAGCTCAGCCAAAAAAACCACCCATTTTTTCATTTGATACCCATTGCATGGGAATGAATAAAAATAACTAGTCTGCCGTCTTTGGAAGTCCGCCATATTGAATTTAGAATGACGTTTTAGCTAAACATGTATTGTCATCTAAACTAAACACATATGCAAAATTTCAGCTCATTCGGAAACTGGGAAGTGGAAAAAAAATTACATCTTAGATTTCATTACATATTTAGTTAGTTACAGGGAAAGAAGAAATAATAAACTACTTTTAAATTTCATCTGGTTCAAACATAGAATCTCTGACACGAATTTGTTCATCAAGCCACGCCACGCCCACACAAACATAGCCTCAAAAATAAACAAGGATTTCCAACGCATATCCGGCCTTCAAAGCGTCACATGATTAGACAGCAAATATGGAAACTGCAACTTTGTTTACAGAAAATTACACAGAAATTACACATATGTGCTCTGGGTAAACTGGACGTTGGCTGGGGCCTGATGCACCCCTAATGTGCGCTGTTGACATACTTCATCAACGCTGGAGTCTTCAGTAAATAGTGGGTACTTATTTGTGAAAGCATGGAGTAGTCGGGAAGTCGGGAGCTTCTAGCTAGGATGGACCATTCTGTTAGATTCGATCCGGGTAGGTCTAAATGAAATCAGCTATTCATTTATATGCATATACTAGTTGTGCCCAGCGGTTTCAACCGCTACACAGCTTCTTAGTACCGTAACGTAATCCTACTAATATTATACATGCGAATTTTTGTGAGGATGGATGGATGGATGTATAGGTGTATGGATGATTGTTACTCTTTCACGTCAAAACGGCTGTACGGAGCTTGATTAAATTTGGCACACAGGTAGATTATATTCTACTTTTAACACATAGGATACTTTTTTTTCGATATCACGCGGAAGATCCTATGTGTTATTCCAGACTATAATCTACCTCTGTGCCAAATTTGATCAAGATCCGTTCAGCCGTTTTGACGTGAAAGAGTAACAAACATCCATTCCTACATCTAAGTAGGTTTATTGTTAGAACTTCAATAATACAGTTAGATTTTCCGGTATTAAAACATTAAATTCTATGTTAGACTTTCAAGGTTCTAGAGTGCCGAAAGCTGGTAAAAGCGGTCGTGTTCCACGTACAAATATTTTATGATGATAGGAAACACGGCTGAATACTATGCCACCCGTCGGCACTTCGTCAGCATCCGTAATGCGAATCATTTCGGCGTATTCACATGCTAATGTCGACTCGCTGTGGAGCTTCGGCCGCTGGGAAATATCGCTTTTATGTACGACTACTGCGAAGCTGTTGCTCGCGACTTCTTTCGCCTACAAATTTTGTGGTGGATTTAGCCCTGCCAGATTTCATTCAGGTCCCTTTAGCCGTTGTGGCGTGAAAGAGTAACAATCATCCATACATCCTCACAAATTTTCGCTTTTATAATATTTGGTTCCCAGGTAAAAAAATCAGTCATTTTTTATATACTTTAACAAAGTTATAGGAAATATGAACGATTATAAGATAAACTAGCTTTTGACTGCGGCTTCGCTTGCGTTAAATTCGGGGTAACACAGTTCCTTTCCTGATTTACAGAAACCTGCTACCTGTAGTTTTTGCCCTTGCGCCTTATTTATTGTAATAGCAATGCTAAGTTTTCCCTTTTCATCCCTCATATCTCAATATTTTTTTTTTAAATATGTACATCCCTGCATACATCCATCCATCCTCACAAACATAGCGTATGCCGGGCGTCGGTTTAGCCATTTAGGCGTGAAGACGTAATAAACAAACTCACTTTCGCTTTTATAATATTGGTAAGGATAATGATAACAGTTCAGGAGACGAGTGGGAACCTCAAACATTAGAGGGGATGAACAGAGTGCGAATTTCACCAGTGGTTTCTGTCCCTTTGTGAGTTGTGGCTATAGAGGTTATTAATATTTATGGTTATGTAGCATGTTTCCATATAGATAAGGCTGTTGACGAAAAAAAACCATTCAATGGACTGTTTGAGACATATAAACATTTTTCCTTTTTCACTGTGTGAATTATGATATAGCTAGAAAGAAGGTGACTGTTGTAATATAGAAGTATGGAAGACAAGGACATGCTGTGGCAACCCCAAATGAATTGGCGTTCTGCCCTTTTGGCAGAACGAATTGATGATGAAGACAGTTGCGAGTTTGGTGTTTGGATTTGTGTACTTATACCTACAAATATTATATCTAACTGGGAATACCTACTTAATGGGACTTATAGATAATCAGCGAAAGCTGATTGTAGGTATACTCTGAATGACACTTTTTTATAATTTAGTTTTTTAATCTTTGCCCCACACTAATTTCTCCTGTATCGTGGGTGCATTACAAACATTAAAACTCACATGCACAAACAGCCATATCCGAAACAAATACCTGAAGGTCATACAAATATTTGTTCCGTGCGGGGATCGAACCCGCGACACGCAGCGCAGCAGTCGATTGCTTAGTCACTTCGCCCACCGCGCCGTCCACTTTGGAGATGCAATATGAAATATAACACAACAACCAACAACGAATTTTACCAAAGAAAAAAGCGATCAATCCATCTTAATCACGTTCATAAGCTGACAGCTCTTGACCGCGGTTTCGATGTATTGATCGCGTTTAGTGTCTTTGGTGAAATGCAAACTTAAGCAAGTGAATTTGTTTCAATGTGTGTTACAATCTACAGCAACTATAGTGCTTTCTTTAAACCAACACATACTTACGTAACAGAACAACTGGACGTCACTGGATTCAACTAGAGTCAAGTAATGAGCTAGCAAGTGACCCGGAAAGTAGAAAAGCTAATAGTAAAAGCAAGTACTCACTGTCTTCGCCGGCGCACGGCATTCCAGGCGCGGCGGGAACATTTGGGAAAACTGAAACAAACAGACAATATCATTAGAACACACTACAAAATTACACGAAAATAAAAAAAAAAGCGAAATAGTCGTTTTTATTTTTCGTTTGTTTGTTGAAATGAAATTGCATTGCTTTGGGTCTGTCTCACTGACAGCGATTAGCGGAAAGCGAGTAGGGCTTTTATTTTTTTTCGTTTGGGAAATCATTAAATAACTTCCCCCGCTCCATGGGGTCAGAGTTTTACTCAGTAAAACCCACCCTTGTTACTTCTTTTGCCCTTTATGTTACAGGGCCGCGGTATCTCTTTCAAAAAACCCGCAAACCGGCGGTGGCCCTGGCAGGTCTCTCTACTTTGATGTCATCGCCGTCATCTGTCGTCACTAGACGGACGGACGGTGAACTACCCATTGTTCACCGTCCACAGACCCGTATCTACGGTGGCCGGGAGTCTTCTCGCGACCCAGGTTGTATTAAGTTAAGTTTGTCTAATTCATGCAGACCAACGTACATTTCTTGAGCGGAGAAAGTTCATCGCTATTCCCTTCTTCGTCAGGTGTAGCACAAGAGCCTTACGATCAAATAAGCTATGGAAGACTAGCTTTTGTCCGCGGCTTCGCTCGCCTTAAATTCGGGGTAACGCAGTTCCCCTTTCCTGATTTGCAGGTACTAGCTACCTGTAGTTTTTGCCCTTGGTCCTTATTTAATGTAATAGTAAAGCCAAATTTTTCCTTTTCTTCCCTCTTTCTCCCTCATTTCTCAACTTAAAAAAAAATTGCCTATATCCGGCTCCAGGGTCCCAACTTTCTCTGTACCAAAATATATCAAAATCTGTTTAGCCATTTAGGCGTGAAGACGTAACAAACTCACTTTCGCTTTTATAATATTAGTAAGGATTCCGGCAACATTAAAAGTTGCCGACAGCGACACTGCGACATTGTAACATTGCGGCAAAGCATTGTGATTTTCCGTAGACTAACTACATTATAGGTGCACAGGTTTTTCGCTGGCTATTTTTTATGCGATTTGAATTTAGACATTAAAGTGAAATATGTCTTTTGAATATCATTGAATATGCCAATTAATTTTGTAGATTTGATTAAGAAGTATTGACGATTTCTAACTTGTCTCCTTCGCCTTAAGTTAGTAGTCTGAAATGATTATAAATGTTACAACACGTGTCCTATTGGCAAAAAATTCTACTAAAAGCGTCCATAAAAGTTTTTATCCACTATTTAACCCCTTTACGATTCGGTAAAAACCATTACATACCGAGTTTCCTCCGCGCCTCGGAAAGCACATAAAGCTATTGGTCCCGGCTTTATTTTATATCTTTGATAGTCGTTCAAAAATCAAAATCCAAATATTTTCATTTCACATAGGCTTACATGTGCACTTATAAAACGCCGAGAAAAGGTGCGCGGTTCGGGTTGGTCGATTCCTATGGAGAAGAACCGGCAAGAAACTTCATGGTTACTCTTTTAAAATCATTTGGTTGTACAATGTTGGTAGTACTTAAGTATGAGAGGACAGCGTAGAAACGGCAATAAGTCATTGCTTACTTTACAGAATGTGAAATAAAATAATACGTTAACAAAAGTTAACAAGCGTCTAAGAATCTATAAGGCCGTTACAGGTAGTCAGTCGCGAAAGTCGGACAGCCAGTCTTACCAAGGAGTTTTGTATTACCCAGTACTAATTGGGTTGTGGAGATCAAATAGGCAGTCGCTCTGTGTAGAATACTAGTATCCAGCTGATTCCTGTTAAACTGGAAGCCGATGCCAACATAGTTAGCAAAAGGCTAGGAAGATAATGAAGTTTCTATAAGATCAGCACGGACAAACTGAGTCCGTCCTAATTGGCTCAGCCTTGCATTTTTTTGTACTGTTTAGATTTATGTTTTTATTTAATATTGTGTGTGGCATGAGGCAATTAAACATGCTTTATTTCGTTTAAAAAAAAAAGTTGCCCCACATTAGGAATTTTTAACAGCCAGACCCGAAACAACTACACACATCAAAAGTGTCTAGGGATCAAGCATTTTTATGCGGATTTCTTGAGATTGAGATGTGGCTTTGTAATAAATTTATGATTTTATAAATTTATATGGATCCTTTTTGGTGCATTTCATAATTTGAATCAGGAACTCTCAATCAAATTCGAGTAAAAGATGAAAATAAGCTGTCAATATTTTCCCTATAAAAACATACAACGCATTGAAGACATTATTAGTGCTACTGTTTCCCTACTACTGATTAAAACCAACGTTATTATGGAGCGGCGACGTCATTTAAGCAGGGAAGAAATGCTCAGAGCCGTGGGAATGATAGAAGCTGGTTCCCGGCAACGTACTGTAGCTTTAGCTCTGAATACAAGTCAGAGTGTTATCAGTCGACTTTGGACACGTTACCGAAGCACTGGTACCGTGGCTGAGCGCCATGGAGGACGGTATCGCTGCACCACACGGAGACAAGACCGATACATTCAAATCTTAACTCGAAGAGCTCCAACAATAACCGCCATGATGTTAGCCGTGAGGCTTCATCACTCTTCAGGGAACTTAATTAGCGACCAAACAGTCAGAAACCGCTTGCATGAAGTGAACCTTCATTCCCGAAGACCGCTACGGGTACCACCTATAGCAATGCACAATCGTAGGATTCGATATCAATGGGCTCTTGAACACAGAAATTGGGCAGAAGAACAATGGCGTTTCGTGTGCTTTTCTGATGAGTCTCGTTTTGGTATGAGACCGGATACAAGACGTATACGACACTGGAGAACCCCTGGACGCCAACAGCGATTAAAATCCTGCCAGGAAGTCCATCCTTATAGTGGTGGAACCATCATGGTATGGGCGGGTATTTGGATCGGCGGAAGAACTGAGTTGATTTGGATCAGAGGCAACCTCAACGCTCAAATTTATGCTGAGACGATTGTATCAGACGTCATCGTTCCTCTACAAGTGCAAATCGGTCCCTTATTTCAGTTAATGCATGATAATGCACGACCGCACACCGCAAGAGTTGTAAGACAGACTCTCGCCGCAGCTAACATCAATGTCCTGCCCTGGCCTGCTCAGTCGCCAGACTTGAACCCGATTGAGCATGCATGGGATATGCTACAGAGAAGAGCTCTGCCGAATATGGAGGGTATCCAGTCGCAAGAAGACCTTTTTTTGTTGTTGCAACGAACATGGGCGGCCATTCCACAGCGTGATTTGGATGAACTCATTTTGAGTATGCCAAACCGATGTTCTTGTGTTGTTAGTGTTCGCGGTAGAAACACGGATTATTAATTGTTTAAGTTACCCAATAAAATTTTAAAGAAAACTGTTATTTCAGTCTTTTTTTCGAACTTTAATGTTAGTGGTTCAAATGTCAAAAATCCCTTATTAGGAAAATGGCAAATTTCTTTATTAATGCAAAGGTGACTTGGTTTATCGTTACTGTGACAAACGAAAACACTTTATTTGATGAATCCTTAAAGAAAATTTTAATTAATATCAATCAGGAGAAAAGTTATTGCAAAAATATATGTTGATCCCTAGATACTTTTGATGTGTGTATCTGTAGGTCATACAAAATTTTGTTCCGTGCGGGGATCGAACCGCGACACGCAGCGCAGCAGTCGATCGCTAAGCCACTGCGCCAACCGTATCGTCCGCTTTGACCAAACCTCTACAGAATATTTTTCTAAAATATGTTTCAGATTGATGAAAATGCGCCATCTTTAATTCCCAAACAAATCTAATCAAGACATACACCAAACAGCTAACCCAGCCCTCGGGTCATTTCCTAAGCTAGTATACTTGGCAATTGTCTGACCGTGGAGATAGACCTCAGATTGATGGCAACATTAAGTGACTTGTTGTCTACCAGTTACATTTTATCGCACACACGAGGCGGGCTGCGTGGCAAGTTGAGGCTATAAAATAGAATATTAACACAAGTTGGGTATATTGTGGGTAGTTTTTCTAGTTGTAGTTGTGTTTAGAGTAATGTCAGAATAATAATAAACTATGGACCAACACATTTCTTATTAGTATGTAAAATAATTCGTTTGTTAGAAGCGTCCATTAACTTCTGAAATAAGATAATATTGTTAAAATAAAAAGCAAGCTTTAAAAGACATCGTATTATTATTACTCGTATTCTTGTCAGCAAACGATTTCATGGGCATATATAAAGAACACAACTAATCCGCCATCTTTAGGATTCCGCCATATTGGATTTAGAATGACATGCATTGCAATTAAAAGAACCCACCTACAGTAGACGGCATAATTATACAAATATATTTATAAATTCCCTAGCTCCTGCGCTAATTTACACTGTATTACAGGATCATATAATATATATACAGTCGTGGTCAACTAATTAGGGACAATCTCTAGTTAAGCCAAATTGTGAATTTATTTTTTATTTTCCAACGAGTCTTAACAATATTCCATATCTTTTACACGTAAGTATAATTAGTCATTGATGTGCCCGATTATACAAAAAATAACAACTTCTTAAACATTAAACCTCTTTACAGTATAGCTGATAGATTATCAGTGTGCTATTTGTTCAAAGAATGCTGGCTGGCCATTTAATTAGGGACACTGAGATATTGCGTTCTATTTTCAAAATTTGAATCTCAATACTTTTTTATTTCTTCTTTTATTGTTTTGTGGTAGTTTTGGCGGCAATCCAGATTTTTAATTTTAAGTTTTGAGAATTATTTTGAAGAAATATGGGCAAAAATAAAAGTTGCGATCCAACACTACGAACAATTATCATGAAGTTTGTCGAGCGTGGTTGGTCATACCGAGGGATAGCAGAACATTTAAATTGTTCAAAAACTATGGTATGCAATGCAGTGCAACATTTCAGGCGCAATAACACAGCTTTAAATGTGCCCAGGACAAAAAGATCGAGAAAAACAACTCCGCAAGAAGATAGAATGATAACCAGGTTAGCTAAGAAAGATCCGTTTCTAGGCTCTATTTTAATTAAACACGAAGTGTTTGGGGCAGACGAAAGAGCCGGTGTATCAGCGAGGACCGTTCGACGACGTCTGGTAGAAGCAGGGTTGTTCGGAAGAGTGGCTCGCAAAGTACCGTTGTTGAAGAAAGAACATAGAAATGCTCGTTTGGCGTTTGCACGTAAATATGGACATTGGACCTACGCCCAATGGCAACATGTATTATTCTCTGACGAGACCAAGATTAATTTAATTTCTTCAGATGGAAGGCAATACGTACGGCGTCCTGTAAAAGCGGAAATGAATCCAAGATTCACAAAAAAGCAGGTGAAACATGGCGGTGGAAACATTAAAATTTGGGGTTCATTTTCTGGACGTGGAGTGGGACCTGTGAGAAAAGTTCAGGGTAACTTAGACCAACATCAATACAAAACAATATTGGAGGAAACTATGCTTCCCTATGCTGAGGAGCATCTCCCTATTATATGGACGTTTCAGCATGATAACGACCCGAAACATACCGCCCGTTCAGTCAAGTCGTTTCTTACCAGTCAGTCAGTATCGGTGCTAGATTGGCCAGCAAATAGCCCGGACCTCAACCCAATTGAGCACCTTTGGCACGAAATCAAGAAAAAAGTTTCAACTTATCGTACCACAACTTTAGATCAACTTAATCAAACTTTTTGTGAGGCATGGGCAAACATTCCTATCGAAACATGTCAGAAACTGATAATGTCTATGCCACATCGGTGTCAAGCGGTAATTACTAACAAAGGTTTTGCTACTGGGTACTGATTTTACACGTAATAAAATGGAGCTTTTAAAAATATTATAATACTGGAGATTATTCGTTTTGTTTAACTCTATTCATCATTATACTTTACTGTCCTTAATTAAATGTCCAGCTACATAATTATACCTTAAAATTTAATACATGTTCAACCTTTGATATTAAATACTTTTTTCTATTTAATTATTCTCTTATTTACAGCCATTTATAGTATAGTAATCGGACCAAATTATGCAAATAATAGGTGCTGAAAAATCAATAGGGTTTTATATTTATATGTACATAACCGGTTATTGCTCTTCACTATCTTGAATGTCCCTAATTAGTTGACCACGACTGTACATATATTATACAATTAATTCAAAGTCAGAAAATACATAAGGCTAAAAAACCGCAAAATCTAATAGCAAGACATTTTGCAGAAAAAAAAAGAAAAGTTTCTACGAATTATACCGACTCGCAAGATATTTGGAAATTCATTCCCCAAAGGTTAAGGGACAAAAGATCGCTTTGTCCACCAGTACAGTAATAAATAACTATCTTTTAAGTTAACATGCCCAAAAATGATTGAAAGACTCATACACCGATCAAATCTTTCATATCCACAACGGCCCAAACCGTTATTATCGATGAAGGTCCAATTTTGTCGTCGCATAAAAGAGAGGCTACCGGACGATGCGACAATAGGCCTTTTGTTTCCCTCCAAATAAAGAGCGGGAAAGAGCCGATGTCACCAAACAGGTTCGGCTTCATTCAAACTTCCTATTCGAAAAAATAAAGGTCAAGTGTGTGTTGGTCTTGCGTATGAAGGGATCTGTACCGACGGCGGCGTAAAATATTTAATGTTTTATTATGAGTTAGTCGACCTACACGAGAACTGACGAATGCTTGCACTGACTGGACAGGTACACTTAAATCAGTATGGTGCTTTCTTAAAAACACCATTTCAGATACTAATCTGCATAGTCCTCATGTAAGTTGACCAAGATTTTTGTCTGGACCAGAAGAAGAAACTACGACCTCTGAGTTTGTTTCGGCTGTTTCTTCTCAGAGCAGTCGGGGACGAAACACCAATAGATCTAGTTTAAAAATAAAAACAATGGCGTTTTAAAATGTTTGTAAAAACTTACTTGCAAAATTAAAAAAAAATATAGCGGCATTAGAAATACACACTTTGTGATTTTCAAGTGTTTACCACGGTTTATTACGGTGCAAAACATACACCCCTATAACAGACGGATAGGCAGATAGCGGACCCTTAGTAGTATCTTGTACCAATAGGGTCCCGCTGGCATCCTATTGAAGCGGGATCCCTAAAATCGAGCAGGCTGGTTGAAAATTCGAACACCTCGTTCGGAATTCGAAACCTAATGTTTGTGAAATTCGAAGTGCGGCATGAAAGCCGGAGAGGCTTGTTCATGTGTTTTTGTGTTCGGATAGTCGTCAAAACTCGTACATCAAGGACTTGCGCAAATTGGACACGTACGAAGTTCGTTCGGAATTTATTGCTGTTTTTTTTCTTTTACAATCGGTTTTACGTGTTTTCATTTGTTAGGTGTATTTAAAGGCAATAAATATTATGTGTTTCAATTTGATGAAGCTACCAAATTGAATTGTATTTGTCGCCGATACTTTTTCTTTGCTTTTCAAAGTAAGTTGATTTGGTTGAACCGTGTCTTAATCGTGTGTTGAATCGTTTTAACTTGCTTTCGTTCAGTTACGTAGATATGGGTCCATCAGGAATTTGATAGAAGCAAGAATTTGTCACCGATTGATGGTGATAGGGCTGACCTTATTACATGGAACCCTAATGTTATTTACGAAATGTCACTGTACTATAAGTAACCTTAACTCTTCGGACATTAAAGGCGGGATGGATGGATTATTATTAACACGAAATAACAAAAAAAAATACAAAGGTTTATTTCAATTACATTTTACTTCAAAATTAAGCAAGGAGATGCATGTGTTAGGTGACTCTGCTCTTTCACTTCACATTAAGCAGTGTATGCAATTGAAAAAAAAAGGAAAGTTAAAGAGAAAAATAAAAGAAAATAAATAAATAAAAACAAAATTAAAATACAATAAGTAGCGAGTGTGATTATGAGTGTGGGTGATTGCGTAAGTGTGTGTAATAGTGTGAGTGTATGGTAAGCATATGGATGAATGGCATATGAATAGTTTAGCGTTTGCAACATCGCCAAGTGTTAATAATAATGTTAGTGACCATGCCAGTTTAAAGGGATGATGATATGATAAAATACAATTAGACATGGTTGTTTATATGTATTTTATCGTCCTATATCATATCCAGTTCAGATATATATATTTATAGTATTATATGACAGTATCCGGATATGGGCCGTGTATCCGCTACGGACATGTCACCGAGAGCAAAGTTACTGACAGTCGCGCGGACAACACCGGAAGCTACGTCATGTGGACATCCGGTCATAGTGTGGACTGCTTATAAGAGGTAGAAAGGGGAAATGTGATATTCTAAAAGCGTTCATCACATCCTTTCTAATATTATAAAAGCGAAAGCGAGCTTGTTTGTTTGTTACGTCTTCACGCACATTAGTGCGTGAAGACGTTAAATTTATCAAAATCGATTTTGATAAATTTTGGTACAGAGATAGTTGGGACCCTGGAGACGGACAAAGGCTAAAAAAATTGAGAAAAGGGGGAGAAAGAGGGAAGAAAAGGGGAGAGAAAGATATTAATTTTCCGATCATCACGCGGCTTAAAGTAAGCGTTAGCCCAAAGTAAGTCGCAAGCGGAAGTTAGAATATTTTATAGGTGATTAAAATGTGTTATTTATACTGGCTTATTTTTAATTCTACTTTTTATACTGCTTCTTCAGTGGCAAGGCTGTGACCCATCCGGGTTTTTTTTAGATACCGTGGCCCCGGAACACGAAGGGAGCAATAAGGAACATAAAAATAATTGAAACTTTAAGCTATATGCAAAACGATTTGCAGTTCCGCTTTGAATTATCTACGTTTTGAAATCAGCAGCTACAACATTTTAACTTAAAACGGAAAAAGTTGTATTAGTAGATCAGAAATACCTTGACTACTTTACTAAAGATAACAAATGATAAGATTATGTTTCTAGTATTGACATTAAACCTTATCGATGATTCAATGTTTGTACAGATTAACGTGCTTGGCCAGACATGGCCGATTCTTGTTGCAGTCTAATGAAAAACCCGACAGTTTCCAGGACGATTTCCTCTACTAACTTTGCATAGGAGGACGCGCGGGTTCATGAGGTGTGGAAAGAGTAAAAAAATCCTTCAGTTTGTCAGCAAGTTAATTTCCAAAATAATATAGACTAATAATATAAATGTGAAAGTCTGTTTGTTTGTTACCTTTTTACGACTTAACGGCTGATCGGACCGAAATGCAATTTTGCAAATAGATGGATCCCACTTTGAAGACATAGTCTATATATTATCACGCTAATAACTTGTTGGACTAAGCAATATTGCGTTATGTCTATATAACTCGACTGTTTGACAACTGACAACTGTCACGACGACACGCATAATCATGCATGCATCACATGATCGGCACGGTTGGCGCAGTGGCTGAGCCATCGACTGCTGCGCTGCGTTTCGCGGGTTCGATCCCCGCACGCAACAAGTATTTGTATGACCTACAGGTAGTTGTTTCGGGTCTGGCTGTTTGTGTATGTAAGTTTAAGTGTTTGTAGACGCATCAACGATACAGGAGAAATTCCTGAATTTCTAAAAAAAAAACGTTATCTCGCACTAGTTAGTAGTGTGGGATAACTTTTTTAAATATATATATTAGTATAGAAAGGCTATAAGGCAAGGCAAAACGCGAGCCTGACAAAAACTTGCGGGTAAGAGTAGCAAGTTACATACAAGCAGAAAAACGAGCAAGACTCTTAATAGTAACAAAAAGAAAATACGTGTGGCACTCTGGGACTGCCGCGGTAAAGCTATAGCAAAGCATTTTTTTTATCAACTTAAGCAATAAATAAAAAAACTAATGCAATAAATAAATAAAAAATCTAAATATAATATTTAAAAAGTAAGTACTTCCAATGAAAAGAAGTCGCAAAAAGAAAAAACAAGACCATGGGGGGTTTGATCCAGAGTAATGTCGTTTGACTATTCGATTCTCTACCAAACACGCTAATAGAACGTTGAAATCGTGATGGAAATAACTGACCGTATTCGTAATGAAATTTCTTGTTTGGCTTTTTCGTTACGAAATTTCTGGATTCGGTCTCCAAGCTCAAGGCCCGCGATATAAGCTATGCAATAGCTTAAAATCCTAACATTTTGCAGCCCTGAGAGAACAAGTCACTTTCCACATAAGACAACGCGCTCTCCGCCAACCACACAAGCGCCCACACATCTAAATATTCCAACTACCCGCCACACTCCGTCATAAATCACCACGAAAACTTTGACGACAAGTAACACTACTTTATTATTAAACTTCGTATCTCACTACACACTTAAACTTGGCAACACTGCACCAAGTTTCGGTAAGCAAGCACACTGGGAATTTAAATTTATATATTCTGTGGGCAGGAGAAAAACAAAGAGGGCAAGGCTTATGGTAATGTAAGATGATTCAATTTAACCAGATGCAGCTGCATACCCGTATTAAACATAGAGCGCCTGCCTATCTTTTTTTTTATAAAAAACGTTGCCCCACACTAGGAATTTCTCCTGTATCGTGGGTGCGTTTACAAATATTTAAACTCACATACACTAACAGCCAGACCTGAAACAACTACCTGTAGGTCATACAAATATTTGTTCTGAGCGGGAATCGAACCCGCGACATGCAGCGCAGCAGTCGATCGCTCAGCCACGGCGCGAACCGTGTCATCAACCGACCATACACACGATACGCCTTTGTAAGATTGGTTGTCAGACTTTTGGGCCACTATTGTAAAGACTGTCAAAGATAGATTTCAATAAAATTTCAGCACATAACTATGTTCCCGTGGGATAATTTATATCCTACATAAGAGCCAAGCTGCGAGCATAAGCGTGTTTACCTTTAAAAATAATTTCCATAAAACAATTTGATAAAACAATTTTTAATTGCAAATTCCTCTTAATTAACTTATTTAAGATATTTTGCTACGTCAAAACTCGACACTTTGAAGTACTTACTAGTTAATTAAAAGAAAAAGTAATTAAGTACAAGCAAACAAGGATATATACAAAAAAGAAGGCTATTGTTTTAAACTAATTAAATGAATCTCAGCTTTATTACATCAAGCTTTGAAAGCAAACTCAACTGCACTTAATAAAACCCCACTAATTTCCACATCAAAAACTCGACAAGCGAAGTGTACTTGATGCAATTTAATTTACTAAATAATTTAGCCAACATTCGACAAAGAAACAAATACAGAGACAAAGGACAGGGCGTCTGGGCGGCGTCAAAACCAATCTCGTTGGTTAAAGAAAGAAAGAAAAACACCCCCAGCTCTGGGACCCACTTGACAGGACTACTATTGTGGTGTTTTCACTTCTATTCGATTTCTTTGTACAAGACAATTACTCGCGGCGTTTCAATTGTTTTTCTCGGACAATAGGGGAGAGGTTGTGTTTAAAGGCATTGACTTATTGCTGACGACAGGATAGCTAGAGTTTGACATTGTGATAAGAGAAAAGTGCATTTGTCGCATGATAATAGGAATTTTAAAATGGAAATGGGCAGGTCATATGTTAAGAGAAAGTAATGGGAAATGGACAAAAACAATAACAGAATGGTACCCTAGGAATAGGAAAAGGAGCAAAGGACGACAATCAAGACGCTGGGAAGACCAGTCAAAGGGAATTGGTGGACCAATATGTGGAAATTTTTAGAGAAGGCCTGTGTAGAAAGACAAACTATGGAAGAACGTAACGTTCAAAATATTAGTCCTAAGAATTAACTGTTACCTGCAGTTAATTCTTAGGACTAATATTTTAAGAACTTAGAAATAAAGGCTTATTTCATTTAATTAATTTATTAATAGGAATTTTATCGAAAAAGTTAAATATAACATTACGCCGGTAATATCCAAAGGGTCAGGCTGACCTGCTGGGGTTGCGGGTTGTTTGAAAGAGAAACCGCGGCTCCGGAACATAAAGAGCAAAAGAAGGAACATGGGTAGGTTTTAGTCAGTAAAAGTCTGACCCTCCCCCTCCCATTCCGCCCAGAGCGGGGAAGTTATATGTTTGTACCACCCACGATATAGGAGAAATTCTTAGTGTTGCCACCGCTTAAAAAAAAGGTGATTAAGAATATTTCCTACTTAAAACAACGTACAAACTGGTACAAGACCAATCCACGCGTAATTTCGACAACAATCCTTTATAAGGGCGTATCTATACAGCCCATTATCTCATTCGCTCTCATCTTGTCATACGGATCAAGTTATATACCAACACTCAAGCACACCAGATGAAAAACAATTCACTAATAGTTCAGGAATGTTACTATTTGTTTGTACGACGAAGTTCTGAACAATTGAATTGGTGGGCGTGGATTAAGTTGTTGATTGCATTGTTTAAAACATAACATTACGGCTGTAAATCCCAAAGATTTAGGTAGTGGTGTCGATAGATGCAGTGTAGCAGTGGTGTACAACGGTATCTAGATGGCAAGTACTCTATATAAAACATGGGCATACTTCAGGTGTCAATCATCAAATAACGTCCCCCGTTCTTGGCGAAGCGGAGGGGAGTGTCAGACTTGTACTGACTAAAACCCACCTTCCTTGTTTTGCCCTTTATGTTTCGGGGCCGCGATAACTCTTTCGAATAACCCGCAACCCTGGAACACTATATACCTTGGCAGGTCATGAATTATAAGTATATTTTTGTTTACAGAACAAGTTAATGTAGTAGAACCTAAGCAATATTATAACTCCTACACGCCCAAACGGCTAAACGGATTTGTAATAAAATTTGGTATCAAGATCCTACTTATCCTACTAATATTATAAACGCGAAAGTTAGTATGGATGGATGGATTTATGGATGTTTGTTACTCTTTCACGCAAAAACTACTGAATGAATTTTAATGAAACTTCACAAGCTATTACATCAGAATAACACATATATTCATAAAGATATATTGTATAGTCTATCACCACGCGAGTGAAACCGCGGGGCGCAGCTACTACTATATATTAATCCGCTATTTTGAGTTCACACAAAAGTGACTTTTGATCCTGGATAAATGCGCTGTTCCCGTGGGAAGATTAAAAAACTCAAATAGGGATTTTCGTCACTGGTTTAACCGCGGAGCGCAGTGCAGCAGCAGTCCTACTACATACACATATATAATATTATAAATACGAATGTTTGTGAGGATGTATGGATGTTTCGTGTTTCTCTTTCACGTCAAAATGGCTGAACGGATCTTGATGAAATTTGGCACAGAGTTAGATTATAGTCTGGCATAACACATAGGATACTTTTTTCGATCATCACGTGGGCGGAACCGCGGGCGCCAGCTAGTTACTTCATAAATACAAAAGCAACAACATGGCTCCGTTTATTTCGACAGCCAAACTTCACAACACTGTCCAGGTCGGTATATACAGCGGAACCGCGGGCGCCAGCTAGTTACTTCATAAATACAAAAGCAACAACATGGCTCCGTTTATTTCGACAGCCAAACTTCACAATACTGTCCAGGTCGGTATATACAGCGGAACCGCGGGCGCCAGCTAGTTACTTCATAAATACAAAAGCAACAACATGGCTCCGTTTATTTCGACAGCCAAACTTCACAACACTGTCAGGTCGGTATATACAGGATGAATAAATGAGAGCAAGGCAGCCACAAGACAGGGTCGTCAAATATTTACGGTATTGCTCCTGCAACTTACATGTGCTGTGTTTCAGACCATTTTCAGGCGTATTCAGTCAAGGTCGAGCGAAGGACGGGAGTATGTGGATGTGAATAATTTTGTACGCTTTTTTGAGCATAATTTTATACTCAAATTCATAAACGTATATAGGTATTGTAGCCATTTAAGGACTGGGAAGTAATTTAGCAGGCGAGCCCAGTGCAAGTCTTTGAATTTTTGGTTCTAGGATATGTCGGATTCTTCTGATTTTCCGTAACGATTTTGAGAGGTGATGAAATAAATTACACAGAAAGCCAAGAATCGAACCTTGGGGGTTTCAATTCTTGGCTTTCTGTGTAATTTATTGAGAGACACGTTATTCTGCATCTATACAACTGAGCCACCGCAGTATATAAACTAGCTCAGTTATTTACATTGCTCACACATAGACTTCGCAATCATAACTAACAAGTCGTAATTGCGTACTTTACATAATATCGATGAGTTTGGTTCGTAGTTTGATTTCCGTCCGGGGCTAGGCATTAGACTGAAATATTCATGTGATTAGTATGGAAGCACGTAATGAGGGATATTTTATAGATAGAAGGGTGATTTTAGACTCAAATTATAGTAGTCATAGTTATAGTCATTTATTGGTAAGGGATTCTAACAAGTCACGAAGATATACGTACATAATTAATTAATTACATTGTCAAATAGAATGCAAATCTATAAAATTAGTCGGAAAATAATAAGTGAAATAAATAAAATTGTCGGGCCTACGTTGTCCTCTCATTAATGATTTTAAAAGAGGAACCATGGAGTTTATTGCCGGTTCTTCTCCATAGGACATGACCAAGCCGAACCGTGCACCTTTTCTCGACGTTTTATAAGTGCCCATGTGTTTGATTTGAAAAATAAGATGTCACGATAGTAACAACATTACAAATAAAAAAGACAAGCCATCCTAATAATACATAGAAAAACACACACATACAAAATAAATTAACCATTATTGACTGACAATCAATAATGGTTAAATTCATTTACACGTAACAGCAACACACAAAACAAATAATTATACGTTAAATTTTTTAGCAAAGGATGAGAATATAGGTGGCTCAACACATTTAAGATAGCTTACTTTTACTTTTTTAGCAATAATGGCCCAGTGTTGTGATTGTCGGACTGCCAAGCATACACTTAACTAACTGTGTTAGTATGGAGAGCAAAATTTAATCATGACTCCCACCGATCAATAAAAAAATAAGTAAATAATCAACGTGTGCTCTGAAAACTATCGTTATACAGACTTCTTTAAGCGGGCCCAGTGGAGTTAGTCGCTTGTTTGTTTCAAAGAAATATTACTAAAGAAAACTATGCTGAACCACGTTTTGTTTATACGCATTCCAAGTGGGTCTACTTAACCTATCTATTTGGTGGTCGGGCAAGTGTAGGCAGTTTCCGAGCAATTTCCTCCCCACCTCTCGTTATGCTAACTTTGCTGTACACTGTCATAGCATAAGTTTGTTAATTTGAACTTGTGAAGGCGTTAACATGATTATTATTACGAAGTTTTATTTTACAATATAATAGGAGTTTCTATATTGAGATTATTTACGTGCATATTTTAGGGATTTAGACATTTAACAAGACCATGAATTTGTTTTGGCATGTCAGGGATCAATGTTAAAAAGTCTTAGAAATACTACTTCTAGAAATAAATATGGCCAAATACTAGTAAATTAAAAATTCAACGATAACACTATATCCAAACTTTGCTGATCACTAGAAATGTATTTTAAAAGATAACGCGTAAAATAACACCATTTTTGACTTTTAACACAAACTTTCAACGATTTCAGTTAATCAAACCATAAAAAAACTAAAAGAAAAGCGCTACCAATTAAAAAAAAAGCTTGCAAATGATAAAATAAAATAAACGGAACGGAAGAGCGTGTGCGTCCATTGAAACACTTAAACAAGCTGAAATTAAAGCTTCCAATGGCAGCTTGTCTGTTATTACGGAATATGTAGTTGCTACTGTAAACATTTTTGTCTAGGGAAATTATTTGTTTTACTTAACATATGATTTTAACTAACGATATATTGTTCTGACTTTCGCCATCTGAATGAAATACTTTTCGATCATAATTTTTATTAGATACCGATTTCATACGTGGTCCTTCGAGCCGGATAATTATTGTGTTAGGTACAAAAAAAGATTCAGCGTCTACTAGCACTAGTCAATGTCATGAATTGAAATTGATCTGCATTTACTTCAAATCACTGATAGCTTATACCTTATATAAGATCCTGTATTTTAAACCAATTCCCATTAATTTAATAAATGCCTAAACTACACATGATTATGTAGTTACTAATCTATATTTCAATTATCCTACTATCCTATTATTAATATTATAAATGCGAATGTTTGTGATGGATGTTTGTTACTCTTTCACGTCAAAACGGCTGAACGGATTTTGATGAAATTTGGGACAGAGGTAGATTATAGTCTGGAATAACACAGGATTTTTCGATCATCACGCGGGCGAAGCCGCGGGCGCCAGCTAGTAATATTATAAAGAGATAAAGTGACAGTTCGTAGGAGGTTATCTCTAGATCTACTGAAACGACTCAAATAAAAAAAAAGCCACGTTTTTTATGAGTGTCATAGGCTACCACGCTGGGAGCTACGGAGACTGAGCAGTAATGCGCCTACAATTTTGAAAACTTGCAAATAATCATAGACTTTTTTTGGCAACTATGAGGTTGCTGTCTGCTCAAACGGACTATCCTGTGTGGGTGCTTAAAAAGTAAAGCGTCCAGCCAGGGGCAATGCTAAGCGACTGCATGCGAAGGGCGCCCTCTGCGGTCTACGAGCCTAGGCTTAGGGCGTCGCTGGGGGAAGACAGCAAAGGGACAAGCTGGATCTGAGTTCCATTATTTTAGTGGATGGTTTAAATTTACTGGCTCAGTAACGCGGGGTGGCTCGATCAAAAGGTCGGAATGAACCATAGACAGTAAGCATACATAGAGTGTAACATTTGTGGTCCATTTCGGTATTAACAGGTCATATTCGGCTTATACCGTAGAACAGACCACAATTTCTTGCGTACTTGGGGTCTGTCAGCTCAAAGGCAACTCAGCTACGACTAATTCTACGGTCCAAGGACTTAACAAAGATACTAGATGTTCACATAGCTATTGTATTAACTGGGTATGTCTTGGCTGTGCCCTTTGTCAGATATTTCTTGTGTGCTTGATTATACCAAGAAAGGGTTGTCTAGCAAGCCCAAGATACCCCTTTTTTGTGTGTTGTCCTTTTACGCTTATTCATCCTAATAAACTAGTATTATTGAATTTTCAACATTCGGCTCAACAAGTAAAGTAGGTTTTCTAACAGTGCTTTAATGTTTCAGTATTCGTTTAGTTGTCGCTTAGTGAAGAAAACATAACGCTTTGAAGAAATTAATTAAACTAGAGCCGGGAAATTTTCCTGTGACAGAATTAACTAGGAAATTATATTTTTTACCTTATCATGCAGTTTTGTTCACAGTTTTCATTTCAAAAGACTGTTCTTTCCAGGAAATTAGGTTTTTATTTAAGAAGTTACACAGTTGATAATTTTCTAGCGGAAATCTAGTCTGAATATCAGTATCGTAGAATAGGAATGCCAATTACGTAATACCAAAGTCCTTCCTTCTCTATTTAAGTCACCCAAAACAAATGGTTAAATCACTCTAACATTATGGTTAAATCACCCTAACCTAATGGTTAAATCACTCTAACCTAATGGTTAAATCAACTCAACCATATTTTTAAATAGTAGGTAACAGATATTGCAAGGATTTTCTTAATATTTCCCGATGTGATATCCCACCAGGCTCATGACTAGTTATTACTTCTAAACTTATCAAAGCTGGACAAAACAATATCGTCTTGAGTTACCGTTATAACGTTTTTTATACCCATAGTTTACCAGTCTTAAATCCCGGAAGCGTCCCTTAACTATGTCAATATAAACTTCCATACGAGATAAGATAACTGCTACGTTTTATTATTTGAACCGCTGGGAAAACAGGGTATAAGGCTTCGTAGGTACATACGGCGACACAAGATATACATTTCTGGTATAACATGGCCATCCTTTGTATAGGTTTCACGTACAATGAGAGATTCGCTTAAACTGGTTTTGTATAGCTTGATGGGTCGTCATGTGTACATACGATTTGATAACATCAAGAGTAATAGTGGAGGAAGTTAATTCGATTAACTTTCTGATGGTACAACGGTATCTAGATGGCAAGTGGATACTCTGGCTAAAAACTCTAAACACTTAGTTCAGCTGTTTTTAAAACTAAAGTAGATTTTTTTGCGGATTGGAAATCATCAAATAACTTGGGATTGTTACACTTTTATGGACTGAAACCCATCCATGTTCTTTCTTTTACCCTTTATTTTCCGGGACCACGGTATCTCTTTCGAAAAAAAAATTACCGAGTACAACTGTTTTTCAAAGATTCTCATATCTGGTTCATCAAACCTATCAGTTGTATTGCTGGGGAGTTTGTACCGCCACTTCTTCTTCCCAGCTAAAACACTAGGAAGTGGCGAAGGAAGGCCCTAAAAGTGCTCATAATCAGCCTAGTTTGAATAAATGACTTCTGATTTTATCTTAATTGATAAACTACAAAACTTTTATTTTCAATAAGCCTATTTCCGTAAACAAACCCTCAAAACACACGTGAAGAACCAATAACATCAGTGCAAGTTGCCATAAAAAAAACTTTTCAATAAAAACAAAACGATTACGTTTTCGTGTGTGGAAACACTTAGGGGGCCTAAATACTCTTTGGCTTAATAGATTTACTTTTAACAAGTTTTCTTTGGGTAACTCTTGGTTGGTTGGTGGCGGTTATCGCATCGCTGGGGACTGGGGTTCAATTAGATACTTTTGGACTTTGTTTAGTGGGTACCTGCCCAGTATGTGTTGGTTTTGATATTGTGGCGGAAAAATAATCGATATGTTCGATTTGTCGTTATGACCTAATAGTTAAGGTAGGCAAGTCCCAATTTGACTTTTTTATTCATATGTACTTTCTAACATGTGAATGAAAAACATCGTGAAGAACTTTGTAATTAATAAAAGTCTGAAATCGCCAACTCGTCTTCAGCAAGCATGGTGATCAATGCTCGTGCCTTTTCTGTAGAAGTGGCCTTTTCACGGTAGTAGGACAGAAATAGGCTGATGTGCGATGTAGCAGTTTGAAGAGATTTTGCTGTTTGACAGGATCATAAAATACAAGTAATGCTGTAAGCGGTTTTGTTTGTTTAATGTATTTTTATTATCGGAATAGCAAAACCAAGGTTTACTAACAAGGTTTTTAACCAAGAAAAATAATATCTTCTGTCTGCATCGCTTTAACTTCAGGAGCTTTTCACACATTGTTTACATGTTAGCATATAACGTAATCATTTGTAAGTTAATATTGTAGTAAGCGTTTAATTTAATTTTAAGTGTCCAGACAATAAAGTAAGCTATATGAAACCATAATAATTGGTTGGGGGTTGCGGGTTATTTGAAAGAGATACCGCAGCCCCGGAACATAAAGGGCAAAAGTAGGTTTTGTCAGTAAAAGTCTGCCACTCCCCCCGCTCCAGCCAGAGCGGGGGAAGTTATTTAATGGATTCCCATCCCTAAACGATTTTCTGTAACAGACGCAACTTTTAAACTTCCTCTAATAAACTCATTCCTTACTTTATACATTCTTGTCACTTCACACACATTATCTCAACATTTTCACAATCGTTCTTGAAATAGTCTATTTAATTAATAAAAAAAAGAAGTCTTAAACAGTGTTCATTTGTGATGGCAATAAGCCTTACCTTTAAGTTCGAAAAAACAACGTTACAAAAAAAAGCATCATGAAATGCAAGCTGTTTTCAAAGTCACGTTATTAGCAAAGTTGTTGCCGAACCAGCTGGCAATTTGGCAAGCTCCTCGCGCAGCTGGTGTGATGTATCGCCAATACTCTGAATAGTCAGAAAAAGCGCTACTGGAACGAAGCCTTAGGGGACTTGAATGTGTATTGCTATTTTTTGGTAACTGTCAGCTATTTATATATACTTTTATATAAAAACTAGCTCTGCGCAGCGGTTTTACCCGCTGCTCAAAAGCTCCCCTCCTAAAGGGGGGCACCCATATCACTTAGGGGTATGAAAAATAGATTACGACCGATTCTCAGAACTACCGAACGAACGAATACGTTCAAGCCAAGCTTCGGAGGGGTATTGCAACTTTCACAGGGGCACAAAAATTTTATATACAAGAAAGTAACATAAATATTTCTCACCTTTCAAGGAAACTAAACGAACTTCTTAATAATTCTTAATAATCTTTCAGTTAATAATGCCAACTTGTTTTTTTTTTAAATAGTGTTATATTTTTTATTCTTAATTTTTTTTTGACCAAACCTTAAAAAAATACTTCTAAATGCAATATTGATTGCAAGAGGTTGCTAAATGCAATATTTTATCTACATACTAAGTTTAACTTGTTTGTTGAAGAGTGATGTCGAACATTTGAAGCAGAACTGCTATTTGGTTATTAATATTTAAGCTGCTAGTCAAAATATAAATCACAGAATACGAAATCGAAATTAATATGTATTATATTCGATCACATGTGTGTAAGATATTCTAACAACAAGTCAAGTTATAAACATTCAACTTAGAAAATCATTTGAATGAAGCAGACACTATCAATAAAACCCAACATAACTTACAAAATTAAACAGTAAACTATTTCGTAGCAACGGCTACGATGCCTCGTAACCGTAGCGCTCGTAGGCGTCTACGAGAAGTGCTACGAGCTACGACAATTCTAACTATGCGAAATTCCTTGCCGGTATTGTATTTATATTTAGATGTTAGTAGGTATTGTGATAAATTAGATAGAGGTAAAAGGACTACTTTATGAAAATGTGTGATAACGGTATCATTCAATTACTTCAGACAACGCCGAAACATAAAATCTGGAGCACTTTGTTTTGTATGCGTTTTATTTTAATGCAATACATTGTTATCGGAATAAAATGTGGACTCTATTATTTTCTGTTATATTTTTAGACCTAATTTAAGAGGAAATATTCAAACCAATAGATGATACATAACATCACGGCTGTAATCTCTACAGGGTTAGGCAGATGTGTTCCTAATAGTTCGCCTACATTTCGCCATTTAATAGGAAAAGCCATTCAATAAGTCCCATGTAATAGGAAATATATCGGTCATTTTGACGGCACGGTTTGCGAAGTGGCTGAGCGATCGACTGCTGCGCCGCGTGTCGCGATCTCCGCTCGGAACAATTATTTGTATAACCTACAGGTAGTTGTTTCGGGTCTGGCTGTTTGTGTTGGTGAGTTTAATTGTTTGTAAACGCACCCACGATACAGGAGAAATTCCAATTTTGAGAAAACAAAACAAAAAAACTATTGCGAGAAATAAATGTATGCTTCCATATTTTTACATTTTGAGTAGAATTACAGTCCGTATCATTCGTAATAACGCATGATTATATCAATTACTTTAATGCTTATGTCTTTGTGTAATAATCTTCAGAAGTTAAGCCATTTTGAGCCAAGGAAATTGGTAGATTAAATAAGGATAAAACTCATCAAGAGCCGATCATCATAATCCGTTTAAAAACGACGTTTTGACACAAAACTTGTTATTGGAAGGCTTAAAATTTAATGGAAGATGATTTAGGAATTTTAATTTCATTTTTCGGTTTGTTAAATGGGTTAGGGACTTTGAGTTGTTAGATTAGGTTCTTAAGTCGTGAAAGACTATAAATAAAGTCTAGGTACCTCGGGCCTGTGGACGGTGAGCAATGGGTAGCTCACCGTCCGTCCGTCTATTGACGACAGGTCACGTTGACGGCGCGTTTGTGTTTCACGCGCGTCAAAGAGATGTCAGCAAAGCAGAGGGGCCTGCCAGGGCCAACGCCTGCCGGGGTTGCGGGTTTTTCGAAAGAGATACCGCGGCCCCGGAACAGAAAGGGCAATAAAAGGAGTATGGGTGGGGTTTAGTCAGTACAAGTCTGACACTCGCCCCCGCTCCGCCCAGAGCGGGGGAAGTTATTTATTTTTCCCATCCAAAAAACAAGTCTGGGTAGCTAGGTATTAAATACTAGTTTTCTATTTAACACGGGTTATTTAGTTTATTACTTTATAGGGTTCCGTACCTCAGAAGAAAAAAAACGGAATGCGTGTGTGAGTGTCGAATTGAAATTAAAACTATACTCAAGTCTGCCGTCACTTGAGTTTATGGTTATAATTTCACTCGATACTTCCACGCGTTTCCGAGATAAAGGGTCTTGGCAGACAGACAGATGGACAAAAAGTAATTTTATTAGGGTTCAGGTTTTTCCTTTGGAAGTACGGAATGATGAACACATACGAAAACAATTTTGACTGTGGCTAAAACAACAACACAACCACAACTGTGACTGTTTCTTATGTTTTCTACTACGTGTACATAAATTATTAAAAAAATAATCCTTACTAATATTATAAAAGCGAAAGTGAGTTTGTTTGTTACCTCTTCACGCCTAAATGGCTGAACCGATTTTGATGAATTTTGGTACAGAGATAGTTGGAACCCTGGAGACGGAAATAGGCTTTAATTTTTTTTTAAAAGAGTGAAAAATGAGGGAGAAAGAGGGAAAAAGGGATAACTTAGCATTGCTATTACAATAAATAAGGCGCTAGGGCAAAAAGTACAGGTGGCAGGTACCTTCAAATCAGGAAAGGGGAACTGTCTTATCCCGAATTCAATGCGGGCAAAGCCGCGGGCGAAAGCTAGTAAATAAATAAAAATCAATACCGATATTTGTTAATGGTCGTATTTCTCTCGTAAGTTTTTTCACAAAACAGTTTTTTTCAGCTTAATTGTATCGCTGCACTAGTTCTTTTTTTTGTTGCAGAGTAAGCAACACTGTAAAAAAGTCAAGCCTGACCGGCACTTACATACACTACAACATTAATTAACACACCTCCCTATAATTAAACTTGCAATTAACAGCAATTCTCCTCCATCAAACTGAAATATCTTTTTAAACCAACAATCGCTCCGTACAATTAAAGAGTTAAATAAACCGGTTAATTTTTAACCGGATAAAAGGCAGTTAACCGGGCGTGTATTTAACAAATGAGGTAGAACTGGGTTGTGAAAACTAACGACACGACACATCATTGAAAATGTTGGCAATTTAAATTAATTTTATATGAGGTTGACTTGTAAATATTTGGTTGTGTTGTGAGTGATAATTTAAACTTTTTAACGGTGTTTGAGTTATTTTACTGTTGGTACTAATTAACAGTGAAGGTATTTTTTTTTTGCAATAAACCGACTCTAAAAATACACACACCACAGCGTGCAAAATAATAGCTTTAGCTTCAGAAGTCGATGACTTTTATTTTTTTGATTCAGTTCTTTTTGCCACCGACTTCTTTTCCATTTTTAGTTGTAATATTTTAAGGCAAACAAATTTATTATTTTTAATAAACGTTGCCCCACACTAGGTATTTCTCCTGTCAAACATTTAAACTCACGTACACAAACAGCCAACCCGGAACAACTACCTGCAGGTCATACAAATATTTTCCCCGTACGGGGATCGAAACCGCGACACGCAGCGCAGCAGTTGATCGCTCAGCCACTGCGCCAACCGTGTCGTCAATTAAAACTTTGATGATAAAAGAATAAACTTGTGATAGCATAAATTCCTTGTTTACCAACGTGTAGAGTTTTGAATGAATCACTGAAGTTGCTTCGCATAAACTTTCCATAATTGTTCACACCTGGCGATATTCATAAGCACCTGGATTTGCTTTGACTGTTTCAAACGCGATGTCGCTTGAATGTTAATGTTATGTTATCGCTTTTATTTCAAGCTTTTGAAGCTATAAATTTAAAACTTTTATACAAAGACCTGGGAAATGTTGACGAGTTTTCAAAGTCAGACTGACGGTCGTTAATACGTAAAGGCATTATTAGATATGATAAGGGTTATTATATTAATAAAATACGCAAGCATTCAAGGTTCCGCATTGGTGCCTAATTCCCATATCAACGAAGTATATTTTGTGTAATCATCATTTGCTTAGCCTTTTCCTATGTTGGTATCGGCTTACAGTCTAAACGAAAATAAGAAATCAAAAGTCATTTATTCAAATTAGGCTGATAATCAGCACTTTTTGAACGTCACATTACAAGAGACAGTCCCACAAAAACACCCTGCCCTTCGAAGATAAGAAGCTGAATATGAGAATTTTACATGGATCTGCCTATCTGAGCTCCACATAATATTATTGGTATTATAATACCCCTTGGTAAGATTTGTTGTCACTTTCGAAGTTTGATAACAATAAAACCAGAATTGAAAACAATACATCAAAAACCACAATAGTGATGCACAAATACCAAAATGTATGTATAACTTAACTAAACTAAATCATATCGCTCGGCTTTGTATAACGACATGTTATAATAAAACTGTTCACATTTCTGTTTTGTCAACCCGTCTGCGGTCTAACATGACGATGTTGCACATTAATATTCACAATTTTGCGGTGCGCGTCATTTGTTACAAAACAATAAAGGAATGTCGATGAATCGCTCTGATATCGTTTTTGTATCAAATCATAATGGCATCCGGAATTATATCTGTGAAAAAATATTCAAAAGCCTAAATTGAATATGTTTTATACAATTTAAAAGGTACTAACGGTGTGCGGCATATGAAGGGGCTGAAATGACGACATCTAAACGCGGATACGGCTGAGATAGCAAGGTTTGAGCCGCGGCGAATCTCTCACAAACACTCAAACCACAGTATAACGTCTGCCACGCGCACTCACGCATGCACTCCGCCGTCTGAGACCACGACACGGACGGCATCCTCATATCGACTAACTACACTGACACAACACTACTACAAAACCAGGTCATTTTACAAACACGCCACACTAAAACACAAAACATTATCACATTATTATTTACAAATTCAAATGAAACACTGTAACACGTTCGATTCGTACCGATAGTATTGCTATAACTACATTTAGATTAGATAAAGTACATCACTACCCAATGGAAAATGTTCATTGATGCGCGTGATTTCGCTGACGTATCGATATTTCTTGTATCGATAAGATATAGGAGATGGTGCGAGGCGAGAGCGTTCATCTATGTGGAAAACGGCACTGATAGATGGTGTTGCTTTTTGTGAAGATCAGGTGCGTTGCGTAGGCGTCATGGCGTCTATTATCTCGAATTCAAAGATAAAGGCAATCGAAGCGATAAGGTTCGTGATAACTCATCGAGTTTGCGCAACGGTTTATTACTTTTACGGAAAATGCAAAAGGAATATAATTCACTTGAAGGTCATGTCCCTTTGTTACAGTCATAAAAAAAACAATGAAAACAGTCGTGTATGCCGATTTAATAATACCAGTACATAGGGTGGGTCTTTTGTGTTGAAACATACAGATTTAATTAAGAAATTCTAAGGTTGAGCGATCAAAGCGATTTCAAAGTTGGATACGGATACACGATGTTTTTAGTTTGCAAGCAGAAAGATTTTGGAGATGACTTTTATTCAAATCAAACGCAAAAACTCTTGACCATAAAATGTGTCAACTTTTGGAATTTTGACCGAATGCTTCTAAGCTAGATTTAACCTCTAGAGCCCCAGCGGCACAAAAACGTGCCAGTAAACAAGTATAACCGTTGAGCCCCGCTGGCACAAATTTGTGCCACCAAACCCCGACCGATTTAAAACTGTATTTCTAGTAAAGATAAATCTTAAAATCGTTTCTAAACACATGTTAAGAGCCCGACCGGCGGTGCTTGACGGATAGTTGATGTAAATAATGGCGGTCCTTGAGAGGTTAAAATAGAATCATCAAATGCAATTATTATGTCATAATATCGTTTTCTCTTGTAACACTTTGCAGTTCTATTTAACCTGGTAAACCCCAACTCATCCAAATAAGCAGTTTAATTAAAAAACACAAATAATTTGGCATTTTGGCAACATTATAGAACCGTCTCTTTCCGTAATTAGGGATGGGACACATTCTTGTTGCGAACAACAGTTTGTTTAGGACAGTTGTTCACTGTTGTTCTGTTCCTTTGGTCAGAGAGCACACACGATCTTGCCAACTTACTGTACTAACCAGTACAAGTTTGTCATTAATTTGGAAACAGACTGCTTGGAAGTTTTAGGAACACTCCTTTAGAGTAATTTAAATGTTAAGTTCCTGATTCCAGGTTTTAGGTGTGCTAATTAGGGATGGGACATGTCTATGTAAACTAATATATTCGTTGTAAAACCGGTTACAAAGTATATTGTAATAGGTATGTGGGTAAATACTTCTCAACACACTTACGGAGAAAATAACTAACAGCACAAAAATATTTTTCGTCATTAATCAATTTGAAACTATGATTTAATTTGTTTTTTCCCCGCGCTTTGGTTCTCATGCTGGAGAAGAAACAAAGGTATGACATGGCTAAGTAGCGCGTTCGTGTTTCACGCGCGCCTCAAAGAGATGTCAGCAAAGCAGAGGGGCTTGCCAAAGCCTCCGCCTGCCGGGGTTGCGGGTTGTTCGAAAGAGATACCGCGGCCCCGGAACGTAAAGGGCAATAGAAGGAACATGGGTGGGTTTTAGTCAGTACAAGTCTGACATGCCCTCCCGCTCCGCTCAGAGCAGGGGAAGTCATTAGATGATTTCCCACCCGAAAAAAAAAAGACCAAAGTAACTATGCCACGCGGACGAAGTCCCAGGCGGAAGCTAGTAATAAATAAACAATCAAAATATGAAAACGATTATACAGCTTTCCATAATAAATTAGTGAGTCAACAAACAAAACCAGTTCAGTATTTGTTCAGTTTAATTGACGTCACATCCGTTAATCTGTATATCGGACGTCAGATGAATCAAATTTGATAAACGGTGGCCAAATTGATTGTGGAATTTATTTTTCCCAAATTCAATTTGTAAATGGTATTGTTTTGTGTAAAATTGTTTAATGGCTGCATTTTTCTGTGTAAAAGTACCCGAAGCATTCACCCGCGTGATATCGAAAAAAAAGTATCCTTTGTGTTATTTCAGACTATAATCTGCCTCTGTGCCAAGATCCATTCAGCCGTTTTGACGTGAAAGAGTAAAAAACATCCATACATCCATTCTCACAAACATTCGCATTTATAATATTATAGTAGTATCAATGTATCTCCTGAAATCCACAACCAACAGTGGCAACGACCAGAAAAGCGCCGATACAGTTAAGTACCACAGAAACAACTTAACTCTTGGATCTCGCAACGAAATCCTGCCTGTTGTTGCCTGTCTGATTGTAGTTCCATAAAAAACACATCTGCCTTTTTCCAGATTTGTTTGAGTCCGGAGTTGCGGGTTGGATGGAAAGAGATACCAAGGCCTCTGAACACAAAGAGAACAGAAGGAAAATGGATGGGTTTTAGTTTGTACAAGTCTAACATCTCCCTTCCGCTGCACCCAGAGGGGTGGAGTCATTAAATGATTTCCTATACGAAAAAAAGATATGTTGGAGTAGGTTTCCAGTCAATGGGGTGATTGTTTAGAATGCGATTGTGTCCCCACACCCCAGCCAGAAGTCACGAGAAGGAACACCGTGTGGTTTTAGTCAGTAGGAGTCTGACAGACCCCTCCGCCATGGCGGATACCATCGAGGATTTCCAAAAGGTTTCCAGTCAACCCGACGACCTAGACTTTCCAGCTACCGGGTATCATGGTACCGGTTAGTTTAAGTACGTAAATACCCATAATCTTTCCTGTATACTATTGAACAACAAACCACTTCAATCCAAGTAATTGTATTAGTGACGAGAAAGATCGCATCTTATCGAAATTGTTTCTTTTCTTTTAATGACTGAATCTAATATCCTTATTCTTTACTTTACTAATATTATAAAAGCGAAAGTGAGTTTGTTTGTTTGTTGCCTCTTCACGCTTTAATGGCTAAACCGATTTTGATGAATTTTGGTACTGAAATAGTTGGGATATGAGGGAGAACGAGGGAAGAAAAGGGAAAACTTAGCGTTGCTATTACAAATCAATAAGGCGCAAGAGCAGAAAACTGCAGATAGCAGGGCCCTTTTTTTTTTTTTTTTTTTTTTTTTCGAGTGGGAAATCATCCAATGACTTCCCCCGCTCTGGGTGGAGCGGGGGGGCATGTCAGACTTGTACTGACTAAAACCCACCCATGTTCCTTCTATTGCCCTTTACGTTCCGGGGCCGCGGTATCTCTTTCGAACAACCGGCAACCCCGGCAGTCGGAGGCTCTGGCAAGCCCCTCTGCTTTGCTGACTCTCTTTGAGGCGCGCGTGAAACACGAACGCGCCGTCGACACGGCCTGTCCTCAATAGACGGACGGACGGTGAGCTACCCATTGCTCACCATCCACAGGCCCGCATCTACGGTGGCCGGAAGTCGTCTCGCGGCGCCCGGCGCCCTGGGCGTCTCCCGCGGCGGCTGGGTTGGGCAGATGTTCTCTCCCTCAAACGCCCGGCCACCATAGCAGGGGCCTTAGTCTGCTATTTACAATGGTGTCAGAATGGTCGATCACTGATCGCATAATGGTTGATTTTGACAAGTTTAGTATGTAGTAGATTACCAAACTTGTCAAAATTAACCATTATGCGATCAGTGATCGACCATTCTGACACTATTGTAATAGCAGACTAAGGCCCCAGGTACTGTGTTATACCGAATTTAACGCGAGCGAAGCCGCGGGCAAAAGCTAGTTCGTAATATTTTCGTATTATTTTTAACGGATACATAAATGAATCCACTGTATGTAGCATAAAGTATATAACTGCGTTGCGTGCTCACGCATTGTACACACGAACTAAATTAAAACTGCTTAATTAAGACACAAAAAATTTGTTTACTACTGAAATTGATTAAAGTGATACTTTATTATAGTTTGACAGCATTAATGATAGTTTAGTTACTCAATTTAGAGAAAATGCCAATCTCGCTATTCTGAAATTGATGTTTTTCATCAAAAATAGTAGTTGTTAAGCTTAATCGGACTTTCTTGAATCTCGACTAAAATGGTGTGGAATAAAATTAGATGTGGTTCATCAGAATCAGCACCATTAACCACAAAATCATCTTAATAATAATGTTTATATAACCCGCATATATTTAAGTAGACTTCGACCTTACCTTTGTTTTCAAGATTGAAGTCAAGAGTAGGCCTATTTGAATAATATAGAAAAAAAATCTCTCAAATTTTATTGTAAGAAAATAACTTTTTATCGATAAAATTCACTACAACCTTATCCGTTTCAGTAAACCGGTTCTCAAGTTCCAAAACAAACTGACAAAATAGAACTGCACAAACAAATACTAAATTCTAATTTGGCAATGTCGGGAACGTTTTAATTGGATTACACATGCATCCTGCATGTGTACAAGTGAAATGTTTATTAGCACAACATTAGCGTAAGAGGATTTAGAACTGGGTAATTTATTCACGAGAATTGATTCGGTTCAAGTTATTTTAATTAAGGGATTACATTAATTTGAATTGTTTTGGTTCAATGGTGATGCACATGGTAAAGCACATATGACTAAAAGAATGATGGATCTGAATGTTGATGGACGGAGAGCGAGAGGAAGGCCAAAGAAAAGATGGATGGATTGTGTAAGGAATGATATGAAGGAGAAAGCAATAAAAGGTGCCGTGACGTCTGATAGGGGAGAATGGAAGAAGAAAACGTGTTGCGCCGACCCCAAATAGAATAGGACAAGGGAAGGAAGGTGATGATGGTGATAGCTGTGATTGTTTTTTTTTTGTTTTGTTGTAACGTTGATATAAAATTGTTTGAAGGCAAATATACGGGACATAGTAACCAGTTTATGCTGATCTTTCAACTACGGATACACCGTAGATTTCCTGTAAGATGAGAGATTCGCATAAAGTGGTATTGTATAGGTTGATGTGACCACTGAAAACCAGCGCTGTGTAGTGGGCTCCCATGGCACAGCATCATGCTGAGTGATGACCTACCTGTCGCAGTCACGACGTGCAAGCTATTTTTATTTTGTCCCATATATGTATTTTTTTTTGTTATTTTGTGTGCTCGTCGTAATTTGCGACTAATAAATGTTCTTTTCTTTCTTTCTTTATGTGTCGTCGTGTGTACGTTATTTACTGATTGATCATACAGTGGACTTAAAAATATAACTGGTGAAAAGTGTATGTACTGCAAGCATACTTCTGCCTAATCCTTCAGGGCTTACGAATCGCCGTATAAACTCAGGTTTTGTTACAATTAATACTTTCCTATGTACTGAATTACATGGCACAGTTCTATGATAAAAAAAATCGATCGAATTTGTGTTCTATGAAATACAAACGTGATTTTATTTTATACTGAAATAAATGAGTGCATATGTTTTTAAAGATCTAGATCAAGATAATATGTATAATTTATGTCAAAAACAACCGATTAAAATTAGATAAACATTGTTGAAAAGACTGGTCGTCCGGCAGAATTTCTTTGAAAAACAAGGTTCGTCATGAAAATATCGTTTCAGTGTAGCGGTCATACAACTATTCGTACCTACTGTGAAAGTACACGAGCTTTATCACACAAAGGTTTTCCTCGCTATCGTACAATGGACGCAAAGCTAGAATAACATGTATGATTGTATAACTACAAAATACTAACATTCTTCATTCGATTGTAAATCGAAAGGCGACAGCAAATCAATTGGCATCGACGGGAACGGGTGATTCGCAGCCGCGGTCAGAAACTCACTCCAGAACGTATTCATTTTCATTGTTATGTCAATTCATCGATAAAATCAATTGACATGGTCACATCACTAGCGTCGTGTTTAAATATTGTTCCAATTTCAAACGTTGTGTTGCCGTGCAAATATTTTTTTTGGTGTTACTTTGTTTTTTTCGAAACCGGCGAGTAGATATACTCGGGGACGCGCGGCCGGCGACTGTTTAGCTGTTATCAATTCAGCGTCGTGTCGCCTATCGCTCTGATAAGCCTCACCCACAACAATTAGGTGAAACAGCTGATAGCACCTGTTTGTTGGCCATGTATTAAAAAAGTGATTATTTTCGCAACACTCTTATCTACAGTATCAAAAGAACCCGTTTTAGTTAAATCTTCCTTACTAATATTATAAAAGCGAACGTGAGTTTGTTTGTTTGTTACCTCTTCACGCTTTAATGGCTACACCGATTTTGATGAATTTTGGTACAGAGACAGTTGGGAACTAGGAGACGGACATAGGCTAAAACATAGGCGAAAAAAGTGGGATGTGAGGCAGAAAGAGGGAAGAAAAGGGGAAACTTAGCGTTGCTATTACAAATCAATAAGGCGCAAGGGGAACTGTGTTACCCCGAATTTAAGGCGAGCGAAGCCGCGGGCAAAAGCTAGTATTTTAATAAATGTAATTCATGAAAAACTGCCCAATTTATTGGAATATCCAGTGAGAAAACAGAGTTGGAAATTCCGACTGAATAAATATGAAAGTCACTAAAACTGAAATTTCGTAATTTATTTTAACGAAACTGATTTCAGTTTTTTTTTTATAACGCGGTCAGTTGCTTCAGGTAAATAAAGCAAATAAAGTGCTTTTTACGTATTTCCGCGTACGAATGCTCGTTGCGTATTCGACACCGTGGGTTTTCAGAGAAATGCCGATATTGTACGTAAATACATAGTGATAAGCTGTTAATGTACTTACATAAAGTAGGTCACATATGATATATTGGTATTTGAGTCGTATATTTTCTAATTTGTTTACGCCTACACTTAACATTGAAAGATAACGTTGTTGATTACAAATTAACACGCACTGAGCTCTAATATTAACTTAACACTTCAATGTTAAGTCATCTTGATATTTACACAAACTAGCTACTACATGCGTACGCACGATTCTTCATAGAAATATAAAAGCATATTGGCAACAATCCCACAATTTACGACGCGGAAAGTAGAATAAAGAAAAGGGGATAAGGAAATCCCGCGCCCAATTTCGCCATGATGATAGGGAATCGTATGAAATATGTGATAATATCTGCAGCCGTCGAATCGGGGCGTGTTGAGCGGGACGGCACGTGCCCGATGCGTTGTCACTCCCAATTTGGATATAACATGACATCTGAGACCGAATGACACCAGCACGACTTCAATTAACCTGCGCTTCGAATATCCAAATTTCATGTTCACATATCGATACTCTGAATGCATAATCGTAATAATTTATATCACCAACTCGATAACACATTCACAACACTACTGCGGATATTCGAACTATAAATTCGAAATAAGAACTTAAAAACTTCCATAACAATAAATATGTTCGTGTAAGATCGTAAATCCGAAAGTTTACGAAATAAAAATTCGAAAATAGAGCCTTCTTACCTTCTTTTATTTTCTTCCTTCTATTTTGCACTGGGTCTTTTTGCGCACACAATAAACTAAAGAGTTCTAATAAACAGTCTTGGTCCTTTTGGTGCACCATTTTTGTTTTAATATAAAAAAGTTTTTAACACATCACACATAACTTTATTAACTAATGTTTATCACATGAACACCTCATATTATTTTCCGTTACTAATTTTGTACACCAAGGTATTGTTTTTCAAAGGAAGTAGAAAAGAGGTTACAAACAAGTAATAGGAAACCATATACGTTGTATAAACTACTTTAAAAGTACAAACATAACTATGTGGATGGGACTCGGTTCCGGTTGGAAGTGTTGGAACCCCCTGTAGATAAGCACGTAAAGTCAGGTGACCGTAATACTAATAATGGCTTATCAGAGTATTTTGCGGAACCCTAAAAAGGGCTGTAGTTCCAATAAAGGAAAACTCTTGATGTGGGTTTTATTTGAGGCAGACCACAGAGAGTGGTTTAAGAGCAGTTGGTTTAATAAATTAAATTGTTACCACAATTCGAATGATTTCGGGATTTCCCATGTGACATTTCCTATTCTAATTAACACTTTTTTTCGCGGATTAGAAATCATCAAATAACTTCCCCCGCTCTGGGAGGAGCAGGGGGGAGTGTTAGACTTGTACTGACTAAAACCCACCCATGTTCCTTCTATTGCCCTTTATGTTCCGGGGCCGCGGTATCTCTTTCGAACAACCCGCAACCCCGGTTCTAATTAACACTTGTTTCTTGAAATGGTATCAATATTGAATATAACTATCTTTTACTTCATTATTTTTATATTCTATCAAAATCATTTTACTCTAAAAAACAGTCCATGTTTTTCGGACCATACAAAACAAGCACAAAACACTTTCTATTTCCGTGCAAACAAACCACTAACGCCATATTGTTACCCATATCAAACATGCAACAAAAACTTGTAATAGAATTTTATTTAAAAGCGGAGGGTAGTTTGCTAAAAATAGGTCGGTTTTGCACGGTACGTCAATTGGCTGTGAGCAATCCGCTTGGCCACCTACACAGCCTATCTGATTTGTATGCGTGCCAAACTTTGCTATACTATAACTAACTATCTATGGTTGGTATGTACTCTAGTTTTATTTTTTTTAAATGGAAAAATAATGTTTATGGTTTTTGAGTAGTAGAATTTATGTACGCTGGGCCATTTTTTTAAACGTTACTCCACTCTAGGTATTTCTTCTATATTGTGGGCCCATGAGTTTAAATGTGTGTACATAAACTCACGTACAAAAACAGGAAGACCCGGAACAGCTAACTGTAGGCCATACACATATTTGATCTGTGCGGGAATCGAACCCGAAATACGCCGCGCAGCAGCCAATCGGTTAGCCGCTGCGTTAATCGTCTCGTCAAAACATTGCCTGAACCTTAAGCATGACATGTTGATAAAACCCGAGGACGAAGGCAGTGAGGTTGTGAAGGCACACCTCTGCTCTTGCCCTTTGGGGAAATATAGGCCAGATGTTATGTTTAAAAATAAAATTCAATAACACAGAAAAGGGTAGCTGGATTATGAAATCTCGTGACAGGAGATTAACAAGATCGCCTCTTTTCACGGAGTTCTGATAAAAAAGGCTAATTGAAGAAGACAACAGAAACAAGATCAAAATACACACTAATATTATTAAGCTAATCTTTCTAAACAAGCATGAGATAAATATACGTCAATATTTGCTTTCACATTAGACTATACGGAGATAAGAAAAATGTGAATAGCTTCTAAAAATATACCAAATTTAAACTCGGAACACTACTATCGATACACATGAAGGAGCAAACCTTGACACATCACTAGAGTCCACAACAAATTCAATTTCGGAACACAAACACCGGTCCCATAGAGTACAAAAATAAACAAGAAAAGAAAAAAAAGGTAATACGTCAAAGTACTTGGCTGAACAAAAATAAAATGGCAAATGACAGTGATCGCGAAATATTGGGACAGACGTATATGCATATGTGGGACGTATCAGTGGCCTAGTTCCGTCGGTATCTGTCCAAGGGCACGGTGGCCCGGCTTGTCTAGTGTTTGTGTTTATCAATGATCGGATCCTATCTCCACCTGCAATCTGATTTGTGAGGTGGAGATAGGAAGTGTCAGAATGCGCGATGAGCTGTAAGTTAGATTGCGAAGGGTTGAATTATGAAGTATGGGTTAAAAATAGAATTGCTTTTTAGATGTGGGCGATCTTGTTTTACTTTTCAATAGAGAACTTGGTTGGTTAGGTATAGTTTAATCGAGTAGATTTTAAAATGCCGCGAAAATATATGAGTTTTCTTAAAAAAGACAGATGACATGAAAAACTCAATAACACTTTACCACCTGGGAATCGAGCCCAGGTTAATATGCTGAGCACTCGCACTTAAAATAAATAAATTTGAAATGTTTAATCCTTTTCTGCCAACACACATAGACTGACTAACAATTTTTTTTATATTTATGTTTAAAAAGTAACAGCAATTTTTCTCATTGATATAACTTAAAATCTGTAAGGACATGCAAAAACATATAAATCCTAAAATCTTAACTAAGAAGCTCAGAGAAAAATACATATCAAAGTTAATGAAAGCAGTCAAATAACGGCTTATCACCCTTATCCTTACTATTATTATAAAAGCGAAAGTGAGTTTGATTGTTTGTAACGTCTTCACGCCGAAATGGCCGAACCGATTTTGATGAATTTTGGTACAGAGATAGTTGGGACCCTGGAGACGGGTATAGGCTAAAAAGGTGAGAAAAGAGGGAGTAAGAGGGAAGAAAATGGGGGAGAAAGATATTCTTTTTTCGATCATCACGCGGGTCAAAGTAACGGGCGGTAGCTAGTATTATATATATCTTTAACAGAAGATAAAAATAACTAGGCCAAATTAAAAATGAATGACCGTGTCACCGGCTTGTCACAGACACGACCTGCAAGCTGTATTTTTTTGTTCATTCACGTTGATTTCATAAAAAAAAAACGTTTTTATGTACTACCTATTCTATTTTTTTTTATGCAAGCCATGGCAATGTGAGAAAGAATTAATATTGCTTTAATATTAAATGGTATTACAAACTTATTCGGGTTGATGATTCGGCACCGAATACAGTAACGGAAAACCAGCCAAGAGCGAGTTCGACATCGAGGGTTCCGTACAAACTTACGACATAAACAGCCATATCTTTTTGCTTACAGGGTTGATTTTTTCACAGCAACGCAATAGCAAAGGAAACACAGACTTGAGTATATGGTTTCTAATTTCAACTCGTTACCTCCACACGTTCCTGAGATAAAGGGTGTACCATTCTATTTGCGGTCAGCGCAAGACGTTTTCTTCTTCCATTCTCCCCTATCAGACGTCACGGCATCATTCACTCCTTTCTCCTTCATTTCATTCCTTATACAATCCATCCATCTTTTCTTTCAAACTACGGAACCTAAAAGAGGTGATGTTATTTTTTCAATTAAATTTAATGTTACTCTCCAATTTATTTGGTGTTAGCGCAGTATGTCTTAGTCATCATGTCAGCAGTTACCACTTTCTAACCATACCATCCTTCACACAATTCATCCATCGTTTAATTGGTACTCTTATATATATACAGTATGGGGACCACATATATGCAATAAATTATACGACATACTTGTTATCGCCTTTTCTGACGCTATGCAAAAAATTAACGATATCGGTCCAGTAATTAGGTCAAAAAGTAGAGTTTTAATTTTGAACAAATTTAAACACTCTGTAGAATTGTATCACTAGGTCAAAGATTCAACGAACTTGAATCCTCTAACATTGAAAAGCGACGTTGCCACGCAGTGCAAAACTACGAATCATCACCACACGCTGTTACGTACCTATTCTAGTTATTTGCCTAAATGTAAAATTGGTACACCTAAACGACAGGCTGGAATTTAATGTAACAAATTTTAACTTACTAAGCGTGTAAGAGGCCGCGGCCGCGGACCGCGCTGCCCGACTCCCACATTTATTTCGCTGCTATATGGATTTTAATACTGTGACGGTGCGGCCCACTACCTCTTTCTCACAGACAGAAGACCAGTACAGACTGATTATTAAATTTAATGTTAATATTGTTTTTTTCTGTATACTAGTACTTCGAATTTCCTCTTGAACAACGTCCCTGATCTGCCACGGTCGAAACTTTGTTTTGCAATTTACACAAACACAATTTATCAATGGGACGCGCCTGCATTTCCTGCAGGTGTACGTCGGTAGTGGTGTCTTTTGGCGGCTTCCTCACTAGGCACGCGGCTTTTTTCAAAGGGAACGAATTGCTTTCGGCGCGGCGCCGGCGCGACTCGTGGCAGGCCGGCGGGGTGGAAGGGAGCGCGCGAGCGCGGGGTGCGCTCGCTCCACGTAGGGAAGGGCACCTGTTATTGACTATTAATAATGATCGATAAAAAGCTGTTTAGCTTTAAATACTTTAGGTGGTGTTTTTAGAATTATCGTGCTGTTATGATAATTCTAAAAAACACTGTGCCGTAAATATTTAAAGCTAAACTAAGCTAATTTTAAGTGTGTTCTTATTAAATATTATTAAGTAGATTTAGAGATCAAAATAAATAAAGTAAACAACAATAATTTATGAATTGCTTTTACCTATTAAAAAATCGCACCTACGAGCTTATTATTAGTTACTGAATTAAATTTTTATTGTTACCGATCGGCTCCCGGGCGATCGACAGAACCGTTTGATACTCAGGAACTCACAAAACGTTAGTTTCGTTTTTTACTGTTAATAATTTGTTAATTATTAAAAATATTAAAACATTCGAATTACACAAAGATCTTGTATTCTAATGCCTTGTTTAGGTAGTAGGTAAATAAGTGTAAAAAGTTATTGATAAGCGATTACGATAATTTCGCCGTTCGCCCTACATTACTTACCTATAACTTTTATTTTTTTCGCTATTTTGGATTTCGGAAGTTCCGACTTCCGTTCCGCTTTGTCAGTCACCGCTGGTCTTCCGGGATAGTGTGTGCCTTTCGCATAGATTTCGTAGACCTACTTGAGCGCATTGCTTCAAAACGCGATTTTAGACAATTACCTAAGTAGGTACCTACCTACTTAGTTTAATATTGTTTACAGTGAAATGGACACTTATTAGTTTATTAGTACTTGACTTTGTGTGTGTGTAAATTGTGTTTTTAAGTTTTATGTTGTGTGTTATTTTTTACGGTGAAATTGACACTTGACTTTTGTGTACGCGTGTTTTTTGTAACAAAATGCCAAGACAACAGCATTTTTACAGTGCTGCAGAGTACACAGACATGGTGTTATTGTATGGCGAATGCAGGCAAAATGCAGCCTTAACTATACGTACCTATCTGTTTCTATTCTTTTTGGAACTAATGAGCAATATTTAATTTATTTAGTTCAGTTCAGTTATTGCGAAATAAACATGTGGCGGTAAACATTAACTTAGTGAATTTAATTTTCGTCGCACATTGTCAAACGAATCAAAGTGGCGCGCCGACATGCGTTGTTGCCGCACTTCGCTCCTGGGGTCAAGGTACGTTGTCTAAACGGAGTGTTTACTTTCACTGAATTTATTTTGATATTTATTTTGTTTGAAAATTTAACTTTTTTAATTTTCGGTTTTTAATATAAAATTTATTTTCTATATACTTCTGTGGACTAGTATTACTTGAGGTTTCATTTATTGCCTAGAAGTGAGCTCCATACTGTATATACTCTTATAGCGTTACTAGGTATATGTTCACGCGTCTACGGCGTGATCGACAACACCACAGCAGACCGGCGAGCGCGGGGAACGAGGCACGCGGGGCAGGGAGCCGGCCGCCAGGTACGACATCGACACACCATCGACAGCGCGTTGTACTGGCTAGTCGCTTGTTAGACGTTATTAAATTATTTTTATATTATAAAGAAATAAATGTTATTAAGCTAATCTTTCAATTCTGTCAGATATCTTCAATGACATCATAAATATAGAAACTATACCAAGTCAATGGACTAAATCAAATATAGTTCTACTGTTCAAAAAAGGAGATGCAAATGATATAGCAAACTATCGCCCCATCAGTCTGATGTCTAATTTATACAAAATCTTTGCTAAAATAATACTCAAAAGAATAGAAATACAACTAGATGACCAACAACCCATCGAGCAAGCAGGATTCCGAAAAGACTACTCAGTGCTAGATCATATACATGTTGTGAGACAAATTTTCGAAAAATGTGCTGAATACCAACAAACATACTACATCGCATTTATAGACTACAGCAAAGCGTTTGACTCCTTAATACACTGTAGGATTTGGGAAGCATTGAAATTACAGGGCATTGAAGAAAAATATATAAGAATAATAAGAAATATATATAAAGACAGCTCTGCTTGCATACAACTGGAACAGAAAGGTAACCAATTTGACATACAAAAAGGTGTAAGACAAGGAGATCCACTATCACCGAAACTGTTCTCAGCTGTGTTAGAAATGGTCTTCAGGAATCTATGTTGGGACAAAGTAGGGCTATCCATAAATGGAAGAATATTAACAAATTTAAGATTTGCTGACGACATCGTTTTATTCGCAAGAACACCAGAAGACCTAAGCAACATGATAAATGAATTGTCACAAGAAAGTGCTAAGGTAGGCCTGCACCTAAATAGAGAGAAAACAAAAGTAATGATAAATGGAGAAAAAAGAACCATAATGGTAAAAGACATAGAAATAGGCTATACACAAGAATATGTATATCTTGGACAATTGATGTTACCCAAAGACACAGTTGATAAAGAAATTGAAAGAAGAGTAGCAAACAGCTGGAAGAGATACTGGGGCTTGAAGGAGGTAATGAAAGATAACAAACTACACATAGCAACAAAAACTAAAGTATTTAACACCTGCATCTTACCGGTACTGACTTATGGATGTCAAACTTGGCCATTATCAAAAAATACGACCACAAACCTCGCCACATGCCAACATGCGATGGAAAGAAGCATGTTAGGTGTAAAGAAAGCTGACAGAATAAAAAACAAATCCATCAGACACAAAACCAAGGTGCAAGATGTAACACTAAAAATAAAGAGATTAAAGTGGAAATGGGCAGGTCACTTGATAAGAGGCAAAGAAAAATGGAGCCAAATTGTTACTCAGTGGTACCCAAGAGATGGTCATAGATTGAGAGGAAGGCCTAATAAAAGATGGGATGAGGATATTCGCCAAGTAGCTGGAATTACATACATCAAAAACAGTATACTTCCCAGATGAGCCCATATCAATTTCATTTATATTACTTAGGTAGTTTATGATTTATCTTCTATAATACATATTTTTTTCTCTATGTCTATATGGATAATCTGCTAATCTTTAAGTAACAATGGAAAATGAATAAAAAACATGTCATATATCATTAAATCATAACTAAAAATGCTGAAATAAAAACTTAAAAAAATAAATAAAACAGACTTCCAAAATAAAAACTCAAAATTTTCTTTCCACAGTTACGGCACAACGTGGCATCAAAGAATAAGAACCCCATATCATTTCCTATTACCCCATTTACATAAAACACCATGGGGGGACGTAAATTAAAACCATAAAGCTTATAGTCAAATCACCACGGAGCTATGGTGATGGCCATAATCATTTATTGGTATAGCCAATGTTTACAGCCCCTGTTTGTTTATTGTTTGTTATATTAAAATCTTTTATTGTTCATGGCGGCTATTATCTTTGAAGCTGGCGCGAGGAATATGGGGTGTTATGGTGTCGTGGAAGAATCTTGGGAAATTGGATGCAATATCGAGACAATTTGACATTTGACGGCACGGTTGGCGCAGTGGCTTAGCGATTGACTGCTGCGCTGCGTGTCGCGGGTTCGATTCTCGCACGGAAAAATATTTGTATGGCCTATAAATAATTGTTTCGGGTTTGGTTGTTTGTGTATGTGAGTTTAAATGTTTGTAAACGCACCCACGATACAGGTAAAAATCATAGTGATATTTACAATATTTAATGTAAGTTCCCGATATTTCGGCCCTATTGCAAATACCATACAATTTCATTTTAAACGTTATTATGTTAGTGACCATGTAAGTTTATAAAAATGAAAACAGCCAGTTACCAAAATAACGTTTTTGTTGGATATATCTACTGCATTACAATAACTTAAATTAAGTTAACTCGTCTTACTATTTTTATGTGCTGAAACGCAATACCAATTCGTACGAAAAAGACCTTTAATAGCAAAAAACCGCATTAGGATTCCTCAGCCCGATTCGCGGGCAGCCATTGGTAGCAGACGCGCAGATACGAACGTCTAACAAATCGGCAAATAAAGAATCGGCAACTTCTATCCGGCGACGATAATCTGGGGCAACCGGTAGGGCTGCCACCTCGCCACCTGGCGGTTTGATTTGTGGATGTCGTATGCAAAGGGTTGTCAAAGAAGGAACTGGTATGTTTTAGTCCGGGAATATAAATGTTATTTCTTGTGTCAGTATTGCAGTTTAGTTGTTGTTATTTCCTGGAGATTGTGCAAGTAGCTACAACATCAGAAAAAAACATAACAAAGGTATGCTTTTTCGGATATTTTCGACTTTGCTGTAAGGTCAACGCAAAGGCAAAGTATATAGCAGGGTTAGAACAGACGAGTCATTCGGGTTTACTTTTATGAAGCTCAATACAGCACTTGAAAGATACATGGTTTTTTAGATTCCTGTGCCTATTGTAAAATGAGCAATAGAGCTTCGGTAAATGAAAACATAATCATCATTTTCCTGCCCTTGTCCCATTTTATTTGTGGACGGCGCAACACATTTTCTTCTTCCATTCTCCCCTGTCAGACGTCACGGCATGATTCACTATTTTCCGCTTCGGTGAATGAAAACATCGCAGAAAAGCAATATGCCTGAGAGATATTTCTCGTCAGCATATTAAATAAAGAAAAAGGCCTAAATGCGGCATAAAATTCTACACTACCCTAAGCAAAGTAAAAACTAAAATTTTTGCCTGTAACTGAATTCGTCTAAAGAAAAGACTAAACTATTTTAAAATCGACAGCCCTAACCCCCTGATCCCCGATCCCCCCTCCACCTCACGGAGCGCAGGTGAGATAAAGGTATAGTTCAATAGAGCGACACTCTTAAACACTTTCTTATACCTAATAAATTACCGTTACGACTCAGATAAGGGTCCTGAACTGAATCAGCAGAGAATGAGGGCAACATAATGCATTCGGTAAAAAAGTTTTAGGGGATATTGAACTACGGTTTTTTTTTACAAGTTTCATATAATAGCGTTTTCGTACAGGCTTTGATACAAAATCCTATATACTAACCTACTTTATATTATAAATGCGAATGTTTGTAAAGATGGATGTATGGATGTTAGTTACTCTTTCACGTCAAAACGGTTGAACGGATCTTGATGAAATTTGGCAAAGAGGTAGATTATAGTCTGGAATAACTCATAAGATACTTTTTTTACGATCATCATGCGGCCGAAGCCGCAGGCACCAGCTAGTAAAAAATATTGCTAATATTAATTCAAATTAAGGTTTTTCTTAATGTGGTGGCCAGAACAGAAATTTCAGCCTCCTTCCATTTCTTTCTTTTCTTTCTAGCCTTTTCCCAAGTTTGAAGTTTGAGGAAGGCTTCCAGTCAAACTAGAAGCAGCTGAAGACCAGTATTTTACATGGAGCTACTATCTATTCGACTTCTACAACCCAGTTAGTACTGGGTAATACGATACCATCTTTAACGGCGGACCTACGCCTTAACGTGTTTTCCGTGGCACGAAGAAAACTCGGTATGTCCACCCATCCATCAACCATTCTAAGCAAGCGCGGATTAACCTGACGATCAACCCCTGCAGCTGTTATACTTTTATCACGTGTTTTCTACCAATCCTTCCATTAATAATAAAAATGTATGGCTAGGTGTATTTTAAGAAATTAAGTCCACGCTGTTAAATCGACACTTCTATATTCAGCTTTATCAGCAATTCTCTATTCTCAATCAGCCAGGTAAATGAGCGAGCGATCCCCGGAGCAACTATTTAATATCGCCTCCGGGAGCAATGTGTTATTATTATTGCACTGGCAACACTGCCGTCCGCGGCCCTGCGGCGTGAATTATGAAATGAGAAGCTTTGTTTATGTTGCTTATTAGTTTTGAGAGAGAATTATGGCAACACCTGCGATGGAAATTGTGTTTGATTTGGATACTGGTTTGTTAGTCTGGTAATGCTAATAGTATTAAAGTTTGTAGGTTTGAGGGAGTTATATGTTTATTAGGTATATGTTGTGTACGTCATCCTTCCAGAATTGAAGAGTTAATTAAATCCTACTAATATTATAAATGCGAATGTTTGTGTGGATGTATGGATGTTTGTTACTCTTTCACGTCAAAACGGCTGAACGGATCTTGATGAAAATTCGCTCGTTTAGTGGTCAGGTAAACTGCTTTAGGGTTTTCCCATCAGGAATTTCCCAGTAGACATCCAAGCGGTCTAGCTTTGTGCCCGGTGGATGACGGGATTTAAATTATTTTTTTTTGCGAAATGTGGGAGTATATATATAGGTCCACCTAGGAACCTAATAGCCGGACAGACCAGTCAGTATGGCCGGACATTTGGGTAAAAAGGGATTTTATTTCTCAGTATTAAGACAAAAAATATGTAGGTATAAAAAAAACGGTCTTTTTAATTATTATAAACTAGCTGGCGCCCGCGGCTTCGACCGGAAAAAAGTGTCCTATGTGTTATTCCAGACTATAATCTACCTCTGTGCCAAAATTCATCAAGATCCGTTCAGCCGTTTTGACGTGAAAGAGTAACAAACATCCATACATCCATCCATCCTCACAAACATTCGCATTTATAATATTAGTAAAATAATAAAAATAAAATAAATATCTTGGGACAACTCAAACACGGCTATCTGATCCCAAGCTAAGCAGAGCTTGTGTTATGGTAACCAGACAACTGATATACATACTTATATAATTTATAAATACATACATATTATAGATAAATCACACCCAGACACAGAACAAACAATCATGCTCATCACACAAAGTTTGTCCTGGGTGGGAATCGAACCCACGACCTCCGGCTCGTCGGCCGTCAGGGTCACTAACCACTAGACCAACAGGCCCGTCGAGTAGGATCTTGTTAAATCTCATGAAATATAGGTAAAACTGAATGGCAAATCAGTCTAAGTATGTACTTTATAATTAATCATTCAAATAAAGTCTAATAAAGGCCTAACAAAAGCCGGACAAAATAAACGGTCTGGCGTTTATTTTGGCCAAAAACCCTAACTAAGAAATTTTGACCAAAAAAGCGGGAATTTCCCATGGACAATTTCCTCTAAAATATTTCGAATAATCTTAAAGTTACTAGACAAAGTGAGCAGACCTCTCGACTACGTTGATTAGATTGATCGAACCTTCTGGAAGGAGCACGCTGATCTCGTGTGTATATATGAAGATTGATGAAGCGTTGGTTCGTAAATATAGACAGATGCGTGTGGCTTTCATCACTCTTCGCGTCCATGAGCTTATGCTGACGATCAGCTTAACGGTTTCCATGTTTTATCTACTAACTAGCTTTTGCCAGCGGCTTCGCTCGCGTTAAATTCGGTATAACACAGTACTTCATACCTGCAGTTTTTGCTCTTGCGCCTTATTGATTTGTAATAGCAACGCTAAGTTTTCCGTTTTCTTCCCTCGTTCTACCTCATATCCCACTTTTTTAAAAAAAAAAATAGCCTATGTCCGTCTCCTGGTTTCCAACTATCTCTGTACCAAAATTCATCAAAATCGGTTTAGCCATTAAAGCGTGAAGAGGTAACAAACAAACAAACTCACTTTCGCTTTTATAATATTAGTAAGGATATTACAAATGTGAAGAAAGAAAAACTATTGAGAGAAATACTAGTTTTTTTTAATTCGGGGTAGCACAGTTCCCCTTTTGCTAATTTGCAGGTACCTGCTACTTGTAGTTTTTGCCCTAGCGCCTTATTTATTGTAATAGCAAAGCTAAGTTTCCCGTTTCTTCCCTCTTTCTCCCACATTTCTCATTTTTTTTTAAAGTTAGTCTATGTCCGTCTCCAGGGTCCCAACTATCTCTGTGCCAAAATTCATCACGGACATAGGATAACTTATGGGAAAAGGGGGAGACAGAGATATATTTTTTTCGATCATAACGCGGTTTAAAGTTAGCGTTAGCCCAAAGTAACTATCCAACGCGGACGAAGTCGCAGCCCTGGAGACGGAAATAGGCTATTTAAAAAAAAAGATTGAGGAAGAGTGAACAAAGTTACTCTGCCACGCGGAAGAAGTCGAGGGCGGAAGCTAGTATATCAATAATTTGTAGCATTTTTCTTGCCAATCAGCGCCATCTAGGATTGCAAACTAAAACTAGTAGTACTTTACTTCACATGTACTTGAGCAATGGCCTTGAAAGACTAACATACAGATAGGACTATCTAAGAGATAAAGTTACAGTAAAGTATTTTGTGGCTTAGTGTTATCATAACGTGTTGTCTTCAGATAACCACGTGCGTCTGAATTTAGTGCATCTTGAGATGTTAACTTCATCATCATCTGCTTAGCTTTTTTCCAAGTATATTGGGGCCGGGTTCTAGTTTAACTGCGTGTAGTTGAATACCAGTATTTTAGATTTTTATGTATATATTTTAAAAAGAAATTGTCGTTAAGTATCCACGGGGGAACTTTATACGGTGTAGCTATCGATTTAACGGTAAAATCTTCGTTTTTCTGAAGGCCTACTTCGCTAAAACGTTACTCATTAATTTCGTCGATTTTGGGAGTGTTTTCGCACATTTTTTGTAACAGGTTTATTCGGATGACAATGTATGGTTAGCTAAGTGGCGTCATTTTAAATCAAATATGGAGGTTTACCGAAATTGGCGGGCTCCGAAAGATGGCCGACTAGTTATTTTTTATCCATTTCCATGATATAGGTTATGAAAGAAAGTGATGCTGAGTAGAATACAGAAAATAATATTGTCGTAAATGCATAACGTGATATGTTTAAACAGTTTTTTTAAACTATTAAAATACATTACCAACTGGTACTGCGTAATGTCTGCATTACTTATTGAAGATTTTCTTACCTGGAAAAAACAAAGAAAACCATTAGTAAACGTATTCATCGTTTATATATTCACATAGTCATTAAAAGCATTTATTTTGGAAGGTGTACAATACACATAATAAATATTAAACAGAATTAGAAGAGAAATCCAAATATTTTGTCATGTCCCCTTGCAACCGTACAGAGGAGGGGCAGGTCGTTGATGAAGCAAGTAATAATAAACAATAACTACACCACAAGTCACATAAAATAATTTCTGGAAATAATCAAAACATCGTCAGTACTTGCAATCGAAACAATTAAAAATAAATCAACAATAAATCTACTCGATACCGATCAAAAACAAAACAGAACAGAATCGAATCAACCACATTCAAATCAAACGCTATGTACTCCGTAACCAGCACGACATTTTCAGCTGATTTGCAATTCCAATTCCGGCCAATAGGAGCACTACGCTAATGCCGAAGCAAAGAGTCAAAGAAGCCGCATTTCCGGAAACTGCCGAACAAAGCCGATGGTGACCGAATATTTGGCCATGCGGCTAATGAGCAAATAAAGGAGGCGAGGTGATTAGCGTAACTGATGGATGGCCAGCTACCGGAATAACCTTTCGATTGCTTTGGGACCTAATTCCATGTATGTGTAACGTTTTTTGGGGATCAATTTGTTGTTTTAGGAACGAATAAAAACCGGCCAAAAGCGGACTAGCGCACCGCAAGTTCTGTACAAGCTTGCGACATAAACGGCCATATCTTTTGACTTCGTAGACTTAGAGGGTTGATTTTACAGCTCCAATATGGTATTAATTTCAACTCGATAGTTCACCTAGTTTGAACAAATGACTTTAAAATCAAATACCTGCATTTCAGCGAGTATCCCTGAAGCGCCAAAAAGCGGAGGAGCCCTTACGTGCTGTAAGGGCTCCTCGGTTTTTTCTTTCTTGGCAACGTTGTTATATTGGATACAGAGGGCAGTAGAAGCACACAAATTCTTTTCGAGTATTCATTTTTTATTGCTACTAACTGTATATCGTCCATATGATATATCCTTACTAATATTATAAAAGCGAAAGTGAGTTTGTTTGTTTATTTGTTACGTCTTCACGCCTAAATGGCTACACCGATTTAGATAAATTTTGGTACAAAGATAGTTGGGACTCTAGAGATGGACATAGAAAAAAAAATATGGGAAAAGGGGGAGACAGAGATATTTTTTTTTTCGATCATAATGCGGGTTAAAGTTAGCGTTAGCCCAAAGTAACTATCCAACGCGGACGAAGTCGCGGGTGGAAGCTAGTAACTCACAAATACTCGAGCAATATGTATAAAATTCGTAAGAAGCCCCTTTTAGGGAGTAAGTATGACACATTCGATTATAAAAAAAAAATTGAAAATCAGCCCACAATGGACGGAGAAATCGCGTTACAAAAAAATTAAATCGAATTGTGAACCTCCTCCATTATTAAAGTCGTTTAAAAATGATCGTACCTTATAAATTTGAACCCTGGATGCTAAGCTGAGCGTTGGAATTCCAACAGAACAGAACAATTGTAGCTTTGTGCTAGCGAACACACATAACCGCAACAAACCTTATGCAACACTAACAGAGTACGTTATAGTCAAAGAGCGAAATATTCGAGAAGAACACGCAACGTACATCGATTCGTTGCGAATGTCAAACACGCAAGTCGATGTGTGATGACTAATGTGCCTACTTTATGCGCTGTCACAACTGCTAACGAGGTGCCGGTCATTGATTTTAGATAAGGTTTGAGAAAGAATTATCGAGGGGAAACTACGTCATTCTTTAAGGGAATTCCTGCCTTGTTTTTGATTTTGAAAAGAGTTGGAAAAATATACGATTTTCAAATGATACCTTCTTCTTCTTCTTTTTAGCCTTTTTCGACCATTTTGGTGTAGGCCTCCTTCAACTTCCTCCATTCCTCTCTGTGTTGCGCTCTTTGTACCCAGTTCGAACCAGCGACTTTCCTCACGTCATCTTTCCAGCGCATTTGTGGTCGTCCTGGAGGGCGCTTTTCACCCCACGGCTTCCATTCTAGGATGCGTTTGCACCAGGACATCTCATTTCGGGCTACATGTCCAGCCCATTTCCATTTGAGGTGCGCTACTCGTTTCGTTACGTCTGCGACTTTGCTTTGCTCTCGAAGCCATTTATTCGTTTTGCGGTCCATCAATGACACTCCTACCAGTTTTCTCTCAACCGCCCTCTGGGCTATTTCCAGTCTGTTGATGGTGTCTCGAGTGAAAACCCAAGTCACAGCACCATGAGTAAGCACTGGCAGGACGCATTGATTGAATATTCTGGCTTTTTGTTTAGGAGAGATTTTCATCTTGAAAGCAAAGTTTCGAGTACGAAGAAACGACTTGCATTAATAGAGAGATAAATTGCGTCGCTGATGAGCCCTGTCGGCGAAGAGTCCTGTCGGCGTAGTGTCTGTCGGCGTTTAGTCGTACAACGGTTTTTTAGTGTTCCCTACAATAAGAGGAAAAAACGTAACCCTTGTAGGATCACTTTGTTGTCCATCTGTCTCTCGAGAACGCGTGCAGGTATTGTATTGAAATTAAAACCGTATACTTAAAGCTGTTAATTAAACAATATTCTAAGTCTACGCAGTCAAAAGATGTGGCCGTTTATGTCAAAGTTTGTACGGAACCCTAGGTGCGCGAGTCCGACTCACACCTGACCGGTTTTTTTGTTAATAAGGAAGCAGTCTTTTTTAAAACTTTTTTTTGTAAACCATTTTTTGGTTATAAGTCAACCATCTGCCAAGCCTTTTTCTCAACTTCCAGTCTTACCGGATGCAGCTGAATACCAGTATTTTACATAGAGCGGCTGCTTATCTGACCTCCACAAGCCAGTTAAAACTGAGTAATACGATACCCCTAGGTAAGACTGGTTGTCAGATTTTTGGGACACCGACTACATGTAACGAACGACTGTCAAAGATCAACAAATGACAACCGAGACCAGCAACTTTACGTGCTTTCTGAGGCACGGAGGAAACTCGGTATATCGGGTATAGCGGGTGGTCACCCATCCACAGACCAACCTAGGCAAGCGCGGCTTAACCCAAAGATCGACCCGAACGGCTGCTATTATTTAGCAATATCCTTACTAATATAGCTACTCCAAAACTCAAACCCTTAGCAATATCCTTACTAATATTATAAAAGCGAAAGTGATTTTGTTTGTTACCTCTTCACGCTTTAATGGCTAAACCGATTTTGATGAATTTTGGTACAGAGATAGTTGGGAACCAGGAGACGGACATAGGCATAAAAAGTGGGATTTCAGAGAGAACGAGGGAAGAACAATAAGGCGCAAGGGCAAAAACTGCAGGTAGCAGGTACTGTGTTATACCGAATTTAACGCGAGCGAAGCCGCGGGCAAAAGCTAGTTAGTCATAAATGTAAAGTAGGAAAAAACGAAAAGGGTTTCCATGGCAATCGTACTGTGGGGTAAACATTCCATTTCTATTAAATGCATTATTGAAATGTTTTGCAAGGCCATACGACTCAATAACTATTTAAACTAGGGGCTCTGTTTACCCATAAGAGGGAGAAATGGGATAGATAACATTATCATGTTGTATTAACGCGTAAATGTTTATTGGTGACGATGAAACACCCTATACGCAGTTGTGAACGATTTGGGAGCAATCTGCATTTATGATTGAAGATTTACTGGTAATTTAACCAACTTGGTTCTAAGCCCAGTCCATAGTGTTATTTTATATGTATTTATATATAAGTATTAATTTTTAAATGTAGCTATTCGTTCGTAAAATGTAACACCACAGACTACCTACAGGGGCCTTAGTCTGCTATTACAATAGTGTCAGAATGGTCTATCACTGATCGCATAATGGTTGTTTTTGACATCTACTACATACTAAACTTGTCAAAATCAACCATTATGCGATCAGTGATCGATCATTCTGACACCATTGTAATAGCAGACTAAGGCCCCAGTACTGTATCTCCTCCTTTAAATCCTTCCAAAGGTTGTCTTGAAAAGATCGCTTTTAGCGATAAGACCGCCCATTGTGTCACCCTTTTTATAAGTTGCATATTGTTATTCTTGTCATTTGTATGGTGTACATAATAAAGAATATTCTATCTATCTATAGTGTAACTTACTGCTGGTATATATGAATTATTTCCTTAAAAAAACCCCTGGCTGGAGGCCTTAAATGCAAGGCACCCACAGGGTAGTCCGGTTGAGCAGCTAACAACCTCATAGGTTGACCTTCGAGATGCCATACAAAAAAAATCGCACCAAGATCATTGTTTTGTTAAAGGAAATTGTTTTAAAACACGTCTACGTCTTCTCTAGACATAAGGGATGAGGATGCATATTTTTTCACATCCGCGGATGCAGATGCGGATCTTAAGATATTTTTTTTTATAAAACTATATGGGTAGAGAAATAAAATAATATTTATAATAAATAAAATAAAAAAAAGGTTTATTTCAATTACATAGTACGTTAAGATACATGTTTTGAAGATCACCTTTTAAGGCGCCGGGCGCCGCGAGACGACTTCCGGCCACCGTAGATGCGGGCCTGTGGGCGGTGAGCAATGGGTAGTTCACCGTCCGTCCGTCGATTGACGACAGGCCGTGTCGACGGCGCGTTCGTGTTTCACGCGCGCCTCAAAGAGAGTCAGCAAAGCAGAGGGGCTTGCCAGAGCCTCCGCCTGCCGGGGTTGCGGGTTGTTTGAAAGAGATACCGCGTCCTCGGAACGTAAAGGGCAATAGAAGGAACATGGGTGGGTTTTAGTCAGTACAAGTCTGACATGCCCCCCCGCTCCGCCCAGAGCGGGGGAAGTCATTGGATGATTTCCCACCCGGAAAAAAAAAAAGCAAGGAGATGCTTGTGTTAGGTGACTCCGCTCTTCCGACTTCACACTAAGCAGTGTATGCAATTGAAAAACAAAGCAAAGTTAAAGAAAAATGTGTGACGTATGCGAGTATGATTATGAGTGTGGGTGATTGCGCGAGTGTGTGTGTGTGTGTGTGATAATAAGTGTGAATATATGGTAAGTATTACGTTCAGGATTGTTTATGCAGTTTATGTAGATAGCCAGTATAATAATGTTGTCATAATAAAAAAAAAAAATTACGAGCATACATTTTTGCGTAGAGTGTTTGTGAGAGTTTTGTTGATCAATGTAGATCAACAAAATCCTTTAGTCGACGGCTTCGACAAGAGTCCGTTTACACCTGTTTTGAGGTGACTAATAAATTAAAAGTTTGTACCTCTTTTACACCTAGTCTAGCAAAGCTAACGGGTTAAGTGTTAATTCAACAATGCAAAATAAATCAATTAGTTGCAATGCAAAACAAAGCCGTTATCGCCTTGGCCACGAGCTAAACGCGTCTAGCGAAACCTACCGCGATAGAAAATTAAATAAATTGACTAGACTCCTGGGAGCCTGCCACGAGTCACCGCGACAAGCTTGCAACGCGTCGGTACACACGCGAAGGCAACATGTTATGCGACGTCGCAAGAAGCATTGCCTAAAATTGCGGTTGATCCGTGCAAACTGCAGACACCCGAGTAAGATAAATAGCTAGCTCATGTCCGCGGCGATGCCCTCGTGAAGTTCGGTGTTATTAAAAAAAAAACTTTGCCCCACACAAGGAATTTCTCCTGTACCGTGGGTGCGATTACAAACATTTAAACTCACATACACAAATAGTCAGACCCGAAACAACTATCTGTAGGCTATACAAATATTTGTTCCGTGCGGGGATCGAACCCGCGACACACAGCGCTGCAGTCGTTCGCTCAGCCACTGCGCCAACCGTGCCGTCTGTCGTGCCCTATTTACAGGCATTAAAAGTGGCACATTTAATTTAAACGTTCAGTAGTTTTTGCATGAAATAGTAACAAACATCCAGACATCATCAAAAAATTTCGCATTTATGATATTAGTTGGATGTGCTGAAATGCCTGTCCAGAGTCCATAGTCTAATTCGACGACACCGAGGTTCTGAAAAGGACTTAACTCAATGAAGCTCATCTATCATTCAAAACAACGAAACAAATAATCCGCTGCAACTTTACTTATCTCCTATTTATAGAATGATTGATTAGTTTCAGTATCAATACCAACTTTTACTGATTAATGGCAAACAATTTCAGTTTCAAACAGATATAAATTTAGAATGTCCGGAAACTATTCGCGGTTTTGTTCGCACGGTATTAATTTTGAATGAAAGCCTAAAATAGATGGGGATGAACCAATGTCCGGCTTACAACTTATGATAGACTATTTATAATAATCACTAAAAAAATTAGGGCTGAGGAGTTCATGGCTAAATAATAGCAGCAACTCAGGTCGATCTTAAGGTTAAGCCGCGCTTGCCTGCCTAGGTTGGTCTGTGGATGGGTGACCACCCGTTACATACCAAGTTTCCTCCGTGCCTCGGAAAGCACGTAAAGCTGTTGGTTGTTGTTTTTGTTGTTTATAGATTGAAAAACCCAATAACACATTGCTCGACGCGGGAATTGAAGCGTGACCTCAGGCATTCGCGACCGCAAGGCAATACAAATGATAATGGAAACATGTCGTGTAGAACTGGCATCATAAGTCTCAGCCCTACCCTTTACAGTTGGCCTAATCTCCAAATACAGCTATTATATAAATGACTCTCCTTCATCAGTTAGACTAGTTTCTATTTAATACGCACAAAACGAGTTAAAACAATGTTTAATATTAGTGTTACTGTTATATATTAAGGCCATTTATTTTCGTCTAAACAAATGTTTTGACAAAAGAGTAATGAATCTGTCAAGGGGTGCTCGACTGGTGAGTTCGTTCGCCCATCACTGAATTACTTGAAGAATATAATTTTGGAGTTAAAAAAAGGAGGGTTGGCAGAATGCACTGTTTTTTTATCAACATTTATGAAATAAAAAGAGAAAAAAAGTTTATTGTGCAACAATAGGTAGGTATTAAATAAAAAACCAATTTTTTATTAATGCAGGAGGCGCAAGGATGCTTTATTAGTATTTTTATCTCGCATCTGTCTCTCCTCCTAACAATCATACTTCAAAAATAATCACTATGATATTGAACCGAAATTAAGTCCACAAATGATACGTAAAAAGAGAAGATCTAAGATAAAAACGGACGGCATTAAGGAAACACTTTTTTAGAATTGTAATTCATTTATTTAACTTTATTGACAATATACTTTATTGCACACGAAAACTGAAATTTAACTTCTGTTTTACAGAAATCGATAATTCTGTGCTTACAATGGCGGTCTTGTCCCTGTTAGCGATATCTTCCTTTTTACATTTAAATGGACTTCTTAATCAGCATCTACACTGATATTATAAAAGAGGAAAGATTTGTATTTTTGTATGTAACGAATAATCTCTAAAACTAATAAATCGATTTAAAAAATTCTTACACCATACGAGAGCTACATTATCAGCGAGTAACATAGGCTATATGACATGACGCTACTACCCACAGGTACGGGGCAGTAACCAAAGATGCAGGTGGAACCTCGCAGGATAGCTAGTGGTTTATAAACTCAAAACCCTACAAACTATAACCTCTACTTAGCCCAAAATCTCAAATTAATCCTAAACTTTCGACCTACTTATACAAGACTGAAATTTGACTGATAGCCCAAACTTGAACAAGCGATGATGGATGGCATCCTCCTCTTATTACATGATTATTTGTTAAAATTCGATATTTGACAGCCTGATGGATACTATGAATCTTGGCTTTATAGGGCAATGACGTCATGAAAAAACATGGCGGGACCGTGTAAAAGGATAAGTATATTTTACCATCATTACGGCTCATGTAACCGTAGTGTCGATAAGTATTTTTCTAGAAAAATACGCTTTATTACGTGCGTCTAATAATATAGGGCTTTTTAAAAAGGACATCAGATACGCGTTGGCCTTTAAAAGCAAAACTTATCCTTATCTACTAATATTATAAAAGCGAAAGTGAGTTTGTTTGTTACCTCTTCACGCCTTAATGGCTAAACCGATTTTGATGAATTTTGGTACAGAGATAGTTGGGACCCAGGAGACGGACATAGGCTAAAATAAAAGTGGTATATCAGGGAGAAAGAGGGAAGTAAAGGGAAAACTTAGCTTTGCTATTACAAATCAATAAGGCGCAAGGGCAAATACTGCAGGTAGCAGGTACCTGTAAATCAGGAAAGGGGAACTGTGTTACCCCAAATTTAACGCGAGCGGAGCCGCGGGCAAAAGCTAGTTAAGTCTATAATCGGTCAACAAATATATCGTGAGTAGCAGTAGTGATTTACTGTCTAAAATACAAATAAATGAATGACATTTCCAGAGAAAATACAGCAGATTTTAACATTCCCAGATTTGGAATCTCGATGCTGGTTTTAATTATTGTGTAAATGATTACACGTACCTTGTCTTGTGATATTAAGAGCAAGTTGAGTTGTTCTAATTAGAAGTTTGGGGAAAGTGTAGGAAAAGTTTAAATTAGGAAACCACTTCAATGAGGTTTGAGATAAAAGTTACATTTTAACAGGTGTGTCAGCTTTAAATTATTAAAGACGTTTTATTTGGATGTAAAAATAATAAAAGGTGCACTTCTTTTAATTGAAATAAATCAAATTGACATATGGTGCAACTGTTTAACTCGCATATAATATGTGAGTACGTGACCATTTTTAGGGTCCCGTACCCAAAGGGTGTAGGAAAAACGGGACCCTATTACTAAGACTTCGTTTGGCCGTTTTTTCTTAATTTCTTGCTTATCCGTATTTTTTTTAAACGATAATCCACACTAGGACTTCTCCTGTATCGTAAACATTTAAACTCACATACACAAACAGTCAGATCCGAAACAACTATCTGTTGGCCATACAAATATTTGTTCCGTGAGGGGATCGAACCCGCGACACGCAGCGCAGCAGTCGATCGCTCAGCCACTGCGCTAACCGTGTCGGCAAATATGTGCCTTGGATTTGGAGTTGCGGACACCATCCCGTTATACAATACAACTTACGTAAACAATAGGATAATTTGAAAAACTTTAACCCTTATAACACCGTCACTTGCACAACTCAATTGTTAAAAAAAAAACACAATATTCCATCATCCCCAGTTCATCTCTAAAAGTGATCCCGATCAGTTAATAAATAACGCAGTCAATTTGCCGATACAAAGGCCTCGCGAAATTGTTTTCATGTCGCCGCGTCACCGCGTCAGTTATAAAAAGCTGGTTAAATTATCCGCTTCTGTTTATTTAGAGGCCCTAGATATTGGTGGTTTTAAATATTGGGTATCAACATGTGTCTGTAGATTTTTGGAAGGTTTTCATGGATTATGACATTGTCTGGCTAGCGTTAACTGTGATGGTAACCTTGAAAATGTCTGTGGTTAAGTGTTTTTGGTGAGCTTTTAAGTAAAGAACAACTACTACAGAAACAACACATCACAACAATATACACAACAAAAATAACTGTTTACAAATAAAATGTATAATATGTTGTACTACGGAACTAAAGATACGGTAAATCAGAGTAAGCCGGACTGTAGACTATCCGCGGTAATTTTTTTATGAATGGCATCTCGCAGTTCAACCTAGGAGGTTGTCGTCTGCTTAACCGGGCAATTCCTGTGGATGCCTTGAAATTAAGGCCTCCAGACAGGGTAACAAACTAAGCGACTTCATCACGCTAAGGGCACGGCCTCGGCTTAAGGCATCGTTGGGGGAGGACAGCAAAGGGACAGGCTGGATCTGAGTGATATCCGCGGATGACCTATGGCAGATACATCTAGCGGTTTCACCCGCTGCTCAAGTTCCCTTCTCATTTAGGGGTATGAAAAATTGATGTTGGCCGATTCTCAGACCTACCCGATAGGCATACAAAATTTCATACAAATCGGTCTAGCCTATTCGGAGGAGTTTGGTAACATACACCGCCACACCATAATTTTATATATTCGACGATATTCGTGCACATTGCAAGTCATGTAAACCGAACAAAAATATGGATTTTAATGCAATTTCACGGTCGTTTTAACCGTTTATTTCGGACGGACTTATTTTTTATCAAAGTCCGGAATTTGCGGTCCGTTCTCGAGTTTGCTCTCTTTTATTAAACCTCTAAAACGGTTGGAAAATCCCTACACTTATCACAAACTAAACTCCTATGCAGCTGTAAGAATATTCACAAGTAGTGGGCTTAGCTTGGAGGCAGTCTTTATCTAAAGGCAGTAAGTTTGAGAGCCCGAAGCTAGCACTAAGTTACAAGCCAGGCTTGAGGCTTCTACCACACACTAAAGCGCAGCTTAAACGAGCTTTTTTGTAAGTGATTATTGCCTGGCAACGGAATTGCTTCTGTTGCCAGTTGTCCCTATGACCATCAATTGGGCATGAATTTAGAATCTGTGGCTCCAACAAAGAAATTCCTGATAGACGATAGGACATGAGGGCCTGGTCAAGTCAAGTCTTGCACGAGTTTTTATCAAAAAATAAACAAAAAGCTGTTCTTATCATTGCCTAATGAATTTCATTTCAAGTTGCATTCAGCTTCCACAATAAATTACAGTTAAAAGTTAATTCCGTCCGTGCGTCCGTAATATGCACTATAACTTCAGTCCATCTTTGAGCTCTCCCGTCTAACTTTAGCTGGCAACTTTTTAAATATCACCCCACTGTAAGTTTTCAAGATCTAGAAGACTGCTTTTAATATGAAAAGGAACTTCTTGAAACTATTTTATGAGTTGAAAGATATTAATTACTTATACTTAGAAAGTTGATTTTTAAGTTAGGGTTGTTGGGTAATATTAGATTAGTTACGTGGTCCGCCATCTTTGGGAGATGGCGCGGCGGACTATTTTTTTTATGCGTTCCCATGATATGGTGATATGAGTATCAAAAGGTTTTATTTTTTGGTACATTATTTATTCTTTAACTGCTTCGTTGGTCTTCGGTGGTCACAGCGACTGTTATTTGGTTTTATCAGAAATTTCTTAATGGATTTGTGCCCAATTTATGGCAATAGGGTTGCCCTGTTTTACATGGGACATAAACATAACTGGCAAAACATGGGTGTACTATTGAGTACACCTCTCCCTACCCCTTCAGAAATTACAGGCGTGAAGTTATGTACCGCTTTGCTTTCAGGATGACGTATATATTCCCAAAATAAAACATTATCTTTCTATTTTGCGTACAAGATAAGTCAATTTCCACAAGTTCCTATTAAGAAAAACGATATTGTTTTTCTTAATAGGAACCTACTTAGTTTGTTTGTCAAAGTTAATGTTATACTATAGTTTAGGTTTTTCCAAGTAGGTAAATGAAATACTATATTTATAATTTCTTATAGAGAAAATAAAATTCTTTAACCTTTCCGGTAAGATGATTAAACCCCTGAAAAGACCCAACAATATTGATTTCCTATAATTTTCCGAACTCAAAATATTCTAATAAACATAACTTCCATTTTAATTCAACATCAAAGTCATCTCTTCAGTTAAAACTAAATATAAAGTCATAAGTCGCCAGAACTCTGTAGACTGGACACGGGCGGTTGTGTTTGTGAGTTGTGCAAGTTTGAGTAAAGAATAATATTTATGTTTCAAAAGCCAAGCCAAGCTGTTCAGTTTGATAGACAAAGATAAACGAAAGCATATTTTAAATGGGGAGGTATCTGGGTGGGATAAGTTTTGATTTGAAACCGAATATTGGTTTTAAATACTTCGATTATTTGCACGTTGTAGCGGCATTACAAAAAGTTCAAATTCAAATTCATTTATTTTGTGTACATAAGTAAAAAATAGATGGTAAAATAGGGAAGTCAGAAACTATCTATGTTCCGCCGTAAGGTATACATTGTTTTTCTCACATTATAATGAGAAATGAGGGAGAAAGAGGGAAGAAAAGGGAAAACTTAGCTTTGCTATTACAATAAATTAGGCGCAAAGGCAAAATCTACAGGTAGCAGGTACCTACCTGCAAATCAGGAAAGAGGAACTGTGTTACTCCGAATTTAACGCGAACGAAGCGGCGGGCAAAAGCTAGTTATTATATAAATAATCGTAGAAGGCTGCAGGACCAACATTTTTTTAAAATATTCTCGAAATCTATAACATACTTGATACGAAAAAGTTATCCGTGTAAATTTCACCTTTCAGTACAAAACAAAACCTTATCAGGTTGAAAGCACAAATATTATTATTTACTGTGATTGCACAAACGCCGGTGTACAACGGAGCTTCAACGACTTATTAATTTATGTTTCATTTCGCCAGATCGAGGCCTCTAGCGGGACAGCGACGCCCCTTGACCGTAGAGTAGTGTGTACAGAAGGACCAGTCGACGAAACGAGATTTTTTTTAGGCTATTTCACAGAATACAGAGACGTCTTGGCGACCACTGCCAGAGGCAATACTAAACCGTAACACAAATTAACTGGCTTTGAAAGCAGTCCGTCTCATACATTTAAGTTAATGTGGCGACTCTCTAAACAGACGCTACAAATATATTACTACGCAGTGTTTTAATATCGTAGAAGATGTTTAGTTCATACGTGATCTACCCAAAAAACAGTACACAGTGCGAAATGCAATTTTATGTACGCATTGTCTTGTCGTGGAGCGTTCATCAAACGGCGTAGCTGTGCCTTAATGTGTAATACAATACTTCGTTTAATAAAAACGACATTAGTATGCATTTGAGATGATATTTTCGTTTTTTTTTAAACTCTTACCCTGTACTTCATATTTTTTTTAAACTTTATGCACATGTATAAAAAAAAACCCTGTACAAAGGCGGACTTAATGCCTTGGGCATTTTCTACCTTAGGGTGAAACAGACTCACAAACACTTTATCCAGTAGAAAGGCAGACTGGTCCTTCTGTACATTCCTACTCTGTGTCCCAGCTGGCAGCAATAGCTTGCAATCGATACGTCGTCGTTTTATTTAAATTGAATTACTTATTCTGCAAATAACATCGCGATAGCGGGTAGAGTTTGTTTCCACAGGGGTGTTGTCAACAAGGGTGGGTAAGCTAAGACGTTTTGTCAGCGTTGCTTTATTTGATTTTTGGTAGGTAATTGTAATAATGGCAGACAATGGGAGGGGTGAAATGAAATGGTGGGTTGGTGTGAAATGAATGGAAGATTAGGATACATAATATGACGATCTGTTTGCATTTCGAACGTGGTCTTTAACGTTTTTAACCGACTTCTAAAAAAGGAGGAGGTTCTCAATTCGGATGTTTTATGATATAAGTTGTGATTTTAACTGTCGTATAAAGGTACGAATAGGAAATCATCAAATAATTTCTCCCGCTCTGGGCGGTGCGGGTGGTATTCTCATCACTTTTACTGACTAAAACCCAGCCATGTTTGTTTGCCCTTTATTTTCCGGAACCCATCCATGTTCCTTATTTTGCCCTTTATTTTCCGGGGCCGAGGTATCTCTTTCGAACAACAACAACCCCGGCAGGCGGTGGCCCTGGCAGGCCTCTCTGATAAAGGTAGGCTTGGATATAACATACATTGGTGAAGGAAATCATCGTGAGGAAACTTGGTCTCATCGTTAATATAAATCTGAAATCGCCAACCTATCTTAAGTCAGTGTGGTGATCAATGATGGTGCCTTCTCTCTGTCTGAGTACAAACCTTTGCTCAGTAGTGGGACAGTAATATTTACTACAGTAGGCTGATTTCAATTACCCAAAAGTGAAAGTTAAAACCAGTCTTATCAAGGAATTTCGTGCTACCTAGCAACAAGGTTTTAGAGGTAAGATAGGGACACGGCCTATGTAAAATGTTGGTATTCAGTTGCATCCTTTTTGATTGAAAACGACAAGACTTACGATAATGATGTTTTTTTTTTTCTTTAAAAAACGTTGTCCCCCTCTAGGAATTTCTCCTGTATCGTGGGTGCGTTTACAAACATTTAAACTCACATACATAAACAGCCAGACCCGGAACAACTATCTGTAGGCCATACAAATATTTGTTCCGTGCGGGGATCGAACCCGCGACACGCAGCGCAGCAGTGTAACGCTTAACCACTGCGCCAACCGTGTCATCAAAATCATCATTTTGATTAGGCTAGGCTGTTTAATTATCAGATGATACTAGTAATATTTGTATTTTGCTACAAAATAATTAATGAATCAAATAATACTCATTATAATTAAAATCTAAACACAAAACAATTCAATATTCAACGTAACCCCAGGCGTGCACGAGCCATTTCAGTAATTACATCAACCCGGACATCCGGGTAGCCATTACGAATTTAATATTAAATTTAGGACAAATGGAACAGCACAAATCGATGTCAAAGCTAATTAGGAGCTGTTTATTAATGTGCAGTATTTAACATGGAACTCGAACTCGACTACATTTTGAACTAATGAGATAAAATAGTGTTACAGATTTGAGATATTATGTTGTCTTTTTAATGGTAGTTGTATGTTGGGAACTATTAACTTGCCGCGCTTGCCTAGGTTGGTCTGTGGATGGGTGACCTCCCGTTACATACCGAGTTTCCTCCGCGCCTCGGAAAGAACGTTAAGCCGTTGGTCCCGGCTGTCATTTGTAAATCTTTGACAGTCGTTACAGGTACTCAGTGTCCCGAAAGTCTGACAACCAGTCTTACCAAGGGGTATCGTATTACCCAGTACTAACTGGGTTGTGGAGGTCAGACAGGCAGTCGCTCCATGTAAAATACTGATTTTCAGCTGCATCCGGTTAGACTGGAAGCCGACACCAACATAGTTGGGAAAAGGCTAGGCAGATGATGATGTATGTTGGGAACTATGGGCCAGTCGAAGAACAAAGTCCAATTTTCAAAGCTTTTTGACAAAGTTGAAAGAGGTTTAAGTTTCACGGTAAAGTTGTTAATCATATTATGAGAACTTAGATAATTTACATTTTAGTAGCGAAATGATTTCTCAAAACTAAAAAATATATCTAGTATAGCACTATATATACATATAGTTTATCATCATTATCTTCTTGCCCTTATCTCAATTAATTTGTGGTCGGCGCAGTCTGTGTTCTTCTTCCATATTGTCTATTAAAAATAATAGAGATGTCAAAACGTCTCGTCAAAAACCTCTTTTCTAGCCATATACACAGTTCTTATGTTATAATACTACTAGCTGTGCCCAGCGGTTTCACCAGCTGAGGTTTAGGGGTATGAAAAATAGATGTTAGCCGATTCTCAGACCTACCCAATATGTACCCAAAATTTCATAAGAATCGGTCGAGCCGTTTCGGAGGAGTACGGTAACTAACATTGTGACACGGAAATTTTATATATTAGATAAATACGTAGTGAATGTAATGGTCACTTCTCTAGATTTTCCGATCAAAAATTCTAGATTTTTCTGCCTCATTCGTGCTAGGTATGACATACACTGCTTAATTTTAGAAAAAAAAAAACAAACACTAGCAAAGTGTTACAGAAAAACAATATCGAATACATTAAATAATGTTGTTTATTTTATATTGTTTTTCTTTCTTTCAATAATTTTGTACACGAAAACAAATATAGTGAATAACAACAGGAAATGCAATTTCGCAATCAAAAGAAATATCATGCCACCGCCAAGTTAGAATAAATCACATACAAAAAATCCGGAAAATATTGAAATTATAACAGGACCAACTAATAATTTGAATGTGAAATCAAATCGATGGACAAAACAAGAACATATTATGGTAGCAAAGATGGTTCATTTATGGACAAAATAATAACTAAGTATTTCTTATGAATATTTTAAATTATGCGATAATTCAAACAAAAGAAAAGGTCTTATTTGTAGTACGTATTAGCTTGTGACGGTTTACGCGCGAACACGCGCGCCAAATTACGCGTTTATGGTGTGGCATAATATGTCTACCTATACGCGCCGAAAATACGTCAATCTGAAAGACAACATATATTTATATAACAACATTGTTTTTGTATTTTAAATGGAATATATCATGTCTGTTTCACGAGAGAAACTTATTTTTAATATGATATAAAAACAAACAGTGGGAAGCCACAGGAAATTCAGTGAAGCGGGTTCAGAGCGCGGATTTATACAAACCGGAGGTGCCACAGAATAGGGTCCGGTGAGCTTGACAGCGAATAAGGGGTCTACAAAGAAATATGCGCCAGACTGCGTTTGATTTAGAGTCTGTTGTTTATTGTACAACTTTTATTTGCTTCTCTATTTTATTGTTGTCTTTGGAAAATAATATGAGGTTTCATATTTGATTTAACTAACACATATGTAAAACATAACATCACTATTTATTTTCTTGAAATTACCTAATGATTTTGAAAAAAAGTCATTCTGTACAAATAAATTAAATCTAGGTGTAATTTCAAAATAACAGTTTTATACGGTAGGTACTTATAGTTCAGTGTTTTATATAAAACGTTTCCGAAACGGTTGGACCAATTTTGACGAGACTAGACTAGCAAAAGGATAAGGGTTTCATGCAAAACAATTAACACCTATGAGATTGTTAAAAAAATCTTATTCAAATAGGGACTTCATATTTTTATAATAATTTCACGCGGACGATGGTCGCGGAGGACAACTGTTTTAGAAATAATTTGCTCTTAAGACCTTAAAACAACAAGCTCTTTCTGACAACTTTCTGCCCACTGACTTCTACAGTGACTCCACCTAATTCCTGAGAGCGGGACGCGGCGTCGCGTCGCCAGCGGTACAGTGTCGCCGCATTTGCATAATAATGCAACTTGCAGCTCGGGGCTATTTAATGAAATCGCTGTGCTCGCCAGTATTAGTATCTGACGTATAAGCCCCTGCATCGAAGCTGTAGCTTGCGATCTTTGCGCGAACACAAGCTTGCAAGTCATATAATTAACTAGCTGATTACCCGCGACTTTGTACGCGCTAGGTTAGCGATTCGACTGGCCTTACGCCCGGTTCCAATAAACAAAAACGAGTCGTTTTGCTTAAGATTTTGACATACGTCTCATAGAACTTATGTCAAAATACTAGTATCCGTAACCAAAACGAATCGTTTTTTGTTTATTGGAACGGGGTGTTAGTGGCCTATGTATGTCATGACAGTTGTCAGTAGTTGAGGAATATGTGCATAATGCAATATTGCTCACCCCCAAGTTATTAGCATGATAATATATAGCTTAGAAAGAAAGAAAAAATAATAAATAAATAAAATATAACACAATATTCTTTGGCTAACCAAGGGATATTGTTTTACATTTAGGCTTCTCACTTTCCGTAGGGCAATGATCTTACACTACAATCTCTAAATAATTTCATGATATCAAACAAACCCTATAACACAAGATTTTTTACTAAAATATGTCACAAATTACACCATGAAACTTAACCTTCAAATGTCGCGGCCGGGTCTCAGAGACCCCAGTCCCAATTTACGAGCTCATTAGCCAGGTTACCCCCACACCTGGTCGGGGTAATACCGCCCGGTTCGCCGGTAATACCGCCCCGGTAATTACCACCGTACATTCTTTGTTCCACAATATTAATTATTAAAGGGTATTTCGTATCTAACTGCGTGTAAACAAAAAAACAATAAAGTTTAATTACGACATTAACGGTGGACCTCGATGAGATTATCATTTTTTCAGGATTAGCGCTGAGCCGAAGGAGATTGATGAGAATGTTTTATTATTTTTTGTGGTTTTTAATCTAAATATCTGCTTAGTGTTTTTATTTTCATTGCCTTATACACAACTAGCTTTTGCCCGCGGCTTCGCTCGCGTTTAATTCGGGGTAACACACTACTTGTAGTTTTTACCCTAGCGCCTTATTTATTGTAATAGCAATGATAAGTTTTCCCTTTTCTTCCCTCTTTCTCCCTCATTTCTCTTTTTTTTTTACAAAAAAAAATAGCCTATGTCCGTTTCCAGGGTCTCAACTATCTCTGTACCAAAACTCATCGAAATCGGTTCAGCCATTTAAGGGTGACAAACAAACAAACTCACTTTCGCTTTTATAATATTAGTAAGGATTCTGGCACGATTTATGAATAAATAATAATAAAAAAAATGTTCATTTATTTTGCGTCTAACGAAAGAGCTATAGGGTTGTTGACTCGAAAAAACCTATTAACCCTGAAATATTAGAAAAAAATGTAACAACTGTAGCATAAATATTCAGAGCAGCAATATTTATTGTTGTTTTCAACGCACAATCGTTAGAAATCTATTTATTTCTCGTGTTGCGAACAACGCCGGTAATTCCGGTTGATTTACGGTTAATTCCACCAAAAACTTGAAATAAACTTTCGAGTGGTTTTAAATTACTTTTTGATTAGTCTCTCGTAGTGCCATTTGTTTATAGCTGTTAATTAGATTTTATCGTTGAACTAGCTTTCGCCCGCGGCTTCGCTCGCGTTAAATTCACACCAAGCAGACCTGCAGTTTTTGCTCTTGCGCCTTATTGATTTGTAATAGCAACGCTAAGTTTTCCCTTTTCTTCCCTCTTTCTCCCTCACATCCCACTTTTTTATAAAAAATATTAGCCTATGTCCGTCTCCTGGTTCCCAACTATCTCTGTACCAAAATTCATCAAAATCGGTTTAGCCATTAAAGCGTGAAGAGGTAACAAACAAACAAACAAACAAACTCACTTTCGCTTTTATAATATTAGTAAGGATAAGGATTAAATTTTGAATGCTTTTAGGCAAATCCTTACTAATAATATTCTATAAGCGAAAGTTAGTTTGTTTGTTACGTCTTCACGCCTAAATGGCTAAACCGATTTTGATTAACTTTGGGACAGAGATAGTTGGGACCCTGGACACGGACATAGAATATTTTTTTTTTTTTTAAATTGAGATATGAGGAAGAAAGAGGGAAGAAAAGGGAAGGGATAGCAACGAGATCGCGTGCACTGAAACAATATCCTTAGATCAAATACGTAACTACAAGTAATTTAGTCATTGAAAATTCCCTCCTGGGGCCCGTTCGGCCTAGCCTGGTTTCTCTAGGGTCGTAAAACACAAGCAATTGTTTTCTAGGCTAAATTAAAACGGCTAAAATACATCAAAAGAGCGGAGGTACAAACAATTTTTATTATAAAAATTCCATTTCCAATGTTTGAATATGAAAAGCGCCCGTGAAATAGCTTCGGCATTCTTCGTGTTCCATTACGAATATCGAGTAATATGTTGAATCCATAGTTGGTAATACGTATGCTCTGTACTTTTAGGGTACCGTAAACCTAATGTGTCTTTGTGCAGCCTATTCTTGAGTCTACGCCGCAATCCCGTATCGGGTGTCTGACTGTTGATCACAGGGCTGTACATTTTTTTTTTCTTTTATCTCTTAAAAAAAACCTAAAAAAAACAGTGCAACGTGTAAATTCATTCTGCCGGGGTTGCGGGTGGTTAGAAAGAGATACCGCGGCCCCGGAACGTAAAGGACAAATAGAAGGAACATGGGTGGGTTTTAGTCAGTACAAGTCTGACACTCCCCCCCGCTCCGCCCAGAGCGGGGGAAGTTATTTGATGATTTCCCATCCGCAAAAAAAATGTAACATCATCGTTTTCTTATTCAGAAAACGTACAATATACACGCAAAAAAAAAGAGTTAGAGACATATTCATAAATCTCTTCTAAAACGTTACGGAACCCACAATACGCGAGTCTGACTCGCACACTCTCAGTTTTTTATTTCGCCATCCGGACTCGTTTCGTATGGGTATATGCAGTTCCGATGTACGTCGTTCCACGATGATTTATGCGCAATGCTTTTAGTTGGAACTTCTGTTTTGTTATTTAATTTTCCTAATGTATTGTACTCTCGCTGCGAATTTGTGAACTAATATTTCAGGAACGTTGTTTTGAATTTAGCTTTGATATTCGGTTTAACGTGATTTGTTGTGTTCTAGGTATTATACAATGTGTCCGGTCATGGACTAGCGATATTCTAGATACTTAGGTAACGAGTGTTTTAATATACTATTACGATACACACTTGGGTATAATTCACTTCCCCGCTTTTTGCCAGCCATTTTGAGATATTCTCTATGCGTGTACAAAAAATAATGATTTATTTTCGTTGGATCCCAGTTTTTGATCCCATTTTTTAGGTATTAACGATGGGTCCCATTTGATATTACCATTGAATCCCATTTTATGACAACATGTGTACATTTCAGAAGAAAAGTGATTTACTTTTATTAAATATTTCAAAAACACCGTGTGTGTATTTTTTTTTTTTAGGATTGTTGCCACTGGGGAATAAATGAGACAAATGATGTACTCCAAATAGTACTAGACTGGCATGAGTTAAAAATGATCAGGTTTATTTGTGATGTTTATAAATAAATAAATATGAACGCCTTCAAAACAAGCGCCTCTTAGCTCAAAAAAAAATACTGCCGTCATAATTTTTCCATATTTTTTTTTATATAATGTGGCCGTTTCTGGCACACAGGTCACAGTTTTAACCTAACCTTTTTTTGTAAATAAGTAATTATCCTAATCTAAATAGTTCAGTGCCGGGTAAACAACTAAAAACAATCTCTTTTTTCTATAAATGCAAGTCGTTTGTGGCACTCGCCGGCCGCTACCGCGGCACCGCTCGCTCCGCTCGCTCGGCTCGTGCGTAGGAGGTCACAGTTTTAACCTAACCAAACCTAGTTCCCGGCTCCTATAATTTGTTTGGGTAATGAAATTTTGTCCAAATCTTTTCGGAAAAACGGCAGGCACCCGTTATTCTAACATAACCTATCCACATACCCAAATTTCATCCAAATCAGTCTAGAAGTTTGAGCGTGTTGGAATAACAAACATACATACAAAATTTCGCCTTAACTTATTATTGTGATTTTGTTGTTGGATGTACCCGCATTCAGATGTTTTTAAACATCAGGGATCCAACGGAAATAGTTTTTGGGATTCAGTGGCAATAAAACGTATTTTTTTAGTATTTTTCAAATTTGGGATTCAACGGAAATATATAATAATGTTTAGTGGGATCCAACGCCAAAAATATTTAAGTGGGATCAAAAACTGGGATCCAACGAAAATAAGCGAAAATAATCATATTTCTCAAAGTTTTGGTCTTACTGAGACGAAAATAGGTTTATTCGGAGGGCAACAATATTGTTTATCGTTTAAATTAAGAAATTATGAGCTTACATTTTCGTAACTCTAGAAAACAAAATTAAAGCCCAAAAAAATATGCATAAACTTTTGTAAACTTTTTTGTGAAAAAAATGGTAGTTTTTTTTTGAAAATCAATAAATTAGAGTACTAGAATGTTGGTTATATAAGTACATAGAATATCGCTAGTCCGTGACCGGACACATTGAATAGGTTTATACCTACCGTAACTACTGTGGGACATCCTTTAAATATTTTTTTGTGGACACTAGGCAGTGGCGAAGGACGGGCGTTTTGGGCAGAGCAACCATACAGTTTAAAATAAAGTTTTCAGCAGTTAGGTTTGAATGGGCCTACATTATAGTAACACGCGAATATATGGAGTATTTGTTCCAAATCGACTCATTTCAACACAAACCCACCCCCCGAATAGAGTGATGTTATCAATGGCGTATCTGCTCGAGAGCTGTTCCGCATGGCCACTGGATACGTGTATTGTTTTCTGATGGAGACGTGTGATACTGGCAGTATAAATGACGTCGGTCCAGTATCATACTGGACCGACGTCATTTAGACCGCCAGGGGAATGTGTTCATTATGTCAAGGTTTATTTTGATAGGCTTAGCAGTATTCGCGCATCTTTTTGTGTGGTTTTAACAAACTGTACTAACTTCATCTGTAACTATGTACAAAGATTTTAGAAGTTAAATTTGAAACACTTCGCGGTGTCCGATTGAGTTGTAATTTTGCATACGAGTTTAGTTTGGAATACAATGTATGGTTATTTATTTATTTATTGGTTTACCTATAATTGTTACACTGATAAATAAAAACAATACAGTCACAAATAATTCGACTAAGTGTAGGTACAATATGATGCGGCAAACACCGATAGTAAAAATAAAATTGAAGTAAAAGACGAGTTATTATATTACATTCTTACTCTCCAATTATTAAAAAAAAAGTAGGTGTAAGATCTCTTTGCGTACAAAAATGGTTCTGGTACAAAACAAAACACATTCTAATTATACATTCATTTATGTCAATCAAATTAAAATTGTATACCATTTCTTTTGCGGATGGGAAATCATCAAATAAATTCCCCGCTCTGGGCGGAGTGTCAGACTTTTACTGACTAATACCCAACCATGTTCCTTCTTTTGCTCTTTATGTTCCGGGGCCGCGGTGCCTCTTTCGAACAACCCGCAACCCTACTGCAACCCTTACTTAAGCGTGTTTTTTATATAACAGTTATTAAAAATACTGTGTATACCTCTACTTTCATCTTGCAAGAACCGACACAAATATCGTAAAGAAACGTAGAAGACGTAAGATAGAACTACATACTATTATTGTTGCCTATACTATACATGCTATATAGTATAGGCAACAATCTCCCCACGCCTTTGTCTAGTCCGAGGCTTGCCAAATGTCTTGTGTCTCGTTTGTTTGGACCTGTGAAGATAATCTATTCTACTGCCAGGCCGGCTTAACAAACAAAGTGAACCGTACATCCAGTACGATATGTTTTGAGAATATCCATTCGGGATTTGAAAGATATTGTTGGATATTGATATTACTTTATTTATAAAATTCTAGCTTTAGGCCGCGATTTCGCTTGCATATACATTATATAATCCTTACTAATATTATAAAAGCGAAAGTGAGATTGTTTGTTACGTCTTCACGCCTAAATGGCTAAACCGATTTTGATGAATTTTGGTCCAAAGATAGTTGGGACCCTGGAAACGGACATAGCCTATTTTTTTTAAAGTGAGAAAAGGGGGAGAAATAGGGAAGAAAATGGGGCAGAAAGTTTTTTTTTTGATCATCGCGCGGGGTAATGTTAGCGTTAGCCCAATAGTAACTTAGCCACGCGGACGAAGTCGTGGGCGGAAGCTAGTATAAAATATTTTAGTGTGGAAAGACAGAAAGAGTAAGTATCGCATTTTCAACAGTCTTTGCGTTAATTAAAAATGTTTGCGTGCTATTAAATTATTGAACGTTAAATCTACTCATCAATTTCTAATTCCTATTTATTTCGGGCCGGCGCAGCATTCATGGCGTCATCCATACTTCTCTTTTAATCCATCGTTTCTTTGGTAAACCTTTTCTGACTATGCAATTATACTCAGAACTTTCCTCATGTCATTATCCTCTTTCCTCCGCTACGCAAGGTCGAAGGGACCGTGACACTGAAACGGTTACTAGGTTTTCAGTGCCCGGGGTTACGGGTATTGCGGCTTGCACTGACTGTACAGGTCCACTCAATCTGTGTGGTGCTTTCCTAAAAAGACCATTTCAGACACTAATCTGCATAGTCCTCATGTAAGTTGACCAAGATTTTTGTCTGGACCTTAAAAGAGACTGACCTCTGAGTTTGTTTCGGCTGTTTCTTCTCATAGTCGGGTAAAAAACACAGGCCTCATCTAGTTTAATCGTCGGGAATGTTTGCTGCAGCTCACACGGATGGCTTCCATGCCATCATGCGCAAGAAAGCGGCTTCCTTACTGCAACGCTTGCGTAACACTCGCAACAGCATCTTGAAAATGATTGCTGGTAGGCCCGCCCTATTCAAAGGCACTGGGTGAAATTAGCTATGGTTTCGTAATTGAGTAGTACTAATAACACTAACATAGTATATAAGCATATTCTGTTACTAATTTACTAACAATTATGGATTCTACTGGGTCTGAAATAAAGAAATTTAATTTAATTTAATAAAAAAAAGTCGTGTGTTAGACGTGTTTTATAAGAAAGTGTTTGTGAAAACCTACTTGCAAAATAAACATCATTTATTATTTATAAGAAGGACATGTGTGGGTTTTAGTCGAAAAATTCGGATACTACCCCCCGTTCCACCCAACACCCAATGCAAGAGGTAGAAGTTATTTGATACTTTCCCAACCGCAAAAAAAGCGGTATGCAGTACAAAATTGCAGCTGTTTACTACAAAACTGGAATACCTACATTGTTATATATTCAGAACGGTATACAGAATACAAAGCCATTTTAGCGACATTTATTTATTTAACTATTTATGTACACACAGTAAACCAGACAGGATAAGAAACATATAAAATTTGAGTAAAAAGGTACTGCTTATTTCTAAAAAAATACTGCAAGCAGACCTGCGAAAGGAGATATGAGAATGAAATGTAGACGATAGTGTGTGAGAGAGTACGAGAAAAATATGACATTGTCCTTTTTAGTCTATTTCGATAGTTAAATCTCCACCATAGCGTTAAATGGAACGTTCTCAAAAAATCCACGGGGCTCAATGGACAAATCTATATTTTCCTTTCCCATCATACGTATTCCCCTGTTATTCTTATAACACGATGTAAACTAACACAATGTATCAATACTTGAGCTCACACAATAGTTCTGTAATGTTTCGTTTGATTGATGAGTGCACCCGCACCAGCGCCAAGTCGAGAACTTCCAACGAATCAATCTTTTAGAAAGGGTTCAACTGTGCCGCTTATAGCACTTTGTTATAACAAACATAATATCCTGTTTGTGACAACGTGGGAGATAGATACACGTTTGTTGTGACGTTATGTGAAACAATATATGACGTAAAAACGTTGGGGTAAAGTTGTCTTTTCAAAATTACACTTGAGAGAATCTAACGCGATAAAATAATTTCCCCCGCTCTGGAAATTATTTTTGCAGTCATTTACTACCCATGTTTCTTCTTTTACCCTTTCTGTTCCGGGGCCGGGGTATCTCTTTCGAAGAACCCGCAACCCCGGTAGGCGGTGGCCCAGACAGGACCCTCTGCTTTGCGGACTTCTCTTAGAGGCGCGCGAGGAAAACTAGCGCGCCGTCGACACAGCCTGTCGTCACTTATAATACCCTTCTTGCAATACAATGATTAAATGCTTTTAACGATAAACGCTTGGTAAGACTGGTAGTCAGACTTTCGGGTCACTGACTACCTGTAACTACTATCAAAGATCAACCAATTACACTCGGGCCGCCCGGATCAACGTGCTTCTCGAACCACGGAGGAAACTCGAAAATGACAGAGTTAATAACGTTTGTTGTTGAGTGAATAACAGCGGTTTGTGGTACAAGAGAACTTTGATGCATTTTATTGAGAAAGAGACAGAAATTATAATGTAGACCCATGCCTAGAATGGACAAAGGACTGTGCGAGAACAGCTTCGAAATTCAATTTCGAAAGAACACAAACACGCTATGGATTGATAAATGCATACGAACAGCGTTTTATTTTTGAGGATGGGATCACATCAAATAACTTCCCCCGCTCTAGGCTACCAGAGGGAGTGTCAGACTTTTACTGACTAAAACCCAGCCATGTTTCTTCTTATGCCCTTTATGTTCCGCGGAGTCGCTCAACAACGGAAGGCGGTGGCCCTGGCAGACCTGCTTTGCTGACAGCTTCTGCCTATGGGTGATGATAAGAAACAGCCGGATATTCTACTATTAGATCTTAGATGATTGGACGGGGACTAAAAACACGGATAATATACTTTTGCGCGAGCGAGGGAGATTATGAAACTTTTGAAAATGGTCAAGCATTCCCCACATAGTTACACTGCCGATACAATGGAATGTTCTGCCCGCCAATTAACAGTTTGATATTTTTAGAACTAAAGCCCGGGACGAAGTAAAAGCTTTTAGGCTTTACCGGTAACTCGTTTTTAGTTTGTACGGTTTTAGTTTTTAGTATTTCTGAACAGTGTGTTTTTTTTTAATTTTTGTTGTGGAATTTGTGAATAGTTATATTGTTTGTTGTATTGTATACATTTTGTTATGATTTCGTCTGTCAGAAGAATAGAGCTTTAAATCCATTCAAAGTTCTGTTTATTCTATTTCTATATATTCGAAAATATATTAAAATTAAAGAGAATTATTTATTAATTAATTAAGTATTCACATTAGTATCTAAAAGGAAGGCGTATTTAATAATCTTTGAACCACAAAATTAATAAATTATACATATAAACTAGCTGTGCCCAGCGGTTTCACCCGCTGCGCAGTTCCGCCTTATCACATAGGGTAATGAAAATTGGATAGTAACCGATTCTCAGACTTACTAAATATGCATAAAAAAATCATAAGAATCGGTAGAGCCGTTTCAGAGGAGTATGGGAACGAACATTGTGACACGAGAATTTTATATAACCTTACTAATTATATAAAAGCGAAAGTGAGTTTGTTTGTTACGTCTTCACGCCTTAATGGCTAAACCGATTTTGATGAATTTTGGTACAGAGATAGTTGAGGGACCCTGGAGACGGACATATGCTAATTTTAAGAGGGGAGAAAAGGGAAAACTTAGCTTTGCTATTACAATTTAATAAGGCGCAAGGGCAAAAACTACAGAAAGCAGGTACCTGCAAATCAGGAAATTGGAATTGTGTTACCACGAATTTAACGCAAGCAAAGCCACGGGCAAAAGCTAGTTAGATATAAAGCATTCATATTTGAATTTTTATTTAGCCAATTAATGACAAAAGTGTCTGTTGCGTTGATCTAGTAGTCACAAGTGCGACTGAGCAGCAAAAGGTCCTTGGTTTAAATCCGGGGTCGGGAGAAGTATAATTAGGTTTATCCAACAGGAATGTGTGAGAAGCAGCCACGGAATTCGTGTCCGGTTGACGACAATAAGCTCGCCCCTATTACATGAGACATAAGTGGCCGTGTCCCATTAGGTACAGCTACCCTACCATGACGTCTCAAAGCAGAACTTATTCCACTGAGGGTAAGAGACAGAGCTATACAGGGTGTCTAGCACCATCTCTTTCCCTCAGCGGAATTAGTTCTGCTTTAAGACGTCATGGTAGACCTACAGTTCTTCCTGGCCTTTGGGGCTTATGGGCGTAATGTTATATTTATCAAAAAAATCTCGATGTTTTGACATATCGTCAATGAACCTACGCAAAGGGGAGGGTCTCACAAAGTCATGGAACATTCACGAATATCATAACCACATTGTCCAGTTATAACCGTCGTGTCCAACAGCCATTAGCTGGACATAATGTCTATTGGACATGTCGAGCAGTCACAGTGTCACGAAATGTTTCTCCCAGCTGTTATTTCCAGTTTTGATTAATATTATGGCCAAGGTTACAGCTAACTTTTTTTTTAACGTTTCCCCTTTTTTTTTGTTGGGTTGGGAAACACACTAACGCGCCGTTTAACGTTACCCTGCACTAGGAATTTCTCCTGTGTCATTTACAAATATTTAAACTCACATACACAAACAGCCAGACCCGAAATATTTGTTCCGTGCAGGGATCGAACCCACGACACGCAGCGCCAAATAGCCAATCGCTCAACCACTGCGCCAAAAGTGCCGCCAAAAAATAGGCTGTCTAGATTTCTAAAACACTGCCAATTACTGCTGCTTTCTTCGCTAGCGACGATTAAAACATGTTGCTGCCAATGGATTTCTTCTAAAAACCGCTGCTAGATGAAAGCAAAAATAATCAAAGAGGTTTTTTTTCTAAATTTATAGTTACATTAGATAAATCTGTCACGACATTTTTGTGAGCCGTTTTCAGGCTTTGATTGATGTTAGACCGGATATCTCAGCTGACAGGTCAAGGCCAAACTCGATGAGGGTCTCGAAAGAAGTGATTTTTTTTTAAATGAAAGAGTTTTGGAGACGTTGGAATGTAGATGTTTTATCGTGGATTACATTGTTTGTTCTTCCTTTATCTAAGATTGGTTTTAATCTTTGTGTACTGAATCCTTACTAACATTATTAAAGCGAAAGTGAGTTTGCTTGTTACGTCTTCACGCCTAAATGGCCAAACCGATTTTGATGAATTTAGGTACAGAGATAGTTGGGACCCTGGAGACGGACATAGTCTAAAAATAGTGAGAAAATGGGGAGAAAGAAGGAAGAAAAGGGGAGAGAAAGATATATTTTTTTTCTATCATCACGCGGGTTTAAGTTAGCGTTAGCCCAAAGTAACTATGCCACGCGGACGAAGTCGCGAGCGTAACAAAGCAAAACATACGCTTAAGTAAGGTTATTTGTTTTACTATGATGTGTATGACCTTATTTTATAGTCAATAATGTATATTGTGTTGTTTGTTACAAACTAAACTAAAACTACTCTAAAAATAAAAATGTTTATTCCTGTCAAACGACGCGCGACGTTTCCTTTATTATAGTTTGTCAATGGGGAAGTGGGTCAAATTTAACTTCTAGGATTATTTTACTTAGTTAATTATAGGTGAAGATAATAAAAGAATGATAAAAAATAAGAATATGCATCCCTTTTTTTAGTTGCTTTGTTAGATGATTTTTTAAATTATCCTTCCGTAGTACTCACCCTCGTCTTACGAACTTTAGTAAAAAAAAACATTATTTATCACAATAATTGTTTCTACCATGACCAAACCACCAAGTAGTTTTTATTGTGTCCTTTCAAAGAGGTCCGTTAAATTATTATTCTACTAGCTTTTGCCCGCATCTTCGCTCGCGTTAAATTCGGGGTAACACAGTTCTCTTTCCTGATTAGCAGGTACCTGCTACCTGTAGTTTTTAACCTTGCGCCTTATGTATTGTAATAGCAAAGCAAAATTTTTCCTTTTCTTCCCTCTTTCTCACTCATTTCCTACTTTAAAAAAAATAGCCTATGCACGGACATAGGCAATTTTTTTTTCCTGAGTCTCAACTATATCTGTACCAAAATTCATCAAAATCGGTTTAGCCATTTAGGCGTGAAGACGTAACAAACAAACTCAATTTCCCTTTAATAATATTAATAGTAAGGATGGATTAAATATTCGCTATGGAATAAGGATTAAAGGCTTCACGTTTTATTACTGTTCACAACTTCTGAAAGCACCTCAAGAGTTGAGCAAAATCACAGCAGGCGACGTTCACACGAAAAAACAATCTGTATAAATAAATCTATATAATTCTTAGGTTGTGTGCACACTGCGAGCCTAGCGCGGTTGGACTGTAATCCATAAAGAGCAACGCAGAGGTGTACTGTAGTGGTTTTTTGATATCTTCTATACTAATATTAAAAAGAGGAAAGATTTGTTTGTTACGCATAAGGTTCAGAACTACTGGACCGACTTTAAATAATTTTCAGGAAGTAACATAGGCTATACATATTCACGCTACTACACACAGGAGAGAAGCACCAACTAAAGACAATTGAAATCGCACAAGACAGCTAGTTCGCAATAATAAGGAGCAGAAACACTTATCTAACTAAATGAAACCCGTTTCCCGTTGTCACGCCATAACTTGAGAACGGCTAGACCGATTTGGCTGATTATTTTTTTGTAGTTTTCTAATACTCTGTAGAAGGTTCTTACGGAAAAAAATATTAAAAAAAGGTTTTAGAAAAATTGAAAAAAATACATTTAATTTTGCATATTTTAAAAAACGCGCGTAACGAATGTCAACGTCATTCACAGCCATAGACTATGTTGAAAGACCATCGTTTGTTCGGAAAAGTGGTTACTTAATTAAATTCTATCGCACTAATTTACTATTTTTTTTAAAGGGGAACTGTGTTACCCCGAATTTAACGCGAGCGAAGCCGCGGGCAAAATCTAGTAAGACAATAATTATGTTAGTTTCTAGAAAAAAAATATAATTATGTAATGACGTGCCATTGCAAAACCATGATATTCTCTATTTAAAATAACCTAAGTCGTCGAACATCATTGCAAAGCAGCCTGTACTCTTGAAGATTTGATTCCTGTTATCAAACCTTCACAGTTTTAGTACACCCACCTTTCGATAATTATGTTTTAATCACATGTAATAGGGGGCAAGCCTTCAAGCGGGCACAAATCACTCCGTGAATGCTACTGTTAAATTGCTTTTTAATTATTCATCTTTGAAATAACTGCAAACTTCTTATTTAACTATAACACTGTTAACGAGATTAACTGCTTATTGACTAACTTTGAAGTACTACACACATGTTATAAAAGTGAAAGTTTGTATATGTGTATGTTTGTTACTTCTTCACGCTTAAAAGGCTTATCAGATTTGGAAGAAATGAAAAAAAATACCCTGGATTAAGGCATAGGCTTTTTATCCAGGTATACGCCGGTGAAATCGTGAGGCGCAGCTATTAAAGAATAGATCTGTTGCTTTATACAGTTATGTTATGACCGTGTTACTTTTTTTATTTTTGCGGATGGGAACTTATCAAATAACTTCCCTGCATCCCTGCGCTGGGCGGAGCAGGAGGTAGTGCCAGAATTTTACAGACTAAAACTCATCCTTGTTCCTTCTTTTGCCTTTTGTGTTCCAAGGCCGCGGTATCACTTTCGAACAACCCTCAACAACCCAGGCAGTATGATCGTGTTACATATGAAATATTCTGCGGTGATACTCAATGTACCTGTTAAATTTTTTCTCTTTTATACTTAGGTATACATGTATTTATAACTGTTTAAATAGCAAAGCTTCTCATGCTCTGAGCGGAGCGGGAGGGAGTGTCAGATTTGTGCTAACTAAAACCCACCCATGTTTCGTTGTATTATACCCTTGATGTTCCGGGGCCGCGGTATTTCCTTCGAATAACCCGCAACCCCAGAAATAGCAATGCTTAAACAGGCAACTAAGTTGTAAGAACCAACCTATTGATAACATCAAAATTCTGTACACATAGTTCGCAATAAAGAATTTGACTTTGATAAAAGGTCGGAAACAGCTGTTTCTCTCTCGCGCCTTAACTGTGGCCCCAGCCTTAGTGGGGGGGACCTCCCATGTCTGATAGGGGCTTCTTATCGGGTTCGATAAAACGTGGCATAATTTACGATTACATTCGAGAACAAAACTCTTATTTACCGCGTCACATACGCTCTGCATTCTTCTTATAGGCGATGTATTATTGGGGTGTAAAGTTTGCAAGTATCGATTTGGCTGAAAGGGGTAGACGGTAGCAGTGAAATATTTTATTAGACTTCGTTATGTCTTTTTTTTATATTCGGTGAGAGGAAAAACAGAATGTTTTGGCAACACAATTGTAATATACGGGGGCTTGAAACGTACGCGATAGATGTGAACTTTTCATGTTTTTTATACTTGTTTCTGTATTTAGGTATGTGACTATATTTTTGGTACCCGTTTCTCCTGAGTTGTGTGTGCTTGTATTGATCCTAAGAATTCTACTACAGTTTAATACTCGTGTCACAAATTTAATTACTACTAGCTGGCGCCTGCGGCTCCGCCTGCATGATATCGAAAAAAAATCCTGTGTTATTCCAGAATATAATCTACCTCTGTGCTAAATTTCATTAAGATTCATTCAGTCGTTTTGACGTGAAAGAGTAACAAATATCCATACATCTATCCATCCATCCTCACAAAGATTCGCATTATTATAGTAGGATAATAATCCGAAACGGCTTCATCGATTTTTATGAAATTTTAAATGTATATTCGGTCATAAGTATATTTTTCATACCTCTAACTGCTAAGGGTTGCTCTTTAGAAGGGGACCTGAGCAGTGTTTGAAACCACTTGGTACAGCTAGTCTCTTTAAAAAAATGGCTAACCTTTCCACTTTTCTCTTACTCAAATATTTTAATATTATATCCCCAGAAAAGCCAACAAAATAGCAGACAATATGCACATACTTTATCCGCGCAAACTTTTTACTGCCGACTCTTGACAATAAAGAGCACAAAAGATAGTTCCCATTAAAAGTGGATCGGGCGACATTTTCAGGTATTCAGCGGACTGTCGCCGTCGCAGCAATTTATGCCGCCCGGCCTGTCTGATTAAGCATAAATATTTATTCGTATTTGTGCCTTATTTTATATTGGTGATAGAATGTTTTAAATTATAATTTATCCAGCGAACCGCCCCAGCTTCGCACAGGTGCAATGATAGTTTGAAATGCTTCGTAAATAACCCTTTTTTTGTAATAATGATTACTGTGCGTTATCCTTAGGAGACTTTATTATGTTTGGAGGCAAAATCTAGCTAGGTTGCATATCTGAGAAAATTTGGTTGCTCTATTTTCACCTAGGCACTAAAGTTTAATTAGCATTTTCGAGTAATTAAATTTTATTTAGGCTTTCATTTAGGAGTCACTTAGTATTCGCGAAACCGAACATTGTCTTTATTTTAAACGCGATATCAGTCTACAGATCACAAGACTTACATTTTTCGAAAACCCATTTTTATCTTATCACTATTAGCAAATCCAATATTTTCATAGACTAGATTGGGTCAAACGAAAGTTTGACCAATATCCATTAGCACTACAACGACATTTTTCGGTACACAAGAATCACTATACCTACTACCACCATCACTGCATAAAACAAAACCTTTTAAAACTAAAATAAAAATTCCAAGAAAACCACTTTTGTTATCGTGTGTACATCTAGCGAAAGTGTTATTGTGTTTACTGCGAGCGTTAGGGCCGTCGCTCACTGCGTCTTTTTGACGCGTTTGCAAAACGGCCGCAATGCAGTCGTGATGCTGTTATTGGCTGTATACCTTTGCTCTCGCAGCTACCATTTTAACCGACTTCTAACTTAATATTGTAATTTACTAGCTGAGCCCAGTGGTTCTACAGGATGCTCAGCAAATTAAATAAAAAAAATCTCAGACCTACCGCATATACAGACAAAATTTTAAAAAAATTGATCAAGCCATTTCGGAGGAGTATTGCACCTAAAACACGCATAAGTAAGGGTATGGATTTTTTATGTTAAATATCTTATTTCATATACAATGGCAATTTGATCAAAATAAATATATGTTGTTATAATTTAAATGTTTTTTTTTGTTCTAGAAATTTTTAAACTTTTTGTATACCTAAATAGATCTTATTTATACCTACTTATTCGACGGTGATTTTAGCACGACAGCAAAAATATTGGAAGATTAGAATGACGTGTCATGATGTGCTCATCATGCATTGTCATTCAACCTAAACATGTATGCAAAAGAGGGTTAAATTTATCTTTTAATACTTGTTTACATAGCTCATAAAAGCGTGTTAAAAAGGAGGCGGTTATGTGCATTCCACTAGCACGTTTTGTTTTCATGTACGTACACCGATTTCTCTGTAATACCTGGTCCAATTTTCGTGATTCTTGTTTCATTTGGTAGAGGATGCTTGCAAACTTACCGTGATTGTGTTAATAACATATTGCTGTCGTGATGTAAACGAGATTCAGCGTTGAATCCAAAATGCCTGTGAAAGGATCCTTTCAAGATGGAGAACATAAGTCAGAACCGCGCGTTTACATCGATACAGTGGCGATACTGATTAGCGTTTTCATCGCTTGATTTGCTAATGCAACTAAAACGCGACAGCAGTGTTGCAGAAGCGCGTTTTGCTGCGCGACAGCATCGCTGCAAAAAGGCATCGTGTGTAAACGGCCTTAATCCTTTTCTACGGAGTACACTCACGCACAGTGTAAAACAAAGCCTGGCTTTGAAACCAGGTCAGACTATTACTAAGAGTTTATTACTAACGCGTTCCAACAATGCACATGTTATCTATATAATTGTGAATGGAAGTAGCGCGGTATGTGGGAAAATGGCGGAATCACGAGAAATTAAGAACATTTCATATCGATCGATTTTCGACTCTTATTTCAATAGAAATTGTTTTACATGACATTTATATTCTTTTTCTACTTAGAAAAAGAAACTCCTGAGTCAGTTCTGGGTTGACAGACTTCAGTCAGGAGTCCATCGTCGAGCATCCATCAGTTTCTGCAATGAACAAACAACAGGACACGCAGAATATGAAGTGTCCTATTATTTGTGGAACAGCACCACATTTCTAGTCCAAAGTAGAGTCAGAGACACTTGAGTTTCAAAGGAAGGTTAAAGTAGAATATGACAAGTTTGAAACTTCAATTACTCAATACTGAAGTTTTTGTAGCAATACCCTCATAATTTCTTTGAGTAAAACTATTAAACTGGCGTTAATAACCTACGTTGATAAATTGAAAACTGCAAGCAAGAAAATTAATATTCACGAGTTTGTATTTTATCTTCGCATTAATAATACCATTAATTCTTGATAAATTACTGTTGCCTCTTGTTGTAACTGTCTGCGTTGAGAAACACTGTGTCCGTTATCTATGGTATCTTGGTCGTATATTTTATATATTTTTAGAGTTTCAAGAGCACTTTCTTCGTAGTTGGAAAACGTAATTAATTTTCATCTTGCAGTTTCATAACAATTTTTGACAGTCTGCTTTTATTATTGAAATCAAGTTCTTAAATGTCGGAGTTTCTACTTGTTTTACTGACTTTACGTTTGTTTCTCTGAATATATAGGATCGACAGCGATGTATTTTATTATGATATATGTATAAAGGGCGAGTCAGAAAACCAGTCTTACCATAAAGTATGAACAAGTACTAACTGAGTTGTGGAGGTTAGATGGGCAGTCGCTCCATGTAAAATGCTGGTTTTCAGCTGCGTCTAGACTGGAACTGGGAAAGGCTAGGCAGATTTTGAATAAGGGCCGAGTCTATTGCACAAATCCTTAAAGAAATTGAAACCCATGACCCTTTGTCCGTCATGAATTTTATTGCAAAGCAGCGACCACTAGCCTAACAAAGCTGTTTGTTTTACAAAATCATCAAACCAAGATGCATATGAGAGAGAGGTAGAGATGCGGGAGTTAAAATTTAATATGTTTGATGTTGTAGCTTTCATTAGAATTCTATCTACATATACCTAGTGCGGAAGAGGCGATACTGATCTATAAAATGGTTGCTGCATCACTATTTCCCTCGCTTACACAATAATGTTATACTTAATTAAGGTTTATTAAATAGGGTAATACTTAGTGAGCTTGGGGTATGATGAGGCTGACATACCATTGTAAGGTAAAAGCCTCTAAATAAATAAAGATTAAAAAAAAAGATACATATATTCATTTTCCTGTTTTGTTTATGGTCCTTACGAAAAAGCGCCTCTTAAGCACTCTGCGCCAGTTACCACATCATTACCGAAGTACAATTCTCCAAAACTTTACCTATAGAACTTCGCGGAGGTAAAAATTACAGTGAACACAAAATTTCATTTTCCTGTCTCCGTAATTCCCGTAGCACGTAAGGCACTGTCCCACTGCTAGCGAGAAAGCAGCTAGTTATCGACTATCGAGAACGTTGCCAGATCAAGTACACGAGGACGAAAGAATAATCCTTACTAATATTATAAAAGCGAAAGTGAGTTTGTTTGTTTGTTACGTCTTCACGCCTTAACTGTTAAACTGATTTTGATAAATTTTGTTACAGAGATAGTTGGGACCCTGGAGACGGACAAAGGCTCCGAACATTGGGACACGAGAATTTTATATATTAAAAGATGTCAATTTGATTGACGTAAATATATGTTGTTATAATTTGAAAGTGTTTTTTTTATGCTAGTGATTTTAAAGGTTTTGTGTACTTTTAGCTTGTGATCAAAGCGCGTGAACACAAGAAGTAAAAAAAAAATAGAATATCGAGTTTGCTAATCATGCATTCGTCCATAAACAATCTCTACAAATATTAATGCAGGAGAGTGTGTGAGGGATGAGACACTAGACTTGAGCGACAATTTGACTCTCAGGTTCAGTAAAGAATGAGACTAGATTGTTGTTATTGAATGAGATTGTAACTCCAGTGTAAATAAAAGAGACACACCTCTATGTGTTTTCGCTGACTGTTCACACCACCCGTTCTTAGTTGGGAATTCAACTCGCTTCTCGCTAGCAGTAGTACTAGTGCGTAATCGGAGCTCTTTTACACAGCGTGCGACAATTCCCAACCCGTCATCACGTGAAGGCTTTATCTATTTCTGCACTGCACTGTACACAACCGCCATATTAATTAACGCAAACACATTCGCGCGTAATCATATTAGCACTCGATATTTGGGATCTGGGTGTGTAAATATGAAAGGACGTGTAAAGGCTGGGTTAAAGTGTAAATGCTAATTTAAGAGGAAAGTGATATTTTCGGAACTCGTTTCAATTCCAGCTTTGATGTGAGGTTTTTCGGATGGATCCGGGTTTGGATTCCCTTTGGATACGTAGTTTGATTGATCTAAAAATAAGGTTTTATGTTGGAAGGATGAGGCGGATTTATTTCATGGACTTATTAAATGTGGCTCTGGAAATGTCTTTGGTCGAATATAAAAGGCAATGGCTGAATTTTGGGACAAAAAGACAGCTCAACAAATTTAGCTCTGTAGAAGAATGCTTTGACTGCAAATTGAATTCTCGCACTTTCCAAACCCCTGATACGTTTCTACTTTTTTTTACGGATGGGAAATCATCAATTAACTTCGGGAGAGTGTCAGATTTTTACTGACTAAAATCCACCCATGATGCTTCATTTGCCCTTTATGTTCAGGCAGTTATGGCAGGCCCCACTGCTGTACGTTTCTACTAAATCCAGAATTTCACGCAAAACGCCAATAAATGTATTCCCAAACAAAACTCAATATCTCAAACACACAACTACCGATACGTTTTACAGAAGTTTGGGTCTCAAAAGCCACGCCCATTGCATAGATTGCAATGTCCCGAAGTTTGCCGATGGTAGTTCGAAGAATACGAGTTATGAGGGTAGTCTGAAACTCGGATAGAACGCTATCGGTAATTGGTGACTCACACCAAGTTAACATGTACAGAACTTTAATTTACTACCGATACGTTTCGGATTTTAATACGAGTCCTAACTAACACTACGAGTAAGTTGTGGCCTAGTAGAAACAGCTCTGGCTTACTACTTATAGGTGGAAGATAGATAGATAGAACATTCTTTATGTATACCATACAAATGACAAGAATAACAGTATACAACTTAAAAATAGGGTGACACAATGGGCGGTCTTATCGCTAAAAACGATCTTTTCAAGACAACCTTTGGATGATGAAGGAGGAGAGACAGTACAGTAGGTAGTCTGTGGTGTTTCATTTTACGAATGAATGGCTATACATTTATAAAAACAAATGCTTATATTTAAATACATCTAATATACATATAAAATAATAATCATAAAGAGCAAAGAAATATTTCATATTGTTGTTTAAGGAAAGAAGTAGTGCTTTTTGACCATAGTTCTAAAAATAGACAAGGTTTGAGCGCTCCTTACAGACATGGGCAAGGCAATCCATAGCCGTACAGTACTGTAAAGGATTTATCATAGAGGCTAGTAGAATGCACCGGCATCTCCAGTCTCAGGTTTTCCGATGACCTCAGATATCTATTATAGAAGATTCGAACCCAGACAACCTTGTAAATTATTTCATCAGTACCGCTGTCGATATAAAGAAACTCGAGGCAGCAATAAAAAAAAAATAAAAATCTTTTATTTACAGACTACATTGGCCCAAATTGTGTTAGTATTATCATTAAAACCTATGTTAGTACTTACAGAAAAAAGAAATAAAAATAGTGAAATAAAAAATAGTGTGGCCAAACTCAGCCCTAGGTAGATTTATCAAGGCCCATGTAAGACATGTAGTTTGACAAACCTACCCAGGGTAGGCCCATCCAGCCTTTCAGCAAACACCCTCAAAATGCTGTTGGTGCTTGCAATGATAGCCCTGTTGGTATTAACGTCGGATGGCTAGGTCTTGACTTCGAATCCAAGATACACATTTCTGTTTTTTTGGATTCATGTGCGTATTGTATCACTTGCTTAGGTGAAGGAAAATTTCGTTAGGAAATCAAACCAGCATGTTTGAGAGATATTTCTCGAAGGCATGCAAAGTCAAATCAGAGTCCCATGGCCGGCATTAAAACCTACACCAGGACAGACACTGACCACACGAAAACAAAGTAGGAATGTGAAGTAAAACATCGTCAACATTTTAAGGTACCCAACACATTTTAGAAAAAAATAAACATCGAAGATATTATTTATTTATTTAAACTTCATGTACAATAGTGGTACATAGGCGGACTTAATGCCGTAAGGCATTCTCTACCAGTCAACCTTTGGGTAAAAATACGACAACATTGTGATAGGGTACTTATACATAAAATATCTAAAACTATTTTTGCGAAACATATATTTTTATACGGATAAGATATTCACCACCAATACTGGGCCCATGTGTAGGATATCGCTAGTTCCTTCTGATAAAGAGGAGTTAGACAGGCCTCAGGCTATGGAAACCTTACAGGCTAATCATGTTTAAGCTCATTCTACTTACTCGAAGCTGCAGTTCTGAGTCCAATGGATTGGGTGACTTACCTGAAAAAGAAAAAAAATGTTCTATTAATAAACAAATATTACAGTATAAATAAATGAACTACAAATCACGCTGCAAAACGACTTTATTTTATACATATATTTGTATGTATAGATATAATATATACCTACATACACATGCAAATCCTTACTAATATTATAAAAGCGAAAGTGAGTTTGTTACGTCTTTACGCCTAAATGGCTAAACCGATTTTTGATGAATTTTGGTACAGATAACTGGGACCCTGGAAAAGGACATAAGCTTTTTTTTTTTAAAGTGAGGAATGAGGAAGAAAGAGGGATGAAAAGGAAAAACTTAGCTTTGATGATACAATAAATAAAGCGCAAGGGCAAAAACTACAGGTAGCAGGTAGGTACCTGCAAATCAGGAAAGGGGAACTGTGTTACCCCGAATTTAATGCGGGCGAAGCCGCGGGCAAAAGCTAGGAAATACATATCTCTTTACCAATCCCGTACAAAACTAACTAAACCGTACAGGGTGCATCGGGTCAGACGTCTCGTACCCGATAAAAAGTGACACTTTTTTTTTTGTTTTTTTTTTCAGGTGGGAAATCATCGAATGACTTCCCCCGCTCTGGGCGGAGCGGGAGGGCATGTCAGACTTGTACTGACTAAAACCCACCTATGTTCCTTCTATTGCCCTTTACGTTCCGGGGCCGCGGTATCTAACAAGTGACACTTAAGATCACAATACAACTATTGTGCTCTGTACTCCTCAACTACTTGGACTAACGACCTCTCGCGATTTCGTGATACTAGCTCTTATTGCATATGTTTTTCTCGTTTCTCCACGTTTTTTGATTAGTAAAATACTAGCTTTTGCCCGCGGCTTCGCTCGCGTTAAATTCGGGGTAACACAGTTCCCCTTTCCTGATTTGCAGGTACCTGCTACCTATAGTTTTTGCCCTTGTGCCTTATTTATTGTAACATCAAAGGTAAGTTTTCCCTTTTCATCCCTCTTTATTCCACATTTCTCACTTTAAAAAAAAAAAAACTTGAGAGGTGTCAAAGGACACTCGGATGGAACGAAGTTACTATTTATTATGTCCAAAAAACCTGTGTACACTCAACAAAAAAGAAAATCTAAATCTAAAGAAATATCTGGCTTGCTTTCCATAGGAGAGAGAGAGAGACAGACAGAGAAACATGCGCACGCCGCACAGCTTACAATAGCTTACTATAGCAAAAAGTGTCGTTACAACTTTTCGTGAGAATTTTTTCCGTCTAGCCCCCTTTCACAACGCGCGATAAGGAACTTCGTTCCAAAAAGCCTATGTCCTTCTCCAGGGTCCCAGTTATCTCTGTACCAAAATTCATCAAAATCGGTTTAGCCATTTAGGCGTGAAGACGTAATAAACAAACAAACTTACTTTCGCTTTTATGATATTAGTAAGGATTCTATAGACACTGGTTTGGGTTAAAAACCAATACTTATGCGATAAAGGCGATATATTGACACCAAGAAGTAAAAAAACACTTTTTTTACACGATGCGATAGCTGGTTAGATAGACAGTCACTCCAAGTATAATAATGGTATTCACCTGCACCTGGTTAGACTGGAAGCCACACCTAAAATGATTATGTATTATTAAACACCGTACGTCCTGTCAACCACCTTGACCAAAAAACCTGCGCACACGCCAACAACCAAACACAAAACCCAATAAACCGCTTCAACAACCAATCTAACTATTCGAACAAAACCGCCTTTGTACCGACCTACATTGACCGCAATATAGGCGACGAACGATAATGCAGTGTTTTGCATTGGTATCCGCAGTGCGCATTACATTGGCGGCGCAGTCAGCCGGTCCCGACACCACTTACATGCTGGGGCGGCGATGCGGCCGTAAATTACCTATTTGCTATTTCGCTCGATGTGTGCGTGGTACACATTGTAGAGTAAGAGCCCAGAGCGATCTGACATAACTTATTTTCACATAGATGAAACCATACATTCCCAGTAGCGTCTCATGTGCTTTGAATACCTGCGTGCTTATGGAGCTCGCCGTGTGACACCTGGGCAGGTACCAGATACGAAAGGTAACTAAAAATAAGTGTTACTTAACTTAAATTAGTATGTCTGATTTTTATATATGTTGTGTAGAACATTATTCTAAAGTTGTATCATAAGTGTCAGACACTTTCCATGGGCCAGAACTTTTGTCAGACGCTTTAAAGCTCCACTAAAAATAGCTGAATTTTACTTATTTTCACATGTCCGATTTTTATATATGTTGTGTTGAACATTATTCTAAAATTGTAACATAAGTGTCAGACACTTTCCATGGGCCATAACTTTTGTCAGACGCTTTAAAGCTCTACTAAAAATAGCTTAATTTTTCTTTTTATATGTCTGATTTTTAAGTATCATTTTAAGGTAACTATTACTAAGTTATATTTCATCAGTCAGACAAATTGTAGTGACAAAACGGGGATGTTTTGGTTTTTGATTTAACCTTATGTACGTAGGAACCGTCGACATGTGCTCTCAGACGCCAAGTTTACTGTATACTAAACCAGTGGTCTCGGAACAGATATTGAGTTTAAGGAGGGGAACCGAATGACCATGAACGTCTCACTCGTTCTGAAGCGCATGCATAGTGTTTTCGCGCTCATACTCCCGGCTGAATATTTTTTGTGTTTAGGGGATGTTTTGTCACTACAATTTGTCTGACTGATGAAATATAACTTAGTAATAGTTACCTTAAAATGATACTTAAAAATCAGACATATAAAAAGAAAAATTAAGCTATTTTTAGTAGAGTTTTAAAGCGTCTGACAAAAGTTATGGCCCATGGAAAGTGTCTGACACTTATGTTACAATTTTAGAATAATGTTCAACACAACATATATAAAAATCGGACATGTGAAAATAAGTAAAATTCAGCTATTTTTAGTGGAGCTTTAAAGCGTCTGACAAAAGTTCTGGCCCATGGAAAGTGTCTGACACTTATGATACAACTTTAGAATAATGTTCTACACAACATATATAAAAATCAGACATACTAATTTAAGTTAAGTAACACTTATTTTTAGTTACCTTTCGTATCTGGTACCTGCCCAGGTGTCACACGGCGAGCTCCATAAGCACGCAGGTATTCAAAGCACATGAGACGCTACTGGGAATGTATGGTTTCATCTATGTGAAAATAAGTTATGTCAGATCGCTCTGGGCTCTTGGACTATTGGGGACTAGGCTGCAGGGATTTGGTTGTGTTTTGTTTTGTTAGTGAGGGAGACTTGAATGCCTAGACAAACTGTCAATTTATCGGCGTTACGAAATAAATAAGCTACATCATTTCGTTTGACTGCCTCGTTGGTCGAGTGGTCGCAAGCGCGAGTTTTGAGCATGAGGGTTCGAATCCCGGGTTGGAGAAAGTAAGTAGTTTTTCATTAGAAATATTTCAGTAGCGTAGTAAACGTGTGCCAAGTTGATGAAAATAGGCTCACCGCCTAGTTCATGCCAATTCTGAAACAAAATGCCTTGAAAGCCTCTTACGTAGGTCGTGTGCGTTATTTTATGGACGTCACTCATAGAGTTAAGGGTTTATCTCAGAGCCAGAAAGAAAACTAACTAACTTAAATAAGTACCAACTGTTTCAGAAGACTGTAAAGTATAAAACAAAACTATTTCCGCGGCAAAAAGGGCACAGTACGGCCATAAACTGTCTTGCAAACAGAACAAAAAAAAACAATTCTTAGGCATTCGAAATTTGAATTCCATATCAACGTAAAAATATGCGTTTCACGAGACCACATGAGCGCATTTACGAATAGATTAGGAGCCTGTCCTCAAAAATATGACTCTCGCTGCATGATAACTCTGGGCTCGCAGGCCACAAAATTAGTTAAGGAAAATTCTCGAATAAAGAATACGTAAACACATACGTTTCACATTTTCACCCTAGATGTAAAAAAACAAGTTGGTCTTAGTTTTGTTCTATCATTATGCCAAAATATCGTAGGGTTTATCATTTTAGGGTTCTGTCCTCAAAAGGAAAATGCGGAACCCTTATTGGATCACTTTGTTGTCAGTCTGTGTGTCAAGACCCTTTATCTCGGGAACGCGTGAAGGTATCAAGTTGAAATTAAAAACATATCGACGCCCCCAAGGAATAAACCTGTATTATACTATTACTGACTTTTTACTGTTATACCATTTTCGGTATCTATGGGTCGGGATACACTTATGCAATTTTTTTCCATTTTTTTCTGCGGTAATTTCCAACGGTTTTCCTTATAACACTTTTGTTCTTTGGAAATTTTCCATTTCTTATTTACTAGAACAATCACGAAATACGTTATTACAAATTAAATTCCGTGGCTACATTTCGGTAAAGTAATATTGCTGTAAAAAAAAATTAAAAAAAATCCGGTTAACGCGATTACAGGTTTATTATCGTAAATTTTGTAGTAGACATTTTCGGTGATGCACTGTTACAGTTATCATCCGGGACATAAATTTATACCTACTATACGTATTGGCGGTAACATGCTCGCGCTCGGCGACTCAAGAACGCGTTTCTATATGTAACGCACATTACGCACACTAAGCTTGCATTTGCTGTTCTAAAGTGACATGACGTTATTAATGTAATAGCTATAGCGCGTGATTTTTGTTGCAAAGCTAAGCGTATTTTTTTTTTGAGGTAGGATATCATCAAATAGCTTCCCCCGCTCTGGGCGGAGCAGGGGGGAGTGTCAGACTTGTACTGGCTAAAACCCACCCATGTTCCTTCTTTTGCCCTTTACGTTCCGGGGCCGCGGTATTTCTTTCGTACAACCCGCAACCCCGGCAGGCGGAGGCCCTGGCAGGCCCCTCTGCTTTGCTGACATCTCTTTGAGGCGCGCGTGAAACACTAACGCACCGTCGACACGGCCTGTCGTCAATACGGACGGACGGTGAGCTACCCATTGCTCACCGTCCACAGGCCCGCATCTACGGTGGCCGGGAGTAGTCTCACGGTGCACAAGCCCGGGGCGTCTCCCGCGGCGGCTGGGTTGGTCTGAGGTTTTCTCCCTCAAACGCCCGGCCACCTCCTTCGCTAGCACGACTGCTTCGCAGAAGGAGGTGACCGCTTCCCATTCTCTCTCGCTCCGGGCCATGGTACCCTCGTAGGGGCGATCGGCGGCGGCAATCTCTCGCGTCCGCCGATCGCCCCTACGAGGGCACGGCGGTGCTCCGCCCCGCGGTGGACAGACCGCCACTGTGTGCTCCACCATGTCCTCTGGGTGATCGTCACAATGGTGATACCCGGGCGTTTCCTCCCGCACGATAATGTGCAGTGAACCTCCCGAAACTTATGGGTCCGGTGAGGACCTGCGTCAGGCGGTAGGTGAGGACGCCATAGCGCCTCTCCAGCCACTCTTCAAAGAGGGGACTTACCGCCACTATTGTGGCGTGCCCTGCACGGGGTTGCGACAGTCGCTCTCTCCATGCCACCATGAGATCGCACCGGAGGTCTGTCCGTTGAACGGCTATTTGTCACGGATTCCCCCCGGTGTAGTGCCTCCGCGCGCCACTCGTACAGGAGCGCGAGGACTATCGCCTCCAGATCCCACGGTGGCAATCCGGCAAGGAGACTCGCCGCCTCGCCGGAGATCGTGCGGTAGCCCCGGAACAGCCGTATGGCTACAACCTTTTGGGGCGCGTTCAGGTAGTGGGCGGCACGCCGCCCTAAAGAACGCGCCCATACCGGGGCCCCGTAAAGGGCCATGGACCGCACGACTCCGGCATGAACCTACGGCAGAAAGCGTTTGGCCCCCTCAGATAGGGCAGGAGCCGCTTGAAAGCAGCCCCGGCCCGAAGTTTAGCGTCTTACATCGTGTTGATATTATAATTATTTTATTAACTAAAGAAAATAAGTGATATGGCATCGAATCAAGATCGTACTTTAAAAAAACCCTCGTGATAGAAGAATGTTGATGATGATTGACGATACTGACGATCAGGTTGCAACAAGTAAAGTATCAAAATGTTATGTAATTAAATTAACATTGTATTTAGTTTATAATTATGTACATTCGTTGGCATTAGTAGAGGTATTTATTTTGATGAAAGAATAGATTGGTATCTATTATATTTTGATGAACATTTGAGCCCACTAAATAAGTTATTTGACTGCTGCCCTGCGTGTTGAAAAATATACTATGACAGAATTGGAGCAAACAGATATATTAAACATAAAAAAAATAGTAAACCCTTTGAATTGGCGTCGCGATATAGATGGGAATACGATACGCTGGTCTGACGTAATGAAAATTCATGTATCATCATTCCAACAGGACAAGGTTTTCTTTAAATATGGTTTTGATGAGGCATATTCTGAATTAAATATTTCAAATTCATTTCAAACCAAACGACGTGGGCGAAACCCTAAGACAAATGCTCTGATAGAAGATACTGTATTGGCACGTGCTTATCATCAACCTCTTCCTATAAGCAAGGCGTTGCATACAGACTTATTGTCTTTGTGCAATAGTGGAGCGATTCCACGGTATTACCACGCATTTTATGAATCCTTAATTTCGGTAGAAAATAGTGATGATCGCGATGATACTGATGATGCCACTGATAATACCGATTAGTTATTAAGATTACATATTAGTGATTTAACTTGGCTACTTTTGTTATACTTTTACTGATTGTAATTTGAGATCTCTATGAGAACTTTGTTCCCAATAAAGGTTATCATTTTAAATAAGTTTTGTGAGTTTTCTTTAATTATTCTTTCAAAGATACTAACAACAAATTCATTTTATATAATCGTTTTCAATGATTACCATAATATGACTACCAAAAATTTTCTACAAAATACGGGTTACAAAACTTTACCCTTTTAAGGTTATTTAAAATTTTACCACAATAAGTCGGTAACTGAACATTACAATCTAACTCTGTAATGAAAAAACACGTTTAATAATCCAGTAAGGCAATATTATGCCTATGATTTTTAAGAATATTACAAGAATAATTCGGTAAGTAAACATTACTGGAATAATATTGATAAGTCAGGATGGTAAGATATCAATACCCTAAAAGTTATATGAAACTATTTTCGGCAATATGTATTTTGGTGAATAACTAATTCTGTGTATATTTAATAGTTACACTTAATACTATAAACTATTAGAGTAAAAATTAGCTTTTCCGTCATAAAACAATGTTGTCAAGATTACCTTTTGTTGAAGAGATATACCCCAAAAACACTAAATCATTTTTCCTGTAAAATTTGATTTTTGCGATTACCGGTTTATTCCCCGGGGACGTCGATATACTCCAGTCTGTGGTCCCTTTGGTCTGTAAAAATCAACCCTCTCTACGCAGTCAAAAGATATGGATGTTTATATCGCAAGTTTGTACGGAACCCTCGGTGCGCGAGTCTGTCTCACTCTTGGCCGGTTTTTTTCACCTTCGCTGTATATAATTATTTGTAAAACATCTGTGTACGTTTGTTCGTAATTTTAGTCCAAAACCGCTTGACTTATTTTGATGAGTTCTCTTTTGTAGTTATGGGGTCGCCTGGAGAAGTCTTAGCTATGTGTCAGATCCAGTAATCGTGGCTGTTGGCGACTTGTAACTTCCAAGTGTCCGCTAGTTTATAAATAAAACATTTCTACAACGCTTGGTAGCCACGGCAAGGGTAATTCCTGGTTGCGGGTTGTTCGAAAGAGATACCGCGGCCCTGGAACGTAAAGGGCAATAGAAGGAACATGGGTGGGTTTTAGTTAGTAAAAGTCTGACACGCCCCACCGCCGCTCCGCCCAGAGCGGGGGAAGTTATTTGATAATTTCCCACCCGAAAAAAAAGGGTTATTCCTGGCATTTTGATTGACACACCAGTGTCCCTATTCTGGTGACCCTGTTCGCTTCAAATCGTAAAGCAAAGAGTTACAGCCGCTACTCGTAAAAACTCCAATCGCCTACGGTTTTATGTTCGGAAATGTAACGCGCTATATCGAAGGAAAAACTGAAAATTTTCCATTTTGAGCCGTTTTATATATCTCTGCGATTTAGGGTGTAGTATCGGGGAGAAGGTTTAAACTATGGGTATTGACACTCTCGTTTTAAGTAAAAGTTATGGATATTTTATGAATACTTTTTACTTGATAACTTATAAAACTATTGAAGAGTTTAAGCTCTTCTTTTTAGCGTGCTGATGGCCCAGAACCGAGCTTGAACTTCTGTAAAGTTTTTCAACTCTAATCATTTAAATTAAATGATTCCATGAAAAACTAACTGTGCCCAGCGATTTCACCTGCTGTTCAAGTTGTGGTGGATATATTGTACACTTAGCTATAATCATGTCTATATTTTACTAACTAAAGGTATGACTGTACAACAATATATAAGTGTGTACTCTAATTATAATAAATCAGTATTTACTCAACAGCCGTGTCGTTATCATTTCAACGCCATCCCTACATGGCGACCGTGACAGCGAGTTTTGTTTAAAATTCCATTTCCATATACGTAAACCGTACCGAGTCACAATGCATCTAAAGTACATTAGTTTCGTTTCGGACTTAGCGAATCCAACTTTGGCCGTGTTTTTGTGTTTTAACTCTTTATCAACTCTACAAGATGGGATATAATCAAAGCAAAGAAGAAGTCATACTCGCACAAACCGCTTCTGGAGGCAACAACAATGCAGGAATCGAGCAGATGCAAATCCACGCAAGTACAACAAATATAATTTTGACTATAATTCTTTGCCTGATGTCTCTGGGCTTCTTATACCTTATATACAGAACATATAAAAACTGTCATACGAAGTGGATTGCGAATGAAATAAATCGGCATGCTTTAAGGAGATCTATAACAAACCTAAGACGAGGCCCATTCCCAAAAGCAGAGGAGGTGTGACAAAGTAATGGAAATGAATGGAGGTACCTGTGATGAAGCAATGATACGAAGAATATATGTATAATCTCATAGACTTATCGACAAAGAATAAAATACGGATATCAAGTGCGGCCCACAATTAAAATATCATTAGTGTTGTGATGAATGTGAGTAAATTGATAGTGTAATAATAAAATGCAGTGTCGTATTAATCGCAAGTTGTGTTAAATCCATCAGCTGCGTACCGTGTATATCGTGCCAAGTGCAATAACTTTGAACTTAAGACATTTTAGTGATGTATAAATGAAAAACATTTTTTTTCTATATTAGTACAGTAGTACTCCTAATGTAAATTTGTTATTGACACATTATGAAACTGTAAGTATTTAGAACATTAATTGAGCCTTATGTCATAATAGGTTCAAAATAATGTAATATACAGGTTATTCCATGGCTCACGAGTTATCAGATTTAATTGTAAGCTTAAAGGACGTAAGAAAATATCTGATAAAGATAGGACCCAGTAGACGTACGGGTAATATAATTCAAGTCAAATTACAAGAGGTTGATAGTTTATGTACTCAGTATAGCAGAATCTTAGAGAAAATTGAGAATATTAAAGGTAGTATTAAAGAAGATGAATATTTGTTTATAAAGAAAACTTGTGAGCAATTTGATTCTATACACAAAGAAATTTTGAATTTATGTTCTGTGCAGACTAAGCAACTTTCAAATATGGCGAAATTTGATTTAAAGGTAGCAATTAATTTATTGCCTGTTTCATCTGACGATGAAGATAGCATTAAAAAGCTTATAGATGGGATCGACTACTACAGCTCGGAGTTGGACGACGAGTCTCAAAGAAGGTTAGTGAATTTTGTCTTAAAAAATAGGTTATCACAAGCCGCTAAGTTAAAACTATCCTCTACTTATGACAGCGTTAGCGCTCTTCTTTGTGACATGAAAAACCAATTATTACCAAAAAAGTCTACAACTTCTATTCAACGTAAACTGTATAATTCCAAGCAAAATGACTTATCTATCGATGAGTTTGGTAGACAGATAACCGAATTGTTTGTAGATTTAACAATCACACAGTCGGAGGGCAAAGAAGACGTATTTAAAATTTTGAAACCAATTAACGAAAAACAAGCCATCAAAAGCTTTGCAGAAGGATTAAGAAACCGGAGATTGAGTACTTTAATATCCGCACGTAATTATACCTCACTAAAGGATGCTGTACAAGCAGCTGTAGACGAAGAGACCAGTTCCCCATACACTTCAGGCGATGTTATGTATTTAAACCGCAATAACGCCAATAACAATAATTTCAGGAGCTATGGCTACAGTCATGGCAGAGCTCCTCGCAGAGGTACGCCATCCACAGCAGCGGGCCGCGGCGCTCCAGAACAGCGCGACACCGTTTTCGGTCAGCAGACTGCTGCGGCTGCAGCAGGACGCGGCTGGAGAGGACAACGAGGCAGTGGTTCGGCCAGTCGCGCTGCGACCAAAACTTACTTCAGAACCCGAGGTAGAGGTAATTCTAATGACTCGCACATACATACTTTATCATCTACGGAATCAGATAACATGGTGGATTTAGAAACTGATAACCAGCTTTTTCGAGACTAAAGAAGTAATTTTCAGTACTACTAACTCATGTAGCATCATTTTACATGGCAGAAACCACTACAAATATAGTTGGTTAGTTGATACTGGTGCATCTATTTCGGCAATCAATTATAAACATGTATTGTATCAAAAAATTCCAATCCATAAACATAATATGTATGTCATTGGCCTAGGAGGCAAAGTCCAATCAATTGGATACGTTTATTTACATTTATATTCTAAGAATCAAATGTTGAAACATAAGTTCTATGTTTTCCAATCATTACCTTGTAAGACAAGTGGCATAATTGGCAATGACTTTCTAAACAAATACAAATCGATATTAAACTTTGGTAACAACACGTTATTGTTATGGAATAATAATATGAAAATCTCTTTGCCGTTATATTTTCCAAATAAAAGTACAAGTATAAATATACCAGCGAGATGTGAATCTGTTCATATGTTACATACTAATGAAACCAAAGAAAGTGTTATTTGTACATCCCAATTGAGTGAAGGCATCTTTATAGCTAGTGCATTAGTTAAACCAGTAAATGGGATGTTCCCAATTCGTATCATTAATACAACTGAAAATGATTTAACATTAAACAACATTAACCCGATTATACACAAAGCTACGGATTATGATGTATGTTCATTTCACAAATCTCATAACAATGCAGAACGCGTGAAAAAGTTATTCTCCGTACTTCAGTTGAACCATCTTAATAAAGATGAGAGATTACCCATAGAGAAAATTTGTGCGAAATATGCAGATATTTTTTATCTTGAAGGTGATAAATTGACCTCAACGGAATTATATAGTCATAAAATTATTTTAAAGCCAAACGTTACACCGGTATATACAAAACCTTACCGACTCCCGTACTCGCAAAGGGAAGAAGTAAATAAACAAATAAATAAACTACTAGAGCAGGGTATAATAGAACCATGCAACAGTGAATGGTCAAGTCCCGTACTTCTTGTTCCTAAAAAGTTAGATTCGACTGGAGAGAAGAAATGGCGGCTCGTTATAGACTATCGAAAACTAAACAATTGTATACAAGATGATAAGTTCCCTTTGCCAAACATATCAGACATTTTAGATTCGTTGTCAGGATGTGTTTACTTCAGTCATTTAGACTTAAACCAAGGATTTTACAATGTGGATCTACACAAGGACAGTAGGAAATTGACAGCCTTTTGTTCAGGGCAATTCCAGATGACCCGTATGCCTATGGGCCTCAAAACCAGCCCTAGCGCATTTTCACGCATGATGACCTTAGCAATGTCCGGTCTAACGTATGATAAATGCCTACTATATCTCGACGATCTCATCATTCTAGGAAAATCTATATCGAACCACAATAAAAATCTTATAGACGTATTCGAACGACTAAGGCGAATAAATTTAAAGTTAAATCCATCAAAATGCAACTTTTTAAGAAAAGAATTACTTTATTTAGGGCATATCGTATCTAGTAACGGTGTTTTGCCAGACCCCGCAAAAATTGATATTATAAAAACCTATCCAGTACCAAAAAATGCAGATGAAGTAAGGCGTTTCGTTGCTTTCGCAAATTATTACCGTAACTTTATACCAAATTTTGCCGAAAAAGCTTATCATTTGAATCAATTGTGTAAAAAAAACGCAAAATTCACCTGGCACCCTTACTGTCAAAAATCATTTGAAATTTTAAGAGATAGCATGACATCACCGCCACTTCTTCAATACCCCGATTTTTCTCAGGAAAACCAATTTATTCTACAAACAGATGCATCCGGGTTTGCGATAGGTGCTGTATTATCAAACTCCGACGGGCGTCCGGTTGCATACGCAAGTAGAAGCCTTAATAAGAGTGAAAAGAACTACCCAACCATTGAGAAAGAGCTCCTTGCCATAGTTTGGGCTGTGAAGCACTTTAGGCCATACTTATATGGGCGTACTTTTAAAATAATCACAGACCATAAGCCACTTATTTATTTGTTTAGTCACAAAGATCCCTCAAGTAGGCTTCTTAAATTCAAGCTTATAATTGAAGAATATGATTACGTGTTAGAATATGTAAAAGGTAGAGACAATGTAGCCGCTGACGCTCTTTCTCGACTTACTTTAACTTCAAAAGAGTTACAAGAAATAAATGAAAACATATGCGTAATGACAAGGGCACAGAAACAAAAATTGAACACCATGCCTTCCACTAACATTACAGGGTTGTCTGAAGATCAATTTGTCAACCAACCAAAACTCATCGAAGCGGACAAAAAACCCAAAGGAGTAGTAGAATTAAGATTTATTGACCGTAGGGATATGCAAAAGCTAATAAAAGAAAATCAAATATGTAAAGAAACCAATATTTTCATTTACGTAGAAAGTAAGAAAACTATATACATAAAACCGTCTTCTCATTCGCAAATTACTCGAGCAGAATTTGCTGGAGAGCTGAACAGTTTTTGTAACGAAATGCAAATAGATGAAGTATACTTTTTAAAAAATAAAACAAATTATGTTTTCATTGAAAAACTAGTAACTGAAATAAAAAGCCACGAGGATTGGACGGGTCCTAGATTAATAATAATAAAAGATATTAAACGCATTACTAATAAAGATGATATAAAAGTGATACTCAATGATTTTCATCTTTTGCCCAGTAGTGGGCACGCGGGAATTAGAAGAATGATAAATAATATTCGACAATATTATTTCTGGCCTGGTCTTGAACTAGATGTAAAAACGTATGTAAAGAAATGCCCCGATTGCCAGAAACAAAAATTTACAGTACAAATAAAAGAACCCATGGTTATCACCTCTACCGCGCATACAGCATTTGAGAAAATATTTTTAGATTTGGTTGGGCCGCTAGATAAAGACGATAACAATCATTCATACGTTCTAACATTACAATGCGAATTGTCAAAGTATGTATGTGCATATCCACTAGTTTCAAAAACATCAGCAGAAGTAGCACGTGCATTGGTCAACAACTTTATACTTCAACACGGTGTCCCGAGAGAAATAGCCACAGACAGAGGAACGGAGTTCATGGCTGACACCATGAAAGAGGTATGTACCTTACTTAATATTAAAAAGATAAACTCTACAGCTTACCATCATCAAAGCATCGGAGCACTGGAAAATTCACACAAAAGTCTATCGGCGTTTTTGCGAATTCAGTGTGAACAAAGACCTGAAACATGGAGTACGTGGCTTCCCTTTTGGTGTTTTGCTTACAACACTTCAGTAAATTCATCAACAAAATTTACCCCCTTTGAATTGGTATATGGCAAAAAATGCCATTTGCCTAGTAACCTGTGTAGTACCGTAGAGCCGTTATATAATCACGACAGTTACCCCCTTGAATTGAAATACAGGTTACAAGCATCACAAAGTGAAGCCCGTAACAATTTAATTAATAGCAAATTAATACGAAAATGTTACTACGATACTTATGTTAATTCGACAACTTATAAGCCTAATGACCAATTATTACTAAAGAACGAAACAGGCAATAAACTGACAAGTTTGTACTCAGGACCCTACAGGGTAATAAAAGACATATCGCCAAATGTTGAAATCGAAATCAATGGAAAATCTGATACAGTACATAAAAACAGAACAAAACCCTATTATGTATAATGATACTTACAGAACTGACAATTGTAATACTTAGGTACGTATTAATTAGATAAGTGATATTATATTCATTGTCGAAAGTTTTATGACATACATACATAATTATTACGGAAGGTACTCGTAGATAGGTACCTCAATTTATCCATACAACAACTGTTATTGTGTGTAACTTGTATTATTCAAAGAATATACACGTATATTCGAATTAGTTTTTTTTTTATGTGTAAACAATATTATAGGTAATCGTAATATTTTAACCTAGAAGGTTATTTTTTTTTATTTATGTTTCTAATATTACTTAAACACAATGTAAAAGTGTTTAATATCTTTTCAATGTAAAACTTCAAGTTAAAAAAAAAAAAAAAATACACATGTATTGTATTTTTTTTTTTTTTTCTTTTCCACGGGGGAGGTGTGGTGGATATATTGTACACTTAGCTATAATCATGTCTATATTTTACTAACTAAAGGTATGACTGTACAACAATATATAAGTGTGTACTCTAATTATAATAAATCAGTATTTACTCAACAGCCGTGTCGTTATCATTTCAACGCCATCCCTACAAAGTGGTCAGCTCTCCTTCTCACTTAGGGGTATAAAAATGGATGTTTGCCAATTTTCAGACCTACCCAATATGATAAGATAAGATATTTATTTGCTGAAATATGTGTACACATACATAAATAGAAACAAAATGTGCATATACATACCATGTACGATAACAAAAAGAAACGGTCCAGACATGTTTAAGATGTGCCTACGAAAAAAAACATTGGTCCAGCCGTTTCGAAGGAGTTTGGTAACAAACACTGCGACACGAGATTTTTATATATTAGAAGAAAGATAAACGTTTTTAACGCAGAAAAATGGGCGAAGGCACATCTAAATTAGGCATATTTGTATCACTAATACAAACCATATAATGGATTTATCCCCTTAGGATTATTTCCCATGTTGACATTTAAGCCAGGTTTAACCACATTTTTCATTTTAAAAACCCGTTCATACATAAAATTAACACGTAAACATGCATACCATTAAATCACGAACACAGCAAGGTACTGATTGATGACACTGGCGTAATTATGTAGCATGAAAACCACGTAATTATGGTTTAAATCCGTCCTGTTTTTCATTAAATAACCCCTTGGAGGAGGGGGAGAGAAATGCTCTTGCTGAGGGGGAACAAAAATTGAATTTTGTTCATAGCGAGATGATAGAATTGCCGAGAAATACTGCCCGGTTATTAAGAAAGTTATGGGCTATAACTAGACAGCCTATTAGATGTTATTAAATAACAGCCTTAGAAAGGTACTCAGGTATATTTCTTCTAGTTTGACGGCACAGTGGCTAAGCGATCGACTGTTACGCTCTGTGACGGTTAGATCCCCGCACGGAACAAATATTTGCATGACCTACAGGTAGTTGTTTCAGGTCTGGATGTTTGTGTATTAAGTTTAAATGTTTGTAAACGCACCCTCGATACAGGTGAAATTCCTAGTGTTGGACAAAAAGCAAGAAAAAAGAAAGGAAAATGCCTTTAATGAACAAAGAATACATTCTGTTGATATGTGAGTTGTATGATTAAGTTTTCTGCCATGTTTCTTGCCAAGCTACGCCAAGAAGATCTATTACTTCATAATAATAGTTAATGTTGTGTGAAGAATAGAATAGAATTAAATAGAATATACTTAATGCACACCAAAAATTAAAAAAGGGCTAAATGTAATGGTTACAATGGCGGTCTTATCGCTAATAGCGATATCTTCCAGACAACCTTTGGATGGACTGTACGAATATAAAAATACAACGGGGGGTAGTCAATGGTGTACCTACTGCAAATACTACACAAATAATTAAAATAAAGTCATTTATTCAAAATATATTAATACATAAATAAATAAATACATGTGTACTTTTTACGTGAATGTTAACCGATTGGTCAAAGGGACACAACAAATAAAAGAAACTGCTCAGAACACGACACAACTGCACCAGTCACCGTGACTTGGAACTACCCGGGATCACACCAAATATGCAAACCAAAATGAAAAGCATTTATTTCAAGTACGCCAGTTACAGGCATTTTTGAATTGTGGATAAAATGATAACAATAATAGTAAATTAAGCTGCAGTCCCAGTCACAAGGCACAATAACTGTGTCAGCACTGTAGTCGCCAATTCGAAAGCGTTGGTCTCTATAAAGAAGAATGGGCAAGAAACTCTATGGACACTCTTTCAAATCTGGATATTGGTAACATCATTCATGTCGAGATGGTGCATTATGTGAGAACGATGTAGCAAGTCGTGCAAGTTAAAATGTCCATAGAAAAGGCTAATAATCATTATAAGCCGTGGCAGCTGAGAGATGACCAGTCATAACTGACAGCGCCCGTTCACAAACATGACGCATGGATCAGCACCATTCAACACAACCATTTTGAAGGGAACTATGATCCGACACACGCGCCACCATCAGCGAGACATTTGCATAAAACAAATGACAAACGGAAGTCAATCTTTTATTAATATTTTTGAACAAAGCAATAATTAAACGCGACTATACTTTACTACATTTAAAAGTTAATATTTTGAACGGCACTTGTGAGCTGTTCGAGAGACACTCCTTGGTTAAGGAGCGACTTACGGGACTCTACAGAGCACCACTTAAATTAAGAAGTCGTTGTAAAGTTTGTTCTTGGTAAGAAATCTTTTATTCTTTTTTCGTACAATTTTTATGCTACCGTTACTTGGGTATTGGTTTTGTATTGTTTTAAATGTTGTTAAGGTGAAAGCTCCAACCTACCCGCGAAATTCAAATTTTCTTACGTTTTTTGCAATTTTCAGGCCAGTGCTAGGTTGTATGTTCATTAAAATATTATTCGCGGCTGTAAGACGTATGTAGTTATAGAATTATAATCATCAAAATCATCAATACAACGCTCTAAGTTGTAGGAAAAATAAATAAAGCTGTAGGAAAGACTTTTTCTGTTTTTTTTTTGTTCCTACGCCTTTATGAACTTGGAGGGTTGTATTGGTGATTTTGATGATTATAATTCTATAACTACATACGTCTTACAGCCGCGAATAATATTTTAATGAACATACAACCTAGCACTGGCCTGAAAATTGCAAAAAACGTAAGAAAATTTGAATTTCGCGGGTAGGTTGGAGCTTTCACCTTAAGTAGTGAAGATATTTTTTTTTTAGTTACAGCGTAAATATAATGAAATAACGTTTCAGTGTTTCGTCCCTATTTTAGTGATGTAGACGTCTAATGGTTACCCACAAAATATTTTAGAAAACGCAATAAAATGCGTAATGTAGAATTAAGAAATCTTTATAGAAAAAGATTTGAGAGAGGAATGACAGATTAACAGGTTAATTGATCTTCAGACACATAAAAACGTAGAAAATAAATGTATATATTTTCTTTTCTGTTTGTGTTTTAGCTATAGACCAGATTTATGATTACGTTTTGTTGAGTGGAGATTAATTAACCTCTTTTATATTTTACAACAAACAGTGTTAGCAACACAGAAAAGCTAGACATAGCATTCTAGAATTCTAGACATGACAAAATCTATCCAAAACACACCTCCCCCAAAAGATCCTTCGTACTGAAACTAATTCTTATCTTTAGCCACAGATTCACATAAGCCGAGCTACCAGCTGTCTCCTAAGTTCACGTAATGCCAATAGATTTCGTATCAAGTGCCTGAAAAAGCTCAACAAAAACCCTCGGACGAATCAGACGCAAAACCCGGGGTTTTTTTGCGTGCGGACAGCGAAGAGGCGTGGCTGACTTATAGCTGATGACTTAAGGATAGAAAAATCGGGTTTGAGGATACCAAAAGGATTATTTTAAAAAGGTTTAGAGTCTGTTATTTTCTTTGACGTATGAATCCTTACTATAATAATATAAAAGCGAAAGTGAGCTTGTTTGTTTGTTAGTTACGTCGTCACGCCTAAATGGCTAAACCGATTTTGATGAATTTTGGTACAGAGATAGTTGGGACCCTGGAAACGGACATAGGCTATTTAAAAAAATTGAGATATGAGGGAGAAAGAGGGAAGAAAAGGGAAAACTTAGCTTTGCTATTACAATAAATAAGGCGCAAGGGCAAAAACTACAGGTAGCAGGTACCTGCAAATCAGGAAAGGGGAACTGTGTTACCCCGAATTGAACGCGAGCGAAGCCGCGGGCAAAAGCTAGTTAAACATAATGCAAAATTTCGCCTCAATCGTACATCAGAAAGTGGTTCAAACTTAACTTTTAAGATTTGTTTACAGGCCCATTTCTAGCAGTAGCCTTCAATAAGCTGAAATGGTCGCTCACTGAAATGTGACCAAGTTAAGCATACTTTTCCATCAATTAATACTTTGAAGAACATTAAAAACTGATACATTTTTAAGACTTTTATTCCCTGATATTAGTAAATTTAATTCAGATTTCTTTTTAATAACAACACTATATTTTTAATTTATTAACTTTGTATTATTTTTAATTTATTTTGTATATTTTATAAGATATTGAATATTAGGCCTGCGCGATCAAATGTGTAAACAAATATTCTCAATCACATAGTAAGACATTATTTATTGTAAACATCTGGTACTTATAATAATATAATAAAGCCTTTATTTTTCCGTTATACAGGTTTTTCATTTTAACTTTTATTGTACATCTTACATACTAACAGGGGCCTTAGTCTGCTATTACAATAGTGTCAGAATGGTCGATCACTGATCGCATAATGGTTGATTTTGACATCTACTACATACTAAACTTGTCAAAATCAACCATTATGCGATCAGTGATCGACCATTCTGACACTATTGTAATATCAGACTAAGGCCCCAGATCCCTTTCGGGTATAGGCCTCCTCCAAACTCTTCCATTTTTCTCTGTCTTTGGCAATATTTATCCATTCTGGTCCAGCTATTTCTTTTATATCATCTGACCATCTTTTTTTTGGTTTTCCCACTCTACGTTTTCCTATTGGCCCCTTCCATGTTGTTGTTCTCAGTGTCCACCTCTTATCTTTATATCTGGCAATATGTCCAGCCCATTTCCATTTAGATTTCAAAGCAAAGTTTAGAGCATCTATGACTTTAGTCTTGCTTCTTATTTTTCAAAACATCTGGTACTTACCTATGAGCAAAGAAAAAACATCTTTGAATTTGAACCTTATTAGCTGACTCTTTGGTAGACAACGAAGGTGTTTTATATCACATCCGTGGGTGTATATTCCTATATCCACATCTTAAGTGTTGTAATACAATAGAACTTAACTGTATTAAACTACTAGCTGTGCCCGGCATGCGTTGCATGCATTTTTCTACCCAACCTACCGTACTTGGGTAAGTACGGTAGGTTGGGTAGAAAAATTGCATTGAAAAAAAGTAGGGTAGGTAGGGTTACCTACCCTACTTTTTTTTCATAACAACCCTCTTCTGTCAGAATAAAAGTCAGAGTCAAATTCTTTATTGTTCTGACATTAACCAACACAAAAAATAATTAGCAAAATCGGTTCAGCTGTTCTCAAGATTTGCGCTTTGCAACAAATTCAGAGATTCGTTTTTATATTATAGATATGGGATAATAAAATTATGTATGAATCTACCAAATATCACTGCATTCGTCGTCCCAGCTCTAAGCAGATGTTGCTACAGAACAATGCGGTGACATACGAAACTTGTCTAATATTAGAACCGCGAAGTAAAGACCCCTGCCCACTTACCCGACTCGAGCTAACTCGAACAATAAATTATCAAGACTCATTACTTAATATTGTTGAATTATTTGCCCGGGTTTTAGTAATATGTGCCTATATTGAATACTAGCTGTCTTGCTCGGTTTCACTCGCATATTTAATTTCTGCCCCGCTCCCGTGGGTAGTAGCGTGATGTTGTATAGCCTATGTTACTTCCTAATAATGTAGCTTTCTATTACCGAAATAATGGTTAAAATAAGTTCAGTTGTTTCGGAATTAAACAAAGAAAATATTATAATATTTTCTGTAAAATCTGTAAATACGTAATACAATTTAAATATTTCAAAAAGATTTATACACAATTAAGGTTGCCGTTTAAACAACTAGTGGTCGGAATTGCTTTTACACATTTCACGGGCAGATATAAAAAAATAAAGATAAATATAACTTGTATTTCGTATTTCGCCTTCGACTTTGAAGCTGCCATATGCAGTCATTTAACTTTGCACGAGTTGGCTGTGGTATATCATCACGCTACGGCACTTAGGAGCTGAGCAGCAGATGTTACCGCTAGTATTTATCTAATATATAGAATTACCGTGTAGCGGAGTTTGTTAAGAAACTTTTATGAAATTATGTATGCATATCGGGTAGGTCTGAGAATCGGCCAACATCAATTTTTCATAACCCTCTCCAGAAAACGAGCTGAGCAGCGGCTGAAATCGCTGGGCACAGCTAGTAACTGGATAAAACTATTCCATCACCGTAAATCATCATTCTCTTGCCCCAATCCCAATTTATTTTGTCTTTTCCTTCTATACTTTTACCGTGTTATCCGTCACCTCAGCAGCCGCCTACTTTCTAAGCACATGATAGACAGATAGATAGATAAAACATTTATTTATTGCAGCAAAAGACACAATACAGGAAATAATACAAAAAATACCAAACAGAAAAAAAGAACACATTAAAAAAAAAGTAAGGTAGACTAAGTTAGATTGACCCATAGGCATTTAGACACATCACATTCATTTATGAAGATCGCCCACTACTAGGCGGGTATGAATCTCAAGATTGCATCAAATAGGAGTCCAGCTCAGCATAATGCCAGGTAGATACGACGCTGGTATTCCACTGAATCCTGCTAGTGACACACGGATGTCGAGAAAATGTGCGGCGAATTTTATGTAGAAGGGTTGTTGGAAGTCATATCGTCCTTCACACAGTCCATTTATCGTTTGTTTGATCTTCCAAAACTCTTGTACAGATACACATTCATAATCTAAACTTTCCTCCCTACTTTTGCCATCACTTATCTTCGTGGGTTAACTCGCATAGTGACCTGAAACTATTCGTAGCAACGTTCTACTAAGAAATCCAAATCAATTTAAATTTGCATTGGTGCGTGTTTTGCACAGTGCGAATGCATGGCCTACGCTAAAACGAAATAAACCCCATTCGTTTAAAAGTGCGAAAGATTCCCATTCGTTCTACCGTAGAACTGTTGAGTAGAACTTGTGGGAACAAACCTCTCGGGAGCGCATGGAGGTATCGAGTTGAAATTAAAACCATATACTCAACTCTGTGGTCTCTTTGTGGTGTGAAAAAATCAACCCTTCTATGTCTACGCAGTCAAAAGATATGGCTGTTTGTGTCGCAAGTTTGTACGGAACTCTCAGTTCGCGAGTCTGAAGACTTATAAGTTTATTGAACAAAGTCGTAGTAAGTATTTGATTTAAAAGACATACAATTTTTTTTTCTTATTAAATGTACTTTTTGACACACAAATTATATATTTGGGTGTCGTTGACAAATCGGGAACATTTGTCTTCTTATGATGACGAATCGAGAAAACTCGTTTGGAAAAATTATTGGTGACCAATCGAAACAGCGCCGAGTCGGGCGTAAGTACCACTTTAAAGATAAACTCATACAAGCTACAGCAATCATATCAAAACAAAAATTAATTTCCAACGTAACGCAACTTAACGTTGTTAAAAACAAATAAAATGCATTTAAAGTACAATCTTGAGCGTAACGCGGACTTTTTACGATTCATAATGTTCTGTTACACATCGTAAAACTGAAAATACAATGTAAAATTTACATTCACGTAACATTATATTTACATATTTTCGCAGCTTATAAATGTTGTGTATGTGTTCTAGAATGTTCCACCTGCTCTGATGTTCAAACAAAGCGAGCTCGTAATCTCAGCGTATACGGTTGATGAATGGAGTCTAGTGGAAGTAAGCCCTAATATAATGTGAAACTTTATATTGTGTGAGCATCATCCCGCGTTATATAGCGTGCTGATATTAACAGATATGTTGGTGATAATTAAACGTTGCTACGTGAAAATGTTTGTAGTTACTGTAAGTATAGAGTTTGAAATTGTATGGCAAGCAAGTTCTAGCAGAATGTGCTAGAAAAACATATTCAGTTCTTAGTGGTGATGTTCTTCGGAAAAATTGTACGTGTATAAACGAAATGTATGAAACGGGGACGAAGCTGAACGTGTGTATAATCTTGACTTCTACTAACCTCCATTGGAAAACGGCATATTACGACTAGAAAAATACTTTCGACTATTTGACAAGCATACGAGGAAAATGGAAAACGTTGTTGAAATAATGTACCTAAGAGTTCCAACGTGTGTGTGACCTGTGATTAGTGTTTACAAAAGGAATCGACGAAAAATATACTCACAAACAACCAGACAAATGAAAATGAAACGAGTAACTACAACAAACATTTACCAAACCATACGCGTACAAAATGTTATGATTAGGAGAAATAAACAACAAAACTTTGACAAGAATAAGCGGTAACGCTCCGTCCGTGTCCTCACACGATGAGACTTGCGTCAAAAGAAACGCACGTGCGTCATTTGTTTCTTACCCAAAATCATAACCATACCATCCGTGAGACTGGTTTTTACTGAAACAGGGAAAAACTTCACTACTTTGAGTACAATTGAGAAACTTGTAATTTTGGAAAGTGGTATCAAACTTTGTGCAGAACAGCTGCACAACAAATTTGACAAAACTTATTTTTGTGAAAAGAATTTCGAACTCTCAGTGCAAAAAATACATAATTCAGACTTGAATTACTATTGTCTTATCAGCCATATCTGTAATCAAGAGTAATTTAATCCAGAAGGGCCTGCCAGGGCTACCACCTGCCGGAGCTGTGGGTTGTTCGAAAGATATACCGTGGCCCCGGAACATCGACAACAACAACGGGCAAAAGAAGGAACTTGACTGGGTTTTAGTCATTAAGTCTGAAACTCTCCAAAATTTGGTTCACCTTTGAAATTCATCATCTGCCTAGCCTTTTCCCAACTATGTTGAGGTCGGCTTCCAGTCTAACCGGATGCAGCTGAATATCAGTATTTTACATGGAGCGACTGCCTATCTGACCTCCACAACCCAGTTAGTACTGGGTAATGCGATACCCCTTGGTAAGACTGGTTGTCAGATTTTCGGAACACTGACTACCTGTAACGACTGTCAAAGATCTACAAATGACAGGCGGGACCAACGGCTTAACGTGCTTTCCGAGGCACGGAGGAAACTCGGTGTGTAACGGGTGGTCACCCATCCACAGACCAACCTAGGCAAGCACAGCTTAACCTAAAAATCGAGCGGCTGCTATTATTTAGCCACGAGCTCCTCTTGGTTCACCTTTGAAATTACTTGAGCATTTTTGTTCTTAACAATTCTTTCATTTGATTTCTCCGAGTCGCTTGACCGTGTACTTTGTGGCCAAGCCGTAAAACTATTTCCTAACTTTCGAAGGAGTTTCATCTTTCTACGTAGCGTTTGGGGAAAATTAAAAAACTTGTATCCAACTCACATTTAAGCTAGAACAAACGGATAGATGAAGTTAAGAAGAAAATAAACGTGGTCAGACAGTAGATACAAGACAATCTTTGAAATTGTTTACAAAACTGTACGTATTGGCAGGATTGGAATTAAAAAAGTTGGTTGTGCGGATCGCTATATGGTTGATGTATTTCAGACTCTATTGAAATTAAGAGTTAAAGTTTTAACATTATATAAACTAAATAAAAACAAGTTAAGAAAGAAGCCTTTGAAAAGCAAAGAGAGCAAAGCTAGACTTATTCTTCAATGATGTTAGTCTTACTTACATAACATCATCCGTGGTTATCCGTGAAGGTTTGGGTAGTGGTGTACACACCCTGTTTTTCGGATGGAAAATCTTCAAATAACTTGCTTTGAGCGGGGGGGGGGGGGGGATGTCAGAATTTTACCGATTAAAACCCACCCACGTTCGTTTGGCCTATATGTTCTGGAGCAGCGGTATCTCTTTCGAACAATTCTCAACCCCGGCAGGAGGTATAAACACTGTATTTTCGTCACTTAAATTTCATAACACATATAAAAACTTTTTGTAAAAAATAAAAACAATGTAAGCAATATAAATAGAATTGATATGGAAATTTTGATTAATTTTGCAATTCGGTCCAAGCGTCTTTGAGTAATAGGTGAACATACACAAATAAAAAAAAAGATTCCGACGAATTGAGAACCTCCTAACCTCTTTTTCGTAGCCGGTTTTAAACGCGGGGCGTACTCATTGCCAAAAACTAGGCAAAGTCAGCTGTAATAAACTCCGGATTACTACTGAAACCGGGGAAACAAATCCAAGACCTCGTGATCAACAAATATTATTTACTGTGGACGCTTTTAATGTGCACGTTTAAATACATCTTTCTCACATACTTGTATAATCTCAACATGAGATCATGATCTTGTAAAATTATTATGATACTAGCTGACCCGGCGAACTTCGTACCGCCTTAGCGTAGCTTTGATGCACTACTTTATTTTGTATTAATAGCTGACAGTTGTCCTATCTTAGGTATGCGTACCTATTTAATTTGAACTGGAATCTATAATATCCTCCATATAAAAATGAATCCCTATTTCCCTGGTTTCGCCATAACTGAGAAGGACTTTACTAATTTCATAATTTTATTAGTATATGGATTTTCTAGGTTGATGCCACAAACACTGAGCGACTGCCCTAGCGATTTATTTATCGACGTTGCAAATGCAAGCCGCACTGGAAACTGTAAACGTTTAAAGTTGAATGGCATGTCGTTCGGTATTATAGGGATGCGTGGGATTAAAACATCTTCGCCTTTGTACTTCCCTTTCAAAATTGTGGCTTCGATGACGTTGTTCAATAATTTTTTCACCGCAAGCCGGGTGCCATTACACAGACGTGGCTGGTTTATGTTCCGTAACATAATAATTACTGATCCTATTTTTAATTGCAGATTGTGAGGCGGTAAGCCGGGCAATTCCAGCGAATTTAAAAATTCAGTTGACAACTTCGTCTTGATTAGTAACGGAATCAACTGATTTGTAATTCTTCAATTCGCCAGCCATTTTTATTTTAAATTCGAAAATTCATTTCTGTCCCATCCAAACTTCTCCAGTCTTTAAAACAAAACCAAAATTATCAATAACTTAATAAAATTATTGTTAGCCCGATTATGTATGTCACAGATTACCTACCACAGGTTACTAAATAGGTTATGCGAAGTTTGTATACTGCGTTCTGAAATCTAACTCATAGTACACATATTTTATTATTATTAAATACTTACATTAAAATGAAATCATCACTGGTATTATTAATATTACCGTCAAAGTCGGTACATTTAATAATATTTATCTATAAATAAAAATTCCGTGGCGAGTTATTTTCAAAAATTAGTAAATTAGTGTGATAGAATTTAATGAAGTTACCACATTTCCGAACAAACGATGCTCTTTCAATATAGTCTATGACTGTGAATGACGTTGACATTCGTTACGCCCGTTTTTTTAAATTTGCAAAATTAAATGTATTTTTTTCAATCTTTCTGAGACATTTTCTTAATATATTTTTTCCGTAAGAACCTTCTACAGAGTATTAGAAAACTAAAAAACAAAAAATCAGCCAAATCGGTCTAGCCGTTCTCAAGTTATGGCGTGACAACGGGAAACGGGTTTCATTTTTATATATATAGATAAAGAGTGTCCATGGAGTTTCTTGCCCATTCTTCTCCATAGAGATCAACGGTTTGGAATGGGCAACTACAGTACTGTCACAAGTTATTATGTCTTGTGACTGGGACTGTAGCAACATCTTTTTTGTTTTCATGACATTCAAAAGTGCCTGTAATGATCTAATTGAAATAAATGATTTAATTTGATTTGAATGGGCAACTACAGTACTTTCACAAGTTACTATACATTGTGTCTGGGACTGTAGATTCATTCTTTTGTTTCTTGAGATTCAAAAGTGCCTGTAATGATCTAGTTGAAATAAATGTTTTGAGTTTGATTTTGAACAATTAACACCAAATATTGAAAGCCGAACAACTATCATCACCACATCGTCACATCTTTAGTAAATCCCGAGATTCTGACAGATCTCGGGATTACGTTATGTCCTCTTACAAACACGCACCATGTTGCCTATTTAGGTCGCTCCTATCTCCATAGAATGTCAATGTCTTAAAAGGTTTTTCCTTCAAAAAGTTCTTCAGGGCAGATTTTCTTTCGTGAATAGAGTATAATATACCATAAATGATTTTAGTAAGTAAAAAGCATTCGAGCAGATTATTTAATTTGGAAATGAATAGATGAGGTTGGGTTAACTTAACTTTGAATAGAGATATCTTGTAAGATGTTATTCTGGTCCTTTCATTAAGGAATTGAATACCGACGAAGGAATTCATATGAATTGGACATTACTTCCTTCTGTGCTTTGACAAGCTAGTAAAGCCGTTGGTCGTCATTTGTAGATCTTTGACAGTCGTCAAGAGCAGTCCAGAAGTCCGTAAGTCTGACAACTAGTCTTCCTAAAGGTATTTGTATTACCCAGTCACTGAATTTTGGAGGTCAGATAAGCAGTGTCGGGACTGTCGACGGTGAGCAATGGGTAGCTCACCGTCCGTCCGTTTAGTGACGACAGGCCGTGTCGACGGCGCGTTAGTGTTCCACGCGCGCCTCAAAGAGATGTCAGCAAAGCAAAAGGATCTGCCCGTGCCACCGTCTGCCGAGGTTGCGGGTTGTTCGAAAGAGATACCGGGCCCCGAAACATAAAAGGCAAGAAGGAACATGGGTGGGTTTTAGTCAGCACAAGTATGACACTCCCTCCTGCTCCGCCCAGAGCGGGGGAAGTTATGTTATGATTTCCCATTCGCAAAAAATGAAAAGATAAGCAGTGTTTACTCTTCAAATATTCGTATTCAGCTGAATTCGGCAAGACTGGAACTCGACGCCAACGTAGTTGTAAAGAATATGACACAAATGTAGAAGTAAGTTTTTTTCAATAATTTCAATACAAAATTAATTGAATTGCTCAACAATTAACAGCTCTTAAAACTTATCAATATTTTCCATCGGTTTATCGGCTTTTAAAGTGAAAAACCCGGCCATTAGAGGACGGACCGCTGAAGAGCTATAACCACTTGACGGGCGGCGGTCGAGAGCCATCGAACACCATTTTTGCCAAAGGGTAGACGTCGATAACTACGCGTGAACGCACTGCGTTGCATCGGGTTTTAATTATAACATGAACGATGTAGTTTTTAACACGTTTAAAAATGAACGTTTTTTTTTCAGTAATGAAAAAGGTTGATAGTCACTCTTATCGTTTGTACGGTTTTACCAACACCTATTTCCAAGGCAAGGAGCCTTAGAAATAGGCATTGGTAAAAATTGTTTATCCTGTTCGTCTGTCAGGGGTTGGTCTTGGTATTTCTATGGTGTACCTAATAAAGAATATTATATGTATCTATTTGCCCTTTATTTTTACCCAACTTCCAAGGAAGGGTTATGTTTATCGACCGTATCTTAATTGTATGTATTTTTGTATGTATGCATGTAATCATCATCATTTTCCTGCCCTTGTCCCATTCTATTTGGGGTCGGCGCAACACGTTTTCTTCTTCCATTCTCCCCTATCAGACGTCACGGCATCATTTACTCCTTTCTCCTTCATATCATTCCTTACACAATCCATCCATCTTTTCTTTGGCCTTCCTCTCACTCTCCTTCCATCAACATTCAGATCAATCACTCTTTTAGTCACATGTCCTTCATCCCTCCTCATTACATGTCCATACCAAGACAAACAAGTATGTTTGCATGTAATATTCTTACTATATACACCTTATATCTTCGAGACCGCTGAACGGATTTATTTTATTGAGATATTAGATTTCATTGACATTATGGTTTCTTTTCCCGTTATATTTATAAATATCAGTAATTTTAAAATCGTTTACAATTTTGGCTTTTATAAATATTTCTGTGTTAACAAATGGTTATATGTGCATGCTGTGGTCTCTTATGATTGAAGGAACACACTTAAACAACCTATTGTATTGTGTATTATAATGTATTTGCGTATCCTTTGTTGGAGATCCAAATAAATAAATAAATTCGTCGTGATAACCGAAGTGTGGCTGGCGACGTAAAAAAACAATATTACGACTGTGAGACTATCGTTTAATAGTTTAGTTTTTATTTTTTGTTTTTGTATATTCTACATGGGTATAAAATTAAAGGGCTCATCATGAGAATTCTAAATATGAGATGTTAATCATAACGTTATTCGCGAGACGTATGACGGTAGGTTTGTTAACTTAAAAGTGTTAAATTTTATAATTATTTTAAAACTAGCTGGCGGGCGCGGCTTCGCCCGCGTGATATTGAAAAAAGTATCTTAAGTGTTATTCCAGACTATAATCTACATCTGTGCCAAATTTCAACAAGATCCGTTCATCCATCCATCCATGCTCACAAACATTCGCATTAATAATTTTATATAGAGTAGGATTATAATATTAGTAGGAAATCCATGTCATTCAAGAAAGGAGTGTTATTTTAACCATTTTCTTTGTATCGTGTCCTTTTATTAATTAAATCATGAGCGATGCAGTTTTAAAAAGAGCTTTCTGTTTTGTGTTATCAAAAAGGTTGATACAAAGTCTACCGTTTTTTGTTTACCACCTAACATTGACCGAGCAAACAATTCTGGCGAGCAAATTCGGGCCGTTTAATCTATTGGACAATACACATTTTAATTACGTTCACAACACCGTTTACGTCGGCAATATTTAAATTTAACAGCTCACAAGGTGCTCCTTAGACCTTACCATTACGTTACTACCAACCCTTTGCCCGTGGTAATTAGGTCGATTATCGTCCACTAATTAGGTATCCCATTTCGTTTCGCAAAGGGTCGGATTTAACTCACATACCCCTGCAATTCTGAAGAACACCGTCTCATTAATTCTTCAGTCAATTCCTTCAATTTCAGTCAGCGTTTTACGACGTTTGGGCTCGAATTTAGTAGTAGCGTTTTATAATTTTCTCGCGAATTCCATTTGGTCCAATGAAGAATTCAAAACTTTTATTCTTATTGTTATTCATGAATTCTTGGAATGTTTTTGAACGAAGTTATTTCGGTACGTTGCTGAGGAAGGATTTATTCTGGTAAATCATACAAGTATTGCTTCGAAAATGTTCTATCTGCAATGAAAAGTTACATTTCTTTGGTATTGCCTAAATAGGGTATCAAATTCTTATCAAAAATATAGGAAGGAAGAACACAATGTTCGTCATAGAAAATATTACAAAACAAAAACGACGACACGATTGGCGCAGTGGCTGAGCGATCGACTGCCGCGCTGCGTGTCGCGGGTTTGATTCCCGCACGGAAAAAATATTTGTATGGCCTACAGATAGTTCCGGGTCTGGCTGTTTGTGTATGTGAGTTTTAATGCTTGTAAACGCACCTACGATACAGGAGTAATTCCTAGTGTGGGACAACGTTTTTTTTTTTTAATAAAAAAAAGAACTTAAACAAACACTTTCTTATATTCTTTTCAGTAAACCCTTTCATTTGATACCCATTATATCATGGGTATGCATACAAAAATACTAGATCGCTATCTTTGGGAGTTCGTCATATTGGATTTAGAATGACGTTAGTTAGCTAATATTGTTTTTTTTGTCGATTTTTCATTCGTCCTTGTTTTATTATTACAGGTATTAATGCATAAAACTGAAACTTCAGCTCAATCAACAACCGGAAAGTAGGTTAATTTTAGATACTTAGATATATTACATAGTTACAAATAAAGTTAATAATAGCGTGTTGTGTAAGTTTTCGATGACATTAAAACCTCAAATAGGAGACACCTAAGAAACCAACCAAGATTTGTTAAAAAAAATACCTACATGTCTTCATAAAATCCTACTTTAATTACATAATATTATCAATGCAAATGTTTGTGAGGATGGATGTATGGATGTTTGTTACTTTTTCTCGTCAAAACGGCTGAACGGATCTTGATGAAATTTGGCAAAGAGTTAGATTATAGTCTGGAATAACACATAGGATACTTTTTTTCGATCATCACGCGGGCGCCAGCTAGTCATTTTTAAAAATGTTGCCAAAAATATCCCTTAGTTTTTAACACGAGATTTTCATGTTATTTTCGCTGAAAATCAAGGTTCAAATGTGGCATGTATTATGCTCACGAATCGTCGGTTCCAAGCCTCAGCGGGAAGTAACAGTTTAAAATTTAATCACATTTCTGCTCCTAAATTTATTTTCGTTGTACGACGAGTGTGGCTACGCTTTAGAAATTAAAATAGGATTTTGGACGCTTGGGAAAAGACTTTACATTTTTGCGTAAGTAGTTTAGAATTGGATCATACTATGAATTTTGATTTAAATGGATTGGTATTTTCGTTTTTATTTAAATAACGTTGCGTGTTTTAGTTTTGAAATCACAGGTTTAATCTTACAACTATTCGTTTATTCATTTCCATACACATTTGTTATATTTTTACATATTCTTATAAAAAAAGAAAAAACATTTAAAAATATAAAAAATAGTACTCCACCAGCATCGGGAACAGGGTCCGAGCTACCGGCTCGGACCCTGTTCCCAGGGAGCTACAAGGCAGCTACCTAATGACTGCTGTATTTACGTGCCACATGTCGACAACCTGGCGAGCCAGATCTAGATACTTTATTATTACGAAAGCTTTGAAAGATTTTATGACTCAATCAGAAAAACAGCATAGATCTAGATGAAATTTGGCACAGATATAGATTAAAATCTTGACACAGATTATCTATGCCGGAAAAACAATACCCTGGGCACTTCCAAAACTCAATGCGGTCGAAGTCGCAGCAACAGCTAGTTTATTAAACTCGGCTTTGCCTAGACTAGAATCACCAGCATTGCAACTTCATATGTAACTGTCATTTGATCTACGAAACACAAATATATAAATATCAAAATCTATAAGAAATATTTATAAAAAGATTCGTAAACCAGACAGTCTCATCAAATCCGTCTCTCGTGTACACTTGACTTGTGACGTAGTGGTGTAGGTCCCTCGCTGCTGTGTAACGGACGAAAAAAGCTTTCATATTTATACTGTTTTAAAAATATTACACACAGCCAACACTTTTTTAATATGAGAATTGTAAGGTCAGACACAGGTCGACTGGACGGCTGTGTTGTGTACTTGTAAGATGTGGACTTGACAAGGCTTAGAAAAAAGAGGTTGATTATAAATGGACTGTGTTGTTTGAAAATAGAACAATGACGTGTTCAGTTATACTTATGCTGATTTCTTTTTATAAACGACTAGCTGCGCCCCGCGGTTTCGCCCGAGTGATGATAAAAAAGTATCCTATGTGTTATTAAAGACTATAATCTACCTCTGTGCCAAATTTCATCAAGATCCGTTCAGTAGTTTTTGCGTGAAAGAGGATCAAACATACATCCATATTCACAAACTTTCGCATTTTTAATAGTAGGAAGGATGAAAAAGTAGCAGATTTACCGTGTTACATACAAAGAAAAAATATTTTTTATATACATATAATCATCACGGAGTGATGGGTAGTTAGACAGTACACTCAAATTTCGCCAGATAGGTTTAATAAGCCCCATTCAACACGGGGCAGGGCGAATTAATATTTTAAAATAAACAATTTACATTTATGAAACGAAAACATAATTTCATTAAGTCCGCAACCATTCTATTATCTCGGTAGACAAATACGCAAACATCAACAGCCGAAACGCGTTAATGATTCTCAACAAAACACCAAAAGCTCAAATGAAAGTAATTGATTCAACAATAAATAAGTATTGCAATGATAATAATTTGGACATCATCCTTTATCGAGAGCCGTTCGAGCGGTCGGCAGACCGTTTAGCGCATTTATAATATGAATTTATTGTCTATAATAGAGCTATAAATTGCCAGCGTCCTCGCCACTCTCTATTATTAATTTCAACGGCGAGCGGCCGGCGCAAATTTATATTCTTTTTCCAAATAATGAAGAGCTATCTTGGAGCAAAAAAAAGAGGAATTAACGAGAACGGTGGTAGACAAAGGAGAGGCCGGAGGCGCGACAATTAGACCCACCGCGGATGGATACGGGCAATTTGCAAACTCATTTGCGCTATTAATAAGTGGCGTCCGAAGTGTTTTGGTGTCAGCTGTAGGAAGTGGTCTATGTCTTGACACATTTAACAGATTTCAACTGTCAAATCCTGAAGAGGATGTCCTCGTGCATTTACACCAGATCTATGTAGTTCTGCTGTGATTGGGGATGTTCATTCATTTATTCATTGCGTTGTAAGGCAAATTTTGTTGTAACAAATTGACACTAACGCAATTTTCCGTGTTATAGTTATTTTAATGTAACGGATAACCTGTGCGAGTCAAGAAAGCCATTGGCTATAACAACTATCGGCACAATGGTCGCTTATTCCACATCCTATATGTCATGTTTAGTATGATTATCCATAAAAAATAAAAAGAAATAGACTAGCTCCAGTTTTGACGCTCTCAGTACTGGTTCCTATTTTAATAGCCGCTACTGTTTAAATCAGTATCTCTCTTCTTTTTTAACATTTACGATTATTTTCAATTTTCATTTGTGTAATAAGCCGCATCTAAGAGCTCTTTGGACATCACCGACAACCTCTTGTCATGATTCATTTCATATCAAGAGACAAGTCCCTTGAGGCTGTTAAAAAATGCTTCGTATTTTATAAAAAAAAAGAATTTTCTTATTTTAAGGTATCTTATTCAAAAATACAGACTACTGAACGTCAGGGTAATGGGTTCGATTTCTGGGTTGGGTAAAGTGTTATTGGGTTTTTCCAGGGAGTCTAATTTTGTGCCAGGTTAATGGTTATAGGTCATCGCCTAATACATTCCACTTAAAACGTAATTGGCGAAATATAGTTTTACTATTAAATTAAATACATCTCTAAACTAACACGCGACAAGCGTGATGTTATGAACAGGACGGTTGACGCAGAGCAATTGACTGCTGCGATGCGTGACACGGGTTCGATCCCCAAACTAAACAAATATTTATATGACCTATAGGTAATAGTTCCGGGCCTGGCTGTTTGTGTATATGAGTTTAAATGTTTGTAAACGCATCCATAACCCAGGAGAAATACCTAGTGTGGGGTAACTTTTAAATAAGACAGACAAACGGAGTTTTCTTTCGTGTCGTTCAAAAAAAGAGTAGGACTTTACCATTTTGATGAAAAAAAAGTTTTAATCAATATCCTGGGCTACAAAGACACAAAAGGTTATAAAAGAGGTGATAACAACTCTAAGCAGTGTTGTTCTTTATCATAAACGTGGGTACAAATAAAAAGACAAGTTTGAAGTGACCAGCAAAAAATTAGGAGCACAATTAATTCCGTATAACATCGTTGTCTTATCAGCCTCTGTTTTCACAAACGCTTTGACACGATTTCGATTCGACAAGTGATGTTTATCTATTTTTAAGTAAGTATATTTATTCGCATAAAATGTGGTATACAAAGGATGTTATTAAAGTAACAGTGCGGGAAAAATTCCGCCATAATTATAGCCAAATAAAGGTACATTAAAATCAAACACCATTGCTAACTTAGAATCAGACATGCATACAATAGGGTCGTTTCCAGGTAATTACATCCTATTTCAGATTATTCAAAAATAATGGACACGTGTTTTTTTATTTGTAAATAACACCAAAAATTACAAAGATACAGCCCATTAAAGTTACGTGTCCCTAATTTTTGAATAATTAAAAAGACGGACAATTTTTTTTTTTTGGAAACTAGGCTATTATGTAAGCACATTTGAATAATTAAATAATTAAGCAGGCTATCATTAAAAAAACTGGCTAGGCGAGAATCAAATCCACGACATAAAACGGCCATGTTATTTGACTGTGTCGACGTATTAGGTAGATTTTTTCTAAGGGACCACAGACGTTCCCGAGATAAAGGTACAAACAGACGGGCACCAAAATGATCCATTAAGTTATTTGACGGGCCTGTTGGTCTAGTGGTTAGTGGCCCTGACTGCTGAGCCGGAGGTCGTGGGTTCGATTCCCACCCAGGACAAACTTTGTGTGATGAGCATGATTGTCTGTTCTGTGTCTGGGTGTGATTTATCTATAATAATGTGTGTATTTATAAATTATATAAGTATGTATATCAGTTGTCTGGTTACCATAACACAAGCTCTGCTTAGCTTGGGATCAGATAGCCGTGTGTGAGTTGTCCCAAGATATTTATTATTTTTATTATTTATTTATTTATTTATTATACCTATTTTTCCTTTTGAGGTACAGAACCCATACACAAAATAAACGTACCTACACCATACATTTAAATCTTAGCCATTACGAAATCGAGATCGAAGTGAGAGTGGAAAACGCTATGATTTTCTATATTTTCTGACAAATATTATTTTACCTTTTATTTACAAACTAGCTTTTGCCCGCGGCTTTGCTCGCGTTAAATTCGGGGTAACACAGTTCCCCTTGCGCCTTATTAATTTGTAATAGCAACGCTAAGTTTTCCCGTTTCTTTCCTCTTTCTCCCTCACATCCCACTTTTTTCAGAAAAATGTTAGCCTATGTCCGTCTCCTGGTTCCCAACTATCTCTGTACCAAAATTCATCAAAATCGGTTTAACCATTAAAGCGTGAAGAGGTAACAAACAAACAAACTCACTTTCGCTTTTATAATATTATATATAATATATATATATAGTAAGGATCATCACACACATAAACAAGCAAACAGTGAAGTCAAAAAAGCCAATTACCAAAGGCTCTTTAGAAGTGAAGTGCCCCCACACAGCCGGGACAAGAGCCCCGGCCTCCGACGTCCCTCGTTTACGTTATCAGACTTTTAAGTGGAGTTCACAACAGCGTTACTGCCTCAATGCTCCCCGATAAGGCCGCGTGTACACCGTCAACAGGTGTTGCTGGCCTGATAAACGTTTGAATAGTTTTTGCAGCGGTATCGAGGTACCACAATGGTACAGATAAAACCTCAGTCGTCAACCGCCTTTCATTTCTTACAATTCTTAACGTAAACAAGAGAGGCTCTTTAGAAGCTTTTCCGTGTAATGTCCTTAATATTTCGTAAATGATCCCATTGTTCGAGGAGGTTGTCGGGTGAATAATGTCGGCAGTCGGACTTGAATGTTGCCTACCTTTTGTAAATGGGGACGTTTCGGTTGTTATGTAAGTTGATATCAAGGTCTCAAGTCTCATTAATATTTTTCGGGGAAATTCTGGATTGCGCACTCTGCTTTTATTTTTTCGGCGGCCGGTACACCTAACTCTATACATTAATGAAAAACGGTGAATTTTATTTTAGTGACACCTAAATAGGCGTCACTTTGAGTTCATGAAAACGGGCATTGCAGTAAAAAACATTGCATTTGAAAGACACTAACATTCCACCTACGACTAAGTGCTACGCGAAAAGCTACGATTGCACGTAGCGCTACGCCATTACGTAGCAGCGGTCGCGTAGCAGTCAGTATAAAATTCCGTAGACAGTCATTTATACCGCATATTTTTATGGAATAATTTATGTGAAGTTTTTACGCGTATTTTATATTTTTCTTCTTTGTTGAGGTTACTTTAGTGGGTCAATTTTAACGCTAGAGATGTTATAGCCTTGTATGTGATATAAATTCGTTCTTTTATGATTTGATCTTGAATAGAATTTCAGTAGAGAATCGTATTCTTTTACTGGTTGGACACAAAAAGGCTATCTATATTGTACGCTTTTTGGCTCCGAGCATCGAATCACGTCGCGTATGCATTGCCAGTTCTGCGGTTACACAAGGTCACTCTAAATGTGCCATTAATATTGAAAAGTATAAAAACCTTTTCACAAAATATTCTCTCTATTTCTTTAAAGGTTGAATTCAAATAACCGACAACACAAACATTGAAAGGTTTTGCAAACAAAAGTACTTTCTCTCAGAGAGCGCTTGCAGCATTAAAAGTGAAATAAGTAACATGATTTCAAGTAGTTCTCTTTTTGTGGAAGAGCTTGAAAAGAAAGAAAAGAAAATGCGACGTTTTCATAATTGCCGGGAAACCAAGAGTATCTCTTTGTGGAATAACTGAGTTGTTATTAATGACTCCAGCGAACTTGTGTACTGGTGTTTTAACTTTTATTGAATAAATTCTGTTTTCTTTTTATTGAATACAAGTAGTTTTCTGACATTGCAGGCAAACGAAAACAAATAGAAAATAGATTTCCTTTTAAACACTAGTGATGGTTAAATGACGGCACGGTTGGCGCAGTGGCTGAGGGATCGACTGAACGACGGAACAAATATTGTATGACCTGCAGATAGTTGTTTCGGGTCTGACTGTATGTGTATGTGAGTTTAAATGTTTGCAAACACAGCCACGATACAGGAGAAATTCCTAGTGTTCCCACAACGTTTTTTTTTAAACCAATGTTCATATTATGCACACGAAGTTTGTATGCTTTATTCGCGATTAAAGGCGAATGGCAGGGTTGTATGGGAGTTTAGTACCCCTAATAAAATATCGTGTTTTGGATATATTTTTGTTTCAATTGGTAGTCAATACGATAGGCAAGCCCTTTTGAAATTCTTAGATTTTTAGGAATTGGGACCTAAAAGTTATAACCAGTATAACGCGGGGAATAATATTAAGTAGGCTGTGGTTTGTAAGCTGCTGTTGTTACGCTGTGCCATGCCACGTGACACACCCCTCCTCCGCCGCACGCGGGCTGCAAAGCGCCCGCGCCGGCCGCGGACGCAGAGAGAGAACTCAGAGAACCCCCGATCGCCAACGAGGTCAGACGGAAGAAGTGTCTCCGCGACTCTCGGGTGTGCGCGAAAGCCCTATATTGTTAATCTCGTCTGAGTATGTTGTGCTGATAGACTGTACTATTGTATTTGATGAGTGCTTCTATGAATAAATGATTTTAAAGGTATAAACGCCTTTTAAACCAGTTTTATTTTTGAGGTTATGTCCTAAAAAATATTATTATGTGTAAGCACATAAACATTGTTTTGGTGAAAAACGATGTTCTAGATAGCTGGTGCTATCTTTGTAATGTTTTACTTATCATTAAGTTAGCAAATTGACATGAGAATTGTACCTATTCAGTAGAGTGCTTTAGGAGACCTACGTCCACCAGTGGTCTGCAATAGTTTGATGATGATGAATGATGAAGTGCTGATGCAGTTTTGAGTGTGGGTAAATAAAACAACTTTGTTTTTGCAGGAACTTACATTAATTTTATTGTTGTTATAATTACCTAATTGATTCTTAATATTATTTTATCTAAGAAAGGGGCAGGTCGGGTCATACCTTCATGGCAAGCGTTACTAAGGTACCAAATAATGCTCATAACATGTGAGCAGCATCCCATCCAGTTACAAAAATCATTAAATTCAGTTGCGTTTAATAAATCACTCATTATGGTGGCATTATTTGTAGTGGCACTATATGGTCCGCGTACATCTATAATATATCCATCAGAGGCATAGAGGACAAATGACTTTAATAAATTCCTATATTTATGAAGGGAATATGTATCCTTTTGGAATAAGTAATTACTACTTTTTTGTATGTATATTTATATTGCATCAGCTATTGTGATTGCAGGTTTTTGATCAGCTGGTGCATTAGGCTCACAAAAATGTGATCGGCAATGTATGAATTTTTTGCTGCCACTTGCTCCCTTCTTAAATGAGAAAAACCAAGAAATCCTGGAACATAATCAGTTAGCAAAATATTTATTGCTACAGACATTAATGTCTCTAGGGTCCTTATCGGAACTTGAAATAGATATGACAATCTGTCCTCTGAATCCCCAGTCCTTAATTTACACAATAAGGCTGTTAATGCAAAACTATCCCGATGCATATTCCTAAGCCTCGGTGTAACATCCAATATTTGTTGATGTTGTTTATTTATGCCTATAAAGTACTGTACTTGGTTATCGGGGTAGTTTTGAATATTCTCATAAGAGATGTTACTTAACCCTTCCATTAAAATAAAAATTATCTCCTCTGTGTGTGGAAGTAAAGCTATTAAGGCTATACTCAGCAGTATACAGGTTTTCATAATTAGCGTCCTGTCTATGTAAGGAGCAAATACGAGCTCCTCTTGGTACAAAATATTGATACTTAACCAATACAGCTTGCCTGGTTTCTTTAGGCACAATATTTGGCTCTGGTTCCAAGCACTCTTTGGAAAATGCAGTGTCTTGGTGTTTCAGCTGCTCTTCTTATATTGGGCAATACAATATGTTGGGGTCTTTCTTCTGGTTCATATATCTGGAACATAGAAGCTCAAATCTCAAGCTTGGCCCCAGCAAACTCCACAAACTTCATTCATGGATGACATCTGTAAATAAATAACATTGATGAAATACAAATTAAACACTAAGTTTGATAAGATATAAATTGCGCCCATCATGACCAAGCTACAGAATAGTTTATAACATCCAATGATTGGTTTTCACCTTACAGAAAACCTTTACCAAAAATATGTATGTTGTGTTAATATGAGAAAAAGGGCTATGTGACAATGGAAAAACCAGTATCCTTTTGTTGATAGTAGAGCCAACATCATGACTGTCCCAGATTTAACAACATAAAATAGTAATTGCCATTTGCATGACACATGTTTATAAGCTAATTACTATAAATATAATTATGTGTTGTTGCGATTCCACTCTTGATCTGATTTTGGGGTGGATAGACTGACCACATACAGCACACATCAAATCATAATGATCACCCTCCAGATGATCAGGCACAATGGGTTGAATATTTTTATCTGGTGAAACAACTCTAGTTCTTCTAGCTCTTGGACAACACGGTACACAAGCTTCATCTTCAGAATGAAGCTAAAATAAAAAATATTAATAAAGAATAGCTTGCATTTAAAAATGCATGGTGTTAGTGGAAAATAATTTACATTGTTTTAACACATACATACATCAAATCAAGATATATGTGTAAATGATATATACCTCTCGTGGTTGGATCCATGTAGCAACTGTGTTAGCCATTATTTGTTCTTTTCATTTGCATCTTTAATCAAAATCCTGCGTCAACTGATTCATAGTATGGATTGTCCGCATACAACACAAACACTTAGATGACATATTATGCTTCTCCTCGGCATATTATCAGAAGAATGTGAATGAGTAAGTCAGCAGGTGTTATCTGAAAATAATTAAGTGATTTTGAGTGAACAACATTGCTTTATATGACACTACAACATTGCTTTATATGACTATGACACTATGACAGTCATACTAACAGAGTAATAACTATTATAACAGGCAAGTAAACAATACATGTAAACGATCACTCAAGTGTTTATACAGGATATAGGACACATTATATAGGACAAAATGTAAATATTTATACAACCACAAGTGTTTATTTTTTCAAATAATGTTTAGATTTGTTTTAGTATACACATTTTATTTTAAACGGTTTTATTTAGTATCATATCGCGTAGATTAAATGGTAAGGACTACTTTTTAACACGTAAAAGTTATCACTTAACGTAACTGACACACGCGTACGCAAAATGTTATTTGGAAACTACTTACATCTCTAGGATATACCCACAGCCGATTAGTATTGACGATATCTTCACTCTCATCGGATACAGCGTCCTTTCGCGAAAGTACTATCAACAGATAGAGTACGGAGCACCAGTAGCTCAACTCAACGTAAAAATGGCCAGATAATTTGCTATATCTCTCGTTTGTAGTTTGTAGCTCAGATACAGTTACAAACTACAAACCATAACAACACAGCATGACAGCATTGACAGCACAAGAAAAGATTTTCGGGATTTTACTATCCTGTCAAAAAAATTGCCAATACAAAAAAACTTTGATGGCGAAAATAATTCCTATAGTTAAATAGTTAATAATTAAGATTGTATGCAATAATTATTCATTGTTAGGTATAATGTGTAATAGGTTAATTTTATTTACGCTTATTTCAATTTTTAAATAATCATTCATCATTTTAAACCTCGTGATATTTTACAAATGGCAACTTCTAAAAACATAACCACATTTAGTTGCGTTCAGTTTAAGATTATATTAAATTTAATTAATTAAATCTTTTAATTGATATAATTCATTAATGCGGTGTGCTAAAAATACTAACGTTACATGAAAATGAATGGTTTAGTTGCCTTAATAAGTGGTACAAATTGTATCACAAAACAACAAAAAAAGTATGCGGTACGAATCCTGCCGTTCGCCTTTCCTACTACATATGTAGATTGACCTTGATGCCTTTTGAGCACTATTCTCGTTAAAAAAATAAATACCCACAGTTTCATGACTTGTATCATGAATAGAAACTGTGTGGGTGTCAATGTATGTAGTTTTATTTTGTAAATATGTTTGCAATTAATAATTATATTAATAGTTTTTAAAAGTATGTTTATTTTTATTATGGCAGTGACATGATTTTATCGTCTGTGTCAATTTGATTGACATAAATGGATGTTGTTACAATTTGAATGTTGTTTTGTTTTGTGCCAGCACTTTTTGTAAAAAGCAAAGATAAGATAATATCTACTTTTTTTATTGGGAAAGATAAAAATTACGTGACCTAGCTTATCTGTTAGATACAGGTGAAAATAAAAACATTTCCAACTAGTGCAGTAAACATAAAGTATTGGCCAAAGGAAACACTTTAAAGGGTGCGGTTCCCAGAAAGTATTTGCTATCGAATACAATCAGAAAGTTGCTCCAAGTCGGTAAACACGAAACCACAACAACTTACCAGTTCTCTGAATTTATTCCTTTGAAGTTGTATGGACTCTTTTTTTTAAATCTTCTAAGAGTGTAAATTAAATATTCTTTTAATATCAATTTATAATAGTACCAGATGTCCCCGCAACTTATTTACCGCGTTAGGTTCACAATTTGATTAAAATAAGTTTGAAAGAGATACCGCGGCCTCGGAACACAGAGGCCAATAGAAGGAACATGGGTGGGTTTGAGTCAGTACAAGTCTGACACTCGGGGGAAGTTATTTGATGATTTTCCATCCCCAAAAAAGCCTATCTCCATTACATTCAGTTTTTAATATCCAAACTTAATGTGGATAACTGGTAGTACATTTTATTCAGCCTGTGCCACCATCTTCTGCGCCGAATGTCCAAGGATATTTATTTAAGCATCCTCTACTACAGTCTTTTCAGAAAACCTTAACACTACTTTTTGCTGTTCCACTTTCACAACACACAAAAACAAGGTTATTTAACTGAAAAGTTGTGAAACTAGCTCACTGCAACGTTGCACCACTCTATTTCCGGTCCATTGAGCGAACTTCGCTCCGAACGCTCCGATTGCTCGCAACTTAAACGTCACGATCCATTCAAAGGTAACAAACGAAATAGTTGAAAACTTATGGGAACGAAAGTTTTTTTTTTATATGTATAGAAGTTAGAGCAGAACTTAGTTTCATACATCATCTGCTTAGCTCTGATCTGGGCTATTTGATCTCCCCTTGGTAAGACTGGTTGTCATACTTTCGGGCCACTGACAATTGTCCAAAATCTATGAATGACAACAGGGTCCAACAACTTAACGATCTTTCGAAAACTCGGGATGTTACGAGTGGCTACTATTGACAACGAGCTCTGTTATACACATACAGTTAAATAATTAAGATTAACCTAGTACAGGGTGTGTAATGTTTGGCATAATAACAGATGCTCTAATTTCACTTGAACTAACGTTCGTATGACATAATTTTCATAAGACATAATATCAAATGACATAAATTCATATGACCTAATGTTTCATATCATATAATATTCATTTAACATAATAACATTTAGTATAACGTTCAATTTATATAATTTTCAATATGTATAATATTCTTTTAATATAACGTTCATTTGACTTAAAATTCATGTTTAATGGGCACAGTTCTAGCCTAACTCAAATGGCACTTAACCAAACCTTAAAATATTCTATGCATGGTCGAGGATGGGCTTGGTCGACGGAGCCCCGCTTTGCGGGGCTCCTGCTTCTGGGTGGTTTATAAAAAAATAACCACGAAGGGGATGGCGGGGTCTATTCGCTCGCTTCGCTCGCTCACACGACCCCGCCATCCCCTTCTAACCTAACCTATCCGAGTCGGGGTGCCCTAAAGTCCAGATTGCATACAGTTTCGCCTGGTAACAATAGTTGAGGGTGGCAGGTGTATAGGCCATAAAGTGAAGAAAAAAAACTTAATACAATATTTATTTAATCATAACATAAATATTACATCTTATTTTAGTTTTAAATTAGAGGCCAAAGCCCGAAGGAATTCAATGCGATGCATTTTTGCTAGCACTATACTAGCAGGCGTTTAAAATCGTATCAGATTTTCTAAATTATATTAAAAGTTACTTGGAGATGATAAATATTATAGTAAATGAATAATATGCTAAATGAATATTATGTGAAATGTGCATTATAGGAAATGTTCATTATGTCATATGAAATTAGGTAAAATGAAATTATATCAACAATTCATTATGTCAACTGATCGTTATGTTAAACAAAATTATGTTAACTAAAATTATGTCAAGTGAACGTTAGATATTTTGTTATTATGTCAATCGTTACACCTATCGTCAATCCTAGTACAACAATCTCGTTTCGTATGAAAATCTGCGACGACTTTTTATTCCTCGAAAGAAAAAAAGGAACCCTCATTGGATCACTTTGTTTGTCCGTCTGTCTGTCAAGACCCTTTATCTCAGGAACGCGTGAAGGTATCGAGTTGAAATTCAAGCTATATGCTAAAGTCTGTGGTCCCTTTGTGCTGTGAAAAAACGAACCCTATAAGTTTACGCAGTCAAAAGATATGGCTGTTTAGTAAGTTTGTATGGAACCCTCGGTGTGCCAGTCTGTCTCGCTTTTAACCGGTTTTTGTGAATCATAATTAATACGGTATGATTATTTTACTACTACTACTACTTGACAGTTATTTTGCTAGAACTAACTGAACCTATTTTGGACCACCAACATAAAATGATATCATTAACTAAAACGCGTTTACTTTCGATAAACAAACCCACAATACTACCCTCCCCTATCTGCTAGTTACAACCCGTCGTTTTATTTCCGCCCTATTGTGCGAGTTTCACACATAACCGTTTTTAACTTACACGATCGAAGAGAATGTAGGCCAGTACAATATTGTTACCGTTCGAAGACAACTTGTGTGTGATTCTGTTGTAAGATACCGACTGATTTGTGAAGAACTTTATTATTTTGTAGAATCCTTACAAATATTATAAAAGCGAAAGTGAGTTTGTTTGTTACGCCTTCACGCCTAGTTGGACCCTGGAGACGAACATAGCCATTTTTTTTTAAATTATTTATGAGTGAGAAAGAGGGAAGAAAAGGGAAAAGTAAGATTTGCTATTACAATAAATAAGGCACAAGGGCAAAAACTACAGGTAGCAATTACCTGTAAATCAGGAAAGGGGAACTGTGTTACCCCGAATTTAACGCGAGCGAAGCCGCGGGCAAAAGCTAGTTGTTAATAAATGTGTGGTCAATGAAGTTCCCTTATCTTGCTTACCCTTTTTTTGCGAATGGGATGTCGTCAATTGATTTCCCCCTCTGGGCGGAGCGGAGAGAAATGTCTGACTTTTACTGACTAAACCCATCCATGTTCCTTCTATTGACCTTTATGTTTCGGGGCCGTGGTATCTCTTTCGAACAACCCGCAACCCCGGTCGAACAAGCCGCGTCCCTCGCCCGTCTTCATTAACGTGTGCCTTGGAAATACTCTCACTTTGACCAGCGTAATATTAACTGCAGTAAAGGAATTTAATAAAGGAAAAAGGTAAAGTAATAAAATTTTACACAGAGAAAATTGCAGAATAGTTTTAGAAAATGTAACAATATTTCCCTAGCTCACTTTTCTTTTTCAAGTAGCGTTCCTTTTAATAAGAGGTTCTTTAATTAACAAAAATGGCACGCTTACTTTAATTCGTTTTTATGAGATACTAGCCCACCGCGACTTCGTCCGCGTGGCAAAGTAACTTTAGGCTAACGCTAACTTTAACCCGCGTGATGTACGAAAAAAAAAATCTTTTTCGCCCCTTTTCTTCCCTTTTTCTCACTTTAAAAAAATAAATAATAGCCTATGTCCGTTTCCAGGGTCCCAACTATCTCTGTACCAAAATTTATCAAAATCGGTTTGGCCATTTAGGCGTGAAGACGTAACAAACAAACTCACTTTCGCTTTTATAATATTAGTAAGGATTTGTAATTTTTGTTTTTTTAGGAAACTGCGGAAGTTTTATAATTACACTGAGAAAATCCCTAAGTTTGGACTAATTAGCGTATTTTTTTACTGAATCGTTCAGTTGAATGGGCGGACAGAAGAAGTCTGCTGGTTATTATGGCTTTAAGTTAAAAAGTTGCCTGGTTAAATTATTGTTAATTTAATTTACTTCAATACAACACTAGCGTCGCCGTCCCTGTTTATTACGACTTGAAAACTCCTCGAAAATAAAATTTAAGAATAGTTTCCCCACTCATGGAATATCTCCTGTACCGTGGGTGCGTTCACAAATATTTAAACTCACATACACAGCCAGACCCCAAACACCTAACTGTAGGTCATACAAATATTTGTTCCGCGTTCCGTATCGAACCCGTGACAAGCAGTGCGTCGCAGTCGATCGCTCAGCCACTGCGCCAACCGTGTCGTCATTTCATGAAACACAACAACGACATTACATACACATAACCACATTAGGTATGAATATGTGACTCGTGCAGCAAATGCACGCAAAACAAGCAGACAAGCAAGACTTGGCATATCATTTGACGCAGAGGACAACCTTGATGGACATAATCCCTCTATATTCGGTCTATAGTCTGAAATGTCACGTGCCTGCTGTCACTGGTCGGCCAGTGGTAAACAAAGGGTTATAGACTATATCAATATATAGTTTAAAAAAAACAGATTTAATTCAATTAATGATGTACTTGATTGACATAGATGTAAGTTGTTTTAATTTGAATTTGTTTTCTTGTGTTAAATTTTTTTTTGTGTGCGCACTGGGTTCTATTTTTTTTTTAAATAAAGATAGAATTAAGAATGAAGTGGCCTAGCTGACCATGTAGTGTCATCTAAACTAAACATGTATGTAAAATTCCAGCTCAATAAGACACCGGGAAGTTGGTTAAATTTAACTTCTAAGATTTGGTTACATACGTACGTCTTCTGATCTTCACTGGTGCAAAGACACACTACTGCCTAGCGTCATGGAATGTGTTATTTATTTACGAGGGTGAAGTCGCGGGTAGAAGCTAATTATTAATTAACGTGCAGTTCAGTAAAACTTACTCCTCGACTATCCTCCTCGATATTTAATTCTGAAGTTTATACCGGTTGTTTGTAACTTTAATTATGGAATTAGTGTCATCATCTGCCTAGCCTTTTCCTAACGAGTGTGTTGGAGTCTTCTTCCAGACTCACCGGATTCAACTAAATACGTTTCTTTTTACGTGTGTAAATCCTCGATGGATGTTCTCCGCCATGGCGGAGGGGTCTGTCAGACTCCTACTGACTAAAACCACACGGTGTTCTTTCTCGTCAATTCTGGCTGGGGTGCAGGGACACAATCGCATTCTACACAATCACCCCAGCAGTATTCAACTGAATACTATGGTTATGGATGGTATGGTTGACTGGTAGAGAATGCCTTATGGCATTAAGTTCGCCTATGTACCACTGTTGTACATGAAGTTTAAATAAATAAATACTAGCAGAACCCAGTTAATAACTTGGTACTACGATACTCCGGTTTATTCCCGCTGTCCCCGTACACCGTGTCCCCGTCCTACGGGGACAGCGGTACTTCAATTAAATATTTAAAAATACTTCCCGTTGTCCCCGTACACTGTCCCCGTCCTACGGGGACAGCGGTACTTCAATTAAATATTTAAAAATACTTCCCGTTGTCCCCTCCCGAAATTGAGAATTGTCATATCGCAGAAAGTTTATAGTTAGAATCATCTTTGTCGTTATTTGTTGTCATTTATTTTAATTATTTTAATCTTCAAAATAATGTCATTTATTTTAGTTATTATTTAATTGAATTTGAAATAATGTCATTTAATACAATAAGTAATTATACTAATCTAAATAGTTCAGTTCCGTGTAACCTACTAAAAACAATCTCTTTTTTCTATTAATGCAAGTCGTTTCTAGCACAGTTTTAACCTAACCTAACCAATGCAGATTTAAGAGGACAACGACTCGTGAAAAGTTTACTTCCCGTTGTCCCCGTTAGCCGAATGTACGTTACGGGGACAATTGGAAATAAATTTAATCACGTCCCGCTGTCCCCGTGACGGGGATATGGCATACGGGGACAACGGGAATAAACTGATACTCCTGGGTAAGACTGGTTGTCAGACTTTCAATGCACTGAGTACCTGTAATGACTGACAAAGTTCTGAAAATGACAGCCGGGGCCAACGACTCCACGTGCTTTCCGAGGTGCAAAGAGAACTCGGTATGTAATAGGTGGTCACCATTCCACTAACCAACCTAGGCAAACGCGACCTTACCTCGAGATCGAACCGAGCGGCTGTTATTATTTAGCAACGAGTGTAAAGGCAAAAATTTATTCCACCAACCTTGTGCAATTCTTTGTCACAATTTTACGAAACAATTGCTTATATTCTTGGCTGAAAAACACAACAGGCAACAGTAGATAGGTTCCCAACAAATGTTTCATGGTTAATTCACCTCTTTGCGAAGCCTACATTACCCAGTTTTCTAAATGAAGAACCTCATTTCATGCGTACCTCCTTTTTGTTTCGTTTTCTTGCAATTTGGAAAACTCGCGGCAATAAAAAGGAATTTATTGGATATTATTCTTTTTCGTATTAGATCGAGAAAAGGCGGTGGGTGAATTCGGGTTGTGGAATATTACTGCTTTATTATTCGTTTATTCATTTTTGCACATTTTTATATATAATTTATTAATCAAAAATAAATAAAACAAAAAACATTTAAAAATAGTAGCTCACCGGTATCGGGACCAGGGTCCAAGCAACCGGCAGTCAGGGCTCCTCGAAAGAGGAACCTCCTAACAATACGTGCCGTGTCCAGGAGTGCCGCTTTCTGTATCAAGCCCTTGATCCAGCTGCCTAACGAGAGCCTCGTCAACTAAGCCATTGGCTGTAACGACTATCGGCACAATGATCGCTGAGAACATGTCGACAAACTCGCGAGCCTAGTCAATATACTTGATCTTTTTCGGCTTTCATAAGGTTCTCGTCATGTGGAACCGTTATGTCAATCATTGCGCGCCGCTCTGATCGATCCACCAACACTATATCATGTTTATTGGTAACAGTAGTCCTGTCAGTGATGATGGATCGATCCGAGTACAATATGATATTGCCATGTTCGATAACTGGGTAGGGCACATACCTATAGTACGGCACTTTCGATTCCACAAGGCTGTATTTTAGAGCAAGTTGCTGATGGATAATCCTGGCTACAAGGTTGTGTTTATGCATTACGGCTTTTATTATTATGCCGAGTTAAACAGAATATAGAATATTATTATATTTTTTTGTTTTATTAGCAATTTTGTCCAGCTACTGGGAAAAGGCCTCCCCATAGCTTTCCAACTTTCTCGTTGTTTAGCCTCCTCTAGCCAATCTGGCAGAAATGAGTCTTATGATTATACCACCAGCTTCCAAGTTCCGGTCTATCACTGAAAAATTCTTTAACGAAGATCCCAATGACACCTTTTTGCTCGACCCGAAAATCGAACCCCGGAGAACCAGCGACAGCGTGGCCATTGGAGCAAATCACCGATAATACACTTTCACGATACCACTCAGGTTCATACAAATTACTCGTAAAACTCTTCGGAAAGTTTCCAGAACATACGGTATTAGTACGACTTAGCTAAGTTAGTTGTGTAGACTGGCTAAGTGATAACTTGTTTGGTTCAAGTAGGTATAAGTATTTGGTACTTAAGTGTTTGTATTTAGGATTGTTTTGTCTGAAAACTGTGGTTTGGTTTGTCAAAGTTTGTTTTGTTGGGTTGTTTAGTTAAAATGTCTGCTAGAAAATATTTAGATTATGTAAGTCATAAGTTGTAGTATTCTAATTTGTTTGTATATGTAGGATCAGGATTGCCGAGAGGTACTTCGTCAGGGTTTGGAGTTCCCATTTTATAGGGATAAACAAGACTTTATAACAAAATAACAGAGTATATTACAGTAGGCACGTAATCACACAATACAAAAATGGTAAACAAAGAGAAAATAAATGATAATGCGGGTAAAACCCACAGTACAGTAAGGCGAACAGACTTTTTAGGGTCACTGTTCGTATAGTGGCCAAGCCACCCAATTACATGGAGTATCGCTCGCTTACAGCAAGTTGATACAATCACAATGTAAATATACAGCGGTGCTGTACCAGGTAAACCGACAGTTTTGTCGGGAGCAGGGGAGCTCTGTATTGAGTCGAGTCTGAGGACCGACTGATTAAATTATCGAGAGCACGCTCTTTTATAGGACTATACTCCCGCTTTGCATTCCCTCCATAACAACTCTGTCCAATGACGAGCGTACCGCTGCGTCATCGTGTTTACTTGATACAAAAATGCACTAAATCTAATAAGTTTTACATTACACAGCAACCAAATATTACAAGAGTAATTGTCGTTAAAGAATAAATGGTGAATTCATAAAGTAAATCACATTTAAATTAAAGAAACTAGTCAACAATTATCTTGAACAAAACAATCTGTCACACTTATCGAAATAAGTTGACAAAACCAAATAGTGGGTACTCACAGTACTTTATAAATTATGTTTCGATTTATTAGACAGTTTACAGCAAAATTCACTTGAATTAACAATAAGAAAATGAATTCGTTACTATTGTATTTGCAACCAACTCCGACATATATATTTTTTTATTTGTGCGCAATAAAGAATAAGAATGTGAATAAAGTAGAAACCCAAACTAGATAGTAAGAAAATGACATCCCAACCACAAAACCCCACAAGGGGTCTCCTTGTGAGATTTTATGGTTAGGTTGAAATCAAAATACAATTAACTACAGCCACAACCGTTCAAAAATAAATCAGACAATTTAAACTGTAGTATAATAATGGATTTAAAAGATAAATCTTCATGAACTCGGTAACTAATTTATTTATTCAACTCTTTGAACCGCTATGAAAATTTTAATCATGCAATTAAGTGTAAAATAATAATAAATTAACCGGAAAGTTATCCCAAACGGAAATAATGCAGAAATAATGAAAAAAAAAAATAACTTTAGCATTTTAATGAAAAAAATGTGGAAATGGGAATCCACTTCCATATTTCTTTCATTCTTGGTGTTAAAGGATTTATGGAGACGTGTCTTAAATGGCTTGAAAAATATGACATCTCGCCAGTGATTCTTTTAGGGTTAGGTAGTTGTACCTAATAGTAGTTGACCGCTTTTTTTTTTTGGGGTGGGAAATCATCAAATAACTTCCCCCGCTCTGGGCGGACCGGGGGGGCGTGTCAGACTTTTACTGACTAAAACCCACCCATGTTCCTTCTATTGCCCTTTACATTCCGGGGCCGCGGTATCTCTTTCGAACAACCCGCAACCCCGGCAGGCGGAGGCCCTGGCAAGCCCCTCTGCTTTGCTGACTCTCTTTGAGGCGTTGACCGCTTGGTTGGTTGAGTGCGCTACTTCTGAGCAAGAGGTCATCGGTCTGACTCCTGGGTCGGCAAAGTGTTCTTTGGTTTTGCATCTGCTATTGCTTAGTATTAGCCATGGAGTCTGGATTTGAGCCCGAAAAATTCAATTCGCTCGCTCCCTATTACATCAGTTTAAAGATTTTCTTTATACCTTGATAATTGAGAACACTGCTTTTCAGATTTTTGGCAGTGTCAACACGGCATCATTTGCCTAGCCTTTTCTCAACTATGTAAGGGTCAATTTCTAGTCTTACCGGACTCAGCTCAATACTAGTGTTTTACATGGAACGATTCCTTATCTAACTTCTAATCTCTAATACGATAGCCTTGGTGAGACTGGTTGTCAGACTTTCGGCACACTGACTTGACTTGTAACGACTGTTTGTGAGTTCTACAAATAACAGCAGGGACCAACAGCTTAACGTGCTTTCCGAGGCACGGAGGAAACTCAGTATGTAACGGGTGGCGAAACCCATCCACAGACCAACCTAAGCAAGCGTAGCTTAAGCTCTCTAGTAGGTACATGTACCTACATTAATAAGACCAGAAACTATCACAATCTAGTTTTCATAAAAGGCTACATAGATCAGATAGCAGCTGGCACCATTTAAATCTAGCGAGCGCCATATTCATTCGGTTTATGTCCTTTTTCGGCTAGATAAAAACTCGCGTAGTTTTTCCAACTGCCCGCTAACTAATGGTCAATGAAAACTCCATTAGCGAAAGCATTAAAATACGTTCATTTATGATAATAAACTCATAATAATTATCATAAATACATATGCACGAGCATAATGGCATAATGAAGAATTTTCGGAATATTTTTTGTCAATTTATGCAGGAAATTCATAAAACGGAATTTTATAAGGCTATCGTTTATATGAACAGCTGGGGCAGCAGTTTTTAGTAGGCAGTAAATATAAAAAAGGCTTTAAAACAAAAGAATTTATTAATAAGATTCGCTCTAATTCATTAGAAGATCGTTGTCGATTCTGGATCTTCTTGACACACAGTAATGTTATGCACGGGAAGTATGCGTTCAATCCACTCGATTGTAATGATTATATTAATCTGCGTGGTTCCTCAACCCATAGGAAGTGGAACCATATAGCAATATGAGTATATACAGATATACAACACTTACAATTTTTAAACTTCCAACGATTTTTCATAAAAGATACCTCCGATAAAGCGACACATTTCAAAGAACATTCTCGAAAGAATTTCCAGACACGTACAGGTAAATAAGTAGGTGTGAGCTTCCGAGTCGGCGTCGAGACTCAAGTACTCGATCTCTCTTCAGGTAAGAGTATCGATTTACTAGAATTGGCACACCGTGCTCGCTTCTAGACGATTGTGTTTACTTTAAATTGAACGAAGGATTTAAGTGGGGTGAAGGAGTTTGGTAATTACAAGAAGTGTTAAAAAAGCGCCTTCTTTTAAAGATGGGAACATTGTTATCATTATAAATGAATGTAATGGATTAGGGATTTAATTCAAATTGTATTGGATTGTGACTGAAAATGTATTAGTTATTATGAAAAGGTGAAGCTTTCCGGGCAGCGCGATTGTCCGAAAGAGATATTCCGGAACACGAAGGGGAAAACAAGGAATATGGATGGGATTTAGTCAGTAAAAGTCTGACGCTCTCTGCCGCTCCGCCCCGAGCGAAGCAAGTTATTTGATAGTTTCCCATCCCGATAGAAAAGGCTTTCTCTGTTTAGCTTTACACATTTTTATTTTGGTTTGACTCCCTTCCGTTCGTTCTGCTCACAGTTGATTTTTCAGGTTAGCGGTTTTGATGATTTCATAATATAAACCGAAAAATAAAATGCAAGGTTGGCGCAGTGGTTGAGCGATCGACTGCTACGCTGCGTGTCGCGGGTTCGATTCCCCGCACGGAACAAATATTTCTATGACCTACAGGTAGTTGTTCCAGGCCTGGTTGTTTGTGTATGTGAGTTAAAATGTTTGTAACCCACGATACAGGACAACATTCCTAGTGTGGGGCAAAGTTATTTTTTTGGGTGGGAAATCATCAAATAACTTCCCCCGCTCTGGGCCGAGCGGGGGGGAGTGTCAGACTTTTACTGACTAAAACCCACCCATGCTCCTTCTATTGCCCTTAGCTTCTACCACCATAAGGCCTATTATATAGGTCTTAACATAGCTGGTAAAATCGATATATTATACAGCATTGCCAACCAAAGATTATAGATTTGTCTTCCCCAAGTTAATCCTTCAATTCAATTAAATGCTAACGTGACTAACTAACGTCATCCACAGGTGTTGAACTGACGTGTTAATCAAGTGGAAGATGTGAATAAATATATTTATTTACGCCCATATTTGCTAATGAAGAATGTCTAGTTATAAAGCATTTGAAGCATCACAAGAATAATATAATTTTCAACACCTGTGACCCTATAATGAATCTCAGCGAGATTGGATTCTATGAGTCACCATACCTATTACTTGAGTATGGTATCTGTACTCCAGGATTTAAATTGTAATATGTGCCATGATTATATTTAGTTACAGTGGAAGTATTTTTGCATGTTGATGGACGGAGAGCGAGAGGAAGGCCAAAGAAAAGATGGATGGATTGTGTAATGAATGATATGAAGGAGAAAGGAGTAATTCATGCCGTGACGTCTGATAGGGAAGAATGGAAGAAGAAAACGTGTTGCGCCGACCCCAAATAGAATGGGACAAGGGCAGGAAAATGATAATGGAAGTATTTTTGAAGAGGCGAGTGAGATTTTTGACAAAAATCCTTACTAATATTATAAAAGCGAAAGTGAGTTAGTTTTGTTTGTTTGTTACCTCTTCACGCTTTATAAAACCGATTTTGGTGAATTTTGGTACAGAGATAGTTTCGAACCAGGAGACGGACATAGGCTATTTTTTTTTTAAAGTGGGATGTGAGGGAGAAAAGGGAAAACTTAGCGTTGCTATTACAGATCAATAAGGCGCAAGGGGAACTGTGTTACCCCGAATTTAACGCGAGCGAAGCCGCGGGCAAAAGCTAGTACTGTAATAAACCAGCCTAGAGCGAGTCATACTGGCGCACCGAAGGTTCCGTACAAACCTGCGACATCAACGGCCATATCTTTTTAATGCGTAGACTGAGAGGGTTGATTTTTAACAGCACAAAGGGACCACAGAGTTGAGTGTCATCATCTGCCTAGCCTTTTCCCAACTATGTTGGGGGTCGGCTTCCAGTCTAACCGGATGCAGCTGAATATCAGTATTTTACATGGAGTGACTGCCTATTTGACCTCCACAACCCAGTTAGTACTGGGTAATGCGATACCCCTTGGTAAGACTAGTTGTCAGACTTTCGGGACCCTGACTACCTGTAACGACTGTCAAAGATCTACAAATTACAGCCGGGACCAACGGCTTAACGTGCTTTCCGAGGCACGGAGGAAACACGGTATGTAACGGGTGGTCACCCATCCACAGACCAACCTAGGCAAGCGCGGCTTAACCTAAAGATCGATCCGAGCGGCTGCTATTATTTGGCCACGAGCTCCTCCCTACAGAGTTAAGTGTATGGTTTTAAATTAAACTCGATACCTCCATGCGGGATAAAGGCTGTTGACAGACAAACGAACAACAAAGTGATCCAATATGGCTTCCAATTTATCCTTGCAAAAATTAAAGGCAAAGCTCCCTAATTTTATTTTGTTTAACAAACAGGATATCAAAAAACAGCTTGTATATTTTCATGGCTAAAACTAACACACATAACACGTATAAATGTAATACAAAATGTTGGCAGTAACCGTTAACCCCCAAACGCTTTTGCTTTTGTCGTCCGTTTTGTCTATGGGATGGGGCCTGTTCAATACAACATTGCTACGAATGGACGCTGTCGGCGAAATTGCCATGTTTGGCACGCAAATTGCTCACAGCAATATTTTATTTTATACCCTTTTGGGCAGTCAAAATATTAGCCGGGGAGCTAGCTTGCTGATTGACAAGTATTCTAAATTGAAGCTTATAATTTTCTTCAGTGAGTACATTTTGGACCAGCTGCGTGTATTTTTGTGTGTTTTTTAAGCTTTGTCTCACACTACGAATTTCTCCTGTATCGTAAGTGCGTACACAAACATTTAAACTTAAACTCTCATACACTAATAGCTAGACCAAAAACAACTATTTAAAGGCCATACAAATATTAGTTCCGTGCGGGGATTGATCCAACGACACGCAGCGCAGCAGTCAATCGCTCAGCTACTGCGCCAACGGTGCCGTCATATAACGAAATGATAATCGGAGACTAATAAATAAATGTATTGATTTTGTTTATTAAAATGTACAGACGACGGCAGGACAAGCTATACTAAACTATTATAACCCGATCTCTCGACTGCGAATCGCACACCGTAGTAGAGAGATCAGGTTAAAATGGTTTTGTTTAGGTTGATATGCCGTCGTCGGTATATTAATCAACTAGGTTTTGGAGATCAGATAGGCAGTCGGTCCATGTAAGTACTGGTATTTAGCTGAATCCGGTTAGACTGGAAGCACCCGCGATACAGGAGAAATTCCTAGTGAGTGTAATGTTAATTGCAACTTCCCCATCTTATCTGAAGTGGTCGAATTGCGCCAGGCGTCCATGTCACTGAGTGGTTCTGAAACCGAGGCTGTAGCTGCAATTTGGCAAAGGGTGCGGCGCCACTTGTCCAAAATCTTGTGAATGTAACTTGGCATGCTGTTTAGCCTTCTTTTTAGTTGTTTATAGACGGTTTTATTTTGTAAAATAATGACGTATGAAGCTTTTTAGTGACTTAAACTCTCGTAAAGCGCTCATTTGTGCTGATTAAGCAAATAATATTGCAATAACTTATCAAATAGAATTGCAGCATTTGACTTTTACCGAGCCCCTTTGTTTTTGTAATTTAATTTCTAATTTAAAAACAAATAACAATGTTAAATCGCATATTCGATTCCCACCCAGGACAAACTTTGTGTGATGAGCATGATTGTTTGTTCTGTGTCTGGGTGTGATTTATCTATAATATGTATGTATTTATAAATTATATAAGTATGTATGTCAGTTGTCTGGTTACCATAACACAAGCTCTGCTTAGCTTGGGATCAGATAGCCATGTGTGAGTTGTCCCAAGATATTTATTATTATTATTATTTATTTATATATTCGAATATAGGGTTTCGTTGCTCAAAGAAAAATTGGGACCCTTCTAGGATCACTTACTTGCCCGTCGCGTGCCCCGCCGAACGCGTAGAGGAATGGAGTTGATATTATTCAACCATATACTCAAGTCTATAATCATAGACTTGAGTATATGGTTGATCTGTGAAAAAATCAACCCTCTAAGTTTACGCAGTCAAAATATATGGCCGTTTATGTCGCAAGTTAGTACGGAATTCTCGTGGACGATTCCGACTCGCACTTGGCCGCTATAGTAAGGGTGGTAAAGACAAGTGGTCATTTGATGGATTTTATGTTGCAAATTAGCACTATTAACTTTTGATGATTTACAGTTGTGGTACAAGCAGACTTCATACCACAAAGCAATGGTCGGTCAATATAATGTTTATAATTATGTTAGTCTCAAGAATTGTCGTTCCAACACCATAAGAATGATGCGTGAGTTTTATGTACTTACAGTTCAAAATAGAGATTCGAATATCAATTTTACTGCTATCAAAATGGTACCTAATTAACGTTGTTTTGAATTGGTTTTACACGTTCATAATTCTGGTAATTAAATTACTATACGTGTTTAACTAAAATAATTTACATATAGTATTAATTAACTATTCCAACAAAATCCCGATGGTCACTGCATAACAGCAACGCAAATGAAACCACACAAGTAAATACTCCAACTAATAGTATGCGGAACAAATATGGTCCGGCCGATCATTTAGCGAGATTGACCAATAAACAGTAGGGAAATACGACACATTTACACAGGCTGAAAGTAGGTAAAGTGCGTTTACAATGAAAAAGTGACTGACCTCGCGCCATGTTGATGACGTTATTGCTGTTAAATTGTAGAAGTTGGTTGTTAAATTATTTTTTATAACCTCAAGACGGAGGCATATACTGTGCACCAATATATATCGAGAATTTGCCAGCATTCAAGCGACAGTGGATAGATTAAGTCTCAATATTACGCGAGCTCAGTCATTTTGTCATTGTAAACGCATATTGTACAATGACAAAATGACTGAGCTCGCGTAATATTGAGACGCCCCGGGCGCCGGGCGCCGCGAGATGACTCCCGGCCACCGTAGATGCGGGCCTGTGGACGGTGAGCAATGGGCAGCTCACCGTCCGTCCGTCGATTGACGACAGGCCGTGTCGACGGCGCGTCCGTGTTTCACGCGCGCCTCAAAGAGATGTCATTGCTGACATCTCTTTGAGCAGAGGGGCTTGCCAGAGCCTCCGCCTGCCGGTTGTTCGAAAGAGATGCCGCGGCCCCGGAACGTAAAGGGCAATAGAAGGAACATGGGTAGGTTTTAGTCAGTACAAGTCTGACATGCCCCCCGCGCCGCCCAGAGCGGGGGAAGTCATTTGATGATTTCCCACCCGAAAAAAAAACGCATATTGTAGGTATGTTTTATATATAATATAGCGTGTTTGAGAAATGACTAGACATATTTGGGGATCATCATCATCTGCCTCATATGATGAATCATGATCGAATGATTGTCACCAGAACCAAATCTGTGCGCAAATATCAGCTCCATTGGTTTGGCATTCCATTGCAAGATTACACACAGTTACACAGTATCTATGGTGGAATATCCATTCACAACAGTCGAGTGTTATATTCGAAAAATGAAATCGAATCCCTTTCGAATGTAATCAGAGACTTGCTGGGCACACTGCCAACGACGGATACTGGCCAGATCCAAAGACTTACTGGCACGGAACACAAACTACACGGTAGAAAAAAAAAAGATAAAACCGAAACAACGGAACGAATGCTCGCCAGTGCGGAAAATACGATTTAAAATAAACGAAGATCTGAATTAGTCGATACATATTTTAGTGAGGGGAAATGGAATTTGTTTGTTAGGAGATTGACCTACTTTGAATAGTCATCTTACTAATATTATCGAGCTTTTTAATTTGGATTAACATAAAATGATAAATTGATCAGCCTATAACGTAAAAGAAATTCTGAAAGTGGCGCCATAGACTAAAAAGTTGTGTGATAGGTAATTGGTACGGACATGTGATGCGGAGGAATGAGGATAATGATGAGTATGAAAGTGGATGGCTATAGGAGTAGAGAAAATGATGGATGGACTGTGTGAAGAATTATATGGCTAGAAAGAAGATGACTGTTAAGAAGACGAACAAAACAGGAGTATGGAAGAAGATATGCTGCGCCGACCTCAAATGAAATAGGATAAGAGCAGGAGAGTAATGATGATGATCAGCCTATAAAGACCCTACTACTGGCCATTTCTCGGTGAGATGGAACGGGATGTTATCTTAAACACGGGACCAGTGCAGGATGGTCGACCCAACATGTCTTCGATTTCTTCGGCTCTAGGACATTACGGTATATTCAAGATGCTTTATTTACTGTTTTGAAAGCAAAATGGTGATCAAATAATTTAAAAAAGTAGAGATATTTAGATAACCTGTTTGATGTTTAAATATTGTCGGTTAAAATTATATTTTCAATAGTGTTGTGACAATCGATTCGGCGCATCTGCAGTAAAGATTACAGAAATGACTCGATTAAGCAGATCCCGAGAACTCCCTCACTATGATGGATGAACCACGTTTGCGGGTGCGTATTGAAAAAAGGGGCAACATTTTCATTATTTCGAGAGCATTTTAAGATGATAAACGACTTACCTTTTTTGCTGTCTACCCATTTTGGGTTCAGCACGCACGGATTTTTTCCGAAAGTAATTTCTATGTGGACTTACCTAGAACAAAAAAAATAAGATTTAGAATTGAATTGACGGTACGGTTGGTGCAGTGGCTGAGCGATTGACTGCTACGCTGCGTGTCGCGGGTTCGATCCCCGAGCGAAACAAATATTAAATATTTGTTTCGCTCGGGGATTGGTGCAATTATTTGTAGGCCATACAAATTTAGTATGGCCTACAAATAATTGTTTCGGGTCTAGCCGATTATGTATGTGAGATTAAATGTTTGAAAACGCATCTATAATGCAAGAGAAATTCCTTATGTAGGGCAACGTTTTATCAAAAAGAAAAGAATACACTTTATTGTACACCAAAATTTAAACACAACGGTTAATTAAACTGTTGTTTAATACGAGAAAAATGTTGTTATGTGTAAATTCTTTTCTCTATAATAACAGTCTGAATAATGACATTTAGCATGACAATCTATATCAAAAAGATCCCTTTTTGATATAAATTGTCTTAAAAAACTTTTTCTAGAAACAAAAATCATGTCCAACCCTTTAAAAGGCTTGCCGGGGTTGCGGGTTGTTCGAAAGAGATACCGCGGCCCCGGAACATAAAGGGAAATGGAAGGACCATGGGTGGGTTTTAGTCAGTACAAGCCTGACACTCCCCCCCCCGCTCCGCCCGGGGGAAGTTATTTGATGATTTCCCACCCCAAATAAAAACCCTTTAAAAAGGCCTAAGGTTTCTTATTAGTATTAAAATACATTCAAAATGCACGACCCTTGTCTTGCCCTTACAGCGAAGGACACACACATTCGCAAAAAATTAAGTGTTTCGCATTTTCTTCCGTGTCCACGGCAAAAAGGTCGCAGTCCAATATAAGATAAATTAAACGACACTTCTGGGTACCTCTCACGGTACATGTAGTAAAAGCGTGGAAAAACATTTACGTTGTGTAGATGTTGCACATTTTTATGGGCTGTACCGTTTTTAGAGGTTTTAGGTACAAGATGTTGTGATGGCCTAGAGGTTGAGACACCTCTCGTGCTTGAGGTTGTGGGTTCAAATCTTCGTCCGTCTCCGTCTCCAGTGTCCCAACTATCTCTGTAATAAAATTCATCAAATTCGGTTTGGCCATTTAGGCGTGAAGACGTAATAAACAAACTGACTGTTTTTTTATAATATTAGTAGGATTTATATACACACAAAACACATATGATGAAAAAATACAGACAGCAAATAGCACAAAGGTACTACTCAAAGAAAAAAATATATATACAGGGTGGCCAGTTGATAGGCGTCCAAAGAAAAAAAATAGATGCCTTATGCTAAGGGGTACCTGAATTACCCCCATGTATGTTCCGCGATTTTTTGTAGTTTAGGAGCTAGAATTTTTTTAAGTACTATTTTCAAAATGTTCACCTAACATTGGTTTTTATTTCTTATCTCTTTATTCCTATCATTTCCAGATATTTTTCTTTGTGGAATCTATTAGCGATAGCAATAGCTGCCATGTAAAAAAAAACCGTTTGCCTAGGCATTGTAGAACTTACCACAAAATTAGTCCAAAGTTCAAAATTACCGTTAGAGTTCACTAATCAAAAATGTTCAGAGCTTAAAATAAAAACAAGTAAGGTGTGCCAGAGGTTTCTAAATGATCTTAAAAAACTTTTATGGACCTTCAACAGACAAATTCGTTAAAAAAAAATAGAGCTTAATAGGGGTTTGTTTCCTGTAATTAGCTTTGATAGCAGTAAAGGTATTTTTAACACGCTTTTATTATTACAGATACTGTTATAATTTCTGTTTTCGTTATTTTTTCCACTGTTATTATAAAAAAAATACGGTAGATAGTTTGCAAATTTTATTAAAACTCCCTACAAAAGGTTTTCAAAATGCCGCCCTACCACAGAAATGCACAATCTACATCTACGGAGGAAATTGTCTTTTAGTTGTCTATAAACTTCTCTGTTACATCTTACAACATTTCCCGCTTCTTCAATCTTCCGTCTCAAAAAAACTTAAAAAAACCTAAGAAAACTAAACTACAAAAAATCGCGGAACATACATGGGAGTAATTCAGGTACCCCTTAGCATAAGGCATCTAATTTTTTTCTTAGGACGCCTATCAACTGGCCACCCTGTATACATGCTAATAAATATATTTTCTATTAAGGTACTTCATTATGTAAGTACTTTCTAAGTCTAACTTGGATATCACAAACGTCGGTGAAGGAAAACATCGTGAGGAAACCTGGACTTATCATTACATAGTCCTACTTCCCACTAATATTCCGACACGGTTGCCGCAGTGGCTGAGAGATCTACTGCAGCGCTGCGTGTCGCGGGATCCCCGCACGAAACAAATATTTGTATGGCTTACAGATAGTTGATCCGGGTCTGGCTGTTTGTGTATGTGAGTTTAAATGAAACGCACCCACGATACAGGAGACATCCTAGTGTGGGGCAACGTTTAAAAAAACTGACACTAGGTTAGGCACTACTACCACACGATATAGAAGTCGATAAATCAGACAATCTATTACTTACCATTTTACTTCGTGGAAATGTAATTTTGAAACAAACTTCTGCTTAGCATGACACGGTTCACCAAAAGGTCATTTACGTGCAATATAATTCCCTCTAACACACAAATTCTAAAATGTATTCCAATTTAAAGTCCAATTTGCAAAACCTCTAGAAGGCACCTTCTATTATATTAAACCCATACAATTTCGCGAATGCACCCAGCCCCAACTACAAAGTGTGTTACAACAAAATTTGTTATACTTAACCCGACAATTACCGTTAAAACTAGCACTTGGGGAGGTAGCGTGTGCCCACTTCTACGAAACTCCGACCCGCTCAAATTATCCGCTATCGTATGCAATTCCGCGACTTCCCACCATAATGCGATATCAGCGAATTTTTTCACTTCCGACTTTTTTCACAACATTCGGGGAATCGTGCTTACGGTGGGTGTTCAAATTTTTCCTTTTTTAGGGTTCTGTACATTAAAAGGAAAAATCGGAACCTTTATAGGATCACATCGTTGTCCTTCTATCTGTTTGTCAAGACCCTTTATCTCGGAATCGAGTTGAAATTAAAACTGATTATAAATCCTTACTAATATGATAAAAGCGAAAGTGAGTTTGTTTGTTTATTTATTTGTTTGATACGTCTTCACGCCTAAATGGTTAAACCGATTTTGATGAATTTTGGTATAGAGATAGTTTTTTTTTTTTTAAAAAAAAAACGTTGCCTCACACTAGGAATTTCTCCTGTATCGTGGGTGCGTTTACAAACATTTAAACTCACATACACAAACAGCAGGACCCTGGAGACGGACTCACATTTAACGCGAGTGAAGCCGCGGGCAAAAGCTAGTAAAAATACATTTGAGACTCATGTCCCTTTGTGCTGTGAAAAAATCAACCCTCTTAGTCTACACAGTCAAAAGATATGGCTGTTTACGTCGAAAGTAGTACAGAATCCTCAGTGCGCTAGTCTGATTCGCTCTTGGCCGGTTTTTTCGCAAACTTTAGAGTTTTTTTTTTCGGATTATTTGTCAAAGCATACTTGGAAGTCGGCTGTTTTGCGTGTAAATGTTTTGAATATACTCGTCGAGGGGTAACGGAATGTTGAAGTATTTCCGTACTTTATGCTATCTGATACTTAAACCTTCTGGAATGACGATGTGGATATTTTATCTTTGCCTGTGTATTTAGAAGTTGGAATGAACTCACGACTGTGTGTATTTATTTTTTTAGGGTGTGCCGAGTAACTGGGTTTACCGTGTCAAGGCGCAGTGGATGAGCGATCGACTGCTGCACTGCGTGTCGCGGGTACGATCCCCGCACGGAACAAATATTTGTATGGCCTACAGATAGTTGTTCCGGGTCTGAATGTTTGTGTTTGTGAGTTTAAATGTTTAACAACGCACCCACGATACAGGAGAATTCCTAGATATAATCCTAATTTTATTAACTTTGCGTGGGGCAAAGTTAATAAAAAAAACTTTACAAAGATGTGCTATCTAATGCCATGCCTTTAGTCATAATACTCATCTTCTGCCTAGCCTTGTTCCACTATTGTTGGGATCGGCTTCCAGTCTAACCAGATGCAGCTGAGTACCGGTATTTTAAATGGAGCGACTGCCGATGGGTTAGGTCAGCAACTGCGCCAACCGTGCCGTCAAATAAAATTGAGTAACTAAACTACCATTAATGCTGTCAAACTATTAAATAGTTAAGTTCTGTTTAACGTAGGAAACGTCGTATGACAGGAATAAACAAAATAATTGTAGTGATTTTTATTAGAGTAGTTTTAGTAGTTGTAGAATCGACACCATTGTTATCCAAACTAATTTCAGCTCAATCGGAAATCAGTAAGTGAGTAAAATTTAACCTCTAAGATTAACAGGTAAAACTTATAAAAGCGAGTTAAAAATCTTAAATGATTTGTTTGTAACAAACATCTAAGCCACACACAAACCCACAAATCATCTAAGTACACAAAATAAAACACAAACGATTTGACAAAACGCCTTCAAAAGCTCCAATGGCAGTCAAATGGAAGCATGGAAGCGGGTTATTTCTTTTATTTCTCAAAGCATTCAGACGATGCCAGGACATCTTGGCAAGCCGTTCGAGCTCCAGCACTTAAGGAACCCGCTATTAAAGATTTTACTTTTTATAAACGACTTTAAATGTTAGCGGGTGTAATATTCAACTCTTGTAGCAAAGTGTCTACTGCCATTCCGACCAAGTCTTGGATTTAAATTCAAGTTAAACGCTGTCTTCGGGAGATAAATTGGTTTGTCATGAATTTCTTTTATTTGGAAGAACGATAGACGTTTATCTCCGAGATAGTTTTAGACTAACTTCGGGATTAGACGAATGCTTTTATGTCTTTTCTCTTGTTGGTGTTTTCCATCATTCAGGCATCTTGATGCCTGCGAGATATTTCTCGACAACATGTTAAGCCAAGTGAGGCCCAAGGGCTATTTAAAACTCTTACACTAAATTAGGCTCTCTAATATCAGAGTGGCCTGCCGGGGTTGTGGGTTGTTCGAAAGAGATACTACGGCCCCGGAACATAAGAGCAAAAGAATGAACATGGGTGGGGTTTAGTCAGGACGTGTCTGACACTCGCCCCCGTTCTGCCTAGAGCGGGGAAAATTATTTGATTTCCCATCGGTAAAAAAGGTTAGGGATTAGCTTACTGGCAGGCGTTATTCGATAATGACGTCAACCATTGAATTGATAAGGTGTCGTTTTTTTAGAAGAAAGTAAAATATTAGTCGATCAATAAAATATAACAAACGATATTAATCATGAAAATATTAGGTGATCAGAACACATCCGTGCACCTGATGGAGATTATCGTGCTCAAAATGTTCGCCCCTTATTTATCTATGGCAGGCGTTGAATTTCCCTTAATTCATCGACTTAAAATGAATTTCGTAAAATTCATCGTAATATACCGAACTTTTGTTAGTAAAAAAATATATATAACTAGCTTAATGCCTGCATTTTCGCTTGTGTGTTGTTCGGTAATTGTCCCGTTTTACCGGAATTAAAAGTAGTATATTATGTGCTATTCCAAACCATAATCTATCTGTGTTAAATTTTATCCAGATCCATTCAGACGTCCTGGAGGGAAAGAGTAATAAACATGCAGATATATATTTAAACATACTCTCAAACTTTCACTTTTTTAATACATACGTAAATAAATAAAACCAAGGCGCTGCTGACGTTTCTCGTGGAGCTGGGGTGGATCGAATAACATTCCCACCCATACGCAAAATACGCGCCTCAGACGTGGAATTGCGGACATCAGCTCGTAATACAATACAATACATAAGTAAATAAACGATACCTAGATAATTCGTTAAAATTAGACCCGCCAACAATAACCAAAATCACATTAAGATTAAGAATAACAGCTGCGAAGATAATAAAATGAAAACCTTCACGTGTCCTGCATAATTTTCCCTAAAATATCAAAATTGATTCAGGTGTAAGCGCCGACAGATGACGAATCCAAGATGGAGGGAGATCCGAACGCAAAATTATCTTAATTCCTCCCTCGAGATTAAATTCAACTCTCCGTTCTTTTTTAAATTACCATGAGAAGCCCTACAAGATCTTCGTTAAAAATTAAATTATACTTGTCTTTTCAGTCGCTTCAGAGATATTAGCCCACTCAACTTCAGAGAGGGTGCTGTATTAAGGATGTTGAATGAATTTGCATGTTAAAACCTGGGTAATAGCACTACAATCTCAACTTGAGCGAAGTTGACTGAAGTTAAGAGTACAATAGATTTGGTTTAAAGTCGCATGTAAGTTGGTGTTAACAGTTGAAGGAGTTATATTTCAATTCTTTGTTAATGACTGGGTGGAGTGGCAAAAGTTTTCTTTTGTATAGTCTGTAGTATGAATGGTATTTTAGGGTTGTAATCAGGACATTGTATGAGATATTATACAGACTGAAATTCGTTGGATTCTACCAGAGATGTACTCATCTGTGCTAATATTATGAATAGGGAAAGTTAGTTTGTAGGGGGTAATCTCTGGATTTACTGAACCGATTTTGAAAATTATTTTACCAATAGAAAGCCACGTTATTTGTTAGTGTCATAGGTTATCACGCTGGGAACTACGGGGGCTGAGCAGTAAGGTAAGTGACTACGAGAATGCATGAGAATCGTGCAGGGAAAAGCTAGTTTAAGTTTTACAGAATTCCATAAATAAGTGACCTATAAAATGTTCAGATAAAATTAACAAAATATATTTCTCTGGACTCCATATTTTAATAACTTAATAGTAATTTCATTTCCTCGCTAGGAGCAAGCTAAAGTGCTTTTAATCCATATTAAAGTACTCTAAGAGCCTCGTATATGTACGATTTTAAAATCTAATTAAGTACGAGTACGTTGAAGAGAATTCCTGTTCTATTAGAAAGTATTGATCCAAACTCTTGAAATACATTTTATTGGTTTTTAAGTAAACCATTAAAATCTATAAAAAAACGAACATATAATCATCTTCTTGCCTTTGTTACACGTTGCTTGGAGTCGGCGATATACATTTATTACTGCCATTTACTCCTTTTTCTTTTATATCGATTCTCACACAATCTACTATTACAAAAGAATATAGTCTTCGTGTGTAAGTTGCTGCGATGTTCTTCTAAACTATGCAAAGGAATTTAATATAGTTTATGCCATTACTTAAAACATTATCCAGTTTTGCAGATTTTTTAGGTTTAGACCAAATACAAAATCACTACTACTCCACTGCTACTTCTACAACAAAGTATCCTACTTCCTACTTTATATTCATACTAGCTGTGCCCGCAATGCGTTGCAATGCAATTTTTTACCTACCCTACCTACCCTACCTACCCTACCTACCCTACCTACCCTACCTACCCTACCTACCCTACCTACCCTACCTACCCTACCTACCCTATGTCCGTCTCCTGGCTCTAAGCTACCTCCTCACCAATTTTCAGCTAAATCGGTTCAGCCGTTCTTGAGTTATAAGTGGAGTAACTAACACAACTTTCTTTTATATATATAGATATATGTATATATAATATTATAAATGCGAATGTTTGTGAGGATGGATGGATGTATGGCGCAGAGGTAGATTATAGTCTAGAATAACACAAAAGAAACTTTTTTTTCTATAACACGCCAGCGAAGCTGCGGGCGCCAGCTAGTATGGTATTAATTTCAACTCAACACCTTTACGCGTACCTGAGATAAAGGGTCTTGACAGACAGACAGACAGATGGATAACAAAGTGATCCTATAAGGGGTCCGCTTTTTCCTTTTAAGTTACGGAACCATAAAAAATATGCCTTATCCTGGTTAGGCGCCAGATATCGGTCCTGCTTTTCATTTGCTGACGATGGTCGACAGAACTGAAAAATCAGATCTTCCACTGTTTTAAGGAACCCTATGATGCCGTAACGTCTGACACGGGACAATGAAAAAAGAAAACGTGTTGCACCCACCCCAAATGGAATGGGACAAGGGCAGGAAAATAAACCTAATATAGTAAGCCAAAGCTTTAGAAAAAGCCTAAACTTACACACTCAATAAAATCTAACACAGTATCAATACCCCTTGTTTGCAAATCCTTATACGAATTCAAGTTATATTAACTTGGTAAGTTTACGAACATTTTTCTTGAGACGATAGGCTAAAGATATAAAGGAACATTCTGAGAACACTTTCAGCCTCTTTGTGCTAAATCAAGAGACTGAAAGCGTTGTTTTGTATTGAGTTGGCTGTTTCTTTCAAGTTCTGTTCGTCATTTATTGATGTGTTTGAAGTTAAATTGTTTCGACGACTTATTAACAGGTAGCAATTTAATTTTAATGGCTTGTTAAGGAATATTGAGTTTTGTTTTCATTTAGAAGTAAAGTTGCGTAATAGTACGTGATTTTTATATTATACTAGCTGTGCCTTATGCATGTAGTGATTATGTGCGTGTGTGTAGGGAATACAAGTGAAACGCTCGAGTGCTTAGTACCAACTGTTTTATTGTATAGCTCTATGATGTTTATATAGACATGCTCCCGACATGCATCTTTTACTACCCTTTTTTTGTTGTCAATGTGGAAATCCTCTATGGATGTCCTTGGTTCTGGGGAAGACAGAGGGTTTTGTCAGACACGTGCTGACTAAAACCACACCAGTATTCCTTCTCACACTTGCGTCGGAGGGGGGCAGCGGGAACATGTGCAACTTCCGCTGCCCCGGTCTAGTGTGGCCAGCTTGACCTGTGCGGGCCTCGTCCCGAGAGGGAACCTTTTACTACCCTCAGCCAATTCGGTTCAACCGTTCTCGAGTTATACTTAATGTAACTATCACGACTTTCTGATATAAGTTGCTTTGCGTTGTATTTCATATATTTTAAATGACATGCCACGTTACAGCGTTGCGTCGTCGCAAGCGACGTATCAACGGATCTCCGGTTCGACACTGCGACAGCAGACAGTGTTCTATCTCTAGAGGGTCAAAAAACACGTGCGTACAGGTATTTTTTAGGGTACGGTTTTTTTTGCTGTGCCGCAATAAAAGCAACAATAAAAACCCGCTTATTCTGATCCATTGTGGAGACTGACAGAGGACATGCGCCGTGATCTTGCACTGCAACGTCGTGCGTCGTCGCAACTCATGAGTGGAATACAAGGCGTTGATCCGGTGCAACAACATCATACAAAGCATTAATGAGACATCGCCCTAACGGAGCTAAGTGGCGAACGACGCAGACCGATCGGCTACGGTATCTGTAGTGTTGGGACACAACAAATTACCCGCCTATTAACTGCGGGCCACGTCCGCTATAATTATGTAAACAGGACTGGCCCTTGTTTCATTTGAATAACGGTAGATAGCGTATGAGGGAAGGCTTATTGAAATTGAGCAGTTTAGAGAGTAGAGGACTATGGTGCAACTTGGGAAAGCACATCTTTGGGTAGGCACATCTGCTTTGCTGAGACCTTTAAGGCGCGGTAACAAGCTAATCTTTAGGTATTCGCGGAAGTGAGGCTAGCTGCATACTGGGCATGGTCTGACACAAGTACACGACAGTATTGCATCGAAAGAATAGAAATAAGGTCGAAAATATTTCGGTGTTTGATTTTATTTGAATATTATGAAAAAAAAGTAGGTCATTTTGCAGTTTGAATTGAATATAAAAAAAATACAGTTCCGTGTTTGAAAAATTTTAGATATCTCTTTAGTCTATAACATTTCCTTTGTTATAGATATAAGAAATATGATGGTTGTCGCTGAAAAAATTGAGAATTTCGAGACGAAAAAAAATTTATCGTGGTCTTTTTAAACATTTTTTTTTTTCGTAGTACTAGACCACTTTTGTAAACTGATTTTGTTTAAGGTGAAAGCTCCAACCTACCCGCGAAATTCAAATTTTCTTACGTTTTTTGCAATTTTCAGGCCAGTGCTAGGTTGTATGTTGATTAAAATATTATTCGCGGCTGTAAGACGTATGTAATTATAGAATTATAATCATCAAAATCACCAATACAACCCTCCAAGTTCATAAAGCTGTAGGAAAGACTTTTTCTGTTTTTTTTTGTTCCTACGCCTTTATGAACTTGGAGGGTTGTATTGGTGATTTTGATGATTATAATTCTATAATTACATACGTCTTACAGCCGCGAATAATATTTTAATCAACATACAACCTAGCACTGGCCTGAAAATTGCAAAAAACGTAAGAAAATTTGAATTTCGCGGGTAGGTTGGAGCTTTCACCTTAAGTCTTTACGTTATGTATTGAACTATACAAGGTATTTTTTTTTGGCTAGTGGCATGTACAGATACGGCTAACTTTGCGACGAAAATCTAGACGTTTTACAAAGTGTTTGCTTTGTACAGCTACTTAAGGCGCGCGTGGAAAACGAACGCGCCGTCGACACAGCAGGATACGATATCCTTCTATATCGAACTTCACTCAGTCAATCCGTTGTTTCTTTAGTCTTGTCGAAATTCTAGATCGCATCATCGATCATGTCATTATTGACACCGTCATTCCTTTATATTTTCACCCGAAAAACATTCAAGCGACAAGACTTTCCAACGCTACCTTGCAAAACAGGGTCCCCCAACGGATCTGAGCCTCAGCAACATTATTAATGATTGACGGATATGACGTAAGGTGTTGAACAAGGGTTCTGTAATCTACAGGGTGCTATCTCAATGTTTGAGGGACAGCAGGATTACACGGGTAATTCGCGCCAACCTGGGACGACAAGCTAATATTTGATGGATGGGGTACTTAATGAGATTCGGATGTGATTTGTAGTTGTAGGGTGTATGGGTGGGTTTGTACTTGATAGAGAAGTTTTACTGCTTTCGCTGCAGCATAGTGCGGGAGACATTACATGAAGACATGTTTTGCTGACACATTACATTTAGTTTTTTGTCAAATGTATCCTGAAATGTATTGTTATATAAAGAAAATGGCAGGCGTTTTTCCAGGAGTGGGAAACGACGGAGGCTAACAACAACAAAATAAAGTAGAAAAATATTATGAAAAAATCAAAATAAATAAAAAGAAATTGATGAAAAAATCTAAGTATGTACTTAATTTTTAGCTAATGTGATAGGTACTCATATTCAAGTGCATTTGGGTAAGAATGAAAGCCAACCAATATATATATATATATAGCTAGATAGATAAAGATGAGTTAATATTGTTTATAAAAACTCTATTTTGAAATAAAACTTCAGTAAATTAATGAGTTTATACTATAGCAACAACAGTTTCAACGTTTTAACCAGTTTTCATTGCTGCATAATGCACTCCATGATACGAACTTTATATTAAACTTAGCGTTAATTCCGAAACTACTTTAAAATAAAGCTTTAATGAGCCTGTCAGGTGAGGAGTAAGTTCAAAGTAATTTACTTAAAACAAACTTTGCTAATGATAAGTTTAAATAAAATTCTACCCGCAATAAAGTTAGTCACGTTACGGGTAGCCTGGTAAAACGTTAACTTAAATATTGTAGTGGTCGAGTTTGCAATTTTAATTTTTAAAACCAATTTGTTAGTGGTTGGCGAACCTCTAAACGAAGTCTAGTTTAGAGATTCTGGCGCTTGTATACCTTTGGGTTTATTAAGACTGGAGAGCTAAGAAGTATATATTTAAATACTAGCTGTGCGCAGCGGTTTCACCCGATGCTTTTTTTTTGGGGTGGGAAATCATCAAATAACTTCCCCCGCCCTGGGCGGAGCGGGGGGGAGTGTCAGACTTGTACTGACTAAAACCCACCCATGTTCGTTCTATTGCCCTTTACGTTCCGGGGCCGCGGTATCTCTTTCGAACAACCCGCAACCCCGGGACAAACCGCAACCCCGGTTCACCCGATGCTCAGGTCCTTTTTTCACTTAGGGGTATGAATAATAGATGTTGGTCGATGCTCAGACCTACCCGATATGCACACGAAATTTCATACAAATCGTTTTAGCTGTTCCGGAGGTGTTTGTTAACACAGACTGCGACACGAGAAAATATATTTATTAGATATATCATCGATTTTATGATTGCATTATAAAAATTACGTGTCACAAAACATTAAGGTACATTTATGTTTCTCCGTATATAGATTTTTCCGTAGTAAAACGATGTCAAGAGCGGTAAAGCTGGTTAATTATACAGTATACTTTTGTTGATTACATAATATTGGTCGCTTGCTTAGTTTTTTTACGATTAATGTTAGGAAAATGTATCTAGTTTTATAGATAATTTTATGAAAACTTACCGTTTTGCTGAAAGTCGCGAAAAACTCATTTATTCAACTTTGACCTTGATTTTTTTCCACACAGAGGAAAGATGGGGAGCTTTCAAATTTCATTTATAATTATATTTTGAACGCTTTCACCAATACCCAGCTTGGTATAAATGTATGTAGTTTAGAATGTCTACATTCACAGGACTACAAAGCTTTTTAGTAGTTTATTTTTTTTTAGTATAGTGTGTTTGAATTGCGGTGTATTCGAACCTTGAAAACGAAAAACTTTAATAGATGCAGCTAACTACACTAAAGAAAGTACACTATCCCACCTAACTATTCTATTACTAACCGCGCACCATCTTCAAATATTAGATTAACTATCGCAGCATCCCGGAATCGCTTCCACCCACACTCTGCCGAACTATCTCAGCCCCGGTTAAAAATAAACGTCAATGTTTACAGGAAATTGGACACGAACTCTGAGCTTGGTTGATGCTGGTGTTATAATGCTCTCGTTGTTTTGAGTGCTTTTATATGGAGGGTGGTATGGCATTATCGATATTTTATCTTTTTATTTAATAAATAAGTTTGATGTCCAGTCGATTGGAGCTCAACATGTATGACTTGTTTGCTAAACTGGGCCTATTTGGTGCAGCCATACAAAAATATTTATTTACACCACAAACAAAAAAAAAATTAGCTTTGCTTGTTTTTTGCTTTCCTTTTTTATTGTCTTTGTAGTGTTAAGTTTTTTTTTTTTTAAATTTTAGCTGTGCTTTTTAATATTCTTTCCCATCTTTTTATTTTTTTTGTAGTGTTAATATTTAAGTTTTTATTTTCTTCTTTCCTCTCTTTTTTTGTTGTTTTTGTAGTGTTAAGATTTAAGTTTTTTTTTAATTTCAGCTTTGCTTTTTATTGTTTTCTTTCTTCTCTTTTTTTATTTTCTTTGTAGTGTTAATATTTAAGTTTTTTTTTTATTTTGTGTTGTTGTGGCAAGTGCCAAATAAATCTGTTTTCTTTCTTTCTTTCTTTATGATCTTGGGTCTCTTCTAAGTTGGAATGAATTTCTTCTAGACAAGTATGTTTCACCCCAAGTCACATCGTGGCCTTGTGTCAGGCGAATTGCGGCCAAAAGCAAGCCTATATAGCAGGGGTGGACAACTTGCATAGTTCCAAGATCTACTTTTTACGTGCGAAACACTGTTCCTACCTACCAATAAATTCTTCCTAAAATTTTAAATGAAACTGTATAGTCCAATATCTATACCATTATGTGGTATTTTTTTTTAATATAAAATACCATAATATGATACGTGATAACGTTGCGCATCTGTTAGACGCATTTATTTTGTTTGCCTAACCGCGATCGACCGGTCGTTCGCAATCGACCCGTTGGCCATCCCTGCTATATAGTAACATAACCTCTCGGGTTGACTGATGGTCAGAAGTAAACAAACAGTATGGTTTTTGTTAATAAGAACCAACACGATAGCGACATTTTTTTTTGCGGATTTGGAAATCATTAAATAACTTCCCCTTTATGTTCCGTGGCCGCGGTACCTCTTTCGAACAACCCGCAATCCTGGCAGGCCCTGGCAAGCCCCTCTGAACACGATTATGTCTGAGGTAGAAATCTTCTAGAAGTCCCGAACATTTGGGTCAAGTAGGTATTGAAATTTCGTAATTTCGTATTTCACATATAATTTTGTGTGGGCAAAGATTACCCACTGGCATAATAAAAAAAGGAAACAGCGGAAATCGCTGTCGAGGTGGACCGGGCAGGAGTTGATGTAACGATCTGAAAATAGCCAAAGATTTGGAAGGAGAAAGGTGAGGCTTTGGCCTAGAAATGGGACATTTGAGGACCTAGAAAAAGATCGAGAGAACGGAATTTATTCTAATTCCATCCCTGCCAACTCTAAGTCCTGCCAGGGTTGCGGGTTTTTCGAAAGAGATACCGCGGCCCCGCAACATCAAGGGCAAAAGAAGGAACATGGCTGGGATTTAGTCAGTAAATATCTGACACTAACCCCTATTCCGGGCAGAGCGGGGAAAGTTATATAATGATTTACCATCCGCAAAAAAAAGCCAACTCCGGGTGACACATTACGCAAACTTATGTCAGATCAATGATGCCCCAGTTCCCCGTTCTACGAATAATAACATAAGGAAAACCGAAGTAAACAGATATACGCCAATATTATTATTTTAGGCAAATACTTCAAAGGGGTTTCTGCTTGTTTACATATAGACATACAGTGTGTTCAAAGTAAAATGTCTTAGAAATATGGTCACTGACTTCGCGTAAACATCATATATATTGTGTACTTGAATGCTGGATACTAAATACAAGCAAGCGCTGTCAGTTTATTATTGATACTATTCAACAACATGGATTGCTGCGGTATTATCCAAATATGATCATATTGGAATATAATGAGGAGCTCGTGGCTAAATAATAGCAGCCGCTCGGGTCGATCTTTAGGTTAAGCCGCGCTTGCCTAGGTTGGTCTGTGGATGGGTGACCACCCGTTACATACCAAGTTTCCTCAGTGCCTCGGAAAGCACGTTAAGCCGTTGGTCCCGGCTGTCATTTGTAGATCTCTGACAGTCGTTACAGGTAGTCAGTGTCCCGAAAGTCTGACAACCAGTCTTACCAAGGGGTATCGTATTACCCAGTACTAACTGGGTTGTAGAGGTCAGATAGGCAGTCGCTCCATGTAAAATACTGATATTCAGCTGCATCCGGTTAGACTGGAAGCCGACCAACATAGTTGGGAAAAGGCAGATGATGGAATATAATGGGAACATAATTTGCACAACGTTCCACTGTTCGATTCGTGAAACTTCGTGAAGCACAATAAGCTTGTAAGACACAAAATAGTTTGTAAATCCCGTACATTTAAGATGGCTGAGTAATAACGGATTACCGCGGTCGTGTTTAATTATTCAGAGAGATAGGTAGACTTTGTATCGGGCTGAAAATGTGTTTGAAATTCGGGGACCGTTACCTACTTAGCTTGACACTCAAATAGTGCCCATTTGGTGTCAATACGGCTGTATATACACAGTATTGACGGGCCTGTTGGTCTAGTGGTTAGTGGCCCTGACTGCTGAGCCGGAGGTCGTGGGTTCGATTCCCACCCAGGACAAACTTTGTGTGATGAGCATGATTGTTTGTTCTGTGTCTGGGTGTGATTTATATATAATATGTATGTATTTATAAATTATTTAAGTATGTATATCAGTTGTCTGGTTACCATAACACAAGCTCTGCTTAGCTTGGGATCAGATAGCCGTGTGTGAGTTGTCCCAAGATATTTATTTATTATTTTTATTTTATTAACCGCATATACATATTTTAAATGCGGGGACACTGACCTCTCCTCTGATATAGGAAGTCAGCCGTAAGTCAGTGCAAGTTGGTACGGTAATTATCATTTATGACGAAGAAAGAAAATGAACATTTTTTTTTTCAGATAACAACAAAAAAATACAAACTAGCAGCTAGCTACGAAATACATCTAAGTAAACACACAGCTGAGCTGTTTTAGCTGAACAATACAAGCTTTTATTAAGAAAATAACTAGGTTAACAAAAAAAGGCAAAAAAATATTCTGAAAGAAAAAACAAAGTGTGCGTCTGTACTTCCGTCGGCAAGCAACCCGGTAGCAATACAATCACGAGGGAAAAAACTGAAATAAAGGATGTGTCTCAAAAGATAAAAAAGAAAGACATCTGAATTAAGATAAAAATCAATCATTAAAAAAATGTGATGATAAAATCATGAAAAAAGAATGTATTAAGCTATTGCATAGCTTCTATCGCGGTCCTTGAGCGCGGGGACCGAATCCAGAAATTCCGTAACGAAGAAAACCATGACGCTCCCCACTCCGACGGGCACGGAGGTGTGGCTTGTCTAACGTCGTTTACACAATACGGTCAGTTATTTCAATCCCGATTCTAATGTTCTAATAGCGTGTTTGCTAGAGAATCGGATCGTCAACCGGCATTACGCTGGATCAAACCCAAGGTCTTGTTTTTCTTTTTGTGGCTTCTTTTCATTGGAAGTACTTTTTAAATATTATATTTAGTTTTTTATTTATTGTCTAAGTTGATAAAAAAAATGTTTCTTTTTGCGAATTCTTTTCATTGGAAGTACTTTTTAAATATTTGATTTAGATTGTTTTTATTTATTGCATAAGTTGATAAAAAATGCTATGCAATAGCTTTACCGCGGCAGTCCCCAAGTGCCACACGTATTTTTTTTTCTGAATCCTTCGAAAATAACTAATGGTGCATTTTTCCCCATGAGTTTTCATGATATTCCTACATTTGGTGACTTTACTAACCCAGTAACAATGAAACTTCAAAATCATAACATTACATTCTAAGAATATTTCATGAACACTAGCTACATCTACAGAACCAAACCACTGAATTAACCTATCAAATGAATCAAACAGCACAACCCGATCTTCCAACCACTGAAACAGATATCCGAATCATATTTCAATTCGATTTCAATTACTGCCGAGATTTGAGCCCGGGGTATTCATAGCTAGCAATCACCACAGCTAATGAATATATACCCGGACACGTAAACAATTGTGCTGTTGGCAAGGCATGGATCGACTAACGTTTTTGTTCGGTATTCAAAATGGCCAGCCGAAAAGGCACGAATAATGCCGAAGTGCTTCTATAGAAATGTCAGCTGCAATATTGGTTAGGAGTAGCGGGTGTTAATTTGATCGTTTATCATCAATGGCTGGAAAAAGCGAAACGGTTTTTGGGTGTTGTCTTGGTTTTGTTAACTGTCGTGACTGATTCTTCTTTCCAGCTTGGTTCGATTTGTTTGGCGAGGAAATTCGTTAATTTGAATAAAATCCTTACTAATATTATAAAAGCGAAAGTGAGTTTGATTGTTTGTTTAAAGTCGTCACGCCTAAATGGCTCAATCGATTTTGATGAATTTTGGTACAGAGATAGTTGAGACCTTGGAGACGGACACAGGCTAACTTTATTTAAAAAAAGTGAGGAATGAGGGAAGAAAAGGGAAAACTTAGCTTTGCTATTACAATAAATAAGGTGCAAAGGCAAAATCTACAGGCAAAATCGCAAATCAGGAGAGGGGAACTGTGTTACCCCGAATTTAACGCGAGCGAAGCCGCGGGCAAAAGCTAGTCTTCGATATTTTGTCATGTCAGTCATATTTTATTCTTTAATTTTACAGTTAAAGCAAATCTTCATTTCCAGTTATATATCTAAATTAACTTAAACTTTAACCAGTGGTCGGTTTCATCCCAATCTAGCAGTTATCTAACTACTGTGATCTCGGTTAAATTCTGTAAATTGGTTCGCCCATTAGAAGCGTGCGACCAATTTAAAACGTGCGCGTTTAACGAGTTCCTAATTATATCAATTGGCTTGAACTCTTCTGGGGTCGTATCTTTTAAAAGATTTACTTTTCTTTCAAAGATTGGAATGGGAGTACTTCCAAAGCTTTTCGAAGATAATAAATCTCCTTGTGTTACCGTTTCCGTATACGATTTATAGCTTCTAGAACCATCCAAAGTCTTTTCTTAGTCCTCTAGGGTGTAGTTAACTGTCAATATAAGAAGAATATGTAAGGAAGAAGTACATTGAAATCCCGAAGGTTTTCTTAATGGAAATAACTTCTTCGGATTTCGATATCTTGGCTTTGTTACCGACATTTTCTTCTTTAACATTGTTTAACATCAAGATTTTTATTTAAAGTCTTCAAATTTAGAAGCAGCGAAGTTACTTAAAATACAGGGTGTAAACAAATCCTTCATGGAGTCGTAAACCACGCATTCTAAAAATCAAACTAAGTTACTCCACACTAAAAATATTGCTGGAAAACGACTTCGTTCTTTTGGGGTGGGGTCGTTTTACGAACTCATTGTAACTTTTAGACGACACGGTTGGCGCTGTGGATGAGCGATCGAATGGTGCGCTGCGTGACGCGGGTTCGATCCCCGCACAGAACAAATATTTGTATGACCTACAGGTAGTTGTGTATGTGAGTTAAAATGTTTGTAAACGCACCCACGATACAGGAGAAATTCCTAGTGTGGGGAAAGTTAAGGCTTAGGTAGTTTAACGTCAGTAATACATATTATTTTCACTATGTCTATATGGATGATCTGCTTATCTTTTAGTAACAATAGCAAATGAATACTTGATAACAAATATGTGATACATCATTAAACCATACCTAAAAATGCTGAAATATAAAACTTTTTAGTAAAAAATAACGACTTCCAAAAAAAAACTTAACACGTGGAAAATAACTTTAGCTCCGGAAGTCAGTGACTTTCATTAACTTTTTTGCCACCGACATCCGGAAGTCGGTTTTATTTTTACATAAAAGTTTTTGCCCTTTATATTCTTACACCCTTCATAATTGCTCGATGCGCTTCCTTAATACTAATGTACTATTAACTATAGGAGTATTGCCAACAGCCTCTTAATCTTACCTGTCATAACCAGTTATGTCCAGTTTGGAAGCCAGCCAGGCATTCGTTAATATAGAGGGAATGTCCTGCACAATCCTACATACAATAGTCATTGACATGTACATTAGTGCGTTTAATATCCCACCGGCCATTTCACATCGTAATCACAGCCCTGAATTATTGTTTCTGTTAGATTGTTTGTGTGTGTGCGCGCGCGCGTGTGTGGGGTAGATTGTTCCAGTGAATGATTTGGGTTGCCTTTATTATGTTTCCTAGGACTCGATGTCGTTTAAATGGAGTATTCTCTGTTGATGATAGATTACCATCTTTGGTATCCAATGGATTTTTGACTTGTTGAGAACGTCTTTAGTCTTTAGGATGGAATCATAACTATTTGCTTAAGGCGCGGCAACAAACTAATCTTTAGGTATTCGCGGAAGTGAGGCTAGCTGCATACTGGGCATGGTCTGACACAAGTACACGACAGTATTGCATCGAAAGAATAGAAATAAGGTCGAAAATATATCGTGTATTTTGTCCGCCAAAATGTAGGTCATTTTGCAGTTTTTATTGAATATAAAAAAAATACAGCTCCGTGTTTGAAAAAAAATAGATATCTCTTTAGTCTATTCAATTTCCTTTGTTATAGATATAAAAAATATGATGGTTGTCGCTGAAAAAATTGAGAATTTCGAGAAGAAAAAATTTTTTTCTTGTTCTTTTTAAACAATTTTTTTTTTCGTAGTACTAGACCACTTTTGTAAACTGATTTTGTTTAAGTCTTTACTTTATGTATTGAACTATACACGGTATTTTTTTTAGCTAGTGGCATGTACAGATACAGCTAACTTTGCGACGAAAATCTAGACGTTTTACGAAGTGTTTGCTTTGTACAGCGCCTTAAAGAGCCATGTCAAAAACACAATATCATACATTTTAACTGTGAAACTGGTTGATATGCATAGCGGTCTGCGGCTGGTCCGCTAGTCTCTTCAAGTTTAAAACTTTATTTGCAAGTTTTTGGATTATCTTGACGTTGTCTTATGCTGTGATTTGTCTTGTCCACAATGTGACATTTCATTTAAACTAATTTTAGTACTAAAACTAGTATTTTATAAATGTATTTTTGATCAGTGTCTATAATTAAGTAAACATTTATTTGACACTGTTTTTGATTCCTCCGATACGTAAAACGTGATGTATCCCATATTTCTCTTAATCATTTCAATGTAGTTTCATTCTAAAACGTGCAACATATGCCGGTAACGACAGAATTTACGTAAACCGCGAGAAATTCTCAACTAGGTATACACCGTGCACGTTTGGAACGAAACTGGACGCGGCAAATTAAGTTAGTTTAGTAGTTTTCGGTCCGTGGTAACGATATATTCGTTACTGTGTGTGCCTGTACTTTATTGTCGTGTTGTCACACAAGGGTTACACAGAAATCTACAGAGATCAATTGATTAGTTGTTTAATGAACCGTCTTTGATGCTTTTTATTCGGATAGGTTATCATCAAATAACTATTTCCGCTCTGGGCGGAGCGGGTGGAAATGTCAGATTTGTACTGACTAAAACCCATCCAAGTTCTTGTCTTCCGGGGCTGCGATATCACATTTAAACATCACGCAACCCCGGGACAACCCGCAACCCCTTATCGTCCTTGGTGTTGTCAACTGGTTTTTTTAGACTGATTAATAGTGGATTAAAATGAACGTTCGTTCATAGTCGTGACGGGCCTGTTGGTCTAGTGGTTAGTGGCCCTGACTGCTGAGCCGGAGGTCGTGGGTTCGATTCCCACCCAGGACAAACTTTAAGTGATGAGCATGATTGTTTGTTCTGTGTCTGGGTGTGATTTATCTATAATATGTATGTATTTATAAATTATATAAGTATGTATATCAGTTGTCTGGTTACCATAACACAAGCTCTGCTTAGCTTGGGATCAGATAGCCGTGTGTGAGTTGTCCCAAGATATTTATTATTATTATTATAGTTTATTCACAATTGAGCCACTGGATTTTACGCTGTTGATACCGGGAAGATGGGTTTCAACTGTCAAGAGCCTGGAATGCAGTGGTTCATTCGTATAAAACTGGGCAATTGCGAATTGGACGCGCGGACCGTGGGCTCCGTACAAACCTGTGACATAACTAGCCATATATTTTGACTGTGTAGACTTCAAGGGTTGGTTTGATTTTATCACAGTTCAAAGGGAGACTTGAGTATATAATTTTAATTTCAATTCCATCCCTACCCTAAGTTTAAGGGTGTTGACAAACAGACGGACAACAAAGTGATCCTATAAAGGTTCTGTTTTTTCCATTTGCGGTACAGAACCTTAAAAACATTGTAGATATGCCGTTTCAAACGTATATTAAGGCGCGGTAACAAGCTAATCTTTAGGTATTCGCGGAAGTGAGGCTAGCTGCCTACTGGGCATGGTCTGACACAAGTACACGACAGTACTGCATCGAAAGAATAGAAATAAGGTAGAAAATATTTCGGTGTTTGATTTTATTTGAATATCATGTCCGCCAAAATGTAGGTCATTTTGCAGTTTTAATTGAATATAAAAAAAATACAGTTCCGTGTTTGAAAAATTTCAGATATCTCTTTAGTCTATAAAATTTCCTTTGCTATAGGTAGATATAAAAAATATGATGGTTGTCGCTGAAAAAATTGAGAATTTCGAGACGAAAAAAATTTTTTCGTGGTCTTTTTAAACATTTTTTTTTTCGTAGTACTAGACCACTTTTGTAAACTGATTTTGTTTAAGTCTTTACTTTGTATATTGAACTATACACGGTATTTGTTTTTTGGCTTGTGGCATGTACAGATACGGCTAACTTTGCGACGAAAATCTAGACGTTTTACGAAGTGTTTGCTTTGTACAGCGCCTTATTTCTCACCTGATTGGCCGACGACACAACACTCATTTGGCAATCACGCATCACTCATTTGGCTTAGATAACGATATTGAATTAGGACTGTTTTTTCAATAGTCAGATAACTTTTATCTGAAGAATAAATCTGGCGGTTTGACAGCTCATCTATAGAAAATAATGTCAAACTGCAATTTTTATTCCTTAGTTAAAAGTTATCTCACTATTGAAAAAACAGCCCTTAGAATACAATATTGAAGTGGTATACCCAATCAAATCAAACCCATAAATCAGAGTGCACTTAGCGATTGAATATAATTTAGACGATTGGTTTACTAGTTTCCGTGTACATAATTTAGAACCCCAAACGATAAGGATTTGATTTGATAATATGACATCACTGTATTCCTGGCATTTACTGAATTGTTTATTTATACCAATATTGTAAACAGGAAATAATTTTGTGTTGAAATGTTTTGTTTGTATCGAATAGGCTCCAAAACTACTGGAACGATTTTAAACAATTTTTTTTACTAATAGGAAGCTACATTATCAGGAAGTAACATAGGCTATACAACATCACGCTACTAAAGACGCGGGTGAAATCGCGCAGGACAGCTATTATTTTATAATTTAACTTGATTATAGTCTCACTTTAGTAAACTAGACATAAAATACATAAGTCAAGTTTAACTAAAAATGAGACCATTATCAAGTTAACTATTGCCTATTTCAAACTAGCTTTTGCCCGCGGCTTCGCTCGCGTTAAATTCGGTATAACCCAGTACCTGCTACCTGCAGTTTTTGCCCTTGCACCTTATTGATTTGTAATAGCAACGCTACGTTTTACCTTTTCTTCATTCGTTCTCCCTCATAAACCACTTTTTTTAAAAAATAGCCTGTCCGTCTCCTGGTTCCCAACTATCTCTGTATCAAAATCGGTTTAGCCATTAAAGCGTGAAGAGGTAACAAACAAACAAACTCACTTTCGCTTTTATAATATTAGTAAGGATTATTCACTAAATATCATCTTGAAATAGTAAGCTAATTGATTTAACTGACAGGGTTAATATTATATTATATTAAAAAAGTCTTTACTGTGCATGTCTTAGTTAAGGTAGTTAGTATAAAGAACATTCTTAAACATAACATCTGTAACTTGTACCTACTTTCTTTCTATTCTATTCTAACCCTCTATATTTCATCTGAATCAATTTAGTTATCAACCTAATGTAAACTAGTAATAAATTAGAGAGATATTTAGTGTAATTACTGCGGGCATCACGGCCATCAGTGAAATCACTAAATATCTGTCTGGCTATACCACGAAATAGACAGTTATTGAAAAGAACAAATCTATACATTAGGTGTAAACGTATAAATGATGCATTAAGTAGATTTTCAGTAAACGTAGTGTGAATGTACACTACGATTACTGAATATCTCCTCAATACATCATTCAGATATTCAAACAAAATTTTAATGTAGAATGATTTATAAAAATTATATGTAAGTATAAAATTAAATACGAAATTAAAATTATATATAACTAAAACTGAGTACCCATTTTTTTGCGGATGGGAGATCATCAAATAACTTCCCCCGCTCTGGGCGGAGAGGGGGGGAGTGTCAGACTTGTACTGACTAAAACCCACCCATGTTCCTTCTATTGCCTTTTACGTTCCGGGGCCGTGGTTTTTCTTTCGAACAACCCGGAAGCCTGGCAGAGAAACTGTGTACCCTTAGGTACACAGTTCAGTTCAGTTTCATTTAATATGCTGGCAATAACTCCGTAACTAGAAGGTCTCCAGGTATGCACTAGAACAAAAAACAAATGCTATTATGGGGAAAACACGCACCTTTGGGCCCCAGGGTACTTTTATAATCTGGCCTTATGTTTACGTAATGTATGTAGTGTTTGCCTTCTGTACAATCTATACCGTGGTAATACAGTCCAGATTTCGTTACTAATGCCCGATGCATCGGTTCATCAATCACATGGTTCGCTGAACTTTAATTTGTTAATTAGACTGCAATCTGATGTACTAGGCTTGTTAACGGGATAGCTTCGACTCTGATTGGTGGTTATTTAACAGGTATCAGTTTTCCAATTTTAGGTAGCTAATTTTGGAAGATGAAATCGAGGGATTAATGTAGGCAAACTCATCATGGTCATGACTCGTTTGAAATTCGGAGTATTTGCAATGTTTTTTTTTAAATCGTTTACCAAAAGTATCCTAGTGTTGCTCTAATTTTGTTTTTAAGTGAGAAAAGGGGAAGAAAGAGGGAAGAAAAGAGGAGAGAAATTTTTTTTTCGATCATCACTCGGTTTAAAGTTAGCGTTAGCCCAAAGTAACAATGCCACGCGGACGAAGTCGCGGGCGAAAGCTAGTAATTCATACACAACTTTTAAAATCTGTTCATACCAAAATAAACTTATTAAACGACACAATAGAGTTAAACCAATGATTAAATAACGCACAAATTCATATAAATACATTATTGATGACATTTAATCACCCTGAGAACAGTGCCGTACAATCTCACCTGACAAATTGGATATGAATTTCCAATGTGTTTCACGTAACGAGGACGACAAGACGCGCATATATATACCGCAATTGTTTTCAGAGGCTCGGCTTACAACTGAAGCATATCATCTTTGTAATGACACTCCCTTCCTCCCTTCCCGTAGTTACTATTGGTCTGAAATATATACAGGAAAGACAACAGTTGTTCTAGATATTCAAGAGGAGATATAGAAGTGAAATAGTCATCTTAACATCTCCCTGTGATTCTTGAAGGGGTAAGCAGGGGTGTACCTAATAGTACACACACGGCACATCAACCTACACAAAACCATTTTAACCTGATCTCTCTACTACGGTGTGCAATCCGTTGTAGAGGGATCAGGTTATAATAGTTTGGAATAGGTTGACCTGCCGTCGTTTGTACAACCACATTTTTCCTGTTATGTTAAAATGTCATGTGATAGGGGCCGACCCTATTATCATTAACCGAGCACAGATCCACACTCCGCGGCTGTTTCTTTGAAATCCTTATGGATAAACCCTATAAAACTTTGCCTGACCTGGAAATCGATCCCAAGACCTATTGCTCAAGCTGAGGGGCCTGCCAGGGTCAGTGCCTGCCGTGGTTGTGGGTTGTTCAAAACAGATACCGCGGCACCAGAACACAAAAGGCAAAAGAAGAAACATGGTCAGTTTTAGTCAGTACAAGTCTGACATTACTCGCTCTGCCAGAACAGGAGAAGTTATTTGATGATTTCCCACCCCCAAAAAAAATGACCGCATGCTCAGCTAGGCAAACGGGCGAAGTTCTCGCAAGCGCAACTGCTGATACAGCGGACGCAGTGAGGCTAGCGGGTCTATTAACCAGCTTCAAAAAGGAGAGGTTCTATTTTCGACTGTATTTTTTTTGTATGTTCAACGGTTACTCCGCCAACTGTGGACCGATTTTCATAATTCTTTTTTTTTTTATTTGTATTATACACAGATAACTCTTGTTTGTTTCGTTGACTGTTTTGCCACCCAGTTCCAGAAGTAAAGTTATCTTCCCCTTTTAAGTTTGTTTTTTTTTTGTAATTGGGTTATTTTTTTTAGTGAACGTACCTGTGAATTAGCATTTATATTCATTAGTTTTTTAGCATCGATGATATCAATATTAATTAATGTATTAAGTATTTTGCGGGTGTTTGCCGAAAGGCTGGATGGGCCTACCCTGGGTAGGTTTGTCAAACTACATGTCTTACATGGGCCTTGATAAATCTACCCGGGGCTGAGTTTGGCTACACGATTTTTTTTTTTTTTTTTCTATAAGTACTAACATAGGTTTTAATGATAATACTAACACAATGTGGGCCAATGTAGTCTGTAAATAAAAGATTTTTATTTTATTTATTTTATTAAAAGATTCTAATAAAATGAAATATGAAAAGGGTATATTCCCTTTTTTATTTTCATACGTAAAGACAGTGATCAATCAAGAGCAACAACGCAACATCAAAAGGCTTTGATTGTATAACTGTGTACAAAATTCTCCATGAAACATAATTCTATATTGATAACCCATTGGTTTGTCATCCATCACTTAGCTTCTGTGTGCCATCGAAGCGGGGAGCAAACATAGGTGCTATTTGTGTGTCAATATAGGAGCGGTGAAGTTTGGAGTTCCCTACAAGTGTTACAGTTTACATTGGAATTTACTGTTCGAATACCGTGTTTATGTAAGGAGTAAGTGGTTCTAAGGGGATATCAAGACTGAAATAAAGGTATATTCAAGGTGTAAACGGGAATGGTTTGTTTACACCTAGTCGATACCTACCTATGACGTCGGGGACAGGGTGAAACGAACTAGAGAGGATGGTCAGGGCATCTAGCTAGATGCAAAATGGCTGATGGAGTAAGGTTTTGACAGAATGGGCAATGGTTCTGCCAGGTAGCAGAGGGGCTTGCCAGGGCCACTGTCTGCCGGGATTGCGGGTTCTTCGAAAGAGATACGGCGGCCCCGGAAAATAAATGGCAAAAAGGAACATGGGTTGGTTATAGTCAGTAAAAGTGTGACACTCCTCCCCACTCCACCCGAAGCGGGGGAAGTTAATTTATGATTTTCCATCCGCAAAAAAGTAGAACATGATTTATGCCCTTTTTTGCCGCAGATAATGGTACGGAACCCTTCGTGCGCGAATCCGATTCTTAAACTATTTATTTAATTCTGTTTTTTTTTGTAATTTGTTGATAAAGAGGCATCAGAAATACACCATCTGTGTGTCCAAATTTTAAATGTCGAATTATCACGGTTCAAGAGATACAGCCTGTTGATAGACGTACAGACAAACAGCGGTGTTATAAAAAGTAATAGGGTCCCGTTTTACCATTTGGGCACGAAACCCGAAAAATCACATTACAGAGACTTCATAAATCCGAATTATAACGTAGACAGCTAACCCATCAATCTTTAATACACATTTCCTTTTCGATTTGACGTCAACGTAATGACGTTTTATTCCTCAAGTCATACCTAAAGAAAAACTTCATGTAAATCTTATTCCCTCGACATCTCTTCAGCGATGTCGACATAAAAATTCGCCAACACGGAGGGGCACCCTCGCATCGAGAGGGTTTGAATATGCAAATTGTAAGGTGGCACTCTTATAGCCCTCCCGACAGAAATGGCGGACTTCCATCTCTAAAGAAAATATTATCATTGGAAATTCCTTTAAAGCTAGTTATTTGCTGAAAGAAGATTATCGGTGAAAGGTAGGAATTCCGGTTTTAATGTGAAAACGTTTTAGGAAGACGATCGAAAGCAAATAGAAGGTGCTTAGTCATAATTAACAAGACGTATGCCTATATTTGAAGAATTGAGTAAACAGGATTTTTTCGACGGATACTCGTATCTAACCTGCAAGATACGGGGTTTAGGGTTCCGTATTACAAAAAGAAAAAAAAACGGAAAACCCTTACCTATACTACTAATACAGATGACAACAAAGTGACCTACTTTGTTATCCGCTATTGTCTGTCTGTCTGTCACGACTCTTTATCTCGAGAACGCGTAGAGGCAGCGAATTGTTTTTTTAAACGGTGCCCCACACCCTATTGTTGGGCATTTTCTCCTGTATTGAGGGTGCGTTTACAAACATTCAATCACTCATACACAAACAGCCAGACCCGGAACAACTATCTGTAGGCTATACAAATATGTGTTCCGTGCGGGGATCAAAGCAGCGCAGCAGTCGATCGCTCAGCCACTGCGCCAAATGTGTCGTCAATTAAAACCTTAAGTTTGTGGTCCCGTAGAGCTGTGAACAAATCAACCCTCCAAGTCTGCTCAGTCAAAAGATATGGCCGTTTATGTCGCAAGTTTGTGCGGAACCCTCGGTGCGCAGGCGTGTCTTACTTTTGGCTGTTTTTTTATACCATGTTTTGTATAAAATGTCTTTGTGTGTGGGAATATTTGACATGCAAAATTGAGCAGCCTTCCATAAAAGCACAAACTTACGACTAAGGTAAAGAAAAAAAAACAAATATAAACATCAACTCGGGGCCTGTTGAGTAACCCAAAACGTTTCAGAGGCCGCATTCCAACGGTCTTCGCACTTTACTACCAACACAAGTAAAAATATTTCACCTTAACCCCGCGGTTATTTAAAAGGTAAAAATGTTGAAGGTACAGAGGTTGGTATTAGGTAAGGTTTGCTTGGATTCAGTGCACGTACACCCTGGGGAACGGGGCGGAGAGATTGGCTCGTAAAGACACGACGTGGCCACCCCTCCCTAATTATAATCCGTTAATTGTGAAAAATCACAACCCTACCCACTCAGGAGTCAAAGGGGAGGATCTCGGTAAAAGTTGTATTAAAGTTAGGGTTGACCCGCAATCATGATTTTCTGTTTTAAATTCAGAGTTTTTCTTACTTATTTTTTTCTACGGTGAAAATGTCTCCACTGAATATTTTCATTGCTGTCATCAAGACACAGTTGCCAAAAAAGTAATGGAATATTCAATTAATCTCGACACGTTGTATTTCATATTTCCTTAATTTCTTCTTCCCTGTCGCCGAGACGAAAATCTTGCATTTTGTGCCAAGTATTCTGTGCACAAATAAATAAGGAAACGTTTGAGAACGTGGCTTAGGAAAATATGTCACGCACTAGTGCTGCTACCGTGTGGAAACCGTATTATATCAATCATTACTGTGATATAGAAAACAATCGGGACTACTAGTATTTCTAGAGCTTGCTTTTGAGGCAATAATCACAATACTACTTTTCTTACAAGGCATTTTATATTTCTTATAGCTTTATTAACATTTGGTTTGCTTTAACGATTATCTAGCAGTTTGAGTACTATGAGCGACTTACACTAATGTCCTTTTTGGTATTTTTCGTCGTATCGTTGCACTCTTTAATTTATGAGTCGAGCTACACGATAACTGACAAATGCTTGCACTGACTGGACAGGTCCATTCATGAATCTTTGGTTATTCCTAAAAAGACCATAGACACTAATCTGCATGTCCTCCCCATGTAGGTTGACCAAGATTTTCGTCTGGACCTTAAAGAACCTTTGAGTTGGTTTCGGCTGTTTCTACTCGCTTAAAGAAACCGACTCGCAAAATAAACATCATTTAAGCACTTTAATAAGCTTACATCAGCAATTATATAGAAAAAACCTTGGCAACTTAAATTACACTACATAAATTTTGCATACATGTTTAGTTTAGATGTCAATCATTTTAAATCCAATATGGCGGACTCGTTGTTTCGCTCAAAATTCAATGTCATGTTTTATAGTTTATTTTAACTTTAATACACAACATTGTTACGTCAATTTCACTCTCTTTTAATTATTTAAGTTATGAAGTAATAAAGGATGCAATATTTTCTTCCAACACAGCCATCTAACATGTCATTAAAAATATAATCACTTAAGTAGAACCTCAAAACACAAGCTATAAATATAGGTTCATGAATGTTCCGTAACCTTAATTGTAATGCGTTTTACGACCATAGCCATGGTACCGAACGTTCAGACTCCAAATATCTACGGCAACGATGATTCGATCGCTGGGCTCAACGTATTATCGGAAAAGATATAAACATTTATTATACCTAAACGTTGGAAAACTATAACCCTAAATGTTATTATAGAAATAAAAGTCATCTTAAATAACGTATGGGATGTAGTTTCCGAATTAGTACTTATTGCTGAGTCATCTAGCTTGTTCCTAACCATGCTGGAGTTCGATTCTAGTAGTGCTATTCTGTAGGAAAACAGCGTCGAGCTTAGCGCTGCCGTTCAAGTTTCATAGAAAGTCGCCTGGGTTTGTCGCTGCGATCAAGACTGTCTTCTTAGAGAATACCACTTATATGTAATCGTATACGGTTGAATACCAGTATTTTACATGGAGCGACTGTCGTATCTGACCTCCACAACCTAGTCAGTACTGGGTATTACGATACCCCTTGGTAAGACTGGATTTCACTTTCTGGCACTTACTAACTGTAAGTCAGTTAAAGATGTACAATTGCCAGGACTAACGGCTTTGCATGCTTTCCGCGGCACGAAGGAAACTCGTTATGTAACGCGTGGTCACATTTCCACGGACCTTGATGTTCAGGCAACTGCGGCTAAACCCTGCAGATTGATTCGAGCGGCTTTTATAATTTGGTCACGAGTGAATAAGAGAAAACTAACCTATTCCAGAACATGACAGCCTTTAACCTTTTAAACGCTATTGCCACATATATGTGACAAGCACACGCGTGCCCTGCACGCCAACAACACAAATATGTGACAATAATGTACGTATTTATAACGAGTTTTTAGAGGGCACGCCCGCGCGTTTGTGCTCTGGCTTTCCATAGTGTAACCAGCTACTTGTATCTTTCAGGCTGCTAAAAATAACCTCTACTATCTCAACATACTACCCCATACAGCATACCTACATATATCATCTTACGTAGGCACTGTAGGGGTTTAATAACATTGATCAAACCTTCAACAATGCAGGCTGGTTTGCGATGAGGTTCGAATACTCAGGTTTTTTAAATAGAGAATAGGATGTCTTTGGAATGATGTGACGTGTTTTACTGAAATGTTAAACTAAAATGTAGTCTTAATTTGATTCAAGTGGGGAAACTTTGCCATTGCAGCCGAGGCGCATTTAACGTACGAGCCGCCAGGCGAGATAGTTATAGAGCCAAGAATAGTAGTGACAAATTCTCACGTGAATTAAACGACGTTTTTCAATACACTTCGGAGAAGTTAAACAACAGAAAAATGTACTTTTGTTATTGATCAATATGAAACTGTGATTTAATTAGATTTTTCCCCGTGCTTTGTCTTCTCATAGATACTAAAGGAGAGGCAAAGACATGACATAGCTAAGCAGCCTAACAATAAAGATTTAATTGAATTTAGAATTCAAATAAATATCATAAAAATATTTTATAAATGATCATGTTTATTTATGATACTCTGTTGATAAATACATTTTTTTCAAATAAATATGAAGGCCTTAAATATCGCCTCTTTGCTCTAAAAAAATTACTCGCGGCAATAGAGGGATTTGAGCAGTTGTTTATTGCTATCTGTGATAAAACAAAAAAAATGTTGCGATAAATAAGCAAAAAGCACGCGTGTGAAATATATTGCTTGTTGAACCTTTCAAAGAAGTTTTCAAAGAAGTGTATTGAAAAACTGTTTTATGCTTTTTTTATTACAAAACTCAAACTCAAAAGCATTTATTTTAATTAGACCATTACAGGCACTTTTTAATGTGCAAGAAACAAAATGTATGTTGAAGCCCGGTTACAAGACATAATAATTTGTGAAAGTACTGTGGTTGCCCATTCCAGAGCTCCAAAGAAGAATGGGCAAAAAACTCCATACATATATACCCCCAACTCCCTACAGTATCTACTTGTAAAACCATGTCACAATATACGTTCCCTATCGCCGAGTAAATGTCAATGGCTGGCTATAAAACCAGGTAAAACCGTCATACGAGTTAGAACACCGACTTCCAAAGGTCACGGCGAAGTACTCAAGGTCAAACCTAACAAATTTAAGACTACCCTCGGAATACGCAATACCGTCAACTTTTGGAGAGATTATTCTCCCAGTTACTGGGTTCCTAGCTCGTTAAAAGTAATAGCCAGCTTCGGGGATTATACAGACTTTTGAATTGGCTAATATTCTGTGGGTGTCTAATTGCTTTTCTTCGGTTTTTTCCAATCTTTAATTAAAATAAATATTAAAAAACATGCTTTATCGTAGCTCCTCAGCAAATAACTTCATTTGATATTAATATCTAACTAACTAGTCAGCCATATTGAATTAAGAATAACGTCACTGAGCTGACCATGCATTGATAACCAAATTAATCAGAAACTGGGGAAGTGGGTCAAAGATGGAAAGTCCTAGCAGTCCTGGCCCACCGGTTAACTAGTTGAAATGTGTATTAAAAGGATCGTTATAAGTTTTTAAAGAAAATCACAAAGTAATGTGCCACTACTTACAGTATATTTGGGAGTCCGCAATTTTAGATTTAAAATTACATCACTTAGCTAACCATGCATTGTCATATAAACTAAATATGTGTGCTGAATTTTAGTGCAATCGGATACCGAGAAGTAGGTCAAATTTAACTTATAATATTTTTTTTACAATAAGTTAAAAGTGAAACTAAACAAAATAAGGAAAAATCTTTTTAAAATCGTTATAGAACCGTATACACTAACGAGAAAAAACTCAGTAAGAGGGTCAAGCTGGGAGGGCTTTTAACTTAGTTTGAAATAGAAATATTTTCCAAAGCAAAATATTCTTTCCCAAAGCTTGTTTGGGCGAACAACCCACTCAATACTCCCGCTCTAAATACTAAACAAGTTTAAAAGTTACAAAACCCAATGGAAAATGCACTTCACAAACCAACCCATAAGTTTCAAATTAGATTTTGCAAAGTTAGCCTTTTACATAGAGTCTACAATTAAATTCCAACCCTAAGCAAAACTCGAGAAGGTTGGAAATAGCAAGAGAAAGTTGCGTTTGGGTCAATCACTTGGATATTTTATGGTCGGAAATAATAATTAGTTGGAAATTCAATAATTTTGTTGCAAAATAATGGTAAGGATTTTCCGACATCGATGTTTTAATAATAGCCTTTTTTTTTGCATGGGAAATCATCAAAAACCTTATCTTATAAGAAGATTTTTAATGCTTGCCCCCCGCCCAGGCGAAGCAGGGGGAAGTGTCAGACTTTTACTGACTAAAACCCACCCTTATTCCTTTTTTTCCCGTTCGCCCAGGCGGAGCGGGGGGAAGTGCCAGAATTTGACTGACCAAAACCCACCCATGTTCCTGCTTTTGCCCTTCATGTTCCGGGGTCGCGGTATCTCTTTCGAACAACCCTGTGGAATTGTTGTGAGAATTTTCTGGAAACTTGGCAGCTTATTGGCAGCCTAATAGAGCCAATTGTCATTCGCTTAATTGCCTATATATTATCTTCATTGGCTCCAATCGACCTCAATAGCCACAAATTAGCAATAGAAGATGATGATCCATAGCGTCTTTTACATATTGATAAGTGAGAATATGTATTGTTTAAGAATAATAATACACTTAAAAATAAAATAAAATAAATAATAAAAGTAATCGTTTTTTAGGGTTCCGTACCCTCGAAAAGAAAAAATAGAACCTTTATTGGATCACTTTGTTGTCTGTCTGTATGTCCGTCAAAAACCTTTATCTCAGGAACACGTGAAGGTAACAAGTTGTAAAAATGGTTGTTTTTTTTTTTTAAATCAATAAATTTGAGTACTAGAATGTTTGTTAGCGCATTAGTGTTTCACGCGCGCCTCAAAGAGATCTCAGCAAAGCAGAGGGGCTTGCCAGGGCCTCCGCCTGCCGGGGTTGCGGGTTGTTCGAAAGAGATACCGCGGCCCCGGAACGCAAAGGGCAATGGAAGGAACATGGGTGGGTTTTAGTCAGCAAAAGTCTGACACTCCGCTCCGCCCAGAGCAGGGGAAGTTATTTGATGATTTCCTATCCCAAAAAAAAGGTAACAAGTTGAAATTATTATAGTTGAAGGTTTCATATATATAACTTCCTGTGCTTTGACCGGAGAGGGGGGGAATGTCAGACTTCTACTGCTAAAACCCACCAATGTTACTTCTATCCCCCTTTACGTTTCGGGGCCGCGGAATCTCTTTCGAACAACTCGCAACCCCGGCAGGGTCTGTGGTCTCTTAGTGCTGGGAAAAATCAACCCTCTAAGTCTACGCAGTCAAAAGATATAGCCGTATAAGTCAAGTTTGACTGACTCGCTCTTGTTTAACACGCTTTATCTAGCTTCACCTGTAACTATCAACAACATCTGAGAAGTTAAATTTAACTTTCCGATTGAGCTGAAAGTTTGCAAACATGTGTCAGTTTGGATGGCAATACATGGTTAGCTTACTGATGTCATTTTAAATCCAATATGGCGGCACCCAAAGATGGCAGATTAGTTATTTTTTATGCAAAATTTTGTTGTGTGTATCAAACGAAAGAGTTTGCTGAGAAGAGCACAAGAAAAAATTGTTTTTTTTTTGTTTTCACTCTATATTTTTTTTTATTTATCAGGTACAGTCGTGAGAAAAATCGTTAAACACTAATAATAAAAGATAACAACGTCGTTATAACTTGTCACGATCACGGTACACAAAGCCAATAGCCAACTATTAACCGTAGTGTTCACAACAGTACAACACTGAACGATACATGTTTATGTTAATTAAAAACATAAAGATCGCCCATGGGGAATGGCCGCGAACACGCCATAGGCATTGTTATTACTCTATACATATTTTTGTTAGTAAAAACCGTCTCTTTATGAAAAATAACTATTTTTATTCTAATGAAAAAGCACAAAAAGCTTTTCAGTTTCCAGTTCAAGGTTGAGCGCGTGTGTTAAAGGCACTTTAGTGAAATGGTAAACAAAGTGTGCGCGACTGTACTGAATCCAGGCTGTATATTTGGAGGCAGGCAAGCGTGAACGAGGTTATTGTGTAACTGATTCTGAACCTGAAACAATAAAAAGACTCTCGACCTTGACCGGTTTCTCGTGCGATATGTGGAAGGTTAAGAAGTGGGGGATGGGGTCGAGAAAGGGACAGGCTTGTCGATTGATGAGGAACATACGTCTAGAGCCTGATTAATTAGAATTGATTTCGAGTACTACTCAAGTATCGTTGACGAGTCTATGTTCAAGTTTGTCAATCTTTTATACGTTGTATTTCTGTTATAAAAATCTCGAGTTACAACATTGCGAGACACATAATAAAAATATTTTTTTACGGAAAATTCTAGAGCAAAACTTAGCACACAATAAAACCTTCAGTTCTCTTCAGGCTTGAAAAAAATAATAATGCATGCATTCCGCTTAAGTACGCACACACGTTATATTCCCGTAACTTGTGCGTAGTTGAACGAATGAATGAACCTAAGAGTGAATGTAGGTCGTACTCAGCTCGTTTGTTGAGTTACATTCGTCGCCAGGTGAATGGGACGTTTAATTACATTCGCTGTAAAGCATTCTCGACGTTTTCATTCATTCAGTCGCTCTTCTGTTCATATCTCGGCTCGCAAATGCATCAGGCCTTGGTGTTTATATGCGATAGTAAATATATTTTAACTTGATGTATGAGGGCCATTATTTTTAGTTTTATGTGACATTTACAGCCAATGATGCAAGTTGATAAAAGGTTTTTAAAACATTGATTTAAACGTTTCGCGACTTTTGGCATCATAGCGGACAGACCTCCGGTGCGATCTCATGGTGGCATGGAGAGCGACTGTCGACTGTCTGTCTTTAGGAATGAATATTGAAGCACCACGGCGGTTAACCTACTTCCTGACGCAGGTCCTCACCGGGCAAGGAAGTTTCGGAGGCTCCAGCACATAATCGGGTGGGCGGAAACGCCTGGGTGTCACCACTGGGACGATGGCCGGAAGGACACGGTGGAGTATACCTTAGCGGTCTGCCCGGCGGCGATCTGTCGCGTCTGACCCTGGTTCAGTCCATGGCCCGGAGCGAGAGGGAATGGAAAGCGGTCACCTCCTCCTGCGAAGCAATTACAATAAGGAAGGAGGTGGACGGACCTTTAAAAAAAAGTCATCATAGTGACAAGACTTGTTTTTGCTATCACAGGGTTCAATCTCAAAGTCGTTTTTGTTGAGCCTTTGTAGTAGAAAAGATGGATAGGGTAAGGCTTTAGAACTAAAGGACAATGCGAAGGTTAGGTATTTTATCAATTTTATACACGAGTGAATTCTCATTTGGAACAGAATTTACCGATTCTTCTTTTATATTGTAAAGCCATTTATTAAGCACCTTATCACAATAACGTACCTTTAATATAAACACATGATTAATACTAAGAGTGCAATTGTTCCTAAAGAACCATTATCATCTATCTAGCCTTTTCCCCAATATGTTAGGGTAGGCTTCCATTTTGACCTGATGCAACTAAATGTTAGTATTTTACATTTAGCGACTGCTTCTGACTTCCACAACCCAGTTAGTAATAGTACTCAGAATACGATACCATTTCTTAAGACTGGATGTAAGACTTTCAAGCCACTGACTAAATGTAACGACTGTCAAAAATCTACAAATGACAGCGGGGACCAACGGCTTATTGTGTTTTGCGAATCTCAGAGAGAACTCTGTAAGTAATGACTGGACAAAGACATTCAGAAGCAACCTAGGAAAACCCGTAAGCACGTTTGTAAGGTATAGTCCAGATTGGAAGCCATCTTGATACCTAATTTCATTTAAATCCGATAAGCCATTTGAGCGTAAAGGAGTAAAAAACACACCCATAGGTACATACAAAATTTTGCCTTTATATGTGACTAGCTTTTGCCCGCGGCTTCGCTTGCGTTAAATTCGGTAGCGCCTTATTGATTTGTAATAGCAACGCTAAGTTTTCCCGTTTCTTCCCTCTTTTTCCCTCATATCCCACTCTTTTTTTTTAAATAGCCTATGTCCGTCTCCTGGTTCCCAACTATCTCTGTGCCAAAATTCATCAAAATCGGTTTAGCCATTAAAGCGTGGAGAGGTAACAAACAAACAAACTCACTTTCGCTTTTATAATATTAAGTAAGGATAGTGTGATTAACAATATTTATATCTATACTGTTTTCGCAGTAGCACAGGTGACATTAGTAAAATTTACCATTCCTCTTCTGGAACGTTACCTTGGTTTCTGACCATGACTGAGGCTTTACCCTGAATATCATAGCCGTATAGGACTATCCACAGACCATGTTTAGTGATGGGATGTATTACTATGAAGCACTAAACATATCTTTTTTTTACAGTGAAAATAGTGTAGTGATTCCGCAGTTAGTAAGCTGACTTAAGCCGTTCCAATAAACAAAAACGACTCGTTTTGCTTACGGATGGTAGTATTTTGACATAAGTTCTATGAGACTTATGTCAAAATCTTACTATCCGTAAGCAAAACGACTCGTTTGTTAAATAACTAGTATGTTTATTGTTTAGTTAACGGAGAGATACATAGTTATGAATCTATGATGATTCATTTCAATAGTATTGTTTCAATATTGATCAGGGATTGTTTTGTGTTCGCTTACTATTGAATATTACAATTAATTTATTATGTAAGGTTTGTTTTGTTGATTTGAATCAATGTTTTATTGTTTTTGAAATTGATGAGTTTCATAATCGTGTTGTGTCAGTTGAATTGTTTTGAATAGAATTTGGAATCGGATTCGGATTTGTGTTTGTGCCATACAAATATTTGTTCCGTGCGGGTATCGAACCTGCAAAGCAGCGCAGAAGTCGATCGCTCAGCCACTGGCCACTGCGCCAACAGTGTCTTGAAAATTCTGATTCTTTGCGAATGACTGGACATTGTAGATTCCTAAATTCCTTAAACATTTATCTTATTTAACGTTTTGCTTGTTTTAAGTAAGCAATAACTTAACTTGTAAACCAAAAATGATTTTGAAAGAGTAACCATGGAGTTTCTTACGGATCTTCTCCAAAGAAAAAAGACCAACCCGAACCGCTGACCTTCTCGATGTTTCATAAATGCCCGTTTAGGCGTATGTGAAATAAAATATTATTTTGATTGTGATATGAAACTTTTTCGAGGAGTCGGAGTTTAAATAACAACAGCCGATTGGGTCGATCATTATTTTTTCTTGAATTAAGTTATAGTTGTTGACTTGTTACGGTCTCTTAACTTTATATAATTTTGTTTTATTCATTTTTTAATAATTATTTTCTTGGACCAGGTTCGTATTGTTAGGAGGTTCTTTCCTCTGGAACCCTGACCGCCGGTAGCTTGGACCCTGTTCCCGATACCGGTGGGCTACTATTTTTTTTATATTTAAAAATGTAACATTATATATTGTGTAAAAATCAATAAACGGTGCTTTTTCTCATATCCTTTTTTCCCTGTTATTGCACCTATTGTGTTTTATCTCTGCATCACCCTAAGGTAGACTGGTAGAAATTGCCAAGGGCATTAAGTCCGCCTTTGTACAGTTTTTACTTATACATAAAGTTTTAATAAAAAAAAAACAAATCTTTAAGTCAAGCCGCGCTTGCCTTGCAGTTTTTTTTAAACAAAAACAAAGTAGAGATTCAAAGTTACAGCACAAAAACACCACACATACGGATACCCAAAAACACTACGTATCCGAAATACATTCACTCAGTAACGTTTTAATGTAAAACACTCACTTTGAATGTACACGCTTAATCTACCACATCTGATAAGCATCAGTGAGAGTTTGCGAGTCACAGTTAAAGGAATCGAGCAAATGTTTGGTAAGGTATCTTACAACAGACGCAATTAATCAAAAGTAAATGACGTTTTTTTGCAAACTTATAAGTTTCTTTGGAGTTCCGTACCTCAAAATGCGGATGGGAAATCACCAAATAACTTCCTCCCTCTGGGCGGAGCAAAGGGGGAGTGTCAGACTTCTACTAACTAAAACCCACCCATGTTTCTTCTATTGCCCTTTACGTTCCGAGGCCGCGTTGCCTTTACGCGCCAGGATCACTTTCAGCAAGTTACAGCAATCTGCAACCCCGGCAGGCGGTAGACCGAACAGGCCCCTCTGCTTTCCTGACATCTCTTTTAGACGCGCGTGAAACACGAACGCGTCATTTACAGGGCCTGTCGTCACTAGAACGACGGTGAGCTACCCATTGCTCACCGTTCACAGCCCCGCGTCTATGGTAGCCGAGAGTCGTCTCGCGGCGCCTTGACGCCCGGTTTGAGGTTCACGAGTAATAGCTTGTGAGTCAAAGTTAAAGAATCGAGCGCGGGAAGAATGCGCGATACAATAGACGGCAAATGAAAGTGGGTAAAGCTGAATGTTCGAGATACCGTGTCAATAAATGTAATTATTTTGTTTCCTATAAGTGTATAGATTACTTCGATAGTCTCAAGAACTTTTTTACAAAAAAAAAAGATAAAGCAAAGAATTTGTTTAAAATTATAGAATTGTATAGATTTTAAACATAAAACAACTCATCATGATTTTAAAAATGTGTGCTTCTTGCAAACACTTTATCCAAAATGCTATTAGATATTTGTACTTTTAATTCAGAAATCGAAGTATTGACTTTACGTTTACACTGCGCTGGGCCCAGACGTATAAACGCGCTAGGTGCAGGAAATTAGTCTCTAAATTAAAGAGCAAGGATAACAGTACCGAGTGATGAATGAGCATTAATAAAATCTTTGAAGACGTAATAGAAAATTTCCAGATTTTAAAAAATAACATAGCCTAACTTTACAAGTGCTTTGTCTCTTTTGAAAGCATTAAATCTTGGCAAAGAGATTCTGATTGTTGCAATATACAAAAGAAAAACCCCGTTCACAAAGATATCCAATGTTGCATATAACTTTCCCAGTTTTTCAACCCAATTCCGTTTCAGTAACATATAGTTGGATATCCCTCCCCAACTGAAACGTGTAAGTAATGTTACGAAGTTGGCAACACTGACCGGCCGCGATGAATGCTCACAGAAAAGTAGGTCACCGCGAGAGCTACAAATACATTAACGAAATAAGACGGAAAACTTTTATAATTAATGTAATACAATGCCGGAGCTGTGGGGATTTAATGACTAACTCCCTCCCAGATAATATTTCGTATTTTGATTGCTAGCAACACAATATCAAGCAGTAAAAGTTTGAACAGATGAAGTCTGCTATCGATTTAATTATGTTTATTGGAGCTGGAAAAATAAACTAAACGGCTTAAGGTCTTTTATATTCTCATTCGAATAAAATATAAAACGATATAAAACTGTCAATGTTGCCAGGTGTAGCGTAGGTAATAGATCCAGTTTTACGATCGTGGCGAGTTGATCTGTTGCAGTATGGGAATGTTTTACAAAAATAAAAACATATTCATAGCGATGAGAGGTCACATACGAAGTTTCTACGGTGTACCTAAATAAAGTTAAAAGGGTATATATACACTTGTGTAGTGACGTATGGAAAGTTATTTAAGACAATCAGTCAACGAGCAGTGCAATTCAAATATATGCATGCACACATTGTCCTAGCCACTTTGACTTTGCAGATAGGACTGCCAAGACCTTTTCTTCGTAGTATGTACATTGTACACGTAATCAACTACGAAGAAGAAAAACTCATCTGTATCTCACAAGCCAGGGCCTGTAGCCAAACAGCAGTCGGCAGTAGACGACAATCGTTATCGCTCAGCAGTCACTAATACATTTTTAACTTTATACGCGCGTATAATAAAGTTGAAAATCTATTGACGTTTACATATCGTTTTTGTTTGTTTCGTTCGTTATCGCTCAGCAGTCTTTAATAGATTTTCAACTTTATGCGCTAGGGTATAAAATTGAAAATGTATTAGTGACTGCTGAGCGATAACGATTGTCGTCTGCTACCGACTGCTGTTTGGCTATAGGGCCTGATTAGTTATCTCTCTTGCTGACCGTACTTCCACAAAAAAGATTTGGTAATCTACGAGACTACATTACATACCTGTAGCATAGGCCGGTTCGAGGTCGTCTTCGTCATCAGTGTGGTGTCTGCTGGAGGCGTGCGAGTGCGAGTGATGTGCCACGCCCACGTGCACTGGTTGTATCGGCTGCTCGTAGTGCTTGTGATGGTCTACGTACACGCGGTGGTGGTGCGGGCACGGCGTCGGAGGCAAGTAGTCCGCCAGCGTACCACCGCGCGTCAACGTCGAACCCGCACTTAGTGTCCCACCACCAGAACATGACGCTAACGCACTCCGCACTGATCCAAGGTCTAAAGACGGTCGTCTAGATAGTTCGCCGTAGCTTTCCCCGAAGAGCGCACTAGCTGGCACCGCATGCCTCACTTCATGCTGGTGGTGGGAGTGGCCGCCGTTCGACGACGAGTGCGGAGATGCCGAGTGGTCGCGACTGTCGCGAGACGTGGACGCCGTGTGGATGATACTCTCGTCGTGCGTCTCCATCACCTCTCTCGCCGTCGGCGGGTTCGGGTGCACGTGCACCGCGGACGTGCCTGCGCGGCGCGGACTCCGACCGCGGTCCGGCAGCACCGATGAAGCCGACCAGTAACCCCACGCCATTTTTGTTCACTGTTTACACACTGTTGTTAATCAAGCGCTAGCCATAAACACGAAGAAACCTACGGAAGGTGTACGTTCACAGTTTGAGTGTCCACGTCAGCACACGAAGGCTTTTAGAGTCGGGGTCGCGTAATCCGAGCGTGTGGCGAGCGAGGTCGCGCGACGAGCTGGTCGCCGGCGCCCGGACGAGGGGACGCGACAATTGTGTAAACGAACCTAATCTCCTTTGACGTCGCCGCCCCGGGCCCACGGAGACAAAGCTTCGTGACCGCACACAACCGCGCACGTGATACGTCCCAAAATATTGTGACAAGCGACTCGCTCCGCTGACAGTCACGGCAACGTCAACGTCGGATAGGTAATCGTGTAATCCTGTTTATATTGTAGTCAGTGAGTTTCATTTCATATCTCATTGCGCCGATAGGATCGCGCGCGGTGACGAGGCTCGGCGGGCTCTACTAATTCGGGTTGATTCAACTCGGGCCAGTTTTGGGGCCTACTAAATGAGATGGAAACGCCGCTGATATATAACGATAAACAACGGACGCCTAAAGCGGTGAACTTGCATTGGTGGCTGCGAATTTATAGGCAAATACGTCTGGCAGATGATTTATGTATATTTGATTTGTGTTTAAAGGACGGAGTCGGTAATTACCGAAACATTCCGATAGTCGAGCAAAGAGCAAGTCATTTTAGAACATTAAAAGCTTCGCTAGTGAAAAATGGCTTCCCATAATTTCTTAACCTGAGCTGGCCTTTAGCACGCCTCATTAAGCGCTAACCTATTTAAAGTGCAGCAGTGACGTCAGAGCAGTCGCTGGGTGTCGACGTCTATTGCTCCATGGATCGGAAACCGCCGCGATACAGTCTGACAGTGTGAGCCCCTTCAGACGAAGGGTGCGTTCCGCTGCGCCACTTTCAAACTCACTATAAATTAAGTAGAAGCAAGATCATTGACAACACAATAAACAAAGCATATAGTGAATTCCCTTGTTGTTATCTTTCCACATAAATAAACAATGTCATATTGTTTGTGCTGACATTTATAACTCGAAAACGGTGACTACTACTACTATATATGCTCATTTCGTTATACAAAAGTTAAAAGGACTTAGTATTTTTGGGATATTTTCCCAAAAATACTAAGTCCTTTTAACTTTTGTTCAGCATTTTGAGCTAGAATTTAATTTGTTAGCTGGGGAGTTAGCATGCAAATATATGCATTATCTTCGTTCAGCTAATACATAGTTATTATGCTACATCGTATTTACACACATGCATGGTGGAACCTCTGGCGCTGTATGGTACATATACTGTCAGTGCTTATGTATAGAAATGTTGACGTCAGTTGGCATTATATTAAGCGAGGTGCTTGCAACATGTATTAGCATTAGACTAGACATGTCATCCATAAAGCTTAACATATTCAGCGCAGTAAACCTACTGAATAGGATTTCGGGATAAAAGATAATTTAATCTGAAACTATCCTCTCCCTTAGTTAACAGAGATTTTACGTAGCGTAAACGTATTTAGCGAAAGCAACCAAAAGGGTGCAAATACGAGTTTTTATTTAGCGAGCAATGTTAGTTGCCTATCTGCATTGCAAATGTCGCCACATCGTATTTCGGTTTTATTTTCAAACATAAGCTTTTTATCGAGTTTGAAATCTGAACGCAAATATATTTTGCGAGCGTAGATATGTAAAACTTATAAAGACGAAAATGAAATACGGTGCACGCTACAATCAGCCAGTCTGTAAAAGCATCTTTGCACCAGTTCGCGCGAAAATAGAAACCACAAAAACGGCCGAGTAATTACGCGTTAAAAGCGAAGTGAACTTATTTCATTATCAAGTCTTAGACATCGCTTCAGATTCAAAGTACACACTTTTACGCCTCGGGATATATTGAAGATACATATCTAACGTGTTCGGTAATTAAATGATGAGACTTGACTGACTACGCGCTTTAAGAAGATTAAACTTTCCGTAGGCGTATTTTTCGCAGGAAAACTCAAGATTACTTGTATTTTTACTTCGTTAATATCCTCACTTTTCAACTTTTTCATCAGGCCTGTTCTTTAATTAAATAATTTTCTAAGAATGTGTTCTGAAGATGATTAATTAATGAAGAGGAGTATTAAAAGTACCGGTACGTCTACATAAAATATAAGTCTATCTATAGAATTCTAAACTTTAACCTACAATGTGATTTACCTGTCTATGGTATCACATGCAAAGCCATTTGAAATTTCGAAATACGTCAATAAACCCGAGTCCTGACTCAAACTACACACTTGAACCCAAGTAACGAAGCGTTTCCGTAAATATGTCGCGATGCCGTGCGGATCACAAAGTTTATGTGTGTACAGTCCCTAAGGAAAAACACGCCGTTTCTCCAATTTTATTTCTGGTAACTGACAGACAAATAAAACTGGTATTTCATATTATTTTGGAAATCAAATGTATTTTTTTTTATTTTTGTGTAATATCCCGCAGGTATTTCTTTTGGCGTTTTGAGTTGGATTTGGATGAAAAAGTCTTTCTTTCCCACCTCAGTTTCAGTGTAGTACGGGAGCTTTTGGCATTTATTAGTGTACCTTGAAGCCTTTAGTGCTTTGCATCGCGTTCGGCCATTGGCTATATTGACGTCCGAGGCATTTTAGAGGCCTGTAAAGTGTGGAACGATATTACACGGCCAACTGACTTCATATAACGCTTTATGGCGGCAAAAGCCTTGTTAATATAAAATTTATTAACCTTTTATTAAAATGAAATGAAACGGCAAAAATATCATGTTTATTGTATGGGAGTACCCTTAAATATTTTTTTTAGTATTTGTTGTTACAGCGGCAACAGAAAACTGTCTGTCAAAAAATATTTTGTCACTATAACCAAAGGTGTTTGCAAAATTTCAGCTTAGTTTAGGGGAACTGGTTTGAAATTCAGTTGCAAGATTTGACCAATTGTTTTTGCGGTTGGGAAATCATCACATACCTTCCCCCGCTCTGGGCGGAGCGGGGGGGAGTATCAGACTTGTACTAACTAAAACCCACCCATGTTCCTTCTATTGCCCTTTATGTTCCGGAACAACCCGCAACCCAATAGATCTTAACTAACTAATCTCTCTAGCCTTTTCTCAACTATGATGGGGTCGGTTTCTAGTCTAACCGGATCAAGCTAAATACTAGTATTTTACATGGAGCCACTGCTTATCTGACCTCCACAGCCCAGTTGGTACTGGGTAATACGATGATACCCCTTGGTAAAACTGGTTGTCACATTTTCAGGTCCGTAACGACTGTCAAAGATCTACAAATGACAGCCGGGACCAACAGCTTAATGTGCTTTCTGAGGCACGGAGAAAACTCGGTATGTAACGGGTGGTCGCCTATCTACAGACCAAACTAGGCAAGCGCGGCTTAAGCTTGTGAAAACAAAAAACACTCTGGATCGAATGATCCCAATACAATCACATTTGCATTCACAAACGAGGATAGTATTCCATGCAAAGAGCAAAGCAATAACATTTAAAATTTATTTTTGGTAAATTTTATATTCCGATATTTATATTCCGAAAATATTTTGGTACGTGAAATTTTAACTACTCGCATTCGTATTGGATAACGAACATGCAAGTAATAAAATTGGTTGAGATATTTTACTACCTACAAAATGAATGTTTTTCACAAACATTCATTCAGTGCCTTTTGATGTGAAATTGTGACTAGCTTGTTTATTAGTTCACATTTAAACATGAAAAATGGTAGCGCAGTTTATTTGCATCTGTAAATATCTTTTCAATTAAAAGCTTTTTGTTTAATGCTTTTGAATGGTACTTAAATGTTTATTTCAATTTTATGTAAACTAAAACAGATACTTTTTTAAGCAATTAAACTTCGCGGGCATTTATTAACCACGTCATACAATTCATGTAATGTTGGTACATATTTATATTATTATAACCTCTTTATCTAGTTTAATCTATGACATGTCTAAATAAATTATCCTGTTCATATTCTGATATTAGATACAAGGAAATCAAAAGAAAAGGTTTAGGCATGTCGAGTTATTGGTGTGATTTATCACGGATTATGACAAGATACACCTCAATCTTGCGGCGTTCGACCAATCCATAAAATCTTTAGTCCATAAACATATACATCGTAAGTACTGCGTAAGTAATAAACCTCAATATATATGATTAAAGCGCACACAAGTAAACATAAACCTCTATAAGGCCGAGTCTATTCGCGAAGTCGTAGAAATAAAGTGACGGAAGCTTTTAGAGTAGTTTACGATCCGAATTGTGCCGTAAAACTGTTGAATTAGTTGCCTCCCCACCCACCCCGCACCTGTCGCAAGGCTCCACTATATGACAGTTATATTTCCTAAGGATTTGTTGTCCCCCCCCTCTATTTATTAAGGCAGGCGGCTTGCTACGTAATCTGTATGGGACGGGTGCGTAATTCTATTTGTATTAAGTTCATGTTGCTGCTTGTTTGTCCATTCAGGGATTGTTTTACTATAGTTTTAGGTAGCGGAAAACTCTTCTGATATTGTTACAGTAGTTCACAAAACATTTTATTTCTACGGTTTATAGCACTATTTAGACTATCACACGGGACATCTTCCGTGGTTTCCATTGGGTGCTTATAACAAATGAAAATCATTATCAGCCTAGCTTTTTCCCTACTTTTTTGGGGTCGGCTTCCAGTCTAACCGGATGCAGCTGAATACCAGTATGTTACATTGAGGGACTGCACATCTGTCCTCCACAACCCAGTTAGTACTGAGTAAGACTGGTTGTCAGACTTTCGGGACACTGACTAACTGTAACGTCTGGCAAAGATCTACAAATGACAGCCAGGAGTAACAGGTTAACGTGTTTTTTCAAGGCACGGAGTAAACTCGGTTTGTAATGGGTGGTCACCCATCCACAGACCAACCTAGGCATGCGCGGCTAAGCCTCAAGATCGACCCGATCGGCTTCTATCATTTAGCCAAGAGCACCTCTGCTCATAACAATTGGAAATCACGGAAGACAAAAAAAATAGTTTCTGTTTGCATAAAAATATTTTAAAAACTATGCAAACTCTTACCAAATGTCTTGATTAAATTTTGGAATAATATGATTTTAAGGAATATAAGTACATATTTCTTGACCTATCTTAGACCTGCGCATAAACGCATTTTTTTTTTTCAAACATGCGTCGTAATATCCCTAACGTTAACGCTGCGTTGTTACAGATAAAACCCAATATATGCAATTAATTGCAGAATTAAACGGCTACATTGCCACATAAATAATGTGAAGCAAGCCTACCCCCTGCCGTCGCCATAAGTAACAGAAAAGTAACGGAACGCGTTACGCTCAGTTGATTCTTTATGACTTGTGCGCGACTTGCTTTCCTTTTACGTTTTTGGGAAGATAAAAGAAAGACATTATATTTATCTTTAAAAGATTTGAAAAAGTTAGCTCGAGTTTCAAATGGTTCCATCTCAGAAACTATTAACACTTAAAACCAATTTCTTGTAGATTAATCAAGAAGATGCTATGTTGTAACTGCCATGCTTTTTACATCCCAATCATAGTCAAACATTGTGTTACTATTGGCGCCCAGTTGGGACAAATTGGGCGCCAATATGGCCTACACTACGCGCCACTAGGGATAAAAACCCTCACCGATATAATAACGAGATACAAACAATTTCGCAAGATTTTTTTCCCTAAAAGTTATCACAAAATAGGACAGTTCCAAGATACGGCACTCAATCTTTGTCCTAATTTAGGAAAACAAAATGTCTGTCACTGTCCATCTTTTGATTTGGGGAAAAACACCGAGAAGAAAATAATTATTGTCTCGGTTCAACTGTTTTACAAGTGGTCACCTGAGAAGATGTTTAGAGCTTGTTTTCCAAAGGTTTATTTGTATTTTTTAGATAAGCTAGTTTTGTGTTTAGTGGCCAAATTAAAAAATGCTAAAAACCGTGTAAGTTTAAAAAGGACAGAATTAATGTGGCTCGAATGAATCACACTTATGAAGAGTGGTATTAGAAACACAAATTACCCGAGAAGTAATATGTTAGAGTGGATTACAATTAAATGTGAATAGTCCTGTGTTTACAAAAAAAGATTATTTTAATAAATGGGTGTAGGAGAAATAATTCCAACAAATTACAAAAAGATTAGTAATAAAAGCATTTGAAAAAGAGTGTTGTGCTCGTGAATCAAAAAAGTAAGAAATATTATTAAAAAAATATGAAAAATGGCCGTTAATATTTTTCGCGAATACAATGGAGCGAGTTAAATATATTTCGAATAATGAATTACAATGAAGATGAATGGTGTGCAAGATTTATTTTCAGTCCCTAACTATAAATGCCAGATGATAAGTGTTGCCAGATGGAAAGATAAGATTTACGAATTATAAAGTACTTTTGGTAGGTGGAGTGGAGTAGGAGGATGTAACAGAAAAGTCTAGAAACAAATACCTTTTTTTACAACAACTAGGAATCTACCTATAAAAATAAGAAGCAATGGTAATAAATCTTTAATGCTTAATTACGTATTCCAGCCACTGAGAAATGTATAACCATTAAATATAAACGATGTTAAAAAACAATAAAAACAAAGTCTATTAAAACATTCACAGGCAATTAGCCCTTAATTAGATACCTACGTTTTTAAATAAAACTCTAACCAGAACGTTTGAGGACGTTCCAAGTCCTAATGAAAAACCAACACAACTTTTAATGTGAAAGGTCACTTACAAAAGGTATAGCGGCAATGTTGGACACTATTAAGTCTAGTTAGAACTTAGTCGAAAGGCTAACTGACACTTTCGGGGTACTTTTGTACTGAGAACGTTAGTAGAAGGGTAAATAAATGCTTTTTGTTGTATATGACCCGACTACTTTGGTTATAACGGTTGGTTGGTGGGATGAGGATTACCAGAGTAATTAGGATGAAGAAGATATGTTACGCCGATCCCAAAGACATCGGGTTACGGGCAGGGGAATTGTCATGACGAAATGCGTTGTTTATTTAATAGAATTTATGTTTTACGTTACTTTCGATTTTTAATATTATAATTTTAAAAGAGTGTCCATGGAGTTTCTTGCCCATTCTTCTCCATAGAGATCAACGCTTTGGAATGGGCAACTACAGTACTTTCACAAGTTATTATGCCTTGTGACCGGGACTGTAGCTTCATTTTGTTTCTTGACATTAAAAAAAAAGTAATTACTTTAACAGACATCATTTTGCTTGGAAAATGGTTTTATATTTTTTAATTTTCGTTCATGCATTCACTGCGACTAGAAAAAGTCGTTCACAGAAATAAAGACTGCGAATACTAATATAAACTTAAATTGGTTCCAAAAACAAATCTGGTTCTGTGAGCCATGAATTATAAAAATCTGGATATAAAAACTCTTCGCTGTCTTAATTAAATACCAGCGTTTCTCGTGCAATTTATTCCGTTTTCCGGGAGCAGCAGACTAAATTTTGTTTGGGGCTAAATCCATTCGCTTCAATGGGCCGCGAGCTGGCACACATCGGCAACTGAACGCCTCTTGCGGTTTTAACGTAATCTTGCTGCTTTTGTTTAATCCACTCTTAAGTTTAAATGCGTCAATTTAAGGCTAAACTCTTATCTAATATAGGGTGTAATTATCGACGCGCAAACTGTTACCATAAATTTAATCCATGACTCAAGAACCACCAGAAATAATAACTTTCGTAGATACTGCACTTTTAAGGAAGTCTGGGATGTACTTATATCAATAAACTAAAAAAAACCGGCCAAGATCAAGTCAGACTCCCGCATCGAGGGTTCAGTACAAAAGCGACATAAACAGCCATATCTTTTGACTGCGTAGACTTAGAGGGTTGATTTTTTCACAGCACAAAGGAATAAACTAGATACCTCCACGCGTTCTTGAGATAATGGGACCTGACAGACAGACGGACACCAGTGATCCAATAAGGGTTCCGTTTTTCCTTTTTAGGTACGGAATCCTAAAAATAGTAACATTTCGAAAGCTAATACATAACAGTAGAGCCTACTTCAAGATTTCTTTTAAGTGATTAAAGTATTAATCTTAAGTGCCTATCTGCGTTATTCCGTTATTAAAAGTTGTCGTGACCACAGCTCATATTAAGTGAACGCTCACTTCCTTTTCCTCAGTCTACAAGTCGCCCTACTTAAGAAATATGAAAATGATAAGGTATTACTTGGTAAACGACCTGCTTACCAAGAACCACAGAATGAAAAGAATTAAAGGTAATAGAAGAAAAGTTGAACAATGTCATATTTTTCAGCACAAATTATTATTTATCGCCAGCTATAAAACCGGACTGGTCTAGATTAAGTGTTGAAATAAAGCGGTGCTAGACTACGTTAAAATTAAGTTACAAGAACATAACATTTTTCAACAAGGCACAGTTGTTAACTGCGAATATATGACTCGTTGTTTGCACTTTTATGGGAACTTGGAATAACATGATTTTTAATGGACTCAAGTTTACAAAAAGAGACATAATGTGTGCAAACTAAAACGGAAAGAAACTAATTCAAGTAACCGCATGTAAATTTCAACTAATGTCTCTTTTATTGCGGATGGAAATCATCAAATAACTTCCCCCGCTCCGCCTGCCGCCCGCCCCTTCCTCCTCAGAGCGGGAGTGTCAGACTTATACTGACTTAAACCTACCCATGTTCCTTCTTTTGTCCTTTATGTCCCGGGGCCGCGGTAACGCTTTCGAACAACCCGCAATCCCGGTAGGCGGTAGCCCCGGCAGGCCCCTCTGCTTAACTTATGCCCCTTAAGTTATACCTCGATCAATGTTGCTACTTAACAAACTTTTAGTATTCTAGGTCATCCGGGGACTTTTAGGACATGGAAGGATGGTTGTTTTAAAGTTTATAAGTTAATTTGGTACATTAATATTGTAGCAGTCTGAAAATAGAAGGGTTCCGACACTGGGAAGTTGTGGTCAGAGTTCTCGAAACTTCGAAAAGTTAAGAAGTGTTCTGATCGATGGGATCGCTCGCTGAGTGATTACAAATATATTTGGGATGACCTTATGTTGTGTTGAGGTTACTAAGAATGCTTGCGCGAAACTTTAGTCAAGGGTTGTTTCGTAAATACAAAATAAGTAGACCCAAAGGGAAATACTACGATAAGATGTAAGGGGATATTGAACAGGGGTGAATCAGGTTGTTCAAATATACAGCAAATACTGACATGATGGTCTTTTTTTTCGAATGAAAAGATGGAAGCCAAATCGTACAAATAGATAATATTTGTACGATTGGGCTCCCATCCTGCTAACACATAGTAAATGCGAATAAGCGAAAGGATCTGGTTTATGTATAGTGTTTTGTGGGATATGGATAAGAGGAGCCCATAAATCTAGGACGACACTGGACCTTATCACGTATAATGGCTAAATACTTATGAATAAACCTTTACATAATTGGTTTAGAAATAAAACAACCAGAGAAACGAATCCAAAAAGTTCCTAATATTTTTTTAGGCTTTTGCAGAAATAAAATGCAAAAGACAAAAAAAATATGGAACTTTCTTGGGAAAATTCTTGTAATAATATCTATGATTAAATCATTCGCTGCAATAATTTAAGTTTAAATTCGGAAGATGCCAAAGAGACGAGAGCAAATATTTCGATATAGCTACCTGATTAAGTGTTTATAACGAAAGAAACGCCAAACATTATTTATTTATTTATAATTTCTTTACTTCTGTATAATTATGATACACGAAGTTTAGATAAAAATATTAGTTTTCAATGAAATATCATTGCGTGGCGTGATTGACCTTTCCTGACCATGAATTTAGTTTATGGTTTGTGGTTTTACATTTTCGGTATAATTTTGATATTTTAGTAGTAGTGGTAGCTACCTTATTTGTTACTTGTTCTGTTGGGTCATTAGGTATTAATAATACCTAAATAATACCGTTTTATTTAACGTAAAATATCCTTTTAAAATACAAATGACAAATGTCTATTCGGAAATTCAAAAAGCTAGCAGAAATTTTCCGGAAAATTCTAATTTGCGAACTGTCAAGGGTCATTAATTAAGGAGAGAAGTCATTAGAGGCGATTAAAAAAAGTTGAGAGCCTGCGTCGAATATAAATTCGAAAAAACGAAAGCAACAGCGCAAATACTACGTTAGCCTGCGAATAAAATATAAGTATTAAGGCACAGCCGACGTTTAAAATATTTATGCGTTTTTACCACGATTACTAGCGAAATAAATTATGTGGCATGTTACTGTGGAACGAAATACACCGCCATTTGAATATTGTTGCAAAATCTACACAAGGGCGATACCACACAATTATATACTACTAAGATGAGTCTAAACAAACTAGATTCAAGCCTTTTTATCCCCTTGAGAGATTTTTATCATGGAAATATTAATAAAGCAGTTTTATGGCTTCATAAACAAACAAGTTATCAAGTTGAAACTTTCGTCCCCGAGCCGCGGTTTTAAGGTCAACCAGCACTTGCGTACTATAGGGTTAAAAGACCGCGGGCGCGGTCCGGATTACCCCATTATAAAAGTAAGCCACTTCTAACCTCGCCGACACATCCAATACGATACACTATTTACTTCGGGCGCGGTATAAACACACATGGAGTGCCCCGTATTCGCACGCCATGGCAATGATAAACACGGTGTGATCGATATTCAAGTACGTTTGTTTTTCTCGCGTGTCAATAGGAGAAGAGGTTCGTTTTTGGCGAGTTTTCGCTTTCCCGACTTACGCAACGGGATGGGCACGTGGACGACCTTCGCGGCTCGACAGTGGACACTCGGCGGGTTCGATCCGGCGTCGGCGTCGGAGACAACTGGGAGGCGTACAACACTCGTAACTGTAGGGGTCGTAGAACAGGCAGCGGGCGAGTCGCCGCCGGGTCGAGCGCCCGCGAGAGCGAAGTGCGGCGGGCAGCGCGGCCGGAGCGGGACTGGGCCGACCGCCGCCGCGCCTGCGTGCTGCGTGCCAGCCGCTCTCCTCCCCCGATTGATGTAATATTTATCTTGGATTAAGAACTAGATAAGGAGCCGTGGCGAGACACGCGCCGAAAGCGCTCCTCGCTCCATGTTTTACCTTGCAGAAAAATATGTTTTTGGGAGGACATGAGAGCTTTGTAGTTAAATAAGTTTTTGTTAGCTTCAGTTAGTGTAAGTTGGCGTTATTTTCGTACAAACAGCGATTGGCTCATTTGATTAGCGGCTCGCAGAGGCTCGCTCGGATCAATCCGTTGCGGTCCGCGGGTCGGCGGCGCTCGTGCGAGCCCGGCGGCGCTCGGGCGGGTTCGCGGCGGTGACGTCACCGCGGGACGCACGCGCGGCGACAGGTGGGCGCAATGCGCCGCACCTATCATATGATTATGACGTTTCCTATTGGATTTGGTGCCGGGACGTTTGGCTGGAAATTGGTTGCGGCAAGTTTGCACACAGCGATCGCCGACTGGGGGGTTGGGTGTCTATGCAATTGAACCCGGAGAAGTTTTCAATTATGAGATTTTTTTTTCATTCAAAGCTGATGTACAATTATTTTCCCCACAAGAGATGTTGTTTATATGCTGGGTTCTTACAAAAGTAAATTTCTTATGAAAGTTGATCGAAGTTCACAAACAACTTTAATCAGAATAACTAATTTATTTAAAGGTAGAGCGCGAAGGTAGCCGATGAATTTGAATTTCGCTGTCTACTCTGGCGCTTTCGTCTTAAACGGTTCATGACTAGTTTACTATTTAACCTGAGACTGGATTAGCCATAACGATAATGGAATTTTCACTGAAACGAATGGAATTCACACAAAATTCGCAATCTTGTCTCTGTGGCAGTCATCTAAATACCTGCCCATAAAGGTTTATTGCTACGACACACAAGCATGCAATACTTATTTGTTTTTAAAGCTGATATTTGGAAGGATTTGCTACTTGTTTATAAAATTGTTTGGGTACAAGTTCATCGAAATAGTGCAATTTTTTTTCAGACTTCCTCAAATAACTTCTCCCGCTCTGGGCGAAGCGGAAGAAAGGGTCTTTTACTGACTAAAACTCATCCACGTCCCTCCATTTGCCCTTTGTGTTCCGAGACCGCAGGATCTCTTTCGAACAACCCGCATTCCTATATGCCCTTACATATACGGTTGCAAAGTGGACAACCGCGAACCCTGTTCTAGGCGGCGGGGGGGGGGGAGGGGGGGTATGTTAGACTTTAAGTAAGTTATACCCTATAAACCAAGGGAATATATGAACTTTGTCGAATGTATGAGAATGTATATTAATGTTACTGGTAATGCTACCCGGGAAACCTTAGTATTAACTTCCTAATTGAGGGGATAGCGGGTGAAACCGCTGGGCACATCTAATAATATTATAAATAGTAGTATGGAAGGATTTCTCAGTAGCAGTCACGGTGTCTAGCTTTGTGCCCAGTTGATGACAATAGGCTCACGCCCTTAAACTTGAACGGAACTTATGCTTTATTAGTCGAGTGGATTCCCAGGTTGGGCAAAATGTTTTTGGGAATTTCATCAGGTATTGCTCAGTAGCAGGCACGAAGTCTGGATTTGTGTCCGGATAAAGGTTGCCGAGTGTCAAAGATCTACAAATGTCAGCAAAGGACCAAAAGCTTGACGTGCTTTCTTAGGCACGGAGAAAAGCTGGTGTGTAATCCACAGAGCAACTAAAGCAAGCGCAACTTTGAGATCGAACCGAGCTTATGTTATTATTTAGTCAGGAGACTAACTACCAACTACTTAAAAAGACCATTTCAGCCACTAATTTGCATAGTCGCCATGTAAGTTGACCAAGAAAAATATTGGTCAATGGTCTGGACTTTAAGAGAGACCTCTGAATTTGTTTCGGATGTTTCTTCTCCGAGTAATCGGGTACGAAACGCTGGCCTCATCTAAACGACGTGTAATTTTTTTTTTTAAACGTTGCCCACTCTAGGAATTTCTCCTGTATCGTGGGTGCATTTACAAACATATAAACTCACATACACAAACAGCCAGACCCGAAACAACTATCTGTAGGCCATACAAATATTTGTTCCGTGCGGGAATCGAACCCGCGACACGCAGCGCAGCAGTCGATCGCTCAGCCACTGCGCCAACCGTGTCGTCAAATAAACCTTGTGTTTAAGGTTCAGTCCTTAATACATAGGACTTAAACATAACTGGGGAAATGTAGGTGTACTTTTAGGTAGACCTCTGCACCCCTGGGGATTACAGATATGATGTTTATGTATCCTAGAAAATTGATCTCACTACGCAAACTACCCAATCGTTTACAACAACAATTAAACTTAAACACATTAAAACTACTCATTAAAAACAAAATAATTAGGACAACCCATAAAAAGTTACCATAGATCATAACAGACTGATAGCACCAACCTTCATTGACAACATCCGGGTCCCTGAGGGTGGCAATCAAAAAGTTTTAATTTAAATCGTAGTTTTAATATATATAGAGTTAATTTTAAACTGTCACTCATTTTATAACCTGATGAGTTAACAAAAGTAGAGCCACTGATACGATATGTTTGAAAAAGGATAAGTTGTATCAAGCGGTGGATATCTCGTCCGTCTAGTGACGTTAGGCCCTGTTGACGGTGAGTTCGTGTACTACGCGCACCTCAAAGAGATGGCAGCAAACAGTGGCTTGTGTGTTGTGCCAAAGAGATACCGCGCTCCGGGCCATAAAGGGTTTAATTCAGTAAAAGCCTGAGACTCCCCCCGCTCCGCCCATAGTGGGAGAAGATATTTGATGATTTCCTATCCGCAAAAAAAAAACAAAGACTAATCAACAAATCATCCAATGATGTGAAAATACAGGATATTATTCCAAAACTACTCTTTTAATAATAGGAATTAATATTTTAAAAAGGAATTCTAATTTGAAATAGGTGTTTCTAATTTAAAACAGGTGTTTCTAAATAAACGGTATTGTTCCAAAATAACTCAGACCACGTCAATGACGCTTTGATACAAACAGGTACCACGGCAGGTAACGGTAAGGGCCTTGCTATTTTCAGACAGGAATTTTTCTCACGGCTTTTAAAATAATAACACAAACAGAAAATGTTATTTTCAGAAAAGTACTTTTTCCATGATACCATTTCCGTCAGTAAAGTTTATTTACGTTGTTTGATATAAATAATTTTATATATTTTGTTGTTTGGCCTTTTTATCGAGCTGCGGTTTTTATCCAACTGTTTGATGTAAAAGAAGGTAATGTGTTTTCCTTGTTGTGTTTCAATTTTGGTGTTCGTTAAAATATATTCTATTCTTTAAAAAAAATCTCCAACTACGGAACATTAAAAGGCTGGCATTTTTTACCAACATTGATTCAACTAGGACACGTTAAAAAAACATCTGGAAGTCGGTGACTTTTGTTTGATTCATCGACTTTTTTGCCATCGACTTCCTTTGTTCGACTTCCTTTTGTCTTTTCAGTGTTTTTGTGGAAGTAGTTTTTTATTTTCATCACACAAGTAAAAAGGCTGAAATAAGAAACTTAAAAACACTTAAAAATGGAATATAGCTACCGGTACTCAGTGATTTATTTATATCATAGACTTTTTAAGCACCATACGGTGTCTAAACAGTCAACCACACCGTTTAAAAAAAACACACTTTATAGCAGTTTTTTCTACCATTACTACACAAGTAAAAAGGCTGAAATAAGAAACTTAAAAACACTTAAAAATGGAATATAGCTACCGGTACTCAGTGATTTATTTGTATCATAGACTTTTTAAGCACCATACGGTGTCTAAAAAGTCAACCACACCGTTTTAAAAAAAAACACTTTGAAGTCATAACACAACTCTCTAACAAAACTATACCAGCGAACTAACTGCAGAAGGCAGTTAGTTATTAAAACCACTTACAATATTAGCATATAAAATACAAGCGGAACGTTAATCTATCGTCTAACTGAAGCGCAGCGTAAATCTTGTTACCTTCATTACCCTAGAGGATTCCTTCACAGAGGTGGCTTTAACAATATGCTCTTCGCTAGGTGCACCTGTTCTTTAGAGTTTCGTATTTAAAGTGCAAACGGTAACGGACGGGTAACGGGACCCTGTTATTAAGACTCCGTAGTTCGGAGCGGCGCACGGAGGAGCTCGTGGCAAAATAATAGCAGCCGCTCAGGTCGATCTTTGGGTTAAGCCGCGCTTGCCTAGGTTGGTCTGTGGATGGGTGACCACCCGTTACATACCGAGTTTCCTCCGTGCCTCGGAAAGCACGTTAAGCCTGTCATTTGCAAGGCCGTCATTTGTAGATCTTTGAAAGTCGTTACAGGTCAGTGTTCCGAAAGTCTGACAACCAGTATTACCAAGGGGTATCGCATTACCCAGTACTAACTGGGTTGTGGAGGTCAGATAGGCAGTCGCTCCATGTAAAATACTGATATTCAGCTGCATCCGGTTAGACTGGAAGCCGACCCCAACAAAGTTGGGAAAAGGCTAGGCAGATGATGATGAGTTCGCCCGTCTGTTCGTCTGTCACCAGGCCGTGTGAACGATGATAGTTAGGCAGTTGAAATTCATAGATGATGTATTTCTGTTGCAGCTATAACAACAGATACTAAAAAAAAAACAATAAAATAACTGTTTTAGGATTATAGATAACCGTTTTTATAGATAACTAGCTTTTGCCCGCGGCTTCGCTCGTGTGAAATTCGGGGTAACACAGTTCCCCTTTCCTACACTACAGGTACCCGCTACCTGTAGTTTTTGCCCTTGCGCCTTATTTATTGTAATAGCAATGCTAAGTTTTCCCTCTTCTTCCTTCTTTCTCCCTCATATCTCAATCTTTTTAAAAAAAATAGCCTATGTCCGTCTCCTGGTACCCAACTATCTCTGTACCAAAATTCATCAAAATCAGTTTAGCCATTAAAGCGTGAAGAGGTAACAAACAAACTCACTTTCGCTTTTATAATAGTAGTAAGGATAGTAAGGATGGTACGGATCCATTCGTCAGCGAGTCCGACTTCTTGCACGTACCCGGTTTTTATTTTTATACTAGCTTCCGGCCGCGATTTCGTCTGCGTGGCATAGTTACTTTGGGCTAACGCTTATTTTAACCCGCGTGATGATCAAATCCATCGATCAACTATCTGTACTAAATTTCATTAATATCGGTTTGGCAGTCAAACAAACAAACAAACTCAATTTCGCTATCAAAATATTAGTAAGGATTTCAACTGAATTAACTACATTTTATACTTCTTATTTAATTATAGAAGTAACGATGCTAATGCAATTAGATTTTATAATTTATATGATGAAGATTATTTTACATTAAAAATAATATTTGACAAGAAATCCCGCGTGACCATATTTACAATAAGTTAGTAATTTCGTCTATATATATATTAACATTTATTTTCTAGTATTCTTTTTTTCTTTTACTGCACTTCTGTGTTCTGTCACTGCAGCACCCTAAGTTAGACTGGTAGAAGATGCCTAAGGCATAAAGTCCGCCTTCATACAGTTTTTACTTATACATAAAGTTATCCTTACTAATATTCTAAAGCGAAAGTGAGTTTGTTTGTTACGTCTTCACGCCTAAATGGGTAAACCGATTTTGATGATTTTTGGTACAGAGATAGTTGGGACCCTGGAGACGGACAATGAGGGAGAAAGAGGGAAGAAAAGGGAAAACTTAGCTTTGCTATTACAATAAATAAGGCGCAAGTGCAAAAACTACAGGTATCAGGTGCCTGCAAATCAAGAAAGGGAAACTGTGTTACCCCGAATTTTACGCGAGCGAAGCCGCGGCCAAAAGCTAGTTATAAATATATATTTATTTAACAGGTTATTCGCAGGTGAGGTAGTCAAATTAATAAATCCGCTAACAAACTCATCGCCATAAACATTCCTATCAAGCCAATTAAACTAGGCAAACATATGGGACATTAACAAAAAAGGGCATAAAGCGCTTTTATAACGGCAAGCAAACCCAAGCGATGAAAGTAAGCGTTCGCGAATTTGTTTTTTGTTTGTTCCAGTTTTAGATCGCACCGTGATTAAATCCGCCTGTTGCACGATTTAAATGTGTAGCATTTGATTTATCGCGCAAAGGATTTGGCGATAATGGGACTGTGTTTACCAGTCGAAGATTTTAGCACGATGTCTTTGATTCAAGCAAATTGAAGGGAATTGAAATGAGCGCAGTTGAAGTGCAGCTGACATGTGACAATGAATGAATAATTTCTTAATCCTTACTAATATTATAAAAGCGAAAGTGAGTTTGTTTGTTTGTTTGTTTGTTACCTCTTCACGCTTTAATGGCTAAACCGATTTTGATGAATTTTGGTACAGGGATAGTTGGGAACCAGGAGACGGACATAGGCTATTTTTATTTAAAAAAAGTGGGATATGAGGGAGAACGAGGGAAGAAAAGGGAAAACTTAGCGTTGCTATTACAAATCAATCAGGCGCATGAGCAAAAACTGCAGGTCTGCTTGGTGTGTTATACCGAATTTAACGCGAGCGAAGCCGCGGGCGAAAGCTAGTTTTTAATAATTTCTTAATTTCTTGTGATAAACGGAATTGTATAAAATCTGGTTCTTCTAACCTGACAGACAGATGTGTTGCTGGGGAGTTTGTTCCGCCACTTCTTCTTCCCAGCTAAAACACTAGAAAGTGGCGAAGGGCAGGGCGTTTTTGTGGGACTGTATCTTGTAATGTGACGTTCAAAAAGTGCTGATTATCAGCCTAATTTGAATAAATGACTTTTAATTTGATTTTTCAAGTTTCACCTGTTACTACACACACTCTTTGAACTATGTGTGTTTTTTGGTACACACACTCTTTGTTCCCAACGGAAAATACCTGCAAATCAGGAAAGGGGAACTGTGCTACCCCGAATTTAACGCGAGCGAGCAAATCTAATTGGTTTTTAGTGACATTTTTAGGGTTTATCTTGCACACTCTTCACCTAACTCCGGTAAGGCATATCTAATAATTGTGATCTTCATAGAAAACACAGTTACTAAACAATTAAAACTCATTAAACTATTTACAGACACATTTGATTCGTCAAAGATAATCTTACGAACTTACTGAACCGACGTTAGTTAAGAGGTTGAAGTTTGTTATCCGTTCCTACTGCGCTGTACTGTAACTGTTTATTTACGTTAATAGTTAAGAGCTAGATAACAACAACGTGGTCAAAAACTCTTATTTATTCAAAATATTGATAAATTAAGTTAATTAAAACGTACGTCCAGTTAAAAACCAGCGTCGGGCATTAGATGCTCGGCAGTTTGCTGAACTGGGCCTATTTGTCGCAGTCGTGAGACACACAAATTAGCTTTATTAATGTTTGATGTTATGTAGTATTAAGAACAATTTTTTTTTTGTAGTGGCAAGGCTGCTAAGTTTTCGTTTTAGTAGTGTCTTAACATTTTTAATATTGTGTGTACTTATGGCCGAATAAACATGATTTCTTTCTTTCTTCTTTCTTACGTATTCGATAAAAAAATACTGTGTTAGAGCATCAAATATGCAACAAAATCTAACCCCTAATAAATATCCTTGACCGAACCACTTAATAAAAACTTCATAAACAAATAAAATAAATATTAAACGTAATCTATTCGAAGTGAATTCTGTAACGATTGCCCAGTCTAAGCGCTCGTAGACGTGCTACGAATGCTACGCGCTACGTCTACGTGCTACGGTCGCTACGAGTGTGGTGTTTTATTTCAAAGACTATTTTCTTGAGCTGCGAAGCGTAGTGATGTGCTTCAGAGTACCTGTTAGTGAGTCGAGTATTGAGACTCGATATTGCTAAATCTAGTACTGGTATTATTGTGTTTGCTTTCAGATATTGTATTGGTTTCGCTGAAAATGTTGTCTTAGTTTTTAATTTTACTTAGTATTTCGTATTCTTAGAATTAGGTTTTTCATTGATGGATGAAAAATAGAGATGATGTAAGATTCCATAAGACGATATTTAAGTAAACCTCTATTCTAAGTTAAATTTAAGAAAAAAAAACTTATATCTTTCACAGTCCGTTTACAAGTTTTACAAAAAAAAACAGGCAACATTTCGTCTACGACGGCTAATTTCAACTCAGATTTAGCAAGATACCAAGACATGGGAATCTAACTCTGAACGGGACACGCTCAGCAGTTTCGCCAATTGGGCAGTAAAGAAAAGCAAAAAATCTGAAAAGATAACAGATTTCAAATTTTTGCCAACTCGGGCGATACCACGTGGCAAAATATTTAGAGCGTTCTCAGCTCTTCGAGAATTTTAGAGACTCAAAATAAACCAAAGCAATAAAATCCAATTTAACATACACAAACCACATCAAACAAATAATTTCAACGAAACCAACCCTCACACAATCCTCCACACAACATGAAATAATCCTCATATCTCGGCCGATAATATAATTACAGAACAAATGCGGTCTCAAAGCGCATCCGCAGCATTTGAGCGGCACTTTTGCGCTCAACGTGCTCATTTGCCGGGTTGAGCATTGAGCATTAAAGCGATATGCTCAAACAGTTGAGTGGAGAATGACGCTCGGCTCGCCCACTGGCCATTGTGATGGGATTATGAATGTCATAATGATATTTGTGTGCCGTTTTCGGTGGGATTGTGAGCAGCCAAGCTTGTAATGTGGCTAGTGTGAATTTGATTTGGTGAAATTATAAGGTTTGTTTTTGGTGGAGAGGATTTTCTTGTTTATCTTTAGTGCCCACCGCAAAGCTGCAAATTGGTGTAAAAAAATTGTTTGCGTTTTGACAAAATGCAGAAATAAGAGGGTAAATAATGTACTGGTCAACCTGACAATACAGTGACAGCTTCCCTGCGTTTGTGTTCACGAGTTTATATGGCCCGGATCTATTCAAATCGCGATTTAATAATTTCGTTAGCTCATCCCATTGCCGACTTCATATTTGTCCTCAAGACAGGATTGACGCTTAAAACAAGCCATTTTATTAAAAAAAAATCGTCCAAGTGCAAGTCGGATTTGCGCACCAAGGGCTCCATATAAAAACAGCCATATCTTTTGCCTGACGTGTGTGGTAAATCAATCCTTACTAATATTATAAAAGCGAAAGTGAGTTTGTTTGCTTGTTACCTCTTCACGCTTTAATGGCTACGCCGATTTTGATGAATTTTGGTAAAGAGATAATTGGGAACCAGGAGACGGACATAGGCAATTTTTTTTTTAAAAGAGGGATGTGAGGGAGAAAGAGGCAAGAAAAGGGAAAACTTAGCGTAGCTATTACAAATCAATAAGGCGCAAGGGGAACTGTGTTACCCCGAATTTAACGCGAGCGAAGCCGCGGGCAAAAGCTAGTTTGTTATATTTTAGAAAAAATGTAAGAATGTGGCAGAGAAAAATAATATCTACCTATAGAATATTTTCAAAAACCTATTACCAATGGGAGGAAATTTTGTATTTATAGGAGAAGCATGTTTATTTGACTTTCTGTTGTAACTCAAAGGCGATTGGTATAATTTTGTGGGATTATCGTCACTAAATTGATACGGGACTTAACTGGCAAAATATGTGCGTACAATACACACGTGACGTACAGTCAGCAAATGACGAAAGTAACAGAGCCGCAGAGAGAAGGTTACTGACGTCATTGCTTACTGTACTTTATTTAAATTGTAATTTATTTAATAGAAAACAAACAATTAATTAAAAAACGTCTATCGGTTTTTAAGAAAAAATCAACGACATATACCTCATATATCTGGTTCATTATTTTGGAATAACAAGTATGTGTGTATATAATCTGCATTAAAATACGTGTATCTACACTACAAATCAGAAAACTACTTCCAAACTACAAACACAAAAACTAATCCCTCCTCAAAAAAAAAATAGAAGTCTAGACCAAAACGATGTACACACGGCGACATATCAACCTATACAAAACCAGTTTATGCTGATCTCTCAACAACGGATCGTACACCATGGATTTCCCGTATGATGAGAGATCCGCATAAACTGGTTTTGTACCTACAGGTTGATGTGTCGTCGTGTGTACTAGTTGCATATGGGCTATTTGTATGAGATTGCCTCACACCATCAGGAGGTCCTAATGACCAGTTTTAATGAAAGTCTAGGGCTTCATAATTATGAGGCGGGGTGCACCAGGTGTAGGTATTAGGTGAGTGTAGAGGGGGTTCGTGTTTGGACTTCAGTTAAGGGGTTGTTAAGATAGAGGAAATATTGATTGTGAAGTGTACTTTAGATATAAGCAGATGCAATTTGATGTTATATTTTTCAGTATTGTTCTTATTCTGTATTTCAGAGAACATTTAAAAAAAAGAAAACAATCAAGTTGCAATAATTTTTTTTAAGTAAAAAGAAAAAACTTTATGTATAGACGACGGCAGGTCAACCTATACTAAACTATTATAACCTGATCTCTCTACTACGAATCGCACACCGTATTAGAGAGATCAGGTTAAAATGGTTTTGTGTAGCAAGCTACACATGTGCCGTCGTCTGTACATCGGCAAACTTAACCTGGAGTTAGAATTCTTACGAACTGAATGAAAAGACCAAGAGTTTTTTAGTTAAGTTATTATAACTTGAAATATATATGAAATCATAACATTACGCCTAGTAAGTAATCCCCAGAAGATTAAACAGAGGTGTATCCTAATAGCAGTTACGTTTTGAGGCTCATAAAAGGGGGCGAGTCTTTTGCCATCAACCGAGCACAAACCCAGTTTCCGTGGAAGCCATTGAGAAATTCGTGATGAAAAACCCAATTTCAATTTGGGCCTTATCCTCAACATTCACTCGCGCTTGACTAACGAGGTAGTGTAGGTGTGTGTATGTGTGTGTGTGTGTGTATGTGTGTGTATGTGTGTGTGGGTAACATTTATGGTGTAACTCAAACACCATAAATGTTTCCTAAGCCTCATACAAGCACGTTTATTCATTGGTAAATTGCCGCACACCGACCAGTACTGTCGCAGCGCGAGTTAAATGAGGCGCGAGTGACCAGTTGTGGGTGTCGCACTAACTATCTTAAACTTCCAATGTGAGCTACCCATTGCTCACCGTCCACAGGTACCTTATGATCGCAGTAGGTTCGCTGCCTATCACTTGGAACATAAATGGGGAAATATAGGTGAATTTTAGGTCCAATCATCAAATAACTTCCACCGCTCTGGACGGAGCGGGGGGGAGTGTCAGACTTGTACTGACTAAAACCCACCCATGTTCCTTCTATTGCGCTTTACGTTCCGAATACTGTCTAACCCCTTAAATGATTACAGGCATGATTATATGTGAAAACAATAACACATTGTTAATAACTAAATAATCCTAGTCTGTACATTTTGGTGTACACAGTAGAGCAAGTTAAATGGGCTGCAAGTGACCAGTTCCAAAGTGTCGACCCAACTATAATTGTGAACTTAGTGTGCAACACATTCAGTTTGTGCCTAGTTTTAGTGGGAACAATGTTGGTGGTGCTAGGGGGCTACTGGCTTTTAGGATAAGCAGAGTTATTAGATTCAGCTTGGTAAAGAAACCGACTTCCAAAAACAAAATTAATTTTACTTCCGGATGTCGGTGACTTTTGTTTGAAGATAACTCATGACTCAAGCAATATAGATACAATTCATATAGGACCCCTTCACACCGATTATAAAAAAAATGTAAATGCTTGCTACGATTATACTACAAAAATTATTTTGTACAACTTTTTGTCTTTTTTGTACAAAAACTGTTGTCTCAATCAAGTTCAAAATGATTTTCATAGAAAGTCCTTATAAAGTTCTACTTTTCAGATTTTTTTCATATTTTCTAAGCTTGTGGTTCAAAAGTTAGAGGGGGGGGGACACATTGTTTTTTACTTTTGGAGCGATTATTTCCGAAATTATTGACATTATCAAAAAATGATTTTAGTAAACCCCTATTCATTTTTAAATACCTTTCCAACAATATATCACACGTTAGGGTTGAAATTAAAAAAAAAATCACTTCCCACTACATATAGGGTGGCTACCCTAATAAAACATTTTTTTCCAATTTTTATTTTACCACTTTGTCGGCGTGATTGATATACATATTGGTACCAAATTTCAGCTTTCTAGTGCTAACGGTCACAGAGATTAAGCGAGGACGGACGGACGGACGGACAGACAGACATGGCGAAACTATAAGGGTTCCTAGTTGACTACGGAACCCTAAAAATCAGGGCAAAACTGTATGACCCTTGTTAAAGAGAGAGATGTCTGGAAGGAGAAAGAGGAGGCCTTTACCCATATGGGATCTATATCCCAGGAGCAAAAAGAACCTAACTGACTCTAGGTTAATAAGTTAAAAGTTCGACGTTACGTACGTAAGACGTGGAAATAAAAGGCTAAAAAATCCTACGATCCTACTAATATTATAAATGCGAATGTTTGTAAGGATGTATGGATGGATGTATGGGTGTTTGTTACTCTTTCACGTCAAAACAGCTGTACGGATCTTAATGAAATTTGGCACAGAGGTAGATTATGGTCTGGAATAACACATAGGATACTTTTTTTTTTCGATATCACGAGGGCGATGCCGCGGGCGCCAGCTACTCTAAAATATCATCTAGTAGTATAAAATATATGGGCATTCGTCATTTCTAGTATTGAGAAATACCTACGAACTCAAGGTTTTCACTTAAAAGAGGACATCACAAATATAATGCAACACAATCTTAAGTGATCAAGCTCCGATCATCATATGTTTTCCGAACTACACACATCAAAAGTGTCTAGGGATCAAGCATTTTTATGCGGATTTCTTGAGATTGAGATGTAGCTTTGTAATAAATTTATGATTTTATAAATTTATATGGATCCTTTTTGGTGCATTTCATAATTTGAATCAGGAACTCTCAATCAAATTCGAGTAAAAGATGAAAATAAGCTGTCAATATTTTCCCTATAAAAACATACAACGCATTGAAGACATTATTAGTGCTACTGTTTCCCTACTACTGATTAAAACCAACGTTATTATGGAGCGGCGACGTCATTTAAGCAGGGAAGAAATGCTCAGAGCCGTGGGAATGATAGAAGCTGGTTCCCGGCAACGTACTGTAGCTTTAGCTCTGAATACAAGTCAGAGTGTTATCAGTCGACTTTGGACACGTTACCGAAGCACTGGTACCGTGGCTGAGCGCCATGGAGGACGGTATCGCTGCACCACACGGAGACAAGACCGATACATTCAAATCTTAACTTGAAGAGCTCCAACAATAACCGCCATGATGTTAGCCGTGAGGCTTCATCACTCTTCAGGGAACTTAATTAGCGACCAAACAGTCAGAAACCGCTTGCATGAAGTGAACCTTCATTCCCGAAGACCGCTACGGGTACCACCTATAGCAATGCACAATCGTAGGATTCGATATCAATGGGCTCTTGAACACAGAAATTGGGCAGAAGAACAATGGCGTTTCGTGTGCTTTTCTGATGAGTCTCGTTTTGGTATGAGACCGGATACAAGACGTATACGACACTGGAGAACCCCTGGACGCCAACAGCGATTAAAATCCTGCCAGGAAGTCCATCCTTATAGTGGTGGAACCATCATGGTATGGGCGGGTATTTGGATCGGCGGAAGAACTGAGTTGATTTGGATCAGAGGCAACCTCAACGCTCAAATTTATGCTGAGACGATTGTATCAGACGTCATCGTTCCTCAACAAGTGCAAATCGGTCCCTTATTTCAGTTAATGCATGATAATGCACGACCGCACACCGCAAGAGTTCTCTCGCCGCAGCTAACATCAATGTCCTGCCCTGGCCTGCTCAGTCGCCAGACTTGAACCCGATTGAGCATGCATGGGATATGCTACAGAGAAGAGCTCTGCCGAATATGGAGGGTATCCAGTCGCAAGAAGACCTTTTTTTGTTGTTGCAACGAACATGGGCGGCCATTCCACAGCGTGATTTGGATGAACTCATTTTGAGTATGCCAAACCGATGTTCTTGTGTTGTTAGTGTTCGCGGTAGAAACACGGATTATTAATTGTTTAAGTTACCCAATAAAATTTTAAAGAAAACTGTTATTTCAGTCTTTTTTTCGAACTTTAATGTTAGTGGTTCAAATGTCAAAAATCCCTTTATTAGGAAAATGGCAAATTTCTTTATTAATGCAAAAGTGACTTGGTTTATCGTTACTGTGACAAACGAAAACACTTTATTTGATGAATCCTTAAAAAAAATTTTAATTAATATCAATCAGGAGAAAAGTTATTGCAAAAATATATGTTGATCCCTAGATACTTTTGATGTGTGTACATTGAAATCCATTACCAGTCCAAAAATAACGCACAGATTTCTCATTCGAAAAGACCAGGATATGCTGGCTTCTTAAAATGCATAAAACAGTAAGTCCCTTAGAATACAAGGCTTTTAACAACTTGTTGAAACTAAACAAAAATATACTCCAACTTAAATCTCAAGCCGTAAAAGCATTATAAAATCTCCTCATATAGTGCACTATCCCGTTCATTCCTCATCTCAAAGTCCTGGATATGAACTGGCGACGTTTCACTCGTAAAACTGGGTTTAAAGCCACCGTGCTTGGGGTAGTATGCAGTGTGGTTATAAAATAAAGCCACAGAATAAATAGTTACAAAAGGCCTGCTTTATACTGCGAGCCCAAATAGGTATGCACTCATAGACGCGTACCTATACGGCGATTTCAAACAAATGACAATCGCGAGCACACTTGAACTCGCTGTACGTGAAAAGTATCTAAAGTACCTACCACAAGGATCTTTTGACGGTCGAATGAAATCGACAGGAGGACGATGCTGTGAAAAACAAGATGGCGGATTTCGTTCTGATTCTGGCCACGCTCCAAGAGATTCTTGTACATTTTATATACAGATTAAAAGGAATATCAATGCAAAAACGAATACCACTTCTTTTTTCAGAACACCATTCTAAGTATTCCAGTGGCTGTTCAAACATTTTGATCGTGTTAGTATTGCAATTGTACAGCTGCTTTTTTTTGAATTGCTGAAAAAAAATATTCTATTCGGAATTATGTACTAAATACATGGTATTTGATTGTTCCATTGTCGTACGAAGCTAATCTTCTGTTTTTATCTATTCTGTGGCACAGGTTTCCGTTGCAATTAACGGTACGAAGCGTAGAGCATGTCTCGTTAAAACTTGTTCATTGGGCAGTGTTAAAATTTTTAATGTTATGTCGCATTTCGTGATTATATTGGAAGATGTTTTACCATTATTTCTAAATTCCTGTAACTGGCAACACAATACACCCTGGTAACACTGGTTGTAAGGCTTTCGATTTTCTGACCATCCTTAACGACCATAATCTATAATCCCTTTAAATAAATTGGTATAGAGCAGAAGTCCGAAAAAAACACATACAAAAAATACAAAGGCAAAATATGGACATTTTGTTTACAAATAGTAAACCACTAAGATATTGTAAAGATATATCATCTTGGCAATATTCGGCCTCCACTAAATGTGTTTATCTGTGATTTATTGTCAGCTATTTATTTCTCAGATGATACATTTCAGTTGATTTTGATCACAACTGCGAATAACATCTTTGAAGGATATTGTAGGCAATATAGTAAGTTGTGATTGTTTATTAAATACTAGGTGATTTTGCGGATGGGAAATTATCAAATAACTTACCGGTGGGAGTCAGACTTGTACTGACTATCACCATAGTATAACTATGCTATCACAGATCTCTTTGCGTACACAAAATATCTCACACAAAACTTGAAGAACACAATCATATCTTGTGAATCTTACTGGCATTGACTATGAAGTAAGGTTTTGTCCATTTATTGTCTTCATAACATATACTTACATTTTTAAATATTTCTTAAAAAATAAATAAAAACATTTAAAAATAGTAGCCCACCGGTATCGGGTACAGGGTCCAAGCTACCGGCGGTCAGGGCTCAGAAGTAAGGTTATTATTACACAATCAACATAATAAATTCTTTTTTTGTGTGCCCAAGACATTAAGCCCGCCTTTATACAAAGTTTTTTTACGTGTGCACGAAGTTTTAATAAATAAATAAAAAAAGGTTTTTGTTTATATACCCCTACTTAAGTTTCTTTATTAAATTGCATTATCTGCTAATTGCATAAGGTATGATCCAGACTGATGACATCAATAAAGTTTTGAATTGAAAAAAAAAATAGTTTGGTTATATATTTAGAGGCATCGCGACCTTAACATCGATCACCACAGTCTGGTAGCACCCTAATAACTGCCTTGAAAACTGACGTTTTAAATCTTCGAAATTCATCCCAGATTCTTAAGGTTTTAGGACCCCAACTTTGTCCATTACAGACTTAAAAGAGTTTATATCCAAATAAGCTAGCGACGAATATTTAAAAAAAAACGGCAAAGAGCGAATCGCTCGCTAAAAGCTCGAGCACCGAGGGTTCCGTACAAACTTGCGACATAAACAGCCATATCTTGTGACTTAGAGGGCTGATTTTTTCATAGCTTCACGGGCCCACAGATTTAAGTAAGTAGGTATATGATTTTAATTTCAATTCTATGCCTCCATGCGTTCCCGAGATTAAGAGTCTTGACAGACAGGCAGACTGACAACAAAGTGATGCTATAAAGGTTCTGGTTTTTAGTTTTGAGCTACGGAACCCTAAAAAAATCTCCAACTGGTAAAACTGAAGAGTTGAAAAGCAGAGAATATAAAATTAGAGAAAATAAAAGCGAAAGGTTCATCTCGAAAGTTCTTCCGAGTTAAAGTTTTAAAACTTTGCTTTCCGAAATGGATTTAGAAGACCCGAGAAGGCTTTAAGTGTATGGTATAAGTCGACGCTGAAAAAATGCTTAATACTTGTAGTTTTGTAGCATTCATTTATTTAGTTCATTTGTGTGTAGAAAAGTACAGGTTTTTGGGGTTTTTTATTAAGTTGTTAGTTAACCAACTTGAAAGATTCGTATGACCTGTTTTTGTATCTCTATAATTTATAAATCCTGAAAGATTCAGACTTACCTTTCGTTCCTGACCCAGATTACAAGCAGTTTGACAAATCGACGGTCTGTCCAGTAGGACTATGTCGACAGTTTGGTACTTACCTGAAAACAAATAAGTTTATGTATTAGACTCACGTATAGACAACAATGTTTTTGGTTGGGATTATTTATGTACTTGTTTATAGGACTTGTTGGATGAGATTTTTTTTTAAACGTTGCCCATCACTAAGAATTTCTCCTGTATCGTGGGCGCGTTAACAAACATTTAAACGCAAATACACAAACAGCCAGACCCGGAACAACTATCTGTAGGCCATAAAAAAAATATTCCGTGCATAGCAGTCGATCGCTCAGCTACTGCGCCAACCGAGTCCAAGTGGTTAGAAGGGACCGCTGCGCATGCGGTTCGGTGTTATTCATGGGTTCAGCAAAGTGATATTGGGTGAAAAACCCAATATCACTTTAGAAATTTCTCAGTAGCTACCACGGATTTATTTGAATTTTGCCCACTTAATGGCTATACATGTGATTTAAACATAACAAGCATAATAAATATAAATGTGAGTGTACTGTAGATACACATCTGCTTAATCATATGGGGATAAAAGTTGATAAATTAAAGACATTTGTAGCTGATACAAAAATGGATTCGGGTCAGACATCGATTGTAGGTAAAAAAAGGCGAAGAACACACAAAGACAACATGGCAGCTTTACCATGCAAAAACTTGAAATGGGTGTGTGTTGTTGTCAAAATATAAAAACCAAGTCAACATAATGAATAGAACCTGGCCCGCAAATTATTATCAAGGCTAATAAAAATAAAGCCTTTATTTTCGTTTAAATAAAAAAAATACGTGTGGTACTCGGGGAATGCCGCGGTAAAGCTATTGCATAGCATTTTTTTATCAACTTATGCAATAAATAAATAAAAACTCTAAATATAATATTTAAAAAGTACTTTCAATGAAAAGAAGTCAGGTTTGATCCAGAGTAATGTCGAATGACTATCCGATTCTCTACCAAACACGCTAATAGAACATTGGAATCGTGATTGAAATAACTGACCGTATTTGTAATGAAATTTCTTGTTAGGCTTTTTCGTTAAAAAAATTCTGAATTCGGTCTCCACGCTCAAGGCCCGCGATAAAAGCTATGCAATAGCTTAAAAAACTATTAGTATTTCTTTGTGCGTCGATGTCCCTTCTATCGTTGTACGAAGCAAAGCTTCTGGACTTATATATTCTGTGGCAATGGAATTGAGGCTGACCCGAAAATTATTACTGGCGCCAATAAAAATAAAATGTTTATTTTCAGACAGCATGGCCCTTTTTTTTTTCGGGTGGGAAATCATCCAATGACTTCCCCCGCTCTGGGCGGAGCGGGGGGGCATGTCAGACTTGTACTGACTAAAACCCACCCATGTTCCTTCTATTGCCCTTTACGTTCCGAGGCCGCGGTATCTCTTTCGAACAACCCGCAACCCCGGCAGGCGGAGGCTCTGGCAAGCCCCTCTGCTTTGCTGACTCTCTTTGAGGCGCGCGTGAAACACGAACGCGCCGTCGACACGGCCTGTCGTCAATCGACGGACGGACGGTGAGCTACCCATTGCTCACCGCCCACAGGCCCGCATCTACGGTGGCCGGAAGTCGTCTCGCGGCGCCCGGCGCCCTGGGCGTCTCCCGCGGCGGCTGGGTTGGGCAGATGTTCTCTCCCTCAAACGCCCGGCCACCTCCTTTGCTAGCATTACTGCTTCGCAGAAGGTGGTGACCGCTTCCCATTCCCTCTCGCTCTGGACCATGGCCTGAACCAGGGCCGGACGCGAGAGATCGCCGCCGCCGATCGCCTCTACGAGGGCACAGCGGTGCTCTGCCCACGCTGGGCAGATCGCCACTGTGTGCTCCACCGTGTCCTCAGGGCGATCGTCACAATGGTGACACCCGGGCGCTTCCTCCCGCCCGATGATGTGCAGGAACCTCCCGAAACTTCCGTGTCCGGTGAGGACCTGCGTCAGGCGGTAGGTGAGGACGCCATGACGCCTCTCCAGCCACTCCTCAAAGAGGGGACTTACCGCCACTATTGTGGCGTGCCCTGCACGGGGTTGCGACAGTCGCTCTCTCCATGCCACCATGAGATCGCACCGGAGGTCCGCCCGCCGAGCGGCAACTTGCCGCGGCAGCGGGTTTTCCCCCCGGTGTAGTGCCTCCGCGACAGCATGGCCCTTACAGTGAAAGTGTAACATAAGCAGAATGCCAAGTTATCAACCACTTTAAAAGCCGGTACTGGCTGCTTAATACCGCCTAGTTCATACTGAAAAACAACTAAACCTTTACCTAAAACTTTAAATTCGAATTCAAAGCTGCCAATAAATCCAAATACCACAACACGCCAAACGCGTTTCACACTGACGTTCGACGCGGCAATTAAACTGATTGTGAATGGTCGTCTTTTGCCAGCCGTTGAATGAACAGGCCGCTTTAGTCACGCGAGGCCCGATTGTGTGAACCCTGCTTAACATAAACGTCACGTGCGAGGTGGGGGAGGACTGTAATACTAGTGTAGATCTATCATTGCTGTGTTTGTGTGTGCAAAGATTGAAATCGTTGGATATGCTCACACTTTATTTAGGTCGCGTAAGTATTTATTCGGCAAAAGAAGTATGTAGGGAAAGCAGTTTCTTATCGAAAGTGTTTTATACAAATAAGTCTTTTATATGTTAGTTTATAGTGTAGTATCTGGGCCGATCGAGCTTTGCTGAAGCGAAAACAAGAGAAACCTATCACCATTAGAAAAACGCGTGATTTTTTGTTTAATTGTTAAGCATCCATATGAATAGTGAGCTCACGAAACATTTTCAAAATCTACCAATTTAAATCCTTGGACTGAATGCTCCCTCTGACGTCTTCACGCTTGTCGGGTTGAATAGGAATGATGGTTAGCCATTTCCCTCCGTATGATTTTAACAACACACTGAGTCTCAGACAAAAGTATGTAGTGTTGAGAATTTAGAAACCAAACTAAAAACGTGTGTACTACGAAACAGAGGAGCTACTTTTTTAAGGATAGGAAGACATCTAATACCATAAGCTAACCTCGCCTTAAGCGGAGCAGCAGGGACTGTCACTTTTATTGACTAAAACCCATCCATGTTTCTTTTTTTACACTTTGTGTTCTGGGACCTGGGTATCTCTTGCGAAGAACCCGCAACCCCAACATGCAATAGCCCTGGCAGGCTCCTCTGCTTTGCTGTCAACTCTCTGAGTATGATTAATATGATTTAAGAAAACTGGGGTCTGGCCTTGTAGAGATGGCAACATCGAAACAAAAACATAAAAAATATAGAAACACTAGCTGGCGCCCGCGGCTAAGCCCATATGATATCGAAAAAAAAAAAATATCCTATGTGTTATTCCAGAATATAATCTACCTCTGTATCAAATTTCATCAAGATCCGTTCAGCCGTTTCGAGGTGAAAGAGTAACAAACATCCATACATCCTCACAAACATTCGCATTCATAAAATTTGTAGGAAATTGTCACCAAACTAGTCTTTGTTTGGCGGAATATGATCGATCATAGCACTGCGCCAGAAGCTCATATTATTATTGTGAAATAATATACTTCCTAGTTAACAATACTCGTTAACTATTGGTTAAACTGACAATAGTAATGCGAATAAACTTTGTGGGCCAAATTAAATGGAGCAACGCGGTGCGGTCATGTGAGTTGTAAGCTATTGAGGTAATAATAGTTTTGTGACACAAACAATTACGTTATAGCACTAGTGCGAGAATGGTAATGTTATCATTGTGAGAGTATGTTAGGTATGATTAGTGTGGATGAATGTTTTGTTTTATTGATTAGGTTATGAAACCACCTGCACCACCACGTGTACCTTTCATACGTTTATAAGTGCCCATGTAGGCTTATGTAAAATAAAAATATTTTAGATTTTGAAAGATCTAGATGTTGCCTTCCATTTTGTCCGCGACTTCGTTTAAAAAGTACTGTAGGAGCCAATGGTTGTAGGCACCATACATGACACCGTTTTTTTTACTGTTTTATTTAATGGAGTAATCAGAAAGAACCACAAGTTAAGTGTAGTCATATAGTCGTTAACAATGGCTTAATCCCCAAGAGCAAATTTTTGGGAAATTTTCAACGTGCCGTAACTTCGAGAGAAACGGTCGTACGGGAAATAAAAAAATTGTAACGGAGGCTACAAAACTTTATAACTACTTAACTACTAATCCATAAACCAGACACTTGGAGCTACAATTTCCTGTTTGTTTTTTTATTTCCCGTAAATAGTATAAAAAGTATTTCTCTCGAAGATAGCGCCTGTTGAAAATTTACCAAAAATTAGTCTTTTTTGATCCCTTAATTTTTCCCAGTAGTGTAATAGAAATTTTATTTTATTCTGGCTGCTATTGAGAAAGACTTGATGGAAAAACCAAACAACAATTACCACCACAAAAATACCATGAACAATTTGATTAAATTTTCCACCATCACTACATAAAAGCAATATCCACATTCTCCAATTAAAATAAATGCAGCTATTCAATCATTCAACAACGAATCAATAACGCGGCGAAATGAATATGGGTTTTCGCAAAAAACCGCTGAAACTGAACCGAACTCGTATTTCTCCGAAAATAATTACTTCGGCCGACATCGATATGTGAAAAACAAGGCTTTCCACACACCGAAGCAATGAGCTATCAAAATTATAACTAACAAAATTACCTCAAAAGGAAAAAACAAAACCCTTACAGGATCACGGTCAAGACCCTTTATCTCGGGAACGTGGAGGTATCCAATTGAAATGAATACCTTTTGCTAGCTAAGTCTGTGGTCTCTTGGAGTTGTGCAAAAATCAACCTTCAAGTTTACAGAGTCAAAAACTCTGGTCGTTTATGTCGTAAGTTTGTACGGAACCCTCAGTGCGCGAGTGTGACTCGCACTTGGTCGGTTTTTATGATTTTATCTCGTCTATGTATTGCATTGGTCAACATGGTAAATATATATTCTACTAGCATCCGCCCGCGACTTCGTCCGCGTGGCAGTTACTTTGGGCTAACGTTAACTTTAACCCGCGTGATGATCGAAAAAAATATCTTTTTCTTCTCTTTTGTTCCCTCTTTCTCCCAATTTTCTCACTTTTTTTAGCCGATGTCCGTTTCTAGGGTCCCAACTATCTCTGTACCAATATTCATCAAAATCGGTTTGGCCATTTAGGAGTAAAAACGTAACAAACTCACTTTCGTTTTTATAATATTAGTAAGGATTTAATACATTCAGCTGCCATTTAGTCTTCTCCTACTTCTTTCGCATCGATGATACATCTCATTAACCTAATCGGGCCGAGTAGATGGCCACATTAATCGCGGCATCAGTGGCTTTATGTGTGTCCTTTAAGTACTGGTTGTAGGGACACTTTGGAAACTTCACCTTCTTAGACTTCGTTCAGGAGCATCAATTCCTCGTTAAAATTAATAAAACTTCCAGAGTAACATTTCGTAACAAAGTATATTATGTTAGCAGGTCAGAAAAAACTTCATTCCATCATACAACAGTAAGCGCGAAGCTTAATAGTGTTGTTTTGACACGGGCCCAAAAGACGTAACTTTCAATTTGGCCAACAGTAATTTTGTTGATGTAATTTTAACGGCGGCGCGGGCGCGGTGGCTACGCAATGTGTTGTAATAAAGGGCGAATACATTTGTAAAGAGGGAAGCGACCAAACTGTCGTATATTTACGCGTTATAGCATTACAGATGTTCCAGTTTTAAAACTGGATAATAGAAAGAAAGAAAGAAAGAAAACAAGTTTATTTCGCACAAGCCATAAATGCACACAGTAATAAAACTTAATTCTAAACACGAATAAAAATAATGTATTTACATATTACTGTGTGTCTCACGGCTGCGCCAAATAGGTCCAGTTCAGCAAACTGCCGAGCAGCTAGTGCCCGACGCTGGTTTTCAACTGGACCTGATATAGTGATAATATGTTGGAGCAGAGTTCAATTCTTGACTACCATCAGTACATGGTTAAAATTAAAGGAAAAGAGATTGGAGAAACGATGGGCGCCATAGGCTAGTTTCCAAAAAAAAAATATTATATTAGATTAGATTTGAGTATGGGTTTGATAGATGTCACATGTTTTGGGAATAGGTCTTCGCAATCTTTTCGCCTACCTACCAATTTGTGTAAGGAAAAAAATGTTTTATTAGGGTAGCCACCCTATATGTAAAGTGGGAAGTGCTTTTTTTTTTAATTTCAACCCTAACGTGTGATATATTGTTGGAAAGGTATTTAAAAATGAATAGGGGTTTACTAAAATCATTTTTTGATAATGTCTATAATTTCGGAAATAATCGCTCCAAAAGTATAAAACAATGTCCCCCCCCCCCCTCTAACTTTTGAACCATAAGTTTAGAAAATATGAAAAAAATCTGAAAAGTAGAACTTTATAAGGACTTTCTAGGAAAATCATTTTGAACTTGATTGACACAACTGTTTTTGTACAAAAAAGACAAAAAGTTGTACAAAATAATTTCCTCCTCCACCTTTAAACTCATAAGTGGGAACACTTATTGTGACGGACGGGAAACTACGGAACCCTACACTGAGCGTGGCCCGACACGCTCTTGGCCGGTTTTTTTTAAATTAACCTGTCTCCGTCTCCAGGGTCCCAACTATCTCTGTACCAAAATTCATCAAAATCGGCCATTTAGGCGTGAAGATGTAAGAAACAAACAAACTCACTTTCGCTTTTATAATATTAGTAAGGATAAGGTCTTTATTTACCGTAATACTCGATCGCGAGCGTTCCTCTAGTTAACGCTCCCGTGCGTCACATCTCAGTAAAAGGCGAAAACAGACAAATACATCCGAAACAAACATATGGCTTAGAAACAAAACCTCATACGTTATCAGCTCAACACAAACAACGAGATACCTCTTAGATTTATATACGTTCCTATCACAAGGCAATAAGAACCAGAATTGAACGTGATGACATCCAATTCGGATTTGATGAATGCCCCAGGCAGGGATGCGAAATAATTTCTTCTATTCATCCGCTAAAATATTACGGCAGACTCTCTGACTAATGAATTCATTTCAATAGAGGCTCTACAATCCGGTCTGAAGCCATCGATAAAGTTGACGAATAGTGAAATGGGTGGTTTCATTCTGACGGAAGATTAGTGTTTGAATTTGAGCTTCAGAACTTATAGACTAAATCAAATATAATAATTATTAAGAATAGGACCGGAGTATGGGTCCGTAAGCAAGACTCTAAAGAGTACGGCCTAGGGGCCTAAAATACCATTTTAACGGAAATATATTCATACTATCTTTTTCCCGCGGCTTCGCTCGCGTTTAATTCGGGGTAACACAGTTTTCCTTTCCTGATTTACAGGTACCTGATACCTGTAGCCGTTGCCGTTTGCCGTTGCGCTTTATTTATTGTAATAGCAATGCTAAGGTTTCCCTTTTCTTCCCTCTTTCTCCCTCATATCTCAATCTTTTTTTTTAAAAAAGCCGATTTTTATTTAGCCATTTAGGCGTTAAGACGTAACAAACAAACAAACTCACTTTTGCTTTTATAATATTAGTAAGGATATACCAACATTATCAAGCTGAAAAGTTTGTTTGGTTGAACGTATTACTCTCAGTAAGCACTGATTCGAAATGTATGTTGAATAGCCCTGAATCTGGAAGTCATTTGAGAAATTAGTGATCACTTTGATATTTAACTTATGGGGGATTCGGAGCCCGAAACTATTGAAAATGTTGCAGAACACAGCCTGTATCTAGCTATATAAAACATTACGTAGTATCGTGGACACATTTGTAAGTATATCATAGCAGGTTCTCTGCCTGACCCCCATTGGAACAAGGCATGATGAAAATTCTTGCTGAAAACAACTTTTTTGAAGGCGAACCTCAAAATTAAAGATCATACGACAAAGCTCCCGTTAACATCAACAATTAATTGTCAGGTTGCCAGGCAACGCCTATTTTCTGCACCAAACGTTCACCAATGATCTACCGTCATAATATGTCGCAAGTGTCGAGCAATATTTTACCACTCTTGAGTACCATTATCTCTGGAACTGGTGCCAAGAAAATTTCGGAACATTTCCTCCCGCATCGCGATTAATATCACCGCAGAGGTACTTATTAAGCCAAATGGATAGCAGCAACACCTAATTGCTGCATATAAATCTGTTCAGCGCATAAGAAAATGAACTCAAGGTTTGGGTGTTAAATGGCGAAAATGGGTTAAAGTGTGACTAAGGACTGAGGCGCTTCCTACAACACAGACGAGTGCAACTATTCACAGTAAATTACAGGGAAACGGAAAAACAGCAGCGATAAATTTATCTGTCTTGGTTTCCAAGAAATAATTAAGTGGCGGCTGCTTCGCATCTTATGCAGGAGCTGGGATCCTTCTTGTTACTTCCAAAGTTCATAGACGGGGAAGTTAAACAAATGTGGTCCGAGCGACCCTCGTGGTCAGCCGAGCATGTGCGGCTCCGATACGACATGTTTAAGTCTTACTCGCGTGGTAACGTTCCGAAAATGTGAACACGAATAAATAGCGCGAGGTGAAATGTGGGGAGATTTTCTTCGAAGTATCCAAACGAATATTTACGATACGATCAAAACGTTATGTCCGGATTTACATACGTCACAGATACGAAACTGTTGCTATTGGATAAACCCGTAAAAGTAACATTGTAACACTATATTAAAGAGAACAAAAGAGCGGAGAATCTGCGCTGTTACATAACGTTACGATCTTCAATATACATAAGTTAATATTGCCTCGCGAAAGGTGCGCATAAAGAATAATGGTTTTTGAATATCAAACTAGGTATTTCTGGAGCACCTAAAGTACATGTTCGGATGCTCCCCTCGGCCCTCGAACGTAACATTTTTCTTTTCGACGAGGAAATATACGCTTTCAGTTGATTTACGAATTGTTTGTGAATGCGGCAACGGAGATAAAATACAAAGTTCCTTAGTCAGATGTTATCTTGTCTATTCGGACAGTAACTGTTGATTGGATGACTTCTTTGTACTTGTGTTAGCGGACGTAAGACAAGATTACGCTAATAAATTGCTGTTAGCTCTAATTACGAATGATTTTGTGATTGTTTTCGCTGATGTAGGATTTGGGTCCCTTGTTGGTGTCTTTGTCATTAGATGTGACTCAGTTAGTCAGTTCCAAGACTAATTCAAGGCATTTATTTCAACCGATAGATTTGCGCTGAGATATGCATATGATAATGATGCGTTTAGCCCAAGAAAAAAGAAGGAAGTTCTAAAATGGTACTTATGTTTTTTTTGTGCATGTGCTTACAAAAATTGGGTGCATATCCTTTTTTTAGCTTGTCGATGGCTAATTCGAATTGAATAGTTTGGCCCATAATTCAGCTAAGCGAAGTCCACTCGCTGATGCAGCTATAAGATCGTCAAGAGCGTAGTTATCAGAGCATCAGCGCAAGATAGACAATGGTACATTTTTATATATTTAAGTCTAAAGACAAACCCCACAAAACTGTACCCTCAGTACAGGGTAGTCTTCAGACTGACTTTATCATTATAAGCATTTCAAAACCTTATCTACACCTTATCACAGAATATCCACCAGCACTAACATGCCATGTCCAAACCAAAACTCTTCCAACATGAAACCGTTCCGTCGTTAGACTACCAACTAGCGCCGGCTAAATGTAGGTGGATACGGAATTCACGGGACTACGTACGGTCAACAAAAATAAAAAGTGACGCTTACTTTTTATTTTTTAAATCAACTACATATATTTTTTCGTTAAATATAGGTATGTAGTTGGTTCTCTTAAAACCGATGAAAAAATTTAATGAACTGTTTGTTTTCTATGCAAATAAATTATGATTTGATTTTAAAACATTAATGGATTTTTAGGAAACTTTCAAATTTAGCTAGTGAGTCTGGTTACTTAACTATTTTGCAGACTGTACTAGGGATGTGACCACTCGTGAGTCGTACGTGCTGAGAATATTCTAGAGCACACTTTATATTTGTGCGCTATATTGAATTATTGCGACTTTCAGCTGTGAAATGTGGTAGTTTGATGCAACTGCAAGAGATAAAATTTTTTTGGGATATGAGGAAATAATCGGCGGGTTTAATCAGATGGTGGAGGAGACCAAAACAAAATGGCGGAGTGGACTTAAAACAGTAATATGGCGGACTCCCAAAAAAACCTTCCTATGATAGGGGTTTTAAATAAAAGGGTTTTGATAAGTAGTACACAAGATCGCGAGTTTTTTTAGGGTTTCGTACTTCAAAAGGAAATAAACGATCCCTTATTGGATCACTTTGTTGTCCGTCTGTCTGTCCGTCTGTCACGACCCTTTATCTCGGGAACGCGTGGAGGCATCGAGTTGAAATTCCATAAACAGTCACAAAATATGGCTGTTTATACAGCAAGTTTTTCTAAGTAATGGCGGTACAACAACACACAAATCTTGTGTGAGTAGAACGTGTCCAAGCGGTTCTGGCATAATTAACCCCATTGTCTTAATAAGTTTTAATTGCCCTGTCGGCCTATTGGGAAAAATACTGTATTACCCATCTATTCAGGTTAAGTGTTATAGCTGAATTACCTAATTACAATTATTTTTCTAGTGGTAGGAACAATTGCTTTTAGCATGAACTGTACAGTAGAGTTCTACAATTTAGAGTTTAACAGTCGATGTTTATTCCTGTATATTTAACAGAACGATGGATGAAATGTGTGAGGGACGAAAAAAGAAAGATAACATTTTCATTTGGCACTTGCCAAGTACACACAATATTATAAACTTTATCTTAACACTACAAATAAAAAAGTAATAAAAAAAAACAAAGCTAATATTGTGTCTCGCGGGTGCGCCTAATAGGCCCAGTTCGGCGCGGCCTGGGCGGCCAATCCCATCGAAGATAAACTTCGGCGCGGGAGAAATTATACAGCACAAGTATGTGCGCAGGCATAGATCAATTCCCTATTACCTCAAACTCATAAACCGATGGTCTCATGATCCGACCCGACTGGAAAGGCATCAGGCGCAGGACGAACGGCTAAACCTGCTTTCCGAGGCAAGAGGGGTATCTTACCGCCAATTTCCAAACTCCGGGCTGCTACTTTGAAATTCCTAATGGGAAAACCCAATAACACTTTTTGTCCGACCTGAGAATCGAAGCTAGGACTCCGTGCTCAGCAGTCGCACTTGCGGCAACTCGACCAATGAGGCAGTCGAAAAATAGTATTATGGTTACGGTTTAGAATAAAACAACCAAATTATCAGAAAGTATATGATCGAACTTAAACTTAACTTAAAGGTACGCGCACACGCTGTCTGGGATAAGTGAGGACTAGTTGAGACGCAACCTTAAATATTATGCTAAATTTGTTAGTAATCACCAAGAGTATCTATTAAGACCAAAGAAGTTCTAATTTTAAATCATCCATCACATTCTAAACTTCGAACTAGATTCCAAAACCTTTTAAAAAAAAACAACAGAGACCCATCTATTCCAAGAATTCAAAACATTAGTCCCCATTCACGTCTGGCTTCATTTTAAAAAACTTCCAATAAACTGCTATGAGAATTCTACCATTCTACCATTGGCATTCTTTTTTCAGTCGATCGGAATTCTGGTACAGGTCCAAATAGGTCGGATCATCGGACTAGTCCTTTGTGAAGAGGCGTACGTTCAATGCGAATATCTATGCACCGGGGGTGATTTATGTACAAGAAGCCTTTGGATGAATGTGATATGATTATGGATGGTTGAGCTGGTAATATATTATTTTTGGTCAAACTTTGTGGGTTAGTTGTTAGTCAGTTTGGTTTTTGATAAAAGGATTAGGTTTGATAGAAGTTTGAGACATGTTTCTGCAGGTCAACAAACAAGATTAAAAGACACAAACATATCGATTGATTGATGGCACGGTTGGCGCAGTGGCTGAGCGATCGACTGCTGCGCTGCGGGTTGCGGGTTAGATCCACGCACGTAACTAATATTTGTATGACCTACAGGTAGTTTTTTCTGGTCTGGCTGTGTGTGTGAGTTTAAATGTTTGTAAACGCACCCACGATACAGGAGAAATTGCCAGTGACAGGTTAAGTTTTTTTTTTAATAACATCACTACAGTAACCCGCACAGAGTAAGACAGAGGTGCACCTACCCACCAATAGTACACAAACATTTTGCCAATTATGTCTAAGTCTCATTTAATAGGGGTGAGCCCATTGCCATCAACCGGGCACAAATCTAGACCTATTAGGCAGCTACTGAGAAATGTCTGACGGAAAGTCCAAGGCTACTACGACCAACCCGAGAATCGATCTCAGGACCACTAGCACAACCAGGCAGTCAATTAAGAAGAAGAAAAGACTACGTTGTTATTGTCACAAGAGAACGAGATGGCAAAGGTGGCGACAGAGAATACAGGGACGGGCGCCAGAGGCCGTAAGCAAAATAATTTAAGTACCCTAAAAGGGCTAATTAATATAGGGTTTCGGGTTGTTCGTAAGCGTTACCGCGGTTCCAGGACATAAAAAGGACAAAAGAAGAAACATGGGTGGGTTTTAGTCAGTACAAGTCCTGACACCTCACTCCGCCCAGATCGGGGGAAGATATTTGATGATTTCCCATCCGCAAAAAAAGGCTAATTAATATTGTAAAAGAAATTTTACAGAAATACATTAAACCAAGTAATCTCTATCTAACCAAGTAACAGCACAACATTTTCCTGCAAAACTACATTTTAATACATTTTCTAGCGTACAAACAATATAAGCCAGTTAGCTGCTTGTAGATATTTATCCTTACTAATATTATAAAAGCGAAATTGAGTTTGTTTGTTACGTCTTCACGCCTTAATGGCTAAACCGATTTTGATGAATTTTGGTACAGAGATAGTTGGGACCCTGGACACGAAAATGGGCAAATTTTTTTTTTAAGTGAGAAATGGTGGAGAAAAAGGGAAGAAAAGGGAAAACTTAGCTTTGCTATTACAATAAATAAGGCGCAAGGGCAAAAACTACAGGTTGCAGGTACCTGCAAATCAGGAAAGGGGAACTGTGCCCCCCGAATTTAACGCAAGCGAAACCGCGGGCAAAAGCTTGTATCTTATCTTTTCTTTGTGCAAGTTACGAAGGCATGGAGGCACAATTGGTGCGACAACTTAGCCAGTTATAAAATGTTGATGTTTTTGTTGGATCGCAGCCTGTGACCGAAAGGAACTTGCTTTGCTTGCAATATTGTTAGTTGTGTGCACGGTTTAATAAGAGAGCTGACTGTCTTTAGTAAGTTTAGTATTAGTGAATGGATCTGTTGTGATTGGTGTCGAACTTTGAGGGAACAAAACTTCTTCTTGTTACTTCTTCTGTATCGTGGGTGTGTGTACAAAAATTTTAGCCCACAGCCACACTTGGAACAGCTACCTGTTGGTCATAACTAATATATTTAATACTTATTTCTTGCGAGCGGTATTCAAAACTTCGCTTCAACACAGCACCAGCGGAACACTGAGCAAATGCGCCAACCGTGAGTTTTTGTTGCCTAAGTAAATGAATACCTTACAGGAGCATCTTCTTCGCATCACTCTCAAGATACAATAAAACTGGAACGGATACAACACAGATATCGCTATCATCATCCCATTCCATCTGGGGTCGGCGCAACACGTTTTCTTCTTCTATTCACCCCTGTCAGGCGTCACGGCATCATTCACTCCTTTCTCCTTCTATTCAATCTATCCATATTTTCTTTGGCCTTCCTTTTCATCCATTAACATTAATATCTATCACTCTTTTAGTCACATGCGCTTCGTCCTGTCTCATTACACTAAAAGAAAGAAGAAAGAAAGTCTCTAAAACACTCATTCCTTACTTTATCCATTCTTGTCACTTACCACATCCATCTCAACATTCTCAACTCCGCTACATGCAATCATTTTTCGACAATCTTTTTTACAGCCCAGCATTCTGGTCCATACACAGTACGACAGGTCTAATCTCACACAGATATAGCTATAGATTTAAAATAAATTTCCGAGCAAAAAAAACAAATATTGAAAAGCACTTACAGACCATGCAACCTTATCGTGCAATCTGACAGGTTCAAATTCCAAAGAAGACATATTATTCTCAACGGTGTTATAAATAAGGTACACATTGGCGCATCATTACGATTTATTTCCGTGGCTGTTGGGTATAAGGAAACGCATATTATATCAATTGGACATCCTACGCACGCACATGTAAGAGAGAATTGAGGTACTGGGTATGTGCTTACCCAAATGTTTTACTGAAATTATATTTTACCAGATGCTCGTTACCTCCGTTCGCGTGATTTTATAAGACTAGATTTTGTAAAAAATGTAATGGATTTTAATGTTTTAGCACACTAATCCTATTTCACAAATAAAGTCAACTATCTGCCCATAAAAGTCCCGTCAAAATCAGACCCTGTTCTAGGTGGAGAGGGGTGAGTCAGAATTTTATTAGATATAGCTATAGATTTAAAAAAAGTTTCCGAGCAAAATAAAACCATAACCAAATATTGAAAAGCTCTTACAGACCATGCGACCTTAATATCGTGCAATCTGACAGGTTCAAATTCCAAAGAAGACATATTATTCTCAACGGTATTATAAATAAGGTATACATTGGCGCATCATTACGATAGGGGTGTGTCAGAATTTTATTGACTAAAAACCCACCTGTTTTTTTTTTTTTTAAACGTTGCCCCACACTAGGAATTTCTCCTGTATCGTGGGTGCGTTTACAAACATTTAAACTCACATACTCATACACCCAGACCCGAAACAACTATCTGCAGGTCATACAAATATTTGTTCCGTGCGGGAATCGAACCCGCGACACGCAGCGCAGCAATCGATCGCTCAGCCACTGCACCAACCGTGTCGTCAATGTTCTTTTTTTTGTCCTTTCTGTTCCGGGGCCGCAGTATCTCTTAACAACCCGCAACCCAGGGTAATATACCCTTTTGTAGGACTTTCATTCCACAGACTACTTGTAACGAACAGCCGAATATCTACGATCTGGCTGGCGCCCGTGGCTATGCCCGCGTGATATCGAAAAAAAAGTATCATATTATGTGTTAATCCAGACCATGATCTCCTTAGTGCCAAATTTCATCAGATCCGTTCAGCCGTTTTGACGTGAACGAGTAACATAATATCAGTAAGAAAGCTGGCGCCCGCGGCTTTGCCAGCGTGATAGTGAAAAATAAAAGTATCCTATGTGTTATTCCTAACCATAATCTACCTCTGTGCCTTTAATCAAGATCCGTTTAGCCGTTTTGACGTGAAAGAATAAAAACATCCATACATTCGTCCATCCATCCATCCTCACAAACATTGGCATTTATAATATTAGTAGGAAGTAGGATAGGATAGGATGACAGCGGTTTATATGCTTTAAAAGGCACGAAGGAAACTCGGTATGTAATGACTAAATCACTTAACACTAGAAGCGCGGAATATTCTGACACCCCTAGAAGCGCGGATGGGTCAATATTGTCCATTTTACATTTCCTACCGTAATTGTGAAGATATATAAACAATTTATATACGAAAATTGTAGGTGTTGGTTTTCCAAAAATAATAACATAAAAATAAATAAAATAACTATGACTTGGCACACGAGGTTGTCGACATGTGGAATGTGAACTTGGCTATCATTGTGCCGAGTGTCGTAACGGCCAATGGCTTAATTGCCAAGAGCCTCGACGACAACTGTCGAAGTCGAAGTCTCCATAGGTGGTTGGATCAAGGGCCTAATTCAGAAGGCTACTGCCTTCTGAATCAGGCTTCTCGATACGGCCCGCATCGTGACGAGGTTCCTGTCTCTGGAGCCCTAACCACCGGCAGCTTAAACCTTGCTCTCGTTACCGGCGGAAACCTATTTGTATATGTTTAAATATTTTTTTTTATTATTTATTAAAGAAATAGGTAATAATGTAATTTTAAGATGTAAAGTGTATAAAGGAAAATAAAATAACATTGACTTGGCACACGAGGTTGTCGACATGTGGAATGTGAACTCGGCTATCACTGTGCCGATTGTCGTAACGGCCAATGGCTTGATTGCCAAGAGCCTCGACGAACATCTGTCGAAGCTCTCCTTAGGCGGTTAGATCAAGGGCCTGATTCAGAAGGCAGTACTCTTCGGTATCACAACGTTGTGCATTAGAAATAAAAATATTCCACACTTCAGATATCAATCCAAACTTGTCAGTTGTTAGTCTTTGTGTTCTTGTAGATCGCACGTCAAATCTCAATAATTTCATTATCTCCAAAATCTCTCCTGCGACATGGTGACTTTTACAAAATCATTACCCCATTTGACTGACTATTGTGCATCTAGATCCAAATATTTTGCTCTTATTGCCCCACGGACATAAATAATAGCCAGTCGGCAGAGTGAGTACGTCTGGCTTCTGGTATGGTGCAAGATAAAACACGTTACAAAATTTTTGCGTCAATCATAAGTCGCCAAGCACTACTGCAGGTCTCATCCACATTACGTTTTATACGGCGCGTTGGTACCTACATTGACCAATCAACGATATTTCGTTTATCTTTGAAGAAAGATAAACTTATACTCTAATATCCAAGACTGGGTTAAAATTGACCCAACCGCGCTTAGAGGTAAATTTAGATATAAAACAATATTAATTGCATTTATGTGGTTGAAATCTAGTACAAATAATAATCATCATATTTCATGAAAAGTCATAAAAATTGACGATTATACGCGTAATAATATATTAACTAGAGCAGGAAGAACATTGAAATGGGTCAAATTTGGGACGCCCGCGCTTCTAGTGTAACTAGCAAAAGCAAGTTGGCATAAATTATTTGCCTAGCTTATTACTCATCTACACTAACATTATAAAGAGGAAAGATTTGTATTTTCGTATGTAACGAATTCACTCAAAAACTACTGGACCGATTTTTTCGCCATTAGAAAGCTACATTATTACTGAGTAACGTAGGCTACATAACATCACGCTACAACCCACGGGAGCGGAGCAGTAACCAAAGACGCGGATGAAACCGCGGAATACAGCTAGTTCATAATAAATTAGTAAGCCGCAACTACATGTGACACAAACTTACATGCGCGAGGCAGAAAGTTACTCAAATTGTAAGGGAAGCGATACAAAGTTGCTTCCTATGTGGTTGGCCGATAGTTTGGTCACTAACTTTGTGCGATACATTTTAGTATGGCTTACATTTGAATATTACAAAGTGTTGCTTGTTATCTGGTCATGCTAACATTTAGATAATAAATATACTGATTATTATATATTACTAGCTGTGCTCAGCTGTTTCTTCCGTTGCTCAGCGCATTTTCTGGAGAGGGCCACCGTAACCCTAGCCATATATAGCCCACGACCTATTCTCAGACAAAAAATCATAAAAATCTGTCAAGCCATTAGTAAAATGGCCACAAAGACAACAATTTTAAAGTTATTCATATTAATTACTAGCTGGCGCCTGCGGCTTCGCCCGCGTCTTCTTGATTTCTTTATAGACACCACACTTTAACAACAATAAATTCCCTGGTTTTGACAAAGAACAGTGAATATAAAACAATGAGTTTATCTTTCTCCCCATGTTCCGTACGAGGAAGTTATGATGGTAGGACGCCATTGTTCAAGACTAAAATGTAATTGTTATAAATGTAATTCTTTGCCGTGGTTTATCTTGTAATGTTTCATTTTATATCAACTTTAAACAATAATGTTCTGTTTCCTTGTTAATTAAAACTGACAATAATATTTAAAGCTACATATTAAAATCCTTACTTAATATTATAAAGTTTGTTTTTAAAGAGTTTGTTACGTCTTCACGCCTAAATGGCTAAAGCGATTTTGATGAATTTTGGTACAAAGATAGTTGGGACCCTGGAGACGGAGAAAGAGGGAAGAAAAGGGAAAACTTAGCTTTGCTATTACAATAAATAAGGAGCAAGGGCAAAAACTACAGGTAGCAGGTACCTGCAAATCAGGAAAGGAGAACTGTGTTACCCCGAATTTAACACGAGCGAAACCGCGGGCAAAAGCCAGTAAATTAAATAAACTAAGAAAAAGCGTCAACAAATTTGTCCTCAACGCTGTCAGTTGGTAATGTCTCCAAGATACTGGTCGCGTTGCTACGTTGTATGGCAACGTTAAGCTTCTGGCCAAAGTAAAAACCCGCCCTTGGCTCACGGAATGTGTCGACTAAACGTTTGGAAATATCCTTAAAAATTAAAAAAAATAAAAAACACGACTGCCATGTCTAAAAAATTAACTAAAAAGAAAAAAACAAGACGTGTGCTAGGAACAAAGATGAAAGGTAATCGAAAACGAAACAAAAATTTTCATCGCGGTCGGGGGAATTTTTTTTAATTAACAGTTTAATTAACAATGTAACATATTAATATTTTTGCAATCCACTCGTCAAATCCTAGACGATAAAAACATGCTTTAGACACAAAATAAATAATTAAAAAATTGTGTGGGTGTTCATTTATTTATCACACCCGCCACATTGCATTTTTATACTTTTTCAATAACCTGTGTTACTCGTGACGGTGCAAGGATTCTAATGATACCCCATACATGTAAATCCGTTCAGGCGTTTAGAAGTTATGATGGAATAAAGAAACTCACATACATACAAACATACATGAATCCTAAAAACATAACACTCCTTTTTTGGAGCAGTCGTGTAAAAAGGCTGTGAGCACAAGGACCCCAACTCCCCAAACTCTGGGACCGTCCCAGAGTTTCAACCCCAAACGGCGAAAATATAGTTACCATTAAGGTTACTATATTTTAATGTTAATTAAATAAACTTGCATCTTGATGATGAGCGCCAGTTTTTGTTGTGCATGGTGATTTTGTTGATTTAAACCGACAAACGGGTGAACTGAACCTGGAGATAATCTCATCGACATTAAGAGATATATTTATTGACATAAGCTCGTGTTTGTATTTAAATTGAAATACGTTACGAATCTATCGGTCCTGGTCTACTATTTGTACTTATGTAGCGTATGTAAACTATCCATCAAACCACCAACCAGAATTTACTAGTAATTAATGAAAGAGTTGATATCACACATTGTACTATATTGTAATAAATTCTATATCATCCTAATCTTTTTTTAGAAACGTTGCTCTAATGTAGGATTTTCTCCTGTATCGTGGGTGCGCTTACAAACATTTAAACTCACAATCAAACAGCCTGTAGGTCATACAAATAATTGTACCGTGCGGGGATAAACCCGCGACATGCAGCGCATCAGTCGATCTCTCAGCCCCTACGCCAACCGTGCCGTCAAATACGTACGTTTTTGTACAGAGTATTCTTCGTCCTTCAGTTGAGTGAGAAAACGAGGGGGCATAACTCGTCTACGAAATTTCTATAAGGTCACTGACGATGACGTCAGAAGTCAGTCGATAAACGTCCGAATGATTTCAGACTTATTCAGCAAAGCATTTTATTTCAGACCAACGTCACCGCTTAAACCTGCTCCTAATCAAAAATCATTGACACATGTACAGTCATTAATTTTCATCGTAAAATTTAATGCGTCAAATAACTGACGCGCGGTATACCGGCCGTTACGACATTATTTACGATAGAACGTTATTGTTAAAATGCGTATTATATAACAGTTAACGATGTCTCAGCTATACATTGATATGCAGAAGTTAATGACTGCAATAGAGAGATATAAAATATTTGATTCTATTAAAGGCAATGCGGTTTTTTTCTGCGGATGGGAAATACTTACTAATATTATAAAAGCGAAAGTGAGTTTGTTTGAACGTCTTCACGCCTAAATGGCTAAACCGATTTAGATGAATTTTGGTACAGAGAAAGTTGAGACCCTGGAGACAGACATAGGCTATTTAAAAAAAAGATTGAGATATGATGGAGAAAGAGGGAAGAAAAGGGAATATTAGCATTGCTATTTCAATAAATAAGGCGCAAGAGCAAAAACAACAGGTAGCAGGTACCTGTTAATCAGGAAAGGGGAACTGTGTTACCCTTAACGCGAGCGAAGCCACGGGCAAAAGCTAGTCATCAAATAACTTTCCCCGCTCTGGAGTAGGGGGAGTATAAGTCTTGTCTTAACTAAAACCCACCCATGTTCCTTCTTGTGCCCTTTATGTTCCGGGACCACGGTATCTCTTTTGAAGTAATGAACCCTAAAAAGACTATTAATCAACCGTAACATGGCTGCTGGTCTCCAAAGAGAAGCTGCACTGTTATTTAACTTTAGCTAGAAAATTTATTTGGTATGTAAGTTTGCTGCAAAACAAAGACTACGATACCAAAAAACTGTTCAAGTTTTCAATTTCCTCACAAAAGCAGCGTAATTAGAAGTCTGGGTAGTAGCCAAAAGTGCTAAGTTTCGCACCCGATCATAGGTTTTAAACAAGTTTCAGTACAAAGTTGGTGCAGTGCTACTGACCCATATTGTGGTAACATAACTTGTAGTAACATTGAGGTTTTATGTATGTGCAAATGACTAGGTTGCTTTTTGTGGGGTTTTAAACGAAGAAGTTATGTTACGTTTTATATCTTAGTTTTTGTTATCATTTTCATACCTTTGTTCCGTTCTATCGTCAGGGTCGGCTCATCACGTTTTCTTCTTCCATTCTTCCCTGTCACGGTATCATTTACTCCTTCCTCCTTCATGTCACTTACACAATTAATCCATCTTTTCTTTGTTTTTTTTTTCTTTAATAAAACGTTGCCCCACACTAGGATTTTTTTCTCCTGTATCATGGGTGCGTTTACAAACATTTAAACTCACATACACAAACAGCCAGACCCGGAACAACTATCTGTAGGCCATACAAATATTTGTTCCGTGCGGGAATCGAACCCGTGACACGCTGCGCAGCAGTCGATCGGTCAGCCATTGCGCCAACCGTGTCGTGTTCTCTCCTTCACATTCATATCTATCACTCAGTCACATGCGCTGCAACATATCTTAGTTTTTGTAAATTGTTTAAAAACCCCTCTTTTTTATGGATGGGAAACTAAAACCCACCCACGTTCTTTCTTTTGCCATTAATGGTTCTGGGTCGAGCGTACGTTTGACTTATGTGGTTTAGTCTTCCGACCCTAGTATTAAGAAACGTGGTTTTTAACGATTATTACGATTCGTTCAACCAGTTTTACGGAGCAAGCTTTACTAGGTTTTATATTTCATTTATGATCTTTCTTAGTACCTGTAGTACTAAAACTGGTAAGAAAGTACGGCTTGTTAATTTGATGAGTTTTGGTGTAACGTAAGCATTTTATAGAGATGAAATGAAACTGAAAATGTACACACGACGGCAGGTCAACCTATTCTAAACTATTATAACCTGATCTCTCTGCTACGATGATACCAGATAAAATCTAGACAAATAACACCCAGCAATTTGAATAAATTTAATAATAATTTAATTAGTAATTTAAGCACTACGGGATTTAATATTGAAAATGTAAATCAATTTTATGAGGAATTCTTTTCGGTGGTCTACACAGAGTTCAATGATACGTTAAAAATAAAAACTAAATCTATTAGCCCAAAGTTTATGTTTAGTGATTGGGCAACTAAGGGTATAAGAAAAAGTAGGGAACGATTGTTTGAGCTTTACGGCCTTAAGCCTTACTTCAACTCAGAAACTTTCAATCACTATGTTGCAACTTACTCAAAAATTTTTAAAAACACCTGCCAATTAGCTAAATCTTTATTCATTAGCAACAAGATTAAATCCGCCGATAATAAAATTAAGACGGTTTGGAAAATCATTAATAGTGAAACTAACAGAAACAAAAAATGTAATAGTGAGATCACACTAGAGTCTTCGCGTGGTCTTCTAACCACTAAAAACGAAGTTGCTCAAGAATTTGTAGATTTCTTTACTAGTATCCCACTTAAAACTACTGAAACATTAAATTCTTCACCCTTGCTTTCCATTGATTTATTAAGAGCAAACGTTTCACCATGTCCGGTTGAGTTTCAATTTAAGCATATTAACCCCACTGCAGTCATTAAAGCTTTCAAGCAAATCAAAATCAAATTAACCGAAGATCTTTGGGGAATGTCTATTAAAGTTTGTCAAGCTATTATTGAGACAATAGCACCGTACTTAGCCATAATATTCAATTTGTGTGTGGACCAAGGAGTTTTTCCGGACCTTATGAAATACAGTAAAGTTATACCCCTTTTCAAATCTGGGGATAGTAAAGACACCAATAACTATAGACCCGTATCCGTTTTGCCGGTTTTCAGCAAGGTGTTTGAAAAGGTAATGCTTAATCAAATGCTCAACCACTTTAACACCAATAAGATCTTACATGAAAAACAGTATGGTTTCACCAAAGGACGTTGTACGACTGACGCTGGTGTTACCTTGTTAAAACACATATTTACTGCGTGGGAAGAGGCACAGGATGCCATAGGAATTTTTTGTGACCTTTCAAAAGCGTTTGATTGTGTTAGCCACGAAACCCTACTCTTGAAACTTGAACATTACGGCCTAGGAAAACTTGCGCTTAGTTTAGTAAAATCATATTTAAATGATAGACAGCAGCAAGTGCAAATAAATGGTGTCAATTCAATGGGTTTAAATGTAAAGATGGGTGTACCACAAGGATCGATATTAGGTCCCTTCCTCTTTTTAGTATATATTAATGATCTACCCCATTTATTTAAAAACCAACCACAAATGGTGTTGTTTGCTGACGATACTTCTTTAATATTTAAGATAAATAGACGTGCCACAAATCTAGACGACTTAAATAACGCCCTATTACAGGTAAATGATTGGTTCACCGCCAATAATTTGGTATTAAATGGGAAAAAAACGAAGTGCATAAGATTTGCTCTGCCAAACGTCAAAAGTAGTGATTGTGACATAGTATTGAATCAAGAGAAACTAGAATTCGTCGATAAAACTGTTTTCCTGGGGATAACGCTCGATTCAAGGCTACAATGGGGTCCGCATATAACATCTCTTGCAGGACGGCTTAGTTCAGCAGCATATGCTGTCAGAAAAATCCGTCAGTTTACTGATGTAGATACCGCGAGGCTAGTCTATTTTAGTTATTTTCATAGTATAATGTCATACAGTATTTTACTTTGGGGACGGGCTGCAGACATCGAGTCTGTATTTATTCTGCAGAAAAGAGCCATTAGAGCCATTTATAATCTACGTAGACGAGATTCTCTAAGAGAACAGTTTAAGGAAATTAACATCATGACAGTACCTTGTCAATATATCTATGAAAACATCATGTACGTCAGAAAAAATTTGCATCTATTTGGTAAACGAGGTGATAGACACAAGTATAATACTAGAAACAGGGACCAATTGGTTCAGCCGGGTTTCAGGTTAGCTAAAGTAGACTCATCTTTCATGGGGTACTGTTTGAAATGCTACAATAAAATACCTCCCCACATTCTTCAACTGAATGAAACGAAATTTAAATCTTGTATTAAACGCACACTATGTAGGCAAGCATATTATAAGTTGGGGGATTATATTGATGATAAAAATGCTTGGCTCAATGCTGGTCCTGCTCCTCAAGCATAGGGGTAAACTCATTGATAAGTACCCGAAGCTATAGTGGAAGCTGCAGAAGATTGTAAGACTATCTTTGCAATGTATAGAATCAATTCTCTAGTATTGTATAATTATTAAGCCCATATGTGAGTGCTATGTATTATCATTGACTTGACGAGGCCCTGGTGGTTAATAGTGTCATGCTCACTTAAATGTCTCGCTGATAGTGGCGGGTGTGTCGGGTCATTTAGCTCCCTTCAAAATGGTCGAGCTGAATGGGGCTGATCCATACGTCATGTTCGTGAACGGGCGCTGTCAGTTGGGACTGGTCATTTTTTTAACTACCACGGTCATTTTTTTTTTTTTAACTTATTTAGATTTTAAATTGAATTTTGCTTTTTATTTACTCTGGACGCTCTTACTGTGCACGTCTTTCTACATCGTTCTCACATATTTGTATAATCTCGACACGAATGATGTAAATACGATTTTGTAAAAATATTATAATTTAAAAGAGTGTCCATGGAGTTTCTTGCCCATTCTTCTCCATAGAGATCAACGCTTTGGAATGGGCAACTACAGTACTTTCACAAGTTATTATGCCTTGTGACCGGGATTGTAGCAGCATCATTTTTTTGTTCTTGTTTTTATGACATTCAAAAGTGCCTGTAATGGTCTAATTGAAATAAATGCTTTGAGTTTGAGTTTGAGTTTGAGTTACGGATCGCGCACCGTAGTAGAGAGATCAGGTTAAAATGGTTTTGTGTAGGTTGATGTGCCGTCGTGTGTACTACTGGTTACGGTTGAAACCTGTGTTATACGTATACTGTCTATGTTAGTGGATCTACCCAGCATCTATAAAAGAGATTTAAAAAAAAATTGTTATAGAGCGGATATTATGAATATTTTCAATCAAAAATTTTGATCCCAATCATTTTTAATGTTGACACACGAATGCTCCGTGTCAAGCGGAAGTGTTACACTGGGCAGAACGATTTGTTACCAAGTTGTACATACACACGTATTGTATTATTATTGTCTCCGTCTTGTCACATGTTTTACTCATCAATATTTGAATATTTTACAATGCCCGCTGCTCGTAGCGGAGGAAGTTTATTATTGACTAAAACTCATCCATGTTCCTGCTTTTGCCCTCTGTGTTCTAGGGCCACGGTATCTCTTTCGAACAACCCGTAACCCCAGCAAGGCCCGCAACCCTGGCAGGTACCTACAGTGCTACAAGAATCTTTTGAGGATTGAACATCATTGATATTGGCAAATGTGAAATTAATTTGATATGAAATTGTATCATGTAATTATATGACTGAACAATATGCAAGGCAATAGATACGATTTTAACCACGCGCCAAAGTGTACGGTAAACAAAAGAGATAAGAACCCAGATTTTCTTAGAAACCGATGGACATCTTCATATCAAATGTATTTATTTGAAATATTGTTTTAAGCTTTCACGGTTGCAAACTAACTATATTTAAATTGTCTCAAGTGACAGTTTTAATTAAAATTGAATGCATTTTTTTTTTGTTTTTTGTCAAACAAATGTAACTTATTATTCGAAAATAATCGTTTATTTTCTCTACACAAGTAAGTTAATGCTAGATATACAGAAAGAAATGCATGGTCAAACAGTTATTTTTGTGAGAGACTGGGCTCTGAAGTAGGTTTAAGTGAAAAACCTGTATTACGGGAAAACATTGAATGTATTAAAAAACAAAACAACTATGTGACGAGCCTGGTTACTTATACATTTTGCTGACTGTACTTAGCTATTAATTTTGCCTTATAAATGTTTGGAGTGATACTCCCTCTTTTCAGACGATGCTAACTCGTCCTTCCCTTGCCGAAAACCCAAAAAGGCTGCAGCCACTTGAACCACAGGTCCACAGGAAATTCGAAATCATATCATTATTATTCTTCCAAAGCCTTTACCCTTTCTCCATTTTTGAATAATATAATAAAGAGAAAAAGTACATAAGGAGTGGTCGCCCGGAAGGGTGCAATCTCGGCCGCCCCAAATTACACGGCAATACAAATGATTTGACCGCCAGCAAATTGTTAAATAACGCCCTCTACCGGGACCAATTCATATTTATTTTTATGACTTTCCTACAAGAATATCATTATGATAAAAAGTAAGAGTATTTTTAGTGAGTTGGCCGTAGGTACTTCGTTTTTTTTTTGTGATTGCTGGTTGGTTGGTGTTTTACGCATTACGCATTTTGGAGAGAATTATTGGCTTGTTTCATAAGTAATCTGTGAAAGGATTTAGCTTACTTCACCAATATAAAAATACAATATCAAAACACGACTTGTAATCTCCGAATGGTTAGGCAGGGGACACACATTAGATATGAATATGAAAATAATGCCAATTATGCTTAAGTCCCATATAATAGGGAACGAGCCGCAAATACGGACTCCTTGGCTGATACTGAGAAATTCCTGACAGAAAAAAAAACAAAACACTTTGCCCGGGAATCGGGTCCGGGACTTTATGTTTAGGTCGCGTTTGCGACCACTACGCGTTTGGACATCGAGGCAGACAATATAGAAATAGTTAGTAAATATGATATTTTAACAAGCTATTCCTATAACAAGGTAGTCCGCCATTTTGATTAAATTTACCATGGATTGTCATCCAAACAAATATGTGCGCAAAACTTCAGCTCAATCGGACACTGGGAAGAACATTTAACTACTATTTACATAGTTACAGGTAAAGTTAACAAGAAGATGTTGTTGGCTTCGTCTGTAACATTAAGATTTTAAATAGATATGATACTTTTCTATCGGATATCACTTTACATTTTTCATTTTCGAAACCAAAAGCATTCCACAAATAACACAAAAATGGTCCTTCGAGCCGAGTTAACCAAAACTCATCCAGAAGGTCAGCTGTGTCATATTGGCGCTAAAAGTTGGCCCACACTTGGCACGGCTGGGCCATGCATTAGTTGCATCGAATTTATTGTCGCAATCTGACCCCGAAAATATACGGTCAGTGTGCCTCGTACTCCATGAATTGTTCAATGTCCGTTAATCGTTGGCGTTGGTGCTCCGGTTAGTCAAGGCTTGAAGTTTTATGGTGGTTTAATCTCAAAATGAATGATTCTTATTCTATATTGCACACAAAACAATAATATACACAAATTAAAATATATGGCTTATGTACAACGGCGAGCTTAACCCAGAATTGGGTTTTCTTACAGCAAACCTTTCTTATTAATTAAAATATTTGCAAAATAGGATAGGTACATAATGTGCATAGAAGAACAATCGCAAGGAAATTACTAAACTGATATGTTGTTAGTTCACTTACATTGAATCAAAATTACTTATAATTAACACATAAATAGATAAAAAAAACAGAAGATACATAGGTACATACATATTGATTATATAATGTAACTACGGTCAATGATGAATCGGTGAATGATGTAACTACGATCTTGTAATCTATATACTTATTATTATAGAGAGGTAAAAGATTTGTTTGTATCGAAAAGGTTCCAAAACTACGCGTATACTATGCGTGAGTTAATGTATTTGTGAACAATATTGTGTCATTTCTCACTAATTTTAGAAGTTACATTACGTCCAGAAGAAAAGTCATGGTCTGCCTAGCCTTTTCCCAAATATGTAACTGGATGCAGCTGAATACCAGTGTGAGCGACTGCCTATCTGACATCCTCAACCCAGTAGTGCTGGTAATGCGATATCCCTTGGTAAGACTGCTTGTCAGACTTTTGGGCAACTGATAAATTGCAACGACTGCCAAAGATCTACAAATGACAACCGGGACTAACGGCTTAACGTGCATTCCGACGCTCGGAAGAAGCATGGTATGTCATTTGTGGTCACCCATCTACAGGCCAACCCAGGCAAGCGCAACTAAACCTGAAGATTGACCTGAGTGGCTGATATTACTTAGCCACGAGCTCCTCATGATCATATGATGACGATGACGGCACGGTTGGCGCAGTGGCTGAGCGATTGACTGCTGCGCTGCGTGTCGTGGGTTCGATTTCCGCACGAAACAAATATTTGTATGACCTGCAGATAGTTGTTCCGGGTCTGGCTGTTTGTGGAGTTTAAAAGCTGTAAACGCAACCACGATACAGAAAAAATCCCTAGTGTGGGGCAACATCTAAAAAAAACTACCAACTTAAAACTTAACCTACTTTCAAGAGTCCAAAAGTACAGTAACAATGTCGGTCAAATAAAATTATTTTACCAATTGTGACCACATAAAGGCGTTTTTACGACAAAAGTGTGGTTACCCAATTCATCCGGGGTCCTCGCAGGCTTTTCATTATAGTATTTTGGATCGTAAAATTTTAATCGCGGAAAATACGGGACAGCGGTGTTAAGGGCGGATATCAAATTAAATTTTCTGTGTACTGTATTCTAGGGATGTTTTACACAGAAAATTGTTTTAACAGAGCTTATAAAAAGCTTTTTACAGTAACCATTTTTTAAACATTCATTCAAAAAAATAAATCGCCGTGTTAAAGTGTTGTAACTTTTTATTTGAAATCGTCAGCGCTCTTGAGCCCTTATCCGAGTAATTCAATTTTATTTTTATCAGTAGTATTAAGGCCTAACGAGTTTTGAACACAGGCTAACGACAAATGTCATTTGGCTCCGCTTGCGCTTTTAGCTGGTCTTCTAAAACGAAGTCTTGAAGCTGAAAAAAGCCGATAGTGACGATTTTGAAGTGAATTTTACTGGCATCTATGATCTTCAAATATAATGGAATAAAATAAGAGAAATCTATCAAAAATACGCTTTCAAAGTGGATTCATATCGGTTTGAAGCATTGCCAAGATAGTTTATCGATAAGCATATTATACGTAGCTATCAAATATCGGTGACTAGTGGCAAGGCACCAAAAACCAAAACAGGCGAGTTTTTATTGATCTCACAACTGTCATTCTTTGACTTTTGTGTGAAATGGTTTTATTGCGTCAAATTTTTGTAGTCTATCAATATGAATTTAGTGAATTAGTCTGAATAAAAAATATTGACATTTACCAAATCCGACTAATATAAATGCGAATGTTTGTGAGGATGTATGGAAGTATGGATGTTTGTTACTCTTTCACGTCAAAACGGCTGAACGGATCTTGATGAAATTCGGCATAGAGATAGATTATAATCTGGATTTCGGGAATAACACACAGGATATTTTTTTTTTCGATATCATGCTGTCGAAGCCACGGGTGCCAACTAGTTGATTAAATAGAATCTATTTCTAGCATCGTTCCGAACAACAGGACCCGGCAACGCGGTAGGCCCAGAAGGAGATGGCGTGACAAGCTGGACTTTTACAAAAAAGGATTTGACCCAAATAGCAAACGACAGCAAAAAATGAAAGGAAGGAAGGGAGGTGTTAACCCTGCAGTGAGACACATTTGTCTCAAAATAAATATTAAAACCAAAAATATCAATCAACGGCACATCCGATTATTCTCTGATTTTAATCATCAGACACCAATTATCAAAATAATTGACACACAGTTTGCAACTTACCAAAAAAAAGGATTGTGTGATTTTAACTTTTTTACATTATAGACATTTAGACGTCCCTACTCCGCGGCCGACCGTCACGCGACATGCAACACACAGACGAAAAAGTTTGAGACGATGGTTTCACTTTAGAAACAAGACTGTACTTAGTTGCCATCCCTATCGCCTGGAAATAGGCAAGAATATAATGATTATTTTTCCGACCCAAATATCGACCAATAGAATTGCACCATTCGACGTCACGTGGTACAACCTACATGGTATTATACTGATAATTTTTTGAAAATTTTCTCTGGTCGTTGCTATGCATAAAAAACAAAACATGATCCAGTCAAATTAACCACACGTCAAACTGACAGGTTGAATTCAATTGTGAAAATTGGAGATTTTGCATGAAAATGAGTCGATTTGGAGTTTGTGCAATTCTATTGGCCGACATTTGGGACGAAAAATAATCCCCCGAATACCACACGAGCTTCAAAATTATCTAGCATTTCCCGATAGGTTCCCTGCAAACAAATAAAATCGTCAAATTTTCCAGGTTAAAAAATCACGAGCGCGAAGCGCGAGTGATTTTTCCTGAAAAACAACTTTTCCTGAAAAGACTGTACTTAGTTGCCATCCCTATCGCCTGGAAATAGGCAAGAATATAATGATTATTTTTCCGACCCAAATATCGACCAATAGAATTGCACCATTCGACGTCACGTGGTACAACCTACATGGTATTATACTGATAATTTTTTGAAAATTTTCTCTGGTCGTTGCTATGCATAAAAAACAAAACATGATCCAGTCAAATTAACCACACGTCAAACTGACAGGTTGAATTCAATTGTGAAAATTGGAGATTTTGCATGAAAATGAGTCGATTTGGAGTTTGTGCAATTCTATTGGCCGACATTTGGGACGAAAAATAATCCCCCGAATACCACACGAGCTTCAAAATTATCTTGTGGTATTATAAGTGAAAAAAAAATCCATAACCTATTCTGAGTGAAGTTAAACGTAAAATCAAATGGGGCTTCATTAGAAAGTCGATTCAACTCGGAGGCACCCTTCGTTTCATTGTCACCTGCTTCCGCTGACTACGATTCCGGGGGAAATTCTATGGTTGCGAGGTTGCGCGTATAGACGTGGAGAATCCTTACTATAATATTATAAACTAGCTTTTGCCCGCGGCTTCGCTCGCGCTAAATTCGGAATAACACCTGTAGTTTTTGCCATTGCGCCAGCCTATGTCCGTCTCTCCAGGGTCCCAACTATCTCTGTACCAAAATTCATGAAAATCGGTTTAGCCATTTAGGCGTGAAGACGTAACAAACAAACAAACTTTAATGAAAAAATAAAATTGATGATTTCCCATCCGCGAAAAAATGCATGCACTTTCCGCGCGGGATATGGTTCAGATAAGTGTAAAAACATCGATCGTCATCATCGTCAAATAACACATAACTGTCGGTATATTACTCAATATTACACCATTTAAAACTTCACATCCTCTAAACACCCCAAACAAACTACTAAAAGTTACTATTAATACCTAAGTTAAAGCGAAAACCTCTCAAAGTTTACTAAAGTAAAGATCCCAATATATGCCTCGAACAGTACTGATACATCTGTCTATACCACTTAAGTTCTAAAGGGAAGGTGCGAACGATACATGCATACGAAATTAGGCTGTGAAAGTTGTAAAGTTTCATTAATTAGAGTTCATTTTCCCCCTATTCTGAGGATTCCCTTAAGAGTGGAGAAACTACGGGTTCTCGGAATCTTCCAGAAGTTTATTACCTCGAGAATTGTAGTTGCAAGATGAATAATTAATGCGTGTTATACATCCTTGCTTTCAGTCCCTGAAGGTGTTTAAGTTCTAGCACCAGGACCTTGAGCTCCACCTGGCGGATCCCGGTATACTTTTGTGCTAGCTACTTTTATTACTATTGTGCTAGCGTGAGGCGAGTCTATGTCTATGCTAATAAAGTGAACAGAACATTATGCCTGATACTCTGAAGGGTTAAGCAAAGGTGTATTTAGACGAATTGCCTTAGTTGTTAATAAGATTTTCACATATAATACCACAAGAGCTTCAAAATTATCGGGTATTTTCCGATAGGTTCGTTGCAAACAAATGAAGGAGTCAAGTTTTTCTTTTCAGGTTAAAAAATCATGAGCGCGAAGCGCGAGTGTTTTTTCCTGAAAAACTTGACGATTTTATTTGTTTGCAGGGAACCTATCGGGAAATGCCAGACAATTTTGAAGCTCGTGTGGTATTCGGGGGATTATTTTTCCGTCCCAAATGTCGGCCAATAGAATTGCACAAACTCCAAATCGACTCATTTTCATGCAAAATCTCCAATTTTCACAATTGAATTCAACCTGTCAGTTTGACGTGTGGTTAATTTGACTGGATGTTTTGTTTTTTATGCATAACAACGACCAGAGAAAATTTTCAAAAAATTTTCAGTATAATACCATGTAGGTTGTACCACGTGACGTCGAATGGTGCAATTCTATTGGTCGATATTTGGGTCAGAAAAATAATCAATACTATTTCAAATCAGTCGACCATTTTTATATTTTAAACTTTATTGGCGCCCAGCGTGGGACTAGTACAAAAAAAATACAAATATATTTATTTTAACTTAAGCATTGTTTTATACATAAATTGAGGAAGCCCCGGTAAGTTACAATAGTATTTGTGTCGGAGCTGTCTCACTCTTCCCTTAGTGGTATCTTAATTAACAATGAAAAAAAGAAGACAATTGCAAAAAAGAAAAGAATTAATATAAATCAAAATTAAAAATAAATAAAAATATAAGCAGCTCTAGATGTAATAGGTTAGTGTAGGTAGTGCAAGTATATGCGTGCTATGTGTGTTTGTGTATATGTGTGAGTGTGTGCTTGTGTGTGTGTGTGTGCAAAACTAGTACAGTCACATTTCGATTTCATTTTCTACATCAACAAATATAGAGTAGACAGGCTTAGGCAAAAAGCCTGTGTTAATTAGAAGACAGGTCATAACCTATCTACTTACCAAATTTCATCTAAATCCATTAAGCCGTTTGAGCTTGAAGGAGTAACAAACATACAAACTTTCGCCTTTATAATATTAGTGTGATTAATGCGTCATAATTACTGATACGCCCAATTAACTAAATTGCAATCTAAGATAATCCAAACACTATTGACATGTGATAATCTAGTTATATTGTCAATAATAATCAATTGACCCCTAATGGCCTACTTGGAAACCAGATGGAAGACGTGACGTAATTAGGTACAATTAGAGAACCTTGACCGATGATATACTAGTTTAGTTTTTAGTATACACACACATACACATTAACACATTTGCACAAGTAATAAATAGGCTTAATTATCGAGATTTTAACATGGAATCCTTTGAAGCCAAACTATGACAGATCCAATATCTCGACAAGAAATTCCAAGTGTGGAGAAACGTTTAGAAAAACACTTTTTACCTAAGACTCCGTGCTCGTTGCGGGTTGCTCGAAAGAGATACCGCGGCCCCCAAGCGGCCCCGGAACATAAAGGGCAATAAAAGGAACATGGGTGGGTTTTAGTCAGTACAAGTCTGACCCTCCCCCCCACTCCACCTAGAGCGGGGGAAGTTATTTTTGATGATCCCATCCGCAAATAAAAAAGACCCCGTTCTCAGCAGTCGCGAGACCAACAGAGCAACCTAATAAAACCATATCAAAAATAACAGCTGTGATTGCTTAGTATTCCTATTCCAGAAGAGCTCTTTAATAAAGACGGTACGGTTGGCGCAGTGGCTGAGCGATTGACTGCTACGCTGCGGGTCGCGGTTTCGATACCTGCACGGAATATTTGTATTGCCTAGAGGTAGTTGTTCCGGGTCTGGCTGTTTGTGTACGTGAATTTAAATGTTTGTAAACGCACCAACAATACAGGAGAAATTCCTAATGTGGAGCATAGTTTTGTTTAAAAAAAACCTCTTCACACCTAAGTACGTATTTCCGTTAATCTTTAGTGCAACGGAATAGTAAACTTACGCGGTTACAACACTACCGCTTACCGTCGCTTTACGTAAAGTTGTTTTTGTTTTTCTACCGCTATGCAACCGCTGCTTTGCGGTGGAGTGTAGTGTTGCTATTTACTTTACTGCCATTTTTTTTTGTAGATATGGGTAATCATCAAATAACTTCCCCGAGCGAGCGGCGAGCGGTGAGGGAGTGTCAGACTTTTATTGACTAAAACCCATACATATTCTTTCATTTGTCCTTTTTTCCCCTTTTCTCTTTCGAAAAAACCGCAACAACGTCATTTGCGGATAGGAAATCATTAAATAACTTCCCCCGCTCGCGGGGAGTTTCAGACTTTTATTGACTAATCCCATACATGTTCGTTTCGTTTGAAAAAAAAAAGCAAAATAGCCAAAGACTAAAGTTGCTTCTGAAAACACCTACGAGCAAACAAAACGAATTTAAACTCATTTCTTTTTCTAACATAAGTTAAGTACATACTTGTTTGTTTTTCTAAGTTTCACCAACTTAGAAAGTTAACGTGTGTTTCTAAATTTGTTTGATTCATTCAAGTAAGTTATCTTAACCTTTCTATACTCGCGCGTTGGTCTGTGAGACCGACGAAACACATTTTCGTAAATATTTTTATGCAGGAAAGTCCTACGAAGTCGAGTTCCTTGCTAGCTGCCGGATTTGTTGCTAACTTCATTTTAGTGCACGCCGCGCGTTCGTGCAAAACGCACGTGTTGTAGCATTTGGCGCCAATCGGTCCGTGAGACCGACGCGAGTATAGGTGCAACTTTTTGTGTAAGTATTAATGTAATATAGTTAGTGTATTTATATTTGTTTTATAAAGTTTGAATACTTTATGACGTATGTATAGTAAAACGTATGTATATTTGTTGCTCTATATTATATTTTGACCAATTTTGTTATTCTTTTTAGATTATACTTCATATCAAAATGGACGATGATCGAATCAGATTGCTGCTGGATGAATCAAGTTCTGGTTCTAGCTACGAAGACGAAAATGATAGTGAGGTGGAAGACTATGTGGAGGTTCAAGAAGAAACATACGACACCGAGCAAGAGGACGACAATGACGAGACATATGAGGCAGAAGGTAGTGAAAATTCCCGCGATTTTTACTTAGGAAAAGATGGACAGACAAGGTGGAATAAATGTCCTGCCTTAAACCCAACTAGGCGACGTGCTAGAAACATAGTTACTCAACTTCCAGGCGCTAGAGGAGAAGCCAGAAATTTGAAGGAACCAGGAGAGCTATGGAAGCTATTTTTCTCGGACGGCATTATAAATTTGATCGTAAAGTACACTAATGAACAAATTAATCGATTGAAACTTAATTTCACAAGAGAAAGAGACTGTACCGATTAGGGCATGTAATATCGGAAGGTTTTCAATTCCGATACTGATTTCCGATATTAGATCTCAATATCGGATTTCCGATGTTAATATCGGAATTTCGTAATTTAATTAGAAATTGCAAATTCCGGATAAGGTTAAATGGAATGCAATAAAAACATTGTTTAATCATATTCTTTAATTTGGTGTACCTACCTATGTATTTTGTAAAAAACATATTTCTCATTCTTTTCCCATACTTATTACTAATTAAACTACCTGACTCAGAATCAACAAAACTTCTTATAATTTAAAATGTGCAAGCAAAAATTAACAATTAGGAACAACAATTACCCGTTAGAAATATCATATTTCTCATTATTATATGCTTATTACTAATTAAACTAGCGAACTCAGAATCAACAAAACTTCTTACAATTCAAAATGTGCAAATAAAATTAACAATAAGGAACAAAAATTACCCATTAGAAATATCATATTTCTCATTATTATTATATGCTTATTACTAATTAAACTACCGAACTCAGAATTAACAAAAAATCTTATAATTTAAAATGTGCATTGTACTGTAATTAGTAAAAAACATATTTCTCATTCTTTTCCTATACTTATTACTAATTAAACTAACTGACTCAGAATCAACAAAACTTCTTATAATTTAAAATGTGCAAGCAAAAATTAACAATTAGGAACAACAATTACCCGTTAGAAATATCATATTTCTCATTATTATATGCTTATTACTAATTAAACTAGCGAACTCAGAATCAACAAAACTTCTTACAATTTAAAATGTGCAAGTAAAATTAACAATAAGGAACAAAAATTACCCATTAGAAACATCATATTTCTCATTATTATTATATGCTTATTACTAATTAAACTACCGAACTCAGAATTAACAAAAAATCTTATAATTTAAAATGTGCATGCAAAATCAACAGAAATAAATAAGTGCTTATGTTTATATTTTAAAATCTCGTTTTTCTTGGTAATATGTTCTCAAGAACAACAAAGCGTCAAGCATTTTGTCGGATAGAGAACTTCGTATTTTATTGCAAAAATATCCGGCCGACGAAAAAATACGCTCACTTTCAACACTGGTAGGCAAAATTGATGTGAGATAAGTGTATGCCTGTGTCAAATAAACTCCTCTTTCGCCTCTATTATCGTATATTGCTTTTTCAGTCATTACAAATCCCAAAAGATCAAATTCGTCGGACGGAAGCACAGCCTTCTTCTTTTCTTTGCATTTTTCCATTTCCTTCTCAAATTCTTGTTGCAGGGTGAGCTCACTCGTTGCAGCGAGACTAGCTAGGGGTTCATCATCTTGTTCGGCTGATAATAAAACAGCTGTCGTCGCTTCAGTATCTTCTTCTGTGACGCCGATTGAGCTAGTAGAATTTTGTTTATATTTGAGACGTTTTAATAACTTTACTACAATATCACATATTTCTTCACTTGTGGGTTTCGGAAATGTATCGTCATCTGAAGCACTGTAGCTGTAGAAGCTTTCGGAATCATGGAGGTAGTGCAATACTCCTGCTATTAATAGTCGTCTTTCTTTTATTCGCTTTCGTAAGTTCACAGCGAGACTTGAACTTACTGAACCCAGATATGTGTTTTGCTGGTCAAGTTTATTCAGCATAAATTTCAATGCTGTATCTGCTGTATATAATGTGGCATCACGTCGGCAAATAGTTAGGACGGTCACTTTTACTACTTCCAAACTACGATGGATATCGGTTAATGTTTCAATTTCTACATCTGTGAAGGATACATCTGACTTAATGTCAATAAGAAGTTTAAAAACGCAGTCCTTCATTTTTAGGAACGATCCTATCATATCATTCATGCTGGACCATCTTGTGCGACAGTCTAACTGCAACTGGATGTTTTCACCAAACTCTTTACTGACGTAAGCTCTCAGAGCATCAGCTTTAAGAGGCGACTTTCTGATTGATCTCACCAGATTTCGTACTTTGCCAATTACATCTTTGTATAGTTTTGGATCAGCTGTGCGAACTCTTGAGCTTTCTACTTCGAAGCCATCACACTCTGTTGAGGAATCATTGTCATTGTCGCTTTCTGACTCTGAGTGGTTTGTGGATTCCATTTCATGTTGGAAGAGCGGTTCGATTTGGGCTGCGGGAGTAGTCGTTGTCTTGTATAAGGTATCTATAACAGCGAGCTGAATACCGTGGGCGAGGCAGAGTTGATGGTGGGCGGGGATGTACGAACCTAATTTTTTCATGACACTGGCACCATCGGTCGTATGACTAACAATATCTTCCTCAAGGACGATATTGAATTTGGCAAGGTGCTCGCGCATTATAGACAGAGCTGCCGTAGCTGGCATGGACCCCGTTATCTTGACGAGTCCAAGATTTTTAAATTCGAAACCACCGAAAGCTCTGCAATGAAGGTTTATATTCATGTACCGCCTGTTTCGAAGAGAGGTCCACTCGTCTAGAGTCAATGCAAATCTTTCTCCATTTTCCTTCATGAGCGTAATGGTTTTTATTGTTTCACTTTTGACATGTTCGGCATGTTCAAGAACCATTTTCGCAATAGTGTTTGGCGTTTTCGGTAAGTCGTATCCACTCTTTTTGAATAGTTGCCGGAGATCTTGGCTTTCAGAAAAGAATCTGAAACTTGCACCATTTAAACCGGTCATTCGAGACACAATAGCTTCCATCGATTCTGAAGACCTAAAGTACTCAGTCATTAGTTTCCGTTTCTTGAGTTTTGTCGTCTGCTCTTGTGATTTTGATGTGCTTGGAGTACACTCCGATGAAGGGGTTCCACCTGCATTTATGTTTGAGTGCACAGTTCGTAAATGTGTGTGCAAGCCCGTAGTAGACCCACCAGTAGTTTTTAGTTTTTTTAAACATATCTGGCACTTAGCGGTTTGGCCGTCATCCGATCTATGAAAATGATCCCATACATTTGATGAGCGTTTGTTGAGAAATTCTGAGTATGTGTCTTTTTTTTTTGATGAAGCCCTGCAAAGAAAATAATTGTTTTATGTAATGTAAATACTATATAGGTAGGTGTACGTAAGCTTTGATTAGGAATTTTAATAGGTACCTAACCTATTAAAATTCCTGTACCTGGGCTTGGAGCGAACAAACAAACCTTCCTATAGCAGGCAATTTTAAATATTACTTGCTATACAGTTAGGTTTTATGACTCTCTCTATCTCTGTCTACATAACCTAAAATTAGTTTTCTGATTTATTGTAACTTCTATTTACAATTTTATTTCACTAAATGAGAATGGAGAACCATCTGTTAACAATCGAATCCAATGCAAATTATCATTCTAAATGTCTACGAACGAAATATTCATATATGGCGTTTCTTGTTTTATTTTGAAGTAGCACAGTTGTAAAACTATTTAAACCAGATATTTATACAGAATTGAAAAACAACAATTAGATAATAATTTGTACTTACATCTTTTAAAGCGACGTTGCATCTAGCCACATAAAACACAAACACGTCTTAACTTACACTGTTCACAAGCGCAACTGATTGACAGGATAATATTTTGTTCGTTTGTGCGAATAAGCAACAGACGCGCAGGCTAAGAGTGAGCGAGACAAACAAAAACAATACTATATCGCATGCTTAGCAAGCTGGCAACAAGAATACGGTAAAGCGCGCTATCGCGTTCGACGCTACACAAGGAGCTAAAATATAAGTTTAGTTTAAAACTCCAATAGAAAAGTTTGTCTGATTTCGATATTGGATCATTCAATATCGGAATTGTAATATCGGAACTTGCGTTCCGAGATTCCGATATTGCGATATTCCGAGATTCCGAGATTCATGCTCTAGTACCGATACAGACAACATTGAAATTGAAGCTTTTTTAGGTCTTTTACTGTTTGCTGGAGTCAGAAAAAACGGTCGTCTAAATGCCAAAGATTTTTTTAAAACAGACGGATCATCCCCTGAGATATTTCGATTGACTATGAACTTTAGCAGGTTCTATCTATTGATGCGTTGTCTCAGATTTGACAACAAAGATACGCGAGAAGAGAGAATTAATCTCGATAAACTAGCACCTATTAGAGAGTTGTTCGATGAAGTTGTGGGAGCGTTCAAAAAATATTACAGTGTGTCTCAGTACGTTACAATTGACGAAAAGTTAGAGGCTTTTAGAGGACGTTGCAGCTTTCGCCAGTACATTCCATCAAAACCCAACAAATATGGAATAAAAATTTATGCGTTGACAGATGCCAAAATGTTTTATACCCATACCATGGAAGTTTATGTTGGAAGGCAACCAGATGGTAGATATCAAGTTGACAACTCTGCTGTGGCTTTGGTTTTGCGATTGAGTGAAAATATTTACAATACTGGGCGTAATATCACATGTGATAACTTCTTCACTAGTATTCCATTGATAGATAAGCTTGAGTCTCAACACAAATTGACGGTTATTGGGACGATTCGTAAAAACAAAAGGGAATTGCCTAAACAATTCACGGAAATAAGAGGAAGAGCTGAAAAATCCAGTTTATTCGGGCACCGTGGTAATTGCAGTCTTGTATCCTATGTACCGAAGAAAGGAAAAAATGTCCTTCTTGTATCCAGCATGCACGATGATGCCCAGATCAATGAAGATACAGGTAAACCGGAAATAATAATGGACTATAATAGAACCAAAGGTGGAGTTGATACTGTAGACAAAATGTGTGAGACATACAACGTTGCACGTGGTACAAATAGATGGCCGATGGTGGTATTTTATAGCCTGATGAATGTTGCGGGTATAAATACGTTTATTATATACCTACAAAATAACCCTGCCAAGAAAATTTGCCGTAGGATCTTTCTTGAAGCCTTAGCATACGATCTGATCAATCCGCAGCTAAGACGTCGGGCTCTCATTACATCCTTGCCGAGAACCATAAGGCTCAGGCTCGCCGAAATATGTAAATTAGATGGACCTGAGTCTTCAGTAACATCTAATAATAATAAAATTGGTCGATGTGGATACTGCTCATCAAAAAAAAACCGCAAGACACGTTACAACTGCGCCACCTGCAAAAAATACTTTTGTTTGGAGCACGCTGTAACCGTATGCCCTGATTGCTATGGTGAGGGTCCAAACTAAGCCAAACATATATAAATTTGTAGTTTGATATGTTATTTGGTATTATTTAGAAGTTTATTTTGTTTTAAAAAAGAAGTACAGATTTTATTTTTGTTTTCGTAGTACATAAGAAAAAAATCTCAAATTCAAAGACTGATTTGTGATAGACGGAAAGTCATTAAAATAATTAATAAATTAAGTATTATTCATACTATTTTGTTTCATTATATCCTATACTTCAAAATATTTGTAATAATTTTTGGTTTTCATAGTAAAAAAAATATGTTGTAGGGGTACGAACTATCGGTCTGTGACACCGTGCGCGAGTATAGATGTTACGAAAATTGGCGCGAGTATAGGAAGGTTAATGGTAGCGGAAAGTTAACCAGCTGAATTGGTACGTGGTTCGATTCTTATTACGTTTTGTTTGGACTTTACATGTTGCCTTGATAGGACCCCAATTAGGAACATGAATAATTTATGTCATTAATTAGGAGTGTGTTCCGTTAATTAGGTACTACAAGAAATTAGTCTTGTTGTGTGATTTTATTTCCGTTCTTATTATCAACTTGACATGGTAAACTGATTAATTTGAATGACTGTGTTGATGGATATTAAATTAGTCTCTATTAATATAGCTTAATCAGTTTGGATGCCTTGGTTTAGGTAGTTAGTAAAATCTGTAACTTGTACCTACTTTCTAAAGCACAAATAAAGACCTGTTCTATAGCCCTGTCGGGGTTGCGGGTTGTACGAAAGAGATACCGCGGCCCCGGAATTCAAAAGGCAATAGAAGGAACATGGGTGGGTTAGTCAGTACAAGTCTGACACTCCCCCAACCCGCTCCGCCCAGAGGAGCGGGGGAAGTTATTTGATGATTTCCCATCCGCAAAAATTTACACATTCACAATATCGCTTCAACCTATTTTGTCTCAAAAGACCAGTCTTCAGAACCAGATTAGGGGTCAAATCCACTTAAACTTGATACCTACAGTACATCACGGCCTGAATGACCTCAATATACCTTTTGAAAATTTAATTAAAGACTACCCTCGTATCTTTCGTTGAATTTAGCTGGGAGCCCTAGATTTCAGCCTTAGAAACTAGGGGTATTTATAGTACTGCAGTTCTAAATCTACGATGTGGTTAGGTTACCCGGCCTTTGAGATACAGGCTCATATTTCAGTAACTTTAATTGTCTTTGGAATTAAAGTTGTGTCAGTGAAATGTTCGTTTTGCTTGATGTTGTGTTTTGAGTAAGTGGCACTTTGTTTAAGTGATTAGTTTAGGGGTAAGGATAATTTACGAAACGAGTACATAAGAGGAAGTCTGAAAGTAGGGCCGGTGACTGAAAAGTTGTGTGGTATGTACATGTGATGCGGAGGAATGAGGAAACTGTTGTGAGGAAAATTTTGAGTATGAATGTGGATATGGGTATAGTAGAAGAGGAAGGCTAAAGAAATGATGAATCAACTCTGTGAAGGATGATATGACAAGAAAGGTAGTGTCGTATATACGAAGAAGACAAGCTAGGCCGACCATAAATAACTTGGGAATGATGATCCATCCAAAGGTTTCTTTAAAAGATCGCTTTTAGCGATAAGACCGCCCATTGTGTCACCTTATTTATAAGTTGTTTAATGTTATTCTTGTTATTTGTATGGTGCACATAATAAAGAATATTCTATTTATCTATATATAGGCCACAAAAGCCGCCTTCTGAAATACTAGTCACAAAACACCCTTACGAACACAAGACAATTAAATACTTTTTGGTCTAGAGCCGATTTCTAAAAGTAATCATACAACTTAGGTTTCCGCTTTTTCTTTTAATTTCTTACAACTGCCAAACTGCAAGTGTAAAACAGATACAGGAACATGTTAGTGAAAGCACGCGTTAAGTAACGTTTATAGATCTCGGCATCTGAACTGGGTCGAGAATTATTATGAAAGCCTATTTGTAATACAATAATGTGAAAACACCAATAGTCCATTTTATGCTACCACAGGGGAACATACAGCATTCGCGGACTTAACCGGAATATCTGCCTACAAAGCGAAATTTACGCCCCTATGAACGTGTTTGGCGGAAAAGCATCAGCGGTCTTTCGATCCGAATATTAAATAATAAATAAATATCTTGGGACAACTCACACACGGCTATCTGATCCCAAGCTAAGCAGAGCTTGTGTTATGGTAACCAGACAACTGATATACATACTTATATAATTTATAAATACATACATATTATAGATAAATCACACCCAGACAAAGAACAAACAATCATGCTCATCACACAAAGTTTGTCCTGGGTGGGAATCGAACCCACGACCTCCGGCTCAGCAGTCAGGGCCACTAACCACTAGACCAACAGGCCCGTCATATTGAATCGAGGGACCATCATATATGCTCGACGACACGGTTGGCGCAGATTTAGCTGAGAGATCGACTGCTGCGCTGCGTGTCGCGGGTGGTTCGATCCCCGCACGGAATGGCCAACAGATAGTTGTTTCGAGTCTGGCTGTTTGTGTATGTGAGTTTAAACGTAAGTAAACGCATTCACGATACAGGAGAAATTCCAAGTGTGGGGCAACGTTTAAAAAAAAATACTTTCAAGTTGGCCGGGAAGGTGGTGGTACTACCTCGCTAAGACACTGACGCAGACCGAGAGCGAGCATAGGAGCAAAATAGGCTAAAAAAAGGGTAAAAAAGGGGAGTAAGAGGAAGAAAGGGGAGCGAAAGATATTTTTTTTTCGATCACCACGCGGGTGAAAGAAGTCGCGGGCGATAGCCTAGTTAGGATATGAGTTTATGAAAAAATTACAATGATAACGCTTATCGCTTTCCGCCCCTACCAAGGCCAGGGCCCCTCAACTTCCACGCCTGTCTCCCGAGTATCATGTAGTTATATACATACATGCAAAGACCTCAGCAACGTTCGTTTTATTCAAGATTCCCTTAACAAAGGATTTTTTTTTCCTACAAAATAACTATCTACATTGTGTTGTTAAGGTTAACATTTTTTATCCTGTTATTTTGCTGCGTCAGCTTCAAATAAATAGAAAATCATCCAAACTTTCGTTCCCACTGAAAATGTTTGTAGTATCGAATGAAGCTATTCAATAAATACCAGCAAGAGGAAATTAAAATGTCATACAAAACAAGCGAAGTTAGACAACAGTTGATTTTTCATTTTAAAATGGCGTTGAAAATAAACCTTCGCTGCGGGAGTATCGGAGAGATAGGACCACCGTTTTTAAGGTTCAGTCTTCAAAGGGTAAAACGTGACCATATTACTAACACTCCACTGTTCGTGCGTCTGTTCGTCTGTTATCAGGCTGTATCTCATAAACCGTGATCGTTCGACAGTTGAAATTTTCACAGAATATGATGTATTTCTGTTGCCGCTATAACAACAAAATACTAAACAATATATTAAGGGGGCTCCCATTAAACAAATGTGATTGTTTTGCCGTTTTTATAATTAACTAGTTTCCGCCCGTGACTTCGTCCCCGTGGCATAGTTACTTTGGGCTAACGCTATCTTAGACCCGCGTGATGATCGAAAAAAATATATCTTTCTCTTCCCTTTTCTTCCCTCTTTCTCCCCCTTTTCCCACTTTTTTTAGCCTATGTCCGTTTCCAGGGTCCCAACTATCTCTGTACCAAAATTTATCAAAATCGCTTTGGCCATTTAGGCGTGAAGACGTAACAAACAATCTCACTTTCGCTTTTATAATATTAGTAAGGATGGTACGGAACTCTTCGTGCGCGAGTCCGACTCGCACTTGGCCGGGTTTTTTATATTTTAAAATTAATAGAGGCAGCATCAAAAATGCGCAGTACACATTTTTCAGAGCATTTTATTTTTTTAAACAAACTCTTTCTATTAAACATTTGATATTTTGCCACAGCTAGAACAATATTGTGTGTTTTGTAAAAACAGAAACTTCACTTGATTACACAACGGATATTTTTCAATACTGTTTCTAGTTTGGACGTAGCGAATAGATTCCTAAATGAAAAGTTTCAATTCATTGAACGCAAACAGCGAGTGTGGGAATGTGCGCTATTTCCTTCGGCTGGCAACACTCGAAACATATCTACGTCGAGAGAGGTATTTGAGAAATGTAAACTGAGCTAATATTTTAAGGTACTTGAGAAAATATGGATTAGCATCCGGCCCTATATGTCTGAGAAAAGAAAGAATTAAATCATATTTCAAATACATTAGCATTACAAAAAAAACTAGTAACGTCAAAAGGGCAGCTCAGCATAATGCCAGATGGCAACAAGTTTATTTTACGGATTGGTAATCCTCAAATAACTTCCCCCGCTCTGGACGGAGTGGGGGGAGTGTCAGACTTACACTGACTAGATTCAGACAGTCAGAGACAACATTTACACACGATTTAAACATAATAATATGTCATACAGTATAACGATTTCAATCCGATCCATACAATAAAACAAACAGACAACCCCTTTTCAATCAACCAAATCTTACAAAGTAAACAAATCAAAAACATAGTCTAAGAATACTCCTCGGTATTCAACAAAGAACCCGTTTCCATAACTACAGTCTAGATAAAAGAATCCCCGCACAAACGAATACAGTTCTAGAATATTCTAAAAGAAAACATGGAACACCGTTTGAATGTACACAACTACACACGGGGTAATCCCCGGATTACCTATCGCAAAGGTACACCACAAGAAACGAAAGCCTACTGTTCAAACCATAGTGGCTTCAAAGAATTTGTTCTGTAAATATTAATAGGGTAAACTCGGGATAGATGCCTCCGGAGAATAGACGCCACTATTGTAATTACTTCATTCATCGCTTGAATCGCTTGCTTGCTATTTTAACTAATACTAGCTGGCACCCGCGGCTTTGCCCACGTGATATTGAAAAGAAAAGTATCCTATGTGTTATTCCTGACTATAATCTACATCTGTGCCAAATTTCATCAAGATCCGTTCAGCCGTTTTGACGTGAAAACTGTTTTTATGCATATTCAGTAAGTCTGAGAATCGGCTATGTATTTTTCATACCACTAAGTGATAAGGGGGATCTGAGCAGCGGGTGAAACCGCTGGGCACAGCTAGTTTATATATAAGATTATAATTGATAAGATTTCCCAACTACTACTAAGTGGACCGTGTCTTTTGGCTCTGTGTGATTGTACGGGAAGGCAGGGAGCGACCTATGTTGTTATTTTGTGGGGATTTATGCCTATAAATCCCCACAAAATATATGATTTTCAGGTGATCGTCTATCATCCACGTAATTTATATGGAATAAGTATCTATCCCAAGTATGGGACATAAATTACGTTGTACTAGAAAATAGAGGACCGCAAAAATCGCTATTGCTCTAGAAATAACAAAGATAATGTTTTTAACTTCTCTTGAATTTGTAGAAAAAAAAAACATTAAAGTACTAGTCAGTTTTGCAAACAAAATATTTATATTTTTGTAGAGGGAGATAAAGAATTATTTCTAAAAGTGTGGCATCTATCCCGAAATTACCCTCCCTATTTTCGTATGAATATCTTAGGTTTGAGTTGCTTTGTTTTTTACCTAGAAAAATCCTTGATAAATCTAGCAATTTCGGGGGCTCATATCGTTTTGCAAATGTTACATACAATTTCATAGGGGTGTGTAACGATTGACATAATAACAAAATATCTAACGTTCACTTGACATAATTTTAGTTAACATAATTTTGTTTAACATAACGATCAGTTGACATAATGAATTGTTGATATAATTTCATTTTACCTAATTTCATATGACATAATGAACATTTCCTATAATGCACATTTCACATAATATTCATTTAGCATATTATTCATTTACTATAATATTCATAATCTCCAAGTAACTTTTGTTTTTTTGACGTGATAACGTCTTAAAATCGTTTTAGTCGGGTGACATGTTCAGAAACTTGTGTCACACCAAAACCTCACAAGCGACATTTCATAAAGATGGTAGCGCCATCTGTTACTTGGCTCGAAAAAAAAACTTTAAATTAGTACTTAATTTCATTTTAGATGTCACTACTGGTGATAACTTATATCACCAATAAGACGTTATCACGTAAACATCTCGATCGTAAACCTACTTTACAAACAACCAATTTTTTTTCTTCACTTTATACCCTATACACCTGCCACCCTCAACTATTGTTACCAGGAGAAACTGGATGCAATCTGGACTTTAGGGCACCCCGACTCGGATAGGTTAGGTTAGAAGGGGATGGCGGGGTCGTGTGAGCGAGCGAAGCGAGCGAATAGACCCCGCCATCCCCTTCGTGGTTATTTTTTTATAAACCACCCAGAAGTAGGAGCCCCGCGAAGCGGAGCTCCGTCGACCAAGCCCACCCTCGACCATGCATAGAATATTTTAAGGTTTGGTTGGTTGCCATTTGAGTTAGGCTAGAACTGTGCCCATTAAACATGAATTTAAGGTCAAAAGAATATTATGTCAAATGAACGTTAACCTAAGAATATTATACATATTGAAAATTATATTAAATGCACGTTATACTAAATGTTATTATGTTAAATGAATATTATATGATATGAAACATTAGTTCATATGAATTTATGTCATTTGATATTATGTCATATGAAAATTATGTCATATGAACGTTAGTTCAAGTGAAATTAGAGCATTTGTTATTATGCCAAACATTACACACCCATTTCATAGTGTGGTCTAGTGATAGTTGGAGGTGGTCCAGCTCTAATCTAGGGAGGCTTCTCTTATATACATATCGTAAGGAAACCTCATAGTCTTAGAAACAAAAAATCCAGGATCTTAACCAACACGCGCTGCCCGTATGGTGGATTATGAACAACGACCTCTTTTAGCCAGTTCTTTTTTCACTAAAGGGACAATGTTTTTTTTAATCATTTGCTCTAATGTAAGATAAAATAAACCTTTAGTTTTATTTGAATCGGAATTGGGGCAATTCCGCATCCACACGTATCTCCCGCAAATATCTTTTTCATACAAGTATTTATTGTAATAAAAGTATGCACGCGGGACGCGAGGACGGGGATTGCATACATGACAATCCCGCTTGCGTGATGAATTCCACACGATATTAAAAACGCCATTAAACTGTTCCAACTTCCAAGCATTTTGTCTAGCAACGCAATAGCGAGATTCTAATATATCGTCGCACAGTTTTGACAATCCCCAGCAGTACCTAACAACTAGTCAGGGTCCACCATTGTCTGGATATAACGGCATGAAATATGGCGTCGGCCTGGACGTCGTTATACCTATTTAGTCTCCCCCTAACCAGTTATGTCACCCACGGGACAAACGAGCCTATTCATTATCAAGGCCGACTGTACATAGTTTATAATCTAGGACTAACATTGTCATTTACATACATACCTACATGATAACAAAACAGTGACTAGCAGTCAGAGAATGCAAGTCTCTGTCGATAGATAAAAGATGTTTCCATGAAAAGGGAAAAAAGATTGTTGCATTATTTCTACATTTATGAATTTCTGCGGTGTGAAGTTCGAAAACGTGGTTAAAGTTTGTCATCATTCTCCTACCCTTATCCCACATAATAGGGTAGTTTCCAGGGTCAAAGTAATTACTTTCTATTTAGTCCGTCTTTTAGATTATTCAAAAATAAGGAACACGTATTTTCTATTTGTAAATTATATTAATAAATCATTGTATTTTTATGTTTAGTTAATATAACTAGAACGCCTATCAATATACTACCTTTGTGTTTCATTTGTAACAATATATTTTACAATGTTTCATACAAATGCTTCCTTTCCATAAACAAGTTGTAATATTCGCTTGCTCGCTCCGCTTAGAATATTCAATTCGTCTGAATAACGGCATAACAGCGCCTGAATGATGAAAGTGCGAACAGCCACTTGTACACAATAATGACTACTAACTTGCCGTTTATCTGCCTGGCTTTTGTTAGGTACGCTGGACTCACGGACGTTACCTTGAAGTATGAATGAGATGTAGTTTCATGTTAGCGTAAGCTGTGATTGCTAGTAGGTACTTTCGAATTAAATAGATACTTTATTGTACACTACATTTTAAACACAGCTGTTTTACAATATTGCTAATTCTATGGTTTCAATGGCGGTATTATCGCTAATAGCGATATCTATCAGACAACCTAATAATTAAGAAAATGTAATTGTATGAGTGTATTTTTTTATGTCAGGTTAGAGCAGAGCTCGCTTCACATAAACAAACAGTATTTTAAACGTTTTTTTTTTTGCGATTATTTATAATTTATTTTTATGTGCATTATTTTAACTAACTAATTGCGTATTTGGAGGTGGCAACCAAACACTAAAATCACTGAGAAAAGTATGTTCCCTTTTCGTTGATTTAATCTGCGTATCACTGAAAATGCATTAACTTTTTGAATCTCAATTATTGTCACACATTTCTGTCGTTTGCGTCCTAGGCACGCGCTTGCTTGTCACATATATGTGACACTGTCGTTTAACAGGTTAATCGATTTATACACTGAAGTCTGAATATTACGTTCAATACTCAGCTGTTACTGAGTGTGCACATTAACAGGTGCATTATTCATGCTTCAGCCAACTACCGTATGCACGCTCTATTGCTCATTCATACTCGAACTACTAAATGTATTGTGTGTACCGTTTGTCCCGGTTTACCAATGCAAATCCCTAGAATACAATATATCAGTTTTGTGACGCAACGCACACTAAGTGGCGATTTATTATGATTTGTCTACGAATAGATACGACGGAGATATTGAACTGAGTTGTTATTCGGCTGGAAAGACCAGATTTGTTTTATTGAATGAAACCGTATTACTCGATTAGTATTATATGTTAAACGTTCGTAAGTATACAATGTGTCCGGTCATGGACTAGCGATATTCTAGATATTTATGTAACGAGTGTTTTAGTATACTATTACGATACACACTTGGTTCTAATTCACTTCCCCGCTTTTTGGCAGCCATTTTAAGAAATTCTCTATGCGTGTACAAAAAATAATCATATCTCTCAAAGTTTTGGTCTTACTGAGACGAAAATAGGTTTATTCAGAGGGCAACAATATTGTCCATTTTTAGGGTTCCGTAGTCAACTAGGAACCCTTATAGTTTCGCCATGTCTGTCTGTCCGTCCGTCCGTCCGTCCTCTCTTAATCTCTGTGACCGTTAGCACTAGAAAGCTGAAATTTGGTACCAATATGTATATCAATCACGCCGACAAAGTGGTAAAATAAAAATTGGAAAAAAATGTTTTATTAGGGTAGCCACCCTATATGTAAAGTGGGAAGTGATTTTTTTTTTAATTTCAACCCTAACGTGTGATATATTGTTGGAAAGGTATTTAAAAATGAATAGGGGTTTACTAAAATCATTTTTTGATAATGTCAATAATTTCGGAAATAATCGCTCCAAAAGTAAAAAACAATGTGTCCCCCCCCCCTCTAACTTTTGAACCACAAGTTTAGAAAATATGAAAAAAATCTGAAAAGTAGAACTTTATAAGGACTTTCTATGAAAATCATTTTGAACTTGATTGAGACAACAGTTTTTGTACAAAAAAGACAAAAAGTTGTACAAAATAATTTTTGTAGTATAATCGTAGCAAGCATTTTTTTTAACTTCGTTTACATATTTTATTATCCTGAACGTATCTTTTTTCAAACAAAAAAATAAACTACGGAACCCTACACTGAGCGTGGCCCGACACGCTCTTGGCCGGTTTTTTAAATTAAGAAATGATGAGGTTACATTTTCGAAACTTTAGAAAACAAAATTAAAGTCCAAAAAAATATGTATTAACGAAAGCTTGCAAACTTTTTTATGAAAAAACTAATGGATTTTTTTTTAAATCAATAAATTTGAGTACTAGAATGTTTTTTATATAAGTACATAGAATATCGCTAGTCCGTGACCGGACACATTGTATATTTTTTCAGATCAATTTAATCGAAATGTTCATTTAATGACTTCTCTCTCTTTAGGAGGAGTGGTAGAGATTTTTGCTGACTAACACCCATGCATGATCCTTCTTTAGCCCTTTGTGTTCCCGGGTCGCAGTAACACAAAAAAACCCGCAACCATCTTTTTTTTTTTCAAGTACATTGAAATTATATTATTGTTTAAATTTTAGCAAAAGTGTAAACAAGAAAAAAAAAACAAATCGGGTATCTAATTGATCTGTCTGATAATACAGACTATATAGAAGAAAGAAAATTAATGTCGAACCCAATTAACGGCACGTTAGGCGAAGTAGCTGAGCGATTGGATGCTGCGCTACGTGTCGCACTTTTGATTCTCGCACGGAACAAATTTGTATGGCCTACAGGTGGTTTTTTCGGGTTTGGTCACACCCACGATACAGGAAAAATTCCCAAAGTGGATAAACTCAAAAAAACTACCCATTATTCGACAAGCGATACATTCGGTAACATGTGTCAGTAGTTTTTTCTAAACGGAGTTTCCGAGATATTAAAGGGCTAAAATAAATAGAATACCTATGTTACCGACGCTTATGGACAGTGTATTGTCCTCGGCAATGTCACGACCCGCGAGGTCAGTTACTTTAAAAACAATATAATTTCTCGCAGGAGCGACGCCTGTCATAACTTTGAAAATTGAGTTTCTTTTCAATACGAGAATGACGTGTGATATTTTCGATTAAACTCTGATTTATTATCACTGAATTCTGCTGGATCAATCCTCCATTTCTCTAAAAAGATGAGAGATTAATAAAAGATTATGTCGACTTAAATGTGGATTCCATTCGTTACCGATCAGTTTTGTGTCAAGTCCAAATGATTTTACCGTCAAAATGTACGATGGACTTTTGATAACTTAAAGCAGAATCTATAGTAAATATATATGTTAGGGGATGGCTTCAGAATCATGTACTGAAATAATTGTTTTTTTCACGTCGGTGTTTCTTCCACCCGTACAGAAGACCTGTTAAGAGACGAGTTTAGGCATCTCGTCAGAGGAAAGTCAAAGTCTTGCGTCTTGGCAAGAGACGAGTCAAAGTCTTGCGTCTTGGCAAGAGACGAGTCAAAGTCTTGCGTCTTGGCAAGAGACAAGTCTCTTGATTGCCTCTGCATTGAAGATTAAAATATTGGAAGAGCATGAATCAAGAGAGATGAACACTACGTACAGATCTCAGAATGAAAACGTATTGCACACCTATATGAAAAAAGGTTTAATGAAATGTGAAACTTGGGAATAAAAATAACCAAAATACCAGTTTAAAAAGTTTAGTTTAAGGCAAACATAAGGCGTCGGAATGTCCAAGTAGAAAGAAGATACAAAAACATTAAAAATTATGACTTTTAATGTTTAAGATATAGACGCTTGATATGCTGTAAATGCTCAAAAAGACAATTAAATTTTTGACAATGGGTGCCAATACATTACGTAACAAAATAAAACTATTTTCTTAATAAAAAGTAACTAACAAAACACATTTCAAATCAAAACAACAGATTCAACCACACAATGATATTTCTCTTTATTCTTAACTTCACACCTTCGCATCCAAAAAACTAACACTAACTATTTTCATATTTAATGTTCCTGTCTGCCTGTTTATACGAGTATAAGGGCAATAATAAATGGCCGTGGACGCCTTTGAAAAATGCACGAGTTGTCCCGTAATGACAGCATTTCCAACGCCGACGTAATGCGCTCGAACTCAACAAAGTTTTACACTTCGGTTCTACGGCACGGAGTTTATCTTAGAAAGTAGATTTATGGGATTTTTACTGCGGAAAAGATCACATTATTCAAAGACTTTATGCCCAGTTTATGGTAGGTAGTCTTATTTGAAATACAGTTTAATGAATGTACAGGGCGTTTGTTTAGGTTGCTGGGCGGGGTTAATACAGACGATAGTTAATCCGTAGTTATATTAAAAATGTAAAATTAACTCAATTTTATTAACTTTACCTGTAACTATGTTAAGAGATCTTGGAAGTTAAATTTGACCCACTTCTTGGCTAAAATTGTGCATACATGTTTATTTTGGATGAATATACTAGAGATGCCACGAATATTCGGCAACTATTCGGTATTCGGCCTATTCGGCCACTTTTTTGCTATTCGGTATTTGGCCGAATAGAGCGTACTATTCGGCCGAATACCGAATAGCAAATCTTGTAAAAAAGGACACGTTATTTTACTCAAAATAATGTATTTATTTCCAAATTACAACATTTTAGTAGTTAAAATTAATCAGTGGTAAGTTGTGATGGATAAAAACGAGCTTTTCAGCATGTTTTGGTAGCAAACGATTGCGCTTTTCATCGTAAACGAAAAAGCGATTTACTCGCAATTGAAACAAACACAATGTTTGCTTGCACCCCGCCCGGCGTGCGTGCCGTCGTCACCTGCCGCGCGAACGCAAAGAGAAAAACAGGTTGTGACTTGTCTTATTCCAGCTAACGCGCCCCCACCAAGCATGTACTCCGCGCCGAATATTCGGCGGCCGAATATTCGGCGCTTCGGCCAACAGTGTTGCCGAATATTCGGTATTCGGTATTCGGCCAATTCACTATTCGTGGCATCTCTAGAATATACATGGTTAGCTAATTGACTTCATATTAAATTCAATATGGCGGACTATTAAAGATGGCGATCTAATTATTTTTTATGGATTTTCCTGGCATTGGTATCAATTAAATTGGTATGGTGAGAAAAACATGGATCTTTTTTTTAAACTATAATATTTTATTTACAATAACTGCCATTGAATCTGGAATAGCTTCGATACACCGATATCACGGAGCTTCTTTCTTCTTCTTTTTTCGAATCAATGTTACGACTTATTGTTTTGGGGCACAGTGTGCCACCCACTGAAACACCACTTCTTTATCACGCAAAATCAATCAAGTAAATAGCTACATACATGGTTTTCTTTCAAACGCCCAGGGGTGTCATCTCGCCGAGGGAGACGCCCCGGCCGTAGGGAGCCGCGAGCCGACTCTCAGCCACCGTAGATGCGGGGTTTTAGACGGTGAGCAATGAGTAGCTCACCGACCGTCCGTCTAGTGAGTAGTGATGAAAGGCAGTGTCGACGGCGCGTTGGTATTCCACGCGCGTCTCAAAGAGATGACAGCAAAACAGAGGGGCCTGCCAGGGCCACCGCCTGTCGGGGTTGCGGATGATTCGAAAAAGCCACCGCTGCCCCAGAACATAAAAGGCAAAACTATGAACATAGGTGGCTTTTAATCAGTAAAAGTCTGACACTCCTCGCGGCTCCGCTCAGAGCGGGGGAAGTTATTTGATCCGATTTCCCATCCGCAAGAACAAAAAGGAGTGTCATCTAAAATCGTATCTACCTACCCTGTACAGCTATTCCCGGTCCACGACATAATCCTGACAGTGACCTTACACGTTAATTCATGTTCCATGTACGAACCGTCGTATCCAGATTGATTAGACCATGTTCAGGTGGCTATTAGGCACGGCTGCGTACTATGTTCACATAACAGATGAGAGCAGAAGGACCGTGCGATGTCTAATTTGTAGGATTATGTTCGGATGCTGTGTAAACTTCCCACAGCAGAGCCGTATGTTTGACAGAAACACGTTGCTCAGCGACTGGCAAACGATTGTCAACTCTATCCTCCAAGTAACATGTTCGATTCATATTGTCAAATTGAGGGTAGTTGGTAAATCATCACCGAACCTGCCTTCGACTTACGTCGCACTGAGAGACGTTAGCGATATTCAGTGCGATTTCATGCTTTGAGCTGGTCGAACGTTTCTTCCTCTCTATTTTGTAATCTTATTCAAGCTAGACGTTCTAGCATCTGGAGTGTGTGTGGCCAGACTACCGTGTAGTGTGCTATCCTCGAGACATTTTAAAGCAATATACCTGAAGACTGCCTGCCTGTGACGTGCCGTGCAAGCTACGGCTCTTCCACTGACCCAGGAGTTGAGACAAGGTCAGACAACATCATTACGATTCACAAGCCGCCAGCAAAAAAATAAAATATTAACAAAGTTGTAGGTCAAAAACCGAACATAACAGGACAGCGGTTTATTATGGCAGACTGTCAAACGAAGAAGGCTTGCTTTCCTTGGCCACTTTTGTGAAGTTCCATACCCCAAAAGCTGAAATACGGGACCTTTATAGGATCAATTTGTTGTCCCTCTGTCTGTCTGCGTGGAGATATCGAGTTATCGGTAAAACCATTAACTTAAATCTGTGGCACCTTGGAGATGTAAAAAATTAAACTTCTAAGTCTACGCAGTCAAAGATATATGGCTATTTATATCGCAAATTTGTAGGGATCCCTCGGTACGCAAGCCTCGTACTTGGCTGCTATACTATCATTACAAACACTAAATCAATAAATTAGTAGTCAATTTAATTCGCTTCAAATCAACTAGTCCTTCTGTCTACACTCTACCCAGATATTTTTACCGTTATAATGTCACAGACTAAAATAGCCCATGATCGATCCTCCAGTACGACGTGATCTTTGACGGTGTATTTTTGAATAAGGAAGCGTGTCGCGTGTGCAATTGGAACAGGTAATTTTGTAACGACGTTCGAAGGCGCCTTTGATCCGGGGTTGTGGGTTGTTCGAAAAAGATACCGCGCCCCCGAAACATAAAGGGCAAAAGAAGGAACATGAGTGGGTTTTAGTCAGTAAAAGTCTGACACTCCCCCCGCTACGACCAGGGCGGGGGAAGTTATTTGATGATCAACCACCCGTAAAAAAACGTACCTATTTAATATTATTTTTGTGGTGTAAACAGTAATTCAAAATTGATTATCATATTTTGTTTTCTTGGTAGTAGAAAATAACAATAAAAAATCCCCGAATGAAGAAGAGACGTATAGTTGGTTCAAACACATTTCATGTGTTAACCCCCATTTAAGAGTAAAACATGCACCGATTCCAAAGAAATTGGAATAAGGCCAATGATGACCATACATCTACGAATCCAGACTTCGGCATTTTCGGCGGAAAATTTTATAACACTCCGCAAAACCCGGGATTGGATTTTAAGACTACATACTTCATGCACGTTAATATTGTTTTGTGTGTAGTGAGCCATTTGTATTTTATTTATATATAGATCCGTATAGGATCACCTTGTTGTCCATCAGTCTGTAGAAACCCACTATCACGGGTACGCCTATCGAGTTGAAATTAAAACCATATACTCAAGTCTCTTCTCGTCCCTTGTAGCTTTGCAAAAATCAATCCTCTAAGTCTAGGTGGTCAGAAGATATGGCCGTTAATGTCGCAAGTTTGTACGAAACTCTGGGTCACTGGTCAAGTCCGACTCGCACTTGACCGTTTCTTTTTTATTTAAAACTGCAACATTTATCCAGCAAAATCAAAATGTTACAAAGGGAAGCCCTTTTAACATCGCAACGATGTTACTTGGGGTCAATCCCACAAGAGAACGTTTCGCAATAAAAATTGATTGTCGTTAAAAAGTTCGAGTTTAACGGCTCTTTAAAAGTAATTTATACTTTGAGGGGATCATAAGTTAGAATGCCTCTGCAACATTCATCATGTTTTTCTCGTGCTTTTAGATCTTGATGTGCTTTAGTCATCCAGTTTTGCTCCATAGCTTTTCTGTTAGAATATTATGAATATTTCGTGGTGGCTTATGCTTATCAACATTCAACTTACTGCGCCTCGAGGTTTCGTTCGCGTAGTTTTAAAAAGTATAATCGTGTTAATCCAAGGTATAAGCTATCCACATAGCAAACATCCAAATCCATTATTTAGTTTGAGCGTAACGTAACATACAGACACACCCATACAAACTATTTAACCGACTTAAAAAAAAAGGACGAGGTTGTCAATTCGTCGGAATCTTTTTTTTATATGTCTGTTCACTGATTACTCAAAGACGCCTGGACCGATTTGCAAAATTCTTTTTTTGTTCTTTATGGTATACTTCCCACCCAGGTGGACCCAAAATTAATTTTGTTTGTATTGCTTAGTTTATGAGTTATTTTCCAAATTACATATTGTTTTCTCTATGTCTATTTGAATGATCTGCTAATCTTTTAGTAACAATGAAAAATTACTACTCTATAAAAATAATGTTAAAATTCTAACAACGTAGGAACATCACAAAATATGCATTTGACTTTCCTTGTGATACTGTTCAATTACCGACTGTGCCATTTCCAAGCTTGAATAATTGAGAATGTATGCGATAACAGCATTGACGATCAAATGCCTAACGTTATAACGTCTGTTTGTTTATTGCAAGCCCTAGTTTGGTCCAGTCGTGTAGTAAATAATAAATGACGTGAGTCATGTGTCGTTTCTGCATTTTTGATCTGTGACCTGCCCGTTCATTTTACTTTGTGATTCAGTCTTTGTTCTTTGAATAACTAGGAAGAAACTGGGTAGAGTAGGCCAGTTATTTTTTTTAAATAAATTACTTTATAGGATGTTTTTGAAATGAAAAACACTAGCTTTTGCCCGCGGCTTCGTTCGCGTTAAATTCGGGGTAACACAGATCACCTTTCCTGATTTGCAGGTACCTGCTACCTGTAGTTATTGCCCTAGCGCCTTATTTATTGTAAAAAAAAAGCTAAAACTATGGCCATCTCTTACGAGTTTACCCAATAGCTAACGGTTTATCTAAGCAAAAACTAACACCAAGGGATCTACAATGACCGCTTTTGCAGAAGCTTAATAAAAACCACGTTGAAATTCTTAAAATGATCAGAAAGTGACAATTCTCAATATTAACTGCTTCTGTGACCATTTTATTTTTTAATCGTATCGTATGTATTTTAGGCCCCCAAGTGCGAAAACCACACGAGAAAGACACAAGTTTAATTAAAGAATTTTCTGTACTAAAATATCTCTACCTACACACTTTAAGTTTCAGTTAACGTACTATTTAATTTACTTCCTACATCACCCTTAAAAGGAAACGTAGGTTCAGAGCCAGTAAAAATAAACGTGAGAGATCCCTTGACAAATTAAATGAATTCATTAGGTAGAATAATTAATTTGACTGACCGTCCCTTAGGCTTCCAGTAATTGATGTGCCAATAGTGTGTGACTATTGAATGAGCGTCTATAGATAGATATCTATATATGGGAAGTAGGTACAAAACTACCTTGAGCTTGATCTGCTAGCAGAGATTTATCTGGTACTTACCTGAAATGATAGAATAATAGGTGATTAGTTTAAGGACAATATTTTTTTTTAAACGTTGCCCCACTCTAGGAATGACTCCTGTATCGTGGGTGCGTTCACAAACATTTAAACTCACATACACAAACAGCCAGACCCGGAACAACTATCTGTAGGCCATACAAATATTTGTTCCGTGCGGGAATCGAAACCGCGACACGTAGCGCGGCAGTCGATCGCTCAGCCACTGCGCAAACCGTGTCGTCAAATTTACATAAGTAACTAACATAACATAACTGAGATAGCTAGACGGGGTTGCTGCAGACCGAGGCGATGGCAGGACGCTTTGGAAGACTTTCTCGTTAATTGGTGAAACGTCGCGAAAAGTGAAGGAATGTGGCGAGATCTTTCCCCAGGAATGGGAAAAATCAGACTAATATTATAATAATATCTTTTTCAATAAGAAATATGTAAAAAAAAAATATATGATTAAATATAAAAAAAATACTAGCGGACCCGACAGACGTTGTCCTGTCTACACGTCTTTAATTTGAAAATTTCAAACTTTTTTTAATAAGCTAATAAGCTGTCTAATTTGACACTGCGATGGTAGCGCCGTCTGTCGGATCCAATGTAAAACATTCCAAAATCAACAACTACTAATAAATTAAAAATTAATTAAAAAAACATTGTCCAGCGGACAAAATTGTGAATCTAAACCATTCCCAGATCCCCTTGAACACACACAAAAAATTTCATCAAAATCGGTCCAGTCGTTTGAGAGAAGTTCAGTGACATACACACTCACAGAAGAATTATATATATAAAGATAACTAACATAATTTTTAGTTCTCTAAACTATAAACGAAAGGAATACTGAAGACAACGTTAAAACGATTCAGTAGATCATTATGAACCCCCCCCCCCCCCGATATATAAAAATAAATACATACACGGTAGAAATATATGGAACAGCAGATTTTCTTTTTAATTACTAAGTACTTCCCTTAATACATATTTTTTTTAATAAACTGTTTTAGGCACCGGTTTATCATGTGTAAATCTACTAGCTTCTGAACAAAAAACATATCACATATTTTTGGACGATGGACACATTGATGTTCCAAAGTGTGACAGGAGCATTATATCGAACTACCCACTTCGTAATTAAATAATTCAGCGACGCCCAACTTGTGGAAGTTTGGTGATAAATACAGAATGATTTATTAACGAAACTACGACAAGTTTCTAAAGGTTTTAGTCGCCTGTCTTACAATATACCGACCACATGACGTGATCTAACATTTTCAAATATGGGAATCAATTCCATATACATTGTTTTAAGATAATCCGATTAAGGGCAAGAAACGTGACTAAATGTAAGTAAAAATTATGATTTAGATTAACTCTTTATAATAGTACCAGCTGGCGCTCGCGGCTTCGCCCGCGTGATGATCGATAAATGAGTATCCTGTGTGTTATTCCAGACTATAATCTAAATCTGTGCCAAATTTCATCAAGATCCGTTCAGTCGTTTTGACGTGAAAGAGTAACAAACATCCATCCTCACAAACATTCGCATTTATAATATTATAGTAGGAAGTAGGATGGTATACTGGATAGATTTACTAGAGTATATTAAACAGTACTAACAGGATTGTGGAGGTCAGATAGGCAGTCGCTCCATGTATATTACTGGTGTTCAGCTGCATCCGGTAAGACTGGGAGCGATAAACTACATTAGTTCGTCAAATCGACCTACATTTCGACAAGGCATCTGAAGCGTGGTTGCGTAAACCGAGATCAATAGAGCAGTTTGATTCGCTTTCTCCCATTGTTTTAACGTCATTAGAACAATGCTGATCACCATGACTAGCTACTTTTACTTACGGTTAATTGGTGCACCATTGGTTAAGAGTGTTCGGTCGTTAAATTGTGTTGCAGAGTGTTGGTTGTGTAAGTTGAACCAAAAGTTTTTTAGGATTCCCTACCTCAAAGGGAATAAACGGAACCCTTATTGGAGCACTTTGTTGACCATCTTTCTGTCTGTCAAGACTCTTTAGCTCAGCCGCGGGAGACGCCCCGGGCGTCAGCCGCCGCGAGACGACTCCCGGCCACCGTAGATGCGGGCATGTGGACGGTGAGAAATGTGTAGCTCACCGTCCGTCCGTCTATTGACGACAGGCCGTTTCGACGGCGCGTCTGTGTTCCACGCACGCCTCAAAGAGATGTAAGCAAAGCAGAGGGGCCTGCCAGGGCCACCGCCTGCCGGGGTTGCAGGTTGTTCGAAAGAGATACCGCGGCCTCGGAACATAAAGGGCAGTGTCAGACTTGTACGGACTAAAACCCACCCATGTTCCTTACATGGGTGGGTTTTAGTCCGTACAAGTCTGACACTCCCCCCCGCTCCGCCCAGAGCGGGGGAAGTTAGTTGATGATTTCCCAACCCAAACAAAAGACTCTTTATCTCGGGAACACGTGGAGATATCGATTTGAAATGAAAACCATATACTCAGTCTGTGTTCCCTTTGTGCTATGAAAAAAAGTATCTTCTAAGTTTTCGCAGTCATAAAATATGGCCGTTTATGTCGCAAGTTTGTACGGAACCCTCGGTGCGAGTCTAACTCACTCTTGTTTTTTTTTGTTATTTTGTAGCGTATTAGAGATGCGGTGAAACCTCCACGATGTGTTTCACAATCTCAACCATAGGCACAGATGGCGAAACATCGTCAAACTTGTATTGCTTCACGTCGGGGGTATTACGACCCTCAGTAATAAGGAACACGATTCGAAGAAACAGACCGAGTTTTACAGATAATGTACCTACCTAGTGAAATATTTGTCTAGGAATGTCCGCAACTCGTCTGCCGACTATTCCGGTACTTTGAGACTGAGAATAAACTTTTTACTTACTAGCTGGTGCCCGCGGCTTCGCTCGCGTGATGATCAAATAAAAGTATCGTATGTGTTATTCCAGACTATAATCCACCTCTGTGCCAAATTTTATCAAGATCCGTTTAGATGTTTTGACGTGAAAGAGTAACAAACATCCATACATCCATTCATCCATCCTCACAAACATTCACATTTATAATATTATAGTAGGTATAGTATATATGTAGGAATAGAATTAAGAAAATCTCCTGTAGTCGTTCTTACGACAGGATGCGATGGGTTGAATATACTAATCGCAAAATTATCAATTTTCGACATTATAGCGACATTTGATAGGCAGGAAAACATTACTATTTTTGCCGAAATTATCTGATAACATATTATATTACTAACGACTTGTTAGCCTTTTACGAGAATTGTAAATTCACTCCATGAAACAGGTTTGTGTAGACTTCTAGATGCTACCGCTGTATTTGAATCAAGATTAAATAATTAAATAATAATTAATTATTGTAGACGACATGGTTGGCGCAGTGGCTGAGCGATTGACTGCTGCGCTGCGTGTCGCGGGTTCGATTCCCGCACGGAACAATTATTTGTATGGCCTACAAATAGTTGTTTCGGGTCTGGCTGTTTGTGTATGTGAGTTTAAATGTTTGTAAATGCACCCACGATACAGGAGAAACTCTAAGTGTGGGGCAACGTTTTTTTAAAAAAAAAACCACTGTCATTAAAAATACGGCCAAGAGCGAGTCAGACTTGCGTACCGAGGGTTCCGTACAAACTTACGACATAAACGACCATAACTTTAGACTGCCTAGACTTAGAGGGTTGTCTTAACTTCAACTCTACCTCCACTCGTTCCTGAGATAAAGGGTTGCCGGGGTTGCGGGTTGTTCGAAAGAGATACCGCGGCCTCGGAACGTAAAGGGCAATAGAAGGAACATGGGTGGGTTTTAGTCAGTACAAGTCTGACATGCCCCCCGCTCCGCCCAGAGCGGGGGAAGTCATTGGATGATTTCCCACCCGAAAAAAAAAAAAGGGTCTTGACGGACAGACAGACGGACAACAAAATGATCCAATAAGGGTTTTTCCTTTTAAGGTACATAAGTCTAAAAATCAAAACACGCACTTTCATAAAAACCTTCGATAATCTTCAACTCAAATCCACTTTCACCGCCATATAAGCCTTTCATTCCGTCTGTTCATTCAACAACGTTTTCACTACTCGCCTAATAAGGATGCAGTGGTTTCAGCACCAAAAGCGACGGACAATGGATTGCAAGTCCAGCGTTTGGGCCACTCCACAGATTGCTATAGAAACGTCCCTAATGGCGGTATGAAAGCCGTCTGAGATGAGGAGCTAGGAAATTACGAAGATCGAGGCGCCATTGTGGTGCCAATGTAGGTGTGGTGGAATTGAATGCATTATACTTATGAGTGAGTGACTTTGAATGAGATGGGGAGTGAATGTACTAAGGACTCTAGTTTCTGATTTGTAAAGCCGACTTTGTAATGCATTACCACTTTTGACAACAATTCCTAGTAAATTAAAACTTCAGTGGGGGTTGAATCTAGCTAGTCTTAAGACGAATTGATCTTGCTGTTTGATGACATGAATCAAGTGAAATTGAACCTTGGGATGATAAAGCAATTACGACTATACTTAGACGATCTTACAGAAAGTGATGAATCTTTTGCCCGACTTCCAACAGGAGGAGGTTAGTAATTCATCAGTTTTTTTTTTGGTATATTTAGAGCTAACTTCGTCAATTCTGGACCGTTTTGTAGAATTATTTTTTATTAGGAGTTAATAATTGAAGTTTCATACTCTTGCATGGAACCACTATATGGATACATGAAATAAGTCAGCCGGAATTTAAAATTAAACTAATTACCTAAATTCAGTATTGCAAAAACCAAATTTCGAAACAAAATACAAAATACATTTCAAATGACGATTGTTGAAGTGGCTGAGCGATCGACTACCGCGCTGCGTGTGGCGGGTTCGATCCCCGCACGGAACAAATATTTGTATGACCTACAAATAGCTGTTTCAAGTCTGGCTTTTTGTGTATTTGAGTTTAAATGTTGGTAAACACACCCACGATACAGGAGAAATTGCTAGTGTTGGGCAACGTGTTAAAAAAAAGTCAGATTCATTTCAAATAAATGGTAAACAACTTTTAAAGTCAATTAAAGATTAAATTATAAAGGCTAAATAGGAGCCTATAAAAACATCATAAAAATCTTGGTCACATTTATCTAAGGACGAATAACGATATCACATCCAAACAATAAATTATAGAAACAGGCTTTACTTTTGGGAAATCAAAGACGTTTAACCTCATGCCAATGTGCGTTAACCCTAACTTTTCTCACTTAAACCGTAATATCTCCAATAATGTTTGTCATAACAATAAATCATATTCCGTTATAAGCTATAAATTAGACCGAGGAGACAAATATGGAAGATCGTTGAGAAACGATTTTCAACCATATGCTAGGTGTAATAATTGCGCTAGTTCAGTGTAGTGATGATTAATTGCCTTGGCTGTTTACCTTTTAAGTCAGAAATCTCAATTTAGTTCAAATGTTATTGTTTGTCTCTATCTCCCAGAAATAATCGTATGGGATTAGTTACGTAAATTAACTTCTTTAATCATCATCTGCCTAGCCTTTTCCCAACTATGTTGGGGTCGGCTTCCAGTTTTACCGGTTGCAGCTGAATACCAGTATTTTTCATGGACCGACTACCTATCTGACCTCCACATCCCATTATAGTAACTGGGATGTGGAGGTCACTTGGTAAGCAGAATCATGTACTGAAATAATTGTTTTTTTCACGTCGGTTTTCTTTCTTTCTTTCTTTCTTTACAGAAGACCTGTTAAGAGACGAGTTTAGGCATCTCGTCAGAGGAAAGTCAAAGTCTTGCGTCTTGGCAAGAGACGAGTCAAAGTCTTGCGTCTTGGCAAGAGACGAGTCAAAGTCTTGCGTCTTGGCAAGAGACAAGTCTCTTGATTGCCTCTGCATTGAAGATTAAAATATTGGAAGAGCATGAATCAAGAGAGATGAACACTACGTACAGATCTCAGAATGAAAACGTATTGCACACCTATATGAAAAAAGGTTTAATGAAATGTGAAACTTGGGAATAAAAATAACCAAAATACCAGTTTAAAAAGTTTAGTTTAAGGCAAACATAAGGCGTCGGAATGTCCAAGTAGAAAGAAGATACAAAAACATTAAAAATTATGACTTTTAATGTTTAAGATATAGACGCTTGATATACTGTAAATGCTCAAAAAGACAATTAAATTTTTGACAATGGGTGCCAATACATTACGTAACAAAAATAAAACTATTTTCTTAATAAAAAAGTAACTAACCAAACACATTTCAAATCAAAACAACAGATTCAACCACACAATGATATTTCTCTTCATTCTTAACTTCACACCTTCGCATCCAAAAAACTAACACTAACTATTTTCATATTTAATGTTCCTGTCTGCCTGTTTATACGAGTATAAGGGCAATAATAAATGGCCGTGGACGCCTTTGAAAAATGCACGAGTTATCCCGTACTGACAGCATTTCCAACGCCGACGTAACGCGCTCGAACTCAACAAAGTTTTACACTTCGGTTCTACGGCACGGAGTTTATCTTAGAAAGTAGATTTATGGGATTTTTACTGCGGAAAAGATCACATTATTCAAAGACTTTATGCCCAGTTTATGGTAGGTAGTCTTATTTGAAATACAGTTTAATGAATGTACAGGGCGTTTGTTTAGGTTGCTGGGCGGGGTTAATACAGACGATAGTTAATCCGTAGTTATATTAAAAATGTAAAATTAACTCAATTTTATTAACTTTACCTGTAACTATGTTAAGAGATCTTAGAAGTTAAATTTGACCCAATTCTTGACTAAAATTGTGCATACATGTTTATTTTGGATGACTATACATGGTTAGCTAATTGACTTCATATTAAATTCAATATGGCGGACTATTAAGATGGCGATCTAATTATTTTTTATGGATTTTCCTGGCATTGGTATCAATTAAATTGGTATGGTGAGAAAAACATGGATCTTTTTTTTAAACTATAATATTTTATTTACAATAACTGCCATTGAATCTGGAATAGCTTCGATACACCGATATCACGGAGCTTCTTTCTTCTTCTTTTTTCGAATCAATGTTACGACTTATTGTTTTGGGGCACAGTAGGCCACCCACTGAAACACCACTTCTTTATCACGCAAAATCAATCAAGTAAATAGCTACATACATGGTTTTCTTTCAAACGCCCAGGGGTGTCATCTTGCCGCGGGAGACGCCCCGGCCGTAGGGAGCCGCGAGCCGACTCTCGGCCACCGGGTCTGCGGGTCTTTAGACGGTGAGCAATGGGTATCTTACCGTCCGTCCGACTAGTGACGAAAGGCAGTGTCGACGACGCGTTGGTGTTCCACGCGCGCCTCAAAGAGATGACAGCAAAGCAGAGGGGCCTGCCAGGGCCACCGCCTGTCGGGGTTGCGGATGATTCGAAAAAGCCACCGCTGCCCCAGAACATAAAAGGCAAAACTATGAACATAGGTGGCTTTTAATCAGTAAAAGTCTGACACTCCTCGCGGCTCCGCTCAGAGCGGGGGAAGTTATTTGATCCGATTTTCCATCCGCAAGAACAAAAAGGAGTGTCATCTAAAATCGTATCTACCTACCCTGTACAGCTATTCCCGGTCCACGACATAATCCAGACAGTGGCCTAACACGTTAATTCATGTTCCATGTACGAACCGTCGTATCCAGATTGATTAGACCATGTTCAGGTGGCTATTAGGGACGGCTGCGTATTATGTTCGCATAGCAGATGAGAGCAGAAGGACCGTGTGATGTCTAATTTGTAGGATTATGTTCGGATGCTGTGTAAACTTCCCACAGCAGAGCCGTATGTTTGACAGAAACACGTTGCTCAGCGACTGGCAAACGATTGTCAACTCTATACTCCAAGTAACATGTTCGATTCATATTGTCAAACTGAGGGTAGTTGGTAAATCATCACCGAACCTGCCTTCGACTTACGTCGCACTGAGAGACGTTAGCGATATTCAGTGCGATTTCATGCTTTGAGCTGGTCGAACGTTTCTTCCTCTCTATTTTGTGATCGTATTCAAGCTAGACGTTCTAGCATCTGGAGTGTGTGTGGCCAGACTACCGTGTAGTGTGCTATCCTCGAGACATTTTAAAGCAATATACCTGAAGACTGCCTGCCTGTGACGTGCCGTGCAAGCTACGGCTCTTCCACTGACCCAGGAGTTGAGACAAGGTAGGTGGTGTTCTATTGCCTTCTTGGAGATAGTATGAGCGAACGTTCTCCTTCCACATATACTCAAAGACAACATCATTAGGGTTCACAAGCCGCCAAAAAAATAAAATATTAACAAAGTTGTAGGTCAAAAACCGAACATAACAGGACAGCGGTTTATTATGGCAGACTGTCAAACGAAGAAGGCTTGCTTTCCTTGGCCACTTTTGTGAAGTTCCATACCCCAAAAGCTGAAATACGGAACCTTTATAGGATCAATTTGTTGTCCCTCTGTCTGTCTGTCAATACCCTTTATCTCGTGAACGCGTGGAGATATCGAGTTATCGGTAAAACCATTAACTTAAATCTGTGGCCAAGGTGCCACAGATTTAAGTTAAGATGTGAAAAATTAAACTTCTAAAGCCAACGACTCGTTTTGCTTACGGATGGTAGTATTTTGACATAAGTTCTATAAGACTTATGTCAAAATCCTACTATCCGTAAGCAAAACGACTCGTTTTTGTTTATTGGAACGGGGCTTAAGTCTACGCAGTCAAAGATATATGGCTATTTATATCGCAAATTTGTAGGGATCCCTCGGTACGCAAGCCTCGTACTTGGCTGCTATTTTAGTCATTGACATGGTTTCACCATGCTAGCATTACTAACACTTCATCAATTTAATTCGCTTCAAATCAACTAGTCCTTCTGTCTACACTCTACCCAGATATTTTTACCGTTATAATGTCACAGACTAAAATAGCCCATGATCGATCCTCCAGTACGACGTGATCTTTGACGGCGTATTTTTGAATAAGGAAGCGTGTCGCGTGTGCAATTGGAACAGGTAATTTTGTAACTACGTTCGAAGGCGCCTTTGATCCGGGGTTGTAGGTTGTTCGAAAGAGATACCGCGGCCCCGAAACATAAAGGGCAAAAGAAGTAACATAGGTGGGTTTTAGTCAGTAAAAGTCTGATACTCCCCTCCCGCTCCGCCCAGAGAGGGAAGTTATACTATGATTTCACATCCAAAAAAGGCTATTATTAAAACATCGATGTCAGAAAAATCTTACCATTATTTTGCAACAAAATTATTGAGTTACCAAGTAATTATTAGAGCGGGGGAAGTTATTTCATGATTTCCCACCCCTAAAACCACCGTATTTTATATTGTTGTGGTGTAAACAGTAAATCAAAATTGGTTGTCATATTTTGTTTTCTTGGTAGAAGATTATAACAATAAAAAATCCCCGACTTAGGAAGAGATGTATCTTTGGTATAACCACATTTCGCTTAACCCCCTTTTAAGAGTAAAACATACTGTAACGATTCCAAAAAAAATTAATAAGAGCAACATGATGACCATACATACATCCACGAATTCAGACTTCGGCATGGTTTTGAACGATTTGGAAAATTTAATAACACTTCGCAAAACCCAGGATTGGATTTTAAGACTTCATACTTCATGCCGGTTAATATTGTTGTGTGTTATGAGCAATTTACACATTACTAGCTTCTGCCCGCGACTTCGTCCGCGTGGCTTAATTACTTTAGGATAACGCTAACTTTAACCCGCGTGATGATCGAAAAAAAATATCTTTCTCTCCCTTTTTCTTCCGTCTTTTTCCCCCTTTTCTCTTTTTTTAGCCTATGTCCGTCTTCAGGGTCCCAACTATCTCTGTACCAAAATTCATCAAAATCGGTTTGGCCATTTAGGCGTGAAGGCGTAACAAACAAACAAACCCACTTTCGCTTTTATAAGTATGGATTTAAATACAGATTCTTATAGAATCACTTTGTTGTCCATCGGTCTGTCTGCTCGTTTGTAAAATGTCACTATCACGGGAACGCCTATCGAGTTGAAATTAAAACCATATACTCAAGTCTCTGGTCCCTTGTAGCTTTGCAAAAATCAATCCTATATGTATCAGGCCAAGTCAGAATATATGGCCGTTAATGTCGCAAGTTTGTACGAAACTCTGGGTGTCACCGGTCAAATCCGACTCGCACTTGACCGTTTCTTTTTTATTTAAAACTGCAACATTTATCCAGCAAAATCAAAATGTTACAAAGGGAAGCCCTTTTAACATCGCAACGATGTTACTTGGGGTCAATCCCACAAGAGAACGTTTCGCAATAAAAATTGATTGTCGTTAAAAAGTTCGAGTTTAACGGCTCTTTAAAAGTAATTTATACTTTGAGGGGATCATAAGTTAGAAACCTCTGCAACATTCATCATGTTTTTCTCGTGCTTTTAGATCTTGATGTGCTTTAGTCATCCAGTTTTGCTCCATAGCTTTTCTGTTAGAATATTATGAATATTTCGTGGTGGCTTATGCTTATCAACATTCAACTTACTGCGCCTCGAGGTTTCGTTCGCGTAGTTTTAAAAAGTATAATCGTGTTAATCCAAGGTATAAGCTATCCACATAGCAAACATCCAAATCCATTATTTAGTTTGAGCGTAACGTAACATACAGACACACCCATACAAAATATTTAACCGACTTCAAAAAAAGGACGAGGTTCTCAATTCGTCGGAATCTTTTTAAGCTATTGCATAGCTTCTATCGCGGGCTTTGAGCGCGGGGACCGAATCCAGAAATTCCGTAACGAAGAAAAAAATGACGCTCCCCACTCCGACGGGCACAGAGGTGTGGCTTGTCTAACGTCGTTTACACAATACGGTCAGTTATTTCAATCCCGATTCTAATGTTCAAAGAGCGTGTTTGGTAGAGAATCGGATAGTCAATCGACATTACGCTGCATCAAACCCAAGGTCTTGTTTTTCTTTTTGCGACTACTTTTCATTGGAAGTACCTACTTTTTAAATATTTTATTTAGATTGTTTTTATTTATTGCTTAAGTTGATAAAAAATGCTATGCAATAGCTTTACCGCGGCAGTCCCCGAGTGCCACACGTATTTTTTTTTTATATGTCTGTTCACTGATTACTCAAAGACGCCTGGACCGATTCGCAAAATTCTTTTTTTGTTCTTTATGGTATACTTCCCACCCAGGTGGACCCAAAATTAATTTTGTTTGCATTGCTTAGTTTATGAGTTATTGTCCAAATTACATATTGTTTTCTCTATGTCTATTTGGATGATCTGCTGATCTTTTAGTAACAATGAAAAATGACTACTCTATAAAAATTATGTTAAAATTCTAACAACGTAGGAACATCACAAAATATGCATTTGACTTTCCTTGTCATACTGTTCAATTACCGACTGTGCCATTTCCAAGATTGAATAATTGAGAATGTATGCGATAACAGCATTGACGATCAAATGCCTAACGTTATAACGTCTGTTTGTTTATTGCAGGTCCTAGTTTGGTCCAGTCGTGTAGTAAATAATAAATGATGTGAGTCGTGTGTCGTTTCTGCATATTTGATCTGTGACCTGCCCGTTCATTTTACTTTGTGATTCAGTCATTGTTCTTTGGATAATAGGAAGAAACTAGGAGATGGCCAATTATTTTTTTTTACCTTGTTTTAAAGTAAGTATGTTGTTGAAATATAAACATTATTTGTCGTTGATTTTTTGTAAGACTAATTATGATAAGAATAGAAGACTAATTGTAACAACCCTTTTTATTTTTTGCTTATATAAAACTATAACTAACGGTTGATCTACGCAAAAACTAACACCAAGGTATCTACAATGACCGCTTTTGCAGAAGCATAATATTAACCACGTTAAAATTCTTAAAATGGACACAAAGTCACAATTCACAATATTAACTGCTTCTGTGGCCATTTTAAGAATTTTATCGTGAATTTTAATTTGTATTTTAGGCCCTCAAGTGCGAAAACTACACGAGAAAAAAACAAGTTTAATCAAAGAATTTTCTGTACAATTTTTTTTCTAACTACACATTTAAAGTTTCAGTTAACGTACTATTAAATTTACTTTCTACATCACCCTTAAAAGGAAACGTAGGTTCGGAGCCAGTAAAAATAAACGTGAGAGATCCCTTGACAAATTAAATGAATTCATTAGGGAGAATAATTAATTTGACCGACCGTCCCTTAGGCTTTCAGTAATTGATGTGCCAATAGTGTGTGACTATTGAATGTGCGTCTATAGATAGATATCTATATATGGAAAGTAGGCACACACCTACCTTGAGCTTGTGACGTCAGAGATTTATCTGGTACTTACCTGAAATGATAGAAAAATAGGTGATTAGTATAAGAACAACACACAAGATAACTGAGACAGCTAGACGGGGTTGCTGCAGATTAAAGAGGAGATGGCAGGACGCTTTCTCGTTAATTGGTGAGATATCGCGAAAAGTAGAAGGAATGGGCCGAGGTCTGTGCCCAGAAGTGGGAAAGATCAGACTAATTTCACAATATTTTTGTCAAAAGAAATATTTTAAAATATATGATTAAATATAATAAATAAACAAAATAATGACTAACATAATTTTTAGTTCTCTAAATCATAAACGAAAGGAAGGAACACCGAAGACGACGTTGATACGATTTTGTAGATCATTATGAACACCAGATATTTTTTTTAAATACATTACACGGTAGAAATATATGGAACAGCAGATTTTCTTTTTTAATTACTTATTACTTCCACCCATAATACATAATTTACTGCGCATTGTGCTATTTTTAGGCACCGGGTTTATCATGTGTAAATCTACTAGGTTTTGTAAACATAAAAAAAACATATCACATATTTTTGGACGATGGCCACATTGATGTTCCAAAGTGTGACAGGAGCATTATATCGAACTACCCACTTCGTAATTAAATAATTCAGCGACGCCCAACTTGTGGAAGTTTGGTGATAAATACAGAATGATTTATTAACGAAACTACGACAAGTTTCTAAAGGTTTTAGTCGCCTGTCTTACAATATACCGACCACATGACGTGATCTAACATTTTCAAATATGGGAATCAATTCCATATACATTGTTTTAAGATAACCCGATTAAGGGCAAGAAACGTGACTTTACGTTAGTAAAAATTATGATTTAGATTAACTCTTTATAATATTACCAGCTGGCACTCGCGGCTTCGCCCGCGTGATGATCGACAAAAGAGTATATTTTGTGTTATTCCAGACTATAATCTACCTCTGTGCCAAATTTCATCAAGATCCGTTCAGTCGTTTTGACGTGAAAGAGCAACAAACATCCATCCTCACAAACATTCGCATTTATAATTTTATAGTAGGAAGTAGTATAGTATACTGTATAGATTTACTAGAGTATATTACACAGTACTAACTGTGTTGTGGAGGTCAGATAGGGAGTCGCTCCATGTATAATACTGGTGTTCAACTGCATCCGGTAAGACTGGGAGCCAACCCCAACATCGTTGAGAAAAGGCTAGGCAGATGATGATGTATAGATAAACTACATTAGTTCGTCAAATCGACCTACATATCGACAAGGCATCTGAAGCGTGGTTGCGTAAACCGAGATCAATAGAGCAGTTTGATTCGCTTTCTCCCATTGTTTTAACGTCATTAGAACAATGCTGATCACCGTGACTAGCTACTTTTACTTACGGTTAATTGGTAAACCATTGGTTAAGAGTGTTCGGCCGTTAAATTGTGTTGCAGAGTGTTGGTTGTGTAAGTTGAATAAGAAGTTTTTTAGAGTTCCGTAAATCAAAAGGAAAAAACGGAACCCTTATTGGAGCACTTTGTTGACCATCTGACTGTCTGTCAAGACTATCTCCGCCGCGGGACGACTCCCGGCCACCGTAGATGCGGGCATGTGGACAGCGAGCATTGTGTAGCTCACCGTCCGTCCTTCCATTGAAAACAGGCCGTGTCTACGGCGCGTTTGTGATCCACGCGCGCCTCAAAGAGATGTCAGCAAAGCATAGGGGGCCTGCCAGGGCCACCGCCTGCGGGGGTTGCGGGTTGTTCGAAAGAGATACCGCGGCCTCGGAACATAAAGGGCAGTAGAAGGAACATGGGTGGGTTTTACTCAGTTCCAAGTCTGACAATCCCCCCCCGCTCCCCCTCCCGCTCAGAGCGGGGGAAGTTATTTGATGATTACCCACCCCAAACAAAAGACTCCTTATCTCGGGAACACGTGGAGATATCGATTTGAAATGAAAACCATATACTCAGTCTGTGTTCCCTTTGTGCTATGAAAAAAATGTACCTTCTAAGTTTTCGCAGTCATAAGATATGGCCGTTTATGTCGCAAGTTTGTACAGAACCCTCGGTGCGAGTCTAACTCACTCTTGTTTTTTTTTTCTGTTATTTTGTAGCGTAGTAGAGATGCGGTCAAAACACCAAGGTCTGTTTCACAATCTCAACCATAGGCACAGATGGCGAAACATCGTCAAACTTGTCTTGCATCACGTCGGGGGTATTAAGACCCTCAGTAATAAGGAACACGACTCGAAGAAACAGACCAAACCGGAATTTTCCAGATAATGTACCTACCTAGTGAAATATTTGTCTAGGAATGTCCGCAACTCGTCTGCCGACTATTCCGGTACTTTAAGACTGAGAATAAACTTATTACTTACTAGCTGGTGCCCGCGGCTTCGCTCGCGTGATTATCAAATAAAAGTATCGTATGTGTTATTCCAGACTATAATCCACCTCTGAGCCAAATTTTATCAAGATCCATTCAGACGTTTTGACGTGAAAGAGTAACAAACATCCATACATCCATCCATCCTCACAAACATTCGCATTTATAATATTATAGTATAGTATATCATCTCTTGTAGTCGTTCTTACGGCAGGATGCGATAGGTTGAATATACTAATCGCAAAAAAATAATTTTTTGACATTATAGCGACATTTGATAGGCAGGAAAAAAATGCCCAAATTATCTGATAACATATTATATTACTAACGACTTGTTAGCCTTTTACGAGAATTGTAAATTCACTCCATGAAACAGGTTTGTGTATACTTCTAGATGCTACCACTGTATTTGAATCAAGATTAAATAATTAAATAATAATTAATTAATGTAGACGGCACGGCGGGCACGGTTGGCGCAATGGCTAAGCGATCGACTGCTGCGCTGCGTGTCGCGGCCTACAAATAGTTGTTTCGGGTCTGGCTGTTTGTGTATGTGAGTTTAAATGTTTGTAAATGCACCCACGATACAGAAGAAATTCTCAGTGTGGGGCAACGTTTTTTTTTTAAAAAAAATTGGTTGTTTGTAAAGTAGGTTTACGATCGAGATGTTTACGTGATAACGTCTTATTGGTGATATAAGTTATCACCAGTAGTGACATCTAAAATGAAATTAAGTACTAATTTAAAGTTTTTTTTTCGAGCCAAGTAACAGATGGCGCTACCATCTTTATGAAATGTCGCTCGTGAGGTTTTGGTGTGACACAAGTTTCTGAACATGTCACCCGACTAAAACGATTTTAAAGACGTTATCACGTCAAAAAAACCGCTGTCATTAAAAATACGGCCAAGAGCGAGTCAGACTCGCGCACCGAGGGTTCCGTACAGACTTACGACATAAACGACCATAACTTTAGACTGCCTAGACTTAGAGGGTTGTCTTAACTTCAACTCTACCTCCACTCGTTCCTGAGATAAAGGGTCTTAACAGACAGACAGACGGACAACAAAATGATCCTAAAAATCAAAACACGCACTTTCATAAAAACCTTCGATAATCTTCAACTCAATTCCACTTTCACCGCCATATAAGCCTTTCATTCTATCTGTTCATTCAACAACGTTTTCACTGCTCGCCTAATAAGGATGCAGTGATTTCAGCACCAAAAGCGACGGACAATGGATTGCAAGTCCAGCGTTTGGGCCACTCCACAGATTGCTATAGAAACGTCCCTAATGGCGGTATGAAAGCCGTCTGAGATGAGGAGCGAGGAAATTACGAAGATCGAGGCGCCATTGTGGTGCCAATGTAGGTGTGGTGGAATTGAATGCATTATACTTATGAGTGACTTTGAATGAGATGGGGAGTGAATGTAATAAGGACTCCAGTTTCTGATTTGTAAAGCCGACTTTGTAATGCATTAGTACTTTTGACAACAATTCTTAGTAAATTAAAACTTCAGTGGGGGTTGAATCTAGCTAGTAAGACAAATTGATCTTGCTGTTTTATGACATGAATCAAGTGAAATTGAACCTTGGGATGATAAAGCAATAACGACTATACTTAGACGATCTTACAGAAAGTGATGAATCTTTTGCCCGACTTCCAAAAGGAGGAGGTTAGTAATTCATCAGTTTTTTTTTTTGGTATATTTAGAGCTAACTTCGTCAATTCTGGACCGTTTTATAGAATTATTTTTTATTAGGAGTTAATAATTGAAGTTTCATACTCTTACATGGAACTACAATATGGATACATGAAGTAAGTCAGCCGGAATTTAAAATTAAACTAATTATCTAAATTCAGTAAGTATTGCAAAAACCAAATTTCGAAGTGTGTTTAAACAAAGAAAAATACAAAATACATTTCAAATGACGACACGGGTGTTGAAGTGGCTGAGCGATCGACTACCGCGCTGCGTGTGGCGGGTTCGATCCCCGCACGGAACAAATATTTGTATGACCTACAGATAGCTGTTTCAAGTCTGGCTTTTCGTGTATGTGAGTTTAAATGTTGGTAAACACACCCACGATACAGGAGAAATTGCTAGTGCTGGGCAACGTGTTAAAAAAAAAGTCAGATTCATTTCAAATAAATGGTAAACAACTTTTAAAGTCAATTAAATAAAACAATTAAAGATTAAATTATAAAGGCTAAATAGGAGCCTATAAAAACATCATAAAAATCTTGGTCACATTTATCTAAGGACGAATAACGATATCACATCCAAACAATAAATTATAGAAACAGGCGTTACTTTTGGGAAATCAAAGACGTTTAACCTCATGCAAATGTGCGTTAACCCTAACTTTTCTCACTTAGACTGTAATATCTCCAATAATGTTTGTCATAACAATATATCATATTCCGTTATAAGCTATAAATTAGACCGAGGAGACAAATATGGAAGATCGTTGAGAAACGATTTTCAACCATATGCTAGGCGTAATAATTGCGCTAGTTCAGTGCAGTGATGATTAATTGCCTTTGCTGTTTACCTTTTAAGTCAGAAATCTCAATTTAGTTCAAATGTTATTGTTTGTCTTTATTTCCCAGAAATAATCGTATGGGATTACCTTAAAAGAGACTCATCATCTGCCTAGCCTTTTCCCAGCTATGTTGGGGTCGGCTTCCAGTCTTACCGGATGCAGCTGAACACCAGTATCTTTCATGGACCGACTACCTATCTGACCTCCACATCCCATTATAGTAACTGGGATGTGGAGGTCACTTGGTAAGATGTCAGACTTTCGGGACACGGACTACCTGCAACGACTGTCAAAGATCTACAAATGACAACCGGGACCAACAGCTCAAATCAACTTCTTGAATAAAGATCAGATATTCAATTTTCAATTGAAATTGATGGTCCAAGATTTGATTTCACGCTTAGTGCATTGACTTGGTGATTGGTTACTGCGCTGCGTATCGAGGGTTCGAACCTCGAACGGCAGAAATATTTTTATGACCTGTACTAGTCCGGGTCTGGCTTTTTGTGTGTGTGAGTTTACATGTTTGCAAAGGCTCCCACAATACTGAAAAAAGACCTAGTGTGAGAAAGAGTATTTTTTAAAGAAAATGAAAAACAGAGCATGTATCGATAAATATCGTTTAAAATTGCGAATTATTGGTACAAGTTCACATTCAATTGTTTTGCCTAGTGACATGCTGCATTGGGGGTGGTCATTTTTACGTTTGGGAATCATCAAATAACTTCCCCCGCTATGGGCGGACCGGGGGGGAGTGTCAGACTTTTACTGACTAAAACCCACCCCTGTTCCTTCTTATGTCCTTTATGTTCCGGGGCCGCGGTATCTCTTTCGAACAACCCGTAACCCCTTGAAAATTAATCAACAAGTTATTTAACACGTACGTCATACGTAATCACCGTTGCACAAGAAAAAAAAATGTAGTTAAGCAAAAGTATCCGTTACTTTTCAAACCATCACTTACAGAAGCGGTAAACTTAGTTACAACATCCGACTTCGCACGAAAAACCGGAAAAAACTGGAAAATTGTCTTCAGAGGAGAACTGTCAAGTGAAACGGTTAGCCATTTAATAAAAAAAAAAAAACAAACAAGTCAAGTGTTTCTTAATTAAGATGTTCCGTCCATTACGGTAAAAGTTATTATAAAATACAAGCTTTTGCCTATGGCTTCGCTCGAGTGGTGCTCGGATATTATCACATAGGAACGGTCTACTACGATAAAAAGTAACTTTAGTACTTTCTATCCTAGTACTTAGACCTAAAAGAAGAAGAAGTAAAAACTACTAAACAAGTAAAACAATGTGACTTTTGTTGGTTTCGTTGACTTTTTTGCTACCGACTTCCGGAAGTAAAGTTATGTTCGACTTTATTTTTTGAAAGTCGGTTTTTTTACTTATCTATTAGTTTTTAGGATAAATGTACATACATATATTTATTGATCTTGTTACTAAATTTAGTTTTTGCCGCTCCACCCCAAACAGGTTTACAATAGGAAAGTATTGACTGGACTAGCGCTTCTTCTTTTACTATAAATCCTTTACAGTTAAAGCTGTACAGCTATGGAATGACCTGCCCGTGTCTGTATGGAGAGCTCAAACCTTGTCTACATTTAGAGTGATGGTCAAAATGCACTACCTCTCTCTTTAGACAACAATCCTACTAATATTATAAATGCGAATGTTTGTGAGGATGGATGTATGGTACTCTTTCACGTCAAAACGGCTGAAAGGATCTTGATGAAATTTGGCACAGAGGTAGATTATGGTTGGGAATAACACATAGCGATACTTTTTTTCAATATTACGCGGGCGAAGCCGCAGACGCCAGCTATCTTACTAATATTATGTTACTCTTTCACGTAAAAACGGATCTTGATGAAATTTGGCACAGAAGTAAATTATGGTCTGGAATAACACATACTATATATTTTTTTTTCGATATCACCCAGGCGAAGCCGCAGGCCCCAGCTAGTGTAAAATAAAAATATCTCGACTTAGATTTTGACACTCCATTCGGCTCCGTCCAGAGCGGGAAGAGTCATTGGATGATAAAAAAAGGTGCGACAAACAAACTCGCATTCATATCTATTATTAGTAAGGATCGCTAGACCGGTCCAGAACTCCAGACAGGATGCTGGTCATTCAATTGAAAGCGCGCCATCCCGGTTTAATAGATAAACGTTAATCTGTTTTATTTCACATCCAGTTTAATCCACTCTTATTTATTTATTGAAATGCAGGAAGCAATGTAATTAACTAAGACAAGATAATTTTTGAAAAGCAAAGGGAACTAAATAAATACCATTACGACCATGTTTAGATAGCGAGCCTTTTAGCCTTGCACAGGACCAATTTAGTCGATGATGTCTTTTTTATGTTTTTGTTTTAGTTTAATTTACAAAACTCTGAGCTAATTAAAAAACAACTGCTCGTGTAGATCTTTAGGCTAAGCCGCGCTTGCCTAGGTTGGTTTGTAGATGGCTTACCACCCATTAGGTACATACCGAGTTTTCTTCGTGCTTCGGCTAGCACGTCAAACCGCCAACGGCTTATTCTAGACTGTCGTTAAGAGTAATACACGGTTGACGCAGTGGCTGAGCGATCAAATCAAATCATTTATTTCAATTAGACCATTACAGGCACTTTTGAATGTCAAGAAACAAAATGAATCTACAGTCCCGGTCACAAGGCATAATAACTTGTGAAAGTACTGTAGTTGCCCATTCCAAAGCGTTGATCTCTATGGAGAAGAATGGGCAAGAAACTCCATGGACACTCTTTTAAATTATAATATTTTTACAAAATCGTATTTACATCATTCATGTTGAGATTATACAAATATGTGAGAACGATGTAGAAAGACGTGCACAGTAAGAGCGTCCAGAGTAAATAAAAAAATCAATCAACTTGTGCGCTGCGTATCGCGTGTTCGATCCCCGCACGGAACAATAACCTACACTCCTACAGGTAGTTTTGAATTTGAAAATTTTTGTTAACGCACCCACGATACAGGAGAAATTCCTAGTGTGGGGCAACGTTTTTGAAAAAAGAAAAGAATGAAAAAGAAAGAAGTCAGTTGTCAGAAATTCTGACAACCAGTCTTACCAAGAAGTATCGAGTTACCCAGTACTAATTAAAGATAAAACAATTGACAACTGATATATTTTCAACACAATAATAAATCAGTCAGAACCATCATTTATTGGAATCCACAAATTCCGGAACAAAACTGATTGCCTATCCAAATTAATTAAAGCTTTACATTTCAAAATCAACAGCGACAGCAAAACGGTGTAAAAATTAATTTCTCATTACAGTATGCTAATTCATTCGAGGTCAACCAACATAATGACCGCTGTCAAAAAGATCCGAAATAATTTACGGGGAAAGGACAATTGTATTCGGAAACGACATTTGAATAGGTACTATATTTTTCGAAATCGAGATGACAGCGAATTTTAACGTAAATTGATTCAAGTCCTTTTTAGGGTTTTGTACCTCGAAAGGAAAATACGGAACCCTTATAGGATCACTTTGATGTCTGTCTGTATGTCTGTCAAGACAATTGTCTCGGGAAAATTAGGGGTAAGAAAAAATTATTACAGCCGATTCTCAGACCTACCACAGTTCCCCTTGCGCCTTATTGTAATAGCAACGCTAAGTTTTCCCTTTTCTTCCCTCTTTCTCCCGAACATCCCACTTTTTCCTCCTGGTTCCCAACTATCTCTGTACCAAAATTCATCAAGATCGGTTTAGCCATTAAAGCGTGAAGAGGTAACAAACAAACTCACTTTCGCTTTTATAATATTAGTAAGGATTTGATGAACTAGCCGTTTTGGAGGAGTATGACAACTTAAACGGTGACTAGACTAGACTAGCTGTGCATAACGGTTTCTCCCGCTGCCCTTCTAGAGGTATGAAAAAAGACGTTGGCCAATTCTCAGGCCTACCCGATATGTACACCGAATTTCATACAAAACGTTCCAGCCGTTTCGGAGAAATTTGATAACAAACACCGCGACACGAGAATTGTATATATTAGATGTACGTTTGTATAAAAGTCTAATTAAATACAAAATATCCTCAAAATGCAATTTTCATATCTTAGTTCCACTTTCATCAAAACTCGCCTTCATTACAGTGACACTCCTGAATGACATAGTCAATTTGGCTGATGGACCGAATCGGTGGCAAGAGGCGTGTCCACAAAAGCACTCTTACACTTTTGAGCGATCACGCATGTCCGGACAGTGAAAACATGACAGTACAGTAGAAAATACCAGTAGTTTAGATTCGTATGTATCGTTTACGCTTGCATAAGCAAGTGTTAGAGGCGAGTAGCGTTAACTGGGCCGTGATTGGTCGACCATGTCGAATCCGTTGTGGATTATTGGCATCAATGACGATCGAAGCTTTTGGTACCCTATTCTGCGGCATGTACAGACCACCTACAGTACTGTTTCTCCTCTTCTTAAATCCATCCAAAGGTTGTCTTGAAAAGATCGCTTTTAGCGATAAGACCGCCCATTGTGTCACCCTATTTATAAGTTTGTCTAGTGTTATTCTTGTTATTTGTATGGTGTACATAATAAAGAATATATCTATCTATCTATCTATCATGTAAATATTAGGTCCTTACATATGAAATTGGCGTTTTGTATGGAAGGAACAAAAAGTCGAATATTTTTTAATATAATATATTTAATTAATCAAAGTATGAACCATTGTTTTCAATGCACTTTTGCCATCTTATAGGTAGTTCATTGATCCCTTTACTAAAAAAACCAGTCGGACGGGAATCAATAAAATCTTTGAAGGCGATTTGGACTGCCCCATCGGAGTTGAATTTTTTCCCTTGCAAAAAGTTATCCAAATTGCGAAAAAAATGGTAATCTGTTGGAGCAAGGTCCGGGGAGTACGGAGGATGTCTAAGACATTCCAATTCAAGCTCTTCTAATTTGGTAGCCGTCTGTTGCGCAGTGTGTGGTCTGGCGTTGTCGTGAAGCAGCAGTGGCGTGGAGCGATTGACCAGCCTTGGTTGTTTAGCCGCTAGCTTTTCCATCATGGTTTGTAATTGCTGACAATAGACATCAGCTGTAATAGTCTGGCCAGATTTGAGAAAACTGTAATGAACAATACCGGCACTAGTCCACCAAACGCTTACAAGTAACTTTTTTGGGGTTAATTTTCGCTTGGGGCAGGATTTGGCTGGCTGGCCAGGATCCAACCATTGCGCTGAGCGCTTCCGATTATCGTAAAGAATCCATTTTTCATCACAGGTAATGATTCGGTTTAAAATACCTTCATTGTTGTGCCGGTTCAGTAATGTAACGCAGCAGTCGACGCGCGTTTGCCGGTTTGCTTCAGTCAGTTCGTGAGGTACCCACCTTTCAAGCTTTTTAATCTTCCCAATTTGCTTCAAGTGAATTAAAACAGTTTTATCACTAACATCGAAGCCTGCAGCTAACTCGGACGTGGTTTGCGATGGGTCCGCTTCCACAATAGCCTTCAATTCTCCATTATCAACTTGGGTCTCAGGCCGTCCACGGGGCTTGTTCTGCAGGTTGAAATTTCCAGAACGAAAACGTTGGAACCAAAAACGAACTGTGTTTTCTTTTGCAACATGACCGCCATACACATCATTCACCCTTCGAGTCGTTTCCGCAGCACTAGTGCCACGGCGGAACTCGTACTCGTAAATAATGCGATATTTTAAATTTTCCATTTTGTAAAATGAGTGACGCAAACAGAAAAAACAGAAGAAAAAAAACAAATGAATGACGGTCATCGAAGCACAAATACATGAGTAAATAGCTGTACAAATTTGAATTTGGAATTCCTTACCAAAGAGGAGAAATTCGTGATTAAAGTGGCCAGTACGAAAAACGCCAATTTCATATGTAAGGACCTAATATCTAATGATGCAGTTTTAATTTTCAATTAAGAACTAACAAACTTTCAAACATCCTGTTGCTAACAGAAGTTGCAGATTTCCTGTATGTTCCCTACCAACAAACCAAAATGTATAGGAATAACTCGTACTGTATGGCGATGCATATTTATAACAAACTAGCTTTTGTCCGCGGCTTCGCTCGCGTTAAATTCGAGATAACACAGTTCCCCTTGCGCCTTATTGATTTGTAATAGCAACGTTAAGTTTTCCCTTTTCTTTCCTCTTTCCCCTCACATCCCAGTTTTTTAAAATAATAAAAATAGCCTATGTCCGTCTCCTGGTTCCCAACTATCTCTGTACCAAAATTCATCAAAATCGGTTTAGCCATTAAAGCGTGAAGAGGTAACAAACAAACTCACTTTCGCTTTTATAATATTATAGTAAGGATTAGTAAGGAAGTAAGGATTACCGAATTATCTAAAATGTCTTATTTTAAACTCATTCAAAAGACAATTATACGAATTATTATTAAGTAAATGCTATTATTCTACAATGGAGTATCTCAATGAAATATTAAAATACCTAATTTATGAAATAAAATAACCTTGTACTTGGTAAAACCCAACAACTTTGTGCCCAACAAGAGAATCGAACCCGGGACTTAAAGCCCAGCAGAAACGCTTGCGACCAATGAGGCAGACTTCTTTAAGTAATTTTTCGTTACACCTCTTAATTTCGCGTTGGATCATTTAAACGCGGCTTGAAAAATTTACCGTCTATACAGTGAATTTTTCAAGTAGGAACGGCCCTACTCCCGTTTAGCTAGTTACATTTGAGATTATTGTAATGAACCTATTGATATTAGTGGAACACAAATCCTGGATCCGAGCTGCCACTGAGAAATACCTGACAGATAAACCTTTTTTTTGGGATGGGAGATCATCAAATAACTTCCCCCGCTCTGGGCGGAACGGGGGGGAGTGTCAGATTTGTACTGACTAATACCCACCCATGTTCCTTCATCTCTTTCGAACAACCCGCAACCCCGGCAGTGACAGAAAAACCTAACACACATTCCACGACAACTTTGACTACAATACGATTTCTACCTACATTTCCATTCGCGAGAACCGAATCTATAAGTAGGGATAACACTAATTGGATTGCCATTATCGAAAGCTGCACTTAGTAGTACGTGTCGGATTAAAGCCACAATCACAATGATGTAAATAGTTAGATGTGAACCGCACTGAGTCGCGCAAAAAGTGTTTACACTGGGGTGTGCGAGGAGGTTGATTTTATCAGTATGAGTGAGCGAGACAGTACTGTTTAAATCTCAAACGAAACAGCAAGTCTGACAGCCAGTTTTACCAAATCGTAATACCCAGTACTAACTGGGTTGTGGTGTGGATATGGGATAGGCAGTCGCTCCATGAGAAATACTGGTTCAGCTGCATCCAATTGGACAGAATCAATGATTCTAGTCAGAAGATGTCAAAACAGAAACGTGATTTTTGTCAATCGGGCGAATCTAACGATATTAATATTTGCACTGTCATCCATTTTCTTTGGGGACTTTTGTAGTATATCGGTGGCTGCGGTTTTACCGCAATGTAAATAAACTTAATTAAGTAATTTGAGGTGCAATGCTCTCGCAAATCAAGTTAAAACCAGGTGTTTATATCTAAATAAAATTTAATGTGCGTGTTTTCTCTGTTGTTTAGTGTTTGGCTCAAAGGTTTGGTTCCAAACGAAACATTAAACTACAAAGTGATGTTTCTTTGACATCAAATAGCTTCCTCCGCTCTAGGCAGAGCCGGGGGAGTGTCAGACTTTTACTGACTGAAACCCACCCATGTTCCTTCTATTGCCCTTTATTTTCCGAATAACCCGCAACCCCGGCAGACATGAAAAGCTGCTTTCGACATTATTTTTTGAGGACACAACTGGTTAACCACGTTTTCTTGACAATTACAATGAATAAAAAGATAATAAAGTACGATTACAAAATTAACACAGAAAGAAATTAAATAAGAAATTGAAAGTTGATCATCAAAATAAAGTTGTACTACTAAAATATTCCTGTAATTCGCACCCCAAATGATTTACAAAACATCGCTTATGTAGTTTTTGTTGCTATTATCGTTGTACGACACGACACAGATTATATCGTTACACCAATGGCTTTAGTGCGCTATTAAGGTGATATTTTGCGGGAGTTTAGCTGCTATAGTCAATAAGGGCCGCTAAAATCGAATTATCGATGATATTTATAGCTAAACACGCATGGAAATATGGACCCAAGGTAAATTGCGTCTTTTGAAAGTAAGTGAGATACGATTATTGATATGTGGGCATAAAAGCCAACCAAATAGGAATTCGGTTTAACGTGCCCTTTTGCAAAAAAATGTTTTCCTTGGGGTATATTTTTCGTAGAAAGAACTTTTTTGGGCTATTGGAAGAAAAAAAACGTTTTTTCTTGAATTGTTGACGGACACCTAATGTATAACAGAAGGATTTTTAGAAGGGGATAGAAAAGCCCGCGAAGATAAACTAATAAGTAATGATTTTGGTTCTTTCCAGTCAAAATGGGGAGTGATCTTCAGCCCAAAACCAATAGTGACGACAGGCCGTGTCGACGGCGCGTTCCTGTTCCAAAGCAAAGCAGAGGGGCCTGCCAGGACCACCGCGTAAAGAAATACCGCAGCCCCGGAATATAATGGGCAAAAGAAGGAACATGGGTGTGTTTTAGTAAGTAAAAATCTGACGCGTGAGAGCGGGGGAAGGCATTTGATGATTTCCCATCCGCAAAAAAAAATGAGTTGATCTTCATGCCAAACGCATCTTGTTAAACATACCAAGCAGCTTTACAAAATCAGTTCACCCGGTAAGGAGCTACGATGCCACAAATATATTCTTTTTCGTGGCTAAAAAACAACCCACCACAAAAATCCAAGACCATAAATACAAACTCCAAGCCACTCCAAGTTCAAGCAAAACAAACATTCACTCGTAAACTCAAATGGTAAGACTGTGAGAGCTCACTTATTTCTTGCGTTTATTTACGATGTTCTAAGATTCAGACTAACGAATGGCGTAGCGCTATTTCACGTCAGAATATAACCGTGGTTGCATGAACTTACTGACTGTTCGTGCTTTCTGGATTAAAAGGATTATTACTTCAGATATCCTACTACTAATATAATATTATAAATGCGAATGTTTGTGAGGATGGATGTATAGATGTTTTTATATTACTCTTTCACGTCCAAACCGCTGAACAGATATTGTTTCCCCATTCTATTTGCGGTCGGCGCAACGTTTTTTTCTTCAATTCTCTCCTGTCAGACGTTACAACATCATTCACTCCTTTACCCTTTATATCAGTTTTAACTACAGATGAAATTAGGCTTAATTAGGCTTCCAGAAGAAAATCAAAAGGCAGTTATTAGCATAAAAAGAATAGGAAATACTAGCATCAATTTTTCAAAGACCAAGTTAAATTGTTTACAGGCGAATCAGCGACTGCTTTACGTTTCCACTTAAATCTCACGGCCGACAGAATTTCAAATTGGGGTATAGAGATAATTATACAAATACATACAAGTATTTTATTCACAGAAAATACAGATACATTATCTTTCTATTTCACCATAGTTGCATAGGTATTTATTATGATATTTTATTTATGTTATATATTTGTCTATAAACTTGTATGTATGTTAGTATATTCTTATATTGTATTTAGTCATTATTTGCTTTTGTTTTTATGTATTCTTTTTACGCACTGTGTCTACATCTCTTTTTATTTACTCTCCTTTCGCAGGTATGCTGGAAGAGATTTCTATAGAAATAAGCATTACCTTTGTACCTGTTTTCTATTACTATCTTTTATTTTTGATTTATTTTCGTTGGATCCCAGTTTTTGATCCCATTTTTTAGGTATTAACGATGGGTCCCATTTGATATTACCATTGAATCCCATTTTATGACAACATGTGTACATTTCAGAAGAAAAGTGATTTACTTTTATTAAATATTTCAAAAACACCGTGTGTGTATTTTGGATTTTTTAGGATTGTTGCCACTGGGGAATAAATGAGACAAATGATGTACTCCAAATAGTACTAGACTGGCATGAGTTAAAAATGATCAGGTTTATTTGTGATGTTTATAAATAAATAAATATGAACGCCTTCAAAACAAGCGCCTCTAAGCTCAAAAAAAATACTGCCGTCATAATTTTTCCATATTTTTTTTTATATAATGTGACCGTTTCTGGCACACAGGTCACAGTTTTAACCTAACCTTTTTTTTTGTAAATAAGTAATTATCCTAATCTAAATAGTTCAGTTTCGGGTAAACAACTGAAAACAATCTCTTTTTTCTATAAATGCAAGTCGTTTGTGGCACTCGCCGGCCGCTGCCGCGGCACCGCTCGCTCCGCTCGCTCGGCTCGTGCGTAGGAGGTCACAGTTTTAACCTAACCAAACCTAGTTCCCGGTTCCTATAATTTGTTTGGGTAATGAAATTTTTCGGAAAAACGGCAGGCACCCGTTATTCTAACATAACCTATCCACATACCCAAATTTCATCCAAATCAGTCTAGAAGTTTGAGCGTGTTGGAATAACAAACATACATACAAAGTTTCGCCTTAAAATATTATTGTGCTTTTGTTGTTGGATGTACCCGCATTCAGATGTTTTTAAACATCTGGGATCCAACGGAAATAGTTTTTGGGATTCAGTGGCAATAAAACGTATTTTTTTAGTATTTTTCAAATTTGGGATTCAACGGAAATATATAATAATGTTTTGTGGGATCCAACGCCAAAAATATTAAAGTGGGATCAAAAACTGGGATCCAACGAAAATAAGCGTTATTTTTCTGTATTCAGTGTGTATGTACATAAATCGTTAAATAAATAAATAATAAATACATTTCCTTTTGAAACCCTGACTGCTGAGCTAGATGAGACCTGTGTTACAGGAGTTAGTATTTTCACCCGTTTTTTTGGGCCAAGATCACGAACTACGCGTTATTATTACGCCCAAATACACCAAAATCTTCTAAACCTGTGCCACAACTGCCAAGATATTTATACCATCATTTTTTTGGAAGTAATAACGACACGACACCTTGCCAACAAAATACAGGAAAGACTATTTCGGTATAGACTCGACAGGTTTACGTAACAACACGTTCCTCCTCTGTTACAGGTCTCAAGGGAAGGCTTAAACCAGATAGAGTGATGTTGGTACAAATGCCTTGGCGACGTGCTGTGTTTCCGACATAGATGAATTGAAGATAGCGGGGAATGGGAGGGAAATACATGTGAAGGTACACAATGGCTCGTGTGTTGACGATTGACAGATCAAAATCGAGTACTTACATGTTCACACATGTAAGTACTCAATAAAAACAAAAGACTGTCGACGTGAAATGAATACTTGATCAGAGTAGCAATACAATTAACCTGTAGCATTCTTTGTAGTAGTTACATTGTTTTTAATTGGATGTGTGGAGTGACAAGAATGGATAAAGTAAGGAATAACTTCTTCTAATACACTCATAATAGAAGAAGGGTAACGTCTGATAGGGAAGAATGAAAGAAGAAAACGTGTTGCGCCGACCTTTGTTGCCCTTGTCCCAAATAGAATGGGACAAGGGCAGGAAAATGATGAGTTATATTGTTTTTAAAAAGCACAATCAGTATAAATAAATCATCTTTTCCTCACCATATGGATTATGGATGCACAAAACAAAGAAGAGTGGCAGAAGAAAAGAGAGGCCTACACCCGACTGTGGGTGATTCCGAACTGAAAATGATGATGATATGGATTTAAAAATACATTGCAATAGTTATATGGGTTAGTGCTTGAAATAAACAATTAATAAAAACAAATATCTATCAGGACAAGTGAAAGAGAAAACCAATATATATATGTACTATAGGAAAGATAAAGAGAGCTTTTCGCAACATGTGGGACATAATAAAGGCGGAGGAATAAACGGAGGAATTTAGCACACAATAAAAAACTTAAAAAAAATCAAATTATCCCAAGAGAAAATGGTTCCATAACATGCCTATAAGCTGCAAATGCATTGTGTGATAGTAATACTCATACTGGATGAGGATTTGAACGAAATGCATTTTCGTTCTCGCCATTTTCATAATTTCCCATTTTAAAATGCAAATATAACGTAAGTCAGATAAGAACATAAAATATGAATGGCGTTAGATGGCGCATTTTCTCTGTGTATCGTGTGATTTATCCGACATAATATTTATGTAATTTTAGCAGTAAGGTCTTATATTACACGGCGTCGGGCGTCGCGAGACGACTCCCGGCCACCGTAGATGTGGGCCTATTGACGACAGGCCGTGTCGACGGCGCGTTAGTGTTCGACGCGCGCCTCAAAGAGATGTTGGCAAAGCAGAGGGGCCAGCCAGGGCCACCGCCTGCCGGGGTGAAGGGTTGTTCGCAACCGAACCGTTCGGTACCGCGGCCCACGAAAAAGGGCAACAGAAGGAACATGGGTGGGTTTAAGTCAATACAAGTCTGACACTCCCCCCGCTCCGCCCAGCGCGGGAGAAGTTATTTGACGATTTCCCATCCGCAAAAAAAGGTCTTATACTAGCTTTACCTGTAACTAACCACAATCATCATTCTCCTGCTCTTATCCCAAGTTATTTAGAGTCGGTATTATGAATATAGTCTTGTTTTCCGACACCCAGAAAGCTGCGTTTCATAGCGCTTTGGCAAACTGCTAGCCTTCTGCGACAATTTTCTTTTTTTTAAACGTTTCCTCCACACTGGGTTTTTTTCTTGAATAGTGGTTGCGTTTACAAACATTTAAACTCACAAACACAAACTGCCAGACCCGGAACAACTATCTGTAAGACATACAAATATTTGTTCCGTGCGGGGATCGAACTTGCAACACGCAGGACAGCAGTCGATAGCTCAGCCACTGCGCCAACTAATGTTTCTACTATAAAACCGTGCTCTAAAACCATGTCTCTCGCAACCATAGCCTTAATTCCTCGTACAGGTAAAATGTCCGCTATACAACCAAGCAAAAGCCGAGAGCCGGAAAACTTCGTGTCCAACGCAACTAACGAGTTTTTAACTTTTGCGATTACCCTATTATATTACACTTTAGCAGGCACCGTAGTACAAAGTTATATTGTAATCCGGAATAAGGTGGTTGATAAGAAAAGGAATTGGTAAAAACTTCGTGTAATTCAAATGTTTGGCTATGAATTAGGATTTGTGTACTGTGGCTTAAGGGCCGGATTTTTGTCGTTAGTGGTAGAAAAGCGTTCTGCGTCTAAGAATACTGTTGTTTGGGGATTATTGAAAACTTCATATATTGACTGTTTCGTTGGTCTAGTGGTCGCAAGTGCGAATGCTGAGCATTTGATTAATAATAATAAAGTGAAAGCTGAGAAAGAGAAACAACTAAAATATCTCGACTTAGCACACGAGGTTGTCGACATCTGGAATGTGAACTTGGCTATCATTGTGTCGATTGTCGTAACGGCCAATTGCCAAGAGCCTCGACGAACATCTGTCGAAGCTCTCCTTAGGCGGTTGGATCAAGGACCTGATTCAGAAGGCAGTACTCCACGATACGGCTTGTTAGGAGGTTCCTGTCTCTGGAGCCCTAACCACCGGTAGCTTGGACCCTGTTCCCGATGCCGGTGGGTTACTATTTTTTGTATTTTTAAAAAAACTCAAACTCAAACTCAAAGCATTTATTTCAATTAGACCATTACAGGCACTTTTGAATGTCATAAAAACAAGAACAAAAAAATGATGCTGCTACAATCCCGGTCACAAGGCATAATAACTTGTGAAAGTACTGTAGTTGCCCATTCCAAAGCGTTGATCTCTATGGAGAAGAATGGGCAAGAAACTCCATGGACACTCTTTTAAATTATAATATTTTTACAAAATCGTATTTACATCATTCGTGTTGAGATTATACAAATATGTGAGAACGATGTAGAAAGACGTGCACAGTAAGAGCGTCCAGAGTAAATAAAAAGCAAAATTCAATTTAAAATCTAAATAAGTTAAAAAAATGACCGTGGTAGTTAAAAAAATGACCAGTCCCAACTGACAGCGCCCGTTCACGAACATGACGTATGGATCAGCCCCATTCAGCTCGACCATTTTGAAGGGAGCTAAATGACCCGACACACCCGCCACTATCAGCGAGACATTTAAGTGAGCATGACACTATTAACCACCAGGGCTTCGTCAAGTCAATGATAATACATAGCACTCACATATGGGCTTAATAATTATACAATACTAGAGAACTGATTCTATACATTGCAAAGATAGTCTTACAATCTTCTGCAGCTTCCACTATAGCTTCGGATACTTATCAATGAGTTTACCCCTATGCTTGAGGAGCAGGACCAGCATTGAGCCAAGCATTTTTATCATCAATATAATCCCCCAACTTATAATATGCTTGCCAACATAGTGTGCGTTTAATACAAGATTTAAATTTCGTTTCATTCAGTTGAAGAATGTGGGGAGGTATTTTATTGTAGCATTTCAAACAGTACCCCATGAAAGATGAGTCTACTTTAGCTAACCTGAAACCCGGCTGAACCAATTGGTCCCTGTTTCTAGTATTATACTTGTGTCTATCACCTCGTTTACCAAATAGATGCAATTTTTTTCTGACGTACATGATGTTTTCATAGATATATTGACAAGGTACTGTCATGATGTTAATTTCCTTAAACTGTTCTCTTAGAGAATCTCGCCTACGTAGATTATAAATGGCTCTAGTGGCTCTTTTCTGCAGAATAAATGTTTCTTTTTTTATTTTCTATGTTTTTACTAAGAAATATTTAAAAAAAATAATAATATGTATTTTACTAAATAAACGATAATAATAATAAAATAGTTTATTTATCCGAATAATAGACACAGACAACAGTTTGAAATAAAGCAAAATACAATACAATAAAGGCATATTATCATCATATTTATGTGCAGAGATAATTATGGTACACAAAATTAGTCTATGCGTACTAAAAAAATATGAACCCTGCCTCTTAAACTAGGAGTCCTGTATCTTAAGAGATAGTGATCGGCCAAATTGAATTCTATCAAATTTAAGATGTCTGAAGTGGAAAAATGTCGATGCAACATTTTAAATGCGTTTTAAAATCAGTATTACTCGGAAAATGAGTGTTTGTTGTTTGTGAGAACGGAGTGGAAGTGTATACCGAATGTATGTGTGTGATTTTTTACTAGGTGTCTGTATAATTAATGTTATTCTCATAACACTATTACAAGTAGGCCTCCATTAATGTTATAACGCATAAGTAGCGAGTTTGCAAAACATGATTCCATCTTAAGAGATGTTTTGAGAAAAAAATATTTTTGTACAGCAATTCGTTTTAACTTACTCAGTTCGTCCGTAGTGCGCATGACTAATAATTAAATATCAATGTTATGTTCCCAGTGATGGGATTCAGTGTTCCTGGTTTGCATACCCGGGTCGGTCAAAGTGTTATTGGATTTATCAATCAGACCGGTTGATGGGAACAGACTCACCTCCTGTTACAGGAGCTTAACTGGCAAAATGTACAATTAGGTTCACCCCTACCTTACCTTATGAGGATTACAGGCGTGTAGTTATTTTTACCTAGGATGTTTTTTTACTCTTTCCAGAGGACTGGTAATGAAAAAAAAAAAATACGTGTGGCACTCGGGGACTGCCGCGGTAAATCTATTGCATAGCATTTTTTATCAACAATTATAATTATATACATATTTTTTATGCAATAAATAAAAACAATCTAAATAAAATATTTAAAAATACTTCCAATGAAAAGAAGTCGCAAAAAGAAACATTTTTTTATCAACTTAGACAATAAATAAAAAAATTAAAAACTAAATATAATATTTAAAAAGTACTTCCAATGAAAAGAAGTCGCAAAAAGAAAAACAAGACCTGGGGTTGGATCCAGCGTAATGTCGATTGACTATCCGATTCTCTACCAAACACGCTATTAAAACATTAGAATCGGGATTGAAATAACTGACCGTATTGTGTAAACGACGTTAGACAAGCCACACCTCCGTGCCCGTCGGAGTGGGGAGCGTCAGGTTTTTTTCGTTACGGAATTTCTGGATTCGGTCCCCGCGCTCAAGGCCCGCGATAAAAGCTATGCAATAGCTTAAAAAGATTCCCACGAATTGAGAACCTACTTTTTTGAAGTCGGTTTAAAACAAGTAAGAAACAAATCATGGCTGAAAAATGTTTATTTTCCATGTAGGTTTCCAAGTAGATTCTACAAACACTACAGAACGTCATTTAAAAAAAAACACTTGTTAAGGCCGGTGTTTGCCGGGTTAATCGAAAAATATACCTCGGCCCCGGAACATAAAGGGCAAAAGAAGGAAGGTGGGTTTTAGTAAAATACCTGATGATTTTCCATTCGTAAAAAAGGCCGGTGTTTCGTACCCGACTACTCTGAGCAGAAACAGGCAAAACTAATTTAGAGGTCATAGTCTCTTTTAAGGTCCCAACAAAAATCAACTTACATGAGGACTATGCAAATAAGTGTTGAGATGGTCTTGCTAAGAAAGAGTTACACAGATTTGAGTGGACCTGTCCCGTCAGTGCAAGCATTTATCAGACTATCATGTAGCTCGATTCATAACTCAAAGAGCTCAACGACACCACAGACAATACCAAACAGAGGACATTAGTGTATGTCGCATATAGTACATAAACTGCTAGACAATCGTTAAAAACAAAAAAGGCCAAAAGCGAGACAGCCTCGCGCATTGAGGGCTCCGTACATAAACAGCCATATCTTTTGACTGCGTAGACTTAGAGGGTTGCTTAGAGGTTTTTTCAGCACTAAGTGACCACAGAGTTGAGTATATGGTTTTAATTTCAAGTCGATACCTACACACGTTCCCGAGATAAAGGCTCTTGGACAGGCAGAAAACACAGCTATCCGATTAGGGTTCCGATTTTTCCTTTTAAGTTACGAAATCCTAAAAAAGAATGATTACCTACATTGTTCTCTTATTCACAATAAACAAATGAAATAATTATTTACAAAACTAGCTTTTGCCCGCGGCTTCGCTCGCGTTAAATTCGGGGTAACACAGTTCCCCTTGCGCCTTATTGATTTGTAATAGCAACGCTAAGTTTTCCCTTTTCTTCCCTCTTTCTCCCTCACATCCCACTTTTTTTTAAAAAAATAGCCTATTCGTCTCCTAGTCCGTCTCCTGGTTCCCAACTATCTCTGTACCAAAATTCATCAAAATCGGTTTAGCCATTAAAGCGTGAAGAGGTAACAAACTCACTTTCGCTTTTATAATATTAGTAAGGATGTACCTACCACATCTACAACACAAACAAGAAAAAGAAATGAAAATTCTTACTAAAACCACAGATAATATAATACAAACGTATTAAAACGAAACGAAAACACCTACTACTACACTACACTACACACTTAAAAACTAACAGTTAACCACAAAACTGCGGTTACCGTATGTTCCAAAGTTAAAGAGGCAATACCGGGACTTGAACGTTAGTTTACAACAAATAGTGATATCGACACGTTAAAGTTTCGCTGAAAATTACCGAACTACCCGAACCTAGTGTAGTTAAGATAACGGACATTGTACTTAACGGTGTTTTTTGTTCTTGCAGTTTAAAATGGTTGTTGAAACGGTTTTTTAGTAAATAAAGTGGGGATAAGTATGGGAAGTGGCGATATTATTTTGTCTTAAAACTTCGAAAGCCTTTATTTACGTCTGAAGTTTTTTACGTAGTGGTTAAGAAAAACAGACAAAGTCTAAGTTCAGAGGACGCTGAACTGCATGATTTTCTGCAGTGTAATGTTGGGGTCAAACGATATTTTAATACAGCATTTGTTTTAACACGCTTGTAATGGGTTCACCTGTTACTACGAAACTTTGAAGTTAAATTTAACCATCTAACCGGCTTGCTTGAATTTTTGCATACATGTTTAATTTGGAAGACAAACAAAGTGACGTTATTTTAAATACAATATGGCGGTTTTTCAAAGATGGTGGTTAGTTTTTTTATGGTTTATTGGGAATAAATACGAGAAAAGGCGTTTTCTTACTAAAATAATATTTAAATACCTACGGTTACAGTGGGATGTTGATGGGTGGTTTCAACTTTGAACTGCAAAATTTCGTAAACACGGTAACAGATCAAGTTATACATGACCAGTATAACCTGGCTGCCTTTTGTACAGATTACCGAAAAAAATGAGAGATCCGCAAAAACTAGTCTTGTAAAGCTTGATTGGTCACCATGCGAACGGCCACGTCAAGCACAACGTGGTTTTCATTCAACATTGTTCCAGAAGGCAATAACAGGTTTAATGGCATCACTTTCGTATATCATATCCTATGTAGGTCATATCTTAGAATCCTACATGGACATGGACTACAAAGTATTACAGTTGTAATGTATATGTAAGCAAGTATATGTAGGCAAGCATATTATAAGATGGGGGATTATATTGATGATAAAAATGCTTGGCTCAATGCTGGTCCTGCTCCTCAAGCATAGGGGTAAACTCATTGATAAGTATACGAAGCTATAGTGGAAGCTGCAGAAGATTGTAAGACTATCTTTGCAATGTATAGAATCAATTCTCTAGTATTGTATAATTATTAAGCCCATATGTGAGTGCTATGTATTATCATTGACTTGACGAAGCCCTGGTGGTTAATAGTGTCATGCTCACTTAAATGTCTCGCTGATAGTGGCGGGTGTGTCGGGTCATTTAGCTCCCTTCAAAATGGTCGAGCTGAATGGGGCTGATCCATACGTCATGTTCGTGAACGGGCGCTGTCAGTTGGGACTGGTCATTTTTTAACTACCACGGTCATTTTTTAACTTATTTAGATTTTAAATTGAATTTTGCTTTTTATTTACTCTGGACGCTCTTACTGTGCACGTCTTTCTACATCGTTCTCACATATTTGTATAATCTCAACACGAATGATGTAAATACGATTTTGTAAAAATATTATAATTTAAAAGAGTGTCCATGGAGTTTCTTACCCATTCTTCTCCATAGAGATCAACGCAAAAAGCATACAGTATTAATTTTGTTGCGTTTAGATATCCGTATTTTATTTTAGACTAGCTTTTGCCCGCGGCTTCGCTCGCGTTAAATTCGGTATCGCCTTATTGATTTGTAATAGCAACGCTAAGTTTTCCCGTTTCTTCCCTCTTTCTCCCTTATATCCCACCCTTTTAAAAAAAAAATAGCCTATGTCCGTCTCCTGGTTCCCAACTATCTCTGTACCAAAATTCATCAAAATCGGTTTAGCCATTAAAGCGTGAAGAGGTAAAAAACAAACAAACAAACTCACTTTCGCTTTTAAAATATTAGTAAGGATAAGGATTATATATGTTACGGGGCCGCGGTGTGTCATCGCGGCGGTGGCCTTGGCAGGACCCTCTGCTTTGCTGACATCTCTTTGAGGCACGCGTGGAACACGAACGCGCCGTGACAACACGGCCTGTCGTCACAAGACGGACGGACGGTGAGCTACCCGTTGCTCATCGTCTATAGGCCCGCATCTTTCCTGATCCTAATCCTTTGGAGAAAATATGAAGAATATAATAGGAATATAGAGTTATGTTCTTGCCGGTTCTTCTCCATAGGAAACGACCAACCCGAACCGAGCAGCTTTTCTCGACGTTTTATAAGTGCCCATGTAGGCCTATGTGAAATAAAAATATTTTGATTTTGTTTATGTTATTTGATAGACTAATTAAACAACAACGAAACTGCACACCCGATCTATCCAAGTTTAATCTTAGTCCACATTACCGTAAAACAAGGTACATGCATAAACAACGCGTTAATTAACCATAATCAAATAAGAAGGTCATGTGAACGGATTTGTGGGCATCTACTCCTGCTGATACCTACTTACATGAGGCAGTAAGTACGTTCCACTTGGCTGGAGGTAGCACATGTGAGGAGGTTGCCAGACCGTGCAAAATTGACCGAATAGCTTCAAAGTTTTTGTCGATGGATTTAATTTAGATAGTTATTTAGATAAGACAGGTTGGAGTTCCGTCTTTGGAAAACGAAACTAATTGTCATAAACAAAATAGAAGGAGACGTATGTCATAAGTAGTGTTAAGTTTTATATTTTTTTATTTGCGTCCAAGGGCCACACATATTATAAAGGCGAAAGTTTGTAAGTGCGCGTGTATGTTTGTACCCCCTTCACGCTCAAACGGCTAAATGAATTTGGATGAAATTTAATAACAAGATAGCTTATATTCTGGAATAACACATAGGTTACTTTTGATTCCGGAAAATGAGATGATCCCGTGGGGTTATTTAATAACTCAAATATTGTTTTTACGCCACGAGCCACAGCTAGTGATTTATATTTTATCATTATTACATGCCTTTGCTTATTACTTCACCTATTTTAAAACGTACAACAGAAACCGCATTCCAAATAAATACACAACGTAATCTCGGTTGCATTGTAAATAATATACAAAATGAGAAGAACACTTTGCGAAATTGCATCCATTTTGCTCTCCCCAAAATGTTTCACATTTATATTTAAATGAGATTCTCTCAATAACTGTACTTAATATTTAAAATAAATGTACCCACGTAAATACGCTTTTGTAATAATATTTTAATTTTAAAGATTATCCATGGAGTTTTATCCCCATTCTTCTACATATACATCAACGCTTTGGAATAGGCAACTACAGTACTTTCACATATGCCTTGTGACCGGGACTGTAGCTTCATCATTTTGTTTCTTGACATTCAAAAGTGCCTGTAATGGTCTTATTGAAATAAATGCTTTGAGTTTAAGTTTGAATATTATATTACTAGCTGAGCCTAGCCGGTTTACCCGATCCTAAGTGTCGTATCGTTTTCTAGTCTATTACAATTTGTGATAAACTGCCTGCAATTTTTTGAAGTTAATCCGAAAAAAGAATCGCGCTCTCCCATAAAAAATCAGCTCCCTGTTACCGGGTCTTTCATTCCTTTAAGGGTTGATTTTTTTGCAAAATACCGTCGCAGTGAGCACTTATGTCTTAAAAGGATGTATCATGGAGTATCCATGCAAAATTTGAGGCTCCAAACACTTTTCTGGGATTTCGCGATGAGTGAGTCAGAGATTTTCTGAAGACATCATGATTAACTCTTTTTTTTTGGTTGAGAAGAAAATTCTGCCAGTTTCTTTTATTAATTAGTTTTAATTTTTAAAATTTCAATTTGGTATTTATTAAAATAGTATAAGGTTTTTATAGTATAAGAAAAGAGCGCATCTCGCCATCAAACGTAAAGTTTGGCGAGTAATCCTTACTAATAGGTATTATAAAAGCGAAAGTGAGTTTGTTTGTTACGTCTTCACGCCTAAATGGCTAAACCGATTTTGATGAATTTTGGTACAGAGATAGATGGGACCCTGGAGACAAACATAGGCTAAAAAAAAGAGTGAGAAAAAGGGGAGAAAGAGGGAAGAAAAGGGGAGAGAAAGATTTTTTTTTGATCATCACGCGGGTTAAAGTTAGCGTTAGCCCAAAGTAAGCCACGTGGACGAAGTCGCGGGCGGAAGCTAGTAAAACTATATTTGGACGCAAATCGTCTTTCCATATCTTCAAATTTTCCATATCTCAACTTCACACGATATGTCATAGTAACGTCATAAAAAGGAAACGGAACGATCCCTGCCCACCAGGGCTTTACTTTCATTTAGTTTGGACACGTGTTTCTATAAAATTGGAACAAAAATCTTTTAAAATTGAACGCTAGCTCTCTTCATATTTTTATTTTAATACCTGCTCTGAAAGAATTTTCCGAGATATATTTTCTACGGTCCAATGGTGGAGTTTAAATTATTTATACCATTTAAACCGTACCTTTAACGCCCTATTCCACGACCACGGGTGATGCAACAATGTGACTGACATTAAACGCCACGTTCGTGTCTCACTTGTTTCTAGTGTCTTACTACTGGTTCAGTTTCGGCCGAAATTTTGTCGAAGGCTTTTAGCAAAAACACCGAAATTGAACAAACTGTTACGAATACACACAGAAAAACGCGAAGACTACGGCTAGAAATCAAACTGCGGTCGGACACTAACTAGCTTCCTTCTCGTGCGTACCAAAGCGTCCCACGTCATGTCGCATTGTTTCGTTGCTCTAAGCAATTTCTCTCATTCGTTTTCTTCGCAGACTTGTTGCAAGTTGTTTGCCTAGAGACCAACAATACAGCAAGCCTATTAAGCAAGTGGGCTGTTCAGAAAACTAACGTCGTGAAGTATAGTAGGTTATCAGAGCAAGCCAAGCTTTGCGTGTGTAGTTCGTGGCCAAGCCTTAACTCCAACCAATAATAAACTCAAACAAATATTAAACTACGTTTTGTTGTTTCTTTGCAATTGATTGCAACAGTTTTTCAACCGATTGCATTCATAACGGTGAATCCAATCTTTGAGTTATCACGGAGCAATACCGCTCCAATCAAACTGATTCGTGTCTATTCACTTCACTCAGTAAACACGATATTAATTAATATCCACGAAGCTAGCTGTGATAGGATGCCTAGAATATGAGGTACTAGCTTTTGCCCGCGGGTTCGCTCGCGTTAAATTCTGGGTAACACAGTTCCCCTTTCCTGATTTAGCAGGTACCTGCTACCTGTAGTTTTTGCCCTTGCGCCTTATTTATTGCAATAGCAAAGCTAAGTTTTCCCTTTTCTTCCCTCGGTCTCCCTCATTTTTCACTTAAAAAAATAGCCTATGTCCGTCTCCAGGGTCCCATCTATCTCTGTACCAAAATTCATCAAAATCGGTTTAGCCATTTAGGCGTGAAGACGAAACAAACAAACTCACTTTCGCTTTTATAATATAAGTAAGGATAGACCTACATGGGCACTGATAAAAAAACGCCGAGAAAAGGTGCACGGTTCGGGTTGGTCGTTTCCCATGGAGAAGACCGGCAAGTAACTCCATGATTACTCTTTTAAAATCATTTGGTGTTACAATGTTGTTGTTACAGCGTTATTACTCAAATATGAGAGAACAGCGTAGGCCCGACAATAAGTAATTGCTAACTTTACAAAATGTAAAATAAGATAAGAAGTTAACAAAAGCTAACAAGCGTCTAAGAATCTACAAGGCCAACAATGTCCACTCATTCACAAAGGAAAAAAAATATAAGGTACTGTAAGAGGTTTTATAACCTAACCAATGCTGGCTGGTTTACCATAATGTTCAAAAACTCAGGTCGTTTTAAAGTTAGAATAGAAAAAGTCAGAAGAGTAGGTTGGATATAAAAGTGTGACATGTAAATTAAAATATGATTTAAATTATAAACTAAAAATATGCGCTAATTTATTTGAAGTAGTCTCGCTTTGTTTTCTACAGTACTGTACTAAGTTTTGATTGGACTAATACAAGAGTCGTGACAGAGCGCATCATCTTGTTAGTGGTTCGAGGTATTAAGATTCGTCATCTGCGAACATCATAACAACACACGTCCTTCATTTATTGAAACTACATTCGTAGAAACTTCAGTTGAATAATACGATACACAAACAATATTGTAAGATGCTTTTACAGTACATTAACGTCACGTAACATCACGCCTGTATTCCTCGAAGGGATAGGTAGAAGTCACATTTCGCCTAACCTAATTAATAACCTTATATTCTTGAAAAACAGTCATAAAATGTAATGGTAGATGTTAGAAGATATATGAATAAAAAACTGGCAAAGAGCTAGTGAGACTTGCGACATAAACAGCCATATCTTTTGACTGCGGTGACTAAGAGATTTTTTCACAGCACATAGGGACCACAGATTTGGTTTTAATTTTAACTCGATACCTACACGCGTTCCCGAGATAAAGGGTCTTGACAGACAGACGGACAACAAAGTGATCCAATAAGGGTTCCGTTTTTCCCTTTTAAGTTACGGAACCCTAAAAAGTAATAGCCGGATTTTCTCCACTAACATTCGATTGCAACTCAAATTCAACAACAGTAAACCAACTTAAAATTACCCTTAACTCCACAAAACAACTTTAATCTCCTTATCCTCCCTAACCGCGACTTGCGATATTGATGAGGTACTCTCGGAGCCCCGTGTACTCCCCGCCTCGTATCTCGTTGACTCTATTAGCAAACGAACCACGCAATGGATTGATGATATCGTGCCCTGATTGGTGGTGCGACGTTCCGATTGAACGAGCACATGTGTTTTAAGATTAGAATTGAGACTGGTTGGTTGTAAGTTGTGGAGTGGAATATTTCTATTAGGGGGATCATATAGTTCGTACTTTGGGTTAACAGAGGAAGCTTTTATGAGCTGGCTTCGCGTGGTGTTTCCGCGAGCCTCTCATATGTAAATGTGTCCGGTCACAGACTAGTGATATTCTATGTACTTATACAACAAACATTCTAGTGCTCAAATTTTTGATTTAAAAAAAATACCATTTTTTAAGCTATTGCATAGCTTCTATCGCGGGCCTTGAGCGCGGGGACCGAATCTAAAACCCTGACGCTCCCCACTCCGACGGGCACGGAGGTGTGGCTTGTCTAACGTCGTTTACACAATACGGTCAGTTATTTCAATACCGATTCTAATGTTCTAATAGCGTGTTTGGTAGAGAATCGGATAATCAATCGACATTACGCTGGATCAAACCCAAGGTCTTGATTTTCTTTTTGAGAATTCTTTTCATTGGAAGTACTTTTTAAATATTTTATTTAGATTGTTTTTATTTATTGCATAAGTTGATAAAAAATGCTATGCAATAGCTTTACCGCGGCAGTCCCCGAGTGCCACACGTATTTTTTTTTACAATAAGTTTACAAAACTTTAGTTGATTTGCATATTTTTTGGACTTTAATTTTGTTTTCCAAAGTTACAAAAATGTAAGCTCATCATTTCTTAATTTAAACGATCGACAATATTGTTGCCTTCTGAATAAACCTATTGTTGTTTCAGTAAGACCAACACTTTGCGAGATATGATTATTTTTTGTACACGCATAGAGAATATCTCAAAATGGCTGCCAAAAAGCGGGGAAGTGAAGTATATTAAACACTCGTTACATAAGTATCTAGTATATCACTAGTCCATGACCGGACACATTGTAAAGTGACAGGGAGGGGATTAGCTCACTCCTCCCTCCCCTTTACCTGAGAAGGGGTTTGCCGCGAGCAAACCGTCACTGCTGGTGTGATTGAGTAGAATGTAATTGTGTCCCCGCACCCCAGCCAGAAGTGACGAGAAGGAACACCGTGTGGTTTTAGTCAGCCGTCCCGCCGTATTGAAGGATATCCATCGAGGATTGCCACACGAAAAAAAAGGAAGCTTATATTGTCTTCTGAATGTTAGTGGGACTTGAAACGACGACGTTACTTCAATAAAACGATGAGGAGCTAACGCACCACCCCACGATACAGGAGAAATTCCTTTAAGAATTCCAAGACGAAATATAAAAAAAGGTAAAAAAAAATACGTGTGGCACTCGGGGACTGCCGCGGTAAAGCTATTGCATATCATTTTTTATCAACTTATGCAATAAAAAAAAACTTATGCAAAATATAAAAAAATCTAAATATAATATTTAAAAAGTACTTCCAATGAAAGGAAGTCGCAAAAAGAAAAAATAGACCTTGGTTTGATCCAGCGTAATATTGATTGACGACCGGATTCTCTACCAAACACGCTAATTGAACATTGGAATCGCGATTGAAATAACTGACCGTATTCGTAATGTTAGGTGTTTTCGTTACGAAATTTCTGGATTCGGTCTCCACGCTCAAGGCCCGCCATAGAAGAAAAATATGCAATAGCTTAAAAATCTTGTCTGTCATAACTAGAGTGTCACTGCCATAGACAGGCTTGGTAATACGAAGACATCAACAAAGCTAACGGAACAAATATAAGTAACATATTTGCGTAAAATCAAATTTCAGTGCAAACAGTATACATTACCGTTTTAAAGTTCCGGTTACAACAATGTTGAAAGGATAATACCAACACAAAACTGTCACAAATCAAGTTTAATCCAAAAAAGCAAACCATTACAACAGACATTAATACCCAAAAGCCGAGCATAACACAAATCCGGACACAAAGCTAAACGTAATTACAAAAATACTGAAGAAAACGAGTTAAAAATCAAAGTTCGAATTTTACAGAACCACCATTAGTTCCAATCGGAAACTGCGCCAACGACAAAAGATAAAATTGTAACGTATAACAAGATTTTACGACGGTCATCTCAATCAGAGCGGGAGCAATTTGCTACAATTGAAAACAAATAAATGACCGACACCATCTCGATTCGCTACGCTTCCGAGCTCTGTGATATTTTATAAGACAGTGAAGGCACTGTCTTATAAAACAACGTTGAAATTGTTTGTTTTATTTCGTCTCGCAAGCTGGCTTTTCTTAGCTACACTACGTTACTATTGTTATTCTGTTTCTACATATAAAAGCCAGCCAACTACAGACTTGAGTAATAAGAGCACTACTGTAAAAATAATTTAAAGCTTGATATTTCCCAAATAAGATTATGGATCGTACAAAAAATGTGCCTTCAAAAAGAACTATATTAATACTAGATTTTGCCCGCGGCTTCGCCTGCGTTAAATTCGAGGAAACACAGTTTCCTTTTCCTGATTTGCTGGTACCTGCTACCTGTAGATTTTGCCCTTGTGCTTTATTTATTGTAATAGCAAAGCTAAGTTTTCCCTTTTCTTCCCTCCGTCTCTATCATTTCTTACTTAAAAAAAATTGCCTATATCCGTCTCCAGGGTCTCGACTATCTCTGTACCAAAATTCATCAAAATCGTGAAGACGTAACAAACAAACTCACTTTCGCTTTTATAATATTAGTACGGAAGTAAGGATGCTGCAGTATTTAGTCAACTCAGCGATGTCACAATTTTAGCAAAATTGATTTTGACGAGAGAATGTTGTCTTACCATTTCTAGATATGACCCTCCGAAGCAGGTGACCGATGCGACGAGCTCCCAAACATATCCTCTGCTCCCGAACCACTTCATCCGTACAATCACTATCACTCGCTGTATCATCATCCGTGTCATCCTCTGACACGAGAGATTCGCGGTTGACAGCTTTAGAATTAGAATTATTTTCACTAAAACTTAATGTCGGTTCACTGGCACCCAAACTCTTTGGCTCCACGTTCCAGCCATCCAGTTTTTGTACATCATTGAACAGATCGTCTAAATTAGTTTCTAATAAACCTTTGGCACTACATATCACTTTACTTTTGGCATCATTATGTGTTACGATAGCATCGACGCTGTTTGAGAGACACTTTTCGCGTCTCACACTTTTTGCATCGCTAGCATCGTCCATCTCATGGCTGACATTGATATTGTCATGAGTTTTCGTTCGTTGTTTTATTCTTAACGAATTTTGTGAAACTATTTTTGACTTTTCCATTTGTCCCGCACTTTTTTCTGTCGACATGGAATTCAGATCTCTCGGCACTATCTGATTTTGGGGATGGCTCGCACGAAATATATTCGACAGCACTAACATTTTCACTGTTTTTAATGCTCCGACACTGGTCAAATATTCCATCACTGCATTCCTTTTTCATTTCACCGTTTCCGATGTGTCGCACTAAACGAAAAATAAAGTGGTTTCGTGTTTGTTCGTTTCGCATTTGAGAACTGCCTGTTGCAACACAACAGCGTACATGTATGTAAATGTATTCTTTATGGAAAACTAGACATTATTCAAGCGTATAGAATATTCTGGAGCGGTCCGGGTTTGTGTGATATTTCGCTGGGAGTTACGTCGAAGGACACGATACGACTGAATAAATAAAATATCAGCAGAGAAACAATCCGGAGCCTTCATGAAGGTTTTACGGGGTTTTTAATGGTTAAATGTATGAGATAAAGGTTCAAACATTTGAGTATAAGGGACAGAAATGAGAAATGTGGTTTGAAATTTATTTGGAAAGATTTACTGAGTGTCTGAAGTAGGGAGAAGCTTAACTTATCTGTGGCGGTTGGATTCTCTTTATGAGATTGGTTGCGGAGCCACATCTGTCACCTAGGAACAAAGCCACGCCTGGAGGCGACACCGACGTGATAACATTTCTAGCCACGTAAAAGTTATCAACGTGAGCGGCTTTGGTTTCACAGTATATCAAAATTACTTTGGACATTGTATGTTACAGCTGGCTTTCATGTTGCGTATAAAATTAATGTTTGTTGTATTTCACTGGAAATTACTCGGTGGACTATTCTATAAATTGTTTTGCTGTCTGGATTAGGTTCTGATTGATGGCAATGGACTCGCCCGTACTACATGGGACTTGGCCGTAACTGGCATAATGTTTAGCACTATTAGGTACAGCTCTGTTTAACCTTTCGGAGATAACATGACGTGATGTTATTTAGTACTAGCTCCTGCCCGCGACTTCGTCCGCGTAGCATAGTTACTTTGGGCTAACGCAAAATTTGACCCACGTGATGGTCGAAAAAAATGTATCTTCCTCTCCCCTTTTCTTCCCTCTTTCTCCCCTTATCTCACTTTTTTCAAAAAATTAGCCTATGCCCGTCTCTAGGGTCCCAACTATCTCTGTACCAAAATTCATCAAAATCGGCCATTTAGGCGTGAAGACGTAACAAAAAAACAAACAAAGTTACTTTCGCTTTTATTATATTAAGTAAGGATGTTGCCAAATCTAAAACTAAAACCTACAATGAATTTAAATTGAATTCCGGCATTGATAGTACCTTGACCTAAGTATTCAAATATGATGACATGGCGCAGCACCAATTTGTGCCAATAAATGAAATCGGCATTGAAACAATCATAAGATAATTATCTATAGACAATTTGGATTGTCTAGTGTGTAGAAATGTTATATGTTGTTTTCGTAATACGTCATTGATATTTAATTTTAAATGCTGAATATGAAAGTTTTATGTTAATTCGAATAATGACGCATAAGTACATTCCTTGAATGAAAGAATAATTACACGAAACAAGATTTCGGGCTAAACGAAACCGATTTCTTAAATAAATGTTTCTCTTTACTAATATTATAAAAAGAAGAAAGATTAGATTTTTATGTTTGTTACGAATAGGCTCCAAAACTACTGTACCGATTTTAACCATTTTACACAAATAAACACTAAATAATCAAGAAGATATAATTTGAAGATATAATTTGCTTTTCTGCAGATTTTTAAGGAAATTTTGTCTATCAAATGGCTATAGCGTGCAGCGCCAGAAAACAACTGGTGGAACTACATAATTAAAGTTCTTAAATTTACCTATTAAAAATTCCGCGGGGTTATATGTATAACTATATTATATTTGGGATCGGCGCATACACATGTTCTTTTTCGGCTTTTCGTCTTCTCAGCAATTAACTCATTTATATCATGTTTCACATTGATAAAAATATTGACTTGGTAAAATAAACGAAGTTTAATCGCAAGGGATTCCCCAGATAAAAAAGTCAATGTGTCAAGTAGTGATGTACCACTAAAACTAGTGTTGTTGACAGCCGACAAAGTGGGGTTCAAGTTAATTATACAGCACACTACTATCGAATTAATTTAAAAATTTAATAAAAAAATTACAACTGGTCTTGCTCTATACTTGTAGTAAGTACAACAAATCAAACAAAAATTACTATGTCCATGCTTATGATCGTGATTATGACTGGACTGATAACACTAGCCATAAATTCACGCTAGGACTAGGTCATGGAAGTCATTATCATCAAAAATTCAATAGGCCTAAATTTCTTTAAACATTAATTCCTCGAGCAGTATAAAATTTAGACCTGTAACAAGGCATTATAAGCTCTATCCACCTAGAACTACGAGATATAACATTACACAATCAGACACTAACCCGGACAAAACATCAAACCGACCACAACCATACACATACAGAGCTCTCCTATTCCTTACCTAACCTTCCCAGTGTCGAGTAACAAGCGAATTAACCCTACAGTAGTGTCGGACCAACGTTCGTAGATTGGGGAGATTTTTCCCTTGTTTGAGGGGAAAAAAATGCTTGGGGAAATTTTGGGGAAGACAACCAACAAAACTTCTAACTTTGACGGGCCTGTTGGTCTAGTGGTTAGTGGCCCTGACTGCTGAGCCGGAGGTCGTGGGTTCGATTCCCACCCAGGACAAACTTTGTGTGATGAGCATGATTGTTTGTTCTGTGTCTGGGTGTGATTTATCTATAATATGTATGTATTTATAAATTATATAAGTATGTATATCAGTTGTCTGGTTACCATAACACAAGCTCTGCTTAGCTTGGGATCAGATAGCCGTGTGTGAGTTGTCCCAAGATAAAAAAAAAAAAAATACTGTAAAACGTAGGACACCAAGAGATATACACATAAAGACACAAAATTCGATAACTAGAGCAAGCAATTAAAAAGTGGGATTATGTGCACAGAGAATGTACACACGACGACAGATCAACCTATACAAAACCAGTTTATGCGGATCTCTCATTGTACATCTATGGTGTACGATCCGTTGTTGAGAGAGCAGCATAAACTGGTTTTGTATAGGTTGATGTGTCGTCGTGTGTACGTGTGACCCCATCATTCATCCATTTTATAAATAAAAGTAGTTTTATATCTCTCTAATTGTTTAAATTAATGTTCGAAAATTGAAACGAGAAAAAAGACGTTTTCGAAAAAAATAAAAAAAAGTGCGGAAAATTCTGAGAGCTGACCTAGCAACCCTGCCGGACCGCTTGTCGAGTAGAGGTGTACCATCACCTACATTATGCAGTGGCTTACGGCCGCCGACCGGCTTTTTGCCCTAATCTTGTTTAACGGACGTGTTTCGCATGCGGGAATTTTAAACAACTATTTTTTCCGTGCGGGATTACCGCGACGACAGCGTTTTAGTTTTCAGTAAAAGTCCCGGACACGTAAGCCGATTGATTTGTGTTGTTTTCCAGATATATTTTGTTGATTGGAAACTGTTAGTTTTGAGTTAAATCTATTTTGTTGTACAAAGTAGTCTTTTAGATTCAATGTTCTCGATCGTAGGTAAGAATAATTTATTGTTTTATACACAAAGCTATGGTTAATCGTTTTGATATGCAAATAAAACAAGTCAAAATTCTATTCGATAACACAAAAGATCGATGGCATGACAAAAACTGGTTTACATTTTTCATGTTCCCATTCAACGTTTGCATAGAAAAAAAACAGATTAACATCTACATAATTTATGGAATAAAGTCAACTTAATATACTTCTAGTGGCCACAATAAAGTTCTTCTGACGTTACTATGACGTCATCACAAACAAACATGGCGGACGGCGGTCTACGAATTTGAATTTGCCTTTCAAATTCACACAGACAATAATAAGCACTTATTACATGTTCACACAGTTCTAAATACGATGTTAATCGTTTTGGCAATCAAAGTGTGTTTAAAAAACTCAAGGTTTCGGGCAAGGTAGGTTTACGTCATTGCCCTTAGGCGGTCGTTACACCTACCTACAAACTAATGGTCTCGACTCACGAGCGACACACTATTATATCATACGTTTGTTATCAGTAGCAAAATATTAGTTATTATTACACACCACAAGGTCGTGTTGCAATGCACGCCTTTGTAGCGCATGTGCATTGTTCATTGACGACTTCACGCTCAATTTAATTAGTTATCAGCTGTTACAATACTTTTATAATACCGACGTCTGCAGAAATGCTTCTGAAGGTTAGAGGCGAGATGTCAATAGAAATATAACTCTTGTAATCCCAGTAGCAAAATCCATCGTAATATAATCTAATATTTTTGTTTTCATCAATAATATTGTGACATCTGTCATTTTGACATCTGTCAAAAACTTCTAGAACTTTTCAAACATCATGAAGCATACAAAAGCAACGTATAGCAGCAGGTCAATCGCTGAGTGTATCGTCAGCCTTAACAACTCATACATACATGCATAGATCTTTTGCATTAGTCAATATCCCGGATATATCTCGACTTCCCGAGGGGATAGAGCGTGACGTGCGTCCCCCGAATCAAGATTAGTCGATCGCCATTATTTTGTTGGACGCAAATTCAAATCCAACAAATAGAGAAGAGACCTATGTTGGCACAGGCCATCTCAACATTCTATGCTGGTTTTTCTTAATTCAAATGTCGATCTATTTGACACATTGGAGTTGTTTGCCAGTAATAGGCATAATGTAAATGAATTTTAAATGTTGAATAACGATTTGACTTAACGTCTACTTGAAATAATTTTGGGAGGCGTTAAAAAGGAAATATCTCTAGTTAATAAAAAAAATATTCATTAATTCATTGATAGACAATATTCAGCCTAAATAGCTGGGTTTAGAAGCATGCAATTTCCATATAAATCGAAAATAAATTTGCTAAAGGGATATACCTACAATAGGAGATGATAAGTATGTATGGCAGTTCATGATTTTTTACCGAGAGGAAGTCTCATCGTGCAATCAGGTTGTTTCAAAAACATAAACAATATTTAGATAATTTACGCGTCCCTGTACGAATTTCTGAAGCGTAAAAATTGAACGAATACAAACAATTTTTCACAGCATTTCGAACGGCAAATTCAATTCGATTTTTCGCAATAAATCCTCGCTTGGAATGCAAAGGTATGTGTCAAATCTGCCTAGTGCCGGGCTGTTTACAGACTAATGCTCGTAAATCGTGGCGATATTTGTGCGATTTTCGCGATCGTAAACAATGCTTTCATCTCCAGTTTCACTGAACAGTGTGAACGTTGTTTTTGACCATTTACGTATTTATAGTAACTGAAATTTGCAGATTACACTGCAAGTTTAATTACTAAAATAAATGTTCCCAATTGAGTTCCAAAAACGTTTAATTTTTTAAGTAAATTTCCATTTAGTTTTTTTTTTCGTTATTTCAATCACAACTCATGGAGTATTCGGAGACGTTAATGGGAATACAAATGATTTTAGGCAATATTCAACTATAACAGTGCAGAAATAGAAACTGATTTCAGAAAATAAGAGGGGTTACGTGTTGTTAACAGATACTGCGGCCCCAAAACATAAAGAGCAAAAGAAGGAACATGGGTGGGTTTTAGTCAGTACAAGCCTGACACTCCCCTCTCCCGCTCCGCCCAGAGCGGGGAAAGTTATTTGAAGATTTCCCATACGTAAAAAAAATGTCTCCAAGAAAACTCACTGTTTGGCAAAAGTACGCCATAAGATCATATTCTATAAAAAGAAAAGCATGCATACCCAACACAGTGGCCCAGTGTTGGCGCAATAGCAGGAATCCATATTAGTACCGACTACAGAGAATTAATTGAAGCGTCGAATATACAGTCAATAGAAGAGATAAATAAAACAAGGCTCGTCAGCTATAGTTGATTTTTCTTAGAAACCGATTGTCTTTCAACTAAAGTTCAATTTATTGAAGGAACTGTTTGTATTCTATCAAATAAATTTAACTTTATTCGAAAACATTCATGGAATTTTAAGAAAATTTCATCTGTATCCGACGAGCCTGGTTACTTACAACTTTCGTTGACTGTACCTACAAATCAACCGGTTATCACTAAGTAGAAGTTATGTTAAGGTGAATTGGCTAACGATTACTTGGCAGTCATTTATTTGCAATACAGTGTACTCCTTGTTTGTCTATTCGCAGTTTTAAACTGTATATATTACACCCTGTGTAAAAGATTAAACGCAGTAAGTAAGTGGTGATAGATATAAATAAATAAAATAAATAAATATCTTGGGACAACTCACGCACGGCTATCTGATCCCAAGCTAAGCAGAGCTTGTGTTATGGTAACCAGACAACTGATATACATACTTATATAATTTATAAATACATACATATTATACCATCAAACTATGACAAGTTTACTATGAGAGCGTTACAAACCTTGCCGGGATTGCGTGGTCTGCCGGGGTTGTGGGTTGCTCGAAAGAGGTACCACGGCCCCGGAACATAAAGGGCAAAAGAAGTTTCATTGGTTGGTTTTATGCCCCGTTCCAATAAACAAAAACGACTCGTTTTGATTACGGATAGTTGTATTTTGACATAAGTCTCGAGACTTACCGCACGAAACAAATATTTATATGATCTACAGGTAGTTGTTTCGGATCTGACTGTATGTGAGTTTAAATGTTTGTAAACGCACCCACGGTACAGTAGAAATTAGGTATCATGAGTGCGATTACGTTTGGGTGTGGAGAACCGATTCTAAAAAAAAAAATACGTGTGGCACTCGGGGACTGCCGCGGTAAAGCTATTGCATAGCATTTTTTATCAACTTATGCAATAAATAAAAACAATATAAATAAAATATTTAAAAAGTACTTCCAATGTCAAGAAGTCGCAAAAAGAAACATTTTTTTATCAACTTAGACAATAAATAAAAAACTAAATATAATATTTAAAAAGTACTTCCAATGAAAAGAAGTCGCAAAAAGAAAAACAAGACCTTGGGTTTGATCCAGTGTAATGTCGATTGACTATCCGATTCTCTACCAAACACGCTATTAGAACATTAGAATCGAGATTGAAATAACTGACCGTATTGTGTAAACGACGTTAGACAAGCCACACCTCCGTGCCCGTCGGAGTGGGGAGCGTCATGTTTTTCTTAGTTACGGAATTTCTGGATTCGGTCCCCGCGCTCAAGGCCCGCGATAGAAGCTATGCAATAGCATAAAAAAATAAAAAAAAAAATCAGTCGAATTGAGATAAGTACTCCTCCTTTTTTGAAGTCGGTTAAAAAAAAAGAACAAAATAGTCATGATCAGAAATCGAGGTAACGTTCCAGATTGAAGAGGAATGGTACATTTAACTATAGCCACCTGTACAGCGAAAACAGTATAGCATTCTTCACATAAAGAACTCACCGAATTTCATGATAACAAAAACAGAACAGCGTAAACAATCGTAACTCACAGACAAGAAACCCACAGTAAGAACATCAAAACCAGCAATGTACCAACTCAATAATTACGTTAATTACAAGTTCACGTTTCAAAATTAACAACTTACGTAACAACAGAAATGAACTGATTCGTGTTTACAATTGTTTATGTCGAACACTTCGAACTGTTTCAATTAGTAACGCAAACAGTTAATTGTAAAACGTTTGTTGGTTGATAATGAGGAATTTGATGTACTTTTAAAGGCGACATCATCATCGTTCGATCGATGGATGGATGTATGGCACCCGCGGCTTCGCCCGCGTGATGATCGAAAAATAAGTATCCTATGACATCTCAGACTATAATCTGCCTCTGTGCCAAATTTCATCAAGATCCGTTCAGCCGTTTTGACGTGAAAGAGTAACAAACATCCTTAATCCATCCATCCTCACAAACATTCGCATTTATAATATTAGTAAGATTAAATAGGATAAATGTCACCTAGTTTTCTCAAACATAATAAAAAATGCAATTCAAAACATACAATTCTGGTTTTTAATCTAACACAAACAAAGATTTATTTTCGTTGGATCCCAGTTTTTGATCCCATTTTTTAGGTATTAACGATGGGTCCCATTTGATATTACCATTGAATCCCATTTTATGACAACATGTGTACATTTCAGAAGAAAAGTGATTTACTTTTATTAAATATTTCAAAAACACCGTGTGTGTATTTTGGATTTTTTAGGATTGTTGCCACTGGGGAATAAATGAGACAAATGATGTACTCCAAATAGTACTAGACTGGCATGAGTTAAAAATGATCAGGTTTATTTGTGATGTTTATAAATAAATAAATATGAACGCCTTCAAAACAAGCGCCTCTAAGCTCAAAAAAAAATACTGCCGTCATAATTTTTCCATATTTTTTTTTATATAATCAGGCCGTTTCTGGCACACAGGTCACAGTTTTAACCTAACCTTTTTTTTGTAAATAAGTAATTATCCTAATCTAAATAGTTCAGTTCCGGGTAAACAACTAAAAACAATCTCTTTTTTCTATAAATGCAAGTCGTTTGTGGCACTCGCCGGCCGCTGCCGCGGCACCGCTCGCTCCGCTCGCTCGGCTCGTGCGTAGGAGGTCACAGTTTTAACCTAACCAAACCTAGTTCCCGGTTCCTATCATTTGTTTGGGTAATGAAATTTTGTCCAAATCTTTTCGGAAAAACGGCAGGCACCCGTTATTCTAACATAACCTATCCACATACCCAAATTTCATCCAAATCAGTCTAGAAGTTTGAGCGTGTTGGAATAACAAACATACATACAAAATTTCGCCTTAAAATATTATTGTGATTTTGTTGTTGGATGTACCCGCATTCAGATGTTTTTAAACATCTGGGATCCAACGGAAATAGTTTTTGGGATTCAGTGGCAATAAAACGTATTTTTTTAGTATTTTTCAAATTTGGGATTCAACGGAAATATATAATAATGTTTTGTGGGATCCAACGCCAAAAATATTAAAGTGGGATCAAAAACTGGGATCCAACGAAAATAAGCGCAAACAAACAATCAGTTATCTAATGAGTTCAAGATAAGCTTAATTAATTTAAATGTAGCAATCTTGTTCCCCAGATATCTCCTTTTGTTTACGTATTCTTATTTACACACGGCAACGTTAAAATTATATTTATTCATCATCATAACATCACGCCTACAATCCTAAAAAGGTAAGGCAGAGGTATAGGTAGTAAACCTACATTCACTCATTATGTTTAAGTCGCATGTTATAGGGGACGCCTATTGCCATCAACCGGACACAAATCCAGATTTCCTGACGGAAAACCCAACATCACTACTTTCACCCGAGAATTGAACCCATGTTTAGCAGTCGCGATTGCAATCACTAGACAAGTAAGGCTAGACTATATCTATTCTAGACATAAATACCGGTGCGGTGAGACGAACGCTAATTTTATTTCAAACCGCAATACTTTGTGTTCGAGTTGAACAAAATACTAATTATTTACAAAGAACCTAGAATGAAACTATTTATTTAGAGAATAGATAGTAAAGGGCATACATTGGCGGTTGCATGACTAGAATACAAAGAGCCTGTAAATAAACGTGTGAACATACTTTTCAAAGTTTTTCCAAAAAATACCCGAAACTATTTTATATTCAAAAATATCTTCTAAGTTTGAAGAAATATTTTAAATCTCATCTAGTTTTTCTCAACTTTATTGTGGTCGAATGCCAGTCTTAGAGGATGCAGCTGTATTTTGATAGGCACAAGAATTATCTGCTAACGTAGGTCCCACAATTGGGACAGATGCCTTATGTCTGTGTGAGGGAGTAGGTCCGACGAAATCCACCAGGAGGAACCCGTGAAAGTCGGCGGATGTCACAAGTCCAAGATTCTTTAATTCATGGACATTCCCGCGATGTTTTACCTTCAGTATAGCAATGGAGATGGAATTAATTACACTAAGTCTCTCCTTAGCTTCGTACCTGCGACCTACAATAGCCATTAGAAGGGCTAAAGAATTACAGTAATTTAAATAAACATGAACGTCAATTGAACCGGTAAAGACCAGTTAGAAATTGAAAATCAGTCGCCTTTAAAACGCTCAAGTGGGGCTTGGGAGACAATTATAGTTCCTTATATTAAAATAGGCATTGTTATTTCAACTGAAGCGGCCATAATGGCTCTAAATCAGCAACGGTCCCGTTCAATTGTGTCCAATTATGCCCGCCAAGTCTTAGGCCTAGAGTACACGAGACAAGTCCGCGACAAATTCAATAGCTTTTGTTCTTGTCTATGTGCAAATCGCTATAGGTTCATAAAAACATTTCTGCAAGACATAATTATTCAAATGATCGTCAAGTTAAGAGTGCATTGTCGTTTTAAAACAGTTAGTTTCAATCAACAAGAAAACTTTCAATAGCAGACTTCAAAATAATCAATTTAAAAAGCATTTCTCTACGCTTCAAGTATTCTGTTGATCGCTCGATTTATTTATCACGTTCCCCGTCGCCTAGCAACGGTTCACAGAAAATCGCGCATGACTTTCGCGCGTTTATTTAACGGGAACGGGCAGAATTGCGGTCACGACCGCCCGGTGCGTCGACGCCCTAATAAAGACTGGTCCAGTGTAGTCGCGTTAAATGGTCACATTAACTGCAAGTGTTATGATGGTTGTGACGTCATCAATATTCTTGAGTACCTACTTGGTATTGAGTGAGGAGCTCGTTGGTAAATAATAACAGTCGCTCGGGTCGACCTTAACAATAATTCACGCTTGCCTAGGTTGGTCTGTCGATGAGTCTGTCTGACCTATTGTACGCACGACGGCACCTCAACCTATATAAAACCATTTCAACCTGATCTCTCTACTACGGTGTGCGATCCGTAGTAGAGAGATCAGGTTATAATAGTTTAGAATAGGTTGACCTGTTGTCGTGTGTACATACCAAAGGACCAAGTTTTCTTCGTGCTTTGGAAAACATGTTAAGCCGTTGGTCCTGGCTGTCGTTTGTAAATATCTTAGTCGTTCCAGATAGTCAGTGTCCCGAAAGCTTAGCAGCCAGTCTTACCCAGTACTAACAGAGTGTGGAGGTCAGGTAGATTGATGACTTATGATACTGAGTGAGTCGGTCAATTTACTGGTCCTATGGGACATATAATGATGAATTTCTTTCGAACTTTCTTCTCTATTTAAACGTTTATAGAGTATAACGTATAATAAACCTTTCTAGGAGCAAGAATACGTTTTTTTTTTAATACCCTTTAATTTGATACCCATAACATGAGAATGCATAAAAAGCAACTAATCCGCCGTCTTTAGGAGTCCGCCATATTGGATTTATAATTACGTCACTTAGCTAACCATGCATTGTTTTTCAAAATAAACATTTGTGTAAAATTTGAGTCAAATTTACCATTTTTTTTTTTCATAGTACAGGTGAAGCTAACAAAAGCGTGTTAATAAAGATCTCTTAATTATGTCATTTTCATCGTCAGAGCTGCATGCTGCTGACATGGATTAGCAAATTGATGCTTAGAAAAAACTAGCTACTGGACGTCGAAATTTGACACTGCCCATATATGACAGTAATGGCGGACTAATGGCCACTATGACCTTGCCCTATTAGATTGTGTAGGCGTATGAACGACATTACAACACAGACTGCCACCATGACGGATTTAAGTACCTATAAGAAATAGATGTGTGTTTAAGTTGCAAAATACCGCTTTATCAGTGATTTAAAAAAAAAAATACTTGTGGCACTCGGGGACTGCCGCGGTAAAGCTAGGTATTGCATAGCATTTTTTATCAACTTATGCAATCAATAAAAACAATCTAAATAAAATATTTAAAAAATACTTCCACTGAAAAGAAGTCGCAAAAAGAAATACAAGACCTTGGGTTTGATCCAGCGTAATGTCGATTGACTATCCGATTCTCTACCAAACACGCTATTAGAACATTAGAATCGGAATTGAAATAACTGACCGTATAATGTAAACGACGTTAGACAAGCCACACCTCCGTGCCCGTCGGAGTGGGGAGCGTCATTTTTTTCTTTGTTACGGAATTTCTGGATTCGGTCCCCGCCCTCAAGGCCCGCGATAGAAGCTATGCAATAGCTTAAAAACTTTAGAGGTGTCAAGGGACACCCGGATGGAACGAAGTTATTATTTATTATGTACAAATATGTACAAAAAAACCTGTATAAACTCAACAAAAAAAAATTAAGACCAAAAGTTGTAACGACACTTTCGTTACATCTTTTGGTCTTATTTTTTCCGTCTATATGTTTCTATCTTATTCGTTCCAAAAACAAATCTTCGGAAGATTTTACTTAAAATTATTTTCAGGAAAATACAGATTTATTAGTTAATAAATTATCAGAATATTACAATTTTAAGTGTTGTGCTGAATACTAGGTAAAACCACTTTGATTAATGACTAAAACTAAATTACCGTTAAACTAAACTACCGTCAATCAATCTATGATTAACTAATAAAAAAAACCTTACCATTCACAATTAAATAACTGATTATCCACGTTAAAATTGCTTTCTTTAAATTGCACACAAAAAAAATTATAATCACGATTTATTCATATAATTTCAGCTCATTCATATACCTAGTATTTAGTTTTATACGTAACAAAAAACGAACAAAAAGTTCAATGCGCTGCGCATGCGCATAAGACTCCTGTTCCGGCGATACAAAATATCTAAAATAATAAGAATAACATAGCTAACTGTGTGAACATTCACACGAGTGACATTAAGAACATTGTTATTGTAAAGTTTCTAATACGTTACACCAAATACTTATAATTTATATCTTGTTCATCATCATCTGCCTAGCCTTTTTCCTCACTGTTTTGGGGTTGGCTTCCAATCTTACCAGATGCAGCTGGATACCAGTATTTTACATAGAGCGACTGCCTATCTGACCTCCATAACCCAGTCAGTACTAGGTAATACGATACCTCTTGGTAAGACTGGTTGTCAGACTTTCGGGGCGCTAACTACCTGTAACGACTGTCAAAGATCTACAAATGACAACCAGGATCAAAAGCTTAACTTCCGAGGCACGGAGGAAACTCGGTATGTAACGGGTGGTCACCCATCCCCAGAACAACTGAGGCAAGCGCGACTTAACCTAAAGATCGACCCGAACGGCTGCTATTATTTAGCCACGAGCTCCTCAATTTATATTTCGTTCATCAAATGAAATAACAATTACTTACTTAAAACAACATAACGCTTGTATTCCCCAAAGGTCAAAGCAGATGTGTCACTATAGTACAGCCACATTTCGTCGCTTAAGTCTCAAACCCATGTAAAAGGGGCAGATCCTATTGCCGCAAACTGGACATAAAGGTTCCGAAGCCACCGAGAAAAACCTGTTCGAAAATCCAAATCACATTTTTTCTGACTTGGGAAACGAATTGAGGACCTCATGCCAATAGAACAGCGAGCCAAGTTACGTAAAAAATAAACTGGTCAGACTCACGCACCGAGGGTTCCGCACAAACTAGCGACATAAACAGACATATATTTTGACTGCGTAGACTTAGAGAGTTCATTTTTTCAGCACAAACGGACCACAGAGTTGAGTACATGGCTTTAATTTCAACTCGATACCTCCACTCGTTTCGAGATAAAGGGCTTTGACAGACAGACAGACGGACAACTAAGTGATTCAATAAAGGTTCCGATTTTTTCCTTTTGAGGTACAGAACCCTAAAAATGTAAAATATTTGATCGCGATAATAATTGGTCGATTTTTATCGTATGAAATAAGTAATAGAGTTTCATATAGGTTGTGTAAGACCAATAATTTATAAGTAACTAATTATTTTTATTTTCTACACTAAAAGAGAAATGCGGTGTATATCAATAGTTACATAAAGTATTTTGAAGCGTGACTAACTATGCACTATCATGAGTTTAGTGTTCACGTGTCGGACATACGGTATCGTTTTGATACCGTCACTTGAATACCTCAAAAGATGAGAAGAGTTTGAATACTTCTGAAAAAAAAAGTGCATGGACCATAGCCTATTAGATTTGTTTAATAGTACCTAATACTATCTTTTTCAGAGTCATCATTATGATCTTCCTGCCCTTGTCCCATTCTTTTGAGGTCAGTGCTACACGTTTTTTTCTTTCTTTCTCCCCTGTCAGACGTCACGTCATCATTTACTCCTTCCTTTCACAATCCATCGATCTTTTCTGTGGCCTACGTCTCCCTCTGCATCCATCAATATAGTCTTCAGAGTATTATACCAATTAAAATACCTCAAAATCAGAGAGTCTAACAAGATTTTCACATCCAATAATCATGAAGTCACAAAACAACATGGGACACCAATTTACCTACATAACGAACTTACACCCGTACAATACATACTTTCTCTCGATCAAGTCTAGATTCTGAACGAATGTTCCATCCTGCTCCAACATCGATGAATTAACATTAGCGGGAAAGTAACACATGATCGCACGCATTACAAGTGAAGCAGAACTAAGCCGTAGTACAATTGTTCACAGTAAGTAAAGTATGTTTTGTCTTCAACTTAATCATATTCAGCCTATACACTGTGTAGCAGAAACGCGTGATAATATTTAGGGGTGTTGTTCAGACCATCAAATTGAACAACTTTCTCCATGGAACCACCATCGAAATAGCCAAATAACATTATGGTACACGCCGATGATGTTTCCACTAGATAGGTTCTGTTAGAACTGGATGGAGGAGGCTAGGGTTCGCGGGACGAGAATGACAGGAAAAGAGGCGTTCGCCCAGAAGTGATACAGAGCTGATAAAGAAAAACAAAACTTCCAAGTCCTTTTTTACGACACATGATTTCTCTTTCTGAGGAGAGAGTAGGTTGGTAAATGAACCATGTTTTCGAAATTTTGGTTTTACGACTTTTGAGACCAGTGGTAACATAGACCACACAAAGTAATGCGCTGGCCTCGGTTCGATCCCCACGTCCTACAACTGGAAAGTCGAGTCCGTCACTACTGGCCCCAGCTGTATTGTCCTTGGTTTTGTTGTAAAGAAGGTTTTTGTAATAAATCAGGTTGAGAGTTGACTGACCGCTGCGGTCGAGTGCGTATTGCGATGTTGTCGTTCAGATTATGTCGGTAGATGGTTTTTGCGTCTCACTTAGACTACTTTTGATGTATTATTTTAATACTGAGGATTATAGTTTTTTTGGGAGACTTAATCTAGTCGTGGACATTTTAACATGTTTTTGTCTTATTGTCGTGATGAATGACGAAAGACTGTCTCTCTTTCGGTACAGTTTTGATTTAAATAGGCATAAGGGCATAAAGCCTAGAGCCATATGGACGAAGATCAACACGGTGGTGGTTGACACGACACTCCATCTCCTAGACTGTGTTCTCTGGTCTGAGTGTCCCGCCCGTGCGAAAACTGGTGGGGAAGGCCCCACCTTCCCCACAGTAGAACTGATATCACAGTTTAAAAAACATAACCATTCTTTGGCAGCTGGGTACATACTCGCTTTAGAAAGACATAATTTCTTCATTCACCATTTTTTTCTCGTATTCTTTTCACCTAACCTTTTCATTTAGTACCCATATCATGGAAAGGTATTTTTTGGAGTCCGCCATATCCTATTTAGAATAACGTCACTTAGCTGACCGTGTATTGTCATCCAAACTACACATATTTGCAAAATTTCAACTCAGTCTCAAATCGGAAATTAGGACAAATTTAATTTCTAAGATTTGATTACAGGTGTGAAATCAAAGCAGAGATTCATAACCGTGTTAAAACAAAAATTGTCACTCATTATCATTCTTAATTACATAATTAAGTCCAAAGCGTGACTGTTAATACGGCATGTACAATTAAAAGTGATCTGAATAAATTGAAACAGACATGTTCAAACCAACGCATTTGACACCTTTAAATAAATAAACGGTCATTGTTTTAATCAAAATTAAAACCATGAAAGGATCCGCAGACACTTGGCGAATTACAATATTAATATGGCTATTTATATTATTGTATTAATTTGAGTGGTAAGGGATGTTGAGATCCTTGAGTTATAAGTCAGATTAGTACAGGTCCACTCAAATCTGAGTGGATTTTCTTAAAAAGGCCATTTCAGACACCCATTTGCATGGTAGTACTAGTTGTAAAAAAACAACGTGTAAAAGTGTTTTAAAAACCTGCTTGAAAGATAAACATCATTTATGATGATTATATTAATTTATTTTAATTACTAGCTGGCGCCCGCGGCTTCGCCAGCCTGATATCGAAAAAAAAAGTATCCTATGAGTTATTTCCAGACTATAATCTACCTCTGTGCCAAATTTCATCAAGATCCGTTCAGCCGTTTTGACGTGAAAGAGTAATAAACATAGAACATCCATCCATTCTCACAAACATTCGCATTTATAATATTAGTAGAATTTAGCCTTATTTTGAGAACGTGGTTAGTTTGCGGTTTTCCTTATTCGTAGTCAGAACATGAATTTTGGGCAATTATACTCACAAAAATATAACAACTATTTATTTATTTTTCCTAATATGGTATCAAGGGATATCGTATAACCCAGTAAAGGACAGATAGCCAGTCGCTCCATGTAAAAAAACTGGTATTTAGCTGCATCCGGCTAGACTGGGAGCCGACCCCAACATAGTTAGGAAAAAGGTAGGCAGCTGATGATGTATTGATCCCAATTACATCATCAGAATGGATGGATGTATGGATATTTGTTACTCTTTCACATCAAAACCACTGAACGGATTTTGATGAAATTTGGCACAGAGGTAGATTATAGGTCTAAAAAAATGGCGATGTTAAATTAGCGAAACAAAAAAAAAAAAACACCGAAATTTGTTGCTATTTTGTTGCTAATTAGTTGCTAAAAAAATAATTTTGTTGCTCAAACCGATCGTAAAAAAAACGAGAATAACGCTAACTTTACATTAAGATAGCGTGGGAATCACTGAATGTAGACTGATCATTCAAGCGAATAAGGGTCAATTTGTTGCTAATTTGTTGCTACAAGATGCTAAAAGAAAAAATAAAAAAAATGATTTTTTTTAATTGTGCCAAAATAAATTTCATCCACGCTTGCTTAACTGACGATTTTCTGCGGAAAAACGATAGTAAAAATTTGTTGCTCCTCATCCTGCAGCTTGATTTAGCAGGGAGAGTCAGCAACAAAATAAAAACCGGAAGTCTAGAGAAGTTGAAGATCGGTTTACACAAAAACCGGCCACGCTTGCTTAACGAACGATTTTTCCGCGGAAAATGTATAGAAAAAATTTATTGCTCCTCATACTGCAGCTTGATTTAGCAGAGAGAGTCAGCAACAAAATAAAAACCGGAAGTCTAGAGAAGTTGAAGATCGGTTTACACAAAAACCGGCCACGCTTGCTTAACTGACGATTTTTCTGCGGAAAAACGATAGTAAAAATTGGTTGCTCCTCATCCTGCAGCTTGATTTAGCAGGGAGAGTCAGCAACAAAATAAAAACCGGAAGTCTAGAGAAGTTGAAGATCGGTTTACACAAAAACCGGCCACGCTTGCTTAACTGACGATTTTTCTGCGGAAAAACGATAGTAAAAATTTGTTGCTCCTCATCCTGCAGCTTGATTTAGCAAGGAGAGTCAGCAACAAAAAAAAAACCGGAAGTCTAGAGAAGTTGAAGATCGGTTTACACAAAAACCGGCCACGCTTGCTTAACTGACGAATTTCTGCGGAAAAACGATAGTAAAAATTTGTTGCTCCTCATCCTGCAGCTTGATTTAGCAGGGAGAGTCAGCAACAAAATAAAAACCGGAAGTCTAGAGAAGTTGAAGATCGGTTTACACAAAAACCGGCCACGCTTGCTTAACTGACGATTTTTCTGCGGAAAAACGATAGTAAAAATTTGTTGCTCCTCATCCTGCAGCTTGATTTAGCAGGGAGAGTCAGCAACAAAAAAAAAACCGGAAGTCTAGAGAAGTTGAAGATCGGTTTACACAAAAACCGGCCACGCTTGCTTAACTGACGATTTTTCTGCGGAAAAACGATAGTAAAAATTTGTTGCTCCTCATCCTGCAGCTTGATTTAGCAGGGAGAGTCAGCAACAAAATAAAAACCGAAAGTCTAGAGAAGTTGAAGATCGGTTTACACAAAAACCGGCCACGCTTGCTTAACGAACGATTTTTCCGCGGAAAATCTATAGAAAAAAATTGTTGCTCCTCATACTGCAGCTTGATTTAGCAGGGAGAGTCAGCAACAAAATAAAAACCGGAAGTCTAGAGAAGTTGAAGATCGGTTTACACAAAAACCGGCCACGCTTGCTTAACTGACGATTTTTCTGCGGAAAAACGATAGTAAAAATTTGTTGCTCCTCATCCTGCAGCTTGATTTAGCAGGGAGAGTCAGCAACAAAATAAAAACCGGAAGTCTAGAGAAGTTGAAGATCGGTTTACACAAAAACCGGCCACGCTTGCTTAACTGACGATTTTTCTGCGGAAATACGATAGTAAAAATTTGTTGCTCCTCATCCTGCAGCTTGATTTAGCAGGGAGAGTCAGCAACAAAATAAAAACCAAAATTAACTTTTTTAAATGATTTTTCAGTCCATTCAAACAATGAAATCCCATTACTTATATGCTTATCATTATCCCTCTGAAAACTTGCACGATAAGCTTGTCTTTCGACACTTGTCAAAAAAGCTCATAATATAGGAATTTTTGTTTCCTGCTCTCAACAAGACCACGAGGCTCATTAAAAACAATATAAATCCCGGTATGAGCAATCTGTAATAATTAAAAATACACGACAGTATCATCTTCATAAAGTTTTAGACAATACATCACTCGAATGCAAACTTTTTTTCAAAGACTTTAAAATTATTACAAAAAAAGTCTTTAAAAAGAAAAATAACGCAATACCGATAGATTTATAATTAAATTATTCCTTATTTAATTTCTTTGTTTATTAAATAATAAGAAAAACATTTTGTTAATTAATTTTATGTCATGTGTTTTGATAAAATTATTCATTAAAAAACATTATTTTTATTGATAAAATAAAGTATTGCTTCTTACTTACAATTACTGAGTAGGTTAAAAGCTAAGTGAACGATGCGCGGCAGCGCGCCGTATCGACAGGGCTCACCACCCGCCATAAATAAATTTTCTGTTTGTTCAATCTAATCGCGAGCAGTCAAATTTTTTACGGATTCTGTTACTTTGATGTTTAGTGCATGATAACAAGAAAAAAAAATATTTTTTGAGGAAGAAGTCATTACAATTTTCATTTGTTTACTAAAAAGTTAATTAAAAATATGAAAGTCAAAAAATAATTTGAACTTTTATATATCATATCAAAGTACAACTATTGAACTATGAATCCTTAAAGTTTCATCGAAATATCTTAAATAGCTGTTTATTTATTGATTTTTTAATTAAAAGTCATAAAAATTTTCATTAACAAAAAAAATGTTGTTAAAATGAAAATTTTCAATAACTGTTTTAGGAATTAATTGTTCATAGTAACTTCATGAAAAAATATTCATACCTAAATTTAATAATCAAGTGGAAAAAGGGGGGTCCACTTGACGTAATCTTGCTCAAAACTAAGTTTCTAAAATTAAATGTACGTTTATGTGTGCATACATGCTCCTGACAAAACTGTTGGTTTACCTGGTATAGATAGATAGATAGATAGATAAATCATTTATTTGATGCAACAAAAGACACAATACAAGAATTAAAATAAAAAAAACATCACACAGAAAAAAAAATGGCACACATTAAAAAAAAAAAAAGTAAGGTAGAATGAGTTAAATCGACCCATAGGCATTTAGACACATAAATTTTTAAGGTCGCCCACTAATGGGCGGTGTGTGTCTCAAAATTGCACCAAAAAGGAGTCCAGCTCAGCATAATGCCAGGTGGATTACCTGACGCTGGTATTCTGCTGAATCCTGCTAGTGACACACGGATGTCGAGATAATGTGCGGCGAATATTATGCAGGTGGGTTGTCGGTAAGACGATTTTGAATTTAAATACTAAAAATAATAATTTAATAAACTTGATTATCACAGTATAGGTAATATGTGTAATGAGTAACTGTTATTTATGTTGTATGGAGTGTGTCTAGACTTAGTGTTTGTACGAGTTTACTTGTTCATGTAGGTATCATTATGTTGCAGTTTTTATCATAATGTACGGTGAGTATAGTTGTAATGTGTTTCGTGTCGTGTAATGTGTTTCGTGTTTGCGTTTCAATTTTCATAGTTAGTGTCTGTTGTTAATAGGACAAAGTGAGCCGTTAGGACCAGAAAACCCTCTATATTATGGAAGTGTTGGTGACGGTCAGGCCCAGTTTCTTCTGAGCGTCGATCAGATACTGCCGCAATCTATTCCTAAAGGTACCGAGTGTTTTTAAATTCCTTATCGGCGGGGGAATGTTGTTCCAACATTTGGACGCGGCGTACCTGAAACTGCCTCTGAAGGCTGCCGTCTTGTGCACTTCTGTAGTGAGTTGCTGAGAGCACTGTCTAATCGTGCATTCTCTTCTACTAGCGATCCAGCTTAGCTTTTTGTAAAGATAAGCCGGCTCCTTGTGCTTAATAACCCCAAACAATAGACATGCTAAGTGTAATTTACGGCGTGACTTCATTTTAAGAATGGAGTGTTGATTTAAAAAAGGTGTTATATGGGTTCTAGGCGGAACTGAGAAGCAAAATCGCGCACAAGCGTTCTGCACTCTCTGGATCAGTCGCTCAGTCCTTGCCAGTAGTCGAGGACCGAAAACGGTATCTCCGTAGTTCAGGTTAGAGAGTACTAGTGACTCAACTAGTCGAATACGCAGCTCTTCCGACAGATACGGCCTTATGTTGTACAGGACCTTGAGCCTATAAAAGCAGTTCCGCACCGACTCTGCCACGTGACCTTCGTACCTCACCTCAGAATCCATAAACAGACCCAGATTTCGTGCCTCACTGACTCGACTGACCGACTCACCCAGTAGAGTAACTTTGAGCTCTGGAGGCAAACCATTTACTTGGTGCTTGGTTCCGAGTAGCATGTATTTAGTTTTGATCGGGTTAAGTACTAAACCATTACTTTCGGCCCAGCATGCTATCCTCCCAAGATCCTCATTCAGATCCTTTAAGGCTCCCTCATATTCGTCAGGCTTGAACGAGATATAAACTTGTATATCATCTGCATAGATGTGGTATTTGCAACACTGCAGTGTTTTTATTATGTCCGCGCAATATAAAATAAAAATTATGGGGCCAAGTATGGAGCCTTGCGGGACTCCCCTGTTTACAGAGACTGGTGATGAGGCAAGAGTTGTTCCATCACTCAGACGTATTTCGACACGTTGTTCTCGATTGCTGACGTAACTTTGGAACCAGCCTATCGATTCGTGGTCAAATCCATAGTATTGTAGCTTGGCTAGGAACAGATCAATGTTTATACAGTCAAAAGCCCGCGAGAAGTCCAACAGGACTAAGAGTGTGCATAGGCCTTTGTCTTGTGCAGCAAGGATGTTATCTGTCACATCCAACAAGGCCGTGCAGGTGCCACGTCGCTTACGGAATCCTGACTGTAGTTCCGGTAGAATATTTTTTTTTTCTAAATAATGAGAAACTTGCTGACATACGGCCTTTTCCAATACTTTAGATAGACAAGGTAGAAGACTTATAGGTCTGAGGTCTTTGAATTCGGTAGGGTTACTTTTTTTTGGGATTGGTCGAACAATTGCTACTTTCCAGATGTCAGGAAACGTTGAAGACACAATTGAGTAATTCACTATGTCTGTGATAGCTTTTAGTGTTTGCGGAAGGGTTAACATCAGCATATTCAAAGTAATTCTATCGCAACCTTCAGCATTAGATTTCAGCTGACCAAGATATCGAAAAACTTGTTCCTCAGTTACTGGCTGTAAGGTGAAAGATGCATCGCTAAAACGGTTAGACACAAAAAAAGTACGCTGTGATAAATTACAGTTTGGGTTGCCAGGTACACTCAAGAAATGGGAATTTAATTGGTTTGCATCTCTTAAATAAGAAGGGATATCGCAGATCTGCTTAACTGGCAATACATCTTTTTTTAAATTTTTCCATAGTTCTTTAGGATCTTTAATTTTGTTGTTTATATTGTGATTAAAATAGGCAACTTTTTCTTTAAATAGGGAGCTTGTGACAAGAGATTTTAACTGTTTATAATACGTTTGTTTGGACTCCGATTTCGTTTTACGATACGTGTCCAGGGCATCATTCCTCAAGCTCATCATAATTTTTATTGTGTCAGTTATCCACGGATATGACGGTTCTTTAATTAAACATTTTCTGACTGGAGCATGCGTATCTAGAATAGCTAGGACGTTTCTGTTAAATATCTCAACCATTCTGTTTACGTTTTGCAATTCACAGATGTTATCCCAATCTATATGCGATAGGTCACTGTTTAGCATTTCTTTATTAACTTGGTTAATGGGTCTGTACGTTACTGAGTGAGGCTTATACTTACTACGCTTGATGCTAAACTCGCAAGCAATGAGTGAATGGCCATTTAGTGAGCCAAAAGATTCAACAGAAACTCCCCTATAGTTGAGATTAGTGCACACCAGGTCGATCAATGTTTCACTATGTTCCGTGAAATGAGTGGGGGAACTAACTAATTGCCTGAGGCTCAAGCTATTTAAAAAGGCATGTACCTTCTTTGTTTGACCATTAGTGGCCAGTAAGTTGACATTAAAGTCGCCTAATAGTAATATGTGTTCACATTTGCCTAGAGAAGTAATAGCCTCAGTGACAGCATCGAAGAACAGATCCAAGTCCAACCGTGGGGGGCGGTACGCTGTGCCTACCGCTATCTTATTTCCATTCAAGGTGAGGGTAATCCACATTTGCTCAATTGCTTCATATTTGGGATCAGTTAGGGCAGGCAGAGTACGAACGTTCAGCCCTTTTTTAAGGTAGAAACCCACACCACCCCCTCGACCCCCGCGCACAGCCAGCGGTCTTGGCGTGTGTCGTAGACGGTAGCCTGGAACATTAGGCGCACGCCCTTCCTCACCAGGTCGTAGCCAAGTCTCATTGACTGCCATTACATCGAAAGAGTGCCTTTCCACAGCAACGACAAAGTCAGAGTGGCTAGTGCCAAGCGAACCCACATTTAAGAAACCAACTTTAAGATATTTTTCAAGCATTATTTATTTGAATTGTTGTCCTAAATGTGCTGCAGGAATTGATTAGCATTTTCATATTAAGTATATCATTAAAAAAAATATATATCAATTAAAAAATAATTACTGTATGTAATATAGAAATAGACATATAATGTGAATAATAAAAGCTCATGTTTGAATCTATAAAAGACAATGAGATTTATAAAAGTAAACAATAATTCCTTTCCAATATTTTTTGTTTTCATTTCGTAAATATGTACAATAATAATAAGATTATAAGTATATATGTTTAATTTGGTTTTGTAAATAGATATAGTTGCATTATGTAAAATATTCAGGTGTCTGTTTGTTGTTGTTAAAGTATCGTCTGTTTGTGTTTTTGATATTAAGTAATCTCTGTGATATTCAAGTAAATTACTGTAAACAATTATAAAAAGGAATAGTAGGTAGACCGGGAGATAATTAATATACAACTTAAAAGTACACTTACTCGGTGACCCGATTAGATTCCAATCTGTTGCGGCAGGAGACACACACCGCTCCGTAAAAGAAATAACACACATAAAACATAAGTATTGTATAAGACGTACACAACAAAGTAATAAGGAAAACAAATTGACAAAGCCCCTAATAGCCAGCAGTGGAGATCGAACAAATGATAAACACGTCTGGTGGCTCAACTTGGAATAGGTATTGTGCAAACCGAAGATTAACCAAAAATTCGGGGTATATCATCGAGGCATCTGATTCTTTCAGCTTTTTGGCGGTCCTCTTTGCGAGCCAAAATCCTCCCATCTCTTGTCCACACATACTTCCAGTTGTGTTGACTCCCTGCCTGACGAGCGTGATAAAATAGCTGGCGGTTTGTCCGAGTAAGACGCTCATTAATGAACACACGGCGCGACGCCGACGGCCCAGTCATTTCAAGGTCGTGTGTACTTAGACCACGGCGAACTCGGGCTGCGCGCAGTATTACATCGCGCGATGTGCGCCTTGCGAAGCGGACAGATATACTCCGCGGTCGCTGCGCAGCGGGATCAGCAGAGATGGAGCCATCCGTGTTCTCGACTCGATTACGGTGCGTGGACCCTACCCGCTCAGCGTGCACGATGTCCCTTTCATCCAGATCGACACCGAGTTTCAGGGCAACTACCCTGACAAGGTGCAAGGTGCTCTCATCTTTGTTTTCAGGAATTCCGGATACTTCGATGTCATTTAATAGGAGTTCCTGATCTCGATCATTTAGTTGGCATCTCAGGTCAGCGATGGTGTTTTCGATACTCCCGCCCCCCTCTGACGTGAGTTTCTGCTCTAACTTGACCTCGAGAGCGTTCACCCGAGACTCCAGATGGTCCATTCTCTCATTAGACGCTTTTATGGCATCCTTTACACCTACCATCTCCGTACGCAGCTGATCAAACTCCAGGTGGATCAGGCGGAACTCCGCTCGCATCTCCTCCTTAAACAAGCGCAGCTCATCAGCCATGCCTGGGGAGAATTGGATGGTGGCATCTAGCGCAGCGTTATTTAATGGACTGGTATCCATAAACTCCTCCGGGGTGTTTTTCTTCGCCTGCACAGAATCTGCCACACCTCGAACAGGTGTCTCCGCTTTATTATCCCTTACCATATTCTTGATGCACTCAGGGCAGCACCAGGTGGGAGTAATGTAGCCCGTATTAGGCAGGTTGACGCAAACTCGGTGGTAGAAGGCATCGCACTTATAGCATTTAGCGGCATCTACCGCTGTCATAAATTTCGCGCAACCACCACATTTGGCTACAGGCATGATTTAGTGTCAATTTCTTTCTCCGTGTTTCTACCCTGCATACACAGATGGCGCTGTTTTCAATTTACACTTGTTATGGTTTTTTGCAATGCTATGGTATAACTACACCATAAGTCAACACAGGGGTAAACAGACTTTGCGTTCACTCCTCGACAACACTTCAGCACTTGTTTATTTTAACGGAATCACTGTGTGATTTTAATTTATTTATTGTTTAGGGTAGATTTTAGTCACTTGTTTTAGTTTTAAGTTTAACATGTAATTGTATTTTATGCACTGTACTGGTACACTGGATAACGTTTCTAGTTATGTATCACTGTATAATAAAACGTTCTGTACCCAATCAATCCCGTTAACTGTGTTATTTTTATTTTTAATTATAAGACGATCGCACAAAGCACGGGCTAACTTGACATCCGTGACGTCACTCATATAGCACCGCACACTGGTATAGCACCGCTGTATATTTACATTGTGATTGTATCAACTTGCTGTAAGCGCCATACTCCATGTAATTGGGTGGCTTGGCCACTATACGAACAGTGACCCTAAAAAAAAGAATAGAATAGAATAGAAAAATATTTATTCGAAACAGACACAACACAACAGCAAAAAGAAAAAAAATATTTAAAAAAATAAAAAACCCGACTGCGTAAAAAGTGAAACAAACTACACACCTAATAAAAATAAAACTGAAAAGAGAAAAACAAGTACTGTAATCTGGAACTATGAAGAACAGTCGGGACCCATTATTGGAGTGTGAGCCGTTCCAGATTTTAATGGGTCCCGACTGTTCTTCATAGTTCCAGATTACAGTACTTGTTTTTCTCTTTTCAGTTTTATTTTTATTAGGTGTGTAGTTTGTTTCACTTTTTACGCAGTCGGGTTTTTTATTTTTTTAAATATTTTTTTATTTTTGACTTTTTAGTTATGAGTATCTATTAGGTATTCATTATTTATGTACGCGTTTCTGAATGGGTCGCACACACCTTGACTTGTTAGCTGAATGAAAGTCACGGATAGCTAAAGATGATTGTTTATTGATTGAACTTAACTACCACGTAACTATTGCTAAATGTATAATGTTTGAATGAGTACCGCTGTGTATGATCGCTGATTGTGTACTGTCGCCTTACACTATAATTTGTGCAAGGTGACGGAAAAGTGCTGATGTATGCAATGCGCGCGTGCCATGTACGATGCATGACTCGTACATATTCCCGGGCGAGAAAGATGCTAGTGGATGATGAGAGTGAGTTACAAAGTGCTTAAATGCTAAACTTATAAATTTCACCCAAGTTACAATTCATGACTTAAATCTATTCTTAATATATAACTAGACTTAGTCACTATCACCAGACACCGGTTTGGTGAATGCAGGCGGTGTCCTCTTGTGGCGCTTGATACTGTTGAGTAGGCTCGAAAAGTTTCTTAACTCCACCGCCTCTTCTGGTTGTCTCGAGTCTCTAGTGCGTGGCGTCGGAGCGACGAAGGGTGCCTCGCGCTGTGTACGCACTGGCGGGGGCGCCGGAGGCTGCGTCCCGAAGTCCGACTGTAAGTTGGTGCTTCTCTGCCGACGACGATAGACCCACCGACACAGATAAACTGCTACTGCTAGTACGGCGCCAGCCATCAACACGTAGATTGCTGAATATTGATGGATATCGTGGTTTGAAATCCCTGTGTTCAAGGCGTTTTCTGATTTCATCTGCTCGATCTGTTCCTTGATGTGCCGCAATGCAGTTTCGTGATCGGTGTCGTTGATTTCAAATGGTGGCAAGGAGACGTTGAAGAAATGGTTGATGGGTGCGATTTGTTGTGATTTCAGGTCAACCGCAGTTTTAATCTCTGAGTATCCCAGTTTGTGTGACAAAACGGTAAAGTCTTCGCCTTTAATTACGCAATCTGAATCCAATACTATGACCCCGGCTTTAACGATTTGTGTTGCGGTAATCTGATGCTCGCATATGACTCGAAGTGCGCATTGTCCGCAACAATAATAAAGGTAAGTATTTATTTTGTTCAGTTCCATCCAATTATTACGGCATGCTGCTGTGTTTGTTAGACATCTGTTTGTACCTTTATCTTTGATACACATGCTATCTTCTGACTTAAACTGGAAAATGGGTTTTCGGGAGTGACAGAGGCGCGTAGATTCATCGTATTGGACACATTGTTGTATGTCTCTAGCCGTCATTGCCAGATAGGTGTCTTTGCGTAAGTTGATTGCGATGTAATCCGATATTGGCACGACGGCGACCGTTGTGTTACCATGTTGTTGTGGTATTGAAATGAGTTGGTATAGGTCATAGCTCTCTCTATTGACCAGTGGTATTCTGATTTCAAATATGAGGTACTGCTGTGTTACCCTTGTTTTGACCTTCAGAAGGTGGTAAATTTTTGATAGTTCTGTCTGTATGTTTTCTATCGGTAATGATAACTCTCGCGATAATTGTCCTGAGATTATGCTGAGTTGGTCTCGTAATTGCTTCGGCGTAAGTAAATGGACGCTAAACATTCCATGATGAATATCTGTGATTGTGTCGATAACTGTATCTTGTCAAGTATGGATTTTAGCTTCGTTAACATATTTGTAGCTATGATGGTGGACAGTGCTAGCTCGCTCTTTACTTCTTGTTCCTGCAAATTTCTGTTCAATATATTGGTTGCCTTCGTCAGGTTGTTTAGATGTTGATTGATGGCCTTGTGTTGCCGATTGATTGTCTCTTCAGTTCTCTTGAGTAAATTGTATTCTGCTTCTACTACTGAGGTCTGGTTTTTCCACAAGAGTGCTAAGTGATTCTCGTTTCCTTTTATAAGAGCAATATCTTGTTTGTATTGGTCGGCGAAACGTTGATCCAGAACTCCAAATAAACTGTTAGCGACGTAGCCCACACCATCGATGAGGCCTCGCCGCCGTCGTGTGCGTTCTTCAAAATGCTGGCTCAGTAACATTCCATTGTAGTACTTCAGTTCGTCATGAGAGTGACGTAGTTGTAGTAGGATGATGTCGCATAATGTTTTGTCTGTTTCTCTCTCACATACACCGTTTATTTGTTTGAGGTATTTGTCGCAGGTTGCCGAACCGTCCCAGTAAGGGTTCATGTCGTAGTACACGATGAGTTTCCATTCGTCTCGAATGAACTGCATGTTTGAGATTCGATCAAAATAGAGTGCTTTGTGTATTGTTGTCAAACTATATGGGGATGTTGACTGTTCGTGCCCAAATATGGATGTCATGAAGAGAAACAGTGTAATGATAGTTGCTATCAGATTAGACTTCGATCCAAGTCTTTGTTTTGCTTGTTTTTTGGTCTTGATATTTTGGCAGTCTGACCTTTTCCCTGTCTGCTCGGGTAGTGATTGGTGATCTGTCTGATCAGATACCAGCACCGATAGTTTAATCACTGGGCGCTTGAGGTACCCGTTTTGTGTTTTTAGGGTTACAACCCTGACCAATCCATCGCTACCGGGATGTAGCTCAGTGACTCTGCCTAGAGCCCATCTTCCCGCGGGGAGGTTAGGCTCGTGAATGATGACCACGTCATTTACTTGAAGGTTTTTCTGAGGTCTCTTCCATTTACTCCTTGTTGAGAGTGTTGCAAGATACTCGGATTGCCACCTCTTCCAAATGTCTTGGAAAATGTTCTGTGTCCGCTTCCATCTTGTTCTTTCATCTTGTTCGGTGTCTAAGATAGTCAGCATGGGGCCGCTGCTCAAAAAGTGTGATGGAGTTAGATAATTCAAATCATCTGGGTCCTCTGTGAGTGCGCACAGCGGCCGACTGTTGAGACATGCTTCGAGTTGAGCAAGTAAAGTGCTGTATTCTTCAAAAGTGAGTTTTTGTTCGCCAACAACACGTCGAAGATGATGCTTCAGACTCTTTACCGCTGCTTCCCATAGGCCTCCTGCGCTTGGCCAGGCGGGAGCATTAAAACGCCAATGAATTCCCAACTCGTTTATCTCTGTATGAAACTCTTCGTTGAATGTTTTGAGAAGTTCTGATGATCCCTGCTGCAGGGCTCTATTGGCTCCAACAAAATTGGTGCCATTGTCACTGTAGATATGATGTGGCTTTCCCCGACGTGAAGACATGCGTTTTAGAGCAGCTAAGAACGCAGATGAGCTCAGGTCTGAAACGAGTTCAAGGTGCACAGCTTTGGTCACCATGCACACGAACACCGCGATGTATCCCTTACTTGTCTTGACTCCTCGCCCTTTATTGAGCTTCACGTCGACGTATCCCGTGAAATCAACGCCGGTGTGCTGAAATGGACGAGAAGGATTGCTCCGAGATCCAGGTAAGTCCCCCATCAGTTGTTTTGGTATTACAGCTTTATGTTTCTTACACTTAATGCATGCATGCAAGCGCTTCTTTACAGCTCTGTTTCCGCCTAATATCCAGTAGTTTTGTCTGATACTGGCGAGCGTCGTCCGGGCCCCCGCATGAAACGTGCGGCGGTGGGCTTGGTCGATAATTAAGTCAGTAATGTGGCTGCTGTGTGGGATAATCAATGGATGCTTCATATCTTCGTCAATATTCGCATGTTTGAGTCTGCCTCCCACTCTCAAAAGGCCATCCTTGTCCAAAAATGGGTTAAGGCACAAAGTTTTACTTTTGTTGGGAACTTGCTCCTGTTTTCGCAGCTTGCTGATTTCTTCTGAAAACTGCGTTTCTTGTACATATTTTATAACCATATGTTTTGCGGTGTCTAATTCCTTTCCATTCAAGTAGGCAGTGCGCTCGCTGTGACGTCGTGTGATACGTAGCACCCAAGCCAACACGCGCACGGCGCGTGTCAAATTGCTGTTTCTGTGTAGTATGGAATCTATAACATCAGCGCTTTGAGTCTGACATATTGTGGTGTAGCTTTGTTTTGATTTTCGCTCCTCTTCATTGGTGATGTAGATGCTCTTCTCCGCTACAGTTGTCTCATCGAATCCGGGGAGGAATTGCGGGCCGCTCCACCACAGGTTATGTTCCTTCAATTGCTCTGTTGTGATGCCACGGCTGGCACAATCAGCTGGGTTGTTAGCTGATTTTATGTAATGCCAATTTTCTGATGGTATGACGTCTCTGATTTGTTTGACTCTGTTTGCTACGAATGGTGTCCAGCGGTTGATGTTGCCTTGAATCCAGCCGAGAACTGCGGTGGAGTCACACCAACCAAAAATTTTAATTTTTCGTCCGTTGAGGGCTTGCAGTATTCTTCGCATGAGTGTTGTAAGTAAGTGCGCCCCACTCAGCTCCAGACGTGGTAAAGTAAGCTTTTTGTTTTCTGGCACAAGTCTTGTTTTTGCAGCGACGAGTGTAATGTTAGTATCAAGTCTACAATACACGACACATGCGTATGCTGTTAATGATGCGTCGCAGAAGCCGTGCAGTTGAATTGTGTCCTGCTCTCCTGTCTGATACCATCTTCGAATTTTAAACTGGCTAATGTTTTGTAGCTCCGCTTTGATTTTTTCCCACTCGGTGCTTATTTCAACCGGAAGCTGGTCGTCCCATTGAATGTTGGCCAACCAAACTTGTTTGAATAAAAGTTTCAACTTTGTTGTAACCGGAGCTAACCAACCGAGTGGGTCAAATATCTTTGAAATATCTGACAATAATGAGCGTTTTGTATGTTTTCCTGTAGACTTTGTTTCGCCGATTTTTAGCTCGAACGAGAATGTGTCTTCATTGGGGTTCCATTTCAACCCGAGCGTTTTTGTTGATTCTGCTTGCTTGAAATCGAATGATGGTTGATTTGAGGACGCTCTGATGACGTTTTGAAGTAATTCTTCGCTGTTAGCCGACCATTTACGTAAATTGAAACCTCCCGACTGTAGTAACTGAACCAAATCGCCTTGCAGCTGTTTGGCTGATGACAACGTGAAGCTTCCACTTACAAGGTCGTCCATGTAGAATTCTTCTTGCAACGCTTGTGCTGCCCTGCTGTGCTGATACTTGTGGCCTTCATCAGCTGCCAACTGTTTCAAAGTCATCATAGCTAAGAATGGGGCTGCTTTCATGCCATAAGTGACTGTTGTGAGCTGATATTCACGTAAACGTTGGTCAGGACAGTTCCTCCATAGTATCTTCTGATAGGGCTGATGCTCAGTGTTGCAAAGTATCTGTCGATACATTTTTTCTATGTCCGCCGTATAAGCGAACTGATATTGCCTCCATCGCAAGATTAATGACATGAGGTCTTGCTGTAAATTCGGGCCACGCTTCATGAGGTCGTTCAAAGTGTAGCCCGTGGACGTTTTCGCCGATGCGTTGAATACTACTCTCAATGCCGTAGTTGCTGAATCGGCGCGTTGAACGCAATGGTGAGGTAAATAACAAGTCGGTGTCTCGTTACTAGTACACTCGACCATATGATTTAGTGCTTGATATTCATGAATGAACTGCTTGTATGCGTCTGCTAATTGAGGCTGTTTGCAAAATTTTCTCTCCAGTTGCCTAAATTGTGCCAAAGCCATGGGTTTGGTAGCTCCTAGCTTGTCTTGATAGTTTGGTTCGAACGGTATCTCAACAATGTAACGACCTTCTCTATCGCGAGTTGTTGTGTTCTGATAGTGCTGCAAACAATCCAGGTCATCCTGTGACATTCCCGAGCCTTCTGCTATGTCCTCTACTGTCCAAAATTGTTTAATGTCTTCGATGTTATTTATGACAACGTTGCATTGAAATGTTGTTTGCACGTTTCCGCATAATATCCAGCCCAACCGTGTTTGCTGTGCGACTGGTTGTGAACTATTGTGCCTGATGATACCTTCTTGGATTATGTTTGAGTATGTCTCAGCCCCGAGTAAAATATCTACAGGACGACTCTCATTAAACTCTGGATCAGCCAATGTTATATTTTCTATAAATGTCCATGATTTTGGTTTTATGAACGTTTTATTAGGCAAATTGTTTATCAAATTTCGCATAATAAAAACATCGGTGTGAAATGTATAATCACCGTGAATGGCACTGCACGTGATTCGAATGACGCCTTTGCAATTATTTTCTTTCGCCCCGACACCGAATATGACCCCTTTGCAGCGGCCACGGGGTATCCGTAGTTTCTGTGCTGCTTTTTCCGTTATCAGGGATGTTTGTGAACCTTGATCAACGAGCGCTCGTAAAGTTATCAGAGACCCATCGTATGCTTTCACTTTGATCAATGCTGTGGTAAGCAGAGTTTCTGATACATCTTCTTGAGACACGTGGTTGCTGCTGTCACTTGTTGTTATCTTGCTATCAGTGCCAGCTGTTGTTTGCTGCACTGAGTTGCTGTTTGATTTCTGCCCACCCCCATTGCTGTATGCGTCGTGAAGCAAAGTATTATGATCTGAGTTGCAGACGCGGCACTTTTTTCTTGATGCACATTCCTTGCTATTTGTATGTACGTTTAGGCAGTTTTTGCACAAATTGTATTTCGCAACTGCCTTCCGTTTTGCGTCAGGCTGTAATTCGAGAAATGTTTTGCACGAAAACATCCTGTGTTCTTGATTGCAATGTGGACATTTTGTTGGACTTTCATTATCTTTTGTCAATGAATTTGATTTAAACTTATTGTTTTTGTTCTGATTTGCGCTGAATGCCTTATAAGAATGAAATTTCTTGTTTGTCTGTGTAGGCTCCGACTGAGATGATTTTGTTGTTTCTGGCTTACGACGAGATGTTTCCCATGATGTAAATTTTCCCTCTAGGAAATCCAGAAAATCTGCTATGTTTGGTAGCTCGCGCGGCTCGGCCAGTGACTCTAGGTAGTCGTTTTGAGTTACCGTATCCATTTTTTGTGAAAGCAGATGTACCAACAGGGGGTCCCACGATGACGTGTCTACACCAAGGTTCTTGATTGCATTGATGCATTCTGTTGTCGTATCGTGGAGTTTTTTGACTGATGCTGCTGATAAATGTTGAGTGATAGGAACAGCTAGCAATGCATTGAGATGTGACGTGAAGATCAGTTTTCTGTTGTTATATCTACGGTTGAGGATCTCCCATGCAGTCTCATAATTTTCCGAACTGATTGATAGATGCTGAATAAGTTTCTCGGCTTCGCCTTTTACTTTGCTTTTGAGAAACTGCATTCTCTGTGCGTTAGAAAGAGACGGACTAGAATGGATTGTCTCAACAAATAAATCTTTGAATGCTGTCCAGTTTTCATAGCTACCACTAAATGCTGGAATTTCGATCTTCGGAGTCGACTTCTCTCGGTGAGTAACTGACCACATCTTGCAGTTGATGGTTGCCTTCATCTCGTTGTAAACGAGTTCGCACGTGTTGTAAGACATCTCGTATTGCACGTTGCCTTCGTTAGGCAAACTGTCGAGTTCCCAGTAAAGTGAATCAACCGCTTTCCACCTGGTTTCTAACACTTTTAAGGCGTCTTCATACTGCCAATTTTCTTTGAGGAGGTCCACGTTGATGTTTGATGCGGTTCTTTGGAAGGCTTTGATATTGCTTCTTTGTTTGCGTAGCATTTCGTCTGTTTTGCTGTTACCCGCGATCTCCGCTACTTCAGGCACCTTTATTGACAGGGGTGATTGGTTACCTTGCTCTTGAAGGAGTTTCGGCTCCGATGACTGCGAGGTTGATGGTGCGGGCTCCAAATTAAAGCCTGCTGGCTTTAATACGGGTGAAGCAGGTTTTACTTCTTGAGTTAAATACTTGATTAAGAATTCCCTAGTGCTTCTGTAAAACTGTTTTGTCTGTTCATAGGAATCTTGCACAAAGTATTGATGAGATGGATTTTCGCGCTCACTAATTTTCTCGTGGTTATTTTGAAATTCTGCCCAATACTTGTCGAGAATGTCTATTTTTCTCTGCACACTGTCGGGAGTCCTGCGGCTTACTCCTTCTTTCTTGAAGTTGACCAGAAGTTTCTGCATTGCCTCCATGACTTGATATTGAGTTTGAATAACTGACTCCATGATCGGAAAATTATTGGTACGGGAAAATTCACCGAAGATGTTGTAGCAGTAGACGTCTTCTCTGCTGGTTTGTTAATAACAGGCACTCAGTGTAGCTCACCCTCCTGTACGTTATGTGCAACGTCTCAATGTTACTGGTGAGACCCGCTTGTGGGAGGCCAATAACACCGATTTGCTAACGTACCTGGGATATACCACGCTAAGGACTCTGCTGATGCTCGAAGGACCATAAAGATGTACGCGTTTCTGAATGGGTCGCACACACCTTGACTTGTTAGCTGAATGAAAGTCACGGATAGCTAAAGATGATTGTTTATTGATTGAACTTAACTACCACGTAACTATTGCTAAATGTATAATGTTTGAATGAGTACCGCTGTGTATGATCGCTGATTGTGTACTGTCGCCTTACACTATAATTTGTGCAAGGTGACGGAAAAGTGCTGATGTATGCAATGCGCGCGTGCCATGTACGATGCATGACTCGTACAATTTATGAGATTATTATTTTTGGATCCCCCCTTTATAGCAGAACTTTTTAGACATAATTTTATTTTGCATAACAACGTATAGCATAAACTTCACTTCGCAGAAAATTGTTTAGCAGACACTCATTTATCATACATTCAAAACTCATAATTTTGTAAGTCAGAATCATCTCTAGACATAAATTTCATCATTTTATTTAATAAGTAATATCCTAATCTTAGTAGTTCAGTTCCGGGTAACCTACTAAAAACAATCTCTTTTATCTATTAATGCAAGTCGTTTCCGTAGATGGTCACAGTTTTAACCTAACCTAACCTAGCCATTTCAACCATATACATAGTATGCCAAGTGAAATTATACCAAATAATCATCGCTCTAAATGAACATTATGCTATACGATATTATGCGAAATTTGAACTCTGCCAATCGTAATTATACCAAATGTAATTCTGCCATCTTAAAAGTATCCCATTGTAAATTCGAAATTTTAAACATTATGCCAAACGATAATTATATCAAATATTTTTTATGCCTTTAAAATGTTCGTTATTATGCTAAGTGTATTATGCCAAATAAATTTCGGAGCATCAAGATTCTGCCAGATAGAGGGACCCATTATTTTTATCTATACATTTTGTTCGGCTACCTGGGTAGCCGGAAAGTACTGATAGCACGGGCCTAAGCCAAGTGATTATCAGTTGGGTTTAGAGTTAAAGAGGTAGTAATAGGTACAATACTGTTTTGTACTGTAGCTTGAAAGAGAGATGAGGGTCTGTTTAAGTGGATATGTTGGTTCGGGTTATCTGATTCACATTGTAGGAATTTCCTCACCAGTCTACACGTGTTTAGGAAGCAGATGGTAGGTGTTTGAGGGCAGGTTCAGGGAAGTTAAGGACTGGTGAAGTTGTTTTGGTATTACTCCTGTAGTGGACAACACTATTGTAACTTTTTGAAGATGCCAGAGGAGGGTAATTTCTTCTTTTTTTTTAGATAATTTTTCTGCAATAGTAGTTTGTAAGTTGTGTGTATTTGGTAGAGCTATGTCTATGAGGTATCCAGTTTTGTTTGTTTTATTTATTAATGTGATGTCTGGTCTATTGAAGTGGATGGTTCGGTCAGTAAATATCCCTCGGTCAAAATATAATTTTGTTGAAGCGTTTTCCAGCACAGTTTCGGGGATGTATTTGTAGTAGTAGGGAACTATGGACACTATAAATTTGTATTGGTGTGCTAGTTTCTGATGTATGATGTGTTTCTGATGTGTATAGTCGTGTCTATGTTTATAGTCTGTCTGGGCTATTGATTTACACGCGCCTGTAATGTGCTGGATGGTTTCTGGTGAACTATTGAATTTTAGGCAATATCAGTGCTTAGGTTTTTTATAATGTACTTCCTATAATTTTTAGTCTCAATGACTTGGTCCTGAATTACAAACATGAAGCTTTCAGTCTCCGGGAAGAGCTCGCGTCGTTTAAGCCATGCGTTCGACGTTTCCTTGTCGACATAATTTTGACTTAAATCTTGGTAATGCCTTCCGTGCAAAGATTTCTGGCTCCATTCTAGTAGTTTGGTTTTGTTATCGCTTACTTGTTTGTTTTTCTGTTCGGATTTATCTTTTAAATTTAGAGGTGTATTATTATTCGTCGCTGTTTGTAATAATTTTGTAAGGGTAGAAGTTCCAGCTTTAGAAACGAAATATTGTCTTAGTGATGCGATTTGCTTGTTGTGTAAGTTTAAAATGTCGATGAACCCTCTGCCTTCTTCTTTCCTTGGTAATGTTAACCTTTGCACACACGATCTTGCATGGGTGATGCTTGCGGAATTTGGTCATTACCATGACCAAAAAAACCGTGGGTTTTTTTAAGCCTGTTTTGGTTCAGTTTATTATGCCGAAAGAATATATATAAGATACATGCGCCGCCCGGACACCGCTGCGGCCGGCCGCATCGATATGTCCCTGCATTTTTAAACTGTAATATCTTCGGAAATATTCATTTAAATTATATGCTGTAAAGGGCCATATTGATCTATATTAAATAGAAAATGTATTTAAGGTACTTAATTGGATAAAAATTAATGCTGTATTGTTTAAATACATATGTAAATACATGACGGCCTACATTTTAATTATTTATAAATAAATAGTCACTTGAATCGAAAAGTGATGTAAGAAACCTATTAATGATTTTTAAATACCTATTCGACGATACCCCACTTGACATATTTTGTTGGTTTTAATTTTTTTCTTTTTCACAATATGGTGTCTCATGGTCGCCATTTTGTTTTTTTATTAATTTCATATCTTTAGTGACACTCGCAAGACTAAGAGGAATCGATTGACGTGTGAATCATAAAAATCGGCCCAGGCGTTTAGTCTGTATAGTGCTTCAAAGGAACAAACATACATACATACATAGACTGATGAACACATAACCCTCCTTTGCGGTGCGCAGTCGGGTAAAAAAGGTAAAAAGTCTGTTCGCCTTACTGTACTATGTGTCTTACCCGCATTATCTTTTATTTTCTCATTGTTTGCCATTTTTGTATTGTCTGATTACGTGCCTACTGTAATATACTCTTTTATTTTGTTATAAAGTCTTGTTTATCCCTATAAAATGGGAACTCCAAACCCTGACGAAGTACCTCTCGGCAATCCTGATCCTACATCAGAAGTGGGATTAGGGTTAGCCCAGGAATCGGAAGGTGTTGGGGAACCATGGCGAGTTATGTTACAACTTCAAAATCATAATTTGACTCAGTTAATTGAAGCGATTAAGACGCAGTTGCGGGAGCAACTTTTTTCTATAGTTTTTCCGCGGGAAAATCGTTACTTAAGCAAGCGCAGCCGGTTTTTTTGTAAACCGATCTTTAACTCTTCTAGACTTTCGGTTTTCATTTTGTTGCTGACTCTTTCTGCTATAATAAGCTGCCGTGTGAACAGCAACAAATTTTTACTATAATTTTTCCGCGGAAAAATCGTTCGTTAAGTAAGCGTGGCCGGTTTTTGTGTAAACCGATCTCCAACTTCTCTAGACTTCCGGTTTTTATTTTGTTGCTGGCTCTCCCTGCTAAATCAAGCTGCAGGATGAGGAGCAACAAATTTTTACTATCGTTTTTCCGCAGAAAAATCGTCAGTTAAGCAAGCGTGGCCGGTTTTTGTGTAAACCGATCTTCAACTTCTCTAGACTTCCGGTTTTTATTTTGTTGCTGACTCTCCCTGCTAAATCAAGCTGCAGGATGAGGAGCAACAAATTTTTACTATCGTTTTTCCGCAGAAAAATCGTCAGTTAAGCAAGCGTGGCCGGTTTTTGTGTAAACCGATCTTCAACTTCTCTAGACTTCCGGTTTTTATTTTGTTGCTGACTCTCTCTGCTAAATCAAGCTGCAGTATGAGGAGCAACAAATTTTTTCTATAGATTTTCCGCGGAAAAATCGTTCGTTAAGCAAGCGTGGCCGGTTTTTGTGTAAACCGATCTTCAACTTCTCTAGACTTCCGGTTTTTATTTTGTTGCTGACTCTCCCTGCTAAATCAAGCTGCAGGATGAGGAGCAACAAATTTTTACTATCGTTTTTCCGCAGAAAAATCGTCAGTTAAGCAAGCGTGGCCGGTTTTTGTGTAAACCGATCTTCAACTTCTCTAGACTTCCGGTTTTTATTTTGTTGCTGACTCTCCCTGCTAAATCAAGCTGCAGGATGAGGAGCAACAAATTTTTACTATCGTTTTTCCGCAGAAAAATCGTCAGTTAAACAAGCGTGGCCGGTTTTTGTGTAAACCGATCTTCAACTTCTCTAAACTTCCGGTTTTTATTTTGTTGCTGACTCTCCCTGCTAAATCAAGCTGCAGGATGAGGAGCAACAAATTTTTACTATCGTTTTTCCGCAGAAAAATCGTCAGTTAAGCAAGCGTGGCCGGTTTTTGTGTAAACCGATCTTCAACTTCTCTAGACTTCCGGTCTTTATTTTGTTGCTGACTCTCCCTGCTAAATCAAGCTGCAGTATGAGGAGCAACAAATTTTTTCTATAGTTTTTCCGCGGAAAAATCGTTCGTTAAGCAAGCGTGGCCGGTTTTTGTGTAAACCGATCTTCAACTTCTCTAGACTTCCGGTTTTTATTTTGTTGCTGACTCTCCCTGCTAAATCAAGCTGCAGGATGAGGAGCAACAAATTTTTACTATCGTTTTTCCGCAGAAAAATCGTCAGTTAAGCAAGCGTGGCCGGTTTTTGTGTAAACCGATCTTCAACTTCTCTAGACTTCCGGTCTTTATTTTGTTGCTGACTCTCCCTGCTAAATCAAGCTGCAGTATGAGGAGCAACAAATTTTTTCTATAGTTTTTCCGCGGAAAAATCGTTCGTTAAGCAAGCGTGGCCGGTTTTTGTGTAAACCGATCTTCAACTTCTCTAGACTTCCGGTCTTTATTTTGTTGCTGACTCTCCCTGCTAAATCAAGCTGCAGTATGAGGAGCAACAAATTTTTACTATCGTTTTTCCGCAGAAAAATCGTCAGTTAAGCAAGCGTGGCCGGTTTTTGTGTAAACCGATCTTCAACTTCTCTAGACTTCCGGTTTTTATTTTGTTGCTGACTCTCCCTGCTAAATCAAGCTGCAGGATGAGGAGCAACAAATTTTTACTATCGTTTTTCCGCAGAAATTCGTCAGTTAAGCAAGCGTGGCCGGTTTTTGTGTAAACCGATCTTCAACTTCTCTAGACTTCCGGTTTTTTTTTTGTTGCTGACTCTCCTTGCTAAATCAAGCTGCAGGATGAGGAGCAACAAATTTTTACTATCGTTTTTCCGCAGAAAAATCGTCAGTTAAGCAAGCGTGGCCGGTTTTTGTGTAAACCGATCTTCAACTTCTCTAGACTTCGGGTTTTTATTTTGTTGCTGACTCTCCCTGCTAAATCAAGCTGCAGGATGAGGAGCAACCAATTTTTACTATCGTTTTTCCGCAGAAAAATCGTCAGTTAAGCAAGCGTGGCCGGTTTTTGTGTAAACCGATCTTCAACTTCTCTAGACTTCCGGTTTTTATTTTGTTGCTGACTCTCTCTGCTAAATCAAGCTGCAGTATGAGGAGCAACAAATTTTTTCTATAGATTTTCCGCGGAAAAATCGTTCGTTAAGCAAGCGTGGCCGGTTTTTGTGTAAACCGATCTTCAACTTCTCTAGACTTCCGGTTTTTATTTTGTTGCTGACTCTCCCTGCTAAATCAAGCTGCAGGATGAGGAGCAACAAATTTTTACTATCGTTTTTCCGCAGAAAAATCGTCAGTTAAGCAAGCGTGGATGAAATTTATTTTGGCACAATTAAAAAAAATCATTTTTTTTATTTTTTCTTTTAGCATCTTGTAGCAACAAATTAGCAACAAATTGACCCTTATTCGCTTGAATGATCAGTCTACATTCAGTGATTCCCACGCTATCTTAATGTAAAGTTAGCGTTATTCTCGTTTTTTTTACGATCGGTTTGAGCAACAAAATTATTTTTTTAGCAACTAATTAGCAACAAAATAGCAACAAATTTCGGTGTTTTTTTTTTTTATTTCGCTAATTTAACATCGCCATTTTTTTAGACCTGTAGATTATAGTCTGGAAAAACACATAGGCATATTTTTTTTCGATAACACGCGGGCGAAGCCGCGGGCGCCAGCTAGTAAACTATATTTTTTTGAAAACTTCGTACTTACTTCGTTGCTTACGAATTTATTGGTTGCAACACTTGCAACTCCGCATGGAACTTAAACATTACCGTCGAAACGTGGGTGTAATAGATGTACTTATTGTAAAACAACGGGCTCCCATATACCAAACATGATGTTTGCCATATCTATAGATAAATAGTACGGAACCCTTCGTGTTTGACCGTTTTTTTAACTAACTACCACGTACCGCATTCGTGCACGTATGATTGACTTACTGCAAACTGTTACACAGTGGCTCACTCATTTTATTGGTTATTTTCGGCCTTGAGTGAAAGTGCACTTACAGTTACGAAACGGACAAACGTATGATTGAGTATGTAACTTGATTTAAGAGTTTTTGACCGATTGATCTGCTGTTACTGTTCTTCGGTAGTGTTAAGCACATAACATCATGCTTGTATTTCCCCGAGGGGTAAGGCAGAGGTGTATTTGTGTAACTATCTGTTCTACACAAATAAATACTACAGTTTTTTACTGAATGCCTATGATAGTACCATCATCTGCTTAGCGTTTTTTCAAGTACATTGGGGTCGGCTTCCAGTCTAACCGGATGCAGCTGGATACCAGTATTTTACTTGGGGCGAATACCTATCTGACCTTAACAACCAATTTAGTACAACACCGCCTTGGTTAGTCTGTCTCCCTCCTGACTGGGGATCTAAAATGGCCGCTCCAGAAGAATCATAATTAGATATAATATAAATGACGTTAAAATTCTTGAAATGGTCACAGACGCAGTTAAATATTGTGAATTGTCAGAATTTGACGCATTTTAACGATATTAATATTGTTATCCTTTTACTAGCTGGCGCCCGCGTGTTATCGAAAAAATATCCTATGTTTTCTTCCAGACTATAATCTACCTCTGTGCCAAATTTCATCAAGATCCGTTCAGCCGTTTTGACGTGAAAGAGTAACAATACATCCATCCATCCTCACAAACATTTGTATTTATAATTTTATGTAGGAAGTAGGATGAATCTGTTAAAGTGGTCATTTTAGACCCTGTTTTGCCATCTGTCTAATTATTCTGGCCGGACATAGGTGTTTCCTTAAAGATCGAGACATGGAAGTTATTTATTCCATCACATACGCAAGTTATGGCACATAAAACTTATGCTCACAACGTTCACTTACAGGAAAAAATAATCCTTATCTTGACCAACTACCGTTAAAACAAATAATTCGCATAAACGATTACAATGTCGCCATTACATAAACTTGTTTAGCTATATAACTTAAACAGAACTGCAAGTTTTATTATATAACCATGGAATTATCACCTTTATTTAAAACCGCATACTGTTGGTTATCGCCTAAACAATTCACACTGATTGTATCATATGTAAATACAGTATAGTTCGTTAGTCATACCGAAATATTCCGAGTAGAGAGATCAAGGCTTCAGAAGGGGAGGCTGTTGGCCTATCAATATGTTAAATCACTGTATACTTAGAAAACACTAAACCCTATACCGTCGAGGATAAAGTCGTAAATCGATTAACTGAAGGCATCCTTTGTAGATAGTCTGCATGTTTTTATGTCAGAAAGCTCTTAAACTAACACCGTCACAGATATCCTATCTTTCGCATTATGTTAACAATCTTATATATATGTATATAAAAGAAAGTCGTGTTAGTTACTCCACTTATAACTCAAGAACGGCTGAACCGATTTAGCTGAAAATTGGTGAGGAGGTAGCTTAGAGCCAGGAGACGGATATAGGGTAGGTAGGGTAGGTAGGGTAGGTAGGGTAGGTAGGGTAGGTAGGGTAGGTAGGGTAGGTAGGGTAGGTAGGGTAGGTAGGGTAGGTAGGGTAGGTAGGGTAGGTAGGGTAGGTAGGGTAGGTAGGGTAGGTAGGGTAGGTAGGGTAGGTAGGGTAGGTAGGGTAGGTAGGGTAGGTAGGGTAGGTAGGGTAGGTAGGGTAGGTAGGGTAGGTAGGGTAGGTAGGGTAGGTAGGGTAGGTAGGGTAGGTAGGGTAGGTAGGGTAGGTAGGGTAGGTAGGGTAGGTAGGGTAGGTAGGGTAGGTAGGGTAGGTAGGGTAGGTAGGGTAGGTAGGGTAGGTAGGGTAGGTAGGGTAGGTAGGGTAGGTAGGGTAGGTAGGGTAGGTAGGGTAGGTAGGGTAGGTAGGGTAGGTAGGGTAGGTAGGGTAGGTAGGGTAGGTAGGGTAGGTAGGGTAGGTAGGGTAGGTAGGGTAGGTAGGGTAGGTAGGGTAGGTAGGGTAGGTAGGGTAGGTAGGGTAGGTAGGGTAGGTAGGGTAGGTAGGGTAGGTAGGGTAGGTAGGGTAGGTAGGGTAGGTAGGGTAGGTAGGGTAGGTAGGGTAGGTAGGGTAGGTAGGGTAGGTAGGGTAGGTAGGGTAGGTAGGGTAGGTAGGGTAGGTAGGGTAGGTAGGGTAGGTAGGGTAGGTAGGGTAGGTAGGGTAGGTAGGGTAGGTAGGGTAGGTAAAAAATTGCATTGCAACGCATTGCGGGCACAGCTAGTATTAAGATAAAGTAAAACAATTATCGAAGCTTCCAATATGGAAAAGGAGTGTCGGGAAATTCATACGTTTCCACAATTGTGATACTCGAAAACACATTTAAGAGCTCACTAAATAATTCAAGAGTAATTTAGGATAATCAACAACTTCCATTAAGGTTGAAAGCCGAAAAGAGAAAGAAGCTGGGAAAAGGCAGACACAAACTTAAATTATTTGGCGCGTATTGACGGAGAAATAAAGGGCTATTTAGGGAATGCAATCTCGAGGCGAGATCGCAAATTCGAGATCTCGCGAGATTAGAAATGTCAATCTCGCGAGATCTCGGGAATTTCGAGATCTCGGCTGAAATTTAAAATATATCGTTTTTCTTAAGTAAGTAAAACGCAAAGAAAACAGCTTAGTTTTCTTTATTACGAGAGTAAGATACAGAACGAATTGGAAAATAAAACCCTCATTTATTTAGTAATCATTTACTATTAATAATAATTAAGCCATTAATGAACATACGAATCACAATTAAGTTTTTGAAATTAAAATTTCAAAAACTTAATTGTGATCTGTGAACTGTGAACTTGATTGTGTCTTTGGTTTATAAAGATTTAAAAATTAACAACATCTCTCACGGTAAAGAATTTTAACAAAAAATAGACTCTTTATTGCGCAGTAAACCGTTCTTATTTTTCATTTAAGAGCATGCATCATTAATGTAGTAAACGGTTACGGTAACTACTTATCAGTAGACTTAAGTTGAACCTATGTTATAGTACAAAAATAATAAATAATAAAAGAAACAAGTCTTATGAATGGTTTTCGAAATAACTCCTTATAAAACATCATCAGCGTAAATTGCGAGCGTAATGCGTCCCTGACTGCCGCCATTCAATCTCGTCAATCTCGGCCGAGATCTCGTCATTTTATGCTTCGAGATTAATCTCAAAAAATAAGGCGAGATCTCGCGAGATCTCGATCTCGCGAGATCGAGATTGCATTCCCTAGGGCTATTTCGGTGTCATATTGTCAGTGAGTTATTTCTGCTAATAAACAAATAAACAGACAGTTATGAGGCTGTTCGACTATTTAATGTGCAAAAGCTTTCTCGTTAAGTGTCGCCGGGTTGAAAAACATACGTTCAAAAGTGATGTTTTATCCTTTGTGTGCAGTTGGGCAATGCGAACAACACTACAGACATGTTTTATTTCATCCAAAGTCCGCAGGCTCAGCGTGCCGTCATCATTTTTTGTACTTTTAGCGAGCAAAGTGAGGTCAACTTATATTACTCTTATATTGTGGGACGGACAAAGAGTCTAGCTTTATTCAAGTCTCGTACAATCGTATCTGTTCTCTCCTCAGCGGTAAACCAGATAACATAATAGAGAAATCCTTTGTTTGTTGCTCTCCGTTACTGAGATAATAGATACAATAACACGGTACCAAACAGCCGATCACGATGGAATTCGATATCGATTCAATTTGCAAACGGACGATTGTAATCGGAAACACATCGCAAGTTGACGGGCATAGAACAAACACGTGCACAAATACGAGTTGTTGTTATCGGCGCGTGTTTAACGACGCTCGGCCGGTACTACCTCCACGGGTGAAATTTCGAAATATCCGCACACACCTTGTGCAAACCCGGGCCTGATGTGGGTCAGCCGCACGACGTTATCTCGGGCGCCACCGCCACACACGGATAAACAAAGAACAAGGTGCGACGTGGAAAAACTGAGGCGATTGCCGGACACTACCACACACAACAAAATGCATCCAACTGTAATCAATAAACGAAAAACAAACACAAAACCACCTCATCGGTTGAACTGTCAACATTATAACCGGACGATGGTATCGGCGGCGAGGTCATCGCTTCCACTCTAGCCGCAAGTTTCACGTAACCACTGTACTAAGCACGTAAACACTACGCCCGGCAGCGCAACGGAACAACGTTCGCTGCAATCGCGCGGAGATTTCGAAATGCGAAATTGTCACCGGTGCGGCGCGCGCGCATGCGATATTATCCGTCTGGGAGATCGCGCACAGATGGCGCGTTACGTCGCCGCGCGAAAAACACGCGTACGCGCGCCGGTTTTCACAATGCCACTGTTTCCCGCCGCCGCTGCGGCCGCCGGCCGAGTCAATTAGCCAGCGCGACCTCCGCACCACTCCGCTGTCGAAACGACAACAGACACCCGCGCCGTACAATCACCCGCAGCCCACAATGAGATGAACTGATCCGAGATTTACATAACTTAACGCTATCCTCATAACATTTGCAGTACCGTATGGAAGTTTTGTAGATCATAACTTCATAAGTATAGTGCGTGTGAGGCATCACGATTGGTCGCCGGTAATCATATCGAGTAGAGACCGGATCGTAATTTTTATGATGAGTTGGAATTGGCGCAGGCGACGGCGTGACGTCACGGGCTGCGCCGGCGCACTCGCGGACGTTGCCCGACTTACATTAATAACTTGACATGTTTATGTGTTGGTCTCATCGTTTTTTCCGAACATTAAGTGCTGAAAGACGCAGAAGGAAAGCTGAAAAAATTGGGTCGCCACCGGTACTGAATATGTGGATTAAAATAGAAGGAAAATTATTCAAACTCGACATTTCCTGGATAGTAAAAACAATGGTACCTACGTATAATAGCCACCTACTTACAACGATTTGGGTTAAACACGTACATTTCTAACCGACTTCAAAATAGAAGGAGGTTTCCAATTCGACTGTATTTTTTTTATGTATGTTACGCGATTTCTCCGTATTTTTGTATTGGAACGAAGTTCCTTATCGCGCGTTGTGAAACGGGGCTGGCTAGACGGAAAAAATAAGACCAAAACTTGTAACGAAAGTATCGTTACAACTTTTAGGTCTTAATTTTTTTCGCCTTAGTTTTTTGCTATAGTTGTAAGCCGTGCGGCGTGCGCGTGTTTCTCTGTCTGTCTGTCTGTCTGTCTCTCTCTCTCTCTCTCTCTGTCGCATAGAAAGCAAACCAGTTATTTTTATTTCGTCTTTCTATTTCGCATTGAACAGTGTGGTGTCGCGACGATTATTTTTGTTGAGTGTATACAGGTTTTTTGTACATAATAAATAATAACTTCGTTCCATCCGGGTGTCCCTTGACACCTCTGAAGTTTTTTTTTATAGCAACTTTTTGGCAACAATTTATCCTCGTTCCTTCTTAAACAGTGAGTATCCCACAGTCCAATTCAAGTTTATCATTCATACAATTGAAAGCTGCGACGTCATAATTGACACAGGGACTTGACCGGGACGAACACGGAACATAAAACAGTCTTGTCTATTGGACCAATTACGCCCACTCCTTCCGCGATCCACGATATAAATAATTATGAACATAGTCATACATAAATCTATCTGAGTAATAAACTTTTTTATTTACTGTCACGTTGGCTAAGTGGTAACGTGACTGCTGGGTATGAGGTCGTCGGTTCGATTATCCGGTCGTGCAAATTCATATTAGGTTTTTCTCAGTAGCAGCAACAACGGAGCCTACATTTGTGTCCGGTTAATGGCAATAGGACTCAAACGTTATTAGTGAAATTTACTATTGGGCATCTGCCTAACCATGTCGAGCGGGATCATTCTACATATCGGGATCTTTATACAGGTTAAAACCCTGCCGGGGTTGCGGGTTGTTCGAAAGATATAGCGCGGCCCCAGTACATAAAGGGCAAAAGAAGGAACATGGGTGGGTTTTAGTCACTAAAATCGAGTTTTTGCCATTTGCTCTATTTCAAATATCTTAGAGAAACTAACTTATAAATAATTTTAATCATATTGAATTGATTGAATGCATGTCTGTGTGTGTGTTATATTATTTTAAGGTTTCTATGGTCAATAAACTATAAATAAAAACAGCGTCAAAAAAATCGTGTCAGTTGGCAATGTCCCCAAGAGACTGAGAATGCCTCTGACCAAAGTATAAACCAGCCCTTGGGTCACATGAAGTGTCAACTAAACGTTTGGAAATATCCTTGAAAAGGATGTGAGCACAAGGACCCCACGGTCCCAGACTTTCAATCCCAAACGATTCGAAAATTATAGTACCTAAACATGATCGAAATTCCTAGTAATAAACTTTTTTATTGTTCATTTTAAATACTTTCTCAAATGAGGTCAACCACGCTGTTGAAAGTTCCAGAAGTTGTTTAGATGCTTCTTGGGGTAATAAAAACAGTTTTAAGTGTACAAGTTGGTTATCAAGGCTTTACGGTTGCAAGTCTGATTAAAGTTGATGAAGATAGGAATATGAAACTTAGAATACAATCATGTATAATTAGCATTGCCATGTACGAGTCCCCACGTAGTATTTAGAGGATTCGCCAAGCGGTTGGTCGAATCTTCTCGTGACCAGAGGACTGCCCTGTTTTTTGCTCAGAAAATTAGCATTGCCATACAACGCGGTAGTGCTGCCAGCCTTCTGGGCACTTTTCCTGTTGACTGCGATGCGTACGAATTTTTTGACGCTCTGTACCATTTTTTACTTGTACATATTTTTATTATTAGTTTGTGTCTATTTTTAGGTTGTATGCTTAGTTAGATTTGTTGAAATGAATAGGAATATTATGATTGGAATTAGTACGTGGCGTTTCGAAGCAGAAAAAGCAGTTTAAACATTCACCAGAGTATACGGTTTCTGTAATACCGTTATATATCTTGCTTATCCGTGCAAAGGATATGTAATGTAAACAAATTTATAGCCCAATCTCTTGAAACTAGATGTAGTTAAGAGCTTGGAAAGGTAATTTCTGGAGATAGACGGAGCTATTACTACGATTGAACCACTCAAACACAAAGCATTTGTCTCACCTTTGAATGTTACAGATATATCTCGCCATTAAAATCCTCAAAAAGTAAATGTACGAAAAATCGTAAAGCTACAAAAAAATTGAGAACCTCTTTTTTGTTTTATCGATTTGAAAATAAATAGTATTCAGGAACAAAATCTTGCCTCTAATAACAGGTCGTTGTCAATTTGTACATTTAAAAATAAATAAAGGAAAGCACTATTCTAGACAAGGAATCTAGACTATTTGAGTTCTACTCCATCTCTTAGTGAACGACGTAGAATATACTAGCTTTTGGCCGCGGCTTCGCTCACGTCCACCCCTCATTTTAGGGAAGTGGATGGTTAGAAAGAGACAAAAAGTAGCTTATGTCACTCTCCATCTCTTCAATTATCTCCACTTAAAAAAATCACGTCAATTCGTTGCACCATTTTGCCGCGAAAGACGGACAAACAAACACACACATGCACTTTCCCATTTATAATATTATATAAGTATATACGTATGGATAGTTGCTACATCTTGATTGACATCTTCTCTAATAATTATATACCTACTAGCTGTGCCCAGCGGTTTCACCCGCTGCTCACTTAGGGGTATGAAAAATAGATGTTGGCCGATTCTCAGACCTACCCGATATGTACACAAAATTTCGTTTAAATCGGTCCAGCCGTTTCGGAGGAGTATGGGAACGAAAATTGTGACACGAGAATTTTATATATTAGATAAAGCTGACTCTTTCATCTCAGAAACTACAAGTGTAAGGAGTCTCAAATTTTGCAAAGGGGATGGATCCCTTTACGACGTAGGTGCTAACTAAGACGGGATTTTTTGCCAAAATTTATATGGGAAAACGCGATTCCTCGACCGGATTGACTTAAAACTTTTGCATAGGCATGTTTTCATGTAATTAATAGACTATACAACATCACTCTACAACAGTAAGAAGCTGAGCAGCGGCTAAAACCCGCACAGCACAGCACGTACTTCATATTACACAATATCCTACCGTTAAACAAAGGCCAATTAAATATTTGAAATTGAAATAGACAATAGCTAACATTTTATAATGTCACTCTTCATTGCCCACAAAAATTGTTTAAGTGCTTCATATTAATTTGAATCGTTTTATTTCGATACACTGTTTTGAAAAATGTCGTGTTGTTTTGAGTATCAATGTGGATAGCTATAAGAATAGAGGAAAATGAGGGAAACAATGGATGTATGGCAAGAAAGGAGGTGACTGATGAGATGATGAATTATAGGGGAGTATAGAAGAGGAAGACATGCTGTGCCGGCCCTCAAATAATTTGGGATAAGGTCAGAAGAATGGTGACATTGTTTTGAGCAACCCGAAATTAATTCTTAAGGATAATAGGGTAGTTTCTAGGGTCAAAGTAATTACATTATATTTAGTCAGTCTTTTAGATTATTCAAAAATAAGGGACACGTCACTCGTTGCGAAAAAATGCAGCAACGCGTGACGTTTCACGTAACTTTAATGGGCTATATTTTTGTCATTTTTGGTTTAATTTACAAATAAAAAAATACGTGTCCCTTATTTTTGAATAACCTAAAAGACGGACTAATAAAAAAATGGAAACTAGCCTATTATGAGGATTCAGAATTATGAGAAACCGAGTGTAAAGTTTAAACTGGAGGCATTGATTTAAATTAGACAATTACAACTACAAGCACTTTTTAATGTCGAGAAACAAAAGGATGAAGCTACAGTCTCAATCACAAGGCATAATAACTTGTGAAAGGACTGTAGTTGTTTTTTATACCCAGTTTAAAAGGGAGGATCCTCCGGCAAGACGGGTGCTGTGTTTGATAGGCTTCTGCCCGTAGTCGGGTGGTTGTAAATATCCTTATCTAGTAGCGCGGTCCTTTAGCGCGATGCAAGAATTTAGTTCTTTATTTGCGCTATTGATGTCGCTAGCGTCTTTTGTCAATTTGAATATGTTAGTTACAAGGTTATTTGCAGTTGTTCAGCAGTGTACTTTGTTAGGCTGATTTGACTGATTGATTGAAGCAAATGAGACATAATTTATAGATACGGTGGATCGGCTGTCAATTTAGTCACTTTAGCCTCTCATAAAATGTCTGCTGTGTATGACGCTGGTTATTTTGATGAATGTTGATACCCGTGGTGGCCAAAGAAAAGATGAATGGATTGTTGCTGTTGGGGCTTCCACCTTACTGTAGTGCGTCAGGGATGTTCGCGGATGCGCACACTAACGATTATTTCGCGATCATGCGCAAAAAAGTGGCATCAGTGATACGCAGATTGAGGGGAAGCAGCAACAGCATTCTGAAGGTGTTTGCAGAAAGGATGGAAGGGCCTACAATGGATAGATTTATCAAGCTGCATGTCAGACATGGGACTTAATAAATCTTCCTCTAACCTTGGCTGTATTTTTAATGTGTATTTGTGTTTTAGTTTTTTATTGTTGTACTTATGTGTGTCTAAGTGTTACATACTAACATAGTTTTTAAGTTTGTACTCATTACTAACAAGCTATGGGCCGTTGACGCCTGAAAATAAACGATTTTTATTTTTTTTTATTTTATTTATTGTGTAAAAAAGAAGGAGAAAGCAGTAAATTATGCATAACAGGAGAAGAAAACGTGTTGCGCCGACCCCAAATACAATAGGGCAGAAGCAGGAAGACTATGATGGTGTATGACGCTGGTAAAGTTAAAACGTTATCTGAACTTGGTGCGTAGGTTTGAAAGGATGAAAAACCGCAAAGTGATCAGCTAGTATATTTAGAACCTTTCAAAATCCCCATACCAATGAGAACTACGACTGTATAAGTAATGGGGTTGGTATAGCTGGTTCCAAGCAACAGTGGTTAAAAATCCGGTTATATTATTTTTCATATTTCAAACTTCTCTTAGCTTAACCTCATTGGTCAGAATCAAAATATTTTTATTTCACATAGGCCTACATGGGCACTTATAAAACGTCGAGAAAAGGTGCACGGTTCGGTTTGGTCGATTCCTTTGGAGAAAAACCGGCAAGGTTAAGCTCTCTCCATGGTTACTCTTTTAAAATCAATTCCTTCTTTTGTCCTTCATGTTTCGGGGCCGTGGAATCTCTTTCGAACAACCCACAACCCCGGCAGGCGGTGGCCCTGGCAGGCCCCTCTGCTTTGCTGACACCTACAATAAGCTTTAAACGGCCATTGGTACTGTCCAGAAAAACCAAGTGGGTTTTTCGGAAGCAAACCCTCTTCTCACGTAATTTCCTGGGATCTTTCTTTGGGGACAGCCGGATTTAAAGCGAAGCATATGAAACGTATACATGTTATATCCTATTATTATAGAAAACAAATCACGCTACAAGCTTCAAGCTACAAGTTTATCAATTAATACGTGTTTAATCAGTACTTAATACGTTAATTAGTACGGATAATGTCGCAACTTGAGAGTAAAGACAAACTTCGCAGAATGCCACTATCAAATAATGTAACTATGAATTTAATTTAGCGGTACAGGAAAGTTACCCGGCGCAAAATTATGCTAGGATACATTAATTAGGATGGAAGTTCGCGCCATCTTGTGAGGCTGTGGTCGTCCCACCTGTGCCGAAAACCTCATTTTGTTATCTTACATCCCGTTATGAGGACGACTGTTAACAAAGCTGTCTAATTTGGAGCTTTTCGAGAAGTTTTTCAAGCGGAAATATCTCATTTTTTATCTCTACCTGTTTCTAAACGGCGGAGCTTCTCAATATGGCTGTTTATTTTATTGTCTTTTTAAAAAAACGTTGACCCATACTAGGAATTTTCCCTGTATCATCGGTGTGTTTTTCAAATTCAAATTCAAATAGCCTTTATTACTGATAATGACATTATTACATAAATACATTTCATTTCTACATTATTTCATTACATTATTTTATTGAATTATAACTTGTAATATATAATTTTCAATTTTAATACAATTAATATTACATTTCAATTGTAACTATATTACCTTACATTACAATAAATTATTTAATGATATATTTATTTAATTACAATTTATTAGGTACAATTCAGTTATTTAAAATTCATGCTAGTAAAATTTCATGCATTTAACATTATTCATAAATAATTAAATTAAGTTGTATGTAATATTAATAGTTTATCTTATACTTCTAATCTTCGACATCGGTAACGGTATTATCAGTTTGCCGTTTGGCATAGGCCATCATCGGTGTGTTTACAAGCATTTAAATTTTCAAAAAAAAAAGAAACCGTTGGCAACCCATGGCACGCAGCACAGAAACCATTCGCTCAGACACTGCGACAACTTTGCTTATAATCTGGAGTCGCCTTAGCATTTCGTTTTTTTTTTTCATACTACTCTATTATTACTTCTTTAAATGTTGTAAAAGTACCCTGAACGAAGCTGAAAGGCACGTCTGTGTTCTTCCCTCGTACTAAACTATATTTGGTACCCTTACGTTGCGGAGGTATTGGGGGTCAGAGTTCCAACTTTGTTCTGTTTAATCCGTTATACAATGTTATAACTTTACTTCAAATAACTCCCCAACCGTACTATACAATGCATCTATCGGCACAATTTTACCAAGTGCGTAATATTGATAGATATCTATCGTAAAACCTACTTTTTTACCCGAAAAAAAATAGTTTTCCAGCAATATTTGTTGGTGTAGTTATTTAGTTTGATATAGGTACAGAATACTTGGTTGACGGTTTCGTAAAGAGTTGGTCAGCACCTTATAATTTTTATATATTCCTATACCCCTTTTTACCCATGTGATATTTTATACAGTACATCCATCGGATCCATTTCTTTGGTCTTCCCCTACTCTCACAGCTATCCACACACTCAGTTGTTTCAAGCCCAATAACTGAAGTAATTGTCAACGTGTTTGATTCCGCAATAAATGTAATAGAGACTAATCAGGCACACCTTACACCATCAAAGATATCAATTAACGGCGGGCGGACGTATAAAACGAATAGCCGTTAGGAAACAACACCAATCCCATTCGAGGGCGGGCCACGTATTCAATTAACAGAATAGGATTCTGAATTGTCGTTCATAACGCTCACAAAGTTAATTAAAATATCCCTAATTGCGCACCGACTACAGGCGGTAGGACGAGCAAACCGTGGCCCGTGTTGGGCGCCAAAATTCCCCGCAATGTTTGTACTTTATTAGAGCAAGTTCCTCCGCCTCCGTTTGCATACAAGTTTGGACCGCTTCCGTTTTATTTACAGACGGTTTGGAGTGTACGCCAAGTTACACGGACGCCTCACTAAATCCTCCGGGACGTGTGCTCCGGACTCCGGCTAGGGTGCCCTCCTAATTCCGCGATATGAATATATGATTGTTAGCCACGATTATGTGTTGAAACTTAGTCAACCAGCTCGCTGTATTAACTACGAGTGAATTGTGGGAGACAGAACTCACATTTATAATACCGCATCTGCATTTGCATCCGAAATATATAAATCATATTCTGACTTTCGTTATTAAGTCGCCTCTAAATCACAAGACATTTTGCAGCACGTAATAACTGAAAATAAAGCGGAACATTGCTCGAGTTTATACTTTCAATTCCATGTCCGAAAACTTTAGAGTCAAGGAACAGAAAACAATAACAGAAAGCGAAACAAAGCTATCACATTTCCGAATCCGCGGAACGTGTCTGGATACGTCTGATCGCTGCGGCGGACGGCAAAAAAATGAGAAATATCGCTGTCAACGTAACGCCAATCTGAATATGGAAACGGCCGCCGCCCGGATTCGCAATGCGGGTAGATAAGAATTTTATAGCAAAAGTACACCCGGCCGGGTAAACATTGTGCGAAATGTCGCGATAAGTGACGCTACCGAATCGTCATCGGTACAATTCGCCCGATAAACCCCACAACGTTTTGTATTCAACAAACGAGTGCCGTCCCCGCTCGGACATACGCCGGGTAAATTATTTACTGAATAAATTATTCATTTATGATAATAAGTAAAACGACGTCCAAACTTCGTGTTTTCTTTGAGTTTTCATGGAATAATATCGTTGTTGAGATCAGAGACATACTTAGTCTAAAAATGGTTTTACATTTCTTTTTCGCATAGGATATCAAATAACTACCGCTCTGGTCGGAGCGGCAGGGAGTGTCAGATTTTTACTGAGTAAAACCCATCGATTTTCCTTCTTTTGGTCTTTATATTCCGGGGCCGGGAAATCTCTTTAGAACAACCCGCAATCCCGGCAGTCAGCGGCCCTGGAGGGGGGCCCCTCTGCTTCAATGTCGTCTCTTTGAGGCGTAAAAATGGTAACAGATTATCAACAACTTTTAGTACTTTACTGCAAAATCTATGTCAATGATGTAAGTGAACAATAAGTTTTAATAACTTAAGTAGTTAATTAAGCCGTAACGCGTAATGTTTATAGCCGCACTGAAATAATAATTTACTACTTCTAGAGTTATTATCCAATTATTTTATAACTACTACATATTTGTTCTGTTACTGAAATAAGTCGAGCGTAGCTAGCTAGTGGTTGATAACATAGTAATTTTAACGAAGGATAACCGAATGAGTACAGACAAGATATTTTATATGTTTTTAAAAATAACTAAAGAATGCTGACATATTACATACTAGCTTTTGCCCGCGGCTTCGCTCGCGTTAAATTCGGGGTAACACAGTTCGCCTTTCCTGATTTGCAGGTACCTACTACCTGTACTTTTTGCCCTTGCGCCTTAGTTATTTTAATAGCAATGCTAAGTTTTCTCTTTTCTTCCCTCTTTCTCCTTCATTTCTCACTTTAAAAAAAAAAAGTAAACAAGAGCCTATGTCTCCAGGGTCCCAACTATCTCTACTATCTACCAAAATTCATCAAAATCCCATTTAGGCGTGAAGACGTAACAAACAAACAAACTTACTTTTTTTCGATATCACACGGGCGAAGCCGCGGGCGCCAGCTAGTAATATAATAAATGCGAATGTTTGTGAGGATGGACGGATGGATGTATGGATGTTTGTTACTCTTTCACGTCGAAACGGTTGAACGGATCTTGATTAAATTTGGCACAGAGGTAGATTATAGTCTGGAATAACACATAGGATACTTTTTTTTCTTTCATCACGCGGGCGAACTCGCGGGTGCCAGCTAGTACAGTATAAAGACGCGGCTTGGGTTCAAACCTACATTCCTACAACCTACAAAACGTAAGTAGAAGTCGTTTCCACTAAGCCACAACTGTTCTGCTAAATAAAAGGTTAAACCGGTTGTGGTAAACCAGTGCTCCGTCTTTCAAGGATCACAGATTGAGTTATTAAGACAAAACATGATAGTAAATCGTCAAGAAACTTAGGCAATTAAGCCACAAAGCTACAATGGTTGGAACTGTGCCCGATTTCAATGGTACAACTATACAGAATGTGGCCCTATCATATTAACGACGACGGCACGTTTGGCGCAGTGGCTGAGCGATCAACTGCTGCGCTGCGTGTCGCGGGATCGATCCCCGCACGGAACAAATATTTGTATGACCTACAGGTAGTTGTTTCAGGTCTGGCTGTTTGTGAATGTGAGTGTTAACGCACCCATGATACAGGAGAAATTCCAAATGTGGGGCAACGTTGCAAAAAATAATAATAATATCGCAATAGTAGATCTAGTGTCCCTATGAGAGTTGAGCTCCTTGAGTTATTCATATTCACGAAATATATGCTAACAGTTTACACCAATTTTTTATAAAATTACATTACAACGAAACTTTATAGACTAAAAACCTTATATATCAAAATTTGGTATCATACAATTATTGTTTCATATTTAAATAAATACTAGCTATGCACAGCGGTTTCACCCACAACTCAGCTCCCAATTAATCTCATCTAGTTTTTACAAAACAACGTGCATAATAAAAAACATGTATCATTTATGGCGCGCATCGGTTATATGCAATGATTGGTTAGTGTTTTGGCAATGTTATAGGAAATTGGGTTTTGGCTTTTTGCCTAACTTGTTTAAAGTAACAGCTGGTGGGTAGCTACGTCATTAGAAAACATGCAGCATTTTTGTCTATACGTATGTGTGGATACAAGTGCAAAGGGGGGACATGGTGGTACCCAAGAGAAGGTAAGAGGAAGAGAAGCCGAAAAAAGTGGAAAAGGTGGGATGATAACATCAGACAAGTGGTAGGAGTCACGTGGAACAGAGTGGCTCGAGAAAGAAAAGAATGGAAAAGGTTAGACGAGGCTTGTGATTTTTTACAACTTTATTATGGAAACGAATAAAAAATTGAGTGTTTTCAATCGTATCAGTTCATGCAATTCTTTAAAAGAACTCTTCGACATCCGAAAATAAGTATAGAACCTAACTTCAAAAGATTCTTTATCCCGACATAGACGATGCTATCTTCAAAAGATTCTAATTCCCGACATAGACGATGGTACTCCCCATATTCTTCTCTTCTCTTATTTACACCGTGAACCCATTTTCTTTTTTTTTACTTAGGTTAAGCTAGAAGCAACAATAGCTCCTCTTCGTCAGAACCGTTCAACATCTTGAAGTGTACTGAGTGTGGCTATCGATACGACACACATAACGCAGTTATAAAGCAGGCCCGCCTTCAAACTGCTTTCTGACTGCTCATGTTTCTGGTGTGACATCAACCGCGGCGAAACTGACCTGCCCTAATAAGGTGCTGCGCCTGTCCTGCTTATGGTGTGCCCAAGCCTTTATAGTGTTTTATTTTGATATTTTCATTGCTAAAGGGGCTTGCTTCCACCCTTAGGGATTAATAAAGTAACCAAAATCTGTAGTGACTATTCTTTGTCCACCTGTCCCAACTTACATCTAAAACTGCGGCCTCGGTCGGAAGACAAAAAATGAGTGTTTTACGAGGGTAAGCAGGCAGCGGTCAGAGAACGTCACATCTACACCACATTCCATATCTTCAATTTTAAAGTCGATCTACAGCTAGTCCATAACAGACTCTAACAAATAAAAAACTTGTCCCCCACTTCATAAGCTTAAAACATCTCCAAAGATATTAAAACTCGGACGATATAAACAATCCAGCGGTACTTAGAACGCTGACAGCGCCATCTATCAAACTAAGCGCGAACTACTAAAGCCATAAAACCCTGGGACAGACGCTGACAAAGTGTCCCTACTTAAAGTAAAAGCGCTGTAATTAATCAAGCGTTTTTTTTATTTCATTTCATAAAAGCGCTTTACGCTTGAAGACTTGGAGATAAGTGTTTAATCCTGAAATCTCCAGTTGCTAAAAGCCTAATTAATTTTAATGTACTATCGTTCCATTTGATTGGATGTTTCCAGTTTGTTTTCAACCAATCAGAGTTAAGGTGAGATTTGGCTTTAGGTATGTTTGTGTAGGTTATCAGAATTTTAAGGTGGGTAAACAAATCGTTATCTGCTAATGGCAAAATAGTAAGATTAGAGGTGTAAAGGGTTTTACAGACACGTTTCTAGTACCTCAGTTATCAGTTGTTAAAGTATGAAAGAAATTATATCGAAAGTATCGCATTACCCAGTACTAACTGGGTTGTGGAGGTCAGATAGGCAGTCGCTCCATGTAAAATACTGATATTCAGCTGCATCCGGTTAGACTGGAAGCCGACCCCAACATAGTTGGGAAAAAGCTAGGCAGATGATGATGAAAGTATGAAAGAAATTCGGATATTGTTCTTGTATAATCATCTGCCTAGCCATTTCCAAATTATGTATTTTGGGTGTCGCGTTTTAGTACAAATTGTTCCAGTTCTATTTTGCATGCTTTCTTAAGTCTTACATTTTTAAAGCCAGAGCATAAATGCACGCGCGTTCCACGCCAAGGAACTCATTCTACCTAATTTTTTGTCACATATTTGTGTCGTTGGCGTCCAGGCTACGCGCTTACGTTCAAAAAGTTAATACGTTATGAATGATTATTATTTGTAGTTAACACGCTAACGTGATGTAACATTTTTAATTCGCACGAAGATACTTTTTTAATCGAAATTATCATAAATCACAGTAAAATTAACTTAGTATAATAAAACTCACCGTGAACAGTGAGCTCGGAGTCCCTGTTGATCTCGTAGAGCCGCAGCGCCTCATCCAGCTCCAGCTGCGTCGATATGGTGCACGGGTCGCCTTCCTCGTCCACCCACTTCATCGTGAACACCTAAAAAGAAAAGATTGTTAATCAACTGTTGTCCTATTTTGCCAATATCCCATTAATGTTCTACTAGCTCATGCTCGCGGCTTCACCTGCGTAGGTATACTAGGTAACCAAGATAACTAAGTGAGCGGACTGGACCAATGGGTGAAGCCGCTGTTGGCACAGCCAGTCTAATATGTAAAATTCTCGTGGCGCGGTTTTTTGTTACCAATCTCCAAAAAGGCTGGACCGACTTGTTTGAATCAAATATAGGGTAGTTCTGCGAATCGGCCAACATCTATTTTTCATACCCCTATAAGGGTGACCCTCTGCAGAAGGGTATTTGAGCAGCGGGTGAAACCGCTGGGCAAAGCTAGTCATTATTATAAATGTAAGTAGGTACACCAACCTGATCAGGCAAAAAGCGACATATCGCCACCATCTCATGAGTAAACTCCTCAAAGTTAATATTATGATTGATGTACGTGATCATCACATCACCGTTGTACACCGTCTTCACGCGCACATCATTCTGGTGGTTATCCTGGTTCACCAGTTGGGTCGGCATCATGAAAGGTTTATGTCACTCTGTTGAACACAATGCCTGGAAAACATTAATGTTACATTGTTTATAAACATAGTAGTACAAGGATTGTTTACTACAGTCTAAAAGGTTTGCTAGTTTCTTGACTTATGGTCAAAGCCAGGAAAAACTTTAGCTCTATTTTTAAAAGATGGTGATTTGGTTGGTTTTGTTTAAATTATGAAAAATTCAGGGACACGGACAGAGACAAATTTAATCAAAGTAATTGTTTAAGTTTACATAGGTCCCCAACTTCAAATAAATTGGGTTGTGGGCAGAAAAACTTCTATCAATGTCATCATTTCTAAGTAGGTACCTACATACAATCTAAATCACAGTTTCAATGAAACAATAATGGTGATAAAGTATTCCATCTGGTCTGTTATCAAAACTCAGTTTTGCATCAAATAAAACTCACTAAAATTTCATTCAGTTTCTAAAGAATCTATTATTCTAATTACTATTCATTAGCAACCATTATATGGGAGGAAATAGTTATGGTGTAAATCATGTTAACTACTGAAAATTTACACCTCATTTATGTCAAGTAAATATATGTAGAACAAACTTATGAAACCAGATACAAAGTTACAAAACAAATTGTTTGCTTAAGATGTCATACTTAATCTAGTTATTAACTACTATTTAAGGGTTTCAGCCACAGATAATCTATCTTAGGATTTGTGCTGACTATAAATGGCAATAAGTTTTATCTAGTAAATGGGACTAGATATCTCAAAAATTCAAAATCAAAACCACAATATTTTTATTTCCCATAGGCCTACATGGGCATTTATAAAACATCGAGGAAAGATGCATGGTTCAGGTTGGTCGTTTTCTATGGAGAAGAACCAACAAGAAACTACATGGTTACTCTTTAAAAATACAGATAAAATCTATACTAACAAAATTAGGATATTTATGTACAAGGCATTGAAGGCATTACATTGGATAATAAGTAATACCAAGGTGTTGTGGGCCTGTCTCAGAGAGATGGGTTGGATTTAGCCACCGATTCGCAAACTATGCTTTAGATACGGAGTTGTAGACACCAGCCCCAGCGGGCTACATAAAAATAATAGGTGCATTGTACAGCTACAATGCACCTATTGGAAAATACAGGCTTGATTTTAAGCCTTAAATAATATAATATTGCTGATTTCTATGATAGGTAAATTTTTGTATGACCCAGAAATAGTTTTTTGAGATCAGATTTTTGATATAATGTAGTTATGTATACTTTTTTTGCAGGTGGAAAATCATCAAATAACTTCCCCTGGTCTGGGTGTAGCAGGGGGGTGTCAGACTTTTACTGACTTACTGACTAAAACCTTCCCATGTTCCTTCTTTTGCCCTTTATGTGCTGGAATCCTGGCAGGACCTAGTTATGTATATTTAAGACACATATTATAAGTGTCTTAAGTTGTCTCATAAATGTTTTATGACCTAGTTTTTATGCCCTACTTGCCAGTATTAACTTTTAGAACTGCGCAACTGTCATACCAATTCATTTTCCACAGCATTCATTTCACGCTAACATTTTAAGGATCCATCAACATTTCATGTTTATAAACTGTGTATTCAGACTTGTTTCAAGTTCTTCACATTATTTTAAACATCCTGATATCAATTTGTAAAGTAGATCAGGAGGATAGTTATGGATTATAAGCTTAGCTGTAACTCTTGCAATCACTAGGCTAGCAAAAAGGTTTATAGTTTTTTTTTCAACGCAACCAAATGTTCCTGTCAGAAACACTTCTTAGTAGGTGCAGCTACATATTTGCACACAATGCTATATTACTACAACAAAGCCCTATTGTTTCTGAATTATAGGGTTTTTAACTGAACAATCCAAAGTTTTTAATGGATTACATATTATGTCAGTCTCTAGATATACAAAACCATGTGGTGTGTGACAAAGAAATGCAGTAGCAACGATCGTAGGGTTTCTAGAGGCCACAAATTGCTCATAACCTAGTGCAAATGGGATTAACTTATTTGCAATCTCGCTACAACTATATATCTTTCTGACAATAGCTAATTGCGGCTTCGTTACACCATCTTCCCGTTTAGGCGCGTAGAATAGAACCTTCATAATAATAACTGTGATAACATTCCCATAACGTGAATCATTTGAATAAGTATAATTAAGTACACAATGCAAACCTTTACGAGTATTCACAATTCACGTAACTATGTCCTTCAGTGTTGACACAAAAATGGATCACAATCCCATTGATAAAAGTCTTAATTTATGTAATACACGGTAATTATCGAAATTATATGTAATAACAACAAAACTTTGACACACACAACATTATTCACAAACTGACATTCAACAGGAAACAGTTACATGTTTTCATTGAAGATGACGCTTTCTTTCTTCCTATAGGAATTTCTGTAAGAGGGAGTGAAATAGGTATACCGGCGTCTCACCACCCAGGCAACATTCCATTAAAAAGTTTTAGTGACGTGCCAGCTGTTTCCGGCACCTAAAAGCAAACATGTTCAAGTAAACTTCAATCAAAATGTCTTAACTTTTAAAACAATGCGAACCGACTTCAAGTTGCCCTAATTATTAGCTGTCGCAAAAAAATTGGAATTAACCACTAAAGATCAATATATAATTTAACATTTACCACGATTGCTACAATTTATCATCAGTAAAACCATTGAGAAACGAGAATATCAGAAAAAAAACGTTCTGAAACAAGCAGGAACTTCTGAGTGAAATACTAACCTAAATAAAATTTCTGAACGAAAAGTCTTCATGTCAAATTACGTCAAGTTATCAATTCGGGCTGGGATTTCCTAATATTTGGAATAAAACAATTTTAACAGTAAAAACACTTGTAATTAATTTAATATATTTATTTGCATTTTCTAAATTCTCGTTTGATCATGGTAAGTGCTCTTTTTGATGATGTGCTGAAACGTTCTAATAACACTATTTGTTATGATGACTAATGCACCTAAATTAACGGAATTTAATAAATCTACGCTATGTTTTATGATGATTCCAGACTGACCAACAAATGGATTGTGCTTTGGACTTGATGCGGAGGCTGCCTCCGCAGCAGATTGAGAAAAACCTGACAGATTTGATAGATCTGGTGCCTAGTATGTGCGATGACCTGCTATCGTCTGTAGACCAGCCACTCAAGATTGCTCAGGACCGTAGCACGGGGAAGGACTACTTGCTATGCGACTACAACCGCGACGGAGACTCGTACAGATCACCGTGGTCAAACACATACGACCCTCCACTAGAAGATGGGTCAATGCCTTCAGAGAGGCTGAGAAAATTAGAAATCGACGCAAATCATGCCTTTGATCAGTACAGAGAGATGTATTTTGAAGGTGGTGTCAGCTCTGTGTACCTGTGGGATATGGATCATGGGTTTGCTGGTTAGTATCTCATTGACATAAAATATAGGTTAGAAACAGGAAATAAAGTGATTATTATTATAACTGTCATGAAAACAAGTTGGTATGAGAGTAACATAATATTTTATTACCCTGTTTAATTATAGATAGCACATACTTTAGCTCACCCTGTTAAATTTTGAATGAACTATATAGTATACCATACAGTATATTAGTACTCATAGGTCCCCCTGTTATTATTGTTCTGTCCTGTGCATCATTCTCCGGTCTTTATACCAAGGTATTTGGGACTTTCATAGCATGTCTTCATCTTCCATACTCCTCTATTATTCGTCATTTCATTGGCCACCTCCTTTCTTGCCATATCAGCCTTCACACAGACCATCCATTGTTTTTTTGGCCTTTCTCTTGTACTGTACCCATACACATTTATATCCAAAACTATGCCAACAAGCCAACCAATAACTTTTTAGCCACTGTTGCCATTTGTCCTCTTATGTACTTGTTCTGTTTACTTTATCCATTCATGTAACACCACACTCAATTGTTCTGTCCTGTGCAATTCAAATAAATACTTTTTCCTTCCTTCTTTCTGTTGTTAAATGAAGTGATAAATGATGTTTATTTTGCAAGTAGGTTTTCACAAACACTTTTACACATCTTTATTTTTTAAACTAGATGAGGCCGGTGTTTTGTATCCGACTACTCTGAGAAGAAACAGCCGAAACAAACTCAGAGGTCATAGTCTCTTTTAAGGTCCAGATAAAAAATCTTGGTCAACTTACATAAGGACTATGCAGATTAGTGCCTGAAATGGTCTTTTTAAGAAAGCACCACACAGATTGAGTGGACCTGTCCAGTCAGTGCAAGCATTTGTCAGTTATATAAATTATAGATGAAACAACAATGTGTTCTACATTGTTGTTCCATCTGCCACTCTGAGAAGAAACACACACATTTGTAACCATACTATATTACCTTCCAGGTGTAATATTGATAAAGAAAGCTGGCGACGGTTCCCAAAAGATCAAAGGATGCTGGGACTCTATCCATGTAGTGGAGGTTATTGAGAAGAGCTCGGGCCGCAACGCTCACTACAAACTCACATCTACGGCCATGCTCTGGCTGCAGACTAATAAGGAAAGCAGCGGGACTATGAACCTTGGAGGCAGTCTCACTAGACAGGTAAACAACTAAACTGCTCACGGCTGGCTGGTCTAAATGGTACCAGCTAACCGCAAATGATTTAAAATTTCTTTTCATGCCAAGTGAGGTTTGAAATTGTCTAATCTCTGCTTAGGGATAAGCAGTTTATGAGGTATGCGTCTTTAATTATGAGAAAAGTGTTGGTATAGATATTGTTCAATGGTTCAAAATGTAAATGAGTATAATTGTAGGATGAATGTTGACATGGGAAGTTAATAACAGCCATGAGGCTGTCATGATGAGATAAACAAATTAGAAATATTAGTTTGAGAAAATGTTAATGGGTCACATTGTAGGGTGAATGTTGTCAGGGGAAAAAAACTGTGCTGGTCGTCTTTAGAGGTTAATTATATGTGAAGTTAATTTTTGTGTATATCTTTGACTGTTACTGTTGTAAAAAGTAGTCAGAAGTGAGAAAGTCTGACACCTAGTTTTACCTAGGCGTAATTTACCTAGTTGCTGGGATGTCAGACAGGCATTGGCTCTATCCTACTAATAATATAAATTTAATGCGAATGTTTGTGAGGATGGATGGATGTATTGATGTTTGTTACACTTTCACATCAAAACGGTTGAACGGGTCTTGATGAAATTTGGCACAAAGGTAGGTACCTAATAATACATATAGGATACTTTTTTTCGATATCACGCAGGCGAAGTCGCGGACGCCAACTAGTGTTATATACTGATATTAAACTGCATCTATCATCTGTAATATGTTTCTATGTAGTGTCTGTCCATAATAAGGTTTAATGCTAATTTCAGGCGGAACAAGACTCAGCAGTGAGCGACGTGACACCGCACATCGTTAACATCGGCCGCATGGTCGAAGATATGGAGAACAAAATCAGGAACACGCTCAACGATATCTATTTTGGTAATTAATGCTTTAGGGTTCAGAACTACCTTCACCGTCTTCACCGCTCACCGTCCGTCGGTCTAATGACGACAGGCCGTGTCGACGGCGCGTTTGTGTTCCACGCGCGATTCAAAGAGATGTCAGTAAAGCAGAGGGGCCTGCCAGGGTTGCAGGTTGTTCGAAAGAGATACCGCGGCCCTGGAACATAAGTGACAAAAGCAGGGACATGAGTGGGTTTTAGTCAGTAAAAGTCTGACACTGCCTCACGCTCCGCTCAGAGCGAGGGAAGTTATTTGATGATATCACAAATATAATAAACGAATAATAAACAATTCAATTAACTAAGTATTACAATCCTAAGAATCATAACTAGTTATTAACTTTATTGTCCAGGTTAAGATCAACTTTTTCACAGGTGTATATGAAGGGTATACCCTTCATATACACCTGTGAAAAAGTTGATCTTAATTACTTATATATTGTATACAATATATAAGTAATTATCATAATTTCTTATCTGAAAAATTTCGATAAGTTCAGTAAAATAATTCAGTTAATCTTGTGACTTTTCTTTTACAACGTTTGATAATAAGAAATATCAGTTTGGTTATTTCTCCATCCATAATTTTTCTTTTTGTAAAATTAAAAATTCTGGCCAAGCTTACACTGTTCTTCTGAAAAAAATTAGGTTTCCGTACCTCAAAAGAAACAATGGAACCCATATTGGATCACTTTATTCGTCTGTGTGTCTGTCTGTCTACCAAGACCCTTTATCTCGGGAACGCGTAGAGGTATCGAGTTGAAATTAAAACCATATTCTCAACTCTGGGGTCCCTTTCTAAATCAACCCTCTAATGCCCCGTTCCAATAAACAAAAACGAGTCGTTTTGCTTGCGGATAGTAAGATTTTGACATAAGTCTCATAGAACTTATGTCAAAATACTACCATCTGTAAGCAAAACGAGTCGTTTTTGTTTATTGGAACGGGGCTTAAGTCTATGCAGTCAAAAGATATGGCTGTTTATGTTGTAAGTTTGTACGGAACCCTCGATGCGCGATTCTGACTCGCTCTTAGACTGTTTTCTTAATTCTAACAAAGGAGTTTCAAGACCGTGCACTCTTTTGACATTTCCTTCCATTTCCCAAGTGCCCACAGAAAAAAAAAACTAATTGATTTTGTAAACTAACATTGCTCTGTGACCAGGTAAGACTAAGGACATAGTGAACGGCCTGCGATCAGTAGTGCCAGCCGAGGTGGTGCGTCGCAAGGCCGCGCTGCAGCACGACCTGGCCGTCGCGCTACAACGCAGGCACGTCGCACGCGACGACTGAGAAGACGCCTGCCAGTGTGCAACGCCGTGTTTACGTGAGTTTTCACACTAATATTATAAAAAAAAGTTTTAAATGTGTGCCGTGTCGATAGCGCGTTAGTTTTCCACGCGTTATGCGCGTGACCGTAACCGCAAGGCGCAGCTTGTATTCCATAAAACATAAAATAGTACCTGTCATCATAGAATAGAATAGAATAATAATTTATTTGTGTAAAAACATGGTACATAGGGTCTTATAACTATAGTATTGTGAACTTACATGTTTTACCATATAATGGCGTACAAATATCAGAGCATTTTAATATGAAACATTAATACTGAATCTTAACAATAATATGAGCAATAAAATACAACACAGAACACATTGAAAAAAAATCATAGTAACCGTATCTATACACTATAAAAACAATTCAATGAATGTACAACATCAGTGTACAGTCACGAAAAAAGTGTAATACATATATAAAAGTGTTATGCCAGACAAGGAATGAAAATGTTTCTTGCTTCACTTGGCGGGGAATTGCCGTGCCCCCAGATGTCATGATATTCCTGTTGGTTTCTTCCAGCCAAGCGTAAGCCACCCTCCACCCACCACGCAAGACTATTTAGTATATTAAAAAACATTCAAATGTTAGCCAAAATATCCCTTTTTTATCTTGGTCTATCTTCAACTGGAGATGGAAACCCAGGCCTTCCATTTTTCTCGATATTCCGTATCTTCTTAATAATTAACTATTCGAGAAAGTCATTTCAAGACGTCCCGAAATCTTCTCGGGTTGCCGCGACCCAGTCCAGTGTGTCTCAGGACTCTTGGACTCTTGGGTTGCGATTCGGGCCCACAGCTTTGCCTGAATCCCGAAGACATGGCCTGTCTAGTCCCATTTTAGTTTTGTGGTTTTTTGAGCTACGTGAACTATTTGAGTAATGGTGCACAAAATACAAATAGTAATACAATGCCTAACTCTTTCTTTTGCTTTCTGTGTTTGCCGCTTCATATTGTACACTTAGTCGAATTCTTTGTGACTGTATTGTTTTTAATTATCAGTGTAACAATTGTAGGTAAACCAATAAATAAATAAACTCAGAGACTTAACGTATGAGGTCTTGCCAGAACCACCGCCTGCCGGGGTTGCGGGTTGTTCAAAAGAGATACCACGGCCCAGGAACATAAGAGCAAAAGAAGGAACATGGGTGGGTCACCAAAAGTCAGACACCCTCGCTCCGTCCAGAGCGGGGGAAGTTATTTGATGATTTCCCATCCTCAAAAAAGAAGTCAATCGTGCTTTCGATCTCCAGTTTAATTAACTGATTAAAGTTACTACGACTGGATCAAAAATACATTTAATTACCAAGGCAGCAGCAGAGCTGGTAACACTGTATCAATCATGATCCAAGTCATGTGTGAAGTTTCGGCATTTAATTTAATTTACCTTTGTTCAGTACAGACTAAATATTTTCCTATTTTCCGCTTAATTAGTTTTATTTTGGAATTTGGTTTTAATAAGTCTACTTTCTGTCCTTATAATTTTATAATATCTCTGTAAACACGCCACATCCAAAATTAAATTTAAAAAAATGTTTATTTTTTAGACTCAACAAGTTCAATTAGACCATTACAGGCACTTTTGAATGTCATAAAAACGAAAAAATGATGCTGCACCAGTCCCAGTCAAAAGACATAATAACTTGTGAAAGTACTGTAGTTGCCTATTCCAAAGCGTAGATCTCTATGGAGCAGAATGGGCAAGAAACTCCATGGACACTCTTTTAAATCATAATATTTTTTACAAAATCATGGATACATCATTCATGTTGTAGTAGTCATCATTCATTGTTGTTGTATCAGTAGTGATTGGAGCCTCCTTTTAAGCTGAAAATACCTGTATTAGGAGACTCCGCTCCGCTCTTCCATACATTGTTGGTATTAACTATAAACTTGTTTTAAATAAAACAATAATAAACTAATCTACGAAAACTAAAATATGGTTGTGAAAGTGTGTGTACATGATGTATTCAGAGTGTTCCTTTAATTAAATATTAATTCTTTTTTTCAGATGAGGTGGAGATATTGGGTAAATTGTGTTAATTAAGGATCGCTCACGAAAAGAAATGTGAACTTACGAAATTGTGGAAACTTATGAAGGATAATTTAATATAAAAAAATATATTTCTCGTCTATTAATAAAATAGTGTATTGAATTTAGAAATAAATCAATGCGGCCAGTATGGTGCTTTGAACAAAATAGTCCTTATATTTATATATTTTTTCTTCATAGATAATTATTGGACTTGTAAGCATGTAAACTATGTAAAAAATGTCTCATTATGTATAGATTTTCGGAATTAAATTCGCCCAAGTATCATCCATCTCATTTACAGTTGCATTTCATTGCTTAGTATTTTCTTTGATTGTAGTTTATAAACAAATGTATTTTTATCTTGTAAGGTTCTATGTAAGAGATACAGCATACATTATTATATATAATAATGTTAAGGCAATGCAACAAGCCAATTTTAATGTTGCAATTTATTTCACATAATAACAATAGATTTTAATTGGCCTCTCTAAATATATATTTATCCGCATTTTAGTGTTTTATTTACTTTACCTATACACACATACATCAAGAGACTTAATGGCGATGGGCTGGTCACTTGGTAAGAGGAAATGACAAATGGTGCAAAAGGGTGACATGGTGGTACCCAAGGGAAGGCAAAAGGAAGAGAGGCCGACCACGGAAAAGGTGGGATGATGACATCAGACAAGTGGCAGGAGTCACGTGGAACAGAGTGGCTCAAGAAAGGAAAGAATGGAAAAGGTTGGAGGAGGCCTTTACCGACTGGCAAACAGATCTTGGAAAGATAACTAAGCGACAAATATTAGTTTAAAATTAAATTGTTTTGAAATTAAATTTAGTTTTAAAGTTAGTTATTTATGTAAGTTTAAAAAGCCATTGTACTAAGTTAAGTGATCTGAATAAAAAGCTATATTATTATTATATTAAACACACATACTAATAGTAGTTTTGTGCGCGGTAATTTTCGGATAGTTCTTTACTATATGCTGATCGTTACAAAGTTAGGTTGCGGGCGTGTGTGTTGGAAGGCGATTTCGGGCGAACTGTGATCGGCGAGCGCTGCGCGTGTTAGGAATACAAGTCTTTACGGCACGGTTGGCGCAGTGGCTGAGCAATCGACTACTGCACTGCGTGTCGCGGTTTTGATTCCCTCCCGGAACAAATATTTGTATGACCTGCAGATAGTTGTTTCGGGTATGGCTGTTTGTATATGTGAGATTAAATGTTTGTAAACGCACCCACGACACAGGAGAAATTCCTAGTGTGGGGCAACGTATTTAAAAAAAAAAAAAACAAAACAAAAAAATACTGATGCGTCAGCGCCCCTACAGTAGGAAGATAAAAGTAATCATAGTAGTCACCACAGAAATATTAAAAATAACATATTTCTGATATCTATGGTAGTTACATACACATACTATGTTTACCTATGAAGTCATGATTCAACAATGTGTAAATAACTAACTGTGCATTAAAATATGTTGTCATAGAGATAACAATTTCAAGTAAAGATTGAGAATTAGATGTTTTGAAATGTGTGATTGAGTGTAATGTTGCGAGCAAAAAGTCAATACTTCTTACCGTGTCGATGGCAATCTAATTGTGTGCTTAATTTATGAAATATTTGTTACTAGCTTTCGCTCGCGCTACATTCGGGGTAATATATGGTTCCCCTTTCCTGATTTGCAGGTTTTTTCGTTGGTAACAGAGTGCGTGTACCGATTTTTAGCTTCTTACCTTGAAAACTGCGTTTTGTGTTGTGTTGTGTGTTTTCTTTTCCCGATTTGTTATAATTTTAAAATAGTTTTCAATTTCCACTTCTATAAATATTTTTGTGTTAACACCGTTTATGTGCGTGCATGCTGTGGTCTCCTATAATTGAAGGAACACAGTTAAAACAACCCATTGTATTGTGTCTTATAATGTATCTGTGTATCCTTTGTTGGAGATCCAAATATATATATATCTTGGGACAACTCACACACGGTCATCTGATCCCAAGCTAAGCAGAGCTTGTGTTATGGTAACCAGACAACTGATATACATACTTATATAATTTATAAATACATACATATTATAGATAAATCACACCCAGACACAGAACAAACAATCATGTTCATCACACAAAGTTTGTCCTGGGTGGGAATCGAACCCACGACCTCCGGCTTAGCAGTCAGGGCCACTAACTACTAGACCAACAGGCCCGTCAAATAAATAAATAAATTTTCAGCCCGTCTTATACGGGGTTGCAAAAAAAAATGATGCACGATTTTTTTGTTGGTGACAAATAATCCGCATACCAATTTATAGCTTTCTACCTTGATAATTGGGGAATGGTCCATACAAACTTCGACCCCCCTATTTTAGTGAAGTGGGGGGATAGAAAAATACAAAATGTAGCCTATGTCATTCTCCATCCCTTCAACTATCTCGTCAATTTGATAGGTACCTATACATATACATCACGTCAATTCGTCGCTCCTTTTTGCCGTGAAAGACGAACAAACAAACAGACATAATAATATCTACACTTTCCCATTTATAACATTACTAGCTTCTGCCCGCGACTTCGTCCGCGGAAAATTTTTTGTTTTAACATAAGATTACACTCGATTGATATTACTGTATTTAATTTTATTAGTAAAATATTTTTTGGAATCAGATCAGTAACTTCAAAGATTACCGAAGTTCTCTTTTCTGCTCAAGGTAACTTAACCCTTAGTCGCCTTTTACTTATTTTATTTATTTAAGTTAGGTATCTATTTAATTTGAAGCCTCTCTATATACAATGTTTGAGGTTGTTTTATTTTCCGGTAACAGAATAATCTGCTTTTCGGATGATACCACTCTTGATAGACCAACATATAATTGCCACGGGCCCGCGACGTCCTCACATTTTGGCTAGCGAGGCGCTGTGAGCGCTCGGAGCTAGATTCTCTAGCGCGTGCTTGCGAAATAATTATATTCTCTATTTCTCGAGAGGCGCTGCTCATTTTCAGGGGCAGATTCTTTCGTACGGCGTACTCGAGCGGCTCTTGTCTGTGATGTCTGCCGGGACAGTTGAGATTTCCTTTTAGGCATGCTCTCAACAAACTACGCACAGACTTGAAGACAATTTATTATGAACAAAGGGAGAGCGACTCGAACACCGTCCGCCTTTACAAAACAAAACAATCGTAATATCGAATAACTCGTATCGATTATTACGATAGAACGAAGTACGAAACTACGAACATACAAAACAAACGTACAACGAAATTACGATATTTTCGATTATGAGGTATCTATCAACAACAACAACCATACGAACGAAACAATAAGCAACTGACATGTAATATTTAGAGGAGCTCGTGGCTTAATAATAGCAGCCGCTCGGGTCGATCTTTAGGTTAAGCCGCGCTTGCCTAGGTTGGTCTGTGGATAAGTGACCACCCGTTACATACCGAGTTTCCTCCGTACCTCGGAAAGCACGTTAAGCCGTTGGTCCCGGCTGCCATTTGTAGATCTTTGACAGTCGTTACAGGTAGTCAGTGTTCCAAAAGTCTGACAATGACAACCAGTCTTACCAAGGGGTATCGTATTACCCAGTATTAACTGGTTGTGGAGGTCAGATAGGCAGTCGCTCCATGTAAAATACTGATATTCAGCTGCATCCGGTTAGACTGGAAGCCGACTGGCCGACCCCAACATGGCCAACATAGTTGGGAAAAGGCTAGGCAGATGATGTAATATTTAGAATTCCAACTAATGACAACGTGGGCATAATAATTCGAGAGGGTCATCAATCCACGGAACGTCTTAACACCGCGATTCAGAAAAATGACGTAATTGCAGAACGCTATCTATGGGCAAATAGGTAAAACGTCTGCACAATGAAAGATATGCTAGGGGCATTTTGCGTTTTAGTAATTTTATAATATATTTTCTCCGAAACTGTATGACCAATTGATATACTGTAAATGGCAAATCTTATCTGTATGATGTTCTTGTGATACTAAAATAATTTATTGTCATAAGAATTAATATTTTGTTGCTCAAATAATCAACCAAACGTAAGTATGCCGAAAAAGAATGTTTTTTAATGCAATAAAAGAAGTATAAAAGACAAAATATGAAAGATAGAGATATGGTATTGAGGACTTTTTTGTAGAAATAATTAAGACGAACCAGGTAGCCATACATTGTTTTTAATTTTAAGCAACTGTTTAGGCAGCGCGCGCACATAATTCTGTTTCATGAGGTATTTTTTTCCGACTTGCTAGACAAAAGTTGTGATAGCTCGGTTAATATACATGTTATAGAAACAATTTATAGCCTATAGCACTCAGGAATAATGTAGCTTTCTACCAGAGAAGAAAATTTTAGAATTGGATTATGAGTTCCAGAGATTACCCCCTACATACAAACTTACAAACATACAAACTTACAAATTTTACCTCTTTATAATATTAGTATAGAAGTATAGATATAGATAATATGATATTTAAGTATGGATAATAGTTCCCTTGAAAAGTATTTTGAGAAAACCGATATCATCTTTCAAGAGATACCGCACACCCTCAAATATGTAGGTAGGTAAAGTCTACCTACACCATTGATAACACCTTTAATGTTCATAGTTACACACAGAAGGTCCGTATTTACAAGTTCGTTTTAAGGGCTCTGTCGCTACTGGGTGCTATGTTCACACCTCGTTTCTAGGATCGTTTTTAAGCTTTTGAACGCCATTGTTACATGCTAAGGACACCAATATGTGACAAAAATACCACACCAATATGTGATCGCTTTTAGCGATAAGACCGCCCATTGTGTCACCCTATTTATAAGTTATTTGTATGGTGTACATAATAAAGAATATTCTATCTATGTATCTAAAAAATAAGGGGAAAAGATAGCTTGGCATGGACGGCACGCGCGTGCCTTTATGCTGTGGCATACAAAAGGATAATGGATCCGTTCGGTTGCTACTGAGGGTAAAGTTCACACCGCGCATTTTAAGTGATGATTCAAAAATCAGCTTCGCGCATCTCCGATTCGATAAAACGGATCAGTGTTTTATGCTGTTGTGTGTTGGAACTCGTTTATACAAATACGTTCACCATTGCCGCATACTAATGTGTACGATAAAAGGGACCGCTATTTGTTGTGATCGACTTTTTTACTGGATCTAGAATATTTACTGTTATGTATGCGCATGCCGTCATACAACTACATCCAATGTCTAAATTGACATCCAATGAATAAAAATGTATACGACAAAATGTGATTTTGTAAAAACGTATACGGATGCTGCTGTGTGTACTTACCCTTAAATGGTTGTGACATACATATGGCCAGACATACCTATCTAGTCTGTGTGACATAAGAACAGAACGAATCTATTAGGATTCGTTTTAAGCATTTGGCTTCTTATTCAACGCAATAAAATATATAATATGGGCATTTATGTCAAAGTCCAATGAAACTAACCATTTATTAAAAAAAAAAAGTATTGTGAAACGTCCTGAAGGTTGTCAACATGAGTTTTGAACGAATTTCTGAATGTCAAAGTGTCAAACAGCGAAAACGAAAGATAAACTTGGTAAAAAAACAGGTACCTAGTATTAACTTAAGTGAAATCAGGATACCAATTTTAAAGTTTATATTTTATCAGTATTTTAATTGTTTCCTATATAATGGCAGAACCTGTGTTAATAGACGACGATGATGTTGTGATGGTGGAGGATTCATTATATATAAAGGTATCGTACTACTTACCACTTTTATTGTAACCCTTGTGTTAATTTAAATCTGCAAAGAAATACTTTCATTGTTGCTATATTTCTTAAATTACTGTTATTACTTGCTAAACATTCTCCAGCGTTTGATAGTTTATTACCAGTTTACACGTGAAATTGGCAAAATTGTGGTATCTCTCGTCCACAAAAGCCATTATAAGTGTTTATACACTACTTCATTTTCTTATCATTCATTTTGTGTGGTTTCAAGTTGTTTCTTATTGATTTAAAGTAAGATAGATAATCAGATTACTGTGTTATTTGTTGTTAGGTACCAGTCATGTACAAAATTGCACTTTGAATGCATTGAAGAGAGTTACTTTGATTAACCACATGAATCTATAGATGTTTTTTGTCATGAATAACTCGGTAAAGTTCAAAATATTTTATTTCCCATAACCTTACATGGGTTCTTAAGACCCATGGGAAGACATACCTTTATACATCATTGGCAATGAAAACGAAATTGATTGAAACCTTTAATACAAATGTTATCCATTTTAGGACCCCGTTGTTATAGTTGATGAAGACGATGTAACAATTAACAATGAAAAGACACTTAGGGCACCAACTGTATCAACGGAAGACACAATAGTTCTAGATGATGAAACTCCAATGGTAACTGGAACGCCTATGAAAATGATGAGTATGGAAACAGAAAAATCCTTCGTAAATTTCCTTGAAAATAATAGGCTTATGGATAAAATAGTAACAAGATGTACGACTATGGAAAATGCTACTGGAATGCCTAGAGTAGTATATAAAACACTTTTGCCTCTGTATAAAGATACCAATAATAGGTTTAAGGAATCGGATGCATTTAGAGAAATGTTAAAGAGGACTTACAGACTGTTGATGAAAGATCCGGATCACAAGTTTTTGCATATCAAGACATTATGTGAGGAATTAAAATCAGGAGGGTTAAGAAGAAAAGTGCCATTTGTTACACTAGGCTCTAAGTTGACCACACTGAACACAGGCTCGGAACAATCAGATTGTATAGGTTTGTTGCTATTTTTTTAATTTATATTATAATAGCTTCCGACCGTGACTTTGTCTGCGTGGCATAGTTACTTTAGGCTAATGCTAGCTTTAACCCACATGATGATAAAAAATAACATCTTTCTCTCCCCCTTTTCTCACTTTTTTTTAGCCTTTGTCCATCTCCAGGATCCCAACTATCTCTACCAAAATTCATCAAAATTGTATTGGCCATTTGTATAACGGGCTGGTGTCCGCAACTCCACGTCTGAGGGGCGTATTTTGCCTATGGGGGTTGGTATGGTATTGTATTGGCCATTTAAGCGTGAAGATGTAACAAACAAACTCACTTTCGCTTTTATAATATTAGTAAGGATAGCAGTAATTTTCACAATTTTATCGATAGCAATTTTATTGGAAGGAACATTCTGCATGTTCCTTCCAAACATCTAAAAAGTGTCTTCAATTATTTGCTTAGCATTCAATATTACATTCAAATGTTATTTTTAACATTGCAGAGTCAACTAGTAGTAGTAATAAAATAAATCAAAACGGAACTAAAGATGTGGAAATTAGAGCAATCCCTAAAATCAATAGAAGAAATTACACCACACCAAAAAGATTTGGCGGGAAAGCAAAAAAAAGAAAATTCAGCAAAAAAGAGAGAGTTCAAACAAGAAGTGTCACACAAAGTGAAAAGCCTGACATTATAGACTTAGATGATTCTGAAACAGAATCTACAGATTTAGTTGGTTCACAAATTGATGATGGCCAAAATGATGTCATTATTGTAGAAGAAAAAGAACCTAGTGACCAGAGAAATAACAATCCAAACACATTACCACAAGAAACATTAGGAGTACCAGAAGAATCTAATAAAGTCCTACAAGTTACATTACCAAAAGATAGTAACAAAGAAAATAATGTAATACAAGATAATTTAGAAAAAGATTCTAATAGAATGGTACAAGAAACGGTAGCACTAATGTGTTACAGACACACTAAGGTCACACAATCAACATTAGCAATTGACTCTAACAAACAAAATCAATTAGTTCAAGCAGGATTTGTGCACGTTTATAACAAACAAGGTAAAGTAATAAAAACAACCATGGAAACAGATTCTAACGGACAAAATAAAGTGGTACAAGAAACATTAGCTATAGATTCTGATAGGCGAAATAAAGTGATGCAAGAAACATTAGCTATAGATTCTGATAGGCGAAATAAAGTGATGCAAGAAACATTAGCTATAGATTCTGATAGGCGAAATAAAGTAATGCAAGAATTATTAGCTTTAGATTCTGATAGGCGAAATAAAGTGATGCAAGAAACATTAGCTAGAGATGCTGACAGGAGAAATAAATTGACGCAAGAAACATTAGCGCATAATACTGATAGGCAAAATGAAGTGATACAAGAAACATTAGAAGAAAATGAAATGGATTATGACCTTCTAATACCCAAGACCAGGCTACAGGTTTTACCAAGTGCTATGACAGGCATAGAACCTGAAACGGTCATAGAACCTGAAACGGTACAAGTTCCAAGCGATTTTTCTTATGATAAAGAAATTGAACAGCTTGAGAAGCGTATTGCATATTGTAAAGAACGGATTGATCTATTAGAAGAGGAAGAAGTTATAACCAATAGTCATATTGGATCTGAATACGTGCTGTGTTCAAAGTAAGTTTAAAAACTGCTGAGGAAAGACGCTTTACAAAATTTGAAAACATTATTAAATTTGAACACTTGTTATTTCAGATATAAAGAAGATCTGGTGACATGCTACAAGAAGATTTGCGAATTATCAGGAAAGAGTCAAGAAATAGTAAAACGGCGCCAGATTCGACTGCAAGTCACTAAAGGTCATCCACCTGGCCCTGCTAAGAGGCTGGAAGATTCCTTGAATAGGACAATTGATGGGACAGGAGCAGTAGCGTTCCCAGACTTTTCTGATGTCTTAAAATGTGTGGTAGAAGCGAATCTTGCTGATAATCTTGCCTGGAATAAACATCAGATCATGCAAGAAGGTAGGAAGCAAACGTGTATTACTTACATGCTAAGGGTAATAAACCGCGAGACGACTCCTGGCCACTGTAGATGCGGGTCTGTGGATGGTGAGCAATGGGGAGCTGCCGTCCAGTGCCGACAGGTCGTTTCGACATCGCTTTAGTGTTCCACGAACGCCTCAAAGAGATGTCACCAAAGCAGAGGGACCTGCCAGGGCCACCGCCTGCCGGGGTTGCGGGTTGTTCGAAAGACATACCGCGGCCCCGCAACATCATGGGCAATAGAAAGAACATGGATGGGTTTAGGCAGTACAGCTCTCCTTCCCCGCAAATCATCAAATAACTTCCCCCGCTCCGCCCAGAACGAAGAAAGTTATTTGATGATTTCCTATTCGCAAAAACAGTGTTTTGTACTTACAAATACATTGATTTAAAATTCTAACTGGTTGTAATGTTTAAATGTTACGATTGTTACAGCCATAGCCTTGTTCCGTCAATGCGGGCAGGCGTTGCGCAAGCGGCGGCAGAAACGAGAATACAAAGATCTCTTGGGTTTGGTACGCGACAAAGAGACAATCGATGACCCTGCTGAAAAAGATCCACTTCTGCTAGCAAAATTGAAAGAGAATAAACGAATTGCTATAGCAAAAGAAGAACAGATTTTAGACAGGTGAGTACAATAGATACAGATATTCTCACAATTTTTGCCTTCATTACTCAAGATGGCTGGACTAAGAGAAATTTTGGAGGTTACAAGTTAAAACTGGTATTGCTCAAACTTCCAAAATCTCTGTACTCATAGCCACCTGTCACAAGTACGCGGGTGTATGTATAGGCGGGTTGCTAAGCCTACTGCCTAGTGAGTGACATAACATTTGGTTAATTGCTAGCGAAGGCACCAAGCCTAGGTAGCCTACTCGCTAGGTGCTAAGCAACCTGTTAGTGCGTACGTACGGCGTGTAAGCTATATACTTTTTTGTTCCGTATCCATTTATTAATATGTAGTCGTTTGTATGTATGGACATGTAATTAAGAGGGACGAAACGCATGTGACTAAAAAAGTGATAGATATGAATCTTGATGGATGGAGAGAGAGAGGAAGGCCAAAGAAAAGAAGGATGGATTGTGTAAGAAATTATATGAAAGAGAAAGGAGTGAATGATGCCGTGACATCTGACAAGGGAGAATGGAAGAAGAAAATTTGAAAAATGTAGCGCCGACCCCAAATAGAATGGGACAAGGAAATGATGATGATGTATTTGTTAATATAATATGTTGTGATGATTTGTATTTTCAATGTGTTTTGTGTGTCGTCATTGCTTTCTATGTTGCCTAAAGCAAGGTAAAACTTGGCATTTTGCTCACACCCCTAAAATCTCTCTTGGCCCATCCTGGCGCAGACAATTTTGTCTAGTATAATTTAAAAAAAAAGATTAGTTTATGACAATACCTATAATCGATATGAAATATTATACTTACAGTTACGTGGCTATGGAGCAGAACCCATCACAACAATATACGGTGAGATTTGTGTCAGAGAAAGATTCAAGTGATGTTGAATGTGAACGTGTACGTGAACAAACTATTACTGCGATGGGAGAGAGTTCAATAAGTAACGTTAATTTATTGTATCTAATACCAAATAATGTGAATGTACCCTCTTCAATGATAATCAATAACGATAGCAATGTAGGGCAAAGTTCGAATACCAATAATGTATTCGCTAATAATTTAGTAGCAACTCCAACACCGGTCACACAAAATCCTTTACTTTTGGGTTATTTAGTAACTGCTCCAAGAAATCCACATTTTGTATCAAACAACATACAAACAAGCATGATCACAAATGAAAATCAATGTTCAATACAGGAAACACACATAATTAGTGATGATAATTCCATGGATTTAGATGTGCCACCTGTTAATACAAGAAGTTCAACTCCTGACTCAATAAGTGAAAGCGAAACAACCGACAGTTCAGACGAAGATGAGAAAGTTAATCCGGAAACAGAATTAACAATTACAGAAACAACAGTTGGGTTTAATACTGCAAAGAGTGATTTGATTTCTTCAAGTAGAAATAATATTGAAAATACAGACCCTGTGGCAAATAATCGAGAATATAATGTTAATGATGCACACAACACTGTTTCCAGTACGACGGATGGTGTTGAACAGAACTGTAATTCTAGCATAAGTCCAGAAGGTATTGTTAAAAGCGAACCACTGGATATTCAAAATATGTTGGACGAATTAGGTGATGGCTTTGTATGCCAAGTTTTTGACATTGAAGATCCTTTCTTAGTCATTGAAATATCTTCAGATGAGTCTACAGACGATGAAGAATTATAATCGATATTTAAAAACTTTGTTTTTGATTTTTTGTTATTTCCCGTCCAGCGTACCCACTTGATGAAAGCGACAGGGTAACCCGCAAAATTCTTAAGATTTTTGCCTTTTGCAGATAACTGCCAAGTTGGTAGTAGAATATTTTTTGACGACACAGTTGTCGCAGTGGCTGAACGATAGACTGCTGCACTGGGTGTCGCGGGTTCGATCCCCGCATGGAAGTAATATTTGTATGGCCTACATACTAATATGTGTTTAAGTGTTAGTAATCGCATCACGAGACAGGAAAAATTCTAGAGTGGGACAAGGTTTAAATATTGTTTTAATTAAAATATGAATCATGGTCTTGTATTTCGCTGGGTATACCTTTTTTTTTGTTCTCGGGGGGAAAGTCTTCAAAAGGCGACCGGTCTTTGGGAACAAGACCGGACAGTGTGGGACTTTTACCGCACTAAAACCACCCCGGTGATCACCATCTGCACATGAGAGGAGGCCCCGTTTCCTCTTAATAGACCTGTCCGGAGCCCCCTATGTGCAACGCCTGTTAGGGCACATCCCTGGGGCGACTACACATAGGTCAGCCCTGAGCCTCGCTGTGCATGTATGCACGACAGCACATGACCACGGTGCTGCCGGTCATCTCTGAGGTCTCTCACTGAACGCACAGAGTTATCACTCTGAACGCCCGTGACCCCAAAGTCCCACCTGCTTTAAGTGTTACAGGTGGGGTTTCGGCGTGTTAAGCTGCGAGACGGTTGCCTCCTCGCCTTCTTCTTCTACTGGGATCTGCCCTCTCACGATCCCGTTCAGCAGCCTCCTTCTTGACCATCACTGACTCGCAGAACGAGGTTACGCCTCTCCAGTTGCCAGAGTTTGCCAACATAGCCCCAACTACGGCTGGCAGAGTCAGATCTTGCCCGATGCTAGCGACCAGGACTCTTCGTGTCCCACGCAGGGCACTCCGCGAACGTATGCTGCGCAGAGTCCAAACCGCCTCCGCAATGATGACAGCTTGCCGTGGCCTCTCTTCCAATCCTATTCAGGTACTCACCGAAGCAACCGTGCCCGGTAAGCACCTGAGTAAGTCTAAAGGAGATGCGCTCCCCTCTTTTCATCGCTAGGTATACCTACTGGAGCTTAACTCTATTTCAACAACGTGATGTGCCATATCTATGTTTTGAAAAAAAAAAACGGAAAAACGATTCTTGCTGGGGTAACGTTTTTCTAGCAGGAAAATTCTAAACGAGTGATCGGAGGGAAAAAAATTGTGCCCCAAAAAATAAAATCTGTGCCCCTTCAGGTTTTCGAGTTATTGCGTTTCCTGCTGGAGTAACGTTTTGATGAATCGTATATCTCTAAAACCATTGCATGTGCCCCTGTAGAATAAACATACACGAGTAGCTCTTAATGTGTGCCCATTTGTGCCCCAATCAGATTTAAGGAATAATTTATAGTTTTTAAGTTATCGAGGTTTTATCAAAACCCGAAAAAACATCGCAGCGCCTAAATGAGGCAAGGCATAAGTTCACTGAAAACTGTATTCGGTCCTTCTTGGCTCTAATAATAATCATAGAAAGTTTCAAAACTGTTCATGCATGCGTTTTTGAGTAATCTTGCTAAAAGTCAAAACGATGGTGTCACAACTTTGACGGCAAAATACAAGGAACTGGCTCAATCTCAGATGTGTAGGTGTAAACCAAAATCATGTGCCTTTAGTCAAAAATATATGGTGAAAATATTAAGCTTGGAATGTTTCGCATTAAGTAAATATAAACAAAAAACCAAATTAAGTAAACAACGGCTGGTTATCCGACCAAATTAAAATGACTACTAAAAAGCGACGGATTCATACATATCGATGACCTTCTTTACTTTACTCACTAACCGGTTCACACGTGTTGTGCCTGAGTACACTGAAGTAGAAAAGTAATAAATAATAAAATAAAGTTGTTATTGGATTATGTTCTACTAGCTGTTTCTATGACCTTACACATGATTTAAGTACATTATAAATAGTAGCCTAAGTGCTATTCCAAGGTAAGCTATCTTCTCCATTTTAAATTTCATTAAAATACATCCAGTAATTTATGTGAGAACGAAAGAAATACATCCAGATATTTGCCATTTGTCAGGTCTTTGACCCATAATTTGATCGGTCCAAATGTTTAAAAAATATATAGTTCATGAAATGTATGATCTACTACTAAAAAGAGGTAGCTCTTTTTGGTATATGAATAAAAAGCCCGTATTTGTCTTTATAATATATATATTTACTGGCTTTTGCCCGCGGCTTCGCTCGCGTTAAATTCGGGGTAACACAGTTCCCCTAGCGCCTTATTGATTTGTAATAGCAACGCTAAGTTTCCCTTTTCTTCCCTTTTTCTCCCTCAAATCCCACTTTTAAAAAAGTGCCGTAAAAGTGGCGTAGGAACAAAAAAAAAACAGAAAAAGTCTTTCCTACAGCTTTATGAAATTAGAGCGTTGTATTGATGATTTTGTTGATTATAATTCTGTAACTACATGTCTTAGCCGCGAATAATATTTTAATTAACATACAACCTAGCACTGGCCTGAAAATTGCAAAAAACGTAAGAAAATTTGAATTTCGCGGGTAGGTTTCACCTTAACCAAATAAATTTTGGTACCTACAGTTTTGAGAGTTGTAATTCGTGTATACCTATAGTCAACCGCACAATGATCTGTGTCGCAACGTGTTTCCATTTTGTATGTCGTATTACGTGCCTATGTGGGATTTATAATTATTAACCAACGTTTATATTAAAGCTGATGTAGTGTCACATAATTTTGATTTGATGGCGTTTTAGATAATTATATAAGTGTCATTCCACAGTCAAGGTGATAATGTTGTTACGTATATGGGATAAATATGTTTATTTATAGCCAAATACCATCAGATAATAATTTGTACACATTCGATGTTTACAGTTATATCTTTATACGGTTTACTATATTAACACACTTTATCTGAATCTATGTATAAGCAAATTACTCGTAAGAGAATTATTTATCTGTGATTTCAAATTTAACATTTTTTTACACAATACAAAACTTATACCTACTTAATACTGATCTGTGATTTTTTGTGATGCGAATTTACTAATTATAAGTTAGACTTAAATGAAGAACTGATCTGTGATTTAAATAATAATGATGACTACACAATGTGCAAATTATTTCTAATACATATTTATACGTAGGAAATTTGATCTGTGATTTGATGCAATAATTACTTTAAGAATTAAAACTTAGGGAAGTAAATAATAATTTCCACATAAACAAGCTGTTTCATTAATATGATAACAATTATAACAAGGTGCATTTAATATATTTTTAATTAGCCCCCAAAACTTTTGAACGCAACTGTACGGACAACAGCTTAGGTATAATACGTCCAATAAAGAAGGTCATCGATATGTATGAATCCGTCGCTTTTTAGTAGTCCTTTTAATTTGGTCGGATAACCAGCCGTTGTTTACTTAATTTGGTTTTTTGTTTATATTTACTTAATACGAAACATTCCAAGCTTAATATTTTCACCATACATTTTTGACTAAAGGCACATGATTTTGGTTTACACCTACACATCTGAGATTGAGCCAGTTCCTTGTATTTTGCCGTCAAAGTTGTGACACCATCGTTTTGACTTTTAGCAAGATTACTCAAAAACGCATGCATGAACAGTTTTGAAACTTTCTATGGTTATTATTAGAGCCAAGAAGGACCGAATACAGTTTTCAGTGAACTTATGCCTTGCCTCATTTAGGCGCTGCGATGTTTTTTCGGGTTTTGATAAAACCTCGATAACTTAAAAACTATAAATTATTCCTTAAATCTGATTGGGGCACAAATGGGCACACATTAAGAGCTACTCGTGTATGTTTATTCTACAGGGGCACATGCAATGGTTTTAGAGATATACGATTCATCAAAACGTTACTCCAGCAGGAAACGCAATAACTCGAAAACCTGAAGGGGCACAGATTTTAATTTTTGGAGCACAATTTTTTTCCCTCCGATCACTCGTTTAGAATTTTCCTGCTAGAAAAACGTGTGAGAGTCAAGATGGCGGGTGTACCATAGCAAATTAAATTGTACCAATTACCAAAAAAATGTACCTAAAATGTACTATTTAGTACCTAGGTCAAAAAAAATTGTACCTCTTTCACAACGAAATTATTTAGAAAATAAGGTACACCCGCCATATTGACAGTCAAGATGGCGGGTGTACTACAATGTTTTATTATTTAACCATTACGCATTAAATATAATTACACCAAAAAATTGTACCTAAAAAGTACCTCAATTAATAGAAAACATACAATTGAAAAGTTGAATAGTTTCTGAGAAATAAAACAAACGTATTTTTAACCGACTTCAAAAAAGGAGGAGGTTCTCAATTCGACTGTATTTTTTTTTTGTGTTTGTTACCTCATAACTCTGGTCTGGGTGAACCGATTTTGATGATTCTTTTTTTATTCGAAAGCTGGTGGTTGTCGTTTGGTCCCATAAAAAAAATATCAAGATCCGGCCAGGAGTTTTTGAGTTATCTTTAATAATGCGTATTAGATTGACTTCGTCTACGTTGATGATATAATTTTAGAGGTTGTCGAAGACAAATAAACAAAAAACGCTTTGATTTGGAAGGTCATCGCAGTTTTTTGAGGTGATTGTATTTTAATTTGGTGATAGATCTTCAGTGATATACAACGGAACTCTTCAATAAATGACCGCAAATCTGCCGTGATTGCTGCAATCACATGTATAAGTATGGGATTCGCCAGGGTAGGCAGGCGAGTGGGAGCAGGGTGCCCGTACCCCCTCCCCTCCCCTCACCTAGTCATTAAGAAACAATCATTAGATCAAGTATCAGCTGTATCCCCTAGGCGATGATGCATATGATTTCTGAATTGGTTTTAAACTAAAGCATAATTTAGATAGTATTTAATACTATAGCGTGATGAACTAAGGCACTTGTCTCACCGGCAACGAGTAACGAGTAGAGCTAGAACTAGAAACGAGTTAGCGAGACGCGGGGAGCGAGTGCGCAGTTCCGATATTTGTGTAGCTCGGCTATAAGCGAGTGTGCGAGTGAGGCGGGCGATTACTCGCATCACTCGCTCGCGGCAGTCAAGCGTACAGTCAGTCTTGCGGCCTCATACGCGACCAAATGGTGTGCGTTCGCGCAGCGGAATGTTGTTGAATTTAAAGATTTTAATTATGCAGATATTTAGTGTATGAGGTCGTGTAATTGTGTATGGTAAAAAAAAATTTGTGCATGCAGCCATTGTGGAGAAATTCACCAAAAACTGATTCCGCTGCGCGAACGTTGTCCTAGCGGAACTTTTTTTGAAATATAGATTTTAGAAGAAAAGAGATGTGTCTAAAAATTTGTGTGTATTTGTGTGTAATTGTGTATGTATGAATAAAATTAGTGCATTCATAAACTTCGGAGATATTCAAGTTTCCGCTGCGCGAACGTTTGGCCATTAGCTAGTTTTCATATAAAGCGCTTACATAAAGAGCTGTAGATTTTTACATACATTGTTTTGAATTTGTGTATATTTGTGTAAAAAACAGATTTAGAAAAAATCGCAGCGTTTAAAAGATAAAAATATAAACGTAAAAAACGCTTATTAGGTCTTAGTTCTTAAAGTTTGCACTTTGGGGTCTAGATTTTCACGTTTATACAAACCTTGTAAGTGTCTGCAACATGTTGCCAAGTATCAATGATGTTCCGTTAGTAATTAAAGAGTTATAGGACAATTTACCATGAATAGATCACTGTTTACAAAGCAGTCAAATATCACGACGTTCTAAAGGAATTACATGGTAAAATGTATACCAATAATTAGTGTATTCATTCAACTATTCACATGCAAAATTTCATGTCATTAAATTCAGTAATTAAAGAAAAACAATTAAAATACTGACGAAGCATCGAAAACCTACATAACCCGACCAAGTTCGGATGGCTACAAAAAAGCGGCCGTGCAATATATTTAGGTAACATCCCAAAATTTACAGTATAATACCGGTATTGAATTGGTATAAGTGATTACACAATTGTTGTTTCGATATAATTTAGAGGTCATTTATTTTTGTACACCTACTTTTTTAAATGTATTTGACTATGACAGAAAGTAGGTACTATTTACGTAGGTACTTTATTTAAGTATGCGCTTGAGATTTGAGATATAATCTAGATATATTGTTTAAGACAAATAAAATTCATACAACTAATTTCTATTGAAGATTTCACGGATCAGTCTAGTTATGTGATGTGATTTTAATTTTTATTGAAGCTCGATTTATTATACTTACGTTTAAGTCTATTGCTGTCGTTGCAAGCGTTTGTTAACGTTATTATAATTACATAATTATTTTATTATATGTAATTAAAAATATTTTTGTACACGGATATTTAAATAGAGAAGTACTTGTTAATTGAAGATTTATTTTAATCGTAGATAGTGGCGTTATTATTTAAAAATATTTTTCATTCAAGAAATGCAATTGTTTTATTTTTTCCTAGCGCTTGTGTACACAACTGTACTAAATTAATAAATACTATATTGGAAGGTTAAGAACGTTTGTTAGATATATGGCACGGCCGCTTTTTTGTAGCCATCCGAACTTGGTCGGGTTATGTAGGTTTTCGATGCTTCGTCAGTATTTTAATTGTTTTTCTTTAATTACTGAATTTAATGACATGAAATTTTGCATGTGAATAGTTGAATGAATACACTAATTATTGGTATACATTTTACCATGTAATTCCTTTAGAACGTCGTGATATTTGACTGCTTTGTAAACAGTGATCTATTCATGGTAAATTGTCCTATAACTCTTTAATTACTAACGGAACATCATTGATACTTGGCAACATGTTGCAGACACTTACAAGGTTTGTATAAACGTGAAAATCTAGACCCCAAAGTGCAAACTTTAAGAACTAAGACCTAATAAGCGTTTTTTACGTTTATATTTTTATCTTTTAAACGCTGCGATTTTTTCTAAATCTGTTTTTTACACAAATATACACAAATTCAAAACAATGTATGTAAAAATCTACAGCTCTTTATGTAAGCGCTTTATATGAAAACTAGCTAATGGCCAAACGTTCGCGCAGCGGAAACTTGAATATCTCCGAAGTTTATGCATGCACTAATTTTATTCATACATACACAATTACACACAAATACACACAAATTTTTAGACACATCTCTTTTCTTCTAAAATCTATATTTCAAAAAAAGTTCCGCTAGGACAACGTTCGCGCAGCGGAATCAGTTTTTGGTGAATTTCTCCACAATGGCTGCATGCACAAATTTTTTTTTACCATACACAATTACACGACCTCATACACTAAATATCTGCATAATTAAAATCTTTAAATTCAACAACATTCCGCTGCGCGAACGCACACGACCAAATGACATGACCACTGGGGCCTAAGTCTGCTATTACAATAGTGTCAGAATGGTCGATCACTGATCGCATAATGGTTAATTTTGACAAGTTTGGTAATCTACTACATACTAAACTTGTCAAAATCAACCATTATGCGATCAGTGATCGACCATTCTGACACCATTGTAATAGCAGACTAAGGCCCCAGGTTGCTCTCTCGGCGTGATGTCTAATCGCTTGGCGAGTATCGCCGAGTGAGTGTTATCCTTCATAGCTCTTGTCGCTCAGCGACAAACTAGTGAAGCGAGTGCTCGCCGGCAGTGTGAACAGTCAGCGATCAACTGTTTGTAATATGCATCTCTTTTATTCACACGGAAAGTATATCTATTGTACGTTTCTTGAGCGAGTAAATAGCCGATAGTTAGTCGTTTTCTCGTCGTTGGTGAGACAACTGCCTAAAGCTTGTATTTAAGACGGGACCTACGCACTAGAAAGCTAAAAATAACCGTGTTTGCGAATTATATCATAATACTATAACTAAAAATGCTGAAATAAAAAACTTTTTTGGCTTTTGTTGGTTTCGTTGACTTTTTTGCCACCGACTTCCGGAAATAAAGTTATTTTCCACTTTTTTTTTGGAAGTCGGTGTTATTTTTTGCAAAAAAGTTTTGTATAAAACTAAACACTATAAATATCATGATATTATTGATATAGATTTTTTTTTGGAGGTCAGATAGGCAGTCGCTCCATGTAAATACTGGTGTTCAGCTGCATCAGGTTAGACTGGAAGCCGACCCTAATATAGTTGGGAAAAGGCTAGGCAGATCATGACATTTATATTTAATGGGTATTTTTAAATTATGAATAATATGCACGACAATAATTATTAATAGTTACTAGCAATAAAATATACACTAAGTTAGTTTAAACGAGGGACGTATTCAAACCCACAATAGTGCATACTTACATGATACTAATAAAAATATGAACAAAAAAAAACACTACTAGATAAAAGACAGAACCCTACCAAAAATTTCGCATAAGTCTCGCAACGTGTATATACCCTTGCGCTAGCGATTTAATACTATCGCAGAACATGTGTGCGTGTCAATGACCTTTAGGTATAATTCATTTTCCCTTCATACTTTAAACCTGGCTTAGGACGCCTTTTCGGTAGAATCGGCGCGTAGGTATTTTGCCGCGTGATTTACTTCACTGTTTACACACAACTTTACTTTTCTCGCGCTCAGTGTTCATGAATAATGTATTTTATTGGACAATTACGTCAGAAATTAAGGTTATAGGTTTTTTACATATTTGGGACGAGAATCGAATACTGAATACCCTCCTTCAATAAGTCCCTCGTTTAACCTAACACTCTGTATAGTATTATCCTGTATATTTTAGTTATTAGCAACCTTCCGCAACTAACAACCAGCTTCGTAAATACTACCTCTGGGCTTATAATTTTTATTTAAGGATTTAGTTAAGAAATTCTTACAACTTTTAAGAAATTCCCAAATATGTAGAATACGATATTACAGAGTTATAACGGTATATCTAGGGCCCTCAGTTCATAAATGTTTGTACCGAGGAATCATCAAACTTATGGATTTATCTAAAGAAATACTTAAATACGACTGTAATATATTTTACTTAAACGCGTCAGTAAATTAGTAAAAAAGAAATAATGACAAAAAAGTTAATAGTTAAAATGTAAATGGAGATTGAATTTTCCTAAAACGTCTGAACTGAGGGCCCAATATTTTTGGCAGTATTGACTAGGATAAGCCTTCTACACTACCGCACATTAGGGTAAGTATTTTAACTAATTTTTAATTAAAATCTTACAAAGCGTCCATTATTCTAAATGGCATACTTTAAGAGAAAATTGATTAATATTTTTATATAGCAGAAAGTTCTGTAGGGTGACCATAATGTTCCATGTAAGTATAAACAAGTTGTTCGACGTATTCTTGTAGTATTTTGTAAAGCACAGATGGAGAATTATATAATTATATACGACAGCTGTGCTGTGCCCGCACCTACTTATCGTGAAACAATAAAATAAAAAAACGTATCAATAATCATTAAAATATTTATTAGACGTATGTAGGTAATTGAATTAAATAAAAATTATGGATAATTAATATATTTATTAACTGAGTTTTGCCCGCGGTTTCGCTCGGTTAATTCGGGGTAACACAGTTCCCCTTTCTTGATTTGTAGGTAACTAGTCTGTTATTATAAAAAAAATGCGTGTGGTCCTTTTTTATCAACTAAATATAATATTAAAAAAGTACTTCCAATGAAAAGAAGTCGCAAATAGAAAAAACAAGACCTTGGTTTTGATCTAGTGTTATGTCCATTGACTATCCGATTCTCTACCAAACACGCTAATAGAACATTAGAGTTGTGATTGAAATAACTGACCGTATTCGTAATGAAAGTGTTAGGTTTTTTCGTTACAAAAAATTCTGGATTCGGTCTCCACGTGCAAGGCCCGCGATAGAAGCTATGCAGTAGCGTAACAAAATTTACTTAGGTACAAATTCAATGGCCTGATAACACAAATATTAATAACTAAATAACACATCATAATAACAATACAAAAAAGGCATGCATTTAAATGAACATCATTTGTTTGTTCATTATGGTTTCTCTGATGGTACAGATAGTCCACACTACTTATATGTTACATGCTACTGGCCCATTGCTTTGTTTCATTTTAGGTATATAAAGTCTATTGAAGCTAAATATCCTTACTAATATTATAAAAACGAAAGTAAGTTTGTTTGTTTGTTACCTCTTCACTCCTTAATAGCTAAACCGATTTTGATGAATTTTGGTACAAAGATAGTTGGGACCCAGGAGGCGGACATGGCTATTTTTTCTAAAAGAAATGTGGGATTTGAGGGAGAAAGAGGGAAGAAAAGGGCAAACTTAGCTTTTCTATTTAAAATCAATAAGGCGCAAGGGCTAAAACTGCAGTTAGCAGGTACCTAAAAATCAAGAAAGGGGAACTGTGTTACCCCGAATTTAACGCGAGCGAAACCGCGGGCAAAAGTTAGTTAATAAATATATTAATTATCCATTATTTTTATTTAATTCAATTACCTACATCATCATTTTCCTGTCCTTGTCCCATTCTATTTGGGGTCGGCGCAACACGTTTTCTTCTTCCATTCTCCCCTATCAGACGTCACGGCATCATTTACTCCTTTCTCCTTCATATCATTCCTTACACAATCCATCCATCTTTTCTTTGGCCTTCCTGTCGCTCTCCGTCCATCAACATTCAGATCCATCACTCTTTTAGTCACATGTCCATACCAAGACAAACGACTCCCTTTCAATTTTTCTGTAACAGGCGCAACTTTCAAACTTCCTCGAATATATTCATTCCTTACTTTATCCATTCTTGTCACTCCACACATCCATCTCAACATTCTCATCTCCGCTACATGCAATCGTTTTTCATCCACCTTTTTTACAGCCCAACATTCTGACCCATACAGTACAACAGGTCTAATCACGGACTTGTATATTTTCCCCTTTAACTTGAGGGGCATCCGTGGATCACATGTTGTTCCAGTGACCTGTCGCCATTTCATCCATCCTGCGTTGATCCGGTGCGTTACGTCCCGGTCTACTTCGCCATCCCCATGGACAAGCGACCCGAGGTACCGGAAGTTGGAGCAAATCGGTATAGGCGCTCCGGCAAGGGTTATGGGCACAGGACTGGAGAGACCACCGAAATCGCAGAACAGGTATTCTGTTTTGGTTCTGCTTAATTTCAGGCCAACGTTCTCCAGTCTTTGCCACCACACTTCCAATCTGCTCTGGACCTCTTGGCCGCTCTCGGCAACCAACACAATGTCATCGGCAAACAGCATGCACCAGGGAGCCTCTTCCTGGATGTCCGACGTGAGAGCGTCCATTATCACCAGGAAGAGGTAAGGGCTAAGAGCCGACCCTTGGTGCAATCCGGCAGCCACATTGAAGGTGCCGGTAGTGCCCGCTGTGGACCGGACTTGGGTACTGCATCGACTGTACATCGCACGGATCAATTGCACACAGGCACACCTTTCTCCTTAAGAGCCCACCACAAAACCGCACGCGGTACCCGGTCGTATGCCTTTTCGAGGTCGACGAACACCATGTGCAAGTTCTTATGTGCACTTCTGTATTTTTCGCACAACTGGCGGATAGCGAAAATGGCATCCGTCGTTGCCCGACCAGGCATGAAACCGAACCTCTGTGTAATTTCGCTCTCTTCTCTCAGTCGCCTTTCAATAACTTAATACATACGTCTAATAAATATTTTAATGATTATTGATACGTTTTTTTTATTTTATTGTTTCACGATACGTAGGTGCGGGCACAGCACAGCTGTCGTATATAATTATATAATTCTCCATCTGTGCTTTACAAAATACTACAAGAATACGTCGAACACCTTGTTTATACTTACATGGAACATTATGGTCACCCTACAGAACTTTCTCCTATATAAAAATATTAATCAATTTTCTCTTAAAGTATGCCATTTAGAATAATGGACGCTTTGTAAGATTTTAATTAAAAAATAGTTAAAATACTTACCCTAATGTGCGGTAGTGTAGAAGGCTTATCCTAGTCAATACTGCCAAAAATGTTGGGCCCTCAGTTCAGACGTTTTAGGAAAATTCAATCTCCATTTACATTTTAACTATTAACTTTTTTGTCATTATTTCTTTTTTACTAATTTACTGACGCGTTTAAGTAAAATATATTACAGTCGTATTTAAGTATTTCTTTAGATAAATCCATGAGTTTGATGATTCCTCGGTACAAACATTTATGAACTGAGGGCCCTAGATATACCGTTATAACTCTGTAATATCGTATTCTACATATTTGGGAATTTCTTAAAAGTTGTAAGAATTTCTTAACTAAATCCTTAAATAAAAATTATGAGCCCAGAGGTAGTACTTTTTGAGATTCAGACTATGCCACTTTATGCAGGCATCTGGATTGAGAGCCCTAGTTATTTCATCATAACAGCTTTATTTCGCGTTTAAGAAATTTATGGCATATTGCCCTAAGTTTTACTAAATTTTAACTAAATTCCCTGTAAATCTTCGCGCCGCTCCGCACAAAAAGTGTGTGAAAAAAATTGAACGTTTGCTTCAACGCGCGCTAACGCAGACGGCGCACACTTTAGTCGGCAACAAAGTCGGCAATCTACATTTGCTAGGGGTGGACGTAACGCACGCGATCTATTATCATGGCACCAGAGGTCGATGTAACTATCTTTATATATATACCTAATTCTTCTGTGAGTGTGTATGTCACTGAACTTCTCTCAAACGACTGGACCGATTTTGATGAAATTTTTTATGTGTGTTCAAGGGGATCTGGGAATGGTTTAGATTCACAATTTTGTCCGCTGGACAATGTTTTTTTAATTAATTTTTAATTTATTAGTAGTTGTTGATTTTGGAATGTTTTACATTGGATCCGACAGACGGCGCTACCATCGCAGTGTCAAATCCTTACTAATATTATAAAAGCGAAAGTGAGTTTGTTTGTTTGTTTGTTACCTCTTCACGCTTTAATGGCTACACTGATTTCGATGAATTTTGGTACAGAGATAGTTGGGAACCAGGAGACGGACATAGGCTAATTTTTATTTAAAAAAAGTGGGATGTGAGGGAGAAAGAGGGAAGAAAAGGGAAAACTTAGCGTTGCTATTACAAATCAATAAGGCGCAAGGGGAACTGTGTTACCCCGAATTTAACGTGAGCGAAGCCGCGGGCAAAAGCTAGTTTTAAATAATATTCGAATTTTAATTTTAGTCTGTCCCGACAGTTAGCGCTGCGATCAAATTAAAAAAAAGTTTTGTTATCATTGTGTTATTGTAGACCATGTGCTGGATCAAATATTAAATTAAAAGGTACTGAGTGTTTTGAGAAGAGTTTTGAAGGTAAACAGGACAACGTCTGTCGGGTCCGCTAGTGTATATATACTATGTAATACTTCGCGATCTCTGCACGATTTCCATAGCGTCTACGTCCCTACAGCTCTGCCGACAAAATGATCGAAGATGTGCGTCGTGTGCGTTGAGTCTGTGAAAAGTCCGCGACCGACTTTTTGCGCGCCATGCAGACTTTTTGTGCGCCGCAGACTCGATCGCACAAAAAGTGTGCCGTCTGCGCAGGGCCTTAGTGTCTACAACTAATGTTTGGATTTCAATACAATTAATTAGTATACTTACACCTTGTTTTGTAGGTACTGTTATCTAGTAATGTAACCTTATTGAGCTTGATATTAAGTTTAAAATCATTGAGGTTGAGCTGTGGGTATGGACCCCAATTCCCTCCAGCAGCAGCAGATACGACCTTGAAAGGTGTTCAGGGATAGACTGGATACGCCTATTTCTAGTATAGGACTTTGATATGCCGAGGTGATTGTTTGATCTCTGTTTACTTCTGCACCAAAAAGTAGATTCTTGTTTTTCAGCCACTGCTACTAGAGCAGTTACAATATCACCTAGATCTTGGCTGATTTCTAAGTAGAGGGTATCAGATCGCAACACTTTCAATGAAATTTCGTACATGGTATTTCGCAGGTATCGTCAACCGCTTGTCAGTGGCAACAAGACTTAACGATAGTCGCCCTTTACTATTAAGACATGCAGGCTCACTAACTTTTCCAGACCTTACATACTAGATACGCGCCAAACTGTCTTGCTACTGCGACATAATAGTTGCAACTTCGTTAAAAACTTAAAATTGGTTAATTACAGTTAATTGTATGGCCCATATAGGTTAGTAGCTACCTACTAATCGCAGTATAAGACGAAAGTCTTCTAAAGTAAATAATGTAAGGGTGTAAAATAAAATAAAAAAGGAACTTAATAATGTAAAAACAAAAAATCTAAATAAATTTCTACATAAAGGGTGCTATGAATCACAACTCACGATTTTTCATTTTGTACAGATTTAATTCGACAGACTGTTAAATAGGTACTTATTACTGCTTTACATTTATTTATTGGCCGTTGCGATTAATTCGGTACTGTTTGTTCACACAACATGACAAACGTAGAACTGCATCAAGAGAGGATTATTGAAATATTTTAACTAGTGTCCATTATCCATCGATCTATCCAATCTTACGTATATACAGAACTTTAGTACTAAATACCGTCACATTAGTTATTCAACCTGTCCTACGCCCCAATATAAAAAATAATTTTAAGTTTCCTAAATTAAAATCCGCAGATTATTGGATCATTACAATTTTAAACCATCTCTTCTTCACAAGGTCTAATGATAACGACCTAGCAGTCCACTGTCTCGCACAGCGCAATATGTTTGACACACAAGCTATACACAGGAGTGGCACGTGAGTCGTCGGACTCTTTAAATGAAACAGAAAGCTCAGAAAATAATGCCGGGTCCAGTGATATAGCTCGCTTCACAGAATCTACCGAGTACTGCTCTAATGTAAGCAACAGACCATGTGTGCAAGAGAATCAATTCCTAATAATAACTTATAGGTGCACCAATTAATTAATTCTAACGGCTATGAATAAGTTCACATTTAATCCGCAAACGCTATTCTAAGCTTCGGATATTACAAGATATATCCAACAAGGAAGGAATACATCGATTCAAGGTTCCATTGGGACAACAGCTTATCTTTACAGAAAGAAAAGTTACCTTTTTACTAAAGTATTTTATTTTACACCTCCCGATGTCTTTACATTTATACTTTAGGTTTTTTTAAAATAAAAACCTGATTACAAGCTGCTTAGTATAAAAACTTTACCAACAATAACGATTATGCAATTTAGAAAAAAAAAATGTACAGAGAACATAAACTTGTCTATTAACAGCCTAAACTTTTAGTCTACAACCTGCGATGTACGAATTTTGAATGCATAAAAAAATATCTCTCCTATAGGGCCTTACCTTACATTCTTACATTAATTTTCGTATATCATATCGTCTTTGACAATCTGATGTTAAAAGAATATTGATAAGTCCACTAACATACAAATGAATGGTACTATATCTAGCCCTTGAAGGCAACACTTGCTAGAGAGTGGCCGTCGCGAATCACTACATTTAAAACATGGAATTTAGGCAATCTTAAGCCACTCGATAATGTGTAACATCTCATGTGTTCAAATGAGGAAACAAAGAGAGCAAGGAAAGGCCGAGTGAGCACAAATTTACATTATAAAATCAACTATTTCTTCTACAAAATGCATCGTCAGTCTTGCCTGAAGATATTCATAACCAGGAGACATTCTCAAGTCAGTCTTCATTGATTTAGCACGTCACGGTTAAACGAGAGGAGCAGAACACTGCACGCCATGGAATGCATACATTGCACACCACTAGAGTCTGCGGAGTTATTTGAACAGATGGCAAGTGTTACACATGAAGGGGGCGCCACTTGCGTGTCGCCGGCGTGCCTGTAGAGGACTAATCAATCACACACCACATTTAAGAATTTTCTTTATTTCTATTTTTTTGCGCATTTTTTCGATTTTTTATGTATTCATTAATTTAGCATTAAAATATGGTAATAACTTCAAGTTTGCGTCCATCTCTTTTTTTCGGGTTATATACCGTTATAAACTTTTAATATCCACCACGGGAAATTTTATCACACCGGTGTCGATCAACAAACGTTCGGCGGGTCGCGGAGCGCAACGTAACTTAAACGTTTAGTAGACGTCGTAAGCGAAAAGAGAACAAACAAAACAAAAACAAACGTGAAGTTCCGGCCGGTCGCACGCGGCGGCCTGCGGACGTCGCACTCCACTCGGGGGCACACTATTACACTTAAGTATAAATAAATTAATGCATCAGCGTCCCACGCACGGGTAATTCATTACATTAATGTATACGTGTGCAATAACCGTGCGCTGTACATATAATGCTGGTCGGCCAACAATTCGTTGTAGTCAAAACTTAGAAGTCAAAACCCTGTGGTCCCACAAGTTTGTGACAAGGTAAGACTGACGACAAGTTTTCAGTACAACGACTAGAGACCCCACACGATTGAAAATTGACACATTATCTCTAGAATGTTATCCTTACAACAATGGGACCGCATAATTGGTACGGCTTGCAGACCACGTGACCATATCGTCTTGGATGCCCCCGGGCGCGGAGTGGACGGCTACAAGCCAGCACCACGTCACACCATAATATTTTATGTTAAATTATACATAGTATTATGTTTTACATTTATGTAAGAGCTGTTGATTGTAAAAAAATTATATGTATGTATATCCCTATAAATGCTGAGTTGGTTTATTTGTCGAGAGCTGTGTTTGCCTTGACTGCGATCACACACTCCTCTCCGCAAGACTTCAGCACAGTGCACTGAAACAAGACAATTGAACATGTTAGTTATTTAAACAACAACAACAAAAACATTAATCGGGATTTTCTATTCGGGGCGTTCTAGTCTCCATTCTTTTGACACAAAATCCAAGTTTTCACAAATAGTATTGAGCTTTACTTGTATGATAACGCACTTATGCAATGATATCATACTGCGATAATAACTATCTGCTTTAGAAAAACACCGGTTCAATTACACAATAGTCAAAATTCGCCACGAGACGAAATAACTGACCTAGCTTGTACCAACGCCTATAAACAGGTAAAGTATTATTTTCCTGTTGTTGTGTAAATCTAATTCCACATGCTACAGGAATAATCAAAATCATTCGATTAGTATACAAAGATATGATACTGATTAGAAAAACCATTAACATTACATATAATGTATTAAATAATAACGTACATAGATTGCAAATAAAATTTCTTAATCTTATCATGTAAAGTAAGGAAACCGTTATCGATTCTGTACGATAGTAAGTGACATTAGGCCGTGACTTTAACGCTTTAGTATTCAAAATGCTCTGAATAATTGATTCTGGTGATCGATATGAATGCGAAGACTTTAGTATGTAGATGTAGTTTGTTGAGCTAGCTAGCGGTGCATTAAGCGGTACGGAGTATTATTCCGATTTTTATAAGAATAGTAAATACACTATTCTTATTTCGTTATTGCACACAAATATATTAAATGCAATACTAAAACTAATGTACAATGGCGAAAAGTACTTGGGTTATTGCACAATCAGCCCAAGTTTTTTTTTTATCTTTTAGTGTCAGTTTATATGCCGCCCATAGGTCTCTAACTTGGCTATACATGCCGTCAAGAAATATCTCTTAGGCACGCTGGTTTCGTTGTTCCTTCAACGAAGGAAGTTATAAGTATACAATACACACTTGAATCAGAAAAATCAGAGTTGCGTTTCTTGGGATCGAACTCGAGCCCTCTCACTTGGCAGTACGACAGCCACTAGGCTATTACTGTTGCAACCCTAGTTATTATAAACGCAACACAAATTAAAAGCAAAAACTAAGTCTTATTAGGCTGCTTGCACAAGTGGCATAATAACATCTGAAGCCACCTGACATTGGTCGTGACATTGTTTAATTCCAGTTCCTACATATTTATTGCATAATAAATTATTATTTATTGTTTCAGCTTTACAGTACTCAACCTATACAAAACTAGTTTTTGCAGATCTCTCAGCCACGGATACACCGTAGATTTTATGTACGATGGGAGATCCGAATAAACAGGTTTTGTATAGGTTGATATGTCGTCGTGTGTTCAATCTGATTACATAGGCATACTGAAGGCGCATTAAATGACTATTAATCTATTGATCTCTGGCTATATGTAAAACAATACTGACTACCGTCGAAGTCACTTATAGGGTGACTGAAATTCAACCTACATTTTCACCACGCTCTAGTAAAGTGGGGAGCATGTTGGAGCAGCCAACATGCTCCCCTCCAACCACGTTGTCCACATGTGGTTGGGAGGTTAAAGATCATAACACTATAGTGTCATGTTTCGCCAACATAAGCACATGTGATTAAAAGAGTGCTGGATCTGAATGTTGATGGGCGGAGAGCCGAGAGGAAGGCCAAAGAAAAGATGGATGGATTGTTAAGGAATTATATGAAGGAGAAAGGAGTAAATGATGGCATGACATCTTATAGGGGAGAATGGAAGAAGAAAACGTGTTGCGCCGACCCCAAATAGAATGGGAAAAGGGCAGGAAAATGATGATGTTTCGCCAACATAACTTTTTAACATAGCTTCTAAACTTATTTACAGAGAATAAAATCTACGCTTTTGTATAGACCAATAAGTATGTTCTCAGGACCCAACTGTCCATATGGCAAGCAATAGATGCAAGCCCAGGGTATGGGGCAGAGATTTAATGTACGAGTGGATTTAGCACCAACAAGTTATAGGAACTTGTCAGAGACTCTATACTCGACAAAAAGATACGCTACCTAACTTCTCGAAATAAATGTTTGTCTATTAGGCACTACTACTGCTCTTAAAAGCGAATAAAAAGTAAGAACATTCAAAAAACTAAAATATTAGGTCCTTACATATGAAATTGGCGTTTTTCGTACTGGCCACTTTAATCACGAATTTCTCCTCTTTGGTAAGGAATTCCAAATTCAAATTTGTACAGCTATTTACTCATGTATTTGTGCTTCGATGACCGTCATTCATTTGTTTTTTTTCTTCTGTTTTTTCTGTTTGCGTCACTCATTTTACAAAATGGAAAATTTAAAATATCGCATTATTTACGAGTACGAGTTCCGCCGTGGCACTAGTGCTGCGGAAACGACTCGAAGGGTGAATGATGTGTATGGCGGTCATGTTGCAAAAGAAAACACAGTTCGTTTTTGGTTCCAACGTTTTCGTTCTGGAAATTTCGACCTGCAGAACAAGCCCCGTGGACGGCCTGAGACCCAAGTTGATAATGGAGAATTGAAGGCTATTGTGGAAGCGGACCCATCGCAAACCACGTCCGAGTTAGCTGCAGGCTTCGATGTTAGTGATAAAACTGTTTTAATTCACTTGAAGCAAATTGGGAAGATTAAAAAGCTTGAAAGGTGGGTACCTCACGAATTGACTGAAGCAAACCGGCAAACGCGCGTCGACTGCTGCGTTACATTACTGAACCGGCACAACAATGAAGGTATTTTAAACCGAATCATTACCTGTGATGAAAAATGGATTCTTTACGATAATCGGAAGCGCTCAGCGCAATGGTTGGATCCTGGCCAGCCAGCCAAATCCTGCCCCAAGCGAAAATTAACCCCAAAAAAGTTACTTGTAAGCGTTTGGTGGACTAGTGCCGGTATTGTTCATTACAGTTTTCTCAAATCTGGCCAGACTATTACAGCTGATGTCTATTGTCAGCAATTACAAACCATGATGGAAAAGCTAGCGGCTAAACAACCAAGGCTGGTCAATCGCTCCACGCCACTGCTGCTTCACGACAACGCCAGACCACACACTGCGCAACAGACGGCTACCAAATTAGAAGAGCTTGAATTGGAATGTCTTAGACATCCTCCGTACTCCCCGGACCTTGCTCCAACAGATTACCATTTTTTTCGCAATTTGGATAACTTTTTGCAAGGGAAAAATTCAACTCCGATGGGGCAGTCCAAATCGCCTTCAAAGATTTTATTGATTCCCGTCCGACTGGTTTTTTTAGTAAAGGGATCAATGAACTACCTATAAGATGGCAAAAGTGCATTGAAAACAATGGTTCATACTTTGATTAATTAAATATATTATATTAAAAAATATTCGACTTTTTGTTCCTTCCATACAAAACGCCAATTTCATATGTAAGGACCTAATATTAATGAAGACATGTGACATCTACCAACCCAGCCTTGGTGTTATTGAATTATTGCCTCTCACCGAGGTTCTTCAGCAGTTCGAACATTATTATGCTGATTACGCTTACAGCATCATTACAGTTTTCAGAAGTCTGTTTAACATGATGATCACAACACCAATATCAGTGGCGTAGCTAAGGCCAACGTTACGGCAAGCAGAGTGATCAAAAACAAGTCAACTTGCAGGCTGGTATGGAAATACCGCCATTAACCACTAGCATTAATAGTGTGGTAACAGGTAGGGAAAACGTTACCAGTCTAGCAAACGGTGATCCTTCCTGCATCTTTGTAGTAGATGAAGAACAGAGGCGAATAAACTTTCCTTTCAAAATATCTATCAGTTTTTAATAGAGTAAATCAATCTCGTCATATTGAGATTATTTATTACGTGTTAACAAAACAAACTGAGTCTTAAGTACATACTAAAGATTATGCTACGTAATGTATTATGATCTCAGTAATCAGACAGATATTTATGAATTTACTAGTTGGCGCACGCCACGTGTTGCATTGTTCGGAGTTAATAACATACAGCCGTCACGCTTCTTCTAAGAAGATTCGCGCGTCTTGTTGAGTACGTATGGGATGACTTTCGGAATGCATAACAAGCCATGATGCTCCTACTATCACAGCCCGAAGCCCGATACTCCGGATCACAGCCGTATTGACCGCCCGGAGTTTTGAAGTTGGTGGTATGATACCGACACGCCTCGAAGAGCACGTTAAGCCGTTGGTCCTGCGCCTTATCTCTCTCCGGTCGTGTCTGGTTTCCGTCCCATAGGACTATAAAAGTGAGGGAACAGAGATAGCTGCTGTGCCTGCGCAAATACTAACTACACTTGGCTAATCTCTGCTAAGATTGACAGAAGTGACCGAAAACGGTCAAGAGGACTGTTAATGGGAATATTATGGCTCCAGTGTGGGTTGGTAGATAAGTCTAAGATGAAGATATCACCATACAAAGAATGTCAGCACGGTTGGCACAGTCGCTGAGCGATTGCGGGTTCGATCACCACATAGTACAAATATTTGTATGGCATATAGAAGATAGTTGTTCCGGGTCTGGCTGTTTGGGTATGTGAGTTTAAATATTTGTTTACGCACTCATAATACAGGAGAAATTCCTATTCTACGCTGTACATTTTTTATGGCTAGGTTTGATATTACAAAAACAAACAACTTAATATCACGCCTGTAAAACCTAAAACCTAGGCAGAGGTGCATCTTATACACCTACATTTCGCTAGTTATGTTTTAGTCCCATGTCTTCGGGGACAAATTGGGCACAAATCTAGGCTCCGTTATATTACAGAATTTGTATTAGTAACCAAGACAAAACGAATACAACGTAGCAGGTTTAAGTACGAGTAAACCCATGTTGAAGTAGTGATTTTGGATAAAATATAAGGTGGATCGGATTTCAGCAATGAAATTATCAGAATGTCTTATCAGTATGGCATTGTGACACTGAATCCGGATTAAGATTTGCGAAATATCAGTCATGAACTAATGACGCTACAACTTGCCGTGTTCAAGCGTCGTAATGAATGTAATAAAATGCGAAACGACCTTTATGACACCATTCTAAGCTATTATTCTGGTAGAGTTGATTTTAAATAATGGCCCCAGTACTGTAATAAGGACAATGTTATTAGTAAAGCAGTCGCATGGGATTCTTAGGTCTATCTTATTAACATTAGATGTGTGCCCTATTGATGTCAAGACACTCGCCTCCTATCTTCTTAATATCCTTACTAATATTATAAAAGCGAAAGTGAGTTTGTTTGTTTGTTACCTCTTCACGCTTTAATGGCTAAACCGATTTTGATGAATTTTGGTACAGAGATAGTTGGGAACCAGGAGACGGACATAGGCTATATATATTTTTTTAAAGTGGGATGTGAGGGAGAAAGAGGTAAGAAAAGGGAAAACTTAGCGTTGCTATTACAAATCAATAAGGCGCAAGGGGAACTGTGTTACCCCGAATTTAACGCGAGCGAAGCCGCGGGCAAAAGCTAGTAGGTATACTTATAAATCACGTGTCACGTTGTTTGTCCGCGATGGACTCCTAAACTCCTTAACCGATTTTAAATTAAATTTGCACACCGTGTGCGGTTTGATCCAACTTGAAAGATAGGGTAGGTAGGATAGGTAGAAAGGTAGGAAATTGCATTGCAACGCATACCGGGGCACAGCTAAAAATAAAAGTGTATTGGCACACCTCTACTATCTTCAGGAATAACGTGGAGTTATAAGAATGTTTGCCAAAAACCTTTAGATTCAGGAACAGAAAAAAAACTGTTTTTTTAGTCTCTCAGGAATGCGTGGAGATATCGAGTTTATATTCAAATCTGCGGTCCCTTGGAGTTGTGGACAATTCAACCCTTCTAAGTCTACACAGTCAAAAGATATGGCAAGATTAAGTAAGATTGTCGTGAGTTTGTACGGAGCCCTCGATGCGCAAGTTTGACTCGCACATGGTTTTTCTACTAAATTCGGACTTGCTTTTCCAAGAAATTACCCCAATTAACCGCTTGTATGCCGGAATTACAGACACAATTAATTACGCATTGTGTCTCGCGTAGATCTACGTTCCGGCATACAAAGGGTTAAACGAAATTGAAAAAGAGGAAACACAGCGTCTTAAAGGTCAATATACTTGACCTTGATAGATGTCAAACCACTTCAGAGGCGGTGAAAATGTTTCAAGAACGGAATCTGCGAGATAGCTTTTCCTTATAAGCAACTTTTGAACTTGAAATAAATTTATAATTAAAAATGGAGGTCAACTGCGAAGCCTGACAAACTTCAAAGAAATGAGAACTTGTATTGTGAGTGTAAAATTAAATAAATTCATTTTTAGACTTGTTTGTTTTACCTGGACCTGGCGCTGGCGAAATTTTGGCAAAATATTAAAATAGTCGTTCCAGTGACACAAAGCATAATACGCAGTTTACATGAAAGCTGACAAATAAAAGACTACTCCTCAGCTTATGGTATTTTTATCAAAACATTTATACTATGCTGACCAAACTGAAGGATATCGGAGAAGCAAAATTACTTTATTTTTTAAATTTTATCTCCTTATGACTGTGTATCCTTTACAAATTGGAATACGGAGTTTTTAAACAGGCAAACCGGGTTACCGTCACGAATCAAAGCCTGTTTCACCTACTCTGCATAATTTTCTATTAACAAAATTACTGTAGATATCATACAACTTCTTCACCATTTATCAGAATAGAATTTTTCATTTATTTGCCCAGTATGTATTTACAATTTGGTGTTTGCAATAATATTAAAAAATCCTTGTATATTCTGCTATTTTGGCATGCAAACATTGATGCAGTTCATTATCTAGCATACACAACTAAAAGTTATCAGTTAGGAAATCCGATACGGAGTGGCAACATTTGTTTAAAATAAGTTATAGTTAGTTTCTTTTTGAAAGTTTGTACTGGGTAACTCTTCTATGGAATTTGAATAATGCCTTTCTCGAGTTAGAAAATAAGGGTTCTAAGGTACTAAAAAGATGATGCAGCGGTACTCACCAACAGCTCTTTGCCGCTATCGAAGTCGGAACGCAACTGGGTACCGAGGTCACCATCGGGAATCTTGAGGTCCTCACGGAGATCGCCGTTATCAGCCATGAGGGTAAGGTAGCCGTCGTCAGAGATGTCAGTCAGCTGGTAGTCCTCACGCTTCACGTGGGGCACGTCCATGTTGTGAGTGGATGGGCAGATATCCTCGTATCTGGTGAAGAGGAGCACGGTATATGAAATTTGGTTTAGCTTTGTGTTAGACTAGGTTACTGAAATAAAGGGTATTTTACAAAACTGCTTTCCTACTGGCGCAACCTTGGCATGAAAAACATGTGAGTACCTATTTGCTTAAAGAGTTTTAACTATATTTCATGTTTTATGTACAATTTTCACCAGTGGGAATGTATGGGTAGAGCAATTTAAATCGTGTTAAAACATTGGTCTTAAATGTGAAAAAAAAAGGATAATTTATTTCAACTTATGGTGGAGATTATGCGAAAGAATCTCTGAATCAACTGATCATAATCCTTACGAACAAACAATACGAGAAAACAGTGATTCAAAAGTGTGGTTAAACTTGGCGAAAGATCGTCTAAATGCATAATGAACTAACGATTTAAGCACTAATGTGGTTAGTAACATTTTCTAGATAGAAGAGACAATAATATATTTGCGTTTAGTAGAGCATTCACATGTAATGTTACAGATCGAATTTAAAAGCAACTTCAATGCGTACATTAATAATTAGTAACAATAAAAATAAACTTGTATTTAAATAATTTAATCCGAAATGTCATTGTATTAATAAGTTTTATGAAGTATAAGGTCAGTAGATTTAAGCTGTTTAAATATACTCTAGCTGGCGCCCGCGTGATAGCGAACAGAAGTATCCTATGTGTTATTCCAGACTATAATCTACCTCTGTGCCAAATTTCATCAAGATCCGTTACGCCGATTTGACGTGAAAGAGTAACACACATCCATAAATCCATCCATCCTCACAAACATTCACATTTATAATATTAGTAAGATGTACGACGTTGCTGTAGAAACCAATAGTAAGTACTGAAAGAAAATAGTCGAGAGAAAAATACGACACATGAAACAATAACTGGGATTTATATTAATAGAAGCGAACGTTACACGTTAATAATATAATACAATAGAAAGGTTTACTAAAAGGATATTCTATGCGTGTTGTAAATTAAAAATGGATTAAGTAAAATCTTGCGGGAAAACAGTTCAGTTTTGTGAACCAAATTTCGTAAGTTATAAAAATGGTAACTCGTTGTTTTTAATGGTAACGCGGCTCAAACAATTACTTCTAAGGCTTCAGCGGTTAATTAGAAACTTCCCATTTCATAAGAGGGTTTTTTTTCAAGGTATCAAGCTTAATGTTTTGTTATAACGATGAATTTTGAACCATCGACAATTTTAGCAGCGCATTCGATGCTGGCAAGTTCGTCAACACATTATTACCAATTTTTTTGGCATTGGCACACGTGGTTTTGGCAGACATGTGACCCGAAAAACCACGTGTTGCTAACTTTCTCTTTAAGACTTCGCCATTTAAACATAGCCCAGAACTGTTTATTATTTTACCGTAACCCATGTATTAAGCACTATATTAGCGATTTAATATTTTAATTTAGTTGTAACCGACTTCGACAAAGCAAAAAGGAAGGTTATGATTTTGACCAGTACTTTAGTGGTTACTTCTTTCCATACTGTCAATAAATACCGTATTATTTTAAAGGAGTTTTCTGCTTACCAGATGCCAAATCAAGACTTATCAAGGCAATATTAATTAAGCATATACCTAGGTTGCAAAGGCAATTCCGCCATTCTATTTACAAAAGCAAGAACGACTAGTTTTTTTGTCAATTTGTGGCCTTGGACGGTGATCCCAAAGCACAGTCGTGAAATGAAACGCATAGTCGGGCCTGGTATATCATTTCCGAGTACCCTCAGCACGAACTCGGTATGGGACCGAGTTCGCGACTCTATGGGCTCGGCTGGCGGTTTTGGCAGCACTTATCAATGTAAGCATGATTGATAAGACCCTGACTACTTGATTGTGGTTATTGGTCAAGTGTAATGTGATAATAGCGAGATTGTAATGGGTCGAAGTACTTTGTTAACCAAAATTATTGGGATGCTAAAGATACCTAGGTATTTTTCTAAATATAACTCTTAAGAGATTCAATATCTACATTATAGTTGCTGAAAGAACACAGTAAAATTAATAAATCAAATAATGGAAAAGTACTCACTTCTTGCCGTTAAAAATATCGATTCCAACCAAGTGAACTTTAGCGTGGCCGTGCTTTCCGGTTTTAGAAGTGGACATCTCGACGATTTTGCAGGGGCGACCCTTGAGCATGACGAAACCGTTCTTGCGCAGGGCGGAACATTGCATGGGGAAGGTGGCGGAGGCACCGGAGTCCCCGGTCTCGAAGTGTGTGTCCTCGATGTCAGCCATTGTGGTGTGTGCCGAGTTTTAGATACGGTCAGGAGTGATCTGGCAAAAGAATAAAGACGGAGATGTAGTAATCTGCTTTTACCGTTGATATCGAAAGTGGATACGTGACAATATTAGTACATATAAAATTCCATACGTGTTTTATCATCACCAGATAGTTCAAAGATCAATTAAATTACTTTTTATCTACGCAGAAAACGAGAGATCCACCTACCAAGCAAGAATCTTATGATCTTCTAGGAATAACACAGGACACGAAAATCTAGCATAAATAAGAACAAGACACTGAACTTGACAATTTTTAACTGCTGACCATGGACAGTTCATAAAAAAGCTATGCTAATCAACAGAACCTTGGCATTAAATCTCAAGCATGATTCACACAGCGACGAAAAAATTAGCACACGGTTATTGACCTGTATGTCAACGAACTCTCGGACATGTGGAAAGTGAAAACCTTAATTTTGCGAACGAATAACGCTTTCACCAATCAGAAGAAACAGAAGGCAGTGATTGGGTAGAAAAGTTGTTAAATTAACGTCGTCACTTTATAGTGATAACATGCTGATTTGTGCAAACACTTCTACATTCTTCTAGCCAACTAAATAACATGTTTAAGGCTAGACTAGTGCATATCTTAAGCATGTTTTAACACATACTAAGTGGCACCAATATGAAGGCCTAAATACCAATGCTCTGTTGGAATATCAACTCTCAACATTGAGACAAGAATATTCAGCGTTGTCTAGGGTTAGTAAAAACTGAAATTAGTTTGATAACATGATTTTATTAGTGTTATTTTGCGCGCCAAATACGTACTAGCCGTAATTACCTAATAATGGTAGTGATGTACAAATGTGGTCCTGTACGGTGATCCCAGATCACAGTTGTGAAATGAGACGCATAGTCGGACCTGGTATATAATGTCCGAGTACCCTCAGCACGAACTAGGTATGGGACCGAGTTCGCGACTCTATGGGCTCAGGTTGTTATGACTCATAAAAATACGATTAATGAATATGTGGCTGATTAGATCATCAACTGTTTAAACTTAACCAGATGCAGCTGAATACAGTATTTCACATGAAATGACTGCGTATCTGACCTCCACAATCCAGATACTAAGTACACTCTTAAGATGATAAGAAATGGTAAAAATAAAATAGATCTCCAATTTTTTTAAACTTGAAAGATTACCAGTGAAAGGCATTCACAGAAATTGCTTTTACAAATAAAAAACTAAATCTGAACTTATTAAAACTATCGATGTTCTGTTATCATAATTTTAGAAGATGCTATTGTTTCTGCCAAATATATCTTTCAGTAGGATACTTATTTAATTATAAAACAAGGTGTGGATATTATGTAAAAATTAAAGATATGTTAATATAACAAGTGTTTATTTTATACCTAATTAACATAAATATTCAAGGAATTTGAATTCCACTTATTCTTTGAACTGGCTTAAAAACACACAGGTCAGTCCCGTAACTGTCAGACTTTGAAACAACCTACAGATAAATATGGCATCCTCAAAGAGGAAAAATGATGAAAACCACAAGTCCTGGGGCCTAAGTCTGCTATTACAATAGTGTCAGAATGGTCGATCACTGATCGCATAATGGTTAATTTTGACAAGTTTGGTAAACTACTACATACTAAACTTGTCAAAATCAACCATTATGCGATAGCAGATTAATATTGTAATAGCAGACTTAGGCCCCAGGCTAGTCTTTTTCCATTATTGATGTCAATTCACAGTTAACCAAAGAAAACTGAAATAGAATTTTACACAAGTGCCTCATCCAATAAGGTAAACAGAGAACAACAAAGAAAATATTACTAAGGATCAAATTAATACAATATCTGCATTTGTCAGCTCACTACTTGTGTGTGAATTATTTGATCGAAACATGCAAGATGAGAATTTAGGTTAATTTTCCAATGCGTTTCAGACATTCAACAGATTGTTTTCATTTAGGTACTTTTCACTGAAATGTCAGGTTTTCTCACTACCCTTTATGATTTGCTTTAATTTAATACACAAAGGTTGCATTTTAATGGGTTTTAGTATACAAAGATCTCTTTCAGAGGTCAATCTAGGGCCTACATTATTCAGATTCTGCATGATATAAAAAACTGTAAACCAGTAACAAAAACTGACTTGAAATTTAAAAATGTTTCAACAAAACATGAATATAATACTTTTATGTAAATAATAATTGTGTCTCTGATATTTTTGTAACACAATTTCTTCGAAGCAAAGGTTAAGATATCACAGCGAAACATAGTTGCAAACATACACTTATCTTTCTTTCCATATTGGCAGTACAACTTTCTATGTTCAGACTTGATAAATTAACAGTGAATTCATCACAAACAAGATCTGTTACACTAGGATATGAAAACCACACACTTTTCAACACAACCCACCAAACTTGTTATGTGTCCTGAAATGAACAATTGAAATAAATGATATATAGGTATTTATGAAATAAGTGACCTACGCTTATTTTAAGCAACTTTAAAACTGCAGTTCCAGCACAAAATCTGTCAAGTCATACATAGGCACACAGCTATAAATATAACCTATACACAACACACTCATTTTAACTATAGGGTGGAAGCTGTCTAGACTGATAAAGGTATATTTTTCAAAATTTTGACACGACCTAACCCCACCTACAGCGGTTCGACGAAAAACCTTTGTGGGAGGATGTACTTGACATCCACCATAAGGTGACGAATAATGACGATAACATAAAGGTATGTTGCAAAAACAAAAGTTACTGAATGGGATCTATCCTGGCGCACGGCGGTAGCGACAACACGGAGTGGATGGTGTGGTGCCCGAACATGTGGTTCACGAGAGACATCTTGACCATGTCTTATTCTGGACTAACACACAAAATAATCAAACCACAAACCGTTTTATCACCTCTACACCAAATTAAACACGTAGGAACGCAATAGAATGTGAACTTGATCTTTATTGCGAATCCGGAGATAACGAAAAAAATAGCGATTTGACAAACGTGCCGGCGCGGCGGCACATTACATTTTCATAAACTACACAAAATCCACAACGCGGTAACGTCGTATATGCACAAATTTATATTCACCATAGAAAATACTTACAAAAACAATAACTACAACTATTTAATAAGGATTCACGATAAAACTAAGATATTTATCGACACTCACATGTGACCGACGGGTTCTTCAACCGAAAGGTCAATTTGCGCCTGCGTAGCACCTATAACACTCACTTCCTGTTGCGGGGTTCACAAAATGGCCGAAATGCCGCCGCGGATTGGCGGTAAGTATGAACTGACGGATTCATGTACAAATTGCACACTGAAAGTGGATAATTAATATAAAATGATAACAATGAAAAATATTTATTTATTTAAGAATATTTTTTGAGCACTGATTGATATTAATTTCGTTTAATTAAGCTTAAAAGATAGCAAACGATGAAACTGTTTTACTGAGAAGAACATCCAGTTACAATCTTAACTTGCTAGGTGGCGCTGAAATCAGCTTGTGGATACAGATAACATATATTTTTTTTATTGACCGGTGAATGGCTCTTTAGTCATTTTGAAAACTTACTATTTATTAAATTTCCAAAATTGTAAAATCTATCACACACAAGAAAATTGTAACTTATAAAGAAAACAAAACATAATTTATGTGATTGTCTTTGAAAGTAAAAACGAAATATAGATAAAATAACGGTTAAATGGTTAACATTTTAATAGTAAGAAATTAGATGGAGCTAGTTTTGCATTTGTTTTTACTATTGAAAAATTAATAATCCTTATTTTTAAATGAAAACGAAATAAATTCGACATATAATAATATAAGGATGATATCAATCGCATCAAATTCGTTGATTTAAATTAGAATCAGAATACTTTATTTGTCCGATCAGTTTGTGATAGATGGCGCTACTTACTAGTTTACAGTAGAAAAATAAATCGTCCAATAGCAATAGTCCAATAGCAATGTACTCCGTAGAACTGGAATGCTTAGTTAGGTTTGATCGTTTAAAAGTACGAAATCGCATTTTCCATGTTTAGGAGCAGGAAAATGTGATTTCATTCTTTTCCGTCGGTCAGAACTGTAATTTGCTAGAAGAAAGTTGCTGGGAATGCTGTTGCACGGAGCAGCGCGCTTCTAGATAGTAACCCTTTGATGCACCGAAAGAGAGGACCAAATTTACGAAGATTCTTTCATTCTAATAAGGTGACCCTACATTTTACTGAGACAGGACATGATGGAAAAGCTAAGAATATAATATGTATATTTTATAAAAAGATTTTTCTGTTAATAAAAACTGATACCTACCTACCCAGATTGTTTTTTACCTCATCCGAGTGGATTTTATTATTTTATATAATACTAGCTTTCGCCCGCGACTTCGTCAGCGTGGCATAGTTACTTTGAGCGTTTTTTTTTTGGGTATCAAATAACTTCCCCCGCTCTGGGGGAGCAGGGGGTGTGTCAGACTTTTACTGACTAAATCCCACCCATGTTCCTTCTATTGCCCTTTACGTTCCGGGGCCGCGGTATCTCTTTCGAACATCCCGCAACCCCGGCAGGCGGAGGCCCTGGCAAGCCCCTCTGCTTTGCTGACATCTCTTTGAAGTGCACGTGAAACACAAACGCGCCGTCGACACGGCCTGTCATTAATAGACGGACGTCCACAGGCCCGCATTTACGGTGGCCGGGTGTCGTTTCGCGGTGCCCGGCGCCCGGGGCGTCTCCCGCGGCGGCTGGATTGGTTTTCAAGTTCTCTCCCTCAAACGCCCGGCCACCTCCTTTGCTAGCATTACTGCTTCGCAGAAGGTGGTGACCGAGTCCCATTTCCTCTCGCTCCGGACCATGGACTGAACCAGGGCCGGACGCGAGAGATCGCCACCGCCGATCGCCTCTACGAGGGCACGGCGGTGCTCCGCCCAAGCTGGGCAGATCGATCGTCACAATGGTGACACCCGGGCGTTTCCTCCTGCCTGATTATGTGCAGGAACCTTCCGTGTCCGGTGAGGACCTGCGTCAGGCGGTAGGTGAGGACGCTATGACGACTCTCCAGCCACTCCTCAAAAAGGGGACTTACCGCCACTATTGTGGCGTGCCCTTGTTTATGTATATTTGAAACAGCTTTGTTTGTAAAATATCAGAATTCAAGAAAAATCCAATACGGACTCAATATTATGTCAATCAATTATGTCAGATAAAATGTAAAACTGCACTAATGCAAAAAAGTATTTTCGGTATTGCCTCACGCATATATAGATAATAGATTACCTAATATTATAAAAAAAATATGACGACATTTAAATTTAAAAGGGCGCTAAATGAAATTTTAACTGTAAAACCTTATTACTCGATTGACGATTTTCTTAACGATGATTCATTAACTGATTGACATTATCCTGACTGACATACAAATTGTAATCCTGGGTGACTTTTTTTATTTTATTTTGTTTTATATTATATAGTACTAGTTTTCGTCCGCGGTTTCGCTCGCGTTAAATTCGGGGTAACACAGTTCCCCTTTTCCTGATTTGCAGGTACCTGCTACCTGCAGTTAGCGTTGCGCCTAATTGATTTGTAATAGCAAAGCTAAGTTTTCCTTTTTCTTCCCTCTTTCTCCCTCATATCCCATAGCCTATGTCCGTCTCCTGGGCCCCAACTATCTCTGTACCAAAATTCATCAAAATCGGTTTAGCCATTAAGGCGTGAAGAGGTAACAAACAGATAAACTCACTTTCGCTTTTATAATATTAGTAAGGATTAATTTATTTTTTTCTATTACTGTGACCAAGCTGACATTTTGATTTTTAATTTATACATATTGAAATTTTGAAATTATAAATCTTTGCATGCCCACGTTTCAAATTTAAGAGATATCTCTCTCAAGAGCCCTGTTACCGATGCTAGTGGGCTTCTATATTTTTAAATGTATTTTAAGATTTATATAAAAATTAAAAAACAATTAATTAAAATGATATTTTTTAAACCACCTATAACCACTTAACCTCTAACAGTCAAACTTCACAAACCACAATAAACAAAACGACATATTACTCAAAAACATCGAATTAATAGAGCAAATCGCGACCAGTAATCCAGAGCATAATGGATACACAGACACAATGGGCACCGCAAGGGTTTAAAAGCTTTCTTCAATAAATCACGAAGAGCGGCGAGGGGTACAAAAAAAACCCCCAACATTAGGGGTAGTACTCACAATGGACAGATATAATTACACCAGTATTATAGAAAGATTATGTGTTTTGCGAAGTCATTCTTTCTTTCTTTCGGCCTATGACATTGTGGTAATTGCTTTCGGATGGTAGAGGAGCGTGCGAGATGATTGATGATGGTCATAAAAAGAGGACCGAGGAGAACAGTGATTTCACACGGTTTTTCATTGACCATCAGTTGAAAGGGATGTAAGACCAATCATGTAACTGATTTACACTTAGTTACATAAAAAACTGGCCTAGAGTAAGTCAGACTCGCGCATCGAGGTTTCTGTACAAACTTGCGACATAAACGGTCATATCTTTTGACTGCGTAGACTTAGAGGGTTGATTTTACAAAGCATAGAGGGACTACACACTTGAGTATGTATATGGTTTTAATTTTAACTTGATACCTCCATGGGTTCCCGAGATAAAGGGTCTTGACTGACAGACAGACGGACAACATATTGATCCAATAAGGTTTCGTTTTTTCTTTTGAGGTAAGGCACCTTAAAAATCCACTAACTGTTCGCTTAGGTCTTTTAAACTCCTCAACTGTTTTGAATGCAGTTTTCAGTAATAATAATAATAGATCCATCTATTGTTGCCAACAAGCCTGATATAGTGGTGGTGGATCGATCAGAGCGGCGCGCAATGATTGTTGACATAACTGTCCCACATGATGAGAACCTCGTGAAAGCCGAGAAAGATAAGCAAATCAAGTATATTGACTTGGCTCGCGAGGTTGTCGACATGTGGGATGTGGACTCAGCGATCATTGTGCCGATAGTCGTATCTGCCAATGGCTTAATTGCCAAGAGCCTCGACCAACACCCGAGGAGGCTCTCGTTAGGCAGCTGGATCAAGGGTTTGATACAGAAAGCGGTACTCCTGGACACGGCTCGTATTGTTAGGAGGTTCCTTTCTCTGGAGCCCTGACCGCCGGTAACTTGGACCCTGTTCCCGATACCGGTGGGCTACTATTTAATCGAGAATAAATCATTTATTTTCAGGCATCTTAGGCCCATAGATAAATACCTTACAAACAAACAAATATATAGCTAATACAATTTGTGTTAGTAAATAAATCCTTAACAACTATGTTAGTAACACTTCACTGCACTATGTCACTGCGCGTTCATGTGGCACTTGTCCGTGGAAGCGCCGGAACACCACTCCTTGCGGCCAAAAGTCCTCTTCCAAGACGAGGTGCAGATAACACGTCGGTACTCGCAGCACCAACGCCTTAAAGTTGACGTTGCGACGCGACTCCAACAACTGCACTCTCGCTACGTACTTGAGCTTTTGTAATAGATGAAGTAATTCAAAATCAAGGCTGATGTATCCGCGGTTGCGGGTTGTTCAAAAGAGATACCGCACCCCCGGAACATAAAGGGCAATAGAAGGAACATGAATAGGTTTTAGTCAGTACAAGTCTGACACTCCCCTCCACCTCGAGCGGAGCAAGTTATTTAATGATTTCCTATTCGCAAAAAAAAGGTTGATATGTTTAATAATATGATATATCTACATTGCACCCGTGCGAAGCCAGGGCGTGTTGCTAGTACCTACTAAATAATTGCGTTTCGCAGAAAAAACTGCTAGGTGTCATCCTCAAGAACTTAGGAGGAAAACAAAGAAATAGGAATATCATTTTTCTAGCTCGGCATATAAAATTTTTGTATTTGCTGTTTATCATTTAAATTCTGTAATTATATTGTACTAGCTTTTGCCCGAGGCTTCGCTCGTGTCCACCCCCATCTTAGGTACGTGAGAGGTTAGAAAGAGACTAAAACCAGCCTATATCACTCTCCATCCCTTCAACTATCTTCACTAAAAATAATCACGTCAATTCGTAGACCCGTTTTGCCGTGAAGACATACATACACAGACATACACTTTCCGGTATTACAGGCATGATGATATTAAATGTTATGATAATTAAATAAACAAGAAAACATTTAGCGCTTAATCAGTACGTACTAGTCAGTTCTGGTGCCATCGCTTGCGTAAAATCATTTTTGGTCATGCATCGGATTCTGTAGCATTCTGCGTAGCACGTGTGCTACGCCAGTGGCTACGCGGTTACGGAAACTTTCACCACAGCCGTGTTTAGTATTAGGTTTTATAATAATATGTCTAATCTAATGTCTAAATAATATGTCTTACCGCTTTCTGAATCAAAATTCAGAAAGCGGTACTCCTAAACACCTAGTACCTTGGATCCTGTTCCCAATACCTGAACCAGAATCATAATTAGAATGCTTTATTTATAAACATAGGTTAAGTTACAACGTGTGAGATGTTACAGACAGGTAGGTAGATCCTCTATGCTTTGCCTAGAGGCGTACAAATATGATGGACGATGGAGTAAATAAATAACGGAGGATATTATGTCTAACATGAGTGTGTGAGTTTTACAACTTTAACGAACTTTAATTAGATAGGTTAACTCTTAATTCTACTCCAAAATTATCAGGTTAACTTTTCGAAGGTCTCTTGAAAAAACGAAGTAAAACATCGATTTGGTGATTATTTTCTGACTCTACAGACAGACAAAATAAATAAAAAACAAAACAAAATCTATAAATCACACCAAACCAATAAAAACCTGCGGGTGTCAAAGAAACATAGTTCTCATCTACCAGACAGGATACAAAGACACTGAATATGTATGGGCACGACATAAACGACGATAAAAGCCAAGAAACCTAGCAATATAAATTCCAAGAGTAAATGAAGCCAACGCGGACAATGGGCCGGGACTTTCTACGGCCCATTACTTGTCCCGGGCGATTACGCCAAAACGCCAATTCAAATGAAATCATTTACCATATTATTTTCATTTGGTAACACCACCCACCCTAGCAAACTCCATTTCGCCGCCTAAACTCGTACGCGGCTCTCGGTTCGCGGCTCAGCCAATTTTTTAAATGTACCGCTCAAAATAAATTATGTAGCGAACTGGGAAGGCGCTGCGGACAAACAAGAAATAAAACGGATGAGCACGACTCGCGGGGAGAGCAGGACGGCGATAGTCGCTCCTCCCCGGCGCCCCGCTCGCCCTCCCCACCGCCGCCGACGCCGTTCAACTTGAAGACGGCCCCGAGAGCTAAGCTCCCGTTTTATTGTCACTTACACCTCGCCTAAGATTTGTTTACTGCTCAAATCTTCACGCTCACAATCTTACCAACTATTTCTTCACTGACAAAGCTCATAATCCCGTGATTTTCTCTGCGCTAGCCGCAAAGTTAAGTTTGTGCAAGAGTATACAAGACAAGTAAATTTTGAATCAGAGCTCTGATTAAAGAATCAGACGAAGAAACGATTGCTTATAAAGTATTAAGATGCTTATTTTGGATTGTCCGAGAATATTTGATAATAATATTGTTGTCTTATTGTTTCTTTATAAACTTTGGAAGGTTTACGCAAAGAGCATTAGGTAAATGTCTGAGTAGGTATTTAGTTATTTTTATTTATTTTGTGAAAGAAATCCACGTTCGTATTAGAAATGAAATTAAATGTATTTGCTCGTAACGAATATCGGTGTAAATGAGTAAATTAGATGTTATACCAATTACAGGAAAACAGTCGGTACTACGCGTTTTCGAAGACAACTCATAGGTAACTTTTCTGGAATTTCCAAAGTATGTTGTTGTTAACGCAAGGAATCACTGATAAAGTGGTTGCATAGTGGACAAAAGAAAAGACATTTTTTTTAACAAACCACATCAAAGTCCACAGTTAAGTAAATTCAGAATTCAGAAGAGATTTTCTCATTATAATAGTCAACGTTTCTTTCAACAGATACGGTTAAAAAAGATAATAGATAGAATATTCTTTATTATGTACACCATACAAGTAACAAGAATAACACAAGACAACTTATAAATAGGGTGACACAAAAAGATGCCGTTAATTAAGTAAATTTCTATCTGGTTGGGTCTAACGAGTCGAAACCTGACGACATAAAGAAAACTGGAAGATCAAAGAATTTTCAATACCATTACCGATGAGGGACGAAACCAAATTTTAGGTCCTTAAAATTTCAGCGCTGGAAAATAACTCTGGCATTTATCGTCGAAGTTGTACATTTCCGTTTTCGTTAAAAAAACAGATCCTGAAACAGCTGCCCAAGGAACCAATAGTAAGACCCAGTAACCGAGCACCAACCGATTCCAGAGTTTAGTAAAGGGGTCACGGACGGCATTAGAAGTAAGTTTGGCCGTAGATAACACAATGACAACTAATTGGATAGCTTAGCTGTGCTCGGAATTCTCCCAACTAACTATACAGTTCGTTCACAATTATTTTGGTAATGACAGCAGCAATACAACACCAACCTTATGTCAACGAGTATAAGGATCATTTTGAATTTGACAGATTTGTATGTGGTAACAACCCAATCATCATCAGTCGAAAGACGGCCTTTGCTGGACGTAACCTTTTTTTGCGGATGGGAAATGTGGGGGTGAGTGTCAGACTTTTACTGTTTAGTCAGTACCCACGTTCCATGTTCCTTCTTTTGCCCTTTATGTTCCGGCGCCGCGGTATCTCTTTCGAACAACCCGCAACCGTGGCAGGCGGTAGCCCTGGTCCCCTCTGCTTTGCTGACATTCCCATTGAGGCGCGCCGTCGACACGGCCAATGACTGACCCTGCGCTGTAGTTATCAGATTTCTGCAACCTTCATCAATACTGTTTACCTTGTGACTAACGAACGAACGTGTTAAGGAACGCTGCATATGAGCGCCCAGTACGCGGTCGCCACTCTAAAACACTTGGACAATAAGGCAATAACGACAACTGCTACTTATGTTAAGCATTTCTTTTGGCTAATAATAGTTTTCTTGCGGATATCCTCATGTCAACTTGATTCGCCACTTCTTCTTCTCAGCTAAAACACTATGAAGAGAAGGGGCACGCCCTTCTCTTCATAGTGTTTTGGAAGACTATCACTTGTAAACTTTGGTGTACTGAAAGTGCTGATTAATTATCTAACCTAAAATTAATAAATGACTTTTAATTTATCTGATTCAGAGAGACGCAAAGTAAAGCCGTTCCCATTGCACTTTGAGTGAGCATAAACTTTCTTATATGGCCTATATATTGTGATACTGCAACAACCCAACAGCCACCTAATTTGAACGATATTAAAGATCATTTCATTTTGACAGTGACACAATTTAAGAGGTAAATTGTCTGTAAAAGGACTGTAGTTAGCTAACTACCCTGATAGATAAATTACGGGCTTTATTTCTGAACGAAACTTTCCAACTGGTTGAGTGGAAAACTCGTTGCGTTAGATAATTTGAAGATCCGCTTTCGTGAAATTGATTGTGGATTCGTAAACTGTAAGAGTTGGGTCAAACTGGTCAGATAGATTGAGGATCTCAATCTTTGAAACGGAAAGCCTTTCCCCAACAATGTTGGGGACGGCTTTCAGTCCAATGGAATACAGTTGACTACTAGTATTTTACTAGCAGCGACTGTCCTACCTTCACAACCCAGTTAGTACTGTAGGAAACTTTTTCTGTAATTTTTTATTAGTCATCTACAGACCAAACCCATACGGCGGCATAACGTGTTTAAACTTATTACCATTTAGCCACGAACTCTTTTGACTTTGAGATAGAATTTAAAGAACATTACCTGCTGCAATCCTTACACACTCCTTGCTGTCTAAATTCATACACGCACACCGATTGCCAGTACGACGCACGTGACCTTTCTGAAGAAGCTTAGCTAGGAGGAATGTGCAGAAAATGTAGATACTGAAATATTTGTAAGGTTCCAGGATCCTGTCCACACCGTTGAGCATTCTTTAAGAAAAGTGATAGCATGTTTTTGAATTGAGAATTTGAAGTTCAGAACATGCCAAAAAATGTATTTGAGTTTCGAAAGAATCTCCTAAATTCATTCTTAAGTAGACTGACAAGTTTGCAGTTCGTTCAAATTCTCCCGAAATTCTTCAAAAGCCTATGTTAGTTTATGACTGTTTCATAAAAAGAAAAAGCTTTAAATTCTTAATTTTAAAATAATCGCTGGATTTGCTTCAGTGCAGATGGGTGTCCATCATTGCAATGATGATCGAGAGCGGTGCGGTGGTAGGTACTAATCATTTACTAATGAATTTTGCTTTTTATTTACTCTGGACGCTCTTACTGTGCACGTCTTTCTACATCGTTCTCACATATTTGTATAATCTCAACACGAATGATGTAAATACGATTTTGTAAAAATATTATAATTTAAAAGAGTGTCCATGGAGTTTCTTGCCCATTCTTCTCCATAGAGATCAACGCTTTGGAATGGGCAACTACAGTACTTTCACAAGTTATTATGCCTTGTGACCGGGATTGTAGCAGCATCATTTTTTTGTTCTTGTTTTTATGACATTCAAAAGTGCCTGTAATGGTCTAATTGAAATAAATGCTTTGAGTTTGAGTTTGAGTTTTACAAACACAGCCGAGATGAAAATGCCATTTATGTAAAAATTAATCCACGTACAGACTGAAGTAATAATAACTTGTGATCAAGTTTATAAATAATTACACACAGACGCATTAACTTGACGAATTTGGAGTACCTACATCATTAAGACGATTTGCTTTAACCTTAAATGAGGTAATCCTGAAAACTAAATACATTAAAGCTTAAAAAGTTTGAAACATGCTTTAAAACCATAAATAATAAAATAAAACCATTGAAAATTTCCACATGAAAAATCAACGAAACTAATATCATGAACGTTTGAGTGAACGAGATTAAAGTGATTAGCGTCGCCGCGTCCCGCCGTAACACCGGTCACTCACTTAATTCGGCTCGTTTTAAAGCAATCTTTTTCAGCAGCCGAGCATGCCGTTAAAAGTATTTCCAAACGTATAAATAATTTACGAAACGAGGACATAAAGTTTGCGGAGCGACCCCCGCTCGCATGCAAATCGAGTTGAAAGAAAGAAGTGTCCGCGACCGCGGCATCATCTCTTTCCTCCGTTGAATATCCGAACGTGCGGGAAAGGGACAGAGGACGTGTAGTGGATTACTGTTTGAGCGGGAGCGAGAGAGAGGCAGTTGGTAGTTGCGTTCGGTTAAGTGAATCAGTGCCCGCGCTTGCTATTAAATCAGGGCGCGGGAGCGGGGAGGCGCGCGTGCTAAAATGCTCTTTACGGCGGGTGGGGTTTTGTTTGCCGAGGGCGGTTTCAGAGCGATTACTCGCAGTTGCCAGTACCCGCGGCGTAGTGGCGGCAGTCGCGACGTGACGCGGCTCGCGAGTGCTCGTACGTGTTTCCGAACGTAATGTCAGTGACAGCGCGGTGACCGCGCTTTTTCGCACGCGGAGTTCGGCGGGAAAAGTTCCCGCCCACAATTAGACAACATATTTTCGGACGCTAATAAGGTAATTAAAGTTTTTGATTTATTTATGTTGCGGATTTAAAAGTTTGTTTTTTGTTTTGAAACTTTTTTTTCCGACGGAAATTCTCATTGCCATATTTTGAAACTTTCTTTAAAAAAAAGAGTTTTTGGATCTTCTGAAGATATAATTCGGCAAAATTAACGACTACATATTTATTTTGTCTGCATGAAACAAAATAAACTCCAACATTTTTAACGAATAAAAATTACTTGAAGCAATGAAACATAATTATTGCAAACGGTTATTTATTAAATATTGAACAAATAATACCGGTTTTTTTTTAAACTTTTTACGCATTTTCATAACACACGTCACTTTTCAGCAACATTATTTTGGAATATGTGATAGTAACTAAAAGTACCTATGCAAGGGATTAAATTTTTTGAAACATGTAACCCAACAAAAACAATAAAGCAATATATAAAGGAGTTCATATTTAAAAAATGTTTACTGTAACCGCAAAGAAATATGGTGAAAAAAATAACATTCTTTTTATTAATAAAACATTGTTAATTTCAGACGTAACATTACAAATTATAACGTAGCCGAGATCCTAATAATAAACCTCCGACGTGTTTCGCTGTCACGGGGCTGTATTCGTGAAACCATAATAACCGGTTTGTTGCTAATGTCGGTTTGTCGCACGATAGTTGAAAGGAATATTACCGCTAAAACAACAAAGTGATTGAGGTACGGACTTTTGAGGTACGGAACCCTAAAAATGAAAACTCCAAAGTGAGTGTCAGTGAAAAAGGGAGTCACATAGTTAATTTCAGGATGTTATTGGAAGGAATATAAGCGTTAACATGGAACAATAATTAGTATAAAATATACCGAAAATAAATCTCCTTAAAACTTCCATAACATTTAATTAGGATTTTATAAATAGGATTTTTCTATTTTATTAATGTAGGTATGCCCGTACGATTGGATCTGCGCAATACCGATAAGGTGGATGGATGCACATGGATCCACGACGAAACGACATTACATAAGCGTTACATAAAAAATAACACGGATTTTTGGTTTCTCATACATATATATTCCAATGGCGGAACAAAATACAATTTAAAAACATGTGAAACCTTTTTACTTATAAAACCCTATTATACCATATATCATGCAAATAAAAAATCTTATCTAAAGTACAAATATGGATACTTTACATATTATTCTTGTGTTAAAAGAATTAAGCCTGCTTGTATCACCGATTGCTTTAATCGTTTAATAATGACAAATACCTGCCCATGTGTGTGAGGTCTTACCTATATAAATCTTAAGTCAATTACAAGAAAACTTATACCTGTTAACAACTAAAAATGTAAAGTTTAAGTTGAACACTACAATTCCCTTATAAAAGGAAATTTACTACTATATAAAAGTTTTATACAGGCATATCTTTTATCCACACATAGAGCTGTTTTTTTTAAACAGAAGTCCCTATTCGTGGAATATATTTGCTTTTCTGTTAGATAACGTTGAAAATATGAGTGAGCCTGCGCGCGCGGCTATTGACACAACACTGAAAAAACTTAACAGTCGTTTACAATTTGTTACCTGCCTCTGTAACTCAAGATAAACCTTATCATCTCAGCCATCGCCTCCGCCGTTCCCGCTTCAGACCCGACCCAGCCACCCTTTCAAATCCGTCGAAACATCTAGTTTGGTGACATACCATAAAACGCACAAACCTTTAATTTTCAAATTTTGGTCCATATGTAAAAGTGTTCCAAGCGTTTCTTTTTTTTAATTTAAATTTGAATCGAGAATCTCCTCCGTTTTAGAAGACGGTTGAAAAACTCTAGCTTGGTGACATACCACAGAACGCACAAACCTTTAATTTTCAAATTTAGATCTATAAGTCAAAGTGTTCCAAGCGTTTTTTTTTTAAAAAGACCAGCTGATTCGAGAATCTCCTCCATTTAAGAAGACTGTTGAAAAACAAATAAGTTAGAATACAAGCCGAAATAATATTGCCACACCATTCAACAGTGACAGATAAGTTACATATAGTGCCGCACGTACGAAATTGCTGTAATGAATTATGTTGAAGTATGATTGGATAATTATGAATTTTATATTGTACTAGCAGCGCTCGCGGCTTAGACCTCGTGATGAAAAAAAACTACCTCTGTGCCAAATTTCATCAAGATTTGTTGAGCCTTTTGACGTGAAAGAGTAACATTCATCCATCCATCCTCACAAACATTCGCATTTATAATATTAGTAAGATTTGTGTGGTAACATTGTATCTATTAGTTTTATGTTTTCATAGTGTTGAAGTACTGTAGTGTCAAAATCAAAAAACTATGTTTTCTTATACGCGGCTGGATATGAAATAAATGAATTTGAATTAAACTTACGCCTGACCAGAGGGCTGGCCTTTTATTTGGCGAAAGAATCAACATTGCCATCCAACGTTGCAATGCTGCCATCCTTCTGGGTACTTTTCCTATTAACAGCAATATGGATGAATTTTTTACGACTTTTACGTATTTATTTTATAACTAGCTTTTTCCCGGGGCTTCGCTCGCGTTAGATTCGGGGTAACAAGGGGTTTTCTTTTCCTGATTTGCAGGTATTTTTCGTTGGTAACAAAGAGTGTGTGTACCGTTTTTAGCTTCCTACCTTAAAAACTGCGAGAAGTCCCATATAAAGTTTCTCCCCCTATTCTCACTTAAAAAAATAGCCTCTGTCCGATTCTAGGGTCCCAACTACCCCTGTGCCAAAATTCATCAAAATCGGTTTTGCCCTTTAGGCGTAAAGACGTAACAAACAAACAGACTCACTTTCGTTTTTATAATATTACTAGCTGTGCCTAGCGGTTTTACCCGCTGAGGTTTAGGGTTATGAAAAATAGATGTTAGCCGATTCTCAGACCTACCCAATATGTACCCAAAATTTCATAAGAATCGATCGAGCCGTTTCGGAGGAGTACGGTAACTAACATTGTGACACGGAAATTTTATATATTAGATTAATAAAGTATTTTATAATATTAGTAACGTTTTAAATAATTGAATTGACGGATAAATAAATATAACTAGTATGTAACCTACGCGTGCATACAACAATTTTCCTAATCAATATAATCAATTGGCACGTACCGACGTCACGATGCAAGACGCTCGTCTCAATCAGTTGCCTCCTAACACAATAAAGTCCAATAACGTTCCTCTCGAGCAATAAGCTCAATTACTAGCAAATATGAGCATTGTATTGATATGCAATCGTGGACGGCGCCCCGGGCAATTATTCTGGCGCTATGAGCTATATAGCTATGACTAGGTATATCGAAATGACTGATTGAATCGTCTAGCGATTGGTTTTGAAAATACCGCAGATGTAGACATTTTCAATAGTATGTATGTTGATGGACGCAGAGCGAGAGGAAGGCCAAAGAAAAGATGGATGGATTGTGTAAGGAATGATATGAAGGAGAAAGGAGTAAATGATGCCGTGACGTCTGATAGGGGAGATAGAATGGGATAAGGGCAGGAAAATGATGATGATTATTCGTCATCTGCTTAGTTTTTGTTCAAATATTAGATGTGCCTAGGTTCACACGCTGTTGAGCTCCCATGCGTCGTAGCGTGATGTTACATGGCCTATATCGTTTATTAATAAATGAGCTATGCAACATTTTTTATTTAGTCCTATAGTTCCAGAGATTAGCGAGTTCAAACTGTTCAGCTCTTCTCTTCAGATTTATTTTATTGGTAATATTAGTAAGTTTAATAGATGTTCTGGGTGTCTTCCAGTGTCAAACTGAATACCAGTTTTCATTTACCACCACCAACCACTTACCTAAGTGCCCTGCTCAATACATTTATTGGGTAATACAATGCAACAGCAAAAAAGTAATGTTTATAGACTATTAAATGAAAGTTAGAAAATATTTGGCTGTTTTTAAATCCGCGTAGCACAGTGCTACGAAACGCCTACGAAAGTGCTACGAAAATGTTACAGTTTACGAACTATTTATCTTTTTGCACTTGGATTTCGTAAATAACAGTTATTTAATAAGACAGCGCAGATGTTTTTATTGCTTTTTTAACACACTTTACCCTTAAGATTTTTATTTAAGTATTTATTGAAGTTTTGGATCGGTAAAGTTAGTATCCAACTTTGTCTAATTTTTCTGTCTCAATCATTCATCATATTTTCATACATCCGCTGAAATACAGCATACAAAGTATGATGTGTAAAAAACGTATAAAATTTGAGTACAAAGGTACTGTTTATTTCTTAAGAAATTTCTGCCAGCAGACCTGCGAAAGGAGATATGAGGACGAAATGTAGACGATAGTGTGTGAGAGAGTACGAGAAAAATATGTGTGTGTGCCGTTAAGGCACTATTATAACTTACATAATATATAAGTCAATATTAATAAATTGTACTACTTTTTGTGTCGATTTCATATAAGTATTTTCACATACTAGCTCTATAGCTATGCTATCAATAGCTGGTTATATTTGCCACAGACCACTTAAAAAAAAACAAAAAAAAATTAGCAAGGTCAACAGTCAAAACGCATTGGTATTTTTGATTAACAACTAAAAACTCCTTTTAAAATATATTCCACACATTTAGACATCTACCAATATACAAGCGGACAACTATATTAGTTAGCGCAGTTCTCTCTAATGGTCCATAATCAGCAGTAATTGGATTGAGAGGACGACATCCAACCGGTCACTATCGACTCGAAACGGTTAGTCTGTTAGCAGTCATTAGTTTCCACTAAATTTTCAGATTTACTCAACTGTTAGCCCGCTATACTGATTGGTTAGCCGAATTTAGTTTAGAGCCATTTAGATGAACTTAGTTGGACTTTGTGCTTAGTTTTGTGTTTGAGTTAGTGGAATACCTGGTGGGGTACCATGACATCTTAAAGCCGTACTTATTCTATTGAGGGAAAGAGATAGAACTATGCAGGGTGTCTTGCGCCATCTCTTTTCCACACTGGCATGAATACTGCTTTAAGATGTGATGGTAACCCTACTGGTATTATTATATATTCTCTGCGGAAATTGGTGTTGACGAGCAAAGTGTTTTCGATATTTTGTTGCCGAAAATGGTTCGAGATGAATTTTTTCGTCACGACGAAGTTTTACAAGAAACGGTAGAGTGACTTTAGCTTTTTTTAATTGACTGTCGTTTGTAGATCTTTGACTGTAATCGTGAATGGGGGCTAACGCGCATTAATTCGCCGCTAGAGGCGCTAGTGTAGAGTGAGGTCTTTGTAAATAACAAATGTCATAGTTATCGCGATTTTTATAACTTATTTTTATTAATATTCACAATTTTGGTCCAAATTTTTTTAAGATTGAATCATTCCTAATTAATGATGATTTTAAATAACAAGTTTATCAATGCCCTCGATAAAATTAACACATGTTATTCTCTTCTCTACAACTTCCCGCGAGGGTCGATACCCGAAAAAAAAAAAGAAAAAAAAACATCCGTAAACGGCCAGCAGTATGCTGCGTTTATTCGATATAGCGGTATCGACGACAATTGAGTAGCGTCGCCGCGTCCTCCCGATAATTGCACGTAATTGCTCGGCCAAAGGGTATAACAGACGAGCGAATTATTCTTAGTAACACGGTTTTGTTCGGAGAGGTTGAAGGTGACAGGATATCGATGTGTCTAAGGATACTGATGATAGAGAATTTGTTGAATATTCTGGGAACTTTGGCGTTGTCTGATGTTTAAATACTTACTAATATTATAAAAGCGAAAGTGAGTTTGTTACGTCTTCACGCCTAAATGGCTAAACCGATTTTGATGAATTTTGGTACAGACATAGTTGGGACTAGGACCCTGCAGACGGACATAGGCAATTTTTTTTTAAGTGCGAAAAGAGTGATGTAAAGGGAAATCTTAGCTTTGCTATTACAATAAATAAGGCGCAAGGGCAAAAACTACAGGTAGCAGGTACCTGCAAATCAGGAAAGGGGAACTGTGTTACCCCGAATTTAGCGCGAGCGAAGCCGCGGGCAAAAGCTAGTAGAATATAAATACGATTAAAATGCAGTTATAACTGCTTTTAAAAATATTAAGAAGTTCATCAACATATTTTTTTAATTCTGGTCATAATGCGGAGAAAGTTTCCAAGCCCTCGCGGGGAGTAGGGTTGCTTGAAGTTTCGCATTCCAAGCCCGTCAGTCAGGGTTGCTACCAATGAAGAAACTCAATTATTTTTTGACCTCACCCAGACTTTCATATTTGTAGGTTAAAGAAATTACTTCATTGGGAGTCTCGGAATTGGAGATTCATTTTGAAGTGCCTGTAATGATCTAATTGAAATAAATGCTTTGAGTTGAGTAGGAGTCAAGTTACAGATTCACCTAATAGTCTAGTCAACAAGTGCTTTTTTAGTCAAAACTTTTTAAAAAACTCGGAAAAATATGGTTGAGGGCTCATTCGATTCGGGATCGAATCTAGAAAGTTTTTGAAAAAATTCAAGACCCGCTCGAAAAAATTGCAAAAGTTATTAACAAATAAGTAAACAAAAAAAAAGGGGTTTGGTTTTTTTGGTATATCTTGAAAACTATTCGATATATTTTGATTTTGAAAAAAGATTCAAAAAGAGGAGAAAATTTCCTAAAAAAAAACTCGCTACTCGCGAAATTGTAGGACCAATATTAAAAATTTTACAGGGAGCTGAAAATACAGGCGTATTTTCAGCTCCCTGTAAAATTTTTAATATTTTTCTTTATATTTTTAAATTTTTCTTTCCGCAGAAAGGTCATTGGTCGGTTTTATTTTAGTGTAAAGAATTCTAAAAAAAATATACAAAAAAATATTAATTGTTTATAACAAATTGTTTATTTAATAAACAATGAAAATTTATAAAAAAACGAATTTTTTTCTTTAATTATTAAGGAGGATAATAAATAATGATATTTTAAAAAAAAACGTACCTTAATATTATTAACAAGTGGTAAAAAAAAAATGTTAATTAACAAAACGGTTTTTTAGCAATAAAAATTTTTTTTTAAGGATCGTTTTTGTCTTAAAATTCATATTTTTTTACGAGGAATCTATTTTCAAAAAAAAAAATTCAATTATCTTATAAATAATCTATTTGTTTATAACAATTTTATAAACAAAAAGAATTTAAATTTATAAAAAAATATTTTTAGGTAGCTTTTATTGATAGAAAAACGAATGATCATCGACATTGGAAAAAAATATAATTCTTGTAGTATTTATTTAAATATTTAATTTGCCGCCTAGGTAATTTGTTAATAACAAATCGAAAATTAACAATTTTTTAATTTACTCAACGGAAATCCTTTCTTTAATCTTTGAAGAATAGCTCCACGAGAGGAAAAAAAATTGAGATTTCTGGTTTAACAATTATGCAACTTGCAATGTTTATAGCCCAGTCGGAAGAAATTGTTAATTAATTTATGGATAACATTTTATAAAATCGCGATAAAAATATTTTTTCTACGGTATTTCATTCTTTAATTTGTCCTGTACATGTCTGAATTTTTTCAAATTTTAATATCAACATTTAATATGTTTAAATAATATTTTTCATTAAAGCGCTCGAAGGGGGCGTGGCTTGCGGAAACCCGAGTACCCGTTTTCAGGCGTATTTTCAGCTCCCTGTAAAATTTTTAATATTGGTCCTACAATTTTGCGAGTAGGGAGTTTTTTTTAGGAAATTTTCTCCTCTTTTTGAATCTTTTTTCAAAATCAAAATACATCAAATAGTTTTCAAGATATACCAAAAAAACTAAACCCCTTTTTTTTTGTTTACTTATTTGTTAATAACTTTTGCAATTTTTTCGAGCGGGTCTTGAATTTTTTCAAAAACTTTCTAGATTCGATCCCGAATCGAATGAGCCCTCAACCATATTTTTCCGAGTTTTTAAAAAGTTTTGACTAAAAAAGCACTTGTTGACTAGACTATAAAGAGAACAACCGTGTTTATTGAAAGCTTATTTCAAAAGAAGAACTAGTAAAATGAAAGCAAAAACTGTTTCTAAAAAAAGTTTTATAATTTTAGTTTTTATCTATTTACTAGCTTTTGCCCGCGGCTTCGCTCGCGTTAAATTCGGGGTAACACGAACTGTGTTGCGCCCTATTGATTTGTAATAGCAACGCTAAGTTTTCCCTTTTGTTCCCTCTTTCTCCCTCAAGTCCCACTTTTTTTTTTAAAAATTAGCCTATGTCCGTCTCCTGGTTCCTAACTATCTCTGTACCAAAATTCATCAAAATCGGTGTAGCCATTAATGCGTGAAGAGGTAACAAACAAACTCACTTTCGCTTTTATAATATTAGTAAGGATTTGTAACTTAATCAGTTGCAGGATCTTGTTAGTCTGGGCATTATTAAATTATTGCATCATGTATTCTTAACTATTTAGAGGAGCTTATCCTACTAATATTATAAAAGCGAATGTTTGTGAGGATGGATGGATGTATAGACGTGTAGATATTTGTTACTCTTTCACGTCAAAACGGCTGAACGGATCTTGATGAAATTTGGCACAGAGGTAGATTATAGTCTGGAATAACACATAGGTTATTTTTTTTCGATATGACGCGGGCGAAGCAGCGGGCGCCAGCTAGAATGAAATAAAAACATTTTGATCTGATTTGAATCCTCATATTTCCTTCTACTACTGATCAACACTGAGGTTGTAGCTCTCTCCACCTTCTGACAGTTTAACATAAAAAGAAACAACATTACGAACTAAATTACATTACAACGAACGAAAAAAACATTAAATTGAATCAAAACTATGCAGCAGCGAGTGTATATCGTCGTTTAAACCGATTAAAGGTCAGATATAGCCGGTTACGCAAATTATGACTGACAGGCGGCCGTAGGGCTGTGCTGATCACGTTTTATGCAATGTTCTGGGGGAACGAAGTTCAAAGGTATCAAATGTTTTCGAAAAAGCAATATAATTATACAAATATTTAATGTTATTCTACATTGTATGGTGTACATAATAAACAATATTCTATCTATCTATCTATATAAAGGACACTTTTAGTTGAATGAATGTGACAAAAAAATCATAAAATCGTTAAAAAATAAAGAAGAAATAGTATTTGGGCTTCTCATCATCTCAGCATTCGTGAATCCAACTACTACACTGCCGAGGCAGCCATCCTTACTAATATTATTTATAAAAGCGAAAGTGAGGCTAAACCGATTTTGATGAATTTTGGTACAGAGATAGTTGAGACCCTGCAGACGTACACAGGCTAATTTAAAAAAAATATGGGAAATCAGGGGGAAAGAGGGAAGAAAGGGGAAAACTTAGCTTAGCTATTACAATCAATAAGGCGCAAAGGTAAAAACAAGTAGCAGGTACCTGCAAATCAGGAAAGGGGAACTGTTTTACCCCGAATTTAACGCGAGCGAAGCCGCGGGCAAAAGCTAGTATTTAATAAATTCATACCCTTCACAACTCCACAAGAGTTTTATTTCTCTAATTATATTAACTACTATTATTTACAAACCACAAATAGATATGATAATAATAAAAATATGTACAAGTATAAAAATGGTAAAATTACAGGGCGTCAAAAATTTCGTCCGCATTGCTGGCAACAGGAAAAGTGCCCAGAAGGCTGGCAGCATTACCACGTAGGTTGGCACTGCTATTTCTTTGGCCAAAAAAGGCCAGCACTCTGGTCACGAGAAGAGTCGACCAACCGCTTGGCGATTTCTCAAAATCTGTACTACGTGGGCACTCGGACCCCATGGCCCTAGTGTTTCAACCCCAAACGGCTCAAACACAAAGATCATTATTTTTCCTCCATCTATTGGATTGTCGCGCCCCGATTGAACCATTGCCCACTATTAATGGTTAATTTAAACTGTTCAATTGATCTCCATTACAATTGGTAAAAGTTCGATATCAAATGAACGAGCCAGTAGCACCGTGATTAAATATTATTGATTGTTAGTTAGACGCAAGCGGGTTTGAATCGTAAAATAATTTGTTTCAATTGAATTGAATTTTTTAGTTTTTTTTTTATATCGGTCTCTTGTTTGTTCGTATTGTGTTTTTATAGAACGTTTGAATATGAGTTGGTATTTTTGACTCCATGCATTCTAGGTTTGAAATACAGAATCTGTTTTGTATTTTAAATCTAACTGAAACCATATGGATTAAGTTTTCGTAATGTTGCAATAGAATATTAATAATTGGTATTAAAAAAGTTAAGATTTAAAAGTAGACGAAAGTTAAATCTTAATAAAAAACATACACACAACACCTACCTTAAAACTAAAACCTACTTTAAATTCTTTCTTTCTTTTCATAAAAAAACGTTGCCCCACACTAAGATTCCTCCTGTATCGTGGGTGCGTTGTTTGTAACATTTAAACTCAAATACACAAACAGGCAGACCCGAAACAACTATCTGTAGGCCATACAAATATTTGTTCTGTGCGGGAATCGAACCCGCGACAAGCAGCGCAGTAGTCGATCGCTCTGCCACTGCGGCAACCGTGTCGTCAAACGTGGAGTCAAATGGTAGTAAATTCTTATTCTTTACAACAATCGTTATTTTATTGCTGTCGTGACAACCCTAAGCTCAGATGAATTTCAGTAAAATTCAATCATGTGTACTACGACGGACATCGCGATTACAATTCACTAAAATGTCACACATTTAAATTTAATGTCGAACTCAGCATAATTCACAGTACACAACGGAACATTTTTATAAAATCAAAGGCGAATGTTATGAAAGAGCAAATCGATTAACGGAAACAAATTGTGATTACTTGACACATTCAGTGGCCCCAGCACGAGTTCGTGGCGATAACGTAACGATGTACACACGACGGGACATCAACATATACAAAACCATTTAACCTGATCTCTCTACTACGGATCGCACACCGTAGTAGAGAGATCAGAAGGGCTACCATCTATCTTCTTGCTTTTTAGCAAGGAGATAATTTCACGATTTTCCATCAATTTTTCAAAGACAAACAGCAAGCGCGACATACGAAAAATAAACATCAATTTCACTCATCTGCTCCACATTACCAGCAAAATAAATACAATTCAGCAAAGACTAATTAATACATTAACAGCTAAAGGTATATCGATACTTAATTACGGTTAATTGATTAAATCGTAGTCGATTCCAAATTAAACGGTACAAATAGGATTTCGAACCAAATTGTATTTGAACACGATATTGAACTGAAGTGATGTTTACATTGAAACGATTCGTGTATTAAGTGCTTTTTAAATGATGCTGGGATAAAATTTTAAAGGTGGAATGAAAATGGTTGTGTATCTTGTTATTTCAGCTTCAATTTCTGTTTACTTCTTATAAATAAACTAAAAATACCGTCAAAATATTCGTCCTTAATGCAGTGGCTGTGGTAATGTCCCCAAGAGACTGGCCGCGTTGTCATGTTGTATGGCAACGTTAACGCCTCTGCTTAAAGTTAAAGCCAGCCCTTGGGTCACGGGAAGTGTCACTAACGTTTTGAAATATATCTTTAAAATGGCTGTGAGCATAAGTACCCCACGGTCCCAGAGTTTTAACCCAAAACGGTACCAATAAGGTTACTATATTTACGCCGCTTGAGGTTCTCTGCAGCCGGAGCAGCAGCGCCAGCGCAGCACACTATGTTGCATCATTTCTGTTTTGGTTGATGATCTTGGGTTGTGTTAGTACTTTTTGTCATAATAGTTTAAAATATTTGGGAATATTTTTATTCTATGTTGATCTCACGGTAAAAAGAGCAACATCAAGCAATCGTCATTGCCGAGGTTGCCAGTTGTTCGAAAGAGATACCGCGGCCCCGGAACATAAAGGCCAAAAGAAGGAACATGGGTGGGTTTTAGTCAGTAAAAGTCTGACACTCGTCCTTCCCGCCTAGAGCAAGGAAAGTTATTTGATGATTTTCCATTCACAGAAAAAAACAAAAAACAATCTTCATTATATGTAGTTACGGTTTTGCGAAGTCCTATCTTCCATATCTAAGTTTTTTCTACTTCAGAAGCGTATGAACCTCTAAACAGCTCCAACATTATCAAGGTCCTCTATTATCCGTCAAAATAAGCTCTTAATATAATAAACATGAAAAGGTTTACGAGATAAATCATCAGTTCCCACATTTGGCGGCAACTCACAATGGGCCCGCGGCCCTCTTCCCTCCTCCCGTGTTGTACGAGTGACGATAATCTCACCTCGACAAGACGGGAATGCGAAATGAAGTACTTTTGCCACACCAGAAAAAAAAAACAAAACAATCTTTTGAAATTCGAATGCTAATTCCTATGGTTGAATTTAAAATTCTATTATTTTAATCATGTAAGTGGCTGGATGTGATTTTTGGTTGCGTGAAAAGGGCAGAGACAAAATAATAAAAAACAGTAGTGTCAGTTTTCTTTTTAATTTGTTTGTGCCACTGGAAGTGAGATATTTAGATTATCAGGATCTTTATATTATTAAATAATGGACCGTTTATGAATCTCGGAGAATAGCGTCCTGTTTGTTAATGCGTGAATAGAGGAATCAGGATAAAGTCAGTTTACTCTGACAGTTTGACCTAGGCGTAAATCTGACGTTGTTGAGAATAATTACAACTGTTGCAAACAACATGATTGTGTAAAACTTGTTTAGCATGAATTCCATTGCATTCTAAATCATTTTCATTTCATATTTTAATTGACTTACGTAAATTAAGTTTCTTTATTTATTTTATTGCAATTATATTTTTTCGGATTTTGTTTATTAGTTAAAATAAAACATACAATTAAATTCTACGTGGAAAACTTGTTTCCGAAAATATGATTCATAAATATAATTATTACATCCATTGCAGATGTTATTAATAAATCCTTAATAGTTAATCCTTACTTAATATTATAAAAGTGAAAGTGAGTTTGTTTGTTTGTTACGTCTTCACGCCTAAATGGCCTAATGGATTTTAATGAGTTTTGGTACAGAGATACTTGGGATAAGGGGGAGAAAGAGGGAAGAAAACGGGAGAGAAAGATATTTTTTTCGATCATCACGCGGGTTAAAGTTAGCGTTAGCCCAAAGTAACTATTCCACGCGGACGAAGTCGCGGGTGGAAGCTAGTATATTAATAAATTCGTAAAATTATACGTTCATAATTTAAAAGATAAATACGAATAGCAGCTAATTACTGTCCCACTGATATGAAAGGCCTCGTCTCATACAAATAAGACACGAGCATTGATCACCACGCTTGCTCAAGACGGGTTGGCGAAAGAATATCAATTTATTTATATTGACCAATTACTACATTGTTAATTAACTTATGAGATGCCGAGTATATAAATAAGTATGGTAGAAGAAAATAACATGCTTTGTCGACTCCAAACAAATTGGAAAATGATGATGAAAAAATATTGGGCAGATTTAGTTTTTTTTTTTATAAAAAATATTGCAAAAAAACAATGTGAAGGTTATGGTTGCAGCACGGATGCGGTGGCCGGTGGGTGTAATATGGTAATGGCACGACAATATAAATAGGATTAGTGTATCAGGACCCCACGCGCGTAGACAGGACGAGCCAATACACGCACCGACACAGTGCGCCGCCACCGACTGCGTGGTGGACAAAAATATATTTAAAAGTAGATATAGTGTTGATAGCATCTATGTTATAATTGCCATTTTTTATTCTGATTCGATTTATACGAGGAAATAATTGATAAAGATATAACAAAAATTAAATACAAAAGGCTAAATACTACTTGTTTTTTTGACAACGATTTGCTTCACTTTTCTTTTAGGACATAGGTATGTACGTACATGTCGCGATGTTAAATAAGTTCATAGGAAATATTGTTCAAGAAATCCTTAGGGCCTAGAAAAAGTCACTATTCTACCAGCGACATTTTTAATGGATATGTCAAAACTGACATAATCTACCGAAACTATTATGTCAATCTAGGTAATTAGAAATATGAAACGCTTTGTAAATGACTGCCACTTGTAAAGGCTTCATAACAAAAATATTCTGCTAAAACGTTAAACAATTAAAAAAAACGGTCAAGTGCGAGTCAGACTCGCGCACCAAGCTCTCTGTACAAACTTACGATATAAACGGCAAAAAAAATATTTTAACTGCGTAGACTTAGAGGATTGAAATCATACATGGTTTCCTAATTAGCTATAAAATCAATCCCCTAAGTCACTAAGACTACAGATTCGAGCATATTTCGTTGTAATTTCATCTCGATACCTCCACGCGTTCCCAAGATTAAAGGTCTTGACAGACAGACAACAAAATGATCCTATCCCTAAAAACTTATTTTATTTCAACAGCCTCGGGTTTCATACAAAACTTTGTGAGTGTAGTCTTTCCATCATGTAATCCCTTAATGAAAAGGTATAACCGTTAAGTAGATTGTCCGTCTGATGTTTGATAATCCCACCCAGATTATCATAGAAAGTTCATTAATGCATTATCTGAATTTCAACTCTCGACTCTGGGTCGAGCGTTTAAAATACAACAGACCGCTCTTATTTAGACTTCAAGTGTAAGTGAAAAATGGGCCTTAATGTATTAAGTAAACATAGTGTCTACAAATTGTAGTGTTAACAGAATTAGTTATTATAACATTATTAAACGGCAATGGGCTCATTTGAACTTTGATGGTTGAATTTTGTGAAATGAATAATACGAATTTAGAAGGAAATTTAAGCTTAAAAGTTAGAAGTAAAGTAATTTTTTTTTCATTGTTTGTTCTCAAAATAATGAGGGAGAACGTTTTAGCAAAATACCTTAGTTCTTCTGTTCTTAGATCTATTTATGCGTTAACAGTGCAGCATTTTTGAAATAACAAAAAATTCTATATTCTTCGTCATCCGTCATCTCAGTAGAAATCTATGTTTTGTTAGCGTTTTATTAATATAATCTAAAACGAACTAAGTATAAAAAAATACAAAATTCATTTTATTATTTTGTCCGTAAAAATCAGTGCCGCGAGCACAGTGTGCTGACGTCAGTCGCAGCATCGAATGCGCCCGCGCATCGTTTAGCCGATTCATTGCTCCATTAATGTCATTTATACCGACGGCTCTACACGTGGGTCTCTAGTTAAACCAGTATGTGCAATTGAATTTCATTGCCATTTTCCTTTCGCAAATAAACTTATTTATTTATTTATTTATTTAAACTTCATGTACAATAGTGGTACATAGGCGGACTTAATGCCATAAGGCATTCTCTACCAGTCAACCTTTGGGTAAAATACGACAACATTGTGATAGGGTACAAAAATATTTATATCTAAAACTATTTGTTTTCGAAAACATTATAAATATTTATACGGATACTAATACACATATACATATCAAATAAACTAATAAATACAATTAAAAATAAATAAAAACGAGAACTTTAACAGTAATTACTATGACTTTTAATTGGTAGACGGACCTAAATAGTGGCTACGAACTTTTCTTTTAAAGGTAAGTTTACTTTCAGCTTTTTTAATGCCAAAGGGTAGCGCGTTCCAGAGCTTTATTGTTGAAATTGCATAAGATTTGGACATAAAACCGGTGCGGTGTAATGGAATTTGGAGGAGTAGATTTTCAGAAGCCCGAAGTTTACGGCTGTGAGAACTGCCCAACACTTTAAAATAAGTTTTTAAATAATCAGGAGCATACGGATCATTCAAGATAGAGTACAACATACAGAGAGATCTGAGGGACCTCCTGAGTCTTATAGGCAGCCATTTAAGCTGAGTACGGAAGGAAGAGATGTGATCATATTTACGAAGGCCAAACACAAAGCGAATGCAATTATTAAGAAGACGATCCAATTTATTGAGAAGTTCCTGGGATAGATCAGAATAACAAACGTCACCATAGTCGATAATGGGAAGCACAAGAGACTGTACCAAAATAAGTTTAGTGCTAGATGGGAGAAAGTGCTTAAATCTATAGAGAGACCGCAGCGAGAGAGTGACTTTCTGGCTTACTTGAGCCACGTGCTTATTCCAGCTGAAACAGTCGTCAATGTACAAACCTTATGTTAGTGTGCGGATTACAATTAGTAAAGGTTTAAGTAATTAAAGTTAATTAATCTTAACAAATTATCGGGATGCTTTACGATGAAATAATTAAATTGTGTGCAGTGGAATTATAGTAATATTTTAAATTTAATTTAAAAATGAATACCAAAGAATAAGACAGCATGATAATTTATAATAAGGTAATATTTTTAATTGAAGCGAAACTTATTAAATGCATGTTTACTTTTCTTTTCATTTAAAATGATATACAATTACAATACGGATCATGTTTTGTCTCTGCCTCTGTATCTCAGATCGAAGTCTTTTTTTTTAAATTCGAAAATAAACTTGTACCAGATTTAATATAACTTCAACTAAACATTTCAAGGTTTGAGTTTGGCATAATTTTAAAGCACAAATAAGGAGGCTAAGACGTACTTCAATTAACCCTCCTCCATCCTTACTAATATTATAAAATCGAAAGTGAGTTTTTTGTTTGTTTGTTTGTTACCTCTTCACGCCTTAACTAACGGCTAAACCGATTTTGATGAATTTTGGTACAGGGATAGTTAGGACTCAGGGGAGATTATGTATGATTATGAGGGAGAAAGAGGGAAGAAATGGGAAAACTTAACTTTACTATTACAAATCAATAAGGCGCAACGGCATAACTGCAGGTTCCAGGTACTGGCAAATCAGGAAAGGGGAACTGTGTTACCCCGAATTTAACGCGAGCGAAGCCGCGGGCAAAAGCTAGTATTTTATAAATAAAGACCAAATTGAGGATTAACTGCGGATATTGGAACCTGATAGATACTTCAGTTGAACAACAGAGTCCGTAGTTCAGAACTGCATCTTCTATTTACAGGTACCCGTCTGATCGAACCTTAAGTTTCTCTAAACCGCACATTTAAAAAAAAAACTTTGGTTCTAAAAAGTATGCTACTGCTGCTTTTGCAATGTAAAAATGCGTCTATTCTACAATAGTTAAAAAAATTTAACGTAACAAAAAATGTGACGTATGAAAAGATAAAAAAAAGTATTTTTTATGTTTGTACCAGGGAAGGTTTTATTCAAAACAAAGTGTTTTTTTTTTTGTATATTTATGTTTTAGAACACGCTTTTGAGGCATCTTCTAAAATTGGGAGTAACCTTCTTTTCAAAGTTGCTTGACGATCCTGCCGGGGTTGCGGGTTGTTCGAAAGAGATACCGCGGCCCCGGAACGTAAAGGGCAATAGAAGGAACATGGGTGGGTTTTAGTCAGTACAAGTCTGACATGACTGGGGAAGTCATAGGATGATTTCCCACCCAAAAAAAAAAAAAAAAAAGTTGCTTGACGATTTTTTTTAACGTCATCCCACCTCTTATGATGACACATCTGCCAACCTGCAACAGCGGACGGAATGTCTCACGCTGCACCGCGACTAGCAATTTATTCATCGAAATTAATTGATTTATGGCCAGCACGTCCTTACTGCCGCCACACTGTGCGCTCGCGCTCTTGCAGAACGAAAACTTGCTTATGACTGGGGATTTTACATATTTGCAAGGTCAGCAGAGTTCTTGAAATCTGAAACCTAGATAGAATCAAAGGCGTGCTAACTTAGTCTAGTCAACAAGTGCTTTTTTAGTCAAAACTTTTTAAAAGGCTCGGAAAAATATGGTTGAGGGCTCATTCGATTCGGGATCGAATCTAGAAAGTTTTTGAAAAAATTCAAGACCCGCTCGAAAAAATTGCAAAAGTTATTAACAAATTAGTAAACAAAAAAAAAGGGGTTTAGTTTTTTTGGTATATCTCGAAAACTATTTGATATATTTTGATTTTGAAAAAAGATTCAAAAAGAGGAGGAAATTTCCTAAAAGAAACTCCCAACTCGCGAAATTGTAGGACCAATATTAAAAATTTTACAGGGAGCTGAAAATATGCCTGAAAACGGGTACTCGGGTTTCCGCAAGCCACGCCCCCTTCGAGCGCTTTAATGAAAAATATTATTTAAACATATTAAATGTTGATATTAAAATTTGAAAAAATTCAGACATGTACAGGACAAATTAAGGAATGAAATGCCGTAGAAAAAATATTTTTTTCGCGATTTTATAAAATGTTATCCATAAATTAATTAACAATTTCTTCCGACTGGGCTATAAACATTGCAAGTTGCATAATTGTTAAACCAGAAATCTCAATTTTTTTTCCTCTCGTGGAGCTATTCTTCAAATATTAAAGAAAGGATTTCCGTTGAGTAAATTAAAAAATTGTTAATTTTCGATTTGTTATTAACAAATTACCTAGGCGGCAAATAAAATATTTAAATAAATGTTACAAGAATTATTTTTTTTCCAATGTCGATGATCATTCGTTTTTCTATCAATAAAAGCTACCTAAAAATGTTTTTTTATAAATTTTAATTCTTTTTGTTTATAAAATTGTTATAAACAAATAGATTATTTATAAGATAATTGAAATTTTTTTTTTGGAAATAGATTCCTCGTAAAAAATGATGAATTTTAAGATAAAAAACGATGCTTAAAAAAAAATTTTTATTGCTAAAAAACCGTTTTGTTAATTAACAATTTTTTTTTACCACTTGTTAATAATATTAAGGTACGCTTTTTTTTAAAATATCATTATTTATTATCCTCCTTAATAATCAAAAAAAAAATTTCGTTTTTTTATAAATTTTCATTGTTTATTAAATAAACAATTTGTTATAAACAATTAATTTTTCTTTGTATAATTTTTTTAGAACTCTTTACACTAAAATAAAACCGACCAATTACCTTTTTGCGGAAAAAAAAATTAATTCGAAAATAAATATTAATATTTTTTTTTTTAGTGTAAAGAGTTCTAAAAAAATTATACAAAGAAAAATTAATTGTTTATAACAAATTGTTTATTTAATAAACAACGAAAATTTATAAAAAAACTAAATTTTTTTTTTGATTATTAAGGAGGATAATAAATAATGATATTTAAAAAAAAGCGTACCTTAATATTATTAACAAGTGGTAAAAAAAAATTGTTAATTAACAAAACGGTTTTTTAGCAATAAAAAATTTTTTTTAAGCATCGTTTTTTATCTTAAAATTCATCATTTTATACGAGGAATCTATTTCCAAAAAAAAAATTTCAATTATCTTATAAATAATCTATTTGTTTATAACAATTTTATAAACAAAAAGAATTAAAATTTATAAAAAAATATTTTTAGGTAGCTTTTATTGATAGAAAAACGAATGATCATCGACATTGGAAAAAAAATAATTCTTGTAACATTTATTTAAATATTTAATTTGCCGCCTAGGTAATTTGTTAATAACAAATCGAAAATTAACAATTTTTTAATTTACTCAACGGAAATCCTTTTTTTAATATTTGAAGAATAGCTCCACGAGAGGAAAAAAAATTGAGATTTCTGGTTTAACAATTATGCAACTTGCAATGTTTATAGCCCAGTCGGAAGAAATTGTTAATTAATTTATGGATAACATTTTATAAAATCGCGATAAAAATATTTTTTCTACAGCATTTCATTCCTTAATTTGTCCTGTACATGTCTGAATTTTTTCAAATTTTAATATCAACATTTAATATGTTTAAATAATATTTTTCATTAAAGCGCTCGAAGGGGGCGTGGCTTGCGGAAACCCGAGTACCCGTTTTCAGGCGTACTTTCAGCTCCCTGTAATTTTTTTAATATTGGTCCTACAATTTCGCGAGTAGGGAGTTTTTTTTAGGAAATTTTCTCCTCTTTTTGAATCTTTTTTCAAAATCAAAATATATAAAATAGTTTTCGAGATATACCAAAAAAACTAAACCCCTTTGTTTTTGTTTACTAATTTGTTAATAACTTTTGCAATTTTTTCGAGCGGGTCTTGAATTTTTTCAAAAACTTTCTAGATTCGATCCCGAATCGAATGAGCCCTCAACCATATTTTTCCGAGCCTTTTAAAAAGTTTTGACTAAAAAAGCACTTGTTGACTAGACTAAACTATTTTAGATCACTTTTTTGTCAAATGGCGAGCTGTATCTTTTTAAAATACGAAATAACTATAATGGGCATCTGTAAAATCAGCCAGTAATTTAATAAAAAACTTAATGGCCTGTTGGATAAGCCATGTAAATAAAACCTCTATAGAATCCCTTATCTACCAAAAACGCGATTTTTTTTTTTTTTTTACTTCCCACAATAAGTGTGGTAATTGTATTTTTTTGGGTTTTCACCATCATAATAACTTTGAGTTGGCGTCAGCTGCAACCTGTTAGCTAATATTGTACACGAGTTATACAGTCAATCTAACCTCTAAGTTTACACTGGGTTACGTCAACGGCAAAAAAGTCAACGAAACCAACAAAAGTCACTGACTTCTGGAAGTAAAGTTATTTTGCACTATTTCGGTTTTTTTATGGGAAGCGGTTTTAATTTTTTACAAAAAAGAGTTTTTTATTGTTCGAAAGCACATTTTGTTACACTTGACACAACAAAAACATAACGAGACAAACCATCGCGGGGTTTACAGCGGTATGCCAGGCACGGTAGCTTGGTGCCAAAACTATAAAGTAAAAAAGAGCTAAATCTATGGTTACAATGGCGGTCTAATCGCTAATGGCGATATCTTCCAGACAACCTTGGGATGGACTGTACGAATATAAAAATTCAAGGGGGGGTAGTCATTGGTGTACCTACTGCTAATACTGCACAAACAATAATTAAAATAAAGTACGTACATATACGTACTTTTTCAAAGACATTTACAATTTGACAGAGCTTAAACCCGTGTCATTTTCTTGTATATGGAATCGATAATATTGTCACTGGGTTTACCTACTTTATGTTGATGCACGTCCATTTAAGAACAAAATGATGATAGATCACTATTGTGATAGAACTCACAAGTGTGACTGATGTGGACGATTATTTACAACATTAACAATAACTGAAGACAGATTGCTGTCTGTCAAATATCGTTGAGTTATTTATGGGAACTAAATGAATCTGTTTAGTGTGTGAAATATCGGGCTAGTGTTTTTGAAGTTGTAGACAGAATCATTGGCACTGTTGTATAGACAATCAGAGGATATGAAATAAAGATTTGATGATCGTTTATAAAGGCCAAGATATAACTGTCACAAACAATATTTTTAATGTTTCAGGACGTATGCAATCAACATTGCATACGTCCTGAAGCATTAAAAATATTGTAACCTTATCCAACGGAAAGGTTACGAAATACGCCAATGTACACACGACGGCATGGCGGCACATCAAAATACACAAAACCATTTTATCCTGATCTCTCTACTACTGATCGCACACCGTAGTAGAGAGATTAGGTTAAAATGGTTTTCAGGTTATAATAGTTTTTAATAGGTTGACCTGCCGTCGTGTATACAATGTACTTTTAGAATTCCGTAAATCAAAAGGAAAAAACGAAACCCTTATAGGATCACTTTGTTATTCGTCTGTCTGTCTGTTAAGACCCTTTATCTCGGGAACGCGTGGAGGTATCAAGTTGAAATTAAAACCTTATACTCAAGTCTGTGGTCCCTTGGAGCTGTGAAAATAATTCCTATAAGTCTACGCAATCAAAAGATATGGCGGTATATGTCTTAAGTTAGTACGGAACCCTCGGTGCGCGAGTCTGACTCGCTCCTGGCCGGGTTTTTTGTATGATTCAGCAAGTGCATCAGCATTTATCCATAACTAGCTCTGCCCGCGGCTTCGCTCGCGTTAAATTCGGGGTAACACAGTTCCCCTTGCGCCTTATTGATTTGTAATAGCAACGCTAAGTTTTCCCTTTTCTTCCCTCTTTCTCCCGCACATCCCACTTTAAAAAAATAATAATAATTAGCCTATGTCCGTCTCCTGGTTCCCAACTATCTCTGTACCAAAATCATCAAAATCGGTTTAGCCATTAAAGCGTGAAGAGGTAACAAACAAACTCACTTTCGCTTTTATAATATTAGTAAGGATTAAGTAGCCTCAATCTAACAACCCAATTTTGACCGTCTTAAGCCCCGTTCCAATAAACAAAAACGACTCGTTTTGCATACGGATGGTAGTAGTTTGACATAAGTTCTATGAGATTTATGTCAAAATCCTACTATCCGTAAGCAAAACGACTCGTTTTTGTTTATTGGAACGGGGTTTAAATGCATTCCTCTTCAATTAAATAAGACCCAAATAGTTGCATTCTAGAGCTAGCCTCAAATTAATGCCAGGGTAAGCAGCCCACACCTCTCCAACGTGCCACATGACGCGCCGCCCCATTAAAACATTCCGTTTTCACCTGTTCATCTGACACAATTCATGCTTAATACACAATCAGACCGCGATACTAAGGGTTAAGTAACGGCCTGTGATCACAAGCGAATGCCGTCTCAATCACTTGACAATTGCATACGATTGTAAAGGTGTGCGCACATCTTATAGCACGCCTACGTTTGTGAATCGCGCGGGTTGTGGTAAACCGCGCGCTTAGTCGTGCAGATAGTTGTTTCGGGTCTGGCAGTTTGTGAGTTTAAATGTTTGTAAACGCACCCACTACACAGGAGAAATTCCTAGTGTGGGGCAACGTTTAAAAAAAAAACTTTTGTGTTTACATCGCACAAATCCTACTAATATTATTATAAATCCTACTTATAATATTATAAATGCTAATGTTTGTGAGGATGTATGGATGTTTGTTACTCTTTCACGTCAAAACAAACTACTGAACGGATCTTGATGAAATTTGGCACAGATGTAGATTATAGTCTGGATACATCGGATACTTTTTCTTCGATCATCACGCGGGCGAAGCCGCGGGCGCCAGCTAGTCTTTTATATATGTTGAGGTCTTTATTAAGTACATGGGCGAATTGTTTCAGGCTAAGATTTATTTGTTGCAAAAGTACTTTAAGTAAAAAATGTCGAATTAAGTTACATATTCATTAGTAATCAATTATACCCAGATTTAACTGTATTAAGAGGTTTGTCAATATAATTTTTACCACAGTTTAAAAATGTGCATCTAATCGCTAGGGTCAAAAACACTTGTCAATTGATCACGCGGCTTCGCAGTCTCATATGTGTGTGCACACCCTTACTTTAAATTCATTGCGCATACGCAGAAGGATTGGATTCGTCGCCTTATTATTACGCGGTGTCATTTCTATGTTAATGCCGATAGTATTAGATCGTTGTAATTGCTGGTGTGATATTGTCCTGAATGCGAGGTGTTTGTCGGCGTTTCTGATTATATGACTTTCTATGACATTCTAGCACGATGTTCAGTCGTGAATCTTGATGCAGAATAGATTGATTTGATTGTATTCTCGGCTTGAATCTAGATTTATATGAACAACTAAGTTTATGTCAAGATGGAAGTTTGGAACACTAATTTATTAGTTTAAACTTGCGCTTTTTTTTGTTTCGCATGCCAAATATTTGTATGCCCTGCAGATAGTTGTTTCGGGTCTGGCTGTTTGTGTATGTGAGATTAAATGTTTGTAAACGCACCCACGATACAGGAGAAATTCCTAGTGTGGGGCAAAGTTTAAAAAAAATGTGTAGTTGAAGCATGTTGAGGATTTTCGTGAAATATCTTAAGTTGGGGGTTGTATGGACAAGTGAAAACATGGCAAACTGGCCAGGCCACGGCCTAGCCAGTCTGCATGTTGATGAACATTTTTTGTTTTTCTTCATTCGTAAATTCTGAATGTGTCAGATGGCTACCTCATGGGACTATTAGAGTGAATGAAGAGAGAGTGAATCTGTATTTGCACACGTTTTTGGGCACTATAAAATCTCCCACATCGTTAGTGAGTCTGCTCTAAGAATGGACGCCATTGCCGAACTTTGGTCTGAAGGTTTATTAATAACGTGAGCTACTTTTTCTCACCAGTCTTTATGTTGTTTTAGCTGGCGAGCGGTGGCGGTGGCGGACGGGGCCTGTTCTGCTACCACTGCCCGCCAAGCTTGCCGCCGCACCAGCACCGTCTGCCAACCTTGGAGTATCCCTTCTCGGCTTCACATCCCTGTAAGTACATATGTTTACCTTTGAAGAGGAAACTACTGATGCAGCTCTAGCTCTGACGGCACTGTCGACGAAGTGAGCTAAGTGAGGGCCAGGGTCCCCCTGAAGACGGACTAAGGCTAACTTTTTTTTGAAAAAAAAAAAAATGTGGGAGAAAAGGGAAAACTTAGCTTTGCTATTACAATAAATAAGGCGCTGGGGCAAAAACTACAAGTAGCAGGTACCTGCAAATCAGGAGAGGGGCATTGTGTTACCCCTAATTAAAAGCAAGCGAAGCCGCGGACAAAAGCTAGTAATATTATAAACGTGAAAGTTTGTCCATACAAACTGTGCAAAGAGTAACAAACATCCATATGATTGTTACTCATATAACATAACATAGCTTACATACATATTAGAATAACATAGTCTATAACCACGCGAGTGAAACTGCGGGGCGCAGCTAGTCCTTACTATAATAATATTATAAAAGCGAAAGTGAGTTTATTTGTTTGTTTGTTACCTCTTCACGCTTTAATGGCTACACCGATTTTGATAAATTTTGGTACAGAGATAGTTGGGAACCAGGAGACGGACATAGGCTATTTTTTTTAAAGTGTGATGCGAGGGAGAAAGTGGGAAGAAAAAGGAAAACTTAGCGTTGCTATTACAAATCAATAAGGCGCAAGGGGAAATGTGTTACCCCGAATTTAACGCGAGCGAAGCCGCGGACAAAAGCTAGTTAAATATAAATTGTGAATGTCTTGATGATGACGTATCAATTTGTCATTATTAATTCAAACATTTCTGATAGAAACTAATTAAGAACAGAACATTAATCCAACTCCCTGTTTATAGTCAGTAAATCGACTTAAAATTGAAAGTTTCAAGTGGCAGCATAACCGCATAGTCCAGGAGTCGCGTCGATTTCACTTATCGGCACAAACTTGTGTAACTCAGTTAGCGGGCCGGCTCCCGGCCTAATGGCGTTATTCTTAGTTAAAGCTCTTGTCTCGTTACCGATTTACAACTCAATTATGTTTCTCTCGATTCGATAACGGTTATCGATACTGGAGATTGCAGGAGTTACTATTTTTATCGTAGAACTTTGATTTTTATTGTGGTTTTAGAATTGATGTTTGAACTAGGATTTGCTAGCGACTTTGAACGCGTGGTTGTTTGAAATTATCTAAAAAGAACGTAACGTTTTTTTTGCCTTTGGAAATCATCAAATAACTTCCCAGTTCTGGGGGGGGGGGGGTCAGACTGCCTAAAACTGTCACTAGCAACTGTGTTAGGTGGGTGGGTATATAAAATATCCATACAAGATTTTTGTCAATTTGCCTTTTTTGGGTTGTGTAGAAAAAGCGGATCCCTTTGAGCATTTCTTCGTTGTCTTTCAAGACCCTTTATCCCAAGAAAGCTTGTGCGTGTTCCGTCTTATGCCCTTTATGTTCCGGGCCCCGGTATCTCTTTCGAACAACCCGCAAACCCGGTAAAACTAGATATATTCATATGATCTAGAACACACAGTTACCTTCTCATTTCTATTTAACTAACTTCCGCCCGCGACTTGGCCCGCGTGGCATAGTTTCTTTGGGCTAACGCTAACTTTAACCCGCGTGATGATCGAAAGAAAAATATCTTTCTCTCCCCTTTGCTATTTTTAAAAAAAAGTTAGCCAATGTCCGTCTCCAGGGTCCCAACTATCTCTGTACTAAAATTCATCAAAATCGGTTTGGCCATTTAGGCGTGAAGACGTAACAAACTCACTTTCGCTTTTATAATATTAGTAAGGATTAGCACAATGTAGAAAGCGTCTTTAAACCTTTGAACAGTTCTTCACGTTCACAAATCGCTCATGAATATGAAAGAATATGAAAATAAAAGTTTTTATAAAATAAAGTTAAGTTTGTTAAAAAAAAACTAAGATAAATCAACTGTATCTGCCAAGTCTGGTATCTTATCTCCTTTGCTTACTGTACGTGTGTTGGGTTTGAACCCGACACCTGTGACTTGACAGTGCAACAGTCATACCACTAGACTTTCCTTCCTAATATGGTGTCTTAGAATATTGACACTTACGTCTTGAAAAGAAAAACAAATTAAGGTTATTCTACGAGACTGTTTGTATCTAAAGTAAGAGCCACGAGACTACGCATTTGTTAGAACGCTATAAATAGTTACTTTTCCGAAATTAAAATATAATACTTATTTAGAGTAGATCACTGTTTTGTTTTCATCAAGTGATTTAATATCTGCCGACAATTCACCGGCTTAATAAGTTTTTGTTACAGTAATGAGAACAAAAAGAGATTTAAGAAAACGTATTTTCTTTTAACAGCACTTTGTACGAAACTCGTCAAAGTTCTTATCGAATCGGCGAACGGGTTAGAAAAACCCTCAAAAAGGCAAAAAATCAGTTTCTTACCCCAACAGACTCGCGTGCCTAAGGGGTGGTAATGTGCTAATGAATAGAGAAGGCAGGCCGGGGGTGTCGCGGGGTTACGGCGGGGGTGAAGGGGGCGCAGCCAGGGGGCGCCGGTGGGCGGTGCTCCCCGGGGATTGGTCGCCAGCGGCGCCATCTATTATTCATAAAATAGTTTTTGAGTCGCGCCGCCGGTCGCTTTAACACGGTTATTTCGACTAACTTAATAAGTATCATGTCACTTTTGATTACTCCCTTAGCGTTACAATTTTTTACTTAGCGCAACAGTGATCAAAGGACTCCTTAATAAAGTTATGAAACTGGCGTTATTTCATTAGGGTACTCGAAAATGACAGTCTGTCCGTCGGTAATTGTGTAAAAGTATTAATTTTTAAAATCTATTATCGTATTGCGGGTGTAGCTACCTTCCCGTAAGGTGGGGGTGGCGGGGGGATGGGAAGTTTTAAAGCGCTGAGGATAAAAACGCTAGTGGATAAAAAAGCGGCTTAAACGAATCTATTAAAAATGTATAAGGCAATTTCCAGCGCGATGTCGGGCGGGCGCTCATTAGCGCGCAATCACACCGACACGACGCGACGCGACGCGATGCGGTGCGGTCGACGATCGCCTTTATTAATTCTACGGTGTATGAGAATATGTGTTTAATTAGCTGACAAGCTGAAAAAGTTACGTTTTATTACTTTCATGAGGCTTTTATACACTAAAAAAACATGCATAAGTTGGTAGGTACATGTTATATAACATGACGCTTGTTTTCTCAGAACGCCAGGCAGAGATGTTACACTCGAATTTGCTTAGTTAGTTAAGTTAAGTCATGGGCTTAAAACAATTCAAAAGTATTGCCCTAACTTGATAATCACGTGAGTTTATATTTTATTTTGTAATCAATTTCAGTGCAAGCCGTGGCCAATAGTGAGACAGTCATACATACATTACGCCGCATACCTATGGGTCTAAGCAGAAACCACGCAATACCACCTTTTAACGGATCGAAAATCTTCAAATAACTCTACAAATGACTCTTCAAATTACTCTAAACCGGCTCTGCCCAGCGGAGGAGAGTGTCAGACTTTTAATGAATGAAACCCACCCATGTCGTTTCTTTTACACATCATGTTCCCTGGGCCGCGGTATCTCTTTCGAACAACCCGCAACCCCGGCAGGCGGTGGCTTTAACAGGCCCCTCTGCTTTGCTGACATCTATATAAGGCGCGCGTGGAACACTATAAACCCATTGCTCGCCGTCCACAGATCTACGATGGCCAAGAGTCCGCATCTACGATGGCTGAGAGTCCTTTTTGCTTCGTCCACGTCATACATCTGGTTTTACAATCATACATGAACGCCGGTTACGAGTGCTACACACCTTGCAGTAAGAAATTCTAATAAAAAACCCAATAGCACTCTGCCTGACTTGGGTATCGTACTCTGAACCTCTAGTTCAAGAGCCACGCTCGCGTGCATATTTTTGTAAGTAAAGAGTAAATAACCAAATTAAATTTGAGGAACCTAGTTACCATAGAATCACTACATAGTATAAAAGTCGCTTCGCGCTGTCTGTCTGTCCTTATGTATGCTTAGGCCTTTAAAACTATATAACAGATTTTGATGGATGTGGTTTTTTAATAGATAGAGTGATTCAAGAGGAAGGATTATACTTATGTATAATATTAGTACCTACATTGCACCACGTGCGAAGCTGGGGCGAGACACTAGTGAAATAATAATCCTACTAATATTATAAATGTTTGTGAGGATGGATAGATGGATTGATGTATGGATGTTTGTTACTCTTTCACGTCAAAACGGCTGAACGGATCTTGATGATATTTGGCACAGAGGTAGATTATAGTCTGGAATAACACATAGGGTAATTTCTTTCGATCATCACGCGGGCGAAGCCGCGAGCGCTAGCTAGTAATAAATAATATAAGTAATATAAAGTCAGATACAAGTGTATTTAATTTTCCATGAAAGCAACTTAATTTCTTGTTTCGCAGTACTTGATAAAGTTAGCTTTTATAAACATTTTATATGTAAATTGTGTAATATTATATACTTAGTCTGTTATGTTAGTTAAGCAACATTGGTATCAGAATTGCAGGTATGGAGGCTAATTTTCTATTCGCAATTGTAAAACAACTTGGGCTTTTTATATAAGTTTTAAGTATTGAGGAATAAAATATTTTAAAAATACTAAACTATTATATAATGGAATCGCGCACCGAGGGTCCCAAATACTTCTAGGTTTATATTGAGGAGAGGGATCTAAGATGTATGGAATCCAAGAGTTGAATTCCCACAGATTCCATAATGTCCCCTCGCTTCAAATGCATGACTACACATTTGTCTATACCAAATTCCATCCTGATGGAACTACTGAAAGTTGCTGTTACCTTCAGTAATTTCATCAGTTGCAAATTGTTGTGAGCAAAGAGTTTCAGGTAATCCATGTAAAGCAGGTGAGATATGACCTGACCACGTATAGATAGTTGTTCCGGGTCTGGCTGTTTGTGTATGTGAGTTTAAATGTCAGTTACGCACTCACGATAGAGGAGAAATTCCTAGTGTGGACAACGTTTTTTTTTAATATATCTCAGCCATGTTAGTTTCATTTACGTATGCAAGTGATAATTGTACAGTACGGTAAGGTTTGCGCAGTCTATGCGATCGACTACAGCGATGCGTGTCGCAATCCCCGCATGGAACAAATATTTGTATGACCCACAGGTAGTTGTTTCGGGTCAGGCTGTTTGTGTGTCAATGTTTGTAAACGCACCCACGAAACAGGAGAAATTCAAATCTTATTGAAAAAAAAATAGTATCGTCATCTGCCCAGTCTTTTCCTAATCATCCTTACTAATATTATAAAAGCCAAAGTGAGTTTGTTTGTTACCTCTTCACGCTTTAGTGGCTAAACCGATTTTGATGAATTTTGGTACACAGATAGTTGGAAACCAGGAGACGGACATAGGCTATTTTTTTTTAGATAAGAGTGGGATATGAGGGAGAAAGAGGGATGAAACGGAAAAACTTAGCGTTGCTATTACAAATCAATAAGGCGCTACCGAATTTAACGCGAGCGAAGCCGCGGGCAAAAGATAGTAATAATAAAAAATAATGTTTTTTTCTCACCACCAGACAATTTTTACACAAAGAAACATTAGCTGTCAATTTTTGGTTGCCGTCCTGATATTCAGATATATGACGTACGATTTACATGTAAGATCTATCCTAGTCATTCAATAATACGATACCTCATCGCGAGACTGGGTACCAGTGTAGTGGGTACCATGACGTCTTAAAACAGAACTTATTCCACTGAGGGAAAGAGACAGAGCTATACAGGGTGTCTAGCACCATCTCTTTCTCACACAGGAATGAGCACTGCTATAAGATGTCATGGTAACCCATTTGGTCTGCAAGTATAGAGGCTTATTTGTTGTCACAACTAAATGAAAATTGGAAATAAGTTTGTTTTTTTTCCAAAACAATCATAAAACTTTTAAATATCGAATTATTATTAGCACAGCGTTCCATTAAACGTGAAAGCTAGTTAATCCACCCGGTTTCGTCCAACTTTTTCCGCTGCACTCAAGCTCAGACCGGACCCAGTTCCGGCGGATGTGAAACACTTTTTAATTTCCGTTGCGGAGGGATTTTTCTACACCGAAGTTGATGGGCGTTCAATTATTCACATTGAATTAATGAAAATATTTATAATCTGTGTAATCTGGACGGCGAGGGTGCTGTCTTGTTGGTAATTGTAGGTTTTAATTACGATATTATTATATAATGATTTACGTAAAGTGATTGCTAATAAATTAATAGTAGACAAGTCTCAAATTAATATGTAAACAATCACTTTACTCAATTACCCCAATTTGAGTAAAATATGTTCACAATATAATTTTAAAGACATCAAATTATTTTTAAAACCATTTTTAGGATCACTTTGTTGTCTATCTGTCTGTCAAAACTGTTTCTCTCCCGAACGCGTGTAGATATCGAGTGAAATTAAAACCATATTCTTACGTCTGTGGTCCCTTTTTTTTTGGGTTGGGAAATCACCAAATAACTTCCCCCGCTCTGGGCGGAGCGGGGGGGCGTGTCAGACTTTTACTGACTAAAACCCACCCATGTTCCTTCTATTGCCCTTTACGTTACGGGGCCGCGGTATCTAAGTCTGTGGTCCCATGGAGCTGAAAATAAACCCTCAAAGTCTACTCAGCTAGAAGATATGGCCATTTATTTATTTAACACCCTCTTATCTCAAAGAACGTTTCAAGTTCCTTCATGACACACATATTAGACACTTGAGATCATCGGAGAATTTGAGACTTTTGATGCCTGAACATTCCACAAAATTTTACGACCAGTCTTTCGCGGTTCAGGCTGTCCGTTTATGGAACGAATTGCCGTTGTCAGTAAGACAAGCTCAGTCACTTGTTGCTTTTAAAACCTTAGTTGCAAATCATTATCTTTCCCTTTAATGTCATCGGATTTTTCTGAAGCAATGTTAGACACCTATCCTATTTGTCAACCGCATAATATTATAAAACACATGTTAAATGAATAGATTATGTGTATTTGTATTTATATATTTTAAATAAAAACCTTTATTTTAATTGTTTGTGTAGTGTTAGCAGTAGGTACACCATTAACTACCCCCCGTTGTTGTTATTTTTATATTCGAACAGTCCATCCAAAGGTTGTCTGGAAGATATCGCTATTAGCGATAAGACCGCCATTGTAACCATAGATATAGCATTTTATTGTAAAACAGCTTTACTTCAATTTTGGTGTGCAATAAAGTATATTCTATTCTATTCTATTTATGTCGCAAGTTTTTACAGGACCCTCGATTCCGACTCGTATTTGGCCGGTATTTTACTGGCCCGGACTTATATTTGTTAAATATGCGTATTATATAAATTACAAAATATTAATCAGCTTCATTAGACTATTAGGATATTCTCAGTAAGTATTGAGTCGGGATGTGTGCCCAGTTGATGACAATAAGCGCGCTCCCTATTACTTAGGCTTTAAACATAAAAACATTTTTTTTTTAAACTTTGTCCCACAATAGGAATTTCTCCTGTATCGTGGGTGCGTTTACAAACATTTAAACTCACATATGCAAACAGCTAGAAACACACAACCGAAACAACTACCTGTAGGTCATACAAATGTTTGTTCCGTGCGGGGTTCGAAACCGCGACACGTAGCGCAGCAGTCAAACTCTTAGCCACTGCGCCAACCGTGTCGTCAATAGTGAGTGTACTATTACACAGGTACACTTCTGCCTAGCCCTTTGGGGATAACAAGCGTGATGATATATTTAAATAGACTCATTATGATAAAAAAGAAACATATACATTTAGTAAAAGTACCAATAAAATAAAATACCTTTATTAACAACTAGCTTTCGCCCGCAGCTTCGCTCGCGTTAAATTCGGTATAACACACCAAGCAGACCTGCAGTTTTTGCTCTGGCGCCTGATTGATTTGTAATAGCAACGCTAAGTTTTCCCCTTTTTTCCCTCTTTCTCCCTCACATCCCACTTTTTTAAAAAAAAAAGTTAGCCTATGTCCGTCTCCTGGTTCCCAACTATCTCTGTACCAAAATTCATCAAAATCGGTTTAGCCATTAAAGCGTGAAGAGGTAACAAACAAACAAACAAACAAATAAACAAACAAACAAACTCACTTTCGCTTTTATAATATTAGTAAGGATGTTACATCTAGTTACACAAAATTTACTTAAAAAAGAAAAAAATCTTATATTTATTCGACATCGGTTTTCAATGATTGTTTTGCTTTCGCATAGGCCTCCCCCATAGTCTTCCACGTTTCGCGATCATGGGTTTTTCTTTTCCACAAAGACCCCGCTGATGTTTTAATATCGTCGTCCCATCTTCATGTCGGGCGTCCTCTCTTCCTTTTCTCTTCTCTCGGGTACGATTCGGCCATCTGAATGATACCCGAAAAGTATCAAAAAGAAGAAATAATAATTATAGAACGTCAAAAAAACATTCTTTGGATAGGTTGTATTAAATAGGTTCGTTTTCAATTAGATAGGAGGAGCTTGTAGCTAAATAATAGCAGCCATTCGGGTTGATAAAGATCCTCCTATTCTTAACCTTAACCTAAAGAGTTTAAGGTTAAAGTTCGGAAAAAACAGAACCCTTGTTAGACCACTTTTTAATAATTAAAAAGTATTTTTTTGGATTGTTTCAAATAAACAATTGTTTTTACTTCAAATCCAATAGCGCGTCTTAATTGATCCAATTTGTATTGTCGAGACTCATTCAGCGAATTAAGTCTTATTTGCTAACAGTAGCAGTGTGTGTTCAGCTTATTTTGTTTCACAAATTGTTTTTGTTTTGTGTTTTTTTAGTTGATCAACTGAACTAAAGTAATTAATTGACTAAGTCAATTGCTAGAACATATGAACATAACAGTATCCTACTAATATTACAAATGCGAATGTTTGTGAGGATGGATGTATGGATGTTTGTTATTCTTTCACGTCAAAATGGCTGAACGGAACTTTTTTTTTTGGTCGTTAAGCGAGCGAAGCCGCGGGTGCCAGATAGTGTGTTATGTTTAGATGGCGTAACATCGCACTTTTATTCTCTGATGGGTAAAACAGAGTTTACATTATATAGTACTCCCACATTTCGTTAGTCAGCTATCTAATCGGGAGCATCATCATTTGCCTAACCTTTTTTTTAAACGTTACCCCACACTGGGAATTTCTCCTGTATCGTGGGTGCGTTTACAAACATTTAAACTTACATACACAAACAGCCAGACCTGAAACAACTACCTGTAGGCCATACAAATATTTGTTCCGTGCGATAATCGAACCCGCGACACGTAGCGCAGCAGTCGATCGCCCAGCCACTGCACCAACCGTGTCACCTTCACACTCCACAAACACATACATATTACTCTCAAACTTAATTTATATTTTATTTTGAACATTATTGTTTTGTTAATCTTGTTGCACATAACACATGTAAAATCCCCTTTGGGAGAGGGCACTGGCTCCTGCAACACAGTCCTTTCACCTAGCACAGGAGACAGGGACTTCATAAAAAATGTAACCACTTCTTGTGTTATAAAGAGAGCATTACCTGTCCTCTCAATCGTAATATATGTATTTATTTATGGATATATATTTAAGCATTATGTATTTATACAAGTTTTTATTAATATTTACTTATATATGTAAGTTACAATAGGTATAGCACACACATATTTTTCAAATACTCTCTCACACACTATCGTCTACATTTCGTTCTCATATCTACTTTCGCAGATCTGCTGGCAGTAATTTCTTAAGAAATAAGCAGTACCTTTTAAAGATTATACTATACTATCTCTGTGTCAAATTTCATGGAGATTCGATAAGATTGGGTCAAACATCCACACAAACTTTCACATTTATAATGATATCTCTAAAAACGGAGTACCATTCGCAATTTCCGAAAGCAATTCGTTCGTATAAAACCATCACAAATGTGTGTGACGTCACAAATTCGCGACTATAAGCGAATAACTAATTAAATTCGCTGAGTGAATCGCTACGGTACAAATTGGAGCAATTAATCCGGCCATTAGGTTTCCATTGCCTTGCTTTGAAGTTGCGCGATATAAGTTTAATGCAAGCTTTTTTATTATTAGCTAATTGATTTTTGTGGCAAGTACAGGTTGAGTGGTGGCTCGTTTGTCAATTTGTAATTAGATTTAACACATAACAATACGCACACATTTTTTTTTGCTAGTGGATAATCCTTACTAATATGTATTATAAAAGCGAAAGTGAGTTTGTTTGTTACGTCTTCGCGCCTTAATCGCTAAACCGATTTTTATGAATTTTGGAACAGAGATAGAAAGTTAAGACCCTGGAGACGGACATAGGCTATATTTTTTTTTCTAAAAAATATGGGAATTGAGGGAAAAAAAGGAAAACTTAGCTTTGCTATTACAATCAATAATGCGCAAAGGCAAAAACTACAGGTAGGAGGTACCTGCAAATCAGGAAAGGCGAAGTGTGTTACCACAAAAAATATATTTTTTTTTAAATAAAAAGATTGAGATATGAGGGAGAAAGAGGGAAGAAAAGGGAAATCTTAGCATTGTTATTACAATAAATAAGGCGCAAGGGCAAAAACTACAGGTAGCAGGTACCTGTAAATCAGGAAAGGGGAACTGTATTACCAATTTAACGCGAGCGAAGCCACGGGCAAAAGCTAGTATTTTATAAATGTTTGTGATGCTTTGTAATTGCAATGTTTATTTTATTTTTTGTTCTCGTCGTAATTGCGACCATAACTATTTTTTCTTTCTATCTATCTTCTTTATAAAGTCATCCTCAGCTAAACAATAGAAATCAATCAAAAAACCGGTAACTTTTACAAAACTACACGCATAATTACTCGAAATCTATTATCACGCACAAATAAAAGTAAAGTCATCGCCAGTAATAGGGCTATTAGGGGCAATTCTCGTCAAGTAATGTTCTCAACGACATTATACTAAGAATAATAGAAATGTTGGGGTGGACCGCCCTAGCGATTGTCACACGATATATTGCGTCATTGAAGGGTGACTATAGATTCGGGAGCTGTTACTAGGATGTGATTGTTATTGCAATAAAACTAAAAATAATTAGACACAAAATATATTTTACTAGCTTTTGGCCACAGCTTTGCTGGCCTTAAATTCGGGGTAACACAGTTCCCTTTTCCTGATTTGCAAGTACCTGCTACCTATAGTTTTTGCCCTTGCGCCTTATAATATTGTAAAAGCAATGCTAAGTTTTCCCTTTGCTTCCCTCTTTCTACCCCATATCTCAATCTTTTTTTTTTAAATTAGCCTATGTCCGTCTCCAGGGCCCCAACTTTTAGCGGTTTAGCCATTTAGGCGTGAAGACGTAACAAAAATACAAACTCACTTTCGCTTTTATAATATTAGTAAGGATTGACGGCACGGTTGGCGCAGTAGCTGAGCGATCGACTGCTGAGCTGTGTGACTCGAGTTCGATTTCCTGACAGAATAAATATTTGTATGATCTACAGGTAGTTGTTCCAGGTCTGGCTGTTTGTGTATGTGAGTTTAAATGTTTGTAAACCCACGATACAGGAGGAATTCTTAGTGTGGGGCAACGTTTTTTTTTTAAATTTATATATATGTCGTAATAATTTAAATCTAAAAACATAACCTATTTGAACCTAAGAAGCAACAGAATTTTACCTTTCCTAATAATTTTCTTCACTAAAAATAATGCGTAGCGGCTACATAACACATTTTAAAGACGCTAATAATATTCGTAGCAATTGCTACGTCCCTCGTAGCGCTTACGTAGCGCTCGAGTTTTGGTCCAATATAAATGTTTTTATGGCATGTTCAACATGATTGTAGAAAGTATCTTTAGATCTTACAGATAACTGCCACTGCCAGTTTGGGGTGATGTACAGTCACTAGCACATATATACATAATACATATACAGACAGTTCGCACCACAACTGACTTCTGAACTCATTATGAAGAGTCGTATAACTTAGAGTGCATAAATACCGTTTTTTTTTATTTAAACTAGCACATATATACATATACAGACAGTTCGCACCACAACTGACTTCTGAACTCATTATGAAGAGTCGTATAACTTAGAGTGCATAAATACCGTTTTTTTTTATTATTAAATTTTGTCTCTCTCTAGGAATTTATCCCGTATCGTGGGAGCTTTTTCAAACATTTAAATTAACAGCCAGACCCAAACCAATATAGGCCGTTGTTTCGGGTCTGGCTGTTTGTGTATGTGTATACAAATATTTATTCCGAGTGGTGATCGAAACCGCTACACGCAGAGCGGCAGTCGATCGCTCAATCACTGCGCCAACCATGTTGTCAATTCCAATTATATTTCAATAAGTGTTTCTTTATGCTTCTTATGTTTTGATTAGAACAATGTGAAACGATGTTTATAGTCGTTTAAAACGCACTAATGAATACAATAATGTACATCAACTTAAGCCCTATTTTTGCACAAATCCCAGTCACCCTACGGTGTCTCCACCTCATCAATTCTCGCGGACATGCGTTCAGATAGCTATAATAAATGCTGGGGAGGCGATCTGGCACTCTCGGGTAATGGCCCGGTACTTCCTGGTACCACTAAACATTGTCTAGGCAAATGTCCGGGGAAGACAGTGCATTGGAGTCTTAATGTTGGAATGTTGAATTGTTTGATTAAGGTTTAGTAGTGGAAACATTTAATTACGCCTAGTTAGATTGATTATTTTACTAACTATTAATTGGTCGATCACTAAAAAATAAAAATATAACATTAATAGGGATAGTTATTTTATATTTATTTGACTTCCAAATATTATTACAGGTAAACGTTATTTCATTATTTATTTTTTAAATATTTATTTTACTAATTAAAATACGTTGTTGTTGAAACACTCATGTCGAAATATAAGTATTTTAACGCCAAATCTAATTTATTCGCAAGGCGACTCCCGGCCACCGTAGACGCGAGTCTATGGGCGGTGAGCAATAGGTAAAACACTCATGTCGAAATATAAGTATTTTAACGCCAAATCTAATTTATTCGCAAGGCGACTCCCGGCCACCGTAGACGCGAGTCTATGGGCGGTGAGCAATAGGTAAAACACTCATGTCGAAATATAAGTATTTTAACGCCAAATCTAATTTATTCGCAAGGCGACTCCCGGCCACCGTAGACGCGTCTATGGGCGGTGAGCAATAGGTAACTCACCGTCCGTCCGTCTAGTGACGACAGGCCGTGTCGACGGCGCGTTGGTATTCCACGCGAGCCTCAAAGAGATGTCAGCAAAGTAGAGGGGCCTGCCAGGGCCATTGCCTGCCGGGGTTACGGGTTGTTCAAAAGAGATTCCGCGGCCCCAGATTAAATTTAATATTTGTATTGTTTTACAGACACAAGCTACTCATATCACCCGGCGATACACGATGACACGTTCGTACGTCGGAAACAGCGGCGCAACCGCACCACCTTCACACTGCAACAGGTACATGTGTAATGGTTCTTTTGGCTAGCCCTTAAGGTGAAAGCTCCAACCTACCCGCGAAATTCAAATTTTCTTACGTTTTTTGCAATTTTCAGGCCAGTGCTAGGTTGTATGTTGATTAAAATATTATTCGCGGCTGTAAGACGTATGTAATTATAGAATTATAATCATCAACATCACCAATACAACCCTCCAAGTTCATAAAGCTGTAGGAAAGACTTTTTCTGTTTTTTTTTTGTTCCTACGCCTTTATGAACTTGGAGGGTTGTATTGGTGATTTTGATGATTATAATTCTATAATTACATACGTCTTACAGCCGCGAATAATATTTTAATCAACATACAACCTAGCACTGGCCTGAAAATTGCAAAAAACGTAAGAAAATTTGAATTTCGCGGGTAGGTTGGAGCTTTCACCTTAAATGCATAAAGTTGTAAAACTGCAACATACCATTCAAACGACCATTAAATTATTAGTATGAGTTCATTGCATGCTGTTGCAGGATTATCACTATATCATGGTTATATATTTAATCGAGTGGCAACACACTTTTTTTCTTCACGACTGTCAATTTTTTATTATTTTTCCCTGAATCAGCATAAATTTTAAAATTTTCTCGGTCTAAAAATAAAATCATGCATTTAAGGGCTAGCTAGAAGCAAGAAAGATAGAAAAATCGTTTATTTGCCACATGCCACAAGTGCACACAAAGAAAGAAAATAAAAAGTACCTTAACATAAAATTACGTTTAAAAAATAATAATAAACTTGAAACTAAACACAAAAAGAAGATAATTATTGTGTGTCTCACGGTTGCGCCAAATGCCAATATGTAAAAAAGTAAACAAAGAAGGGCGCATGACTACAGATATGTCATGATGAGAAACCTGTTTCGCACGAGCTACATCCCGTTTGGTAATTTTCCCGAATCACCAACGAAACAACGATCAAAACAAGAGTAAAAGAACACATTTTCGAAATTATTTTAATCTTTTATGCTCCGCATGTCCCGATTCGTCAACAATAAATTTCAATTGTTTTCTGTAAGTCAGGTCCCAAAATAACAAAAATAATAGGAATAAAATGTCCATGGAGGCTGTCAGCATTGCCATGTTGTATAGCAGTGTTGACTCTATGAGCTAAATTTAAACCAGTCCTCTGGTCACGTGGAGTTGATAAGGATAATAACTAATGCTTGATATGTTACAGTTGGAGGAGCTGGAGACTGCGTTTGCGCAGACACACTACCCCGACGTATTCACGAGAGAAGATCTCGCGCTCAAGATCAACCTCACTGAGGCTAGAGTACAGGTTAGTCATATAGTTATTCTTCTACTTAGGTAAATCATACGCCGGTCACATAATGTCAGGCACAAAACATTTTTTTTATATGTGGTCCGTAAACTTTTTCCTGTATCATGGATGCGTTTGCAAACATTTAAACTTACATAAATAAACAACCAAACCTAATGATCGATGGATCGAACCCACGACATGCAGCGCAGCAGTCGATCGCTCAGCCGCTGCGCCAAACGTGTCGATAAAAAATAAATTTAATACAAATATACCTTTTCATTTAAATACTCAACTATGTACTTAACTGTTTCATGAGTATCGTAATCAATTATGGTGTTGATTCGTAACCGGGTTTCACGTGAATTTAGGAATGAATAATATATAACTAACACATCGCCCGTTACTGATCTGGTTTAGTTGTATGGATTGTACCTGTATGGGTACAATTTCCGTAATAATTGCACCAAGACTTCACCGTATCCACCCCAAATGATTTGGAGATAATAGCAGAAGAATTGTGATGACGTAGGCTCAATCAAATAGTTATGATTTACTAAACGTCATTGAAAAAGAGTTGTTTAGTATGGTTTGAGTTGCCACACAAGATATTGTAAAGGAACAGTACATTTTGATTCAAGTGAAGAAACTTTGTCATTGCGTCCTGACAGACAGACAAAAAAGTGTTTCAATATGGGTTCCGCTTTTTCCTTTTGAGGTGGATGAAAAACGATTGTATGTAGCGGAGATGAGAATGTTGAGATGGATGTGTGGAGTGACAAGAATGGATAAAGTAATGAATAAGTATATTAGAGAAAGTTTGAAAGTTGCGCCTGTTACAGAATAATTGAAAGGGAGTTGTTTGTCTTGGTATGAACATTTAAAGAGGAGGGACGAAGCACATGTGACTAAAAGAGTGATGGATCTGAATGTTGATGGACGGAGAGCGAGAGGAAGGCCAAAGAAAAGATGGATGGATTGTGTAAGGAATGATTTGAAGAAGAAAGGAGTAAATGTTGCCGTGACGTCTGATAGGGGAGAATGGAAGAAGAAAACGTGTTGCGCCGACCGCAAATCGAATGGGACAAGGGCAGGAAAATGATGATGATGTTTCCTTTTGAGGTGCGGTACCCTAAAAAATCCATAGCGCTGGCTCATTTATTATGTTACGCCTTTTATGACTGTCTTTCCCATTAGCGGTAACGACGCTGGAAAACTCACTCCATCTTGATCCTCTTAATATATTACAATTACTTAACACTATCTTCCCACCAAACACACTTATACTCACATACCACCCACTCCTCATAACCCTACAAAATCATATTCCCCTTCAACCCTCATGTTCTACATAAAATATAGAATTTACGTGCGTCGCCACCGCGCAACGTCTAACCTGTCCGCCTCAATATCGTTCAAAAACGTCGCCTGCCTCATATCGTTCAGGAATGGCGACTTCCTTAGACAGTGTGACTGGTTAATCGAGGGATGTACTCCGGAATATGTATATCTACACTTAATATTATAAAGAGGGAATATTTGTGTGTTTGTGACGAATAATTGCAAAAACTACTGAACCGATTAAAGAAATCTTTCAACATAAAAATGCTACATTATCATTGAGTAACATAGTCTTCGACACTTATGAGCTGGGACAGCTTGTCTATACTATATATATATATATTAGTATTAATATTATAAAGAGGAAAGATGATTATGCTTGTTTATATCGAATAGGCTCCAAAACTACTGGACCGATTTTAACCACTTTTTCACTAATAGGAAGCTACATTATCAGGAAGTAACATAGGCTATACAAGATCACGATACTACCTACGGGAGTGGGCAGCAACACTTATTAATAAAGGCAGTCAAGGAATGATATGAAGGAGAAAGAAGTAAATGATGCCGTGACATCTGATAGGGGAAAATGGAAGAAGAAAACGTGTTGCGCCGACCCCAAATAGAATGGAACGAGGGCAGAAAAATTATGATGATGATTTTTTAGAGAATACTACCAAAAAAAAAGTTTTATTTTGTTAGGGATTTATTTATGGTTTGAATTGCACCAGGTAACTGACAGACGTTTATCAGCGTCTTCGACCGCGTGCAGATATTTTCTGAATGTAGGAAATTGATGTGACGCGACCTAACTACCAAGTTATAAAGTATTCTATGTCTTAACTCACAAGATTCAATATATAAAATGCATCTAGTCAAGCATAAAAATTGTATAGAAGATTGAAACTAACAACTTTTATTGCTAACTTAACTTTACCACAAAGGAGATTGAGCACTTATAGTCTCACTTTTTGACGCGTAAAGCCATTAGAGTTAATGTATAATTAATTATGTTATTTTTAATGTTTTTTTACCTAAATTCATTGAAATCATTTGTGGGGTTTCTATTTTAATTTTAATTAGTATGTACATTTTTAATAAATTAAATACGTCATTTGTTGCCTAATAGTGAAGCGACTCCTTTTTCAATTATAATCGATCGATTAAACACTAACATAAATCATAGAACAACAAAATAATTAACATTTGCAACTAAAAAGTATTAAGAGTTGTCCTTATTATCATTCTTTAATTCTGTTACTATTTTTTTCCATTAAATACAATTTCTAGGCAAAAATAAAACAATTAAGATATAATCGATAATGTTATGATGCCCCGTAGTCTATTGTTGTGTCACAACACTATTCGGTGAAATGTCAAACAAAATCGGTGTTTTCTGTTTACCGTGTTAGCTGCCGGTTAAGCCGAGAATATTGTTTAGGATTTCTAGATCAATGTGTTTAATCAAATATCTTAAATAGTAAGTAATACTCAATTAATATGTACCAAAATAATGCAAAATATGTGCCAGTTAATAACGTTTCAAAACGAAAAATAAATAATAAACTAGACCAACGATTACAAAGATATAGACTATTAAAGTTACGTGTGACGTCACTCGTTGTGAAAAAATGCAGCAACGCGTGAATAATCTAAAAGACAATGATCTTATAAGGTTCCGTGTTTTCCTTTTGAGTTACGAAACCTCAAAAGGTATTAAACATTTTTTTTTTCAAAAACCCCACAATATTTCATTTTGAATTTAACCTTGTTTTAAAGTATGTAACTACCCCTTTTTTGTGTCTAATTTTCACTACTATACTGTGTCAAAAGTTGCGCAACCAAGTGCCATAGTAGGCTGCGCAATCTCCTTTCACAAAACTTCAACAGAAAAATCCATTTAGATTCAATATAGAGTTTGCAAACCGAAATTCATTTTCGATTTATTTTTTCGCCAGCGTGCTTTGCGAAGACCGGGGAGTGAGTGAGTGATATTGAACTGGAGACCGAATGTAATGCGAGTGCTTCGTAACCCGGACGTGAACGAGGGCACTATTGGGTCAAAAAGCCTTTTTGGAAATTGATCTGAATGAATGAAGGTTATGCTTTCTACGGAACTATTTAATTTGATAGTGGAAGAGAAGAGCGCTATACAATGTGTCCAGTTATGGACTAGCGATTGTAAATTAGACCAACGATTACAAAGATATAGACTATTAAAGTTACGTGTGACGTCACTCGTTGTGAAAAAATGCAGCAACGCGTGAATAATCTAAAAGACAATGATCTTATAAGGTTCCGTGTTTTCCTTTTGAGTTACGAAACCCTTAAAAAGAAAAGCTAGAATTCAATCCATTTTCTAAACGATTTCAACGGTTTACATAACCGGTTCTGTACCTAATCGCCCCGATGCAACCAGCGGGTAGGTACAGGCAAGAACAAAAATATGTACGATCAACGAAAGAGGTTTTATTTTAGAAACTGTTGGACGTGTCTAACCTAATTTAATTTCGGTATTTAATGAGTTGGCTTTTCTATCAAATACATTTGATTTAATTCGAAAACATTCACGGATTTTTATGAAATTTTCAGCTGTATATGATGAGCCTGGTTACTCGTGCTTTTTCTGTATGAGAAGAGGCCTTTCCCCAGCACTTGGAGAGTAACGGGCTGGTAAAAACTAAATACAAGAATAAAACCCTATATAAATACATATTGATCACATTAACAGGAAATGTTTTCTTATGCTTTTTTGAACACGTCTAACAAAGTCTTAAAATATGAAAATAGAATAGCTTTGACATTTACAAAATGCATACATATTTTTGCTCCAGAATGTACTCTCCGTGAGCCGAGCTATACCGCACCTGTTTTAGTCAAATTGCTCCACGCTACCGTTCGTGTTTTATTTATTCCCAAATAAAAATTGCCCAATTGCGTCGTTGCGGATGCTGCAGCCACAATTTAGTGGCTGTCTGTCGCTGGGGATCTACATTTTTATTGCCTGTTAAGTTTAGGTGTGTATATAAAATATTTATACAAGATTTTTGTCAATTGGCCTTTTTTAGGTTTCGTACCTCTTAAGGAAACAACAGAAACCTTTCAGGATTTCTTCGTTGTCTTTGAAGACCCTTTATCTCAAGAAAGCTTGTGCATGTTCCTCCTTTTGCCCTTTAGTTCCGGGGTCGCGGTATCTCTTTCGAACAACGCACAACACCGGCAGGCGGTGGCTCTAGCAGGCTCCTCTGCTTTGCTGACATCTCTTTGAGATTTGTGACTCGACTTCGGAACACGTGGTACTGAATAAAAGACTGAGCCCCATTCAAGAGTGTTTACCACCAGAGGATCACGCTAGTAAGTTTTGTGGTCCATCATCAACCACAGTAACAAAGTTATGATACCTAATCTTCTTGCAATTTAATTATTCCACCCTTGTTTACTTACTTAAAATTCTTTAAATGGTCACAGACGCAGTTACCATTGTGAATTGTAACTTTGTAACGATTTTACGAATGATAACATAATTCATATTATGAATCTCTAACGATTCTGCTTAATCGGCCATTTAAGACTCTCATGAGAACCCCTTTACGTACGTAATTATATCCATTCCCCATTCGTAGTTGCAACTGAAGCCAACTCTAAAGTTACCGAGGTAATTACAATCAAATGTCAAACGTCACCATTGACCGGTCTCCTCCATAACAGCCAATCGACGTAACCACCAGCTACGAGCCACGTAAGACAATATCTATCCAATTTCGTTTGTCCGCATCGAACATCCACTTCCATTAGTTAACTACCATTGTCAAAAGCCACTCTACTTCGTTGGCAAAACCACCAAAACAGTTGAGAATTGAACGCGGACGGCCATGTTTGATTGGACTCCAATACTTCATTCGTTTGTTTCAATATCGGTGGAATATGTGAGTGGTGCGGGGGGAGGAACAGGTCAGGTAGAATTGGTGGTCTGTAACGCGTTTAAGTCGCTCATCTCGGAATGGTATTACGGTATGAGGCTGTTACCCCGCGCCCGCGCGCCGCACCCCCGCTCACACCTTGCCGCACGTGCTACTGGGATTAAGGGGTGTCGCATATGAGGAGGACTGAGGGATTAGACACAGGAATTTGGTAGATGAATAGAAATGGTTGGGAATTGATGGAAAGTTTAATAGATCAAGCTATGTATTTGACAAAGGCTCAAATGTGGATACCTAATGATGCCTATACCTATACCGGATGATTTAAGAAAGCACAGATATATTTGAAGCAAACAATACTTAAAAAAAGTACTTCAAATCATTATTTAAAAGAACATTGGCAAAGAAGTATGCGAATCATTACCAGAACAAGATCTTCAAACAAATATCATCATTCAGCAACCTTGACTATTCTTCGGCAAATTTCTTAATACTAGTGGACCCAGCAGACGCGGTGACATGTATGTCACCGCGTCTGCTGGGTCCAGCAGCTGCTGGGGACAGCAGCGCCACCTACCGGTCCCAATTGTATTTTCAAACAATCCAGAAACCTATTGAAATGTACACACAAAATTTCTTCCAAATCAGTACAGCAGTTTAGGAGAAGTTAAGTGACAAACACACGTTCAGAAGAATAATATATGATTACCTTGCAAAGACACGTCAAACATAACCACACAATCTTCGACAACCCTAAAAGAGCTTGGTAATATAATTGAGTCGGCTTTCAATTTGATTCGCATCCTCGTCCGGCTGCAGAGTGTCGGTGATAATTCGCCCGAAAAATATAAAAAGGAAGCTTTTGGGAGCAGCTGTCGGCCATATTGGATTACAGCGGGTGGGTGAGAACGAGCGGCGCCAAGCGGAATGTACCTAGTAGTCGAAACCGATAAGTGATTGGATATTGGGCTATTTTTAATGTCTTGTTCCTTTTTGGGAATTAGGAAAACGTAAGACTATTTTTAGTTCTCCAATTGACTGATGTACGTCGTTTGCGGCAAAGCTGCCTAGCCTAGCGGGAGTTAGCGGCCTTCATCATCTGCCTAGCCTTTTCCCAACTATGTTGGGGTCGGTTTCCAGTCTTACCGGATGCAGCTGAATACCAGTATTTTACATGGAGCGACTGCCTATCTGACCTCCATAACCCAGTTAATACTGGGTAATACGATACCCCTTGGTAAGACTGGTTGTCAGACTTTTGGGACACTGACTACCTGTAACGACTGTCAAAGATCTACAAATGACAGCCGGGACCAACAGCTTAACGTGCTTTCCGAGACAGTGAGGAAATTCGGTATGTAACGGGTGGTCACCCATCCACAGACCAACCTAGGCAAGCGGCTTAACCTAAAGATCGAACTGAGCGGCTGCTATTATTTAGCCACGAGCTCCAGTAGGTACATACAATCTAAATCACAGTTTCAATTAAACAATAATGGTGATAAAGTATTCCATCTGGTCTGTTATCAAAACTCAGTTGTGCATCAAATAAACCTCACTGAAATTATTAGGCTTAACCTAAAGATCGAACTGAGCGGTTGCTATTATAACGAAATACGACGATTTGAATTGAAAATACAATTATTCTGTAGCATTTTAGTCATCCATGGAAATATTTTTAAAAAAACGTTGCCCCACATTAAGATTTCTATCGTATCGTGTGTGTGTTTTCAAACATTTAAACTCACATACACAAACAGCCAGACCTAAGCCAGATTCAAATATTTGCTCCGTGCAGGGATCCGCGACACGCAGCGCAGCAGTCCACCGCTCAGCCACTGCGCCAAGCATGTCGTTATAGATAAGAATATATTATGAAAATACTAGCTGTGCCCAGCGGTTTCACCCGCTGAGGTTTAGGGGTATGAAAAATAGATGTTAGCCGATTCTCAGACCTACCCAATATGTACCCAAAATTTCATAAGAATCGGTCGAGCCGTTTCGGAGGAGTACGGTAACTAACATTGTGACACGGAAATTTTAAATATTAGATTATATTTTTAATTTAAAAATTGACGTATTTCGTTACGTTAACACCGGCGGCATCTTCTGCTAAGGCCTCTGTAGGTAAGAACATATTTTATTTACTCACAACACCTTTTTAAATTAATTTATGTTCAACAAATACCAAATTATGAAAAGCTGTTAGATAAAAGTACAAATATTATAGGTAGACTAGCTTTTGCCCGCGGCTTCGCTCGCGTTATACTCGGGGTAACACAGTTCCCCTTTCTTGATTTGTACTTGCTTCCTGTAGTTTTTGCCCTTGCGCTTTATTTTTATTGTAATAGCAAAGCTAAGTTTTCCCTTTTCTTCTCTCTTTCTCCCTCATATCTCATTTTTTTGCCTGTCAGCCTATGTCCGTCTCCAGGGTCCCAACTATCTCTTTACCATATCTCTTTAGCCATTTAGGCGTGAAGACGTAACAAACAAACAAACTCACTTTCGCTTTCATATTATTAGTAAGGATAACGCATTTAGCAACAATTGTCCCCGGTTTTGCGTCTCTTCTCGTGATTCCTTAGGAAGACATCCAAGTTTCCTCCGCGGTCTGTCGCGGCCCTAACAGCAAAACAAAAAAAAAACAGTTAACAAATTCTTAAGCTCTCAAAATTCACATCTTCTCAAAACAAAAATGACAAATCCAAATTTAAAAATCAGAAAACGAAAAAGAATCACTCGTAAAAAATTATAACTCCCCCTGTGACGCGTAGAAGCACTCGTGTTTTAAAACAATAGGGTTGTCAAGCGTGTAAACAACACAGCTTTATAATGGTACTCAAAGTACTTGTGTATAGGGTTGCCAGTAACGAGTAGGTACTTAATTATTTGTTTCTAGTTTGAGTGATGTTGTGAATTGTTTAGATTGATTATGTTTATAATGTGAAGTTTTTAATTTGTTTTTGTTTTAACTGAGTGGGAATGTTATAATGACTTATTTAATGCTAAAAAGTAGCTTGCCTTGTGATTAATAAATAAAATATAACCCATGCCATTAAGCGGGCAGAAATAATCGGGTTGCTACTGAAAGTTTTATTTCGACCGCTAGACATACTTGTGATGATTTGATTAATGATCTTACAAAATGCGTTACTTGTGTTTATAAATGTTTAAAGTCACATACACAAACAGCACAGTTGGCGCAGCGGCTGAGCGGTGAATGGCCTACAAATAGTTGTTTCGGGTCTGGCTGTTTAAATGTTTGTAAACGCACCCACGACACAGGAAAAAATCCTAGTACGGGGCAACGTTTTGAAAAAAAAGAAAACAAAAAAAAAACAGCCAGGACCCGGAGCAACCTCCTGTAGAACATGTAAATATTTGTTCTAAAACTAATAATCGTAGCTTAACTTTTTAGCGAATTGCACCAATGTAGATCGGGATCAACACTGAACCTACTTGGAGAGTTGTAATGTTAGCATTTTACAGCAAACAACGAAATTTACAGCTCTTGAACGCAGTTTAATTGAGCTGATGGGATTCAATTTTTAGCTTTCTCTTAGTGTTTTAGTCAAGGATGACTTTTTGCTCTAAGAGATATTTTTATTGAAATAATGGTGATTATTTTTCCGACCCAAATATCGACCAATAGAATTGCACCATTCGACGTCACGTGGTACAACCTACATGGTATTATACTGAAAATTTTTTGAAAATTTTCTCTGGTCGTTGTTATGCATAAAAAACAAAACATCCAGTCAAATTAACCACACGTCAAACTGACAGGTTGAATTCAATTGTGAAAATTGGAGATTTTGCATGAAAATGAGTCGATTTGGAGTTTGTGCAATTCTATTGGCCGACATTTGGGACGGAAAAATAATCCCCCGAATACCACACGAGCTTCAAAATTATCTGGCATTTCCCGATAGGTTCCCTGCAAACAAATAAAATCGTCAAGTTTTTCAGGAAAAATCACTCGCGCTTCGCGCTCGTGATTTTTTAACCTGAAAAGAAAAACTTGACTCCTTCATTTGTTTGCAACGAACCTATCGGAAAATACCCGATAATTTTGAAGCTCTTGTGGTATTATATGTGATTATTTTTCCGACCCAAATATCGACCAATAGAATTGCACCATTCGACGTCACGTGGTACAACCTACATGGTATTATACTGAAAATTTTTTGAAAATTTTCTGTGGTCGTTGTTATGCATAAAAAACAAAACATCAATGCAATCAATGCAATTCTATTGGCCGACATTTGGGACGGAAAAATAATCCCCCGAATACCACACGAGCTTCAAAATTATCTGGCATTTCCCGATAGGTTCCCTGCAAACAAATAAAATCGTCAAGTTTTTCAGGAAAAATCACTCGCGCTTCGCGCTCGTGATTTTTTAACCTGAAAAGAAAAACTTGACTCCTTCATTTGTTTGCAACGAACCTATCGGAAAATACCCGATAATTTTGAAGCTCTTGTGGTATTATATGTGATTATTTAATAATGGTCGTTTATTTCGAATTTATGATTTATTATTATTATTTCATTACTTATTTCGAAAGTACTAAAAACAACAAACGGCTTATATGACTTGACTGGATCAATAACTAACTGCTTAAATACTTTTACTGTAATTAATCACCCACTTTCAAAGTCCGTTAATTTCTATCACAACAATTACCCTTAATGTTTATTGAACAACAATAAAAAAAACACAAAAATAGTGTTGTACTTATAATGAAGTCAATTAGTCAAAACCCTGGGGGCGTACGGCGCAACCCTATCGGCGTGCGACCGAGGCTAACGACGCGTCATATTGAACTCTTGTCTACATAAAAATTATAAAACATACGACATAATGTTGCTTACTGTCACGATGCGTATAAAATTATCCAACAAAGAAAAAACTGGGTCTGGCTCGTTGTTCAAGCGGGCGCAAGCGCGACAGCTGACCATTTGGGAGTACGATTCCCAGTTCGAGCAAAATTTTATAAATTTTTCTATTAAAAATATATCACGTAGACGTGCACTAATAACATGTCTGCTTTAAAATTAGATATCGGCTTTTTTTCGTGAAAAGCAACTTGGAGAAAAGTACGCTAGAGATGGCTTAACTCTAGAAATACGCTGAGGGGCCTGCCCGCCTGCCGGGGTTGCGGGTTGTTCGAAAGAGATACCGCGGCCCCGTAACGTAAAGGACAATGGAAGGAACATGGGTGGGTTTTAGTCAGTACAAGTCTGACACTCCCCCCCGCTCCGCCCAGAGTGGGGGAAGTTATTTGATGATTTCTAACCCCAAAAAAAAACGCTAGAAATACAACACTAAATCTAATAATTACAAGCACTTGCATAAAACCCCTTAGAACAATCCATAAAATCATCTTATAAGTGGTGGAGGAACCGCTCAAAACAATCCTCTCTATGTTTCCAATCATCTCCATTTTCTTTTTGTTGTCATTGGAGCCGCGACTTCATGCGGCACGCACTTGGCTTGATGTACCTATCTACATTTGTACTTTATCAATCATTTTCGTACTCAAATCAAATCAGGGGTGAAAATGAAATCTGTCACCTTTACAACACAATTTGAAGCTGGATTCAAATGATGCTTGAGTAGAAACGCTGTACGTTGAGTATACTTGCAGAGTTTTTGCTTAAATTGAAGTGCGTAAAGAAAATATCTCATCACACTAAATTTGACTTTTAATTACAAGTGGATATGTTGACGATTTCTTTCTCTTTTATTAGTCGCGTAGCAGTTACTTCTTAAATGTAATTAATGTTGTTTTGTAGTACTAAAATGACGCACGTAAGCAAAACCTTACAGTGCCTGTACTTACGCTTTTTGTGATGTATAAAGAACAAATCTTTACTAATATTATAAAAGCGAAAGTGAGTTTGTTTGTTACGTCTTCACGCCTAAATGGCCAAACCGATTTTGATGATTTTTGGTACAGAGATAGTTGGGACCCTGGAGACGGACATAGGCTATTTTTAAGAGTGAGAAATGAGGGAAAAAGAGGGAAGAAAAGGGAAAAATTTAGCTTTGCTATTACAATAAATAAGGCGCAAGGGCAAAACTACAGGTAACTGCAAATCAGGAAAGGGCAACTGTGTTACCTCGAATTAAACGTGAGTTAGGCCGCGGGCAAAAGCTAGTCAGTTCATAAAAACAGTTTACAGTGTTTTTTAAAGCATATTGTCAATCTTTTTACACTTACAGCCTGGGGGTCAGTTATTCGCAGTGGCGTGAGTTATAAGCTATAGCTACTGGAAGTGTGTCATTATATGTCGAAACTTGTAAGTTCATAACGCAGATGAGAAATCGCATGGTACCTATATGCCCCGTTCGGATCGGTTCGTTTTTTTTTTAACATATTGTATTTATGATATGTGTTTGTTTAATTCTCAACTCCTGAGATGACCTAATCTTCCTCCCATCCTTGACTAACACAACCCTAAAACCTTCCTACAACTTGGAACTAGGAATTTCTCCTGTATCGTGGGTGCATTTACAAACACATTTAAACTCACATACATAAACAGCCAGACCCGAAACAAGTAGGTCATACAAATATTTGTTCCGAGATTCCGTGAAATATTGAACCTGCGACACGCAGCGCAGCAGTCAATCGCTCAGCCACCGTGCCGTCAGTACAGACAGTTGCATCTGTCATAACACTAAATGAGGAATTAATACAATTTGTCGCAACACTATCCTCGTGCGACGGCACAAGTAACAAGTGGATGATGGTGGAACCCTTTTTGTGACCCCCATCGTTTGTTAAAGTCATGGTGGTCTTTATTAACGTTGTCATAAGGTTGCTTATAAGTAACTGCTGTTGGAAGTAAAGTAAAATAGCTGATAGTACCGCAACCCTTATTGTCAACCCCTTCGGTGCGTGCGCGCGCGTCATGCGGGACAAATTAGCATTAACAAATATTTGGCGTATGATACAGTTTTGACAGATAGAATAATTGAAATTGGGCAAAATTTATGTGTTAACTGTTCGTATCATTAGCAGTTTCTCATTTAGAATAGTTATTCTCTTAAGCAATTAATTTATTTTTGTGGATGGGTAATCATGAAATCCTTACTAATATTATAAAAGCGAAAGTGAGTTTGTTTGTTACCTCTTCACGCTTTAATGGTTACACCGATTTTGATGAATTTTGGTACAGAGATAGTTGGGAACCAAGAGACGGACATAGGCTAATTTAAAAAAAGTGGGATGTGAGGGAGAAAGAGGGTACTCACCGTCCACAGGCCCGCATCTACGGTGGCCGGGAGTCGTCTCGCGGCGCCCGACGCCCGGAGCGTCTCCCGCGGCTGGGTTGGTTTGAGGTTCTCTCCCTCAAACGCCCGGCTACCTCCTTTGCTAGCATGACTGTTTCGCAGAAGGAGGTTACCAACAACAACACGGTTGTGCGGTGCGCGAGTGTAGCTCGCTCTTGGCTGTTTTTATAAGATGGGCCGAGTGAGAAAGACAAGCACACTATTTAGGACGGTGAGCAATGGTTAGCTCACCGTCTGTCTGTCAAGTGAGGATAGGCCGTGTCGACGGCGCGTTTATGTTCCACGTGCGTCTCAAAGAGAAAGGCCACTACCTGCCCGGAATTTGGCTAGTTTAAAATAGATACCGCGGAACACAAAGGGCAAAAGAAGGAACATAATATATGGGTTTAAGTTAGTAAAAGTCTGACACTGAACCTCGCTCCGCCCAGAGCGGAGAATTTTTTTTGTTGATGTACAGACGCCTGCACATCAAGCTACTACAATCTGTCAGATTTCTTTGATAGATTTTCGACTTTATTTCTAAAGTATTAGGTTCAAGGTTCATTGGGAAAAATTTACAGTTTCGGGTAGCTTGACCTGCTGGTGTCTGTACCAACCGAAAAAAGCACACTATTTAAGAAACTACCACGCATTACCGAGATAAAGGGTCTTGACAGACAGACGGACAACAAACTGGTCCAATAAGGGTTCCGTTTTTTCCTTTTGAAGTACGGGACCCTAAAAAGCACATAACTACAACATTGTACATGTAGCACAAACTACACACTCAACATCAGAAATCCTTGTAGTGTGTGTCAATAAAGTCCCAACTTCACAAGACTGCAAGCTAATCCAGCCGATATGATCCCTCAGATAATTTCTTGTAAACATGTTATCTACGATATGTCTTCCATTTTGCGCGAATTACACCACTCTGCGATAGAATCTAATTACATAGCGGTCGGACCGCGAAACAGATTAAATATGGAGGAGGTATTTTGAAAATGGAATTAGGTATGGCAGCTTTTTGTTTTTTTTTGTTTATGGTTTGGCTGTGCATTCTTTGTGGAAAATGTTTTGGTTCGATGGAAAATAGCATGCGTGCTTCTATTTCCCAAGTGAGTGTATTATTTAATTTCTTGATACTTTTATTTCTGTCCTCTCAATCTTATTTTATGTAAATGTATTTAAGGATGTACAAGTATTTATTAATATTTACTTATTTATGTAAGTTTAATAATAGGTTTAGGCTAAAACATTTTTTTCTCGTTCTCGTCTTTATTTGGTTCTCATATCTCCTTTCGCAGATCTGCTGGCAGTAATTTCTTAGGAAAATAACAGTACCTTTGTACTCAAATTTCATATTGAATTTTCATTTAAATAGTTGAATAAATAAATACTTTAGTAGCTGACGCAAAAGACTGACAAGAAGTAAAATAATTTCCGCTATTGATTTGATGATAATTGTTTTACAGTGTGTTACTACAGCCAAAAAAAAACTTGCTTAAAGCTAACAAATATTAAAGAACTAAGAGATAAGGTTGAGCAATAGATGTTTCGAGATGTTTTATGATTCTTGTAACGTAACGTAAGTGTATTTTTACAAGTCTCACGTAGGTACATACGATGTACAAGAAATATACTAGTTTTGGGGTTCGGTACGGAAAAAGCAGAATTGGAACCCTTATAGGATCACTTTATTGTCCATCTATCTGTCAAGACCCTTTATCTCGGGAACGCGTCGAGGTGCCGAGTTGAAAAACAACCCTCTAAGTCTACGCAGTTTAAAGATATGGTCGCTTATGTCAGAAGTTTGAACGGAAAACTCGGTGCGCCAGTCCGACTCGCACTTGACCGTTTTTTATTAGTTTACAATGTAATCCTTGATGAAATCTAGAGGTTTTATTTTTGGTATATTCCTGGCCAAACTTCAGTCGTTTAGCACGTTATGAAAAATCATTGAAATTCATCAAAAACCTAATTGTTAATAAACTTGTAATAATTTTAAAATGCCACCTCAAAATCTTAACACACCACTGAACCGCGAGCTAAGAAAGCTCCTCGGGTCTTAGTGGGGATAACGGTAGATTTGGAGGATCCCCCAGGGTGGCAAAAGGGGGGCAATTTGCCCCTAAACATGTGATGAAAAACTTAACACCACATGAAACATCAGTCGGTTCGTGGATAAGTAGATTGTTTGTAATCAATTTTGAGAATACTTTACTTATTTATTATGTTCATTTTAATGTATGTATGTATATGGGATTAATTTGTTTAAGCTTATGAGTAGAGTTACAGTTAATTAATTTGATGTTTGATGCTTTTTTAATTGAAAGAGTAAGTTTTTTCATCGAGTTCTTAGCTGGAAGATGTCATCAATGTAACAAGCAAAAACACACAAAGAACAAACTACTAATACTGTCTGTTTTTCTTTCAAAAGCCATATACCTAGGTACAATCTAAAGATATATAAACGAAAAACAAAATGCCCTCCAAAAAAAACAGCTAGCAAGAATGTTCGTTTTCAGAAAAGAGACAGATTTAAAATTCGAACAAAAAAGGTTGGCTTACTCTTAGGCTCATTTGTACTACAAATAGCTTAACACATTTTAAAAACTAAACGAAGTAGAAGGTATGGGTCTTTGCCCAGAGGAGGCGAGAGGGGGGGGGGGGCAGATCAGGCTATCGAAGAGAAAAATAGATTTCTCCAAATGGTTTGAAGATGACTGGAATGTTCTTTTGAATCATTTTAATGTTAAAATATGTTACGGATACGGTACACTAGCATCTAGGATGTAACCATAGTATAAAGAGGGGAAGTACGATAACTTCATACAAACGCGTAGCGCGCGGCTTGTATGTGTGCGCCGTAGTATCTATGCGTCGCCGCACGCACACTAAACAAAATCTCGGCTCCTTTCGCGCTGCGCCAGTCGGGGCTAACACTGCACGAGGTTCGCGCGTCACGGCTTTTCGGCACCGCTAAACGAATAAAAAATGTCTGATAACCGCGGGAGAAAGTATTGCTGTGTGTTTGGGTGTCTTAATAATTCATCAATTCCAGAATTGTCTCAGTTCAAATTACCTATTGAACAGGAAAGGTAAGCTACTCACTTATTCTAGCATAATTCAATTTTTTACTTCATAATGAGATACCTACCTACCTACTGACTTCTTTTTGTTGTATTAGCATATTAGTTTTCTATCACACAGAGGAAGTAGAATAGAATAGAATAGAATATACTTTATTGCACACCAAAATCTACGAAACAAAACTGTTTTACAAAAAGATGTTAAATCTATGGTTACAATGGCGGTCTTATCGCTAAGAAGTACCGCGAGTTATCGCGAAGTAGGTAGGTAGGTAGGTCTACTTTCCCACTAGAATGTTTGTACTTTTGATCTGTCAACTGATTTACCGCTATTGCTTTGTTTACGTTTAGTTGTGCCGATTTCTCAGTATTGTAGGTATATTAACTAAGTACCTAACTACCCACAGTTATGAAATCGTAATTAAAATAAGTTATTGACTAATTTTAAATTATATACAACATTATTTTTAGTATATGCGAAACCTGAATATAGTTTGTTCAGAATAAGTAACTGAATCGATTCCAATAGTTTTTACACCATGTTATATTTTGTCCCAAAAATATTAATAAAAGGTTACGAGTTGGACACTTAGTAGGCATACGAAATCATACGGCGCGCAACAAGGTCACGGCAGGTCAAAGCGACAGTACCTACGTGCGGCGTAGTTTGTGCCGCTCCGTGGCGGTTTATTTTATCTTTTGTTATTATAAATAATGCTGCTCTGTATCTTAAATACATTTCTATATTTGATAGGAAAACCATTGTTGAATTTTATTGACTATTATGAGATCTTTGACAGGGCTGGGCTTTAAACTAATGAATTTGTGATAGTACAAATTAGAGAGGCCTGACAAACCCTGTACCCAGAAAATAAAAGTAAAAAATACAACTTCTCGACCCTTGCCAATTTATAGGTACTGAATTAAAATTTAGCTAAAAGTGACAACCCTATGACAGTAGGCAATTATATCGCGAATTGGGCCGGAGATAACCTACTTCCCCTCTATTTACTTTGATGTAACTTTTGCTCACAAGCCTTATTTATGTGCCATATGAAGGGAGTATCTGATTTTTACTGACTAAAACCCACCCATGTTCCTTCTTTTGCCCTTTATGTTCCGGAGCCGCGGCATCTTTTTCGAATAACCCGCAACCCCGGCAGGATGCTCACTACAAAACCTTTTTCAAGTTAATTTTTCCGACTTCAACCTCTGTTTGTTTTTTTAAATACTTATTAACGTAACTTCTAAGTAACGAGTCTAACATGTGCCTTAAACTGTCGTTCAAAGTTAAGTAATGACTTAACCGCTCCGCTAAGTGATCGAGTACACGGTAGATAGGCAAGTTGTTCAAATTAGCTGCCGTATGACGGTGCGCCATTACGGTCTTTTAATAAAGTCACTGAGACACGCCCGTCAGTGTGTGCGGGGTCTTATATGTTAAGGGTGTGTGGTTTTAACATCTTATTAATAACTAGCTTTTGCCCGCGGCTTTGCTCGCATTAAATTCGGGGTAACACAGTTCCCCTTTCCTAATTTGCAGGTACCTGTAGTTTTTGCCCTTGCGCCTTATTGATTGTAATAGCAAAGCTAAGTTTCCCTTTTCTTCCTCACCTCCCATTTTTTTATAAAAAAATAACCTGTGCCCGTTTCCAGGGTCTCAACTATCTCTGTACCAAAATTCATCAAAATCCGTTTAGCCATTAGGGCGCGAAGACTTAACAAACAAACAAACTCACTTTCGCTTTTATAATATTAGTAAGGATGTTTTACATCTTAAGGGCTAAAAAGGTGTGATATTCGACTAATTGGTATCAAAATGGCTGGTTTTAACAAACTCAACTAGCTCAAGCTGCAAATATTAAAATAAACCATCATTTTTTGCGATTAAGGAAACGAAAGTATTTTTTAGACTGAAAACAATCCCTACATAAGGTCATTATTAAAAATCTTATTTTTGGCCTCACTGCTTGTTCAAATGTTATTACATTTTCTTCCAAAATAGATTACCATTTTACTAACAAAAATAACACATCCTGTAAAATAACAGAGATCGTTCATGCTTCACGACTTCGCGAGCAAATTCACCATTAAACAACATTGTTATGCGCATTTTTACCATCACCATAAAAAAATATCGACATATTTAAACACCAACCAAAAACAAACCAGCGTACCGTGTAATCACTTAACGTAAACCTCCCCTTAACACACGAGCTGTCACTTAGAACGAGTCGCGAAAACATTCCCCGCTACTTAAACAGTACCGCCGCGGTTTCTTAACATATTTCCATGAGTCTTTAACGTTAACTTTTACGTTAAGGTCAAAGGATCTACGGTGTACAAGCGAAATTTATTATTTTTGGCATTTGCAGTTCGGTGACAGATCGTATGTTTTTTCGTGTGCTTGGTGCATACGCTGGTGTCGCATTTTATATGCCGCTCATTGGCTGTCTTAGCTTTATATGCCGTTGTTAACACCGTGTTCTTCATATCTCTAAACCGTCAAGAAATATCTTTCAGGCATGCTGATTTCCTTTGCCCTGTCTGGAGGCCTTCATTTTAAGGATGCCCTTAGCTTCTAAGCTTCTTAAGCAATCGCTTAGTTTCTAAGCTTTTTACCCTGGCTGGAGGTCTTAATTTTAAAGGCATCCACAGGATTCGCCCGGTTAAGCAGACGACAACCTCCTAGGTTGAAGTGCAAGATGCCATTCATAAAAAAAAATGGTTTACCTAAGATGTTTTTCTTTACTGAAGCAAGTGATTATGATACGATAGGCACATTAATTTGAAAACTCGAGACCTATGGCAGTCGGACATAATTTCAATAATCTTTTATAAAATTGAATTAACATTGCTTCCTTAGTTTGCTGTAAGAAAATAATTTATTATTTCAAATGTGTGTAAATTTTTTAATATATTTTTTACAAAAAAAAGTATTAAAGTAACATCAAAATCACATCATAACAATTTTCTAACATATCATGACATATTAAGCCATCAGGACTTCAAATATCATGATTGCATGAAATAGTCACAAAAACTGAATTTACGTTACCCGAACGTTGTCCCCTTAACGTCACATTTGCACGAGTCTTTAACGTTAACTTTTACGTTAACTCCTCGTATGAAGTGTTTTAAAACATTACTCGCGGTGACGCAATTAAGGGGTAGTAACTTTTAAGTAAGTAGGTGATGCATGCGAGTTACGTGCTAAGTGGCGAGTTTGAATTAAAACTTTTTGCGGCTGAAATTAAATTCTGTTTCAACTTCATGTCTGCTTTGAAATGTGTTTTCTAAGTAGAGGAATTAAGGTTGAAATATAGTATTGATTTGTAGTCAGTGATTTCTTTTTTCAATAAAAGGGTGTCGCGTTTGTAAGATTGGGTTTATTTTACTTAGTTGGAGATTTAAAATCTTACTTTGACAATTAAAAAGGGGAAGAATAAGCATCACAAAATCAGATTAAAAAATTGAAGTACCGTGAAGAATAATTCGAACTCTATTGGTTAGTTAGCGATTTTGTAATGTTTCTACCTTATTTTGACCTTCTGAACGGGGCATGAAATTATGAGAAGCCGATTGTAAGTTAATGATAAGTAGTATCAAGAAAAAAACCGGCCAAGAGCGTGTCAGGCCACGCTCAGTGTAGGGTTCCGTAGTTTCCCGTCCGTCACAATAAGTGTTCCCACTTATGAGTTTAAAGGTGGAGGAGGAAATTATTTTGTACAACTTTTTGTCTTTTTTGTACAAAAACTGTTGTGTCAATCAAGTTCAAAATGATTTTCATAGAAAGTCCTTATAAAGTTCTACTTTTCAGATTTTTTTCATATTTTCTAAACTTATGGTTCAAAAGTTAGAGGGGGGGGGGGACACATTGTTTTTTACTTTTGGAGCGATTATTTCCGAAATTATAGACATTATCAAAAAATGATTTTAGTAAACCCCTATTCATTTTTAAATACCTTTCCAACAATATATCACACGTTAGGGTTGAAATTAAAAAAAAAATCACTTCCCACTTTACATATAGGGTGGCTACCCTAATAAAACATTTTTTTCCAATTTTTATTTTACCACTTTGTCGGCGTGATTGATAAACATATTGGTACCAAATTTCAGCTTTCTAGTGCTAACGGTCACAGAGATTAAGCGAGGATGGACGGACGGACGGACAGACAGACATGGCGAAACTATAAGGGTTCCTAGTTGACTACGGAACCCTAAAAATGGCAGAATGAAGATAACAACCCATCAAGATCGTTAACTATTCAAACTCATATAACATCAACGCTTAAAACCCAGTTCAAAATATCACCTATTCACAAGTTTATGTTACCCTATTGTACTAAACAAAAGAAGTAATTAAACTGGCCGCCCTTAAGCGTAGTTCACACAAACATTATTTGTTATTATTTAACGCAAGCGCACTCAATGTTCCGTGTAAAGGACGGCAAACAATCCACGTTTGGTAACAGAAGGTAATTACTGCACCCCTAGTGTGTACACCCCTTAATGAGAGGAACCCAACCAATTTTGTTGACCCCTGTTTGTTGTAGGATAGACCTCTTTGTAAAGAAACTAGCTTTTGATTTGGATTCAGCCCAAATGTATTTTTTTACTATACTTCGCTGTTGCTTGTGCTCTTGTCGATTAAATCGATGGCACAGTTGGCGCAATGGCTGAGTGATCGACTGCTGCGCTGCGTGTCGCGGGTTCGATCCCCGTACGGAGCAAATATTTGCAAAGCCTATAGATAGTTTGTTTTGTAGATAGCCTATGATTGTCTGTCTGTCAAGGCAGACAGGTGGACGACCTCGAGAACGCGTGGATGTATCGAGTTGAAAATAAAACCATATACTCAAATTTGCAGTTCGTTAGAGCTGTAATGTAAATCAACCCTCAACATCTACGTAGTCAAAATATATGGCCGTTTTTGTCGCAAGTTTGCACGAAACTCCGTCTCGCCCTTGTCCGGTTCTTTTTCCTAAATCTTCTTATGTAATAATTGGGCCCTATAGGACCTCAATTCCGCGAGAAAATTAATAACCAAAAAATACCACAAAGTACATTTTCCCTTATAACAATAAACTCGACAGGGGTGGTAGAACTGGGGTGTTCGACACGTTCAAATATTAATTCAACCCTCGTAAGAGATAAAAACTATTAGGGCGGGTCGGGATTATGGGCAGATTATTATTTTAACGAAATTAGCTTACTGGTGTTAAGGGACTGTGGCGCTCTTAGACGGCAAAGATTAAACGTGTAGAAGAGACAGGCATTTAGTGGATATTTTAAAAACCGGTGAAGAGCGATTCTGACTCGCTCACTGAGAGTTCCGTACAAACGTGCGACATAAACAGCCATATCTTTTGAACCCCCCGCACGGAACAAATATTTGTTTGACCTACAGGTTATGTGAAAATTTATTATTATATATTGTGTTCAAAAAAAAGTATATTGTGTCAAAGAAACCCCAACCAAATACAGACACACCCCCCACGGACGCAATATGGCAGAAAAAATATAAAATGCGAATGCGTTCAACTATAACAAAGTACCGGCAGATATCAGGAACACATCTTCTTTTAACTTATTCAAATCAAAACTCAAACAACACGTCATTAACAATATTAATTATTTAAGTACACAATACAATACATTTTTTTTTTAATTTAACCACATAAGTTTAAATAATAATTTCACAAAAAAAGTATCTACTGGACCACATTTTATCAATCAATGTATGTTCTTCTGATTAAATAAATAATCTTTAAACGCAAACTACGGCGTCTTAATACAATATTTGATCTAACTTCTAGTTAAGCTAGCAGTGGTTTTTGGTATTTTTTCACCAAAATTTTCATTTCTGCCTATTGCCCCATCTACAAGTCCCCATTCTTCCCTAGATTTCGAAGCACTCAACCAACGAAGCTTATTAAAACTAAATTGCGAAAATTGCAGTGCAAATGTGGCCCTGACGTATTTTGCTAACCGGCTTACAAGCCCCAACATAACAAGATCTGTTGTAGCTAACAATTTGTTTGGCAGCGGGGATCTGGTTAAATTGGCTTGTATTAAGACACGACTAGTTCAACAAGACCTCTCGTAGCCAAGACATTGTTTTAGTGTTGAGGTCTGGTTGTTTTGGGGGTTGGGTGCCCTTATGCGATAGAGTGGTCGGCTGATCTGTTAGCTTGGAGTTATAACGAGTACAAAATGGGGTGGTAATGATGTGATGTTACTGGGTTCCTTGCTGACAGCTCGCCTATTGAGGATTACTGGGATGGCCTATAATTTCTGTTTAGAAATATTTATAACAGGAATAAAATTTTATTAGGTTTATAAATGGTTGTTTTGATAAAAATTACTGACTCTTAGCAAGTATGCAGATATGGTTCTGAATTTGACATGTAAATATTTATATTTTTTTTATATGTAGTGCTCGCCTAACTTTTGACCCAAACGTCCGATTTGTTTTTGCAACAAATTACGAAACTAAGGATACCACCATACACTATTGTAAATTTTTATGCCGCATTTTTTTTCTACATATATATATTAAGTCATACTTTTTTCTTGGAGATAGGCAAAAACTACAGAACGCCGCTGCTACGAGGCTTTTACCTCGTTTAACAATTTAAAAAAAGTGTAATTTTTTGTTTACAACCTTAATGGCGGCAAAAGAAGTCCCAAAATGGCCGCTCTGTCAGGCTCCTTGATAACAACTTTTTACAAAAAATCTAATAATTAGATTGAATTTGAATTGACGTTATATTACTAGTTTTAAGACATTTTGCTGCGACCTAACGGGGTTATATACCCACATTTTTTTTAAAAAAAAAACGTTATCCCACCGTAGGAATTTATCCTGCATCGTGGGTGCGTTTACAAACATTTAAGCTCACATACACAAACAGCCAGACCTAGAACAACCATCTGTAGGCCATACAAATATTTGTTCCGTGCGGGGATCGAACCCGCGACAGGCAGCGCAGCAGTCGATCGCTCAGCCACTGCGCCAATCGTGTCGTCAAGCCTCAGCCTAGCGTTTAACTATTTGTACATCATCATCTGCCTAGCCTTTTTTCCCAACTATGTTGGGGTCGGCTTCCAGTCTAACCGGATGCAGCTGAATATCAGTATTTTACATGGAGCGACTGCCTATCTGACCTCCACAACCCAGTTAGTACTGGGTAATACGATACCCACGTTTAACTATTTGTACATTGTGCACTAAATGAACAAATACATAAATAAATTCAACTGAAACCGATTTTAAATGTTATTATTTGCTACCTAAATGACTTGTTACAGATTTCAATTCATAGAAGGTATATTTATTTATACTTCATGTACAATAGTGGTACATAGGCGGACTTAATGCCACAGGGCATTCTCTACCAATCAGCCTTTGGGTAAAATACGACACCATTATGATAGGGTACAAAAATTATATAAAATATATACCTATTTCTAAAACAATTTGTTTTCGGTAGGTAACGTATATAAACAAATAAACTGAATTTGTTGTTTCCATTGTCATCAGGTGTGGTTCCAAAACCGGCGAGCGAAGTGGCGGAAAGCGGAGCGATTGAAGGAGGAGCAGAGGAAGCGAGAGGGCGACGTGCTAACTAAGAGGGATCCTACCGATGATAAGGTACGATAACAACTGTTTGTTTTGACGCTGATAAGCTTACCGATTTGTTACGTTAGCTTGTATATTATTCAGTACTTAGGGAGCATGTTGGATATTTAATGGATTGGATTAAACCTATGTGCCTATTCACATTTTTCATGATGAAAGTCTGAGACATTCTAAGGCTGACAGGCATGGGTAGCTCACCGTTCGTCCGTCTATTGACGACAGGCCGTGTCGAAGGCGCGTTAGTGTTCCACGCGCGCCTCAAAGAGATTGCGGGTTTTTCGAAAGAGATCCCGTCGTCGCCCCGGTTATCGGCCCTGGAACGTAAAGGGCAATAGAAGGAACATGGGTGGGTTTTAGTCAGTACAAGTCTGACACTCCCCTCCGCTCCGCTCAGTGCGGGGGAAGTTATTTGATTATTTCCCATCCGCAAAAAAAGGCTGACAGGCATTGGGCATAGCACGGATAGCTTCCATGCCATCATGCGCAAGAAAGCGGCTTCCTTATTGCAACGCTTGCGTAACAGTCGTAACGGCATCCTGAAAATGATTGCTGGTAGGCCCGACTGTACCATTCAAGGGCACTGGGTGAAGTTAGCTATAGGTTTGTTTAATTAAGTAGTACTAATAACACTAACATAGTATATAAGCATATTCTGTTACTAATTCACTAACAAATTATGGATTCTTCTGGGTCTGAAATAAAGATATTTTATTTTATTTGTTTATTTATAGCAAGCGAATCCGATTTTAGGTTTAAGGCGCGGTAACAAGCTAATCTTTAGGTATTCGCGGAAGTGAGGCTAGCTGCATACTGGGCATGGTCTGACACAAGTACACGACAGTATTGCATCGAAAGAATAGAAATAAGGTCGAAAATATTTCGGTGTTTGATTTTATTTGAATATCATGTCCGTCAAAATGTAGGTCATTTTGCAGTTTTAATTGAATATAAAAAAATACTGTTCCGTGTTTGAAAAATTTTAGATATCTCTTTAGTCTATAACATTTCCTTTGTTATAGATATAAAAAATATGATAGTTGTCGCTGAAAAAATTGAGAATTTCGAGACGAAAAAATTTTTTCATTAAAAATTATCTCAGATTTTCGTCACGAAAAATGTGAATAGGCATGGGGAAATTACAGGTTGCTTACGTATATCATCATGTTTTACTTGCAGCTATTCTTTCTGGTTATGCCTTAACATATAAAAAAACATTTTCTTGAACTTTTGTTAACACCTTAATACCTACATTCTATACAAATAAAAACTTCTTATTCTTATTGACTAATAAATATGGTTACTTTGTTTTAAAGGAGTAATAATAACAATAGTAATTCCTTTATCAGTTTATTACCAAAATCTACCGAACAGTACCCAATGCGTTCACCACGGACACCTACATTTTTCTCCTCACAAAACAAGCCACAAACTCCTTCATGTCAAATGCTGTGCAGGTCGTGGTTTACGCTTCGCCACTCATGCAATAAGTTGTGGGTTCAAATCCTTTTCAATCCATTGTATAAACTTACCAAGTTTATCTAAGCCATCACAGACATCGGTGGAGGAAAACATCATGTGGAAACCTTATTTAATTAATATAAATCTGTAATCGCCAACTCGTCTTGAGTAATGTCTAGATACTAACTGGCACCTGCGGCTTAGCCTGCGTGATGATCAATCTTACTCTGTGCCGAAATTTCATCAAGATTCGTTCAGCCGTTTTGACGTGAAAGAGTAACAAACATCCATACATCCATCCATCCTCACAAACATTCAAATTTATAATATTAGTAGGATAGAGAGATCGGCTGGTTTTAAAATGTTTTTTAAGTCATCCATGTCTTCTTCAGGGTTCATCAGAATGCGGTATGTCCCGCGGCTCAGCGGAGGCGTCGCCGGTGTCGGGAGCAGCAGGGTCTCCCCGCGCTTCGCCACCTGTCACCCCCGGCTCGCCCCGACGCTCCCCACTCCGATCACCGAACAGGTCGCCTAATAGATCGCCTAGACATGAGAGGTATTGTTGAACTACTTATAAAATATTAGAGCACCATGCTGAGATAGGGGGCTTTTGGCTTCGCATAGACCCATTTTAGTAGGTAATGCCTTAATTTTGTTTAGTTTTCTTGTTGTTCTCTTTTGAATTAATATTGTTTTAATGTTTTGTTCTGTGTGAGACTGATAAACATTATTTCTTCTTTTTTGTGTGATTACTGGTGTCAAAGTTAGAAATATTGATTTATTTATTAAAACTTTATGCAAAAGGAAAAACTGTACAAAGGCGAACGTAATGCTTTAGGCATTTCCTACCAGTCTACCTAAGGTGATTCAGAGACAAAACATAGTAGGTGCAGTAACAGAAAAAGTATATTTTCTAGAAAATATTTATAAATTTTAAGAATTAATACTTACATAGGTGCATATATAAAACAAAATTATAATTATGAAGTTAAGAGACAGTAACAAGAAAACAACTGAAACTTATTTCTGAGACGATACTGACAACTTCTTGTAAGATATGTTCACGAGCTTTCTTTTTTTAATGTTACCGACTGGTTACCATACTGATATTCTGAGGGCACGCATTCTAAACGAAAACCGCCTGGAAAATAAAAAAAAAATATAGGAATGACGCGTAATCCTTAGATACTAATATTATAAAAAAGCGAAAGTGAGTTTCGTTTGTTTGTTACCTCTTCACGCTTTAATGGCTACACTGATTTTGATGAATTTTGGTACAGAGATAGTTGGGAGCCAGGAGACGAACATAGGCTATTTTTTTTTATTAAAGTGGGATGTGAGGGAGAAGGAGGGAAAAAAAGGGAAAACTTTGCGTGGCTATTACAAATCAATAAGGCGCAAGGTTAACTGTGTTACCTCGAATTTAACGCGAGCGAAGCCGCGGGCAAAAGCTAGTAGCTCTTATAAAATAGGTACGCTCGTCAACCAACAGATTTGAATACTCCAATCTCATTCCTCTGTCCAGGTCTGAAGCCAGCTGTCCGTCTCCAGCCCCGTCAGTGGGCAGCGCCAGCTCTAGAGACGGCGCCATGGACCAGCGCCCGCCGCACCATATTTTCTCACCCTTTGACCAGTAAGTACCAGTGACTTAAACACCTACAACAATATTGGCGTAAAACAAATAAATTATACTACATACAAATTTAGATTATTAATATTTTTGATAAAACTCTAGCCTCCTCTTCAGCGTTGATTCATGTGCGTATTGTATAATTATCACTTACTTCGGTGAAGAAAAACATTGTAAGGAAACCAGCGTGCCTGAGAGATGTTTCTCGACGGTATGTTTAGCCAAGTCAGACGCCCGTAGGTGGCATAAAATGGTAGGCACTATAGCCGTGTCGACGGCGCGTTGGTGTTCCAGGCGCGCCTCAAAGATATGTCAGCAAAGTAGAGGGTCCTGCCAAGGCCACCGCCTGCCGAGGTTGCGGGTTGTTCAAAAAAGATACCGCGGTGCCGGAACATAAAGGACAAAAGAGGGAAAATGGGTGGGTGTTAGTCAGTACAAGTATGGCAGTACCCGTACGTATACGCAAAAAAGAGTAGGCACTCGTAATTCACAGGATACTTGATACAAAAGTAAATAAACAAGTTTTGATCATACAACATTCACATCGTAGGAATATATAACAGTACAAAGTTTCCATGTAATTAATACGACTATGATCTTAGCTCAACCACTATCCGTTTTAACGAACTAATCTACGTAATGCTTTATTTAAATACACAAAAGTTACAAGTGATGACAACAAGTGTACCCAAGCGTGTGTCATCTTACACTAAGCAAGAAAATATGAAGAAGGTGCACTGTTATGATAAATCCTTACTAATATTATAAAAGCGAAAGTGAGTTTGTGTGTTTGTTTGTTACGTCTTCACGCCTAAATGGCTAAACCGATTAAGATGATAGTTGGAACCCTGGAGATGGACAAAGGCTATTTTTTTTAATAAAAAGGAGAAATGAGGGAGAAATAGGGAAGACAATTGAAAACTTAGCTTTTCTATTACAATAAATAAGGCGCAAGGGCAAAAACTACAGGTAGCAGGTACCTGCAAATCAGGAAAGGGGAACTGTGTTACCCCGAATATAACGCAAGCGAAGCCGTGGGCAAAAGCTAGTGAAAAATAAATGATGTTTATTTTGCAAGTAGGTTTTCACAAATACTTTTAAAACACGTCTTTTTTAAAAACTATATGAGGCCGGTGTTTCGTACCCGAATCACCGAATGACGGGCCTGTTGGTCTAGTGGTTAGTGGCCCTGACTGCTGAGCCGGAGGTCGTGGGTTCGATTCCCACCCAGGACAAACTTTGTGTGATGAGCATGATTGTTTGTTCTGTGTCTGGGTGTGATTTATCTATAATATGTATTTATTTATAAATTATATAAGTATGTATATCAGTTGTCTGGTTACCATAACACAAGCTCTGCTTAGCTTGGGATCAGATAGCCGTGTGTGAGTTGTCCCAAGATATTTATTTATTTATTTATTATTTATAGAATACTCTGAGAAGAAACAGCGGAAGCAAACTCAAAGGTCATAGTCTCTTTTAAGGTCCAGACAAAACTCTTGGTCAACTTACATAAGGACTATGCAGATTAGTGTTTGAAATGGTCTTTTTAATGCACAGCACATGGCACATCACACGTCAATAATTTCTGTAGTAATTATCATGTTTGTGTTTTTTAGCATTTGTTGTTAGAACGGCAACAGAAATACATCATCTGAGAAAATTTTGTCTAACTATCACGGTTCATGAGATATAGCCAGGTGACAGACGGGCAGAAGGACAGGGTGACGGACAGCGGAATCTTTCCATTTTACGCTTTGGATACGGAATAAAAATTACAGTCACACTTATCTTCCTAACATAGATAATTTTCATTGAATTTCGCACTTTCTAATCCCCTAACGTTGTTTGAAAGAGACCTTCTGCACCTTTCACACATCTTTGGTGGTCTTATGACGCGTTGAGTTTATAAAGGCATTATTACTGAATTAAGAGCGCGCTGCCCGCCCCGCGCTAATCAAGCGTAATTATATTGCGCTTGTGTTGCCATACTCGACCATAAACTTGTTGGTACTCTACTAGTTATGAAGTTAGTGATGGTTAGTGTACTATTGGTTAAATGGAGATTACGGTTTTCTATCATGGTGGCATCCTTACTAATATTATAAAAGCGAAAGTGAGTTTGTTTGTTTGTTTGTTACGTCTTCAAGCCTAAATGGCAAAACCGATTTTGATGAATTTTGGTACAGGTAGGTAGCTAAAAACTTGTATGCGGACTATTTGTCACTAACAATAACATCATGCATAATTTTTTTTTGGTAATCTGCCCCCAACCGCTTAAAAGAGGGGATGAAATTTTATATAGGAATTTTACACACCGCACACCACTTTTAAAAACCGGTACACACACACTCCTTGTTACCAACGAAAAATACCCGCAAATCAGGAAAGGGGTACTGTGTTACCCCGAATTTAACGCGAGCGTAAAAGCTAGTTAAAGAATAAAGACGACCGATTAGTCTTTTTAGGGTTCCGTAGTCAACTAGGAACCCTTATAGTTTCGCCATGTCTGTCTGTCCGTCTGTCCGTCCGTCCGTCCGTCCGTCCATCCATCCGTCCGTCCGTCCGTCCTCGCTTAATCTCTGTGACCGTTAGCACTAGAAAGCTGAAATTTGGTACCAATATGTATATCAATCACGCCGACAAAGTGGTAAAATAAAAATTGGAAAAAAATGTTTTATTAGGGTAGCCACCCTATATGTAAACTGGGAAGTGATTTTTTTTTTAATTTCAACCCTAACGTGTGATATATTGTTGGAAAGGTATTTAAAAATGAATAGGGGTTTACTAAAACCATTTTTTGATAATGTCTATAATTTCGGAAATAATCGCTCCAAAAGTAAAAAACAATGTCCCCCCCCCCTCTAACTTTTGAACCATAAGTTTAGAAAATATGAAAAAAATCTGAAAAGTAGAACTTTATAAGGACTTTCTATAAAAATCATTTTGAACTTGATTGACACAACAGTTTTTGTACAAAAAAGACAAAAAGTTGTACAAAATAATTTCCTCCTCCACCTTTAAACTCATAAGTGGGAACACTTATTGTGACGGACGGGAAACTACGGAACCCTACACTGAGTGTGGCCTGACACGCTCTTGGCCGGTTTTTTTACACGTTTTTAGGATTCCATACCTCAAACTCCAACTTCGTCCATCTGTATGTCTGTCAAGAATCTTTATCTCGGGAATGCGTAAATGTATCGAGTTGAAATTTAAACCAATTACTCAAGTCTGTGGTCCCTGGGTGCGGTGAAAAAATCAACCCTCAAGTCTACGCAGATATTTATATATATTTTTTTAAAAAACGTTTACACATTAGGAATTTCTCCTGTATCGTGGGTGCATTTACAAACATTTAAACTCACATACACAAACAGCCAGACCCGAAACAACTATTTGTAGGCCATACAAATATTTGTTCCGGGCGAGAATCGAACCAGCACAGCAGTCAGTCGCTCAGCCACTGCGCCAACCATGCCGTCAATATATACGATAATCAATATGGCGCTTTTTGTCGCAAGTGTGTACGGAACCCGCGGACCTCGGTGCACGAGTCTGACACGCTCTTGGGCTTGGTTACGTACGTAACCCTAAAAAAATGAATGAATGAAAAAGTATAATCATTTCTTCTTTTGAAGGTTTGAACATAGATCACGTCACTTGTTTAGTTTAAAACCGAAACAAAATTTTCCTCCAACCGTTTTATTATGAAAACTCTCCCAAATAAAGAGCATTTTTTTCCGGGTGGGAAATTATCAAATAACTTTCCCCGCTCTGGGCGGAGCGGGGGGCATGTCAGACTTTTACTGACTAAAACCCACCCATGTTCCTTCTACTTCTCCACGTCCCTTTACGTTCCGGGGCCGCGGTATCTCTTTCGAACAACCCACAACCCCGGCAAGTGCATTGATATTAAAATCAAGCGCACAGCATCAGTGGCTGATTGACATTGATTCAACGACCTCCATTTAAATTAATTTGTTGTAGCAGGCGGTATGTAGGCCACAGAGTAACGCGTTCCGGAGACGTGTCAATCAGAGGTCGATTGAATTGATCGTATTTTGTTATTGATTACTCTATTTGTTTTTATGGCTGTTCCAAGTTAGATGGGGGGGGGAGTTTACTAAGTGGTTTGCTCAGAGTCTTACTACATATAGCTTTATACGGGGCCCCCTTTTTTTTGGGGTGGGGAACCATCAAATAACTTCCCCCGCTCTGGGCGGAGCAAAGGGAGTGTCAGACTTGTACTGACTAAAACCCACCCATGTTCCTTCTACCGCCCTTTATGTTCCGGGGCCGCGGAATCTCTTTCGAACAACCCGCAACCCCGGATACAGGGGCCCTATGGTTCAGATACACCCAAAAGGCTTTCAATGCTTTGAATTTCCAATTTAATAAAACGTTTAGTGTTTTGTTAGGGCTGCCACGCTTTTGCATCGGGGATGTTTGCTGATGCAAGCTTACTTCGCAGCGTGACAGTCCTAAATCATCCTGCACTCAATTGCCGCCCGAGCAGACAGCCAGATTTTGCGTACGTTAGTCGATCGCACTAGATTTGAGAGTTTTGTAACTAACACACTGGATCCTTGTTGTCTGAATAAATAAACAAATAAATACTACATGGAGGCGTATAGTCACAAATAAAGTATTTTACATTTATTTTTTAAACGTTGCGCCACACTATTAATTTCTCCTGTATCGTGCGTGCGTTTACAAATATTTAAACTCAAATACACTAACAGCCAGACCCGAAACAACTATCTGTAGGTCTTTGTTCCGTGCGGGGATCGAAACCGCGATACGTAGCGCAGCAGTCGATCGCTCAGCCACTGCGCCAACCGTGTCGTCTATTATAGTATGTAATTTACCGTCGTTCGTTTATATAGTTCAGCATTGTTATGGCTAGCTTCGTTTGTCGAGTGGTAGCAAACGCGGCGGCTGAGCGGTCCTTGTAATTTCAACCCGATACCTTCACGCGTTCCCGAGATAAAAGCTCTTGACAGACAGACGGACAACAAAGTGATTCAATAAGGATTCCGTTTAAAAAATGTTGAACGTTCAATTATTTCTTCCCCTGAAAATTTGAAAATGTATTACTAGTTCAGTTGTTTCATTTCAAACCGAAACAAATTGTTTCTCTAACCATATAGATGGACATTCAAACAAACTGCTGGTTTTGCAATTGATAAATTCATAAAATCCCACCTTCTAGTAACTTGCACCACTTTTCGCGAAGTTTCTACTCGGTCCCGTCAAACTCGCAAGATTGAGTTTAATCAAATCAGACCAAGTTTAATTGTCAATAATAATGATCTCGGGTTAACTCTGTTTCACTTGAGAAATTAACTTGAAAGTTCAAGCGTAATTAGTTAAGTATTGATTAAGTTAATTATTGGTTAGTTATACTTTTGGGAGATGTTTAATATTAGATTTTTTGTCGTGGTGATCAATTACATTTTGGACTTTGGGCTTAATTTTATGATTATTTATAGTTTATTTTTGTTTATTAATAAATTCTTCGCTTTTTGATGCATTGCACCCAATGTTGCTTGCTACGATATGCTTTTTTGCGATATACAATTTTCGAAGTACCGTTAACAATCAGAATCAGATTAATTTATTCATTTGTTAAACATAGGGAGGTATGACATTAAGATAAAAAAATTGTCTTCATCGCTAAATTAATTCTGGAATGATCTGTTTGTTTTCTAATTTATACGAAAATCTGACCATCTAAAAATTATCGTATTTCTTTTGTCATGTCCCGCTTCGACGCTTAAAGTAAAGGCCTAGTTAAAAAGTTCCTAGATTTGTTTTTTCAGGGTTACTTCAAAAGGAAAAACGGTACCCTTATAGAATTACTTTGTTGTCTGCCTGTCTGTGTGTGTTGAGACACTTTATTTCAGGAACGCGTGGAGATATCAAGTTGAAATTAAAATCAGGAGTTGGTACTCCTGAAAGACCAAAACCAGAAAACCACCGATACAATGAAGCCCAACGAAGTCTCAGAAAAACAATTTAACTGTCTCGGATCTTACATCGAAATTAATTAGAGAAGAACAGCAAAGGAGTAGGAAAAACATAATTTCTACTTCTTTTACTGGAATTAGAAAATTATTACTTTTTATTAGGTTCACCAACAGTTGTTTACACTGAATACATTCTTACATTCTTAAAAATAATTAACAAAATTAAAATTGTAAATTGGAAAATTACAAAGTTGATAAAAGGTAAAAATAACTATTTTTGGCTATGGCAACATTGAGCAAAAAAATTAATTGATAACTTTTAAGTTATCAATTAAATTAAAAAAAAAACATAACATATTATTAAAGTTAAATAAAAGTAAAAATCATTAAATAATATAAAAAAAACGTTGATTTTGCAACTACAAACTTAAAATATTTGTAACGAAATTCGTTCTCTCCACTCAAACTTACAAATCCTGCTTGAGAGCCTTACGGAACTTAGGTCCACATCCGGCCGGACCGGAAGCCGTCTAATGCGATATGTAGCGTCGAGCCCGGCTTATAGCGCCGTCGTGCAGACTTATCGCGCTCTCACACTGCTCTACATAGAGGTGTTTTTGCCAAGAATTCTCTGACTCTCTAACTGTGAGGGTGTGGGATTAGAAATCGTGATAGAGTTTGTTTGTTTCTATTTAATAGGGAGAAAAAATGTAAAGTTTAAACAGTCAGTTTAATATAATAAATTTTATTTTTTATAAATAATAATATTTTTTTAAATAATAAATTTTATTTATTGTTTACAAGGACCAGATTATAGTACAGATAGATTGGGACATGAGAGTAATACACAATCTGGTAAGCGGGTGAAGCGCTGTACTCCTATATAGGCTACTGAGTAGCCTGTGTTTAGGAGAGACAGGACTGATCCCGTTTATACAATATATATATATAGGGGTCTCATGACGTAGTACATTTTATAATTAGGTATAATTATCCTGGTAACAATAACATGCATGCAAAAATAAAGGGAAATGAAAGCCATTGTAAATAGGTAGATTTAGAGTGTAGGTATGTGAGTGCGTGCGTGTGTGTGTGTGTGTGTGTGTGAGGGTGTTTTATTAGTGAGGGTGGTTACCTCAGGAAGTCTTCGGTTTCTTCATAATTTAGAGTAGATAGGAACAAGCGGACGGTCTTCTTGCAGTTAAATATAGTAGATCCGTAAATTGTTTGAAAAAAACAAATTGTTTTGTAATATCGAAACAATCCTACTAATATTTTAAATGCGAATGTTTGTGAGGATGGATGGATGTATGGATGTTTGTTACTCTTTCACATCAAAACGGACGAACGGACTTTGATGAGATTTGGCACAGAGGTAGATTATAGTCTGGAATAACACAGGACTTTTGTTTTCGATAACACGCGGGCGAAGCCGCGGGCGCCAGCTAATACATAATAGCTGTTATTTATATTCTGATGATATTTTTAACAATTTTTTTGTTGGTAGTGTTTTTGGCTTATAGAGCTGGCGTGTAGAGTAATCGAACTCACACACTCTGCTCTATGTAGAGAAGATTTTTGGCAAGGCAGTAACTGTAGAGTTGTATAGAATATAAGGATTTAGAAACCAAGATGGATTTTGTTGGTTTTCCAAAAAGAAATCGAATGATAGGTAGAGAAAATGTAGAGTTAGAGATAGATATTAAGATTTTAACACGGAAAGGTCGTGGATAAATAATAATAGCCACTCGTATATACAAGTACTCATGTGTACAAGTCCCAAAAAGGGGAAAACAATTACAATACCTAATATCCTAACTCATCATTTTCCTGCCCTTGTCCCATTCTATTTGGGGTCGGCGCAACACGTTTTCTTCTTCCATTCTCCCCTATCAGACGTCACGGCATCATTTACTCCTTTCTCCTTCATATCATTCCTTACACAATCACTTCCTTACACATCTTTTCTTTTCACCTAATATTATAAAAGCGAAAGTGAGGTTGTTTGTTTGTTTGTTACCTCTTCACGCTTTAATGGCTTAACCGATTTTGATGAATTTTGGTACAGATATAGTTGGGAACCAGGAAACGGACATAGGCAAATTTTTATTAAAAAAAAGTTGGATATGAGGGAGAACGAGGGAAGAAAAGGGAAAACTTAGCGTTGCTAAAACGAGCAAAAACTGCAGGTCTGCTTGGTGTGTTATACCGAATTTAACGCGAGCGAAGCTGCGGGCGAAAGCTAGTAAGAAATATATATCTGTATTATATACATGTCGAATTGAGAACCTCCTCCTTTGTCATCGGTTAAAAATAACAAATCAGCTGATGATATATTTCAATGACACCATTAATTGAGTCCTTCCCAATATACCACCTAATTTAGGCACTTCTTAAATAACGCAGTCAAAGTTAGTGTCAGTGACCTTTCCAACTGTAACCCTAATAACCATACATTCTTAGCTATCACTGTAACGGCTGTTGTTTGAATTTCGAACGAATGGCGGCCGGCGCGTGCGCATGCGATCAATTGTTTAGTTAGAGCGGTGGGACAGTGAGGTGTGAAATGAATGTGGTGGTATTTTTATTTCGATATTCAATATTGACGACACGGTTGGCGCAGTGGCTGATCGACTGCTGCGGTGCGTGTCGCGGGTTCGATCCCAGCAGGGAACAAATATTTGTATGGCCTACAGATAGTTGTTCCGGGTCTGGCTGTTTGTGTATGTGAGTTTAAATGTTTGGAAACGAAGCCACGATAAAGGGGAAATCCTAGTGTGGGGCAACGTTTAAATATGTATCTATATAAATTTAAACCTAACTCATTTTTTTTTTGCCGAAGGGAAATCGTCAAATGACTTCCCCTGCTCTGGGCGGCCCCCGCTCCGTCCAGAGCAGGGGAAGTATTACGTATACGGGGGCCTCGAGACTGATTTTGATAAAAACTTAAATTCATAGAATGGAATCGAACACGTTATTTTGCAAAAATAAACATTCTGTTTTGTTCCACCTTTCCAGTGTCGCTGGTCAGGATCAAATTTCTTTAATTTTTCTTAATTTTAGCACAGTATTCTTTTAAGATTAATTTAAAATTAATATTCTAGTAAGATCAATATTGAAATGTATTCCAAAAAATATTTACACAACCCTTTAAACTCCACCCGCGGGTACAAAACATACCACATCCACATTTCACTCTCTGTGTAACTGAGCACGTTCAATTACACAACAGTTTCACACGCGCGATGAATTATCATAATAATTGTATCAACGCCGACTGTCGCCGAACGTTCACGAGTGACGCCGAATCAATTGAGCTCTTACTTGTATTTAATTACGTCAATGAAAGCTGAAACTGATATATATGTGTGCGTGGGTGGTAAGTTTTATTTAAAAAAAAACTAGCTGTGCCCAGCGGTGTTCTAAAACTATCTTTGAATTCATGTTTTTTGTCATTCATATACATACTAGCTGGCGCCCGCAGCTTCGCCCGCGTGTTGATCGAAGAAAAAGTATCGTATGTATTATTCCAGACTACAATCTACGTCTGTGCTAAATTTCATCAAGATCCGTTCAGCTGTTTAGACGTGAAATAGTAACAAACATTCATACATCCATCCATTTATCCATCCTCACAAATATTCGCATTTATAATGTTATGTTATAGTAGGATATTAATTAGCCTATAATTTGCCACCGACAAAATAAAAGCACGATCTCTTCTCAATTGAAGATATACTGGATGTTTTGATCAATTAAAGATTTACGCGAGGTTAGATTAACTTGACGGAAGTTTTTTTTTTTTTAACATTGCCCCACACTAGGAATTTCTCCTGTATCGTGGGCGCGTTTACAAACATTTAAACTCACATACACAAACAGCCAGACCCGGAACAACTATCTGTAGGCCATACAAATATTTGTTCCGTGCGGGAATCGAACCCGCGACACGCAGCGCAGCAGTCGATCGCTCAGCCACTGCGCCAACCGTGTCGTCAAACAAAAAATCAAGAGCTGCTCAAACAAGGAAGAAAATCATTTATTAAGCTGTCATCGTCATTATAATCTGCTTAGACTTTTCTCAATTATGTTGGGATCGGCTTTCAGTTTAACCATATGCAGCAATACCAATATTTTAGCTGAGCTGTAGTTGATATCAGCCACGAGGTCCTCAAGTGCAATACTTACATGGTCAAAATATTTGTACAGATGACATAGGAAGAGAGAGATTTAGAAACTACAAAATAAATCATCAGATTTTTTTCTATAGGGGAGTAGGAATAAACCACAGAACGCAACCTACTACAATTTTTTTTACGAATGGGAAATCATCGATAACTTCCCCTGCTCTAGGCAGGAGGAAGGAGTGTCAGACTTTAACTGACTATAACCAACCCATGTTCCTTCTTTTGCCCTTTATGTTCCGGGGCCTCCGTAACTTTTTCGAACATAGCGCAACCCCGGCAAGCGGTGACCCTGGCAGCCACCTCTGCTTTGCTGACATCTCTTTGAGGCGCGCGTGGAACAAGAACGCGCCGACGACATGGCCTATCGTCACTAGGCGAACGGACGGTGAGCTACTCTTTGCTCACCGTCCACAGACACGCATCTACTGTGACCGAGAGTCGTCTCTTTCCATCCTTACATACTCTTTTTGTCTCATCCACGTTCAAATATCTATTCATACATGCACAACCTCAAGAGTTAAGCTCAATAGTAAATAATACCTACCTACGCATGTAAGAGAATCGTTTCAATTCGAGTGATAACAATAATTTGGCGACCACATAAACGAAACCAAATTAATCCAACCGAGCAATGACAAAAGTAATTAAACTCGCTTTTATTGTATTATTTTTTTAAAACACTATCGTCGTCAAATCTAATTAGATGCGATTAAAACGCCATCAGTGTAACAAAAAATACCTACAGAAGGTTTACTTCATTTATAGAATACTAGCATTTGCCCGCGGCTTCGGAAATCGGACTCTCATTCCGTTGTTGTAGTTCCGAAGTGCAGATGCTACCATGCGGAGATCGTGGCTCTACTGAACTTAAGAGCGTCCTACACATGTCTACATGTCATCATTGGGCCATCGGTTATAAGTCTAATACCAATGCTGTTGCGTTCTTAAATGATGAAAAAAATCTGCTCGAAAATGCTAGTATATGAAAACACTCTTCTTTCTTCTTTGTCACCAATTTTACAAAAAATTTGGATATGTCAATAATGTTATAACTTAGCCACTAGTCCACTTAGGACAAAGCCAAAAACCATTCACAAAGAAAACAAATGCTGCAGTAATTGCAACAAAACAAAAGCAAATGGTCCTTCTGATCTCCCTTTAAACCCGTGTTCACATCACAGTGTGGTACAATTGGGCGGTGTAATGAACCCCGCGGCGGTTTCGCGCGCAAGGGTTGCCGCCCGCATTCGCCGTAATTGTCCACATTAATATGACAAATAGATTTACATCGGTCGCTTGTACCCGACACCGGCTGTGGAGGGTTCGCTGTCATCGTGCCGGGTTTGATACTGATTGGAAAGTTTTCTTTATTGATGATTATTGAATCATTGTAGATGCGATGGAGAGGAAGAAGATGAGGATGACCACGAGGTCATCCTCATCCTCTCAATCACGAGATTGAATAATAGCAAGCGCTCGGATCGATCTTTAGGTTAAGCCGTGCATACCTAGGTTGGTCTGAGTATGGGTGACCACTCGTTACATACCGAGTTTGCGTTTGTATCATTTGTATATCTTTGACAGTCGTTACTGACAAACAGTTTTACTAAGAGGAATCGTATTAAACAGTACTTACTGGGTTGAGGAGGTCAGATAGACAGTCGCTCCATGTAAAATACTGGTATTTCGCTGCATCCTGTTAGGCTGTAGGTAGACGGCAGATGATAGGTGGAGAGGAAGAGGCAAAGGAAGACCAAAGTTAAGATAGATGGATTTTGTGAGGAATTATAAAAAGGAAAAACGGGGTAAATTATACTGGTGTAAGAATAGAAGAAAATAAGTTTCTGCATTAGTTACCATGTTACCTTTATTCTTGTACTATGAAATACATGTTTTTTCTTCTAGTGTCTAATTTCTCTCCTCTTTGACCTTTCCCAAATTTCAGCAAGACCAATCCAATACATTCGCTAACTCAAAATTGCCTTTAATTCATTAACTCGGGCATCAAATCCGCCGACACGACAGCGCACAATACGATTGTCGGCGACAATTCGACATAAATACGTTACGCGTTCATTGTCGACGGACTCGCTAATTCTCGCCTTGTTTAATCCTATGTCGAGCGACAAATCGCTTTGTGTGTTTGTGTGTGATCGACTATTGTTGGGTGTGTTTTTGGTGGTGAGAGTTTGGATGCTGTATTTGCTGTTTGTTTATAGGAGGAGACTGAGATTGCTTAAGGGACTCACTGCGAAAGAAGTTTAAAAATAAACGCTTCTCAAATGCTACTTAGTATCACAATTTGCACAAACATTGTAATTTTAGTATTTTCTGTATTTTTTTAAATAAACAATATTAAATTATTTCCGCAAAATTGAAGAACATGAATCAAAGTATTGGCACATAGTTTTTTGTGATTTTTAGGTAGCTTTTGAAAACGTATATTTTCAAACTTTTTTTTTTGTAGGGAACTCCGTAAGATTTGTAAGCTTATTCGAGTCTTATTCAGTTTTAAATTAAAAGCACTTTAGTTATCTCACCAAAAACGCTGTTTTATTTTTAAGCTGATTTACTAACGAACATATACCTAGATATAACTTGGATAGTTAAATCTAAACTCGTTAGTTATTTTTGGTCTGGGCATCACAGCTTTGACTGAAAAATCACACTTTGTGTTGATTGTATTTTATTAGAATTAATTAAATAAAAAAAAAAACTATTTTTTTTGGAAGTCGGGTTTTTTTTTGCTTCTAACTAAGTAAGAAAATAAGTAGGTAAGTACAGAAAATCGCTATAGGTACTTATGAATTTAGAACAATTAATTAACATACTACCATATTCACACAAGACAAACAACATACAAATGTCCTTGTGGTACCTACACACAAGGTTCAATTGCAAAGGTTCGCCTACAGTGTCGTAGATTGCCGCGGTACTAATCGTGTGTCTGTTTAAGTCAATTCGAGCAATTAATGTCGTAATTAAACGATGAGACGCACTCCGCTCTCGATGTTCAACGTACAGTTCTACAGCTTCCTTGGTGGTTGGAGTTGGGAATAGGGGAGATAAGATACGACACATTTGATACACGATGTGTTTTATCCGTCCTTTTTAGCGGATCGGAAATCATCAAATAACTTGTAGGGGGGCGAGTCAGACTTGTACTGACTGCAACCTACCCATGTTCCTTCTTTTGTCCTTTATGTTCCGGGGGTGCGGTATCTCTTTCGAACAACCCGCAACCCTGTTGTATTCCGTCCTGAGAGCCTAAAATTGTGGTTTATAATCTAATCATTATTACAGTAGTCTTAAATATAAAATTCTTGTGTCGTGATGTTTGTCACCAAACTCCTCTGAAACCTATGATTTGTTTTGTGAATATCGGAAAGGTCTCAGAATTGGCCAACATTTATTGTTCATACCCCTTTTTTTGCGGATGGGAAATCATCAAATAACTTCCCCCGTTCTGAGCGGAGCGGGGGGGGGGGAGTGTCAGACTTGTACTGACTAAAACCTACCCATGTTCCTTCCTTTGCCTTTTATGTACCGGGGGCGCGGTATCTCTTTCAAACAACCCGCAACCCCATATTGTAAACCCCCAGACTTGGCACTGGGAAACTACTGGTTGTTACGAATACAGATCTTCTATTCTTTTCGAATTGAAATTAAAACTTATTGTGTTTTTATCATAAAACCTTTTGTTACTATTTTGTTATCAAGGGAAATGTTTTAACTAGAAAACATATCCAATTAAAAAAAATAAAAGGATTGTTGGCATGCTTTCGCAGAAGATTTATGCTTTAAAAACCGACCAAGTACAAGTCAGACTTGCGCATCAAGATTTCCGTACATACTTGCGACATAAACAGCCATATCTTTTGAAGAGTTGATTGGGGACCACAGAGTTGTGTATATGGTTTTAATTTCAACTCGATACCTCCACGCGTTCCCTCTTGATAGACAGACAGACGGTCAACAAACTGATTCAATAAGGGTTCCATTTTTTTTCCTTAATAATAGCAATTTAGTGTAAAAAGACGTTAAACAAAAAGGTAAAACCACTGTGTATTTTGTAAAGTCTTAAAAAAAACTTACTACTTAAATATATTAATCAAAACCTAAAACCTATCTACACTTACTAATAACCTAAATAACTCCCACTCCACAAGCTACCTACAGTGGTACATCACTAAACTACGTTAACCACACTGGCAGCTACTCACACAAGTACGTAGTGTGCTGGGATGCATGATCCAATTGCCGTCCGCTAAATTGATACTCTATTTGGCTCAATTAAACATTAATTAATACCATTAATGAACATGAACAGCATTGCCGGTCTATTGTTCTGCGTTGACTCAACCCGTTTGTGTTCTGTTTCGTTGGCTATTTTTGGTGTTATAGTCATAATGTGGTTAAGGGTTTCGTTAGGGTTTTTTTCGAAGTTATAAACATAATGTTCTTATCCTTACTAATATTATAATTGCGAAAGTGAGTTTTTTTGTTAACGGCTGAACCGATTTTAATGAATTTTGATACAGAGATAGTTGGTCCCAACTTGGAGACGGAAATAGGCTATTTTTAAAAAAGTGAGAAATGAGGGAGAAAGAGGGAAGAAAAGGGAAAGCTTAGCTTTGCTATTACAAATAGCTTGTGTCCGTCACACAAGCTATTAAAAAAAAAAAAAAAAAAAGGGGAAGAGATCATCACGCGGGTTAAAGTTAGCGTTAGCCCAAAGTAACTATGCCACGCGGACAAAGTCGCGGGCGGAAGCTAGTTATTAATATTAGAGTTTATTAAAACCTAATAACACGCTTTAGTTAGGGTATACATTTTTACCGGTAACCTTATTTCATTGTCAATTTGATTGACATAAATGTGTGTTAGTATAATTTGAATGTGTTTTGTTTTTGAGCGCAACTATATCTTAAACCTATTTTTTATAACTGAAAGATAAGAATGATGAAAACAAGTCAGCTTTGGAAACCGCGAAGTGGGTCAGGTTTAGCTTCGAAAATTTGTTTACATAATTATTCAGATGCAGGTGTTAAAAAAACGAACCAGTGTGTCATGTGACAGTAGATATTACCTAACTGAACTACTATAAATTGTTACTATCACATAAAAAAAAACATTTGACATAACATAGGATAAGAATATCTAGTTCTACAAATTTATGATAACATAATTTGAACTATCCGTAAATGCCCCCAATTTAATTCCCTCTATTAAGAGCAAAAGTTTTCCAGAACGACCTAATATACATTTTGGACTTAAATAGAAGAAAAGTGTAATTATGAACTTTTCTATAAAATACCTTTTTCTCTTTTTTGTATTTTACCTGACTTGTGTGATCATACCCAAACTATATTTGTAGGTAAATAGAAACTCTATAATTTCCTTTCTCTTTTTATCAGCGGACATTCGCCCAACCTTCCAAATGGGCAGACTCCTCTTCAATGCTTCGCTACTCTGTTCGATCTCCGGTTTGTAATCCATATTTGTTATTCACTAATTATTTAAAGATTCACCCTGTAGACATTTCATAAGTCTTGATAGAAAGTATTTAGTTATGCTTTAAGCTTCCCCTTGACATCTATATAGAATAATCAAAAGAAACACCATCATTAAACATTAGCCATCTATTACTCCTAAACTGGGATGTATTTGTTTTTTTTTTATATGAAGATTATTGCAAAAAAAAATACACAAAACAAAATTACAAAAATAGGGAGTTTTCCTTTTAGGCAACACTAAAGTCGAGAGACAAATTTTTTGGTACTAATTCCTTAGTTCGGAATGAAGACTACGAGTTAGTACGCGATTACGGTATGACATCAATTATTTTAAATTTTGAGGCGTTTGTACCTACAGTATGTTGCCTTCAGTCTAAATATAAGGTTAAAAACTTCTCTATTGGAAGTGTTTTAAAAACCTATTAACACTAATAGCCCATACATCACATCATCGTTTATAAATCAACGCGTCCATACACTCGCCTAAAACGAAACTATAAAAATAAAATATCACACAAACAACGCTTTAATAGCGGAACCGATCCCAATCAAGCTACAAAAATCGCTCGGACAATAGGGCACATTCACACTGTCCGTAATAAATCGCGGCGACCCGTCGCGACGCGATTAAAAAAGCGGAAAGCCGAGGGTGTTTCCCTACAGTCGCAATAGGCGATCACTTAACGCTAAATTGAGTCGAATCTGGTGGATAAACAAAACGCACGAACGCCACGCGACTCAAGCGTGTGCTCAAGTGGACTATTGAAGTTAAATGTACCGTAATTGGATCTTGATTTTGTTGCGAAGACTAAATTACGTTTAATGACTCATTTAATGTTGTATTGATGCTGTCTTAATAGAGTTATCTTGATGAGTATCGCAGAAATACTTGATCATTTAATAATAGTGTAAGGTTAAATTTACATATCACTACCGTTACTATTAAACTTGAGTTTCTGAAAACAACTAGGTACTATTTAGATTATCATATTAATAGTGATGGTGATGCCATGTTCAAAACGATAATCCTTTTTATGTGCCTATTTAGGTGGTATACAGATCGTTTACAATATGTATTGGTACTGAACATTCTCTATACTTTTAAAAAAGTCGGTACGCTAAATAGCCCAGTAACATTACACTCACTTTTGTAGTTTTCACACTAACCAGTGCTACCGAACAACACAATGAGCTTCCCTCCCGCTGCGCGCTGCGGGCAATTGACAATATTTTGCGATAACACGCGCGTGCCGCAGTGATCTGCCCGACAGCGTGAAGTCGCCTTTACAATGCTAATGAATCGGCAGAAAAAAGTGTTTTGAACTTGTTTTTTTTGTTAGTTTTGTTTTTGTAAATGATATTGATCGTTTAAATGTGACTTGTTTTAACACGAAAAAAAAAAGTAAAAGACTGTGAACTGGTAAGTCATTGAGTTTCTAAATCATAAATTTATCCCAAATCATTCCCAATACACTCTCTCATACCCATTTCCATAAAAACCATGTCTAGATAGCAGATAGATCAATGCCTACACTTAATAACTTGCTTATAAAGTATTTTGAAGCATCTAATTTCTTGATCCAAACATTACCATTGACAAGAACAACACACATAATCATCTGCTTAGCATTTTCCCACTATGCTGAGGTCGGCTTCTAGTCTTACCGGATTCAGCTGAATACCCATATTTTGCATGAAGCGAATGCCTATCTGACCTCCACAACCCAGTTAGTACTAGGTAATATGATACCCTTTGGTAAGACTGGTTTTGTCAGTCCTTCGGGACACGGACTACCTGTAACGACTGTCAAAGATCTACAAATGACAGCTGGGACCAACAGCTTAACGTGCTTTCCGAGGCATGGAATAAGCTCGTTATGTAACAGCTGGTCACCTATCCACAGACCAACCTAGGCAAGCGCGGCTTAACCTAAAGATTGACCTGTGCGGCTGCTATTAGTTAGCCACGAGCTCCTCAAACAAATAAATATTGAACTTTCCCCATAAAAAAAAACTATTGTACAATTCAATTCATCATAAAATACCCCTTTCTACACATTCGACACGCCTGCATACAATCATACTCATAGAGTCAGCCTCAAGTGGCTATAAAAAATAAATCAAATAGTCCAATGATTTGCGACGGGTTGAGATTGAACGGTGGCCCAACCTTTCACTGACCATATGCGGGTAAAATGGTACAAGGGTAATTAAACGCTCTTTTTAGGGTTATTATTATTTAACATTTCAAGTACAAAGCACAGAGGCGGACTTAATGCCATAGGCATTTTCTACCAGTCAACCTTTGGGTGATGCAAAGACAAACAGTGGTGGGTGTAAAACAGTTTTTTTTTATTAATTACTAGCTTTTGCCCACGGCTTCGCTAGCGTTAAATTCGGGGTAACACAGTTCCCCCGTTGATTTGTAATAGCAACGCTAAGTTTTCCCTTTTCTTCCCTCTTTCTCCCTCACATCCCACTTTTTATAAAAAAAATAATTAAAAAGCCTATGTCCCGTCTCCTGGTTCCCAACTATCTCTGTACCAAAATTCATCAAATCGGTTTAGCGGTAAAGCGTGAAGAGGTAACAAACAAACAAACAAACTCACTTTCGCTTTTATAATATAAGTAAGGATTTATTTATACCATATGGATATATAAAATACTATAAATAAATATCAAAGTATAGATACACTAAATAAAAAGAAAAAAAATATCACTGCCCGTTTTATATTATTTTTACCCGTTTTTAAGTTTCAAGCTTCATCATCTAGTAGCCTCTACTAGTTTTCTTATGTACTTTGACGTCAGCTTCCAGTCTAACCGGATGTAGCTGAGTACCAGTATTTTACTCGGAGCGACTGCAGTTTAACCTGAACTCAGTCAGTACTGTTAGTACCAAGCTGAGATAGGAACCTTTTGGCCTCGAACAGGGCTAATTTAATTCATGTACTTATATGTCTTTTTTAGGGATGAAGGACATGTGAGTAAAAGAGTGATGGATCTGAATGTTGATGGACGGAGAGCGAGAGTAAGGCCAAAGAAAAGATGGATGGATTGTGTAAAGAATGATATGAAGGAGAAAGGAGTAAATGATGCCGTGACGTCTGATAGGGGAGAATGGAAGAAGAAAACGTGTTGCGCATACCCAAATAGAATGGGATAAGGGCAGGAAAATGATGACTTATGTGTTCTTTTTGTTAAAAAAAAACTTTTTTAATAAATACTTCGTCTTTTTTCTTCTACTGGGTATTACAAAACCCTTTAGCAAGAATATTTGGGATATGTTAAACGAATGGGACACTGACCTGTCATGTCTGTCAAAGATCTACAAATGACAGCCGGTACCATTGGCCTAATACGTCACCCATCCATCCTAGGCAAGGCTTAACCTAAAGATCAACTCGCAGGTGTAATTATTTTATTAACCACAAGTTCCTTACTTAAATTCACAACACTAACTCCAAACAGTTAAAAGGCATCAATCCGCAGTTAACTCCTAAACTAAATATTAACAGAGCGCTAAACTAAACTGAGTTTACAGTCCGGTGTTACGCTAACGAGACTAGACGAGGCGACATCGACACGGGGACGTAACGACTTTACCTTCGCTTGTTGTACCAACTCTTTTTACCCTTACCCGTTTACATGAATTTACACTTTAAGTCTCACAGGACAGTGTGCAGTTTTGTAGTATGTGAAGTGGAAGGGAGGGTAAACGGTTGTCATGGTAACGCGGATACCTACGGGCTGTGTAGGTATTAGAGGTTTGTGTGATGGCTGTTTATTTAGGTATTCTGGTGAGGAATATTCATGTTGATAGAAAGACCGCGCTATCCTATGTAAAATTTTAACTAAGAATTATTCTGACATGTGATAGAAAAGTGATGGAATGATGAATGTTGACGGATGGAGAGCAAGAGGAAGGCCAAAGAAAAGAAGAATGGATTATGTAAGGAATTATATGAAGGAGAAAGGAGTAAATGACGACACGGTTGGCACAGTGGTTAAGCGTTTGACTGCTGTGCTACGTGTCGCGGGTTCGATCCCCGCTCGTAACAAATATTTGTATGACCTTCAGGTAATTGTTCCGGGTCTGGCTGTTTGTGTATGTGAATTTAAATGTTTGTAAACGCACCCACGATACAGGAGAAATTCCTAGTGTGGGGCAATGTTTTTTTTTTTTTTAAAAATACTCATGTCCATGATTAGCATGTCTGAAAACGGTAATATAATCACATTGATTTCTCATTTACAGAGAAAATCTTCTATCCATATTGAATCATTAAGTTAAGAAAAAGTTTTTAAGAAGCCATTAATTATCTCATTGTGTAGCTCAATCAAATAACAATATTAATATCGCATCAATCAAGTGAAGTCGCTACGTCACATCCGTTTGAAGTCAAAATCGGTAAATTAATTATAGCGTCGAATAACAAATTAAAACTACCCTCGAATTTAGTTCAAAGTTGTGCTTTCATTTCATTACAGCGGGGTTACCATGACATCTTATAGCAGCTCTTATTCCCGTGTGAGAAAGAGATGGTGCTAGACACCCTGTATAGCTCTGTCTCTTTCCCTCAGTGGAATAAGTTCTGCTTTAAGACGTCAAAGTAGGGTAGCAGTATTGTAAAGTTGTTTGTTTATGCATCTTGAGAGAATTATCATCGGAATACATTTAAAAGAAATACTGAGAGCATAGATAAAAGACAATTTACATAGGCAGTTTTCATAGCTAGTTAAGTAGTTTATGTCAATCCTATACATTTTTAACACCTTCATCTGTAACTGAGTGTATGGTGACATGGAGAGAGCGATTCTTTGAGAGGTGCCACGATGTCTTCACCTACCACATGACGCAGGTCCTCATCGGACACGGAAGTTTCGGAAGATTCCTGCACATAATTGGGTGAGAGGAAACGCACGGGTGTCACCACTGTGACGATCGCTCGGAGGACACGGTGGAGCACATTGTGGCGGTCTATCCCGCTTGGGCGGAGCACCGCTGTGTTCTTGTAGAAGCGGCGTCCTCTCGCGTCCGGCTTTGTTTCTAATCATGGTCCGGAGCGAGAGGGAATGGGGAGCGGTGACCTTCTTCTGTAAAGCAATTATACTAGCGAAAGAGGTGGCCGGATGTTTGAGAGAGAGAGAACCTACAATCAACCTAGCCACCGCGGGAGACATTCCGGCCGTCAGGTGCCGCGGGACGACTCCCGGCCACCGATGACGTGGGTCTGTGGACGGTGAGCAATGGGTAGCTAATGCACCGTCCGTCCGTCTAGTGACGACACCAAGACAACAGTGCGTTCGTATTCCACGAGCTCGCTAGGGCCACTGTCTAACGGTATCGGTCTGTTCGAAAGAGATACCGCGGCCCAGGAACACAAAAGGCAAAATAAGGAACATGGATGGGTTCTAGTCAGTAAAAGTCTGACACGTTCTTCGGCTCCGTCCAGAGCGGGAGAAATTATCTGATGCAATCCCATGCAAAAAGAATGTAAACTATTCTTAGAAGTTAAATTTGACCCGTTTTCTGTAGAGCTGAAATTTTGCAATGCGTGGTTATCATTCTAAATCCAATATGGCTTCCAAAGACGCACTAGTTAGTTTATATGCATTCCCATGATATGGGTATCATTTAAAAGAGTAAGGTGTCCTAAAGTGAATATAAATAAAAATGTCACAACCAGTCGAATATTTACAAGCTTGTTTTTTTAAAAAAAAACTTAATTTGGAGTACAATATAATGTACTAAAGTGAAAGAGCTTCATCATGAACATCATAAATGTCCCGCCTACACCAATAAACTCCGAAGAAAAAAACCTTAAAAACAACTTGTAAGTCTAACATCTCCAAAACATGATAAAGTCGACATCTCGATACAATCTCTCCTGTAAGCCAGACTTCTTAAACTAAATAAACAAATTGATTTGATATCACATTAAACCTAGTTTGTAGAGCAAGCTAAATATTCATCGGAGTTAGATTAGATTTTTCACTTATAGATGTAAACAGATCGTACATGTACCTACTACAGAGAGGAGCGACAGGAGGCAAACAAGCTCCTTGTACGTCGCGACTCACGTCAAAGGCACGAGCGATTCCTTGCAAATTGTATTTACGCGTCCCGCGGGCTTGCCCTTATCGAGTTTGTTCTCAAAGAGCCGCCATTTTTAAAACTTCCATCGACTCAGGTAGAGGATCCACGGCCAATTGTGGTTCCGCTTTGTTCTTACCTCCTTTATAGGGTTGACGAAGTTAGCCAGTTTCGGCGCACGAATAATTTGTGTTCCCGGCCGCGCGATACGATTACGAGTTTCGCCCGAATCCGATCCGCCGCTTGTCGGAATCGAATTGAGCCGAGCCGCTTGAGCGATGTGCGGAGCGAGAACTTCGTTTGTTACAAACATAATGTCCTTCCTCGCAAATTATGTTTGGAGTTTGACTGAGCTATGCTAATCAAATGGAATATCTTGAGATTGCTTTAGATTTGTCATTTATTTATACATAAAGCTGTTGTATAAATAATAGATAAATAATCTCCACACAACACACGGGCGGGGAGCTGAAATGAGCTCATTTCTATTCCGTGCACAAACAAATTCATAACTCGCCGAAACTCATAAAATCATCCGCGAAACACACTTTTATTAAACGAAAACAGAGCTAATGCGGTCTGCGCTCGGCGCATAAGTTAACATAACATTCCATTCCTTGTTAAAAGATAAATTAGAGCGGGCGCGTCCGGCGTGCAAATGTATTCGCGGAGCCAATCTCGCGCTCCCCCGGGCTGACTCGTAATTGCTTAAGAGAAAAATCCAAATGAGAAATGAAAAGGGATTCCCTTTTCAGAGGAAAAATTATATAATTGAATATCTTTTCGTAAGTATTATGAGGTATAAAATATGATAATTGAGTTTTTGCTTACGGTGAGCGTTGGCTGCGCGTCGGCTCATCTCGTTGGTGTTCCACTTTTATAATCAACGCGATGTTTGTGTCGCTCGCGTTTTATCATTCGGATAATCGGATCAAGGATATTGATCGTCAGAATGTTTTTATACCGAAGATTTTTTCCGTGATTGTATTTTGTTATCTGTGTGTTCTTCCTTTACGAAACGATCTCACATGCCACCCAATCTACTGTGACCTGCCCTAAATGATATCGGGATTGTAAAGAACCGGCTAAGTTTGTTTCGGCGTTCCTTATTTTAGTCATAAGAGAACTACCGACCATGTAATTTTAAGACGTCATTTATTGTGACTGTGAAAAAGTGATTGATAAAAATAGATGGAGGAATCATGTGGTAGCACAGCATTCTCATCGTCCCCTCTTATATATCTATTAATTAACTCGTTGTACAACTAGAGCCATTTAACCCTCATTCAACATCGTCATCATATAACAAAATCAACACGAAACATACCACAGCTGATAGCACAGTAGGACAAGCAGATTGAAAAGCCGTGTCGACGGCGCGTTCGTGTTTCACGCACGCCTGTCGAAGAGATGTCAGCAAAGCAAAAGGGCCTGCCAGTGCTACCACCTGCCGGGGTTGCGGGTTGTTCGAGGTAGATACACACTCCCCCCGCTCCACCCAAAGCGGGGGAAGTTATTTGGTGATCTTACAATTTATCTAGCTTTAAGAGGTCTGAAATTATAAATCATACCGCTTTGTTGATTCCTTTCACCAACCATTGTTTTTTATTGCTTTTGATGCATTCTTTTGTTGGCCTCAACATGGCTGCCACAGAGCCAATTTCGTTGTCCCTCTACATTCTAAGACGTTGCAGTTTTAAAATCCCCAAACTTCAATGACCCCCGACTTTGATTACTTAAACTAACTTAAAGATATTAAAAGGATAAAAGGAAAGGAAGGAAAGGTATTAAAAATTACTTAGTATATCCGGGTCATAAAGACCAGATCGGCAATCCTTACTAATATTATAAAAGCGAAAATGAGTTTGTTTGTTTGTTTATTTGTTTGTTTGTTTGTTACCTCTTCACGCTTTAATGGCTAAACCGATTTTGATGAATTTTGGTACAGAGATAGTTGGGAACCAGGAGACGGACATAGGCTAATTTTTATTTTAAAAAAGTGGGATATGAGGGAGAACGAGGGAAGAAAAGGGAAAACTTAGCGTTGCTATTACAAATCAATCAGGCGCAAGAGCAAAAACTGCAGGTCTGCTTGGTGTGTTATACCGAATTTAACGCGAGCGAAGCCGCGGGCGAAAGCTAGTCTATTATAAATAGTCATTTTAAATGGATTGACTGCTTGTCTGAGCTCCATAATCCAGTTAGTAATAGGTTATAAAACACTCCTTGGTAGAACTTGTTGTCAGACATTTGAGATACTGACTATCTGTAACGACTGTCAAAGATCTTCAAATGCCAGGTCCAACAGTTTAACGTGCTATTCCAAGGCACGGAAGAAACTCGGTATATAACGGGTGGCCACCCATCCACAGACCAATCTAGGCCTTTAACGTTATAACTTTAACGTAAAGATCGACCCGAGCGGCTGCTATTATTTAGCCGCGTCCTTCTATCTTCAAATTATATACAGAACACAAAAACCTCTGAACAGAGCTAACTAATCCTCCCTTAGAGAAAAACGTTAGATTCAATTTCCCGTATCGTCGCGTCGTCGTGTCGGTATCGTTAGCAATCACGAGTGTTTGCGCCATAAGCAGGTTAGGCTGGCGACAGTCGCAGCGGGGCGTGACTCGATTGCTTATGACGGGAAAACAGGATGGCGGGATAGCGCGAAAATGGGAAGTAGAGACTAGAGGAACACGTGGATTTGAGGAATATTCTAGTTTGTATCTGGATAGATGATTTTTAAAAGACAAGTCAATTATACACATCTTTCTACATCGTTCTCACATATTTGTATAATCTCAAAATGAATGATGTAAATAAAATTTTGTAAAAATATTATAATTTAAAAGAATGTCCATGGAGTTTCTTGCCCATTCTTCTCCATAGAGATCAACGCTTTGGAATGGGCAACTACAGTACTTTCACAAGTTATTATGCCTTGTAACCGCGACTGTAGATTAGTTTTGTTTCTTGACATTCAAAAGTGCCTGTAATGGTCTAATTAGAATAGAATAGAATAGAATAGAAAAATATTTATTCGAAACAGACACAACACAACAGCAAAAAGAAAAAAAAGGTACACAGAACGGAAAAACATGGACAAGGTTGCGCTGAGCGTAATTGAAATAAATGGTTTTGAATTTTGAATTTGAAAATTTATTCTTTTAAAAATTCTTCAAAAGCTGCAACCATATCAGCCCGGAATCATCCGTAGTTGGGTATAGACCTTCATTTTTCAAATTTGCCTCAAAATGAAAAACGGAACCCTTATTGGATCAGTTTGTTATTCTGTCTGTCTGTCTGCCAAGACGCGTGAAGTTGTCGAGTTGAAATAATAATACTCAAGTCTGTGGTCCCTTGGAGTTGTGGAAAAATCATAGGTATCTCTAAGACTGCGCAGTCAAAAGATATGGCCGTTTACTTCGTTTATTAAGTTTGCACGGCACCATTTTTTTTTTTTCGGGTGGGAAATCATCCAATGACTTCCCCCGCTCTGGGCGGAGCGGGGGGGCATGTCAGACTTGTACTGACTAAAACCCACCCATGTTCCTTCTATTGCCCTTTACGTTCCGAGGCCGCGGTATCTCTTTCGAACAACCCGCAACCCCGGCAGGCGGAGGCTCTGGCAAGCCCCTCTGCTTTGCTGACTCTCTTTGAGGCGCGCGTGAAACACGAACGCGCCGTCGACACGGCCTGTCGTCAATAAACGGACGGACGGTGAGCTACCCATTGCTCAGCCGTCCACAGGCCCGCATCTACGGTGGCCGGGAGTCGTCTCGCGGCGCCCGGCGCCCTGGGCGTCTCCCGCGGCGGCTGGGTTGGCCTGATGTTCTCTCCCTCAAACGCCCGGCCTCCTCCTTTGCTAGCATTTGCACGGCACCCTTGGTGTGCGTTCCGACTCGCACTTAGACCTCTTTTCTGTGCATCTGAGTTGAAGCATCAAAACGTGGTAAAATTATTCTCACCGTTCTACTTAGTACTTAGTTCCATGTCATTTTGGTTGGATTACATTTGGAACTATTGACAATGTTCATTAAATAAAATGAATTGTCAGAAAACGTGACTTTAACTCCCGTCGCTTTTTGACAACAACGCAGTGAGAATTTAGTCCTAAAATCTTATTGAGATTAGACAACGTTAAGGACTTATCTTTAGGAAAAATCTAGAACTGTACGTAGTAGGTACTGCATTTACACTCCGTAAACTTAAGCTTAAAAACATTTTAAAACCTATTAACAATAAATAACAACCACATAACCTAACTTTAGCACATCGAGTAGGGCGGGGCTTACACCCCAATAACAGTTATTACCCGGAACGAGTATAAATAACAGTTCCGTTCACAGGTAGCGGGGAAGGAGCAATTTTACTCATGAATAATGTAGCGCAGTCCGCCCAGTAAACGTGTTACGATTTTTCATAATAGCCCCTTTTGATGTTAGTATCGCTCCGAGTTTCCTCCTTCTCGTATAATTCAAGTTTTATGTTATGCAATTTAGTTTTATATATTCCACTTCTTGAATAAATCGGTTTGGGTTTTATATTGTAGTTTGTGAATTTGCCGGTCGTTTTTTTAGTGAATGGTTATGTAAGAATTTTGAGTACGATGCTGTTAGTGCTAGGTGTTATTTTGTAGGTCTTTGCCCACAGTTAAATACTGCTTTTAGCTACAGTCGGTTTGACTGCAAACCGACCCCTACAGCTGGGAAAAGTCTAGGATGATGGTTAAATGTATTGATTTAGGTTTAATTTACCAAATAGAGGATTAATGAAATCATTGTTGTTCTCACCTATAATCTAAACCAATTCGTTGTGTATGGGCGCATCATGTCTTCTTTTAGCATATTTGTTTGTTGGTCAACCTCTTTTTGATCGTAAAATATTTAGACTGTCCATCTATCGTTCTTTTTGTTATCCAATACTCTTTAACTTGCCACCTTAATTTTTAAACTCATTCGCAGATCATTACCGTAATTCAATAGAGGAATATTTTTAAAACAACCAGACTTCATTAGTTGTGTACCAAATTATACCGCTCACATCTTAGACATTTCCCAAAACCTGTTTTTGCCAAACGTGCAGCAAAAAATAGGGTCTAAATCAACAATATCATTTCTTTCAATGAATTAATAAATTTAGTTTACTCAATCCAAACGCCTCACCATATTAATATCAAACTCACATTAACACGATATCATATCAAGTATAATTAACAAATAAAGTTAAAATTATGCTAATAACCCCCATATCCACTGAGAACAATGGCGGCGGGTTCCGTACAGCTAAAATGCCATTTAATTGTGACGGAACCCTTTCAGGCGCGCACTAATTAATACAATTTAAGCGCGTAATTAGAGAACACGTGTGATGAGCTACAGTGATGGGAAATAACATTCCTGTTGTCGATGTTTTTTTTTTAAGTTTTTATAAGTGACAATATTTATTTTGTAGTTTTTTTTTTAAAACATCGGGCAGTGGGTTATTGAAATGTTAATTACTTCTTATAATAGTCTTTTAGAACTACACACAGTGTGATTTAACGGTTACTATGACTAAACACGGTTTTAAAAATAGTCAACCGAAAAAAACAGAAAAAAAATAGTCAAAAGTCTGACAAATAATATACGATATAGAAAAAGCTGTCTTTTGTAACTGAACTGAAAGATGACTTTCTTACTTTATTTCGCGGTATTTGTCAAATTTACTAAATGAAGAATTGGTACCCATAAAACAGTCTGATTGAATAGTACGTCAAATAACAATCGCACACGACTGGCGTTAGTTCGCGAATCATTACGGCGTTAGTTTCTAAGTGGCTAGATGTGCATTTTATTAAACCTAATTTAACGACCGCTCTGAGTAATGTACACTTTATTACGTGCATACTATACGGCAATAATTATGTAAGTACTCGTGCAGTGGTAGTATTGGGAGTAGTTATTGTTGTGGATAGCTTCATGATTCATCATTCATCATCTACAACAACACTGAAAGCTTGTTGTTGACTCAATATAGTTCCCCTTAAGCCCCATCCTATCATCATGTGCTCATCACTACCATTGCATAATAACATTGAATAAAGCACCCTCACACACACACGAATACGTACACTCACAACACTACTCCACTTATATATATTTTTTTCGTTTTATTTTCTTTCCTTAATAGGTTATTTGTCCGTTTACTGATGCTACATAATGAACCAGTCGGATATTCTTTAAATTGTATGCACTACCATATATTCAATTTAATATGTAAACTTGATGCAAATAAATAAAATCTGTGTAATATTGTGATTAGCCTTATGTTCACCGTATGCTCAATTACTCTTATCCTATATTTATTTGGGGTCGGCACATCATGTCTTTTTCTTCCATGCATATCTATAACTCGTCACCTCAGCAGATAAGTTCTATCTAGCCATATCATACTTCAGATAGTCCAACCATCCTTTCTTTCCTCTACATCATACAGCTTTGTGAATAGTACTCCAAATAAAATACTAGTTCCCGAGCTGGTATTAATACTTTATTTAAATAAAAGGCTTTTAAATGCTTGAACACTGATAATTATTGGATAGAAATCATATTCTTAGCAAAGCTTAACTTTTCCTATTCTTATTTCAAAGACAGTATTTATTTCTTTTTATTTATAATATGCCTGAGGTTTTATTTTTAAATCACCATAGAGGTTTCGGTCTTCATTTTACCTACTAAGAAACTCAAAAGTTCATGACGGTTTATTTAACCGTTTAGTTACTACCGGTGCTTGGTTTTTGGCATATTACTTAATATGTCTGAGACAGTAATATAAATTTTATATATAGCAAAAAAAAAATACTCATTTTAGACAATTTTTTTTGCAATCCTTTACGTAAAATTAAATAGCTAGTTTCAAAAGTATTAAAAATACATCAAACTATCGTATTCAACATGAAACAATTCGCAAAAAACACGTGACTCAGTCACATCACTACGTCACTTGTCATACGTCACATGTTTTCCCGCCGGAACGCACGACTAACGCATTAATTTATGCCTTTTTTACGCAATAACGCTTAATTGGACTTTATTTATCACTTTTAATTTTTCTAATTTGATAACTCGGTATGGTCTCATTGAAATTTATGAGTCAAACGACAAATGCTGTCTCAATTCATATGCGTAATGTGAACGAATGAGTTTCGATTCCGTTTATGAGAATAGTTTTGTTGAGAACTTGAGAATAACCCTCTATTAGATTAATATGTTTGGTGTTTTATTAGTATTAGTTATGGTTAACTTTATGGTGTATTGGAATTTGTGTTTTAAGATTTATTGCTGTAAGCTTGCAGTTGAGATCCTTACGTTTGAAGTTGAGCCATGCGAGCGATTATTATTGAAAAATGAATTGGTGGGACATCTGATTCAAATTTGCAGGGGGTTTTTATGATCTGACTGCGACTTCTGATTGTATTTGAGTGTTTCTTTCCAAATAATCGGAAAGGATACTTTAACCTCATCTAATTTAAATTCATCTTGTAACACCCAGTTCTTGCTTGAAATACTTCGTAAGAAACAAAATTCATAGATTGAAAAATCAATAAATACCTAAATAATTACAAAGAAAATATTTTTAAAATCACGTTTTATTGTAAAGGAGCTCTTACCGAACGGCTTATAAGCTCTATTGGGGAGGTCGGGGATTTTTAAAACAGCAGTAAGCAGTTTAAAGTCCGCGGGGAGACGCGGCTACATTAGCGGAGGTGGATTTGGGTAAATGTTATTATTTGTTTCCGACGGATTACTGTCGATTGATGGCTGCTGAGACATTCTAGGGAATAGGGGTTATTTGAGAAGAACAGTTATAGACTATAGAATTTATTTATATTTAAGTTTTAATACGGGAATAGTAGATCGATTGGTATAATACATAAGCACATTAAAGTGTTTATTTTATCCAAAAGACTGGTTAGCTTGCTACAGAGAACTTTAAAAAAATCACCCAAATATGGATTTTATTTTATTGATAGTGTCACAAAAAAAAACAATGTCTGGTTGTTTTTTTTTCTTTGAAACGTATTCAACTATCTTTTAAGTTAAAAGTACTTACAAGTCAAAAATATTCAATACTTTTCAAAATACATTAAAAAAAATACTGCTAAGTTCCTGTGACCATTTTATTGTAATCTTGTCTCACATCCCGACTAAGAAATTTAATATTTTGAAACTATGTTTGATCAGCATTTTAATGAAATACAAATATATAAAAATAAATGACAATTATATTTTTTAAATTGTCATGCTAACTAACATTATCATTAACATTTGACACAGGATCCGTGATCATGGCGTTGGTAAAAGTGCCGAAATATCTAAACTCATAAGAAATAATAAACATAGGGCAAAACTTTGAACAGTATAAAAAAAACCGGCCAAGTTCGAGTCGGCCTCGCGCACCGTAATCACTTGCGACATAAAAGGCCATTGCTTTTGACTACGTAGAGTTAGAGGGTTTTTTTGTGGTGGGAAATCATCAAATAACTATCCCCGCTCTGGGCGGAGCGGGGGGGGAGTGTCTGACTTTTACTGACTAAAACCCACTCATGTTCCTTCTATTACCCTTTGCGTTCCGTGGCTGCGGTATCTCTTTTAACAACCCGCAATCCCGGCAGGCGGAGGCTCTGGCAAGCCCCTCTGCTTTACTGACATCTCTTTAAGGCACGCGTGAAACACTAACGCGCCGTCGACACGGCCTGTCGTCAATAGACGGACGGACGGTCAGAGTTAGAGGGTTGACTTGACGATTTGAGTATATGGTTTTAATTTCAACTCACATTTTGACGCATTCTCGAGATAAAGGTTCCTGACAGACAAACACACGGAAAACAAAGTGATCCTATCTAAAGGGTTAGGTACGTATTTTTACTAAACGGAAAATTAGAAATGAACGATTTAAAAAAAAATGTGGCATTCACGAGACATAATTCTTAGCATGGCGCTGTTACATTTAATAAAACTTGTCACAGCGATAGTATTCTGATAAGGCCTAAGTGAAATATTCAGGTACGAACAAATTAAATAATTACTTTAATTTGTTGGTACCTGAATGTGCCATCACTTTTGTAGTAGGTACCTTAATGTGTTATTAAAAAAACCATTACAGACCGCAAAAATAAACAAAAAAAAATGTATAAACCAACATTTCAACTAGACTGCTACAATCAGTACAAAGCCGCTATACTTTTTCTCTCAACCCCCTCGTATTAGGGTTGTTATCGACTTCTGATATAACCCCGAGCGGTTTAGGATTGTCTGTGGTTGTACAACTGTTGCAATCAAGTGGGGCTGATGCTCCATCAGTTAACGTTAGATACACTTGCACCAGTATTTGTTTAATTTTATACTTGTTTAAGTTCAAAATGGGGGTTAATAATTGGTTAGTTTTGAGTTCTTTTTTCATTGCAATTTATTTGCATGAAAATTAGAAGATAAGTACGATGTGTTTTAAGCATGTGTTTACATGTATGATTCCTTCTACAATGTAAAATAAATCCTCTGATTAAAATGATCTAAATAAAAAGCAAATTAGTATGACATTATGTTTTAATATAAAATGATATAAATATAAAATTAGAATAATACTGCAAGATATTTTTTTTAATTATAAAAAAATAAAAGGTGTCTTTAAATGTAATTAATTACTAAGGTTTTTTTGTTCAACCCAGCTTTAAGAAATGTTTATTCATATTATACAAGTAATAGTTCAGAAGAAGTGCTTAGCTTCCTTTGAATTATATTAAAATATCAAAATTGTATAAACTCAAAGCGAAAACAACAGTAATAATCCGAAACAAAGCTGTTTACTTCAGTAGTTCAGTCTAATTTATGTGAGTGCTCGAATCTCCTTAGTGCACCTTCATTCTCGCTACATAATACAGAACACCAAAAATAATAATAAAAAAAGTACGCAGAACTCAAGACGAGTGCAAAAGAAAGCTTGTTTATTTATAAGGTCGCGTCGCAAACGCATTACCAGATTACCCCGCTCTACCCTACACGTAATTCCGCAAATGGGTGAAACTTGAACCCGGCCGGTTTAAAATTGAAATTTATATGCGCGCATTATACATGAGGAGATGCGGGATTATGGCGGACTCAAAGAAAATGATCGTGGACCCACGGTGGTGCGGACCCCTTGAGAGATAGTTGCTGGAGGGACAGAGGATTTCGGCAATGGGTTATGTTACTAGATCATTGGGAGGGAATGGCGAGCAAAGTTATACAAAAAACTTTGGAACTGTAGGCAGGAAATTATAGAAAATCATGACAATTACCATTGTCATCCAACGCGGTAAAGCTGCCAGCCTTCTGGGCACTTTTCCCGTTGACAGTAATGTGGCCGAATTTCTTGACGCCCTGTAATTTTTTCAATACATTTTTTGTAGTTGTAAATATTTTAATTATTAGTTTATGTATATTTGTAGTAACTACAATAGGGTCGGCAGACTAAACTCCATAAGTCAAACTTACGTTGTTTATTATATCAAAAGATGTGAGGAGAATGATTACGTTGAAAAGTTCGCATTGGAGTTTTAATTGTAACGATCGAATGTAATTATGTGCAATTGTTGGTCGATGACTTAATTTAAATTAAATATTGTTGTTACATAAATAATAACAATAAGCAAACAAAAAGACTTAAGTGGTTAAGTATGCCGACGCTAATGTACATAGATGTGAATAAATATATTTTAAATGTCAATTCAAAACTTCGGGTACATCTGTAATCATTTTAAGAATTTAAACGTGATTTATAATACTATGATTCCGGTAACCCGGCTATTTTAGGCTTCATGGTAGAAGGTAGAATCTAGCTCTAATCTAATTCACAGCTTATGATATTTAGTTCAGTTTGATCTATAAAACCACAACGTTCCCAAAGGCTGAATTGTACCTAATGGTACACATTTCGGGTAGTTTTCAGGGTCAAAGTAATTACATTCTATTTAGTCTGTCTTTTAAAGTTACGTGTGACGTCACTCGTTGCGAAAAAATGCAGCAATACGTCACACGTAACTTTAATGGGCTATATCTTTGTAATTTTTATTCTAATTTACATTAAAAAAAATTTGGAAACTAGCCTATTAACTTTCATGTAATAGGGGTAAGCCTAAAGCCATCAAGAGGCCATTTTTATTCACTTGAATAAAATACAAGTTAATCATTCAACTGCTGTTTTTATGCACTCAATCAGATAATGTTGGTCGTGTATTTACAGTCAATAAAAGTAATCAGATTTAATATTGAATGTGTATTTGAGCTCAATCAGTGAAACAAATATTCTGAAGTATTCAATCGGAGTAGGGTGATTGATACGGGATTATGTTACCTCTTAAAACCCTGCTGTGAACACTTAATTTTATTCACTGGGTGAATCCAATAAGTAATCATAATGAGAGTCATCTGCTTAGGTTTTTTTTTAAAACATTTTTTTTAAATAAAACTTTGCGCAACACTAGGAATTTCTCCTGAATCGTGGGTGTGTTTACAAACACTTAAACTCACCAACACAAACAGCCAGACCCGAAACAACTACCTGTAGGTCATACAAATATTTGTTCCGTGTGTGGATCGAAACCGCGACACGCAGCGCAGCAGTCGATCGCTCAACTACTACGCCAAACTTGCCTTTGTTGGGGTCGGCTTCCAGTCTAACTGGATGCAGCTGAATACCAGTATTTTATATCATGCACCTGCCTATCTGACCTCCACAACCTAGTTAGGATTGGGTAATAACGTACCCCTTGGTTAGACTGGTTGTCAGACTTTCGGGACACTGATTTTGTGTAGCGACTGCAAAAGATCTACGAAAGTCTGACAACCAGTCTTACCAAGGGGTATCGACTGGCAGCTAACACCAACAAAATTGGGAAAAAGCTAAGCAGATGATGATAATTTTGAAAATTGTCCCAAAAACAAAACAAACTGACCACATTTCTCGGAACACATTATAAATGACTAAATAAACAAATTGTATATAATTTAAAAACATACCACTGTATTTAAAAGAGGGAGTCGGTGGCTTGTAATACCTTGAGAGGGAGAGACGATTACAGCTATTAAATATGCATTAACGAATTTTTCTCCTTAAAAGCTGAAAAAAATGGCGTAAAGAGAAAATTGGCAATTAGACCCCTCTCCACGGCCCGCCTCCCACCTTCGCACAAGAATTAAATTTGCTCCTTAAAGATATACATAAATTGAGTGTTAGGATGTTTTAATATTTTCCTTTTGCGAGTAACGCTGTAAATTAGCTAATTTAAATGTATACGACTTGTGTGGTTACTCTGTTTTGTAAATGTGAATAAGTCTTGTTTATATTATACTAGCTTTCGCCCGCGGCTTCGCTCGCGTTAAATTCGGTATAACACACCAAGCAGACCTGTAGTTTTTGCTCTTGCGCCTGATTGATTTGTAATAGCAACGCTAAGTTTTCCCTTTTCTTCCCTCGTTCTCCCTCATATCCCACTTTTTTTTGTATAAAAATTAGCCTATGTCCGTCTCCTGGTTCCCAACTATCTCTGTACCAAAATTCATCAAAATCGGTTTAGCCATTAAAGCGTGAAGAGGTAACAAACAAACAAACAAACAAACTCACTTTCGCTTTTATAATATTACTAGCTTTCGCCCGCGGCTTCGCTCGCGTTAAATTCGGTATAACACACCAAGCAGACCTGCAGTTTTTGCTCTTGCGCCTGATTGATTTGTAATAGCAACGCTAAGTTTTCCCTTTTCTTCCCTCGTTCTCCCTCATATCCCACTTTTTTTAAATAAAAATTAGCCTATGTCCGTCTCCTGGTTCCCAACTATCTCTGTACCAAAATTCATCAAAATCGGTTTAGCCATTAAAGCGTGAAGAGGTAACAAACAAACAAACAAACAAACAAACAAACTCACTTTCGCTTTTATAATATTAGTAAGGAAGTAAGGATAGTAAGGATTCTTTTTGTTTATTTATTTTTCATCTTTTGAGATATGATAGTCAGCGTAGATGGTCACGCTAGTTGCTACGCGTGACGTAGTAATGCGTAGCACCTCTGCGCTACGTGCTACGAGATGTAGGCTTCCGTAGCGCGTAGCATCAAACCTTTCTGTTCTCGATACTATTACTGTCTTTAATATTCATTAAGTGTAAATTTGTAAATTTATAGTTTTAGTAGAAAACTATTACTATACAAATTAAAAAAGGATTGCACTATTTCTGAGCCAAATACTCAACATAGACCCCAAATTAATACACACGCGCCTCAAAGAGATGTCAGCAAAGCAGAGGGCCAAGGCCACCGCCTACCGGGGTTGCGGGTTGTTCGAAACAGATCCCGCTGCTGCGGAACATAAAGGGCAAACGAAGGAACATGAGAGGGTTTTTTATTCAATCTGCAAAAAAAAAGACTCCAAATTAATCAGTATACTTATAGTTCTCAAACTAGTTTCACGAAAACAAAAATACGATTACCGCGTCTCTAATCTCTATCATTTGATTGTCTATGCCTTTGATATTAAACCTCATGAAATGCCTGACACGTCTCTATGAATAACTGATACAAACATAGTTCGGTAACTGAATACAGCCTTACCTCACTCACTGCTGCACAAATGAAGAATTAATAATGCAGGGTGATAAATTGACAGTAATAATGTGTTAACGAGTGGTGGCGGCCTTACGGTCATGTTGTTAGCTTCATATGTGTATGTTCTCCTGGTAGATTTTGTGGAGTTAAAGTCTATTTTGGGCTAGTATGTTCCATTAGTTTTATAGTATAAAAATCAACTTCCTAAAAAAAAGGTGATATGATTTTTGTTTGATTCATCGTTTTTTTTTGCCACCGTCTTTCGAAACTTATTTTCCGTCTTTTAGTGTCTTTTTGGAAGTAGTTTTTTTTGACGTGATAACGTCTTTAAAATCGTTTTAGTCGGGTGACATGTTCAGAAACTTGTGTCACACCAAAACCTCACAAGCGACATTTCATAAAGATGGTAGCGCCATCTGTTACTTGGCTCGAAAAAAAAACTTTAAATTAGTACTTAATTTCATTTTAGATGTCACTACTGGTGATAACTTATATCACCAATAAGACGTTATCACGTAAACATCTCGATCGTAAACCTACTTTACAAACAACCAATTTTTAACCTTTTTAGTTGTGAGTTTTTAGTGTGATGGATGGTGTGTAATTGTGTCGCACACAAACTCCATTAATTGCATTACTACTAAAAGACAAGCATATCCGCCAAATACATTAGAAGAAAAAATATGTAGTTTTATAGAAAAAGTATTGTTTACTTTTATTAAATACTAGCTTTTTCCCGCGGCTTCGCTCGCGTTAAATTCGGTATAACACAGTACCTGCTACCTGCAGTTTTTGCCCTTGCGCCTTATTGATTTGTAATAGCAACGCTAAGTTTTCCCATTTCTTCCCTCTTTCTCCCTTACATCCTACTTTAAAAAAAATAGCCTATGTCCGTCTCCTGGTTCCCAACTATCTCTGTACCAAACAAAATTCATCAAACTCGGTTTAGCCATTAAAGCGTGAAGAGGTAACAAACAAACAAACAAAGTTACTTTTGCTTTTATAATATTAGTAAGGATATATAATATATAGTAAGGATTAGCACACACTCGTTACTTTAATTATTTAACACATCTATGCCAATTCCAGTTTTATTTTGTGCTGATTTATTATCCTAAAATGGTTCTAAATCTCTTTGTTGACAACCTAAGATTGTAATTTAAAAAAACAAAAACAGTGTGATAGTCATTCCATAACTCTGTTACTTTTATTTTTATAGAAAATACGTCTTGAAAATGTTGTTTCATCACATTCTACGATAAAAAGTATTTTTTTTTTTTATGAATAGGAGAGCCAAGAGCTATAACAGATAGATAAACAATTGTATAAGCAACACAGAGCCAATTACTCTGACGAGTAAAAAACAGAGAAAATAGTAGAATTCTTAAAATCACTAACAATCACGATAAAATATATTATATTAAAAATTAAATTAAAGAAACTAAATAAAAATGTCCGGTTCAGCCGATTGGGTGCAGAATGGCTTTTGGTGGTAAATGGGTCAAATGGTACTCTTAACATAGAGTATTATAGTTATGATCGAAATAGTTTGATTGACTATGCAGATGTGTAATAAATAGCTCAACTTCTAACTGGTCAACGTGTTAGTATTCTTTTCATTTCGAGCTGGCAAAACCGCTTTATTTTATAACGAAGAATATCATGCCCTGCCCATACACCTACATGTCACTATATCTACAAGTTGTCTACTTACGCGGAGGTGTAGCGGAGAGAGGCGGCAGGAGGAAGGGGGAGGGGGTTGGCTGGAGTGTTGCTATAATCAGTTAATTGCATGAATAATTGAACGGCGTCATTACCGTGGCGACCGCGCGCCGTCACACTACAAATGTAGGTTATAGTAGCTGTTCCTGAATATTAGCTAGGTATCTATGGGTTCGTTGGGTTTGGTGTAGGTAATGTTAGGCGTCATGATATGATGATGGATGTCAATTATGATAGTAGTCAGTTAGTTATAAGTAGACCTAGTTATATTTCGAGAAGCTGGGGTCTCCGCGAAATGACTGCCGGCCACCGTAGATGTGGGTCTATGCTCACCGTCCCGTCCGTCGGACTATTGACGACAGATCGTGTCGACGGTTCCGTGCGCGCCTTTAAGATATTTCAGCAAAGCAGAGGGGCCTGGCAGGGCCACCGCCTGCCTGGGTTGCGGGTTATACGAAAGAGATACCGCGGTCCCGGAACATAAGGGCAAAAGAAGTAACATGGATGGGTTTTAGTTACTAAAAGTCTGACATTCCCACCGTTCCACCCAGAGTGGGGGAAGATATTTAATGATTTCTCATTCGGAAAAAAGCCGTTTAGGGTTGACACTCTGGGACCTTGGGGGTCCTTGTGCTCACAGCCTTTATAAAGATATTTCAAAACGTTTAGTTGACACTTCCCGTAACCCAAGGGCTGGTTTTTACTTTGGCCAGAGGCTAAACGTTGCCATAGAACGTGCCAACGGGTATCTTGGAGACCAATTGACAGCGTTGACGACTTTTTGACGCAATAAAGTTTATGTTGAAGTTAGTTTCTTTAATTTATTTTTGTTTAGCCTAGTGAATAGAATAAGGGATAGATTATCTTGAGGTTTTATGTTGCATGTTAATAGTAAACCTACTAGTATCAATATTATAAAGAACAAAAGATTTTTTTGTTTGTATCGAATAGGCTCCAAAACTGCTGGACCGATTTAAACCATTTTTTCACTAATAGAAAGCTACAAGATCGATCAATAAATAACATAAGCTATACAATATCACGCTACTACCGCCGGGAGCGGAGCAGCAACTAAAGACGCGGGTGAAACCGCGCAGGATGGACATGTCCGCTTTGTGCTCGGAGTTTTTCGGCCAAAGTTAAAATTCAGTAGATGATAAGTTTGTTAGTTACAGATGAAGTTAATAAAACGTGTTAACAACAAGTTAGTTAACGTATTTAATCCAAACTATAATCACACCGAACGCCCTAACACGCGCGCCATCTACAAGACACCATCTCCAAATAACTACTTAACATCGTTTATGAATATTACATGCCACTCAATTTCAGCAGCGTGTCTTAATCAAAACATTAACGCTATTAGCTGTAATATTAATTCTCTTTGTTCCAACCAGGCCGCTTCTACTCTAGTTGAATATTCATATTACTAAGGATTCAAGGAGGACATTTTCCAAATGTTCCAAATGTCCCCTGCCTCCTCCCGGCCCTCTAAAATCAATTAATAGAGTCGCGCTTCGTTACACAATCCCAACTTGACCCCGATGTACAGTCGGCAAGAGATAAGTAAACCGGCTCTTCAGATACAGTTGAAATTTTCTTAAAAAACCATGATTTTTTTCGAATAAAATTATGTTTGTTCATTAAATAAATTTAATTTGAGATGAACATGTCCATCGGTCTTCAAAAAAATCAACTATATCTTTTCTTTTTTTTAAAAACGTTGCCCCACACTAGGAATTTCTCCTGTATCGTGGGTGCGTTTACAAACATATAAACTCACATACACAAACAGCCAGACCCGAAACAACTATCTGTAGGTCATACAAATATTTGTTCCGTGCGGAAATCGAGCCCGCGACACGCAGCGCAGCAGTCGATCCCTCAGCCACTGCGCCAACCGTGCCGTCAATCTGACGACTGATTACTTATCTTTTTTGCTAACTGTACATAATAGAATTCGCTGCAAGGAGAATCATTGCTACTGAAGACTGTGGATCGAAAAGATTTTCTTAGGGGGTGAGTGTAAGGGTTGTTTCAATAAAATTGTGGTTTTTGATTCGTTGTGCCTGTTGGATGAGACTGTCGTGATTCTACAGTGCGAACCAATGATAAGAAAATACAGTCGCTATATTTGATGTTTTACGTTTTTATAGTACAGTTAGCGCAGAGGCTGAGCGATTGACTGCTACGCTGCGTGTCGCGGGTTCGATCCTCGCACGGCACAAATATTTGTATGGTAGTTGTTTCGGGTCTGGCTGTTTGTGTATGTAATTAAATATTTGTAAACGCACCCACGATACAGTAGAAATTCCTGGTGTGGGGCAAAGTTTTTTATTTAAAAAAAAACCTGGTCTGTATTCAAGCTCGAGGGATATAGTTGTCGTTTTATTACAAATCGATGGGTTACTTCCAAATTAAATTAAATTAAATTATGGTAAGTATTAATATCATTTGAAAGCATCCATTGGTTTCTAAAAAAACTTCAGTTACCTATATCTTTCGAGCCTTTAGACTTATTAAGTTTGTTGACTGTACACACGACGGCAGGTCAACCTATTCTAAACTATTATTACCTGATCTCTCTACTACGGATCGCACACCGTAGTAGAGAGATCAAGTTGAAATGGTTTGGGTAGGTTAGGAAAAACCCAATCTCACTTTGTCTGACCAGGGATTCGCACCTGGGACTTCATGTTCAGTAGACCAATGGAGCAGTCATAATTTAGATTTTTGAAAATAACAACTACACTATGCACTAAGAAAAATGATCAAGTCAAGTTATTTAACAAATGGCAACACAAAGTGATTGTGATCCGGGGTGTTTGAAAGAGATACCGCGGCCCCGGAACATAAAGGGCAAAAGAAGATAAAGAGATATACTCTATCATCTACCTTTCCTCATCTGACGTCTCCAGTACATCAATACTGGAGAAGTCAGGTAACGAATGCAAACATCATCATCATTTTCCTGCCCTAGTCCCATTCTATTTGGGGTTGGCGCAACACGTTTTCTTCTTCCATTCTCCCCTATCAGAGGTCACGGCATCATTTACTCCTTTCTCCTTCATATCATTCCTTACACAATCCATCCAATCCATCGTTTCTTTGGCCTTCCTCTCGCTCTCCGTCCATCAACATTCAGATTAATCACTCTTTTAGTCACATAAAACCTAACCTAACTTGATAAGAAGTTTATTTGACGATTTCAAATCCGCGAAAAAAAGAGAGAACCTAAAATCAAATCAAATTATTTTATTTTTACAATGCAGGTATATCGTTCACAATAGGTGTTAAAAATTATTATATTAGTCCGCAGCATTCTGCTTTCAAGCATACAAATATTAAAAAAAAATACATTACATACAATTCTTATTTTTTAAATATCGAAAGGTATGTCAAATAATAATTTAAAAGTCAACCAATAAAATAAAATTGTAAATGAAGTCAAAATAAAATAAAAATCAATAAAAAATTTAACACTCCTCCATAAATTCAGTCGTAGAATAATAAACCTGCCCCAAAAAGCTCTGCTCTCTATGAATTGAACTGCCAATACCAATGTATGGAACAAACAAGTAGCCGACGGTCCGACACTAACGCTTTTAGTGTCGCGGGCGCACATCAATTATTAGAGGCGGTAATGAACGCAAATCCTTTGATTCCATTGAACGAGTGCCAGAGGGAATTTGGGTGATGGTGTGCGAGTTATGAGCGGTGGAGGGAGCGATTTGGTAGGCTAGTCTTATTATAATTTACACTGAAGTATCGTCATGCCGGGGTTGCGGGTTGTTTTAAAGAGATACCGCAGTCCCGGAATATAATGGGCTAAAGAAGGAACTTGAATGAGTTTAAGTTAGAGTTTTTTGCATGCGAAGTTATTCCCATGGAAAGGTAGATATGAGGCGGATATATGAGCACGAAAAATGACGGAGAGTGACAATGACGGCACAATTGAGCAAAATTGTACCAAGACGTGACTTTATACGACATTGGAACTCAATGTTTTGATAATGTGAAAAATACTTCGCCAATACTTTTACTTGATAATATATCTGGCAGTTTGAGTACTATAAGCGACCTACACAAATGTTCTTTTTTTGGTATTGTTCGTCGTGTCGTTGATCTCCTTGGGTTATGAGTCGAGCTACACGATAACTGACAAATGCTTGCTGACTGGACAGGTCCACTCAATCTGTGTGGTGCTTTCTCAAAAAGACCATTTCTGACACTAATTTGCATAGTCCTCATGTAAGTTGACCAAGATTTTTGTCTGAACCTTAAAAGAGACTATGACCTCTGAGTTTGTTTCGGCTGTTTCTTCTCAGAGTGGTCGGGTACAAAACACGCGCCTCTTCTAGTTTTTTTTAAAACAGACGTGTAAAAGTGTTTGTAAAAAACCTACTTGTAAAATAAACATCATTTATCATTTACGATAGACAAAGAGAGAATAGTCATCATCCCTATTCAACAGAGCGTCCCCGCTCCCGCTTGCGCCTATGCCCCGTCCCGTTTTCCGTCGCGGTACATCAAGTATGCACTGAGGGAATGCGGGAGCGACGCGACACCTCGGCCCAGCGTTCATTTCATTGTCTCTGTCTGCCCCACCTCCCGCCGACGCCCGCGCCACCTAGCGTTGAATTTTGCAATAGTTTCTGTGAGCAACATCATCCAATGTGTTTTAGTTTTGTATGTATTTAATTGATACTTAGTGAGACGAAACAACTTGAGTCATGGAGAGAAAGTAATTTGCTCAAATAAAAGAGTATTTTATAACTACAATACTTTACTTTTTGTACTACTAGCTGCGCCCCGCGGTTTCACTCGCTCGGTGATAGAATATACAATATATCTTTATGAATTGTAGCCTATGTGTTATTCTGATATGTAAGCTATATTATTGTGAAGTTTCATCAAAACCCACTCAGTAGTTTTGGCGTGAAAAAGCAACAAACATACATACATCCTCACAAACTTTCGCTTTTATAATAATACTAGCTTTCGCCCGCGGCTTCGCTCGCGTTAAATTCGGTATAACACACCAAGCAGACCTACAGTTTTTGCTCTTGCGCCTGATTGATTTGTAATAGAAACGCTAAGTTTTCCCTTTTCATCCCCCGTTCTCCCTCATATCCCACTTTTTTTAAATAAAAATTAAGCCTATGTCCGTCTCCTGGTTCCCAACTATCTCTGTACCAAAATTCATCAAAATCGGTTTAGACATTAAAGCGTGAAGAGGTAACAAACAAACAAACTCACTTTCGCTTTTATAATATTAAGTAAGGATAGTAGGATATTTATTTTATTAAACAATATACATTAAACTCCTTGGTAAGACTGGTTGGCATGCTTTCGAGACACTGACTACCTGTAACCTGTACCTGTGTGCCTGCTTGGGCACAGATCTATACTCCATCATAATTAGAATAGCCCACATTAGAATACCGTTGAATAACTTCTATCTTAATACCTATGTTCTTGCAAGTATTGGAAGGCGTCGAGTCACCCCGCTCTCGCGTCGTATCGGTGCCGCTCGACTGCCCACAAATTGTGTTTGTGAGATCAAAGCTAGTCCTCTCACATCGATAACGCACACACTTTCAACGTTAAACTTATTTAAATAAAACATTTTATTTATCTAGACGTATGGAAATTCAAAAAGGTTGATTTTTTAAGTGAATTGTTTTTGTACGCTTTTGATCAAATTGCACATGTGTAATGTATTTTTTTTGGAGCACCAAATGAGATTATTTTTGTTTGATGGTAACTAGTTTTATGTATAAGTATGTAAATATTGCTCATAGTTATTTACCACCACGTATATCCTGACCGTTTTTCGGTAATAGCGGCCATCTTAGCACGCATCGGCGCGGGAGATATCTTGTGCATAAGTGTGCACATGCATAGATGCACTCTTTGTTCCCTCACTCTCATAGTCCGATGGGAAGGCAATCCGACACTATCGGAGAGAGATCATGGGCAGGACCAACGGCTTAACGTGCTCTCCGAGGCATGGGAGTATCATACCGCCAACTGTCAAACTCTGCGTTCATTCCCATTACTTCGATTCATTAGTTCGATCGTGAAACTAGTGAGATTTTGTGGCACCTCCTTCTAAACTAAACTAATAAGTTTTTCAACTGTTTATTTGATCAAAGACATGCTATAGATGTACAAATATAAGTACACGAATATATATTTTTTGACGAACCAAGCGTTTTTTATTTCATTACGAAATTAGTAAAACATTTAAAACTAGTAGAACTGTTTTTAAATCTAATTAATTCGACGGTCGAACATATGAGGAAAAAAATTCTCACTAGTTCGACGGTCGAACAACTGAGAAAAAAAAATCTCACTAGTTCCACGATCGAACTAATGAATCGAAGTAATGGGAATGAACTAAACTCTGTTACTGAGAAATTCCAAACGAAAGCACTTGAGGCGACGTAAACCACATAGCATGTTAATTGCAAGTAAGAAAATTGGAGAGTCTTTATCGAGATATTAGAATCTTACCAATAACATAGGTACAGTATGTATTTTATGATTTCGTAAGATCTATGATAGATTTAAGCTTAGGAATGTGGTAAATACTGCTCATTTGATTAACAAAAATTTCGTAAATATTCTTATAGTATAATCCGTTGTCGAGTTAAAAAAAGAGATTGAATCTATGAGAAGACGTAATAAACATCCATCGTATAGTAATATTAGAGTGTTACGCAATTGCTTGTCTATGTACGCTAACTTGACTTGTATATTAGGGTGGAACGAAAAATTTTTTTTACTCATTTTTATTTGGAATAGTTGTATTAAGTTGCCAATTGCTTTCAACTAACTCCATTAAAAATATAAATATTATCAGACAACGGTAAAAGCCCCCGCCAAGACATCGAACATTTTCAAAACTTACAATTTAGGGGTTATTTGCGCGATCTAAAAAATTGTACAGAATTTATTAAAATAGGTTTATTTTATTCAAATTTATATTCAAATATAGTTCACTAGCGGTTGCAATTCAACATTTCATTTTTATAATACACTTTGTAGCTCGGACAGAGGAGCAAAGTGCGGTACGAATCGACTATTACAGAAATCCCTGCGTTATATTTCGATGGAAGGAAAGACAAGACGGCTAAAACTATTTTAAAAGGATCGAAGAGGTTTAGAGTAATTGTACAAGAGGAACATATTTCGATTATAAAAGAACCAGGTTCTGTTTATGTTGGGTATGTGGTTCCAGCGTCAGGCAGTGCAAAACATATTGAAAACGCTATCCACAGTTTTCTGACGACAAAAAATATATCACCAGATAGTTTAATGGCTGTTGGCTGTGATGCGACAAACACAAATACAGGGAAAGTGGGAGGTGTCATTCGTCTTTTGGAAAATAGACTTTCTCGACCATTGAAATGGATAATTTGTCTCTTACACGCCAATGAGTTGCCATTGAGACATTTGTTTACTTATTTGGATGGCTCTACTGCGGGACCTAAATCATTTGCAGGTAAAATTGGAAAAGCATTAGAAACATGCAAGATGTTACCGTTGGCGCACTTTAAAAAGATAGAAGGTGAACTACCTCCACAAATATCAATAGATCTCAGTACAGATCAGAAATATTTACTAGAAATTACTACTGCTGTCATAAATGGATCCTGCCCTCCTGATTTATTACATAGAAGCCCAGGTAAGCTATCTCATGCCCGCTGGTTAACAAGAGCCAATCGCATACTGCGTTTGTATATTTCTACGGAAAATCCACATCAAAATCTTGTGACTTTAGCAAGTTTGTCGTAAAAGCATACGCCCCTGTCTGGTTTGCCATCAAAACACATTCATCCTGCAAAGATGGTTCAAAACATTTATGGAAGCTCATTAACAGCACAAGATATTTATCCGTCAACTTGATAGCGATAGTGGACCCTGTTTTAATTCGAAACAGTTACTTTGCTCATCCAGAAAACGTGTTGTTGAGTATGATAACAGATTCACGGAAGCATATTAGAGAACTCGCTGCAAGACGCATTTTAAAGGCTCGTCAAGTTAATAAAAAATCTGTTTTGCGCATGTTTGAGATGCCCAAAGTGAACTTAAATGCACGTTCTGACATAGATTTAATTGCCTGGCAAGAAGAAGTACACAAACCTCAATACTGATGAATATTTCTGATGAGCACTTACAAGATTTAATTAAAAATGGAGATGATCCGGTTTTGGAGTTTATGAGACTGCCTTGCCACACCCAGGCTGTGGAAAGATCGGTAAAAGTTGTGACGGAAGCAGCTCTAAGCGTTTGCGACAAAACAAGAAGAGAGGGATTCATAAAGTCTAAATTAGCATCTCGGAAGCTCATGCCAAAGTTTGAGACGAAAAAGGATTTTTGCTACAAAAAATGAAAAAATTGCATGATTCATACCTACATAACTTTGTGAACCTTTGTTTAATTTTGAAATAAATAATTATTTTAATCAAAATAATATTTTTAATTTAACATTTACATTCCTAACACATTATATTTCCTTATTATTTCGTTTATAGGTTGTATTTACAAAATGCGGAAATTACTTAAAAAAATAAATTTCAAGTCTTTGGCGGGGGCTAAAGCTGGTGAGCTAGAATTTTCAAATTAAGGGGTATTATTAACAATTATGTGAAGCAACTTTTACCTAGTATTCCAACTAGAAATTCTAAAAAAAAAAATTTTTCATACAAAAGTGTTCCACCCTATTGTATATGAAGGCACGGGCCTGTAGATGCTGAGCAATGGGTAGCTCACCGTCCGTCCGTCTATTGACGACAGGCCGTGTCGACGGCGCGTTAGTGTTCCACGCGCGCCTCAAACAGATGTCAGCAAAGCAGAGGGGCCTGCCAGGGCCACCGCTTGCCGGGGGCAATAGAAGGAACATGGTTGGGTTTTAGTCAGTACAAGTCTGATACTCCCCCCCCGCTGCGCCCAGAGCGGGGGAAGTTATTTCATGATTTCCTATCCGCAAAAAGGCATTTATTGTGTAACTAACAGAACTTTTTCTCGTTGTCGTAGTACGGGCGCATTCCGCACGTCTCCAGGAGGCGCGGGCGAGCCGCCCCCGGCTCCGCCACCGCCTCTGTTTCTGCCGCCACATCTGTCACATCTCTCGCAACACCTCAACCATTTGTCGCAACCGTTCTTCCCGCTAAAAGGTAATGTACCGAAGAATACCTATTCTTTTTATCAAATGTAGTTGAGTTGATCGGTGGCCAAACAAGCCTGCCAATAGTGTCAGCTACATTCTGCCTGTGATAACTCTTCTAATCAAATGAAAGTGTAGATATACTATAGTTGAATACTTGAAGAGCTGGTGGTCTACAAGACCCCACAGATTCTTCACCAATGAAATTACTTCGGAAGAATAATTATGACAGTTTGACATATTTTTTTTACAAAAGCTGTCAGACAATGATGTTTATTCAATGTTTATTAAAAGAAAAATTATGTAACCATTTAAAAATCAGCCCTTAAAGATGCAAAACAACATTTTAACAAGCCCTCTTATCCCTTAGGTTGGGGAACACCCTGTCCCTGTTGCCCAAAAGAAGAGGCTCGTTCATCCAGCGTAGCAGAGCTACGTCGCAAGGCTCACGAGCACTCAGCTGCACTGCTGCACCAGCTCGCCAGCTTCCAGTCCCGAGCACTGCTGCCACTACCGCTGCCGCTGCCCCTGCCCCCGCTGCCGCTGATGCCTCACGACAACCCGCCGACGTCGCAGGCGCATGAACCGCCTAAACACCATGATTAGATGAACGAAATGTTCTGAAATGAAATGTGTTTCGGATATGGTTGTAGTTGGTGGTTTTTGCTTACCCCTTTGGAGAATCTATGTGTGATGATATGTTACAAGCGTGGTGATAAGAAATTGAATCATTATCAACGGCTATATAAAACTATTTTTAGTCCGGTCAAAATTGACATTTAAGATGACGGTTATTAGCATAGAGTTAAATATTGGTACGAATGTTGGAAACACCATTTATAAATGAAATATGAAAGTTCCCAACGAACCCATATCTAACAAAAAAAAACAGTGTCAAAACTCATAAAAACGTATTTTTACATTGTGTTCCCGACATTTGTAACAAGTGTTAGCTCTATACGATTTTTTATTACCTAAGCCCTATTTTTTAAACTAATTTGACCGGATTATTATCTTCATTGGCAGGTTTCATTGTTTTCGATTCCATCAGCCAATAAAAGCTAGCCACCTTTTCAAATGCTACTAAATATCAATCGTGCAAAATCATTTGCAATCCATAATATCATACTATAGATATACCCATCACCAAGTGTTTGATTGACAGCTGTCAATCGATTTTAATAACGATTATTAATCGGTATACAGAATCGAAATAAATATATCGATAACCGACGCATTTGCATACTTTACAACATACTAAAGTTTTTAGATTATGATCAAGATTACAAAGCTAATTATATTTTGTAAATTACTTTGTGAATTAACGTGCCATAAATACCTAGTAATAACTGGTATAATCGACAGTATAATTAAAAAGCCAATACGCACATTCGGCAAAAAATAAAAGTAACCCGGTAAGTATATATAATTTAAATACCTTTAGTTTTTTTTTTTCATAGAAACGATGAACGTTTTCAGCTCAATTTAATGAACAGTTTATTTTCTATCAAATATATTTATCTTTATTCGAAACATTCATTGAGTTTTATGAAAATTTCAACGTTTAGTATCAAAATGTGTGCCAACAATTCGTGCCATAACTTCACGCTTTTTTTATATTGGATATCTTGCCATGGATATTGCAACACAAATCATCGTTTTCATATATTTATTTAGATATATCTACTGTTGATTTATTTTATTATTAAATGTAATATGTAGCTAAACTGTAAGAATAAAAAAAGTTTTTTTATAAACCATTGTTTTTAAGACCTAAAGTATATGAAAGAACATTTTTTTTTGTAAATAATTTACATCACCGCTACAGTATTCGACCAACTGTTGTGAATATTTTTTTACTGTTTTAATTTTAAGAAAATTGTAAATAAATATAATAATTATTTCGATATAAAAGTTCGATGTTCGTACGTACGTAGATCACAAAATTGTATATAGCTATCACAGTTTAAATAGTTTAATTAAGTATAATTGATAAGAGACACAAAATTATGCAATACATTTGTTATTTAATTAAGCTATTAAAAGTAAGACATTCACACACTTGTATCAATTTAATTTTCAAATAATTATGTTTATATTTCAAATGATTGATGGTTCAGTTACCTCGGAACATCCTTACCATGCTTATTGTCAAATATTGAACGCGATTTTAATATATTCTCGCGACCGATCATTTTGGTTAGGACCCGGGTAACATATTTTATTACGTCACTACCGGTTTCTTAAGCTAGGTCTTTTTCTTTATTTATTGGTATTCTAGATTGCCTTTTTTTGCCTTGTTATTAATAACGTATGAAACGGGATATTTACCGTGATTTTTAGTTAAATTAGTTTCCGATATTGCAAATTCCGTGACTACGGATTCAGTGATTTTTTGCGGGTTGGTGTTTATAAGCTAACAAAAGCAAAAACATATAAGAAAGGGGGTAGACTGTTTTGTTTGCTATATTCCGTTTAACTTTAGAAATAATATTGGTGACCATGTCAGTTCAAAATGTTTGCCTCGATTGTGTGGATTTCCCTAATTATATATTTATTCTTGAGAACATTCGCTTCATTTAAATTAGAAATGTTTTAATATATCTCGTGTAAACGAACAATATTCAAGTTTTGGCGATTCCATATGGTACATTCCTCAACTATCTTGCCACATTCCATTTTCCTATCCTTTCCATACACATAAGTAATAGTATCTAATATAAATACCTATACTTAAGGTAGCCCGCGCCAAGTCTGTACATAGAGGAGAGACGGCCAACACTGCACTATGCACAACCCGTGGAATTGTCGGCGCGGGCTTGTACATGCGTTATACATAATATACCACTAGAAATGTACCATTAGTTGTTTTAATTATTGCGAAATATAATATGACGTAATGATAATTTTTTGGTTTTATTTCGTCTGTTTTTTATACCCCGAAATTATAGTCAAGAATTCGTTGCTACTGCAAAACTCGAATGTGAGAATTTCTCTCTAAAAGCTTAGGTGCAAACTCAAACTCAAAGCATTTATTTCAATTGGACCATTACAGGTACTTTTAAATGCCAAAAAAACAAAAGAATGAATCTACAGTCCAAGCCACAAAGCATAATAACTTGTGAAAGTACCGTAGTTGCCCATTCCAAAGCGTGCAACTCTATGGAGAAGAATGGGCAAGAAACTCCATGGACACTATTAAATCATAATATTTTTACATGATCTCTATGATGATGAGTTTATACAAATATGTGAGAACGGTGTAGTTAAACGTGCACATTAAGAGCGTCCAGAGTAAAAGTTTGAGTCAGAGTATTAGTTGTTCCCTACACTTTACATTTAGTGTAGACCAGCGCAAAATTTCATTCTTGAGAGGACTAAAATCGTGTAACAAATCTTAGTAAAACTAAGAATAATTAATGTTCTTATTGACCACTAAGAAAGTACTGAGAACGTCTTCTATCGGCAAACGAATTAAATCATTCCAAAACATCACTACAAAAGTGTAAGAAGGGTTGATAGAACACGGAAAATCCTATCAGATCTTCTCGTCTTTGGGTACCGGGACTAGATCATGTAGAGGTCCTGAAACTAGGTGATTGATGGTGCAGGTCTGAATCCAGAAAAATGTTTCTACACAAATTATATGAAGCACTCGATTTTAATAACTTCTGTGGCAAAACGCATGTGATGCTAGAGCAACTATCAGCCTATTAGATTGCAGAATAATCAAGATGAGAATATGGAAGTTTCAACGAAAACCCAATGCTCTGAACCTTACCAATTTTTTTTTGATGAGACTTAGTTGTTGTGGCATTGAAGTCGTTGAAAACCAAAGCGATTAAAAAGAATATTTAAATGTTTTTGTCAGAAACTACCGTAGAAAATTCTAGAATAATTTACTTAGGCCAAAAAGCCCAAAGGTGTCTAACCTTTTAAACAGCATATGTGACAGGCAACCGTGCCTTGGACACAAATATGTGACAAAAATGTAGGTGAAATGTGTTTCTCTGCGTGGAGGGCACACGCGTACCTTTTTTTTCTTTAAGGATAAGGCTGTTATTTGTGATCTAGCAACACTGCCATAAGCTTATGATGTTCCATTACTTACCTATTTGAACGTCTTCTACACAATATTTTATGCCCAGCCTAAGTGTCTTTGCACACTACGAGTTTAAGACCACGGCTATTGGCCGCAGAAGCTCCGACCAGAAAAAGATTGGTTTCATAACTTGGCGCCCGATCAGTTTTGCTTATGATAGAGGCTTCCCCCATTCTGGGCGGAGTGGGGGGAGTGTCAGACTTGTACTGACTACAACCCACCCATGTTCCTTCTATTACCCTTTACGTTCCGGGGCCACGGTATCTCTTTCGAACTACCCGCAACCCCGGAAGGTAGAGGCTTGTCATGCGTCAAGTGACGGCACGGCTGGCGCAGTGGTTGAACGATTGTTGCTGCGCTGCCTTCGATTCCTGCACGGAATAATACTTGTTTAGACTGCAGGTAGCTGTTTCGGGTCTGGCTGTCTGATGGGTATCACTGGAATTCTAGCAGACGTTAATGGCAGCGGTATATAATGAATGGTCACTCAAAAGCAGACCGACATGGTAAGCACTACTTGACCTTAAAGGTCGGTGCGGCTGTTATTAGGTAGGCAGGAGGTCTATTTGCTTACGGTAAATATGCAACGACGCAAAGGACTTAATGAAACAAGAGGTGTCAATGAAAGTGTTCAAGTAAAACAATTGCAGCATTGATTTTCAATCATTTATTATAATCACATTAGTTATTGTTCCAACTCAAGGTTCCTTAACTTATAATAACAAATTATTCAAACTATTTACATACTTTTCTACAATTGAATGTGTAAACCGATGATTACGATTAGTCACGGGTAATTTACACCAAAAATCAAAAGCGATTTTCTCGTTTAAAATCACATTCTAGATTGAGATAAGACTAATTTCGTAATAGTGTAGGTACCAAAATACTATCTATGATTGTGAAGCCGTAAAACGAGAATCAATGCAGTAATAGACCAAAGAGATGTCAGCAAAGCAGAGGGGCCTGCCAGGGCCACCGCCTGCCGAGGTTGTGGGATGTTCGAAAGAGATACCGCGGCCCCGGAATATAAAGGGCAAAAGAAAGAACATAGTTCGGTTTTAGTCAGTAAAATTCTAACACTCCCTCCCCGTTTGCCCACACCGAGGGGTGATTTATTGTGATTTCCCATCCGCAAAAAAAAGGTATGGTCTACATGGGAACATTCTATTTACAGTCACATTGTAAGTCAAACTTTCCAAATTGTTTACACAATTTTATGAAAATACTAGCTTTTGCCTGCGGCTTCGCTTGCGTTAAATTCGGGGTAACACAGTTCCCCGTTCCTGATTTGCAGGTACCTGCTACCTTCAGTTTTTGCCCTTGCGCCTTATGGATTTGTAATAGCAAAGCTAAGTTTTCCCTTTTCTTCCCCTTCTTCGTCACATCCCTCATGTAAAAAATAGCCTATGTCCGTCTCCTGGGTCATAACTATTTCTATACCAAAATTCATCAAAATCAGTTTAGCCAGGCGTGATGAGGTAACAAACAAACAAACTCACTTTCGCTTTTATAATATTAGTAAGGAAGTAAGGATAAGGATTTTTAAATGTTTTAACTTTACTGTAAATCCCTTCATGGCTTCTGTACTATACAATGCGAGTTGCTGTTCTATACTATACTATCTGAGGTCATCGGAAAACCTGAGACTGGACCGGTGCATTCTACTAGCTTCTACGATAAATCCTTTACGGTTCAAGCTGTACGGCTATGGAAAGCCCTGCCCATGTCTGTAAGGACCGCTCAAACCCTGTCCACTTTTAAAATTCTGGTCAAAAAGCACTACCTCTCTCCTTAAACAACAATATTAAATATTTCTTTGCTCTTCATGATTGTTATTTTATATGTATATTATAATTATATAAGTATTTGTTTTTGTAAATGTTTTTAAAAAATGTTTGAAAATTAACTTTGGAAAATGTTACGCCACAGTAGTCTGTGGCGTAACATTACCTACATCTCCTCTTTTAAATCCATCCAAAGGTTGTCTTGAAAAGATCGCTTTTAGCGATAAGACCGCCCATTGTGTCACCCTATTTATAAGTTGTCTAATGTTATTCTTGTTACTTGTATGGTGTACATAATAAAGAATATTCTATCTATCAATGCACCTATCAGCACATTTTGAGCGGGTAAAATTGAGTCCTAATGTAAAACGTGATTTCATATCCTAAAAAAAAGTGGTTTCCCAGCAATATTTTTTGCGTGATTTCTTAGTTTTATGAACATTTTATTAGACGGCTTCCTACAGGTTCCATTTACAACTTGTAGAAGATGGCATGTTTTTTACCAAACCAATAAATAGAAAAAGCTTTAAGAACACGAAGAATATTCTCACATTAATAATTCTAATGTACCAACTCTTTTGCAGGATTACTCCATATTTTCCGAGTTGACAACAATTTCAAGTTGTATTCAAACTTTAATACTTAATCACTTGTATTTGACAACGCAACGGTAACAAGAATCGTAAATTATATTTCTGATGTATTTATGAAAGAAGTTTTGTTTTTAACAGAGTGTCTTTCATAGCGAATGTTTATTAATAAACGCTAAGTGCGATGATATACAGGAATGGGGAGGGAAGTCATTCAGTTGCGAATGAAAAGTTCTGCAAATGGTTAGAGTTGATGAGGATTTCATATAAATTTGTATAATATGAGAATTGATTCAGCGATGTTATTAAGAACTAACTGGCGCACGCGGCTTCGCCCGCGCGATGATCGAAAAAAAACGGATTCTATGTGTTATTCCAGACTATAATCTACCTCTGTGCCAAATTTCATCAAGATCCGTTCAGCCGTTTTGACGTAAAAGAGTAACAAACATCCGTACATCCATCCATCCATTCTCAAAAACATTAGCATTTATAATATTAGTAGGATAATCATCACTAACATTAGTATTAGTATTAGTAACATTAACATTAGTTATTAGTAGGATAATCATCAGTAACAACTTATTTGTTTCTTGCCCATTCTTCTCCATAGAGATCAACGCTTTGGAATGGGCAACTACAGTACTTTCACAAGTTATTATGCCTTGTGACCGGGACTGTAGATTAGTTTTGTTTTTTGACATTCAAAAGTGCCTGTAATGGTCTAATTGAAATAAATGGTTTTGAATTTTGAATTTGAATTTTTTTAACAAGTGCTGTTTTCCGCAAATTTCTTCGCGATCTGCTTAAAAAGTTTTAGTAAGGAGTTTCTTAATTTCATGTTTTTGTTTGCATTCGTTACCCGACTTCTCGTCGTCATGTAACGAAAGGCAGATGACATAGTATATCTCTTTATCTTCTTTTGCCCTTTGTGTTCCGTGGACGCGGTATCTCTTTCCAACAACCCAGAACCAGGCAGGCGGTGGCCCCAATAATATCACTGAAGGTAGACATACAAAACAACTAGTGCATACAACATTAACATTAAAGATTTATGTTCTAAGTTATATATCTTAGGTGGGAAGCAGAGAAACAATACAAGTTTATTATTTACTGCACATTCAAGAACAGTTTGATATATTATTTATTTATTTCTAGGGTCATCTCTCGTCTAAATAAATAGTAGCCGCTCGGGTCGATCTTTAGGTTAAGCCGCGCTTGCCTAGGTTGGTCTATGGATGGGTGACCACCCGTTACATACCGAGTTTCCTCCGTGCCTCGGAAAGCACGTTAAGCCGTTGGTCCCGGTTGTCATTTGTAGATCTTTGACAGTCGTTACAGATAGTCAGTGTCCCGAAAGTCTGACAACCAGTCTTACCAAGGGGTATCGTATTACCCAGTATTAACTGGGTTGTGGAGGTCAGATAGGCAGTCGCTCCATGTAAAATACTGATATTCAGCTGCATCCGGTTAGACTGGAAGCCGACCCCAACATAGTTGGGAAAAGGCTAGGCATATGATGATATTTCTAGGGTCATTTCAACCAGGGTTGTGGGTTGTTCGAAAGAGAGACCGCGGCCCGGAACACAAAGATCAAGAGAAGGAACATGTATGGGTTTTAGTCAGTAAAAGTCTGACACTTCCACTCCGCCCAGAGCGAGAGAAGTTATTAGATGATTTCCCATTCGAAAAAACAAGAGACATTTTAAGTGTTATCATGTTTATTTATGTATTTAACTCTATGCATATGTATAAAAACACTGTACAAAGGCGGACTTAATGCCTTAGGCATTTTTTCCCAGTCTACCTTAGGGTGATGCAGAGAGAAAACAAAACGATATCATTCCTTGTTGTAAATATGTTTTAACTGTGCAATGGCTTCCATTTTTGTGCAATATTGAACTTGATTTCTCAAATAAATAGAACTGTTTAATTCAGTATAAAAATATATAGTTTATGCTGCATACATTTAAGCTTTTAAAGTGCAAATCTTATTTACAAAATATGCCACTTAACAAAACAAGTAGACCCTTCAAAATATTACCAGGCTGCCAGAAAGATAATTAATTAGTTTTATTCAACAATTTTTCGATTGTAGCACACTCCGGTTGAGTCCGGTTGCCTTTAATTTGTAACTGTACTCTTACTTGCAAATAGGTGTCTTGCTAAGGGACCAACAATACGGCAGACCCACAAGCCAAATAGCCAAGTCAAGCTTGTATACCTGTATAAAAATACTATCACTATACCACTTGTTCTATTTTGATTTGTTGATACTACAGTTTTTACAATATATCGCGCACGCGCACATTCCGTCGGACCGCGTTGTTGAAGCCTTCTTGGTAATGATAGAACACGCTGCTTGAAGATATCACGTCGGCAACTGGATCTGTACAGAAAGACCAAAAATATTAGTTTAATTAAAAAAAAATTGGTTGTTTGTAAAGTAGGTTTACGATCGAGATGTTTACGTGATAACGTCTTATTGGTGATATAAGTTATCACCAATAAGACGATCGATCGATCGATCGATCATTCGATCGATCGATCGCGCTCGTGAGGTTTTGGTGTGACACAAGTTTCTGAACATGTCACCCGACTAAAACGATTTTAAAGACGTTATCACGTCAAAAAAAACATTTATAATTTATTTTTGTCGGGCCTACGCTGTCCCTCTCATACTTAAGTACTGAAGCTGTAACAACAATATTGTAAAACTAAATGACTTTAAAAGAGTAACCATGGAGTTTCTTGCCGGTTTTTCTTCATAAGAAACGACCAAACCGAACAGTGCATCTTTTCTCGACGTTTTATAAGTGCCATGTATCGCGTATGTAAAATAAAATACTAATACATATTATAAATGCGAATGTTTGTGATGGATGGATGAACAAGTAATTATATCTTACGAATGGGACCGTAGCTTCATCTTTTAAATTTGTCAATTCGAAATTGTTTGTAATGGTCTCATTGAAATAAATGCATTAAATTTTTGTATTTAGAAGATAAACCAAACTGATTTCAGTTTTGCATTTAATTAAACAAGATTGTCATCGATATTGTTTCTTTTTAGGGTTCCGCACCTTAAAAGGAGAAAACGTAACCCTTAAAGGACCAGTTTGTTGCCCGTCTATCTGTAAAGACTCTTTATCTCCGAATGCGAGAAGGTATCAAGTTGAAATTAAAACCATATACCCAAGTCTGTGGTCCCTTGGAGCTGTCAAAAAATCTACTCTCTAAGTCTAGTATTGCTGAAAATTGAGAATTAAAATATAGTCTTAAAATTTTATACGCCTTTTAATATACGTAATACAACCAGTTTATTACAGTACCTTTATGCTCAAATTTTTGAAAAAAATTGTGTGTGTACATAAATTGTAAAATGAATAAATAAACTAAACACACACACACACCCGTGCATGTTGTACCATACACATAAACTTTGTAATGGTTTTCAAGCTTTTTCCTTACTAATATTATAAAAACGAAAATGAGTTTGTTTGTTTGTTTGTTTGTTACCTCTTCACGCTTTAATGGCTAAACCGATTTTGATGAATTTTGGTACAGAGATAGTTGGGAACCAGGAGACGGACATAGGCTATTTTTTTTAAATGAGTGGGATATGAGGGAGAAAGAGGGAAGAAACGGGAAAACTTAGCGTTGCTATTACAAATCAATAAGGCGCTACCGAATTTAACGCGAGCGAAGCCGCGGGCAAAAGCTAGTACAGAAATAAACAAAGTCACGTAAAATAGGTAGTCAACTCAGTATGTGTGTAATAAAGAGACACTTAATAAGCGACGGTAGGTAGAACTCCTATACGACGGGGCGGCATTCAGACACAATGGAGATATTTGCCGCTGTTAATTACTACGGCGAGGCGCCTCCCCCTACCACCCACGTATTATGTACTAAGTAACAAAGAGATTCATTTAATGTTAGTACCTATTATATGTGTTAGTATACAGGGTGGAGAAAACTCAAAAACTCAAAGCTATTATTTCAATGAGGCCATTACAGGCACTTTTGAATGTCAAGAAACAAAATGATGAAGCTACAGTCCTGGTCAGGTCACAAGGCATAATAACTTGTAAAAATACTGTAGTTGCCCATTGCAAAGCGTTGATCTCTATGGAGAAGAATGGGCAAGAAACTCCATGGACAGTCATTAAATTGTAATATTATTAAAAAATCGTAATTACATCATTCATGTTGAGATTGTACAAATATGTGAAAACGATGAAGAAAGACGTGCACAATAAGAGCGTCCAGAGTAAAAGCAAAATTCAATGAAAAATCTAAACGAATTAAAAATGAACCGTGGCAGCTAAAAGATGACCAGTCCCAACTGACAGCGTCCGTTCACGAACATGACGTATGAATCAGCTCCATTCAGAGACGACGGTAAATTAATTTGAGTTTATTTCATGATATTCCTCATCTGCCTAGCCTTTTTCCATTGATGTTAGGGTCGGCTTCCAGTCTAACCGGATGCAGCGAAATACTAGTATTTAACATGGAGCGACCTATCTGACTTCTACAACCCACGATACCCCTTGGTGAGATTGGTTGTCAATCATCAGGATGTTATGTTGACTATCTGTAACGACTGTCAAAGATCTACAAATGACAGTCGACGCTAAGCGTGCTTTCCGAAGCAAGGTGGAAACTCGGTATGTAACGCAGTCTTACCTGATGCAGCCGCAGATGCAGTTTTATGCACTTTTAAGTTAGTATATATTATACTAGCTTTTGCCCGCGGCTTCGCTCGCGTTTAATTCGGGGTAACACAGTTCCCCTTTCCTAATTTGCAGGTACCTGCTACTTGTAGTTTTTGCCCTAGCGCCTTATTAATTGTAATAGCAAAGTTTAGTTTTCCCTTTTCTTCCCTCTTTCTCCTTCATTTATCACTTTAAAGAAAAAAAAAGATACCCTATGTCCGTCTCCAGGGTCCCAACTATCTCTGTACCAAAATTCATCAAAATCGGTTTAGCCATGTAGGCGTGAAGACGTAACAAACAAACAAACTCACTTTCGCTTTTATAATATTAGTAAGGATAGTACATATATAGTATAGTATAATTAAAAAGTGTGTAGTAGAAAAAAAAAGCTATTTATTAACAATACCAGTGGAGAGTTTACACAATTTTGTGATCACCACCATGTATAACGACATGATAAGTACTAAGCCTAGCCATGGACTGATTATTCTAGTCAACTTAATGCCTTCAAAGAGAAACTAGCGAGACAATAGTTGTATTTGTATGTTGTAGGTATATTAGTGTGTCTAGACGTCTTAATGACTGTACAGCTACGACCACTAATATATATGTTGCAGTCAAAACTCTTAACCAATCAAAAGTACTATTGACTAGCAAAATCAGTCAAAAGTACTTTTGACCGTATGCTTTAGTCAATAGTACTTTTGACTAAAATAACAGTTAAAAGTACTTTTGCCCAATGAAGCTGGTTCAAAGTACTTTTGACTAAGTGATTCTGTCAAAAGTGGTTTTGACTGGTTGTATCAGTCAAAACTCTTAAAAAGATTGTAATGCCTCCTAATCTAAATAGTTCAGTTCCGGCATAACCAACTAAAAACAATCTCTTTTTTCTATAAATGCAGGTCGTTTCTGGCACGTAGGAGGTCACAGTTTTAACCTAACCTAACCTAGTGTTAGTTAATAGTGCTTTTGACTGGTAAAGAGTTGCAGTCAAAAGTACTAAAAACCAATAATTTTTAGTCAAAACCACTTTTGACCAACCTGTTCAGTCAAAAGTGCTTTTGACTGTTCAGTCAAAAGTGCTTTTGACTGTTCAGTCAAAAGTGCTTTTGACTGATTTTGCTAGTCAATAGTACTTTTGACTAGTTAAGAGTTTTGACTGCATCATATATATATATATATATGTACTAGCTTTTGCCCGCGGCTTCGCTCTCGTTAAATTCGTGGTAACACAGTTCCCCTTTCCTGATTTTCAAGTACCTTTTACCTGTAGTATTTGCCCTTGCGCCCAAATTATTGTAATAGCAATGCTAAGTTTTCCCTTTTCTTCCCTCTTTCGAGAGAAGAAAGTAGAAAGAAAGAAGAAAGAAAGAGAAGAAAGCCTGAGCGATTGACTGCTACGCTGAGTGTCGCGGGTTCTATCCCCACCCGAAACAAATATTTGTATAGCCTACAGATAATTGTTCCGGGTCTAGCTGTGTGTGCATGTGAGTTTAAATGTTTGTAAACGCACCCACGATACAGGAAAAATACCTAGTGCGGGCAACGTATTTGAAATCCTTACTAATATTATAAAAGCGAAAGTGAGTTTGTTCGTTTTTGACGTCTTCACACCTAAATGGCTAAACCAATTTTGATGAATTTTGGTACAGAGATAGTTGGGACCCTGGAGACGGACATAGGCTAAAGAAAGTGAGAAAAGGGAAGAAAGAGGGAAGAAAAGGGGGGAGAATGATATTTTTTTTCGAACATCACGTGGATTTAAATGTTAGCGTTAGCCCAAAGTAATTATGCCACGCGGACGAAGTCGCGGGCGGAAGCTAGTAACACATACACAGGGTCACATTTTATGCGAGAGACAACAAAATCTATCGAAAAACTTCAACTAAAACTACACTCCCAAACTAATTACCTCTCATTCAACATAACTGGTTAACATTCATCTATCGAGTCTACAACGTTATCCTTACTAATATTATAAAAGCGAAAGTGAGTTTGTTTGTTTGTTTGTTTGTTTGTTACCTCTTCACGCTTTAATGGCTAAACCGATTTGGATGAATTTTGGTACAGAGATAGTTGGGAACCAGGAGACGGACATAGGCTAATTTTTATTTAAAAAAAGTGGGATATGAGGGAGAACGAGGGAAGAAAAGGGAAAACTTAGCGTTGCTATTACAAATCCATCAGGCGCAAGAGCAAAAACTGCAGGTCTGCTTGGTGTGTTATACCGAATTTAACGCGAGCGAAGCCGCGGGCGAAAGCTAGTAACAATATAATACAAAGTGGGCGCAAATCAAACAGTGAGTCGATTCCACGCGCCGCTACGCACACTGCGAACAATTAGTTTATACAGGGACTCATTATAACTTCGTATTCTATTGTATTGTACGGGCGGTAAGACTGGAGAAGAATAATATGGATTTTTAAAATAAAGCTACCTTAACATACATGTTTGTTTAAAAATACGAAATGTGTTTAGTAATCTATACTAATACTAGTTTTGCCCGACGGTTTCATTCGCTGCTTAGGTTCCCTAATCACTTAGGGGTATAAAAATAGATGTTGGCCAATTCTCAGACCTTCCCGAAATGCCCACAGTATTTCATACAAATCGGTCCAGCTGTTTTAGAGGAGTTTGGTAACAAACACCGCGAAACGAGAATTTTATATATTATCCTTACTAATATTATAAAAGCGAAAGTGAGTTTGTTTGTTTGTTACCTCTTCACGCTTTAATGGCTAAACATATTTTGATGAATTTTGGTACAGAGATAGTTGGGAACCAGGAGACGGACATAGGCTTTTTTGAAAAAAAAGTGGGATGTGCGGGAGAAAGAGGGAAGAAAAGAGAAAACTTAGCGTTGCTATTACAAATCAATAAGGCGCAAGGGGAACTGTGTTACCCCGAATTTAAAGCGAGCGAAGCCGCGGGCAAAAGCTAGTACACTATAAAGAGGTAAAGTTTCTGAGGTTGAAGAGGGTAATCTTTGAATCTATTAAACCAAAATTAAAGTCTGCTTGTTGAATGCAATAATAATCGAAAACAAATATATATAAAAAGGCTGAAGAAACAAAAATAATATTACTAAATCAGCTTAAAACACAGTCCGACTCCGTTAAGATTAAATAGCACTAAGATGTTTACGTTGCTACGATAAATCGTAGCGAATTGTAGCTCGTAGCGGATTTCGTAGCGGACCGTAGCTCCGGTTACGGACGCTTCGTAGCGCTTACAATGAATTAAAAACGAAGTTGGCTTTAAGTTATTTTCCCATTTTTAGAACAATAAAACTATTAGGTATTAAGATTTTATTGACCATTTAGTAAATATCTAATGATTTATCAAAAAGTTAAAAAAATCGAATAAGATTTAAACAAAAATGAAATAAAAAATATGTTTTATTTATTCGATTTAAATTTACTAACCCCTCAACAATCATTAGTATATAGACACTAAAATCTAAACCAGTACCTAGAACCCAACTCCCAAAATTAATATTAACACAGCACAAAATTTGAATAGATAATATAAAATCAAATTCACGGGCGGCACTCAGCTGTAGAAACAATAATATAGCTTCAGGGAGTTCTCCTGCGAATTTCAACTCAATCCCATTACAAATCGCGTTGAGATTATTAAACAGTCACCTTAACGAGAATTGTGACGGCGAGGGGGTGTGGGGCGGGGAGGGGGTGGCGATCCACTTTAGGATGAATACACAATGGAAGGAGCTCGTCTTTTGATTGGTATTTGGGTTTAGTGTGTTTAAAGGATTGATAATGTCGTGGTGTCTATTTCATAATCTGTCTGGCCTTTTTTGGGGTCAGCTTTGAGTCTTACCGGATTCAGCTGAATACCAGTATTTCAGTTGATAACTGGGTAATATGACGATACGGTTGGCGCAGTGGCTGTCTTCCATTCCCGCATGGAACAAATATTTGTATGACCTGCAGATGGTTGTTTCGGGTCTGGCTGTTTGTGTATGAGAGTTTTAATGTGGGCACCGTTTTTTTTATAACCAAAAAAATACCATACTCTTTGGTAAGATTTTTGAGCCGCTAACTACCTGTTATGACTGATCATTATTAGCTTCACCTGTAACTATTTAAAAAAAAAACAATTTGAACCCACTTCTCGAAGGAGCTAAAATTTTTCATACATATGTTTAGTCTGCTAAAGATGGCGGACTGTAATTTTTATGCAGTCTCATGATAAGGGTATCAAATGTGAGGAAACGCCCGGGTGTCACTATTGTGACGATCGCCCGGAGGACACGGTGGAGCACACAGCGGCGGTTTGCCCAGCTTGGGCGGAGCACCGCCGTGCCCTCGTAGACGCGATCGGCGGCGGCGATCTCTCGCATCCGGCCCTGGTTCAGTCCATGGTCCGGAGCGAGAGGGAATGGGAAACGGTCACCTCGAACCACCTGCGAAGCGGTCATGCTAGCGAAGGAGGTGGCCGGGCGTTTGAGAGAGAGAATCTCAAACCAACCCAGTCGCCGCGATAGACGCCCCGGGCGTCGGGCGCCGCGAGACGACTCCACCGGCCACCGTAGATGCGGGCCTGTGTGTGTGTGTCTATTGACGACAGGCCGTGTCAACGGCAAAACTTTCCTCACGACATTTTCCTCATTCCTCTGCATCACTTGCCCATACCACACCAACCGATTACCACACAACCTTTCAATCACCGGCGCGACTTCATTTTATGTACTAGCTTTTTAATTTATCCATTCGCGTTACATCACAAATTCACATCCTACAAACTCAATAGGGTAGTTTCCAGGGTGCAAGTAATTACATTCTATTTAGTCCGTCTTTTAGATTATTCAAAAATAAGGGACACGTATTTTGTTATTTGTAAATTGGACCAAAAATTACAAAGATATAGCCCATTAAAGTTTACGTGTGACGTCACTTGTTGCGAAAAACTGCAGCAATACGTGTCCCTTATTTTTGGATAATCTAAAAGAAGGCTTAATAAAAAAAATAGGAAACTACCCTATTGTACCAAAGCCTTTACTCAACTTAAATACAATTCTCAATCTATTAAAATTTCGCCATCCGTGACGCGATTACAGTACTAATATCACAATGTCAGACAATCGGCGAGGAGGCCGTTATTATATCCCGAGGTTCAGGTGCGCCTGTGTTCGGTTGTCGGCCAAACGAATATTAACAACCCTTTGAGCAGAAACGGGGGTGTTACTGGGGTAGTAATTGAAAATAATAGAGGAACGTGTGATTAACTTTATGTGATAAGCGCTGGGAAGTGGTATTAAATGGGTTGGTTGTGTGTGTGTGATCTCACGCATACATTTACTTACACATATTTTGTTAAAAGAGGTATGTATGTTGAGATGACAGTTTTGAGGAGCGTTTTTTATAAAATTCCGTAAGTATAAATAGGTTAAAATATAATAGTCTTTTTACATGTGTAACACTAGCTATGCTCAGCGGTTTTATCAGCCACTTCGTGATAATTCAGCTTTCCATTGGTGAAAAATGGTTAAATATGTCCAGTAGTTTGGAGGCCTATTTGGTACAAACAAACAAAAACATTTCCTCTTTTTAATATTTTTAATATAGTGTAGATAAGGTTGAAAATAATAAAGCTTCTGTTTATGTGCAGCTTTATTTTTTCAACACAAAAATACATTTAGTCCTGAGATGAAGAAAGTTATGTAAGTTTTTGCTGTCGGCATTTAAATCATCATGTTTAATTATTTTCCAAACATATTGGGGTCAGTCAACATGTCGTATTCAAAACCCAATTACCAGCAAAATTGATCCCCTTAGTTCTAACTGGTTCATAATAATTTTGCATACGGGCATAGGGCATAGGGCTCTCTAACTAATAGTACACTCGTGTATTTGACGGACCTGTTGGTCTAGTGGTTAGTGGCCCTGACTGCTGAGCCGGAGGTCGTGGGTTCGATTCCCACCCAGGACAAACTTTGTGTGATGAGCATGATTGTTTGTTCTGTGTCTGGGTGTGATTTATCTATAATATGTATGTATTTATAAATTATATAAGTACCTATGTATATCAGTTGTCTGGTTACCATAACACAAGCTCTGCTTAGCTTGGGATCAGATAGCCGTGTGTGAGTTGTCCCAAGATAAAAAAAAAAAAAACTATTTGATACATTGATTATTTACACTCTTCTTTACATAGTATAAAACGAAATCGCTTACGCTGTCTGTTCGCTCATTCAGATCCATCCTGTCCCTTTGCTATCCTCCCTCAGTGACGATCTAAGCCGAGGCTCGTACCCCACAGGGGGTGCACTCAGCGTGTAGTCGCTTAGTTTTTAAGTTTCTTGCCCTAGCTGGAGGCCTTACCCTCAAGGCATCTACAGGGATTGCCCGGTTAGGCAGACAACAACCTCATAGGTTGAATTGCGAGATGAGATACCATTCCCAAAAAAAAATGTCTGTTCACTTAGATCTTTTTAACTACTCAACGGATTTTAATGCAGTTTTTAGCAATAGATAAGAGTGATTCAAGAGAAAGGTTTATGTGTATAATTTCCCAGTCTACGTGGGCGAAAACCCGGTGTGAAGCTAATTGCGAATAAAATGTTACATTCTAAGAGGGTTTGTGGAAGTTGTAACTAACATCAGTAACATTATTGCTACTTGATACAAATACTTATCTGGTTATCTTAGTGTGCAAAAATCAGCCATCCAATTAGAAAACATGTCGTTTAAGGTGTTAAGGCAAAGTGGGGCTATTTAAGGTTCCGATTGGAACTTTTGAATTAAAGGATTAGATTGACTATTAATTTCGCCGACACGGACAATAGTTGTAGTATTCTCATATTGTTAAAAAAACCGGCCAAGTGCGAGTTGAAGTCGCACACGAAGGGTTCCGTAAATAGGAATAAAAACGGCAAAGAAGACATGATTGTTGCATGACCCCCTTAAATATAATCCTTACTTCCTTACTAATATTATAAAAGCGAAAGTGAGTTTGTTTGTTACGTTTTCACGCCTAAATGGCCCACCGATTTTGACGAGTTTTGGTACAGAGATAGTTGGGACCCTGGAGACTGGACATAGAATAAAAAATAATAGTAAAAAGGGGAGAAAGAGGGAAGAAAAGGGGAGAGAAAGTATGAATAGTCTACTGTTTCTAAAATAAAACATGATAATCAATGACATGTTTCATTTTTAAGGGTTCCTATAGCCCCCGAGTCTCAAATATACTTTGACGACACGGTTGGCGCAGTGGCGCGTTTTCGATCCCCGCACGGAACAAAAATTTGTATGGCCTACAGATAGTTGTTCCGGGTCTGACTGTTTGTGTATGTGACTTTAAATGTTTGTAAACGCTCCCATGATACAAGAGAAATCAAAGTGTGCGGCAGCGTTTAAAAAAAATAAAACATAATTTTTAAGGTACTATCTGTGACTGTAGGTAAGGAAATAAACTTACCATTTCTTTGTACTTGCGACAGTGGAACTATACGACCGAAGAAATCCTTGTGTACCTGCAACAAAGAAAATTGCTTAATTCCCTGTTGTACTATATTTTTTGCGTTCTCGTGATATTTGGCCGCGGCAGCGACGGAACAACACATCCAATGGCCAAAAACTTTCTTCCTTTAAAATGTGATTATGACACGGTCGGCACAGTGGCTGAGCTATTGACTACTGCGTCGCGTGTCGCAGGTTCGATCCTCGCACGGCAAAAAGATACCGCGGCCCCGGAACGTAAAGGGCAATACAAGGAACATGGGTGGGTTTTAGTCAGTGAAAGTCTGACATTCCCCCCCACTCCGCCCAGAGCGAGGGAAGTTATTTGATGATTTAGCACCCCAAAAAAAATAAAAAAGTCTGGCTGTTTATGAATGTTAGTTTTAATGTGTGTTATCGCACATACGATACAGGAGAAATTCCTAGTGAGGGGCAACATTTAAAATAAATAAAAAAACTTGAGCGGTGTCACGAGACACCCGGATGGAACGAAGTTATTATTTATTATGTACAAAAAACCTGTTTACACTCAACAAAAATAATCGTCGCGACACCACACTGTACAATGCGATATAGAAAGACGAAACGAAAATAACTGGCTTGCTTTCTATGAGAGAGAGAGAGACACACAGAGAAACACGCGCACGCCGCATGGCTTACAACTATAGCAATAAGTGTAGCTACAACTTTTGGTCTTAAACAATAAGTGTCGTTACAACTTTTGGTCCAAAACTAAAAGTGTCGGTACAACTTTTGGTCTTATTTTTTTCCGTTTAGCCCCCTTTCGCAACGCGCAATAAGGAACTTCGTTCCAAAAACCTTTATGCGTGCCACACACACATCCCACTTTGTGAGGAACATCTATTATCCACCACCTACTAATTCCTCATAAGATTCTCTAGTTAGTAACAAGTAAAAACCGGTTAAGTGCGAGTCGGACACGCTTACCGAGGTTTACGTACAAACTTCCGACATAAAAGGCCATATCTTTTGACTACTAGACTTTAAAGGTTGATTCTTCCACAACTCCAAGCGACCACAGAGTTGAGTATATGATTTTAATTTCAACTCGATAACACCACGCGTTCCCGAAATAAAGAGAATTAACAAACAGTGTATTCGTGTGGGGGTCCGAAGGCGTCAAGCGTTTGTTATTAATTTCAATGTAGGATTCTATTCAAATTCAAATAGGTTTATTCGTTTTACATAGGTAGGTAAAAGTATGTTAATCAACATGGTGTTAAAAAAAGAAATAAAAAGTGTATCACTATGTGCTGCCCTGCAAGGCGTACGAATATTTTTACATGTAAAGTAGTGCAGTTTGTAGTTTATACGAGTGTAAACTACTATTATAACAGCCTAATACTACAAAAAAATAAATCTTTAATAAAATATACATTTAACAAAATACAAAGTAAGTAAACAATAACAGTCTCGTGTTGTAATGTGCTTATATCTTATGAACTAAATGTTAGTGTGGTAAATAAGTTAATAACCGGGGAATTAATATACTAGCGTTCTAGCCTCACCATTGTCAAATGAGGCTAGAACGCTTTTATCATGCTATTCCGTTTATTCATTTTTACACATATTATTTGTATTTTTACATATTCCTCCAAAAAATATACATAACACAAAAAAATATTTAAAAATACAATAGTAGCCCACCGGTATCGGGAACAGGGTCCAAGCTACCGGCGGTCAAGGCTCCAGAAAAAGAAACCTAACAATACGAGCCGTGTCCAGGAGTACTGCTTTCTGTATCAAGCCCTTGATCCAGCTGCCTAACGAGAGCCTGCTTGGGTATTGGTTGAGCCTCTTGGCAATTAAGCCATTGGCAGATATGACTATCAGCACTATGCTCGCTGAGTCCACATCCCACATGTCAACAACCTCGCGAGCCAAATCAATATACTTGATTTGCTTATCTTTCTCAGCTTTCACGAGGTTGTCGTCATGCTATTATTATGGGTTTAGGGTTGCGGGTGAGCTAGTCTTGTATTAGTTAATGTAATTTTATTGAATTCAATCATCAGGGTGACATATTCTTAATAGAAAAAACGCCGTAAATAAACAAAGATTAAAAAAAACAGACCGACCAACAACAAAGATATTTAATAAGGCTTCCGTTTTTCCTTTAGAGGTACTGAATCCTAAACACAACTGTTGCCACAGAGAGACTAACGACACTTATCTCTCTCTCCCACACACACACACACATACACACATACATACACACATACATACACAAATGTTTCTTTACCTTCCTACACCTTTGTCTTAAGTCATCATTACGCGGGTGTTACTCTTCAGAGACTTATTAAAAAAATAAAACCACACTTTGTTTCACATAGAGCTGTTTTGCACTACAATTAGTGACAACACACAGTTTTAGTACAATGTTTAGAAGGATTATTTGTGTGTTTGAAGTGACAAGTCGGTGTGTCAGACGGGATATGTCATCGGTAATAATTACGTACCTACTTCAATCTATGTATATCCTACTTAATATTATAAAAGCGAAAGTTTGTGAGGATGTATATATGTTTGTTGCTCTTTCACGCAAGAACTACTAAATAGATTTTGATGAAACTTCACAATAATATAGGTTACATATCAGAATAACACATAGGTTACAATTTATAAAGATATATTGTATATTCTATCATAATGCGAGTAAAACCGCGGGGCGTAGCTAGTACACACGACGGCAGGTCAACCTGTTCTAAACTGATATCTCTACTACGGATCACACACCGTAGTGGACAGATCAGGTAGTTGGTTTTGTGTAGGTGTGTACATGTATAAATGAATGGATTGCTGTTCGTTTGTCTTGCTAAAAACTCGAGAATGGCTCGACCGATTTGGCTAATTTTGATCTAGAAATATTTGTGGAAGGTTTAAACGGTTAGAAAATATAAAGCTAGGTAGGTAGATAGGGTAGGTAAGTACCTACATACGTACCTACCGTTTAGCCTAAATAAGTAGATAGGTAGAACCATTCCTGTCTGTTTTTACAATTTGTATGTGTCTATTAGACTTAATTTTAAGAACAATCAAAGATATGCAGCTCAAGTAAATTTGAAAGAAAACAACTCGTAAAACATTAGCACAAGTTAGCAGTATGTTGCTAGTAGTTTAGCCTCAGTCTCTGAGTGTTCCTAGAGATAATGACGTATGACGTGTCGTCAGCGTCTCGCCACAGCCTCGTTAACTACGTCGTCCGCGTTAACAACACTTGCATGATACCCACTTGTCTTTAACGTGAAAACTGACGAGATGAGCCAACGAGAAGAATGGGAAGGTAAAGAATAGTTGCCGCGTTGCAGAATTTTTATACCTACGATAGCTTGTAGCACTGATTGATAGCGTTCGATGTATACTTTTTTTCGCGGATGGGAAATCATCAAATAACTTTCCTTCTTTGAATTAAGAGTTCACCATATGAAACTGAAGTTCTTAATTCAAAATCAACATATTTCAAAGATTAAACTATTCATTAGGAGTTCACCATATGAAACTTAAGTTCTTAATTAAAATCAACATATTTCAAAGATTAAACTATTCATTAGGAGTTCACCATATAAAACTGAAGTTCTTAATTCAAAATCAACATATTTCATAGATTAAAATATTCATTAGGAGTTCACCATATGAAACTGAAGTTCTTAATTCAAAATCAACATATTTCATAGATTAAAATATTCATTAAGAGTTCACCATATAAAACTGAAGTTCTTAATTCAAAATCAACATATTTCATAGATTAAAATATTCATTAGGAGTTCAGCATATGAAACTGAAGTTCTTAATTCAAAATCAACATATTTCATAGACTAAAATATTCATTGGGAGTTCACCATATAAAACTGAAGTTCTTAATTCAAAATCAACATATTTCAAAGATTAAACTATTCATTAGGAGTTCACCATATGAAGCGCGTGTTCTTAATTCAAAATCAACATGTTCAACATGCATTCGATGATGAAGAGTGCTCAAATAAAAATAACAAACACATTTACAGTCATAAAATACGATATTACAAAAGGTGTCGACAATCAACTGGCAATACAAACCAATTACTAGTTGGTTACAGAGTCATAGTAAAACTATCGGCAATATCGCCAGATGCGGCCGATGTCGCACTGTACGGTGTAAGTCATTAGCGGAAGCGTGCAACTAGGGAGTAAAACTTTACTGCCTGTAATCCCCGAACAACGCGAGCTATTGTTTTGAGCTCATCAGATGGAACCACTGGAGAGTAAAGTTACATGACCTTATACAGTCCCAAGAACCGTATAAAAACTTATTTTATAACGTATGTCAACATAGTGTTAACTACAGACACAAATTTTACATTAGCTGTCACGAAACTTTTAAAACGCACGAACAAACGCAGAGCAGTATGGGTTAATGTACAACCTGCTCTGATGTGGGGTGGTGTAATAGCATTCTATCCTTCCCTTTGTCAAGGGAGGTTAGCTTGATGTACAGGCTCACTCAAATGGACACAGAATAACAAATTAAGTAAATCTACTGTTTGATTGTGTGTGATGTTCAAATTGACAAACCCCTTTAAATTGTCAGATATCGTATAGGTAGACTCATAACTCAAGGACCTCACCGACATGCATCATGGTGACCTTAAGAGAGGATATCTAAATATTTGCTTTTCTTTCTTCTTTTGCCCTTCATGTTCTGGGACCGCGGTAACTCTTTCGAACAACCCGCAACCCCGGCGGGAGTAACGAGATACTGGATTTCAATCCCGCTACCTCTTATATTCTACACCACAGTCTAACTTCGTTCTCGTGCAATATTTCCGATTACGCGGTCTACGCGGCGCGGGCGGCAGTAAATCGCGCTCCTATGTCACATAAACACAATTTCGCACTCATAAAAGTTACCGGCGGTGTCACCTTATACAGGAGGTGTTACCCTTATACAGGAGCTCGCTACAGATGTGCCGATATTGTCAATTACCGGGTCTTGAGGGAGGCGTATTGTTTTGATTACTTTATATCGTTTTGATGGGAAAAGGATTTTTTTATGATAGGGGTTTGTAGAGGAGCTTTTTAGGAAAAGAAGGTTAATTTGGTGGCTTCAAAATCATTATATTTGATTCTAATAAAGTGAAACACTACATGAGTGTTTCTATGAGTCTTGTTTATTTAAAACTAGCTGTACCTGGCATGCGTTGGAATACATAACCTATCTATCATACCCTACCTTCCCTACCTAATAATAAGTTTAACTGACACAACTTTCTTTTATATATAAACTAGCTTTTGCCCGCAGCTTCGCTCGCGTTAAATTCGGTATAACACAGTACCTGCTACCTGCAGTTATTGCTCTTGCGCCTTATTGATTTGTAATAGCAACGCTAAGTTCCCTTTTCCTCCCTCATATCCTACTTTATGTCCGTCTCCTGGTTACCAAAATTCATCAAAATCGGTTTAGCCATTAAAGCGTGAAGAGGTAACAAACAAACAAACTCACTTTCGCTTTTATAATATTAGTAAGGATTGTGAGGAAACTATCACTTATTTCGGAACCGCATCTTTATTATTTAACCCATTTTCTCGTATCTCTGTGTACAATACGTCTCCTCGTGTCACACACAACAAACCATAACCTAAATCGTACGAACCTCCGGAGAACCGACCGCAAAACTAATGTCCGCACGAAACAAATTTAAAAATCCATTCTCCTATCAAATATTTATCGCAAACATGCGATATTTCACGTTGTAGATAACATTTTTCCGCTCGGCTGCACCCTGTGGGGCGGCAGGGGGTGAAGTGAGGTGCGGGGGTGCGGGCCCCGGGTATCAATGCCCCGCCCCGCCGCAAACAATACAATCAGAGCCAATCTGCCGCGCAAATAGGAAAATAGAGTGCGCGCCAACACAGGGACGCCTCAGGCTAGACTACAGACGTGCACTGGGCCTTGCTGCTAGCCCGGCACGATTGAATCCAATCATGGAACGTGGATTACGTAATTGAGGGGTTATTATGCTGATTATTAGATGACGACTTACAAAAAAAAATAGGGGAGGAAAGACGTACTTAAGACTATCTTAGATTTTCAATGCGTCAACTAAATTCAGAGCCAAGAGGAGATCGCAGTCAGCTCGAAGATGCCGATTTTTTCTAAGAATCGACGCCTAAAACTTACTTATACTTACTACACATACCCAAATCTTCATGAATAGGCTAATAAGCTAGCTTTTAGAATGCGAATACCGTGGTATATATGCCTTTAAAATGTAACACACCAAAGAACTTTTGAGCAAAACAAAGTAATCTTGTAGTACTTTTTAAATTATACAGGCTTGCGTTTAGAAACTCGGCTGAAGTGAAGCGAAGATGCGGGCTATGGTGGAGCATGCTTGTCTAAAATAAACCAATTCATTCGTAATTCAAACCTTGAAAAAAAGGTTTCAAGTAAAATTCCTTACAATATTTGTAAATTCCTTAAGCTTCACAGGCACGAAGTGGCGGATTAAATCCAAGCTAGTATTAATGCTAGTTTTTCAGTGCATAAAACTTCGGTGAAAGAAAATATCGCGAGGTCACTAAACCAGCCAGAGAACTATTACTCGATGGCATGGTTAGCCAACTCAGAGGTAGGTATGTGGCACTAACCATACGAAAAGGCAAAACAAAGAATTGAAATTGACTTTGAACATGAGGATTTTTGTACAGACATAGGTGACGGAAAACATAGTGTGGAAACCAGGACTAATACCATGCCATTACTGCGTCAAAAGAAACATTTGCCTTAAAGTGGAGTGCCAAAAAGCTGGTATTAATACTATCAACAAGAAAAGTTTCAATATGAACAATGACATAAGACTGAAAAATAAAAAAAATCGTGCGACTCCATCCCTGCACAGTTCCTTAAGCAGTGATCGCGTCGTCCCCACTCGGTTTGCGTTCACAATCCGCGCAATTTTCCGCCGGTCATTTCTCATTGTTTCCCAGTCCTCTGGCCTCTCGCCCCTCCTCCGATACTTATTTGTTCTGTATCGTAAATAGAGCGCGGATAAAGAAGAGGTTGTGTTTACGACTGCCGCCGATATGAGATAGAAAGGAGTTTGAAAGGCTTTATAACATGATTGCTTGTTAGTTCTTTGTTTGGCGTTATGTGATTGTTGAATTCAGGAAGTAAACTTCTGCATGGGTGTTATGGCGCTCGATAACGTTGTTGGTAAACGTTCGGTGAAATTGTATTGAAACATCGAGATTGCAGCGTTGCACATAGGAGTATTCGCGTAGTAAAACTGGTCAAAATTATTTTTCGCATTTTTTTGCAATTTCATCGAATGAAAGACGAAGTTCAATGATATTTTATATTTATTTATTAAATATTTATTCTTTCGGCTGAAATGATGATGATGATGAAATATTTATTTATAAAAAACCTATACAAATTAAAAAAAATGAAAAAAAAAGATTATACAGACTCAAGCTGTTCATCTTCATGTTCTTCGTCTTCTTCCATACTTTCTTCGCCATTATTTTCATTTGGAGGTAAAGGCGGTGTACTTGCGACCATAAGACTGATTGCTTCCATCGAAAATGGCTTACTTTTCTTGTGTACCTTTGGTCTGCTACAACTTAAATACGGGTCTGAACTTAGTAATAGCCTGTTTAATATATGTCTGTTGCAATCGACTAGGGAAATTTTTTTTACCAATTTTTTGTGTAGGTTCTGCAGACCAGTCAGGCAATTCGATCGAAGATGTGAGCCATTTTTCGTTATTTTTCAAGAAACGTTCATCCTTGTAACTACTGGCTGTCCATTTCTTCTTGAATTCACTCTTGAAGCACCTTAGGGCCCGACTTAAAACAGTTTTTTGACCACTTGGACATTTAGTCATTTCCACAAGTTTTTTTTCCATTAAAGAAAACTTTTCATCCATTTTTTTCCCTTGTATTCATTCAAGATGTCATATAAAGCTCTTCTGGTAATTTTTCTGGCGGCTTTAGAAGACTCTACGAGAGCAAAAAGAAAAAATTACAATGTTGAAATAGTTCAACTTTCACATGCATTAACTTCGAATGGATAAAAAACAAAATGGCGGATTAAGGCGGATAATTTTATTGTGATATATGATTGGTATAAGCCTACATTTTGTCTCTATATAATAAATATAGCTGGACAAGACCAGACACTTAAACAAAAACACTGTTATAACGAAATTAAAAGTTATAATAAATGCTCTTAAAGGTCAAGTTAAATATAGTTCCTATACGTATAATACAAACAGAAAATAATAAAATTACGTATTTAATTACGGTACATACCTTCCACTTCCATATTAAATTAATATTTTCACTGAGGTCAACCACACGAAACTACAGTAACGAAAGAACTAAATACCACAAACGAAAGCGTCGCAAACAAAGACGAACGATTCTAAAATTGACTGCGTTCCAACTGACTTCACGATAAGAGTCAAGTGCGGGTAGAAGTATTATGGCGGTCAATTGACAGACTGGTTATTAAACTTAAACAAAAAATGGTTTGAATGTATTTTTGAGTAATTTTTTACTTTTGACTTTTAACCGATTTTAACATACGAATACTCCTATGTGCGTTGGTTCCTATTTGGGTGCGCCAAAGATTATCTCGTCATCATCTGCCTAGCCATTTCTTAAATACGTTGGCGTCGGCGTTTAGTCTACTCGGAGGCAGCTGAATACCAGTATTTTACATGGAGCGATTGCCCATCTATCTTTTACAATCTAGTTAGTGCTGGGTGGATACAATACCACTTGGTAAGGTAGTAAGGTAAGGTAGTAAGGTAAGGGGTATCGTATCACCTAGGAGAAGCCTAAACACCGAAAAAGTTGGATACAGAAGTGAAAAAAAAAGGCTTTAAAAAAAACTAATAAAAAAACATGGAGTGACTGCCTATTTGACCTGCGGCGACCCCGTCGATGCTGGATAGTAGGATTTGATAACACTAGTTGTCAGATTTTGGGCCCACAGATAATAGTCCTCAGTTTACCAAAATTATTTTAATGTTAAACGAATATTGAAAGACGCATTAAATATTTATACACCTTAAAGGTATACAGCGAGCTAACTTTTAATAATAATAAGAACTAATATTTCACCGGTGACAAACAATAAATGGATTTGAATTTTAATAACCAACTCTAACGGTTCAGTTCTTCTGGTTTTGCTTTTCAGCCAAACTAAAAAACAATTACTTTCTGTTCCAACTTATGACCATGAGAGGGGCCTGCCAGGACCACCGCCTGCCGGGGTTGCGGGTTTTTTGAAAAAGATATCGCGGCCCGGAACATAAAGAGCAAAAAAAGAACAACCATGTCAGACCTAAAAGTCCGACACTCACCCCCGCTCCGCCTAAAGCGGGGGAAGTTATTTGATGATTTCTCATACGCAAAAAAGCCAACCACTATGTCAGACTTTTTACAAAGTCCTCCTATTTACTTTTGTATAACAAGCATGTTACATAATATACCTATAATACGCCCACTATATCCCAATACAATATTTCACGTTGGCAGATATATATTTAAATACAAATTGGCCATTTATTTCGTAATGGCGGGCATACATCGTGAGGCTAACGCTAACCTATTCGATATTTATCTAATGGTGCAATATAGGAGTAGACTGGGCTGTGAGGAGTAGCAGCATAAGTAATGGTAGGAGTCTATGGTTGCTAGTAATCTAGTTTTGAAATAAGAAGGCTATTTGTATTTATGGTACATAAGTGAATGAAATCACTTTGACGCCCTTTGCCTCGTTACAAGACAACTTTATATTTACTTAAATGAATTGTATTTGTGATGACAAAGAATTCAAATTAAGCTATGAAATAAGGTACACATCCCAGAATACTAGCACAAAAAGACGATGCGGCCCGCATGCAATCTATTGCTTTATAGGCACGCAACGTTTTTTGGGTGGTATCTGCTTTCGCCCTTTTAAAACTACTAGCTGTCCTGCCCCGCTCCCGTGGGTAGTAGCGTGATGTTATATAGCTTATGTTACTTAGTAATAATGTAGCTTCCTAATTAGCAAAAGATTTTTTTAAATCGGCTCAGTAGTTTTTAGTTTACGTGTTATATACAAAATCTTTATAATATTAGTGTAGATGAAATATTGCAATATTAGTGGACAATGTTGAAGAAATCATGGCCAAATAATAACACTCAATTTTAATTTGTCTTTTTGATTTGCTTTTTAATCTTTAGAAGACATAAAAAAAACATGTACCATAGATATAAGGGGAAGACACTAGCTCCTGTAAAACAGTGTACACTAGCGCAGGAGCTAGGGAATTCATTAACATGTTTGTAATTTGTTTATGCCAATAAAGATTATTATTATTATTAGATATTAGATACCCTCTCGAGGCCATCTTCAAGTTAAGCCGCGCTTGCTTGTGCAGGTCCGTGGAAGGGTGTTCTACGAGATTCCTCCGTGCCACGGAAAGTACGCTAAACCGTTGGTCTTAGCTATCAATTAAAGATCATTGGCAGTCATTACAGGATTTCGGAGGTCCGAGTCTTACCAAGAGGTTTTGTATTATCCAGTACCAAAAGGTTTGTGGAGGCCAATTAGGCAGTCGCTCTATGTTTCTTTTAATTTTTTTTAAGCTTATTTTATCCCACATAAAAGATTGCTGGTAGGCCCGACTGCTCTATCAAATGCATTGGGTACTAATAACACTATATATAAGCATATTCTGTTACTAATTCACTAACAAATTATAGATTCTACTGGGTCTGAAATAAAGAAATGTTGTTTTATTTATTTTAAAGGCCTCTTTTTCGTTCCGTCGTCACGCCAGCGTTTTTTGGCCCTTGCTCAGTGACGACGACCACTTTTAGGCACCCAGTGTGACATTGACAGTCTTAACACTGATTTTATACGTATTACACTATAACTAAACAATTTGCACAGAATATCAGCGCTGTGTCATGGCTGCCATATTGCAGCACCATGCTGAGATAGGGGGCTTTTGGCCTTGTACAGGACTTATTTAATTGTCTTTTTTATATTGTTTTTGTTCTTATTTTTAATAGTTTTTGTTTTATTGTCCCCAACATTATTCCCAGCTATGTTGGGGTAGGCTTTCAGTCTTACCGGATGCAGCTGAATACCAGTATTTTACATGGAGCGACTGCCTATCTGACCTCCATAACCCAGTTAGTACTGGGTAATACGATACCCTTGGTTAGACTAGTTGCCAGACTTTCGGGACACTGACTATCTTCAACGACTGTTAAAGATCTACAAATGACAGCGGGGAGCAATAGCTTAACGTGCTTTCCGAGGCACAGAGGAAACTCGGTATGTAACGGGTGGTCACCCATCCACATACCAACCTAGGCAAGCGCGGCTTAACCTAAAGATCGACCTAAGCGGCTGCTATTATTTAGCCACGAGCTCCTCTTCTGTTGTATCTAATAAACAGTTTTTATTTCGTAAAGTTTTTATAAGGTAGTGCGACTTATTGGAGAACTAACTCGTGTGTAATCACAAAATGTTCTTGACCAATCACAAAACATTACATACATAACAACTACCACATAAATGGACCAATATATCATTTTGTCTTTGTTCTACGAAAAGCCTTATTGACATTGTTACGATAGAGGTTTTATTTCTTAGTGGGGGCCTGGGAGGGACAGGACAATAAAAGTAACAGTTGACAAGGCAGCTAAATAGCCTTTAAGCCCATAAACTATTCAGGAGAGGTTCCTATCGTTAGGGTAAGTAATGTCCTACTTTGTGTTACACTTTGTTGTTTGTTAAACAATCTGTTTTGTTTGGTTTGGTTTTTAAATGATTTTGTTAAGGGTGTTTGTGTGTAGTGAGCTCACGAGAAAATGTTGTCTCGCAAGGAGGTTATCGTCTGCGTAACCGGACGAATCCTGTGGATGCTTCGAGAGTATGGCTTCCAGCTAGGACAAAAAACTTAAAAACTAAGCGACTACACGCTAAGGTCACCCCCTGTGGGGTACGAGCCTCAGCTAACGGCGTAGCTCTGGGAACACATTATAGGGACAAGCTGCATCAGAGAAGTTGTAGTTGTAGATACCTACTTTTTATTTATAACTAGCTTCCACCCGCGACTTCGTCCGCGTGGCATAGTAACTTTGGGCTAACGCTAACTTTACCCCGCGTGATGATCGAAAAAAATGTATCTTTCTCTCCCCGTTTCTTCCCTCTTTCTCCTCCTTTTCTCATTTTTTTTTTAAATAGCCTATGCCCGTCTCCAGGGTCCCAGCTATCTCTGTACTAACATTCATCAAAATCGGTTCGACCATTTGGGCGTGAAGACGTAACAAACAAACAAACTCACTTTCGCTTTTATAATATTAGTAAGAATTTATAGCGAAATTGATGATTCAATAACACAGACCAAACTATTTAATAAATATTTAACGGCGTCACAAATAGTGCTACAGTAACACTGCAATATAGTATGACAAACCGGACAAGTGTGAGTCGGACTCGTGCACCGAGGGTTCAGTACAAACTTGTAGGTAAATAAAAGTACAGAACAATGCTCTAACGAAAAGATAAACTGTCCAACAAACATAACTTTGTCGTTGGAAAGCTATTGACCCCATACATCGGCCAGGTCGCGGTTAGTTTATTCACTGCAATTAAGTTTGCTATCACTTTTTTTTATGATGTATCTACAGATCTACGGGTTTCTTATGTTTACCTTTACTGGTACTCTATGATATTGCTTCTTGGCAAATTTCACGTTTCCAGGTTAACGGAAAATCCTTACTAATATATGTAAATATAAATTATAAAAGCGAAAGTGTGTTTGTTTGTTTGTTACATCTTCACGCTTTAATTGCTAAACCGATTTTGATGAATTTTGGTACAGAGATAGTTGGGAACCAGGAGACGGACATAGGCTATTATTTTTTAAAAAGAGTGGGATATGAGGGAGAAAGAGGGAAGAAACGGGAAAACTTAGCGTTGCTATTACAAATCAATAAGGCGCTACCGAATTTAACGCGAGCGAAGCCGCGGGCAAAAGCTAGTATAAATTATAAAAGCGAAAGTGAGTTTGTTTGTAAGTTACGTCTTCACCCCTACATGGCTTAACTGATTGTGATTAATTTTGGCACGCAGATAGTTGAGACCCTGGAGACGGACATAGGCGTTGTTTTTAAAGTGAGTAATGAGGGAGACAGAGGGAAGAAAAAGGAAAACTTAGCTTTGCTATTACAATAAATAAGGCGCAAAGGCAAAAACTACAGGTAGCAGGTAGGTACCTGCAAAACAGGAAATGGTAACTGTGTTATCCCGAATATAACGCGAGCGAAGCCGCATGAAAAAAGATTATTAGTTGTTAACTATTAATAGATAATTATTATAACTTGAGACGGGATATTTGCCGTGTTTGTTATTAATAGATTATTATGGGTCTAGTTCAATAAAACACGAATTTCCTTATAGAAGTACTTGCTACTAATCCAAAAAAAACCGCTTAAATATCCCAGCACCTTCCAAGCGTTCGTAAATACATAATAAACGAAGGTAAGCCAATGCTCTCACGCAAATTACATTCAGCCTCGGACGATTTGTTAAACTTAAACTTGTATTGATACTCTCCGGGGAGCGTGATCGATCTCCTATCAATGTCAATAACTTGGATTAAGACGTAATTTTAAGAAAATATACGACGAATTTCGTTGAATATTAAAAGCGAAAATACTAAGAATATTGAGTTTTAAGGAATGGATAAAAGAAGAGACTAATATATGGAAAACTAGCTGAAGCCCGCGGCTTCGCCCACGTGATATTTAAAAATATCCTACTAGCTTTTGCTGCGGCTTCGCTCGCGTTAAGTTCGGGGTAACACAGTTCCCCTTGCGCCTTATTGATTTGTAATAGCAACGCTAAGTTTTCCCTTTTCTTCCCTCTTTCTCTCCCACATCCCACTTTTTTTAAAAAAAATAACAAACTAATATTATAAAAGCGAAAGTGAGTTTGTTTTTTACCTCTTCTCGCTTTAATGGCTAAACCGATTTTAATGAATTTTGGTACAGAGATAGTTGGGACCCAGGAGACGGAAATAGGCTATTTTTTTTAATAAAATAAAAAGTGGGATATGAGGGAGAAAGCGGGAAGAAAAGGGAAAACTTAGCTTTTCTATTACAAATCAATAAGGCGCAAGGGCAAACACTGCAGGTAGTCAGTGTCCCGAAAGTCTGTTAACCAGTCTTACCAAGGGGTATCGTATTACCCAGTACTAACTGGGTTGTGGAGGACAGATAGGCAGTCGCTCCATGTAAAATACTGGTATTCAGCTGCAACCCGTAAGACTGGAAGCCGACCAAAACGGAAAAGGCTAGGCCGATGAGTGACGGGTTTTGTTTGTGCTCTAATAAATTACTTCATACCTTTGACCACGCTGTATACAGTTCCAACAGACAGCTCCGTTGTTCTCGCGGCCACAAGCGCGACTGCTAAGCACTCGATTCCGAGGTCGGCCAAAAGTGTTATTGGGTTTTTCACTAGGAATTTCACAGTAGCAGTCCGGAGTTTGGAAGTAGTTTAGGATACCCCGCGCCTCCAAAAGCATGTTAAGCTGACGGTCCTGCTGATCTCTCTCCCGTCATGTAGGATTGCCGTCCCATCGGATTATAAGAGTGAGGAATAGAGAGTGCACCTGTGTCTGCGCGCACATCATCATTTTCCTGCCCGTGTCCCATTCTATTTGGGGTCGGCGCAACACGTTTTCTTCTTTCATTCTCCCCTATTCCTTTGACGGGCCTGTTGGTCTAGTGGTTAGTGGCCCTGACTGCTGAGCCGGAGGTCGTGGGTTCGATTCCCACCCAGAACAAACTTTGTGTGATGAGCATGATTGTTTGTTCTGTGTCTGGGTGTGATTTATCTATAATATGTATGTATTTATAAATTATATAAGTATGTATATCAGTTGTCTGGTTACCATAACACAAGCTCTGCTTAGCTTGGGATCAGATAGCCGTGTGTGAGTTGTCCCAAGATATTTATTTTATTTATTTATTTATCAGACGTCACGGCATCATTTACTCCTTTCTCCTTCATATCATTACTTACACAATCCATCCATCTTTTCTTTGGCTTTCCTCTCGCTCTCTGTCCATCAACATTCAGATCCATCACTCTTTTAGTCACATGTGCTTCATTGGTCCACATTACATGTCCATACAAAGACAAAGTGTATCTGCGCACACACTTGTGCATTATAATATCTCCTGCGCAGATGGCTAATTTTCCACCGTGGGCGAAAGTAGTCAAGTGAACTATACCATTCACAGTTCCAAGAAAACCGTTCCAAGTGTAATAAAAATTTCATGATGGACGACGAACTTTTTTTGTAAAATCTGACAAAAACCAAGATGAAGTTTTTCTCAATTTCCGAGAAAAGCTGCCTTGTTACACTTTTATGATTACTATTATTTTATATTCAGTGTTTTTAAAAGAAGAATACAATTTGTTATTCTTACCTATGAAATGACGTTTTCTCGGGTTGTTGTAAACAGACTTAAAAATCGGAATGAGTTTAAATTTTACAATATTTAATTTCGTTTTCAGTGGGGCAGACTAATTAGAGATATTATTTTTGTACCCTACACAATTTAACCCAAAAATTGACACGTAGGGAATGCCTAGTAGCGTTAATTCCGCCTATGGACCACTATTATAAAATAAATAAAATAGCCTTTATTGCTGTTCAATTTCTTATAAATAAATAAATAAGCCTTTATTCAGACCACAGTTAACAATAATACATAGTTTACTTAATCTAACAACTCTGACGAGTTGGTGACACCAACAACCTGGTCTGTTTGCCCAACTTTGGCAAAGGCCTCCTCCATTGAAGGACAGAATGGAGGGACCATTCTGCTCTATTTTGAGCTCTCCTAGTCCATATTTTTCCTGCTACGCTTTTAATTTCGTCCTCCCATCTTCGATACTGTCTACCTCGATTTCCATCTTATTCCTAGGGTACCAAAATATTATGTTTTTATTCCACTTTTCGATGCCTCTGACTATGTGGCCGGACCATTTCCACTTTAGTTTCCTTATTCGTATTGTAACATTCTTAATTTTCGTGCGTTTTCGGATAGTGGTGTTTCTTATTCTGTCAGATTTTCTAATGTTTAGCATGCTTCTTTGCATCGCTGTCTGACATGTTTCCAGTTTTCTATATAGCGCTTTGGTAAGGGCCCAAGTCTGGCAGCCATATGTCAGGACTGGAAGTATACAGGTGTTATACAGTTTTGTTTTGACGTACGTCTTAATTTCTGAGTTCTTCATGATCTCCTTGAACCCCCAGTAGCGTTTCCATGCATTTCCGATTCTTGTGTCTATTTCTTTTGACATTGTATCAGTGATCGAGATTTGTTGGCCCAAATAAGTGTATTCTTTCACAAATTCTACTGGTTCGCCGTTTAGAAGGATAGTGTCTTCCAGTGCGTTTGTCATGGCTTTGGTTTTGGAACTGTTCATCGTCAGACCTACCTTGCGGCTTTCTCTATCCAGGTTCAATTTCTTACAATAGTTCAATAAATGCCTAGGTACTTAAAACTAAATTGGTTTACTTAATTAATTCAAACTTGTATTACAATTATCGGCAACTGGTTGTTTTTGTAGAACAGCTTGTCTGTGGACAAAGGCCTCCTCTAAAGATTTCCACGAAAACCTGTCTCTTGCTAACCGGCTCCATACCGGGCCAGCTCTTTTCTTTAGGTCTTCTTCCCATCTTTTGATTTGTCTGCCTCTATTTCTTTTTCCATCTCTTGGATTACATTCTGTTACTATCTTAGTCCATTTTTCTTTATTTTCTCTCAACATTTGTCCCGTCCAACGCCATTTCAACTGTCTGTAGGCTGTGTGTGCATTTTTAAATTTGGTTTTCTTCTTGATTATTTGTAATTTTACTCTATCACTTCTTTTTATACCTAATATACTCCTTTCTATTGAATTTTGAATTTTGGCAGTACACACCACTATTGTACATGCAGTTTAATTAATTGGGCATTGGGTAGACAAGCGAATTCCGATAGAAACTGTGTTATGCAATTCTCGTAGCTAATAATAAATAAATAAATATCTTGGGACAACTCACACACGGCTATCTGATCCCAAGCTAAGCAGAGCTTGTGTTATGGTAACCAGACAACTGATAACATACTTATATAATTTATAAATACATACATATTATAGATTAATCACACCCAGACACAGAACAAACAATCATGCTCATCACACAAAGTTTGTCCTGGGTGGGAATTGAACCCACGACCTCCGGCTCAGCAGTCAGGGCCACTAACCACTAGACCAACAGGCCCGTCAAAGCTACTTCTAACCTATGGTTTTACTAACATTATGAGTTGTGGTCACTTTAATAAAGCGATTTCTATTATGAAGAAGATATATATTTTTACGAAATAAATACCAGTTCCCAACATCAACAGAAATCGCGGACCGAGGATTCCATACAAACTTGCGACATAAACGGTCATATCTTTCGACTGCGTAGACTTAGAGGGTTGATTTTAACACAGAGCTAAGGTACCACAGACTTACTGTATTGTTTTATTTTCAACTCGATACCTCCACGCGTTTCTGAGATAAAGGGTCTTGACAGACAAACAGACGGAAATTGATTCTATAAAGGTACAGTTTTTTCCTTTTCAGAAACAGAACCCCAAAACTACATAAAAGAGGTCCATTCTCAATACACCGGTTAACCCTTATATTCTCCGTCAAGTCATCAGTCAGTCAGCTAGCGGGCAGCTACTCAAAGCCGCAGCGAGAGGGGGGTGTTCCGCAAATTGTTTGGCTAATCAGATAGGGCTCCGCAATATGCCACATGTTGGTTCATCGCACAAAAGATGATTACCGCACAGCTTTAGAGACAACTGTGCGGTTTTAATGTGTTTTTTTAGCCTGAGGTGATGGGTAGTGTTTGTTCTAGTTGTGTGGATTAATAATGGGTTAATTTTGGGTGTTTATGTGGATGAAGCGTGGTTTTTTGTCGCAGAGAGAAAAACAATTTATAAGTACAGACACGTTTGGAAATCGTGTATATATTCTTTGATTTATATTTATAGTATTTTGTTTTATATTAATAGTATTTTATTTATCTATATAGTATAAATTAATAATTAATATTTTTTTCTGTTTTATACCTACCACTGTTTGTCTCTGCATCACCCAAAGGTTGACTGGTAGAAAATGCCTATGGCATTAAATCCGCCTCTGTACTTTATGCTTGAAGTGTTCAATAAATAAATAAAAACAGCAAAGATAGTATTGTGGTATGATCGTCAAGGCGTCACAGACTGCCCAGTCGTAGACCTAAGCAACGCACCTCCGATTTTTCGGATACATCTGACATCTGGCTTAGTAATAAAAACCGTAGATTTCGTAAAATTAAAGAATGTTTCACACAAAGATTGTAAACAGTCAGATTCGAATTATGTAGAAGAATAAATCAGTAGATTCCAAAGAAAACCTGGTCCTGTAATGTACTTCAAAGTCATTATAACGATGACAGTAAATATATCTTAAGTATGACTAGCATCCAACAAAAATTGAAAAATTATTCGAACTTCCCCGCTTTATCAGCCAAAAATTCTCTAATAAAATATTCAAATTACTTTACCGAAAAAGAAACCGAGTAACAATGTTGGCTCAGGCTCAGACACAACGGGATAAAGCCAATAAAACCGTTTATTATCCGCTCACCCCACTCGTGAATACATTTGTGTTCTTAATGCTCGTTTAACGGGTGTCAGTAGCGCGTTTCCGAACGGGTGCGACTATGTGGCGCCAAAAAAAACTTTTCGCCTCTGGCTACACATATGGCATCCACTTTTGAAAATTATACGCGTGTTTAAATTTGGAACCGCATTATTACTGCGTTCAGATAATCGGACTAGGGTTTAGTGACAAGATTAGTTACAATGATAGAAAGGGGAACAGGGAAAATGGAACGTAATCCTCGTAATACGGAGTGAAATGAAAATTACAGTGTTATTTATGATGTTCATAAATAATTTAGGAGGATAATGAATGAGTGTGTTTCTCGTAATTAATCTACGAATTTCGCTTTAGGACGATTTCCAGTTGAAATTTATGTGCTGAGCGTGGTAAAAGGCAATAATGGAGAATGGATTAGGTAAAGCTGTTAATTTTTTTTATGTTGCATAGGCACAAAGACACGGCACTGGCAACTTAGGCACGGAAAGAATCTGCATTTATTTTCTTAACAGAGATCCTTAATTCGAAAGTCAAAAATTTTCGGGTCAAATAAAGCACACACAATGGACAGTATGTTTTTTTAAACAGTTAATTTCTTACACTATCACTAATTAGCGATGGGTCGTAACAGAAAAAAAGGAAAAAAAATCAGGGGCCCTACAAAGTTATCAGTAAGATATACCAAAAACATGTTTTCACAAACCAACTGTTAATGAATCTGTATAATAAGGCTCAAGGATCATTAGCACTATGATTGCATCGCGGCAGGATACCAGCACCCTCACAGGGCGTGTATATTATATCATTTGAATGTTCAAAACGAACGGCCCACTACCCTCGGGGTAATTAGAAGAAATGGCATTGTCGCAATCAATAGAAGACAGATGTTAGTAAGTCACAAAAAATATGAATATACTTACTTTTTTTTCATACGTATGGGAACTATTAAATTACTTCCGGAGCCGGGGGGTGTCAGTCTTTTACTGACTAAAAATCCACCCATGTTCCTTTTATGCCCTTTATGTTCTGGGGCCGCGGTATCTCTTTCGAACAACCCGGGACCCCGACAGGCGGTGGCCCTGGCAAGTCCCTCTGCTTTGTTGACATCTCTTTGAGGCGCGTGTGGAATATTAACACGCCGTCGATACGTCTGAAGATACATCATTGAGGCATGATTTTTAATTTTATTTTCAAAACTAGCTGGCGCCAGCGGCTTCGCCCGCGTGTTATCGAAAAAAAAGTATCCTATGTGTTATTCCAGACTATAACCTACCTCTTTGCCAAATTTCATTAAGTTCCGTTCAGCCGTTTTGACGTGAAAGAGTAACAAACATCCATCTATCTTAGGGTAGGACTTGAGGTTAAGCTGCGTTTGCCTAGGACCAACGGACAAATGACCAATCCATGGAATTTTTGATAACCAGTCTTACCAAGTATTACCAAGTTATTAATTGGGTTTTCGCCGTCAGATAGGCAGTAGCTCCATGTAAAATACTTCAGTCAGCTGAATACTTGTATTTTGTACCGGATTCTGATTCGGTAAGACTGGACGCCGACCAGAATATAGTTGGTAAAAGCCTTTATTTGTTAGTAACAGATTTTCAAAATTATCAGGTCTTATAAGGAGCCTATACTATCGTCACGGCTGGGACATAGTCCTCCTTTCTACAAAAGAGAGGGGGCAGTAATTTTTTATGAGACCTCAGTGCAGTCTGATAGATGCCACATGTATTCGATTTTTTGTTGCTAAGAATCGTTTGTTTCTTCACGAGACTTTTTTTCTATTTTTCGTAAGCAAGCACTTACAGGATATAACAATCCAAATGAATCAATTATTGACATGCCACTAACTGTAATTATAATTCCTATTTATTTTTGTTTGTCTTAAAATTTTGTTTATGTACCAAATATTTGAACGCCCCCAGTGGCAGAATATGACGAGACCTTTATACCATTCCATTCCAGACGCCCCGGGCGCCGGGCGCCGCGAGACGACTCCCGGCCACCGTAGATGCGGGCCTGTGGACGGTGAGCAATGGGTAGCTCACCGTCCGTCCGTCTATTGACGACAGGCCGTGTCGACGGCGCGTTTGTGTTTCACGCGCGCCTCAAAGAGATGTCAGAAAAGCAGAGGGGCCTGCCAGGGCCTCCGCCTGCCGGGGTTGCGGGTTGTTCGAAAGAGATACCGCGGCCCCGGAACATAAAGGGCAATAGAAGGAAAATGGGTGGGTTTTAGTCAGTAAAAGTCTGACACGCCCGGGGAAGATATTTGATGATTTCCCACCCCCAAAAAAAAGACCATAAAAATATACCATATTTAGACAATTAAATGAATTTGAATTTGAAACATTATATAAAACAGTCAAGAAACAAAAATTAATTTAAATAAAAAATAAAAACAAATAAAAAAATTACGAATTTGAAAACCGCAATAAAAAGGAATATCGTAGCAATCTTTCCGCGCGGTCTAAATAACCGACTACACAGTGCAATACGGCATTGATGCAATTTCCCTGACAAAGGGGTTGCCAGCGTAAAAACTAGCTAACAAGCGGTGGTGCGGTGCGCCCGCGGCGGTCTAATTCACAATTTGCCGCGGCGGCCCGCGCTCCCCGAACGCGTTCTAAATTCAAATTTTCCAACGTGTTGCCAGCCGCAAATGAATTCGTTCGAAAAAGTAAATTGTATTCAAATGTTATATGCTTTGGGGAAATCTAATTCTGTGACGTAATTAGAGGTGGTTCCGTTTTGTATTTTTTAACTGTAGTTTTTACGTAATCGTAATCAAACAAATGTATCTGAATCACAACTTTAACAGATTATGTTTAGGAAGTTACCGCATACTTTAGTTATGGTCACTGGCTGCAATTGGTACAATAGTGTTCCTTAAAATTTAAATGACAATTTTAACCCATAAGTAAGTAAGCTATCTCCAAAATGACATACTGAAATAAGAAAAGTAATTCACAAAAAAAAACTAATTTTAAAACCATAAATCTTACATATCCCAAAAGCCAAGAACCCAAACCATACCACAACCTTATCAATATAAATAATTGGAATGAAGCCGTCACATCAGGAGTCATTACGCTATCGCCTATGGAGGATTACTAGTAATCCGTGCGGATGACGGACGGTTCGCAAGCGGCCGACGGACGTGGAAAAATCTCACCCCTAACTGAATAACTTGGGATCGAAAAAGGGGGGAATGGGGGCGATGTAAACGACGCCGGAATAAGACACTTGGGTGGAACTGTTTTATATGTAAAAAGTTTCAGTATTTTTAGGTGGCTTGTTTTTGAAGAATAACTGGAATCTGAATAAATATTGTTTTTGTTTCATGAAAGGACTGGTAATAGGATAGTTGCTCAAGCATTGACCTATTCACAAGTTGATCCAATTTCATCTTAGTTGGAATTGGTGCTCTATTCAAGTTGCGAGTTAATAGGCTTCTTTTAGGTCATCTTTTCAGGACAAGATTGAGGTCTAGCGTAGGGCTATTTTACGTAAAAAAAAGCCAGTACTTTTAACCGTATTGTTAAATGGGTTTTATGTTCAGGCCAGTTCAGACTAAATATCTGTAAAGCTTTCTTCAAGACTTTATCGTCTTTAGGGATTGCGGATTGTTCGAAAGAGATGCGGCCCCGGAACATAATGGGCAAAAGAATGAACATGGGTGGGTTTTATTCAGTAAATGTCTGACACCCCCTTCCTCTCTGCTCAGAGCAGAATAATTGTAAAGATAATTATAGAAATTGATGATTTCCCGTGCAAAAATTAAATTTCTAGCATCTTTATTACTTGGTGTAACTTAATCTAAAATTAACGCCCCATCTAACTTAAGATATTCATATATAAGCTTTTCACATACTTATTAACATTTTAGGTACTACTAAATGATTTGAAACGAACGAATCAATGATACATCACACCGCAGATTTCTGCGTTTTCAAATTCGTAATTTCAATAGAAATATCATATATTTGTATAACTCCTTAAACCTCAACGCTCATCACTGACCAATTACACCAAATCTCCCCTTAACACAATCCTCTGTAACCCTTCCCGCGGAGGGGCGCAGGGGGGGCAAGCGCGCCGGCTTCCGATTGGCCGAGCCCCGGAAGGATATAAACCTATAGTTTCTCTTCTTAAGAACTTCCCTCGTCCATTGTACGCGTGATTTACGATGTAGGGGGTAGATTGATGATTGCCCGTATCCGGGCGCTCTCAATCGCATCTACGGGAGCTCCCGAGCAATTTCCCCACATATTCGTTTACCCAACGCATTATAGAGGCACTCTTTCCTATTCGGAGTGTTATTGCTTTTATTACGAGCGAGTCGAGTGCTTAATGTCTGGCATTAGTTATCAGACGTAATGTAACGCGATTTTTTCCCGTTTTAGTTGGAAAGGAATTGTGTAATGGGTTATTATGGATTTCTAATGGGTTTTGAAAAGCCTAAAGAAAAATTAGGGAGATATCATCCTACTCTTACCGATATCCGATAAGGATAGCAGCGCATACTGCAGTATTTAGACTATTTAGAGTCCTCGAGGTCCAGGAAAAGAAACAAAACAGGAATCATGAGATAGAAAAAGAAATGACGTTCCTCGGTTATTCGTATATTTTGTTGAACTGACTCTACTTATCTATGGTATGGTGCCCATACATCATACATACTTCCTTCATTTAAAGTTTAAGCAAGTAGGTAATGACAATAACTTTTATAAAATTACTAGTTTTTGCCCGCGGCTTCGCTTGCGTTAAATTCGGGGTAACACAGTTCCCCTTTCCTGATTTGCAGGTACCTGCTACCTGTAGTTTTTGCCCTTGCGCCTTATTTATTGTAATAGCAATGCTAAGTTTTCCCTTTCCCTACCTCTTTATCCCTCATATCTCAATATTAAAAAAAAAAAATATGTCCGTCTCCAGGGTCCCAACTATCTCTGTACCAAAATTCATCAAAATCGGTTTAGTCATGTAGGCGCGAAGATGTAACAAACAAACTCACATTCGCTTTTATAATATTAGTAAGGATTACACATTTAAATTAACCCAAATAATATATATTTTAAGAAGACCCATAAACGAGAAGCGACATAACCTTGTCTATAAGGCATAAAACTGTAATACCTCTAACAAACAATTCCATTCAAAACCCAGCAAACTACCAAAACCTACACTACAAGTCCATTTAATTGACCCAACCATTACTACAGTGTATCGCATCAAATGCCTCTAATCGCGGAACATAAAATCCGTACAAAGCACTCAACGGATCCAGCTAACCATCCACTTTGGGTCGCGTGCGCGACTTAACTGCCGGTAAATTTATTAGGTGGGCGTTACACATTTTTGTGCTCGCCAGTGTAATGGGAAGGTCGGAGCTTGCTCTAATAGATGCTAATAAACTCGCCGAATAGGGTTTTTGTGTTTTTTTTTTGTCGGGTTTGTTTTATCTTTATCGTTGGGATGTTCGATTAAAGGGTAAGTAGAGTTTGATGTAGTGGCAGTATAGGGATAATTTTCATAAATAAGTCCATTTTCTTCAGGACTGTATTTTAACCAACCGTACAATATCTGACCATCCTTCAAAATCGTTTTCTATGGCTTTATAAAACTGGAATGTTCTATGTACAAAAGCTGAATTGAGCTGAATAAGTGTAGTTCGTCACTAAGTGGCCACGTTAGCCGGCAATACAAGCTAATTACCAACTACTGCTCAACCACTTTTGTGGAAGACCTGAAAACTCTTAACAAAAGAGTTTTCAGGTCTGCCGGATCTGAAAATTGGCGTATAGTTGGAGCATGGGTATGGATTTTTGTGGACTGCGTCAATTGGACGGAAATTTTTGACAATGGTATCTAAAATGGCTACTATAGAAGAATCAGAATAGGATAATATGGATTACGTTAAAATTGTCTGAGACGCTAAAATCGTGAATTGTCATTTTGAGACCATTAGCTAGCTGTGCCTTGCAATACTTTTTCTTTTTTAAAAACATTGCCCCACACTAGGAATTTCTCCTGAATCTGTTTATTTTTTTACAGTAAAAAGTAATTATAAAGTACCTATTCAGTTTTATATGTATTTCAACTTAATAGCTCTACGTGTTCCCGAGATAAAGGGACAGACAGACAGACAAACAACAAATAAATCTTAAAAGGGTTCCGTTTTTTCCTTTTGAGGTACTGAACCCTAAAAATAGTAATGATTCCGTTGGAATACGATTATCTGACACAATTAATTCAAGTTCTGAATTAAAAACAACGCAGTTTTGGACAAAAACGAATTTGTCCCACTGTGCAGTTTGAATTGCTGGCTGTTTGTGTATGTGAGTTTAAGTGTTTGTAAACGCACCTACTATACAGGAGAAATTCCTAGTGTGGGGGCAACGTTTTTCTTTTTGGAGTTTACTCCATAAGAATCGATTTTCATATATAAGGCGCCCGGTATGAGAAAAATCCGAGGGGTAAAACCTACTAAAGTAACGAAAATGTGTCACGTTTTTGGTGTGCACCTTTAGTGCGCAACACACGCTGTATAGGCGACTATACCTATATACTATATGTTATTGGGCTTGTTTGTTTCTATCAGTGTCGATGTATTTATTTTTTTTTCATTAATTTGTGAATTTACCCTTTCATATGATATTAATCTTTTTTCAGTTGAATAAACTCTTTTTGCGTATGGTTAGATACTCGTACTTAAGGAGTAAACTCCAGTCGTGCGTCGGAGCTGACACACACACTTTTTTTTTAATCATATCTTACCCAATCTCTAGTCATAAGGGGTGATGACACGACATTACAACTTGATAAATAAATAATGAAAGCAGAAGGGATAGCAAGTGACGCAATGTACGGGATGAATCGACGGCCGGCGGCATCGCAACGCCATTAGCGGGAGGAAAACTGGACGAAAAATCATAATAATAAAGAGGAACGTACACTGGGCTGTTTCGGTACAACCCTTCCTTACTAACGGTCTCACTGCGGTCTACTATACTACGGTCCCAACTATCTCTGTACCAAAATTCATTAAAATCGTTTTAGCCATTAAGGCATGAAGACGTAACAAACAAACAAACACACTTTCGCTTTTATAATACATTCAGTCAAAAAAGTATCGGGAATGGATGATTTGTTTATGGTTCCAAATTAAAATTTTTGTTTTTTTTGTAGTTGTTAGATTGGCACAACTGTTTTCCATTTTGGCGCGGAGTTTGAGTTGCATCTGTTATTTATATTAAATACAGTGCTGGTTTTAGTAATATCATATATAGTGTGTATTGCGAATTTCATAATGGACAAAAATATCGAACAAAGAGTTTGTCTTAAATTTTGCATCGCCAATGGAATTTCGTGTTCGGAGTCACTGAAAATGTTATAGAAGGCTTACGGTGAATCGACTTTATCAAAAACTCGTGCTTATGAGTGGTTCAAAGCGTTCAAAAGCGGTCGAGATGTGATGGAAGATTTGTCTCGCTCTGGTAGGCCGTCAACGTCTGCAACTGAAGTTAACATCGCAAAAGTGAAGAAAATAGTGACTGAAAATCCCCATTCAACTCTGAGAGAGATAGCCGCCGCACTTTCTGTATCTCACGAGTCGATCCGTACCATTGTAACTAATCATTTGGGTATGAAACATGTTGCTGCTCGGCTAGTCCTAAAAGATCTGAATTTTCTCCAAAAACTCAATCGCATGAAAGTCGCTGAGGACATGCTAGAACGAGTCAGATCGGACCCAACATTCATGAAACGCATTGTTACTGGTGACGAGACGTGGGTTTACGAGTTTGACATGCAAACTAGTCAACAAGCTTCGGAGTGGCGCCTTCCAACTGAACCGAAACCGAAAAAAACCACGCCAAAGTCGATCAAAAGTCAAAGTCATGTTGACTGTTTTCTTTGACTATCGCGGTGTTGTGCACTCTGAATTCTTACCGGAAGGTCTAACGGTAAATAAAGAATATTATTTGAGCGTTATGCGGCGTTTAAGAGAGCAAATTCGACGAAAAAGGCCAGATTTGTGGAAAGAAAATTCTTGGATTTTGCACCACGACAATGCGCCTTCGCACAAGGCTATCATTGTGAACGAATTTTTGACCAAACACTCAACAAATACCATCCAGCAACCACCATATTCACCAGATATGGCTCCTGCTGACTTTTTTCTTTTTCCTAAATTCAAATTACCACTTCGTGGCACCCGTTTTCAATCGATAGAAGACATAAAGGAGAATTCGCGGCGAGAACTGAACTCAATTCCGGAAGCAGCGTTTATAAAATGTTTTGATGAATGGATTATTCGTTGGCGCAAGTGTATCGTTTCTAAAGGAGCATACTTTGAAGGTGATAAAATAAATTTGGATGAATAACAGACATTTTTTGTATTATTGATCTTTTCCCGGTACTTTCTTGACAGAGTAGTATTAGTAAGGATTTATTTATTTTTTAAAAAATAAACGTTGTCCCACACTAGGAATTTCTCCTGTATCGTGGGTGCGTTTACAAACATTTAAACTCACATACACAAACAGCCAAACCCGAAACAATTATCTGCAGGTCATACAAATATTTGTTCCGTGCGGCAATCGAACCCGCAACACGCAGCGCAGCAGTCGATCGCTCAGCCACTGCGCTAACCGTGCCATCAAATTCAAATACCCTCAGCGATTCCCGTAGAAATAAAGACATCAACGAGTGTGCGCTATCCCTAGCCACCCCCGATGATATTCTTAGCGAGTTTTTAATAGAGACAGCCGCAACCCTTTTATTGTGATTAGTTATTGTATTTACGTAGAGAGAGGGGTGAGGGAGGCTGTCCGTTACGTGTATTGACGGAACTGACTTGAGACTTTAATGGAAATTACTGTAGGGGTAGTAGGGAAGCGGGTTCTTGAGAAATGTGCTAGTGTTGGATACAATGTTGATTTGTTAGTCCACTTGCCAGCACTAAATAAAAAAACTAAAAGCGATCAGTATCCCAGATCACGTTTAAGAACTGTAAGTTTTAATATTCCACACTACAACTATGATGATATTAGCAGCTCTTAAACGCGGTTTAGACATATTGATCGCGTTATTATCTTATTATCTCAACAGTAGTTCTTCTTTTTTTGCTTTTCAGCCAAACTAATCAACAATTTTATTCTGTTCCAACTTATCACCATCCTCCATACGAATGTGTTCAACTATACAACAAACTACCGGCTGATATCAGGAACTCATCTTCTTTTAACATATTCAAATCTAAACTTAAACAACACGTCATTGACAATACTGGGGTAACTATTTAAGTTAACGACAAGCTTGTTATATTCATAATATTCACAACTGGTTACTGGACCACATTTTATCAATTTTATTATATCTATTCAATAAGTGAATAATGTATGTTCTTCTAGAATAAATAAAGAATCTTTAAACCCTAATGGGCAGTTTTCAATGAGCAATCCGACCCGCTCCCAAAATCGCTGGTTCCAAAGCCATACATTTAAAAAATGATAACTTTTCAGTTTGACACTGAAGCCTTTAAGAAAATGTTTGATTTACGCCTTCTTTTCTGACGGGCTTTTTAAATAATGGAAGATTTATAATTAGGAAAAACAACTTGACTATCTTTGGAGAAGGGATATTTTATTTTGAAATATCTAAAAAGTTTCGACGTTAACTTTGTCTCATATTTTTAATTTTGCGTCGTAACTTTTGGTTCAAATCAAAATATTTGTCATTATTATTTATTGCAGCAACATGTTTGTTTTTATATTGTTCAGAGAAATACTCTCTGAAGTATTTCAAGTTTTACGTAAAAGACAAATTAAACTTAAAGCAAGCACTGTGTGATAGTGGAGACATTAAAAGTTGCGCATTGACATGGCTAAATAATTAAAAAACATTTGATTAATAATTTATTTAAAAACTAAAGTATGAATAAATACTCCAAGTCACAAGGCACACACTACAAAACTGCGAGTTGACGTGACAAGTACAGCGACGCAACTATAAAGCAATTTACTGTTTCTACACATAAATACCCAAAGTAAAACTGCGAATTGACGTAACAAAGTAAAATACAATGTAGGCAGATTAAGCATATATTTCACAGTAAAAGTAACACAACAACAAACACAGTAGCACCAAACGTGTTACCAAGCGCAGCGTGATAGTGGGAAACATTAAAAACTGCGAGTTGACGTGAAAAAATAATAATAGGGTATTTAAAACAATGTTAAGTTATAAAAGCCCTCTTCCTCTCCCCTACTTGTTTAAAGTGTTGCTGTGCCCGACAGGGTCCATAATTGTTTCTAATTAAATACCAATCACCTGTATACATTATGGAATGCAATAAAAATTTGAGTTTTGAAAAAAACACAGTAGCACTAAACGTGGTACCAAGCGCAGCGGGAAACATTAAAAGCTGCGAGTTGACGTGACAAGTGCAGCGACGCGGATGGGTTAATTATTTCTTTTTGTGCGAGCCCTCGCTCCGAGATTGCTGTGATTACGTGACTTCGCGCTACGAACGTGTTTAGACGTGATGAGGTAACACAGACGTGAAGACAGTCGCGTACAAAACTGTAGATGCCTCAGTGAGGAAACGATTGATGTTTACTTTATGAAGAACTAACTTTCTCGTTTAGATATTTATCTAAGTATTTAGCAGATTTTTGATGGCACGGTTGGCGCAGTGGCTAAGCGTTTGACCGCTGCGCTACGTGCCGCGGGTTCGATCCCCGCACGGAACAAAAATTTGTATGACCTAAAGATAGTTGTTCCATGTCTGGCTGTTTGTGTATGTGAGTTTAAATGTTTATTAATGCACCCATGATACAGGAGAAATTCCTTGATTGGGGAGACGTTTTTTTAACAAAAATATTAACTTTCTATAAGTAAATTTATTATTTTTCGAAAATGAAGCCCAAAAAAGATTTTTAAAAGTTATTTTGATAAAAACGAAATATTGGTTGAACTACTTCCATATAGAAAACCGAAAGTTCGTTACTTTTGCATATGGAAAATGGCATCGGATATGCGGCTTGTAGGATTTTTTGTGTTCCTTTTATGAACGGAGCCTGTACCTTAAATGCAGTTTTTAACACAGAAATCTATAACAAAGTATTGTTCGTCATCTTAAAAGCCAAATAGCAAAAACAGAACCCTTACAGATTAGCTCTATCCGTCTGTGTGTTTGTTAATATCTCACAACCATTTTACTCCAAGACTATGCACCACAAAGATGAAATTAAGACAGTATGCTTCTATGTGCCTGACCAGTGGCGGCGTTAGGCGTCGGCGACCGCTGACGGTCTCGCGCACAAGGGGGCCTCGCAAAACTGTTTCGATTAGGGCCGTTACGGGAATAATGGATCTTGACAGACGAAAAAAACGTGATCCTAGAGTTCCGTTTTTTCCTGTTGAGAGTACAGAACCGTAAAGACTGTAAAGAAAGCGGAAACAGCGGCTGGTGTTAGCTATGATATAATCTGGAACGAAAAGGGGCCTCGCAAAGCTAATGTCGCCGACGGCCGCATTTGGTCTAGCGCCGCCTCTGTGCCTGTTATGAACCAATTTCAAGCCCAAATCCCATTTATTGAAAGTCGTACCCTAGCTTTTAAACTTACTTTTGTATCAAATACATCTAGTCTCGGCCTCTGTTTAATCTTTGGCAAGTTGCTCTGAAGCGCTTTCACGCTCTCACAATACGCGATGCGGATTAAGCAAACACAGTTTTAATTAGGAGAGATTCGCGGAGTGCTTCCACGGAGTCGTGCCCATTACTTGTGATACACAATGTTCTGTGCTACGGAAATAGACTTATACTTTACTAGCTTTCGCCCTCGGCTTCGCTTGCTCTAAATTCGGTATAACACACCAAGCAGACCTGCAGTTTTTGCTTTTGCGCCTGATTGATTTGTAATAGCAACGCTAAGTTTTCCCTTTTCTTCCCTCGTTCTCCCTCATATCCCACTTTTTTAAAATAAAAATTAGCCTATGTCCGTCTCCTGGTTCCCAACTATGTCTGTACCAAAATTCATCAAAATCGGTTTAGCCATTAAAGCGTGAAGAGGTAACAAACAAACAAACAAACAAACTCACTTTCGCTTTTATAATATTAGTAAGGATTGTACTAGCTATGCCCAGCGGTTTCATCTGCTACTCTGGTCTGAAGAGGACCACCCTCATCACAGAGGTATGAAATAGATTACGACCGATTCTCAAACTTACGGAATCTAATATGACGACACAGACGACACGTTTGGCGCAATGGCTGAGCGATCAACTGCTGCGCTGCGTGTCGCGGTTTCGATTCCCGCACGGAACAAATATTTGTATAACCTGCAGATAGTTGTTTCGGGTCTGGCTGTTTGCGTATGTGAGTTTAAATGGTTGTAAACGCACCCACGATACAGGAGAAATCCTAGTGTAGGGCAACTCCTCCGAAACGGCTCGAGCGATACTTATGGTTTTTTACGCATATTCAGTAAGTCTGAGAATCGGCTACTACCTATCTTTCACACCCCTAAGAAAAGTGACCAGCGGGTAAAACCGCTGAGCACAGCTAGCTTACATATAAAATTTCATAAAAATCGATCAAGTCGTTTCGGAGGTGTATGGCAACTAAAACTGTGACACTAGAATTATATATCAGAAGTAATGTGTTAATGATTTTAAAATAGGAGAATTAGGCGCATCATTAAAATTGTATACGACAAGGGAATAACGTTTTTGCCATTATTTTACTTTATAGTTTTGCGTTTGGACACAAGTCGCCTGCTGAGAAGCGATGATGTAGCCTAGGGTGGAGCACGTTTGCCTAGAAGAAACCGATTCACTCAAACTTTGAAGATATCTAGTTTATACTGAACAGAGAAGCCTGCAGTCAATTCCAGACTGACTAGACGGCCAATTAGCCATCTGCGCTGGAGATATTATAGTGCAGGTGTGTGTGCAGACACAGGTGCACTCTTTGCTCACTTTTTTTTTTGGGGTGGGAAATCATCAAATAACTTCCCCCGCTCTGGGCGGAGCGGGGGGGAGTGTCAGATTTGTACTGACTAAAACCCACCCATGTTCCCTTCTATTGCCCTTTACGTTCCGGGGCTGCGGTATCTCTTTCGAACAACCCGCAACCCCGGCAGGCGGAGGCCCTGGCAGGACCCTCTGCGGGAATCGAACCTAAGACCCCGAGCTCAGCAGTCTGTTGGAACTGTATACAGCGTGGTCAAACCTATGAAGTAATTTATTAGAGCTCAAACAAAACCCGCCACTCATCTGCCTAACCTTTTCCCAACTATGTGGGGGTCGGTTTCCAGTCTAACCAGATGCAGCTGAATACCAGGTAGTTTACACAAAGCGACTGCCTATCTGACTTTCAACAACCCAATTAGTACTGGGTAATATGATACCCCTTAGTAAGACTGGTTGTCAGGACAAAGACTACCCGAAAAAGTGCAACGTCAACGTCGTACAACGACATTGACGTCAAACTTATAACACCCCTATTTCGCGTCGGGGTTTAAAAACAAAATCTTTACAAGTTAAAAAATAAACCGCCTTTCATATTTCTAACCCACGTTTTATAACAAACAATAGGAACCTCATATCACAAATCAAAATATCATCTTCTCGCACAATACGGCAGCTAACAGGGTTCCGTAGAGAAAGAACTCGTTAACGCGTGAATAGCGCGCCAACAGATGAAGTTTACACGTCTGATGGAATATATTAGCGGCTTGTGTACGGAACACTCTAGTCCGGATTTGATACTGGTTTTTAATTGCAAGAATTTTGCGGTGCTCTATGGAAGGTTAGTTTTTTGATGGTTTTTTTTTAGTATGGATGGTGGATTGGGGTGTGGTTGGGTGAAGTGAAGGTTGGTGTTATGACGACACATCAACCTTTACAAAACTAGTAACGGATCGTACACATCATGCTAAGTCGTGACCTAGTTGTCGGAGTCAATTATTTTTTTTCCATAAATAAAATCAAAAAGCCTTTTATTCCATGCAAAACACGTTACAGTGTTTACCTACCTACTTTGAAATAAAAATGCAGCAAAAAATAGCTTTCCAGATTAAATAATCTTCGTTAATTAACTAATTTTGTTTTCGCTATTTAATTAATTTTGTTCCATGTGTATTTATAAATATTTGTGATGTATTGTACAATCAATGTTTTTTTTTGTTATTTTGTTTTCTCGTCGTAGTTGTGACTAATAAATATTTTACTCTCTTTTGTTTGCGCCTTTTTTTGCGGATAACCCACCCATGTTCCTTCTATTGCCCTTTACGTTCCAGGGCTGCGGTATCTCTTTCGAACAACCCACAACCCTGGCAGGCGGAGGCTCTGGCAGGCCACTCTGCTTTGCTGACCTATGAGGCGCGCGTGGAACACTAACGCGCCGTCGACACGGCCTGTCGTCAATAGACGGACGGACGGTGAGCTACCCATTGCTATATATTATTATATATTATATATTGTTTTTTCCCATGTGGGTAGGCTTGACATATAAACGCAAATTTGTTGACTCTCTATTTATTATTAATTTAAAAATTGTTAATTGTTTATTTTCCTCATATTTATGTGTTAAATAGCTGATAAACCCACCTTCGCTTTGAACTATCCTTTCACTTTCTCTCAACATCAACCACAACACCTAACTTAGCAACTAAACATGGACAGCAAACTTGTGCACAGTGTGGAGCAAATGGAGAAGCTGTTTAGCTCTCGTATGCGTGAGTACGAAGATAAGCTGCAGAGAGCTACAGCTGGCACTATCCCTGAACACTCAGATCTTGCTGCGCTGTCCCTGGATTTCTCAGACTTTAAGTCCTTTGTCTGTCAAACTTTGCTGCTCTTCAAATCACAAATTGAAAATCTTTCTTTAAGTCTGGACAGACATGAGACTGCCATGCGAAGAAAGGTCTTACTGTTTCACGGCATTGCTGAGGTACCCAACGAAAAACTGAATGACTCGATTCTGCGCATCATCTCCAAGCAACTGAAGATAGAAGACTTTAAATTGGAACATTTAGAAGTTTGCCACAGGCTGGGTGCCTCCCAAGGTAAAACAAGACCTGTGCTGGTGCGTTTCAGTTCCATGGAGTATCGTCGGTTGGTGTGGGACAGTAAAACATCACTCAAGGGCAGCGGCATCACTATCTCCGAGTTCCTCACCAAAACAAGGCACCAGGTATTTATTGCGGCTCGTAGGCACTTCAGCGTTAATAATTGCTGGTCTGCCGAGGGAAAGGTCATTGTTTTGACGCCTGACAAGTCACGGCGGACTATATCAAGTATGGGTGAGCTTGAGACGTTAATTGCGTTATTCCCCGTTCCCGTCTGTGCCGCCACTCCCGATGTCCCTGTGCCGATACCGGTAACTTCTACCTCGCCCGCAGCAGCATCTAAATCGCCTGTATTAACAACCCCCAAAGGCAAGCTTGTGAGGAGGGCTCGGCGCTAGGTTGGTTGGCCTGTTGTAGTTTCTTAGTGTAATATCGGTCCACCTTTAAACTTAAATTTTATTGTGTTGTTGATCTACCCTTAGTATTCACTTTTTGTTTTGTACGTATTTAGTTTTTCTTTTCGTTATTGTTAGCCGGTAGATGTTTCTGTTTTTGTTGTCGTGACATGACATCTGTCAGTGTCATTCTTATACTAAGTTTGTATGGTAATGTTAAATCCTAAATTTTCGTTCCGAAACCTTTGTATTTAAACTAGTGTTGTGGCCGATATTCTAGTATGTTTGCATATTTTTTTTTTTTTTATTTCTTATTGTTATGTTTTAATTTTACGAACTTATTCAATGTTGTTAAAATCTCTTCCTACTACAGCGTCTAGGTGGTTTTATTAGTTGTGCATCTTTATTTAATATTTTTGTTTTGTGGAAAACAATAATAGGTGCACTTGAGTAGTTATTTAATTTAGTGTTTTTATTTTATAATTCTATACATATATAATAATATATATATTAATTTATTCTAACTATGATGGATATTGATCTCGATGTAGATTTTTTTTCCTGTTCTTCCTCTTCTAGCAGTTTCCTTAGTGCTTCTAGTGGTACTTCCTCTCCGCTGACTCTTAGCGATCAGATTTCCAATTTATTTTCCCACCTTCCCAACAATCTTAATATAGCTCACATCAATGCCCAGAGTGTTCCTGGCCATTACCCTGATCTTCTGGCTTCCATTAACTGTGCTCACTTAGATGCTTTGCTGATCTCTGAGTCTTTTCTTAAACCCTCACTTTTAACAGTTCATTATGCCCTTCCCGGTTATGTTCTTATTCGCAATGATAGAACTGGAAAGGGTGGCGGTGGGGTTGCCATTTATCTGCGTGCTGATATACCTTTTAAGGTTATTAGTACATCGCCTTCTCCGTACTCGGGGTCAGCGGAGCATCTATTTCTTGAAATATCTTTACGTCGCGTTAAAATGCTTTTGGGGGTGGTGTATAGTCCTAATCTGAACATTGATTACTTTGACTCTTTCGACTCTCTTTTAAATAATTTTTGTCCCACTTATGATCACGTAGTCTTGATGGGTGACTTTAATACTTGCCTACTTAAAAATGACAGCCGTACTCACAAACTTGAATCTCTTATTTCTTCTTTTAATCTTAGTATTCTGCCACTTTCTGCTACTCATCATTTTCCGAATTGTACCCCTTCTCTTTTAGACCTGATGATCGTATCTAACTGTAGCAATGTATCTATCCACGGACAACTTACTGCTTGTTTTTCATACCACGATCTTGTCTTTTTGTCCTATAAGATACGCCCTCCTAAGCGTAAGCCACATTATATGCTCCTTAGGAATTACAAGGGCTTAGACCTGGAGGCTTTGCTGCGTGATGCTGGCAGCATTGATTGGACGGATATCCTCGAAAGCTCGTGTATCGACGATATGGTTCGTACTTTTAATAGTATATTGCTGGGTTTATACGATCGTCATGCCCCTATTCGTCGAGTAAAGATCCGATATGTTCCGGCTCCCTGGCTTACCCCTGCCATTAAGGATGCGATGGCAGGTAGGGATAGAGCTAAAAGGAGGTTGAAACGCTGTCCTTCTGATCGCAATCTAACTGCGTACAGAATGTTGCGAAATCGCTGCAGTCGTTTGTGTAGAGATGCTAAGAGACGCTACTTCCACAACTCTCTCGACAACCGTAACTCCACAGAAGTCTGGAAGTTTCTAAAAACTGTCGGCATTGGCAAATCTCCAGTTGTTTCTAGAACTGACATTGACTTGTGCGCTCTAAACAATCATTTCTCACTACCCCCTGTAACTTTAGATCCACAAGTCAAGTCAGCTACATTGAATAAACTTTCCGGTTTGCCTTTGCCACAATGTTCTGCGTTTAGTTTAAACCCAGTGAGTGAGTGTGAGGTTAAGAAATCTATTTGTGCCATTTCCTCCTCTGCAGTTGGTAACGACCTCGTTTGCTCAAGAATGATAGCTCCTATCCTTTCCACTATTCTTCCCGTATTGACTCACATTTTTAATTACTCCTTGTTTTCCTGCACTGTTCCCAAGGTTTGGAAACAAGCCCATATTATCCCCTTACCTAAAATTCCAAACCCGGTGTCTCCGACCGACTTCAGACCCATCTCCATACTTCCTTATCTCTCTAAAGTTCTTGAGCACATTGTACATCAGCAGCTCACCGCCTTCCTATCTAGGAATAGCCTTCTGAGTAATTTTCAATCTGGTTTTCGTCCTGGTCATAGCACTGTATCGGCTCTTGTAAAGGTTACTGACGATATCCGCTGCGCTATGGACCACAAATCTCTCACTCTACTCGTACTTCTGGACTTCAGCAGCGCCTTCAACTCTGTTGATTTTGACATTCTTCTTGAGGTCCTCAAATCTATTAATTTCTCTTCTTCCACTGTATCTTGGTTCGAGTCTTATCTGAAAGGCCGCTCGCAGCGTGTTCGTCTTGATGAGTCTTTCTCTGATTGGTGCTCCCTTGATGCGGGTGTGCCTCAGGGTGGCGTTCTCTCTCCTCTCATCTTTTCTATTTTCATTAACTCTGTCACCAGAGTCATTGCTTCCTTCTTCCATCTGTATGCCGACGATTTGCAGCTGTACCGACATTTTGTGAGGGAAGATGCTGAAGCGGCGGTATCTGCCATGAACAAGGATCTGGATTTAATTGGTGAGTGGTCGCGGTCCTTTGGACTGCTGATCAACCCTAATAAATCTCAGGCCTTGATCATCGGTGGCAGGTATATGCGGAACAGGCTCGATGTTGCATCGCTGTCTCCACTCTGTCTGAATGGAGTTCAGATAGATTACGCAACGAAGGCTAAGAATTTGGGGGTAGTTATGGACTCATATTTGTCGTGGACTTTTCAGGTTGCTGAAGTGAGTCGAAAAGTGCATTACACATTCCACTCGCTCAAATGTCTCCAGAGCTTTCTGCCTCTGAAGACTAAAATCTCCCTTGCACAGACTCTCATCCAGCCCATCATAGACTACGCTGATGCCTGTTATTTGGATGCCACCGAGGAGCTCTTAAATAAACTTGAGCGTTTGCAAAATATCTGTATCCGTTTTGTTTTTAACCTTAGAAAATATGATCATGTTTCCAACTTTCGCAAAATACTCAAGTGGCTCCCAATTCGACTTCGCCGGAACTCTCGAATATTGTGTTTGCTTTTTAACATCCTTCATAACCCTAAAACGCCATTCTACCTGCGGGAACGCTTTTCCTATTGCCGTCCTTCTGATGCTCCTTGTAGATCGCATCTTAGGAATCTCCTCAAACCCCCTCCCCACTCTACCGACTTTTACTCCTACTCCTTTACTGTTCACGCTGTGCGGTTGTGGAATTCGCTTCCGCCTGACATTAGGGACTGCCAAACTGTTTCAGTTTTTAAGAGAAGAGTAAAAGAACATTATCTTTCTATTTCACCATAGTTGCATAGGTATTTATTATTTTACTTTATATTGTATTTATGTTATATATTTGTCTTTGTAATTGTATGTATGTTTGTATATTATTATATTGTATTTAGTCATTATTTGCTCATGTTTTTATGTATTTTTTTTTTCTCTTTTTTCTTTACGCACTGTGTCTACATCTCTTTTTATTTACTCTCCTTTCGCAGGTATGCTGGAAGAGATTTCTATAGAAATAAGCATTACCTTTGTACCTGTTTTCTGTTCCTGTCTTTTATTTTTCTGTATTCAGTGTGTATGTACATAAATCGTTAAATAAATAAATAAATAAAGGGCAATAAAAGGAACATGGGTGGGTTTTAGTCAGTACAAGTCTGACACTCCGGGCCCCCGCTCCGCCCAGAGCCATGGAAGTTATTTGATTATTTTCCGATCCGCAAAACAGCACAGCTATTTAATAACAAAGCCGATTAAAAAGTTTAAATAACTTACTTGAGGTGTGTTTTTCTTGACTGCTTTCGGCTGCAACCGTTGTAAGTGGTTCGGTAAGAGCGCCTCCTTCTCTTTGCTGGCGGATGCCTCTTTTTTATCAGCCAGAGAATTCTTCGCTGAAGTACTAGTTGTATTACTCCTAGTGGGGACTCTGTTTGCCTATGGAAAGAAATTTATTGTTAAATAATAATCCTTTTATCCTTACTAATATTATAAAAGCGAAAGTGGGTTTGTTTGTTTGTTACGTTTTCACGCCTAAATGGCTAAACCGATTTTGATGAATTTTGGTACAGAGATAGTTGGGATCCTGCAGACGGAAATAGGCTACTTTAAAAAAAAAGTGAGATATGAGGGAGAACGAGGGAAGAAAAGGGAAAACTTAGCTTTGCTATTACAATAAATAAGGTGCTAGGGCAAAAACTACAAGTAGAGGTACCTGCAAATCAGGAAAGGGGAACTGTGTTACCCCGAATTAAACGCGGGCGAAGCCGCGGGCAAAAGCCAGTAATATTATAAAAAACGAAACTTTGTGTTTGTTGCTCTTTCACGCAAAAACTACTAAATGGATTTTGATGAAACTTCACAATAATATAGCTTACAGATCTTACTTACTTACTTACTTATCAGAATTACAAATAGGCTACAATTCATAAAAATATATTGTATATTCTAACATGAGTGAAACTGCGGGCAGCTAGTAATTCATATTTATTGCAGGTATTAATGACTCATTCAATTTATTATTATTATTTCCTTCCAGTTATTCTTCTCCTGCGCTACCACGATACGCGTCCAGATCGTCTCGCTACCTCTTCATAGGCCGACCTCAGCAGCGCTGTCCATCCTCAGGCACTCGTTGGGACCTCTGCCCAGCGGTCGTTATGCATGCGGCTCAAATGACCCGCCCAATCCCATTAAAAGTAGTACTTATTTATTCTAAACTACTGGAAAAAATTAAAAAAACAAAAAAAAAATTCAACAGGCCAGAACTTCAAGATAAATAGTCGTACGGAAAATGAAAAAAAAGGAAATTGTAGCTCCAAGTGTCTAGTTTTTGGATAACTTTAAAAGTTTGTAGCTTTCGCGGTTTTTGAGAAATCTAAGAAAAACCATTTTTTTTAGTTTTTTTTTTGGGTCTACAGGAGTGGCAGATCGGCTCAATTGCTTAGGCGTGAAAACATACTTTCGCATTTATTTATTTATTTAACACTTCAAGCACAAAGTACAGAGGCGGACTTAATGCCATAGGCATTTTCTACCAGTCAACCTTTGGGTGATGCAGAGACAAACAGTGGTAGGTAAATCCTTACTAATATTATAAAAGCGAAAGTGAGTTTGTTTGTTTGTTTGTTACCTCTTCACGCTTTAATGGCTAAACCGATTTTGATGAATTTTGGCACAGAGATAGTTGGGAACCAGGAGACGGACATAGGCTTAAGGCTTTTTTTTTTAAAAGTGGGATGTGGGGGAGAAAGAGGGAAGAAAAGGAAAAAATTAGCGTTGCTATTACAAATCAATAAGGCGCAAGGGTAACTGTGTTACCCCGAATTTAACACGAGCGAAGCCGCGGGCAAAAGCTAGTAAGAAATAAAATAATTAAATATTATTTTATACTAAATGGATTTATAATGTTACCTTTTATTACTCGACCGTGCTACTAACTGACTAACTGTTTATTAGGTAGGTCAGGTAGTACCTACCTAGCTAGCTTTCGTTAAGGTATTGTTGTGACGTGTAACGCCATCTTGTGACTTGAGGCGGAGATCTACTAGCGCGCGGCAAGTGAACTACAGCTGCGAGTAAATAAAAATTTGACGACACGGTTGGCGCAGTGGCTGAGTGATTGACTGCTACGCTGCGTGTCGCGAATTCGATTCCCGCACGGAACAAATATTTGTATATCCTACAGGTAGTTGTTTCGGGTCTGGCTGTTTGTGTATGTGAATTTAAATGTTTGTAAACGCACCCACGATACAGGAGAAATTCCTAGTGTGAGGCAACGTTTTTTTTAAATGAAAAAAAATATAGAATCAACCAATGACAGCGCGCAACGCACTCAGCTGACCACTCACCGTGCGCCGACGCGGAACCGACCAATCTCGTGCGCCGACGGAACAGCGCGAATACGATCGTACTTCGTTCAAGTACCATTGTTCATTCTTTTCTTCTAAAATTCAATATAACGACAAGCTTGCAACGGACATGTATGAATTTTATTTTACACAAATCTACATCGTAACAGGTATAAAACCTCTAACAGTACCTTAAGGTTAGGATGCTAAACTACTAACAAAATACTGCTAACTTGACCTGATTTTATAAGAGCTAAAGAGAAATTTACTTGAGCTGCAGAATTTTGACTGTCCTTAAAGTTAAGTCTAACAGGTATAAAACCTCTAACAGTACCTACTGGATGGTTAGGATGCTAAACTACTAACAACATACTGCTAACCTGTCCTGATGTTTTAAGAGCTAAAGAGGAATTTACTTGAGCTGCGGAATTTTGACTATCCTTAAAGTTAAGTCTAACAGGTACATACGAATTGTAAAAACAGACTGGAAGGATTTCCGCCCCGGGTTGTGGGTTGTTACAAATAGGTACCGCGGCCGAACATAAAGGGCAATAGAAGCAACATAGCCTGCCTTGAAATTAGGTAGAATAGTACAATTTGATTCAAATGAGGAGATTTTGTCATTGCGGCCGAGGCGGGCGTCCGAGCCGCCAGGCAAGGGTGTTATGGAGCCGAGACCAGTTGCGGGTTGTTCGAAAGAGATATTGCGGCCCCGGAACATAAAGGGCAATAGAAGAAACATGGGTGGGTTTTAGTCAGTACAAGTCTGATACTCCCCCCGCTCCGCCCAGTGAGCCGCCAGGCAAGGGTGTTATGGAGCCGAGACCAGTTGCGGGTTGTTCGAAAGAGATATTGCGGCCCCGGAACATAAAGGGCAATAGAAGAAACATGGGTGGGTTTTAGTCAGTACAAGTCTGATACTCCCCCCGCTCCGCCCAGTGAGCCGCCAGGCAAGGGTGTTATAGAGCCGAGACCAATTGCGGGTTGTTCGAAAGAGATACTGCAGCCCCGGAACATAAAGGGCAATAGAAGAAACATGGGTGGGTTTTAGTCATTACAAATCTGATACTCCCCCCCCCCCACTCCGCCCATTGCGAGGGAAGTTATTTGATGATTTCCTATCCGCAAAAAAAGGTTAGGATTAGGATTTACACAGTAATTAATATCATATTGATATCTCACCATTTCCTCCGTCCGTCGGATCATTTCAAGCTGTTGCTCTCGAGCTATCGCTTGTCTTATCGCCGGCGGTGGACGCACCTTCTCTTCAGAACCTGATTGTAATAATTAATATGTGAATTAGGCGGCTGGATCAAGGGCTTGATACAGAAAGCGGTACTGCTGGACACGGCTCGTATTGTTAGGAAGTTTCTTTCTCTGGAGCCCTGAACCTGTTCCCGATAGCCCGGTGGGCTACTATTTTAATATTTTTAAATGTTTTTATTAAAAAATATTTAAAAATGTGAACTATATTTAAATAAATCAATAAATGAAATAATAATATGTAAAAGACAAGAACCAACATTGGTGTCTTTTTAGTTTTCGCGGCCTCTAACAAAACTATGTACATAGAGAAAAAAATATCATAGTTGGTCTACCCGTTCATGATCAACAATGCCCCAGACAGACAAACTTATTATATTTTTGGGTCGGGAGTGAAATTTAATATAAAATGGTTTTTGGTTTAATTCGCTGACTTTTTGCAACCGACTTTCGGAAGTAGTTATTTTCCTCATTTTAGTTTTTTTTTTCGGAATTCGGGTATTTTTTTTTGGTAAAAAAGATTTTTATTTAAGCATTTTTAATTATAGTATTTATGATATCTGACACATTCTTTTTATCGAGTATTCATTTTCCATTGTTACTAGAAGATATACTTAAGCAGATCATCCACATAGACATTACAAGAAAAAAATACTTATTATAATGTATTAAAGGCGATATTAACTTATAAACAACCCAAGCAAAAAAAATAAAAACCTCGAAAGTATCCCTTTTCGATCAAAAAAGAATTATGAAAATTGATGCATATTTTGCGGAGTAATCAGTGAACATACATAAAAACAAAAAAAATACGATCGACCTCCAAACGAACCTCCTCCTAAAGTCGGTTAAAAACTGGTTTTAAAACATTTAATCTGCTATTCTCATCATCTTCCTAGCCTTTTTCCAACTATTATTCGGATCGGCTACCAGTCTTACCGGATGCAAACCGAATACCACCTACCTTAACTGATATACTGGCCCCTACACAAATGTCTTTTCTTTGGTATAGTTCGTCGTGTAGTTGAGCTCCTTGAGTTATTAGTCGAGCTACACGATAACTGACAAATGCTTGCACTGACTGGACAGATCCATGGACCATTTCAGACACTAATCTGCATAGTCCTCATGTAAGTTGACCAAGATTTTTTTCTGGACCTTAAAAGAGACTATCCCCCGAATACTGAAACGTCACTCATTTAAGTACCACTTAAATTTAACAGATACTCAAAAGTGACGTTTGACAATACAAAATCTAAAGTTTAAGAGCTGCTCAAATGTTAAGCAGCCCTCAAATTTTGAGTGACGTTTCAGTATTCGGGGGTATGACCTCTGAGTTTGTTTCGGCTGTTTCTTCTACGAAACACCGGCTTCATTTAGTTTTTAAAAAAAGACGTGTAAAAACTTACTTGCAATTTAAACTGATAAACCAAGGTTTTGTAACAATATTCTGATTTAAAAGAGTGTCCATGGAGTTTCTTGCCCATTCTTCTCCATAGAGATCTACGCTTAGGAATGGGCAACTACAGTACTTTCACAGTTATTATGCCTTGTGACTACACTTCATTTTATTGTTGTGTCAATGTTTCGACAGTTCATAAGTGCCTGTAAATGGCCTACTTGAAATAAATGATTTTGATTTGATTTGAAACATCATTATCTAGCTATACTATGGGTTAAAAAAAATACTTATATCGAAACTGACCGTAAAACGCGATCCTATAAATGGGCGGCTCCAGCACGAAGGCGTACAGTCCATCTGGCGTGCGCTGCTGTATGTACTGCAGCCCGTAGTCACACATTGCGCCCGCGCACGTACGTAACGACTTACGTTCACTCTCACTACATAGCTGAGGGAAAGAAATAACATTAGAAATCAACATCATACGATTTAAAATTCATTATTTCTCAAAGATTACAAATCACTTACGAAGAGAAATCTTACTAATATTATAAAAGCGAAAGTGAGTTTGTTTGTTTGTTACGTCTTTACGACTAAATGGCTAAACCGATTTTGATGAATTTTGGTACAGAGATAGTTAAGACCCTGGAGCCAGACATATTTTTTTAAAGTGAGAAATGAGGGAGAAAACTTAGCTTTGCTATTACAATAAATTGTAATATTTTTTAATCCCTTCCCTTCTTCTCTTCTTTTATTTCTCTTTTTTCGCCTTATTTATAAGGCGCAAGGGTAAAAACTACAGGTAGCAGGTACCTGCAAATCAGGAAAGGAGAACTGTGTTACCCCAAATTTAACGCGAGCGAAGCCGCGGGCAAAAGCTAGTAAGATATAAAACAAAACTAAAGTAATTAGAAGTACAGATGTGCTTTTCTATTTTGCCATGAAAACTATTCTGTGCTATGTTTCGCTAAAACTACTCCATAGGCATATGTTGCTGCATATATACAAGTTCATTATATGGCAGATGACGTTACCTGCACATTAGCAGTTCTCAAATGCGGTGCTAACAGATAAGGCAGCAGTGGCAGTACATCCAACTGCAGCGCCATACGACTGCTGCACACTGCAGGGGAACTCCCGCGCAATACTGACGATACTATGCTTTCTAGTTCTACTTTCTTGCGGTACATCTGTGGAAGAAATAGTACAGGTTATTTATTAATGATACAATTTAAATGCCAGTTTTGGTACTTCTTACAGTTAGGTACTCGAAAAAGTCAAAGGAGCAATATTTTTGCATTTTGTCTTAACGCCAGAGTATATTTATATAATATTGTCCTACTTTCCTGGAAGCTTTGTTTGTTGTAAATTAATTAATACTTGACGCAGAGAAGTATTTGTAAGGACAAAATGATTATATATTAATTAAACAAACAGCCTAGCATACAAAATGGCTTAGTAAATGGACAAAATGACCTAGAAAATGGACAAAATGGCCTAGAAAGTGTACAAAATGACATAGGAAATGGACAAAATAAATAGCTAATGGACAAAATGACCTACAAAATGGACAGAATGACCTAAAAATGTACATAACGGCTAGAAAATAGAGAAAAAATTTAAAAAATGACCTAACAATTGGGAAAAATGACCTTTCAGTGGATATAATGAGCTGTTCAGTGGATAAAATGACCTGTTTAGTGGATAATATGACCTAAAAAGTTGTCAAAAATCCCTAGCAAGTGGAAACATTCTTTTATAAACATAAAATAAACATTTTTTTTATTCTTTTGCACTGACCTCCTGCGCCTGCCAAGGAAACCTCAGCCTCTGTGGCGTCCTAGACGCGAGTGCAGCGTGACACCTTGCTATACACTGCGGTAAGGCGCCGTACAGCGAGTAGTTCTGGTGGCGCTGGGTCCAGCTGTTGATGACGTCATGCAGCTGCAGCCAGGAGAGCGTCTCCACGGCGATGAGTAGGCGCCCGTCCACGCGGGCTGTTAGATAGTTCTCGAATATTCCGTCTACTAGTCTGTGAATGGAAATGGTTTGAGGTATTAATAATTAAGCTTGTAATATTGGAGGCAAGTCTTGATATCCAACAAAGTAAAGAAAAAAACTTTGTTAGTAAAGAAAAAAAACCGGCCAAGAACGAGTCGAGCCGCACGCCGAGGGTTCCGTCTTTGGGCAGAGCGGCGAAGAGTGACAGACTTTTACTGACTAAAACCCACCCATGTTCCTTTTTTTTGCCCTTTATGTTCCGGAACCGCGGTATCCTCTTCGAAACCCCGGCAGGCAGTGGCCCTGGCAGGGCCCTCTGCTTTGCTGACATCTCTTTGAGGTCGCCCCGGCCTGTCGTCAACAGACGGACGGTGAGCTACCCATTGCTCACCGTCCACAGGCCCGCATCTACGGTGGCCGGGAGTCGTTTCGCGGCGCCCGGCGCCCGGGGCGTCTCCCGCGGCGACTGGGTTGGTTTGAGGTTCTCTCCCTCAAACGCCCGGCCACCTCCATCGCTAGCATAACTGCTTCGCAGAAGGAGGTTGCCGTTTCCCATTCCCTCTCGCTCCGGAACATGGACTAAACCAAGCCTGGACGCGAGAGGTCGGCGCCACCGATCGCCACATTACACACACTTCACATGCACACATTCTATTACATGGGACTTCAAAACATAATTAACTGAAATGTGGGTGTACTTTTCTATACAACTGTTAAAACTTAACTTTAATCTACATCTTCGCTGTGCGTATCCGAACGGCGAGCTGCGGATGTGCTGGCGCCGCCGAGCGGGACGCGGGGGGAAGAGAACAACCGGAATCAGAAAGCGCGCACACGCGTCTTTTTCATATAATTTAATAATTGTATTAATTACTGCCCGAAACGGTGTATTTTATACTGTAAAGTACAAAAGTCGCCAGTAAAAACAATTGTTTCATTTGCTTGAGTGCTGCGAGTTCCTCGTCGTGAACAACAACTCTGTCTAACTCTTTGGGGATTACAGACTTGGTGGTATTTCAAAATAACTTAAAATGCCCTGTTAAGTTACCTATCGTATTCTCCAGCAGCTTGTATGGTCTTGAGAACAGTTCCAGGATCCTTGTCGTTGGTAGTAAAGATGGCTTGCAACGCCTGCATGATGCTCTTGTTGCAGTCCTTAGTACCAATCGCTGCGTTCTCCACGTCTTCCATGCTTAGCTGAAAGAGTAAAAGAAAACTTATTTTTACCAAAATGCAATATATTTCACACGTGTGTTTATTTTTCATTTATTGCAACGATTTTTTGCAACGGCTTTTATTTTTTTAGGATTTTTCCACAGACAACATATACAACTGTTCAATTCCCTAAAATCAGAGGCGATTATTTTTTAACAGTAATGAGGCGCATGTTTTTGAAGCCATATTTCATATTTGATTAAAATATGAATTCTGTTTGTGAACAGAATATCATAAATAACCACCTTTTTTACTTTTATTAATACATTTACATTTGCTTATATTCAAAAATATATGTGATAAATAATATTTGATTTTTTATTTGTAACATCGATCTGTTATGGTTTCATACCTTTGCTTCTCCCACAGCCTACGAAAGCTAAATTAGGGAAATAAAAATTAAATCATAGGTTCATAGTGATTTATGCCAAAAATACTTTTCGTTCCATTATTGTATTTTTTCGTGAGTGTATTAAGAAACGTCGTTTGATTCACGAGGGATCTGTCACTGCAGTTCTCGGCCCGTAACACCGTGAATTCCTCCTCGTACGCAGACTAATTTTACCCACTTAAATCAATATGTACTATTTCAATTCCTCGAAACATTACACTGTTGAATTTGTTTTTTAAGTTTCGCAACTAGTATTTTATTTTTATTATTTCACAGATAACAATTGTTCAATGCCTTTAGTTGGTAGTGATAGTTTTAATTCGTAATCACCGCCATAAGCTGCATATTTTTAAGAGATTAATTTTAGATAAAAATTTAAATTATGTTTATGAACAGAATGTCATAAATAAACACTAACCGACAGGCCTTCACATGAGCGAGAGGCCAGTAATAATCAGGCCCTCACGCTGGCACACCAGCGAGAGGCCAGTAATAGTACCTGAGCCCGAGCCCGCGCCTTGATGAAGCTGAGCACTTGTATAGCCGCGCGCACGTCGCCCTGCGCGCGCGCAGCCAGCGCGTGCGACACGTGCGCGCTCACCGACAGGCCCTCACGCTGGCACACCAGCGAGAGGCCAGTAATAGTACCTGAGCCCGAGCCCGCGCCTTGATGAAGCTGAGCACTTGTATAGCCGCGCGCACGTCGCCCTGCGCGCGCGCAGCCAGCGCGTGCGACACGTGCGCGCTCACCGACAGGCCCTCACGCTGGCACACCAGCGAGAGGCCAGTAATAGTACCTGAGCCCGAGCCCGCGCCTTGATGAAGCTGAGCACTTGTATAGCCGCGCGCACGTCGCCCTGCGCGCGCGCAGCCAGCGCGTGCGACACGTGCGCGCTCACCGACAGGCCCTCACGCTGGCACACCAGCGAGAGGCCAGTAATAGTACCTGAGCCCGAGCCCGCGCCTTGATGAAGCTGAGCACTTGTATAGCCGCGCGCACGTCGCCCTGCGCGCGCGCAGCCAGCGCGTGCGACACGTGCGCGCTCACCGACAGGCCCTCACGCTGGCACACCAGCGAGAGGCCAGTAATAGTACCTGAGCCCGAGCCCGCGCCTTGATGAAGCTGAGCACTTGTATAGCCGCGCGCACGTCGCCCTGCGCGCGCGCAGCCAGCGCGTGCGACACGTGCGCGCTCACCGACAGGCCCTCACGCTGGCACACCAGCGAGAGGCCAGTAATAGTACCTGAGCCCGAGCCCGCGCCTTGATGAAGCTGAGCACTTGTATAGCCGCGCGCACGTCGCCCTGCGCGCGCGCAGCCAGCGCGTGCGACACGTGCGCGCTCACCGACAGGCCCTCACGCTGGCACACCAGCGAGAGGCCAGTAATAGTACCTGAGCCCGAGCCCGCGCCTTGATGAAGCTGAGCACTTGTATAGCCGCGCGCACGTCGCCCTGCGCGCGCGCAGCCAGCGCGTGCGACACGTGCGCGCTCACCGACAGGCCCTCACGCTGGCACACCAGCGAGAGGCCAGTAATAGTACCTGAGCCCGAGCCCGCGCCTTGATGAAGCTGAGCACTTGTATAGCCGCGCGCACGTCGCCCTGCGCGCGCGCAGCCAGCGCGTGCGACACGTGCGCGCTCACCGACAGGCCCTCACGCTGGCACACCAGCGAGAGGCCAGTAATAGTACCTGAGCCCGAGCCCGCGCCTTGATGAAGCTGAGCACTTGTATAGCCGCGCGCACGTCGCCCTGCGCGCGCGCAGCCAGCGCGTGCGACACGTGCGCGCTCACCGACAGGCCCTCACGCTGGCACACCAGCGAGAGGCCAGTAATAGTACCTGAGCCCGAGCCCGCGCCTTGATGAAGCTGAGCACTTGTATAGCCGCGCGCACGTCGCCCTGCGCGCGCGCAGCCAGCGCGTGCGACACGTGCGCGCTCACCGACAGGCCCTCACGCTGGCACACCAGCGAGAGGCCAGTAATAGTACCTGAGCCCGAGCCCGCGCCTTGATGAAGCTGAGCACTTGTATAGCCGCGCGCACGTCGCCCTGCGCGCGCGCAGCCAGCGCGTGCGACACGTGCGCGCTCACCGACAGGCCCTCACGCTGGCACACCAGCGAGAGGCCAGTAATAGTACCTGAGCCCGAGCCCGCGCCTTGATGAAGCTGAGCACTTGTATAGCCGCGCGCACGTCGCCCTGCGCGCGCGCAGCCAGCGCGTGCGACACGTGCGCGCTCACCGACAGGCCCTCACGCTGGCACACCAGCGCCAGGCGGGACGACAGGCGACTTATTGATACGCCGCCTACTTGTACGATCAGGGCTACGGGCCTGGAACGGAAAAAACTATCATTTAAAAAAGGCACCAATAAGGCAATCGAGCTTGGATCGAAAAAAAGTGGGAAACGAGGGAGAAAGAGGGAAGAAAAGAGAAAACTTAGCTTTGCTATTACAATCAATAAGGCGCAAGGGCAAAAACTAAAGTTAGTAGGTACCTGAAAATTAGGAAAGGGGGGCTGTGTTACGCCGAATGTAACGCGAGCGAAGTCGCGTTAGCCAATGTTAGTACTTAATAGTAAACAGCGATTTGGTTCGATCGGCCAGCGAACACACAAGCGGGCTGTCTGGCGGCAATTGAGTGCAGGATGCTATTACTGCCACGCAATCTACGAAGAAACGAGGCGGATCTTTTACGCCATACTGCGTCAAAATTATCGGTGTAAAACTATCCCTTAGGAAAGTTAGTATGGGAGAACTTGAAACGCAAATGCATTCCTTGTCGAAATTAGTAACACAACGCTACGACACTAAGGAGCTGAGCAGCGGGTTTGAAACCGCTGGGGACAACTACTGTTATCATATAAGAATAGCTCATGCCGGAGTAGACAAGTGCAGTAGACTATTGCAAAGACCACACTTACTCTACTCCACTCTTGGAATAATTTATTCATCCCAAACTAATGTTGTACGGTTTGTCAGTATTTCCTTCACGCACAAAAAATCACGTTAAATACACACATCAAAAGTATCTAGGGATCAACATATATTTTTGCAATAACTTTTCTCCTGATTGATATTAATTAAAATTTTCTTTAAGGATTCATCAAATAAAGTGTTTTCGTTTGTCACAGTAACGATAAACCAAGTCACCTTTGCATTAATAAAGAAAGGAGAATGCCGATTTAGTTAGGAGTTTTGGGCCCCTTAAAAAATTCGCGTGTCGCGGTGGTTTTAACTTGGTATTGTAGAACTTGAATTGCCTTTTCAGATCCTGAAATCGATTTTCAATTTTTCATCCTAGTTTAAGAGAAATCTTATTTTTTCAGATGCTGAAATTGAGGTTATAAAACAATATTCTTTTATTTTAGACATACTTCAAATTAAAATAATATTGTTTAAGAATTGAATGAAACTGAATTAAAAAAAAAACACTGCATATAATCTTCTCTTGCTTCTCTTGATTACTGTATTTATGTAGATTTATGTAGGAAGGGTATACGTATAGAACAGGTTATATTAAAGGAAGCTGCTCTACGACTGCTTACTTAGAACAACAATAAATAAAACAGCAGGTATTTATTCTTCAAGGAATATATTATCTAGAAATGGAGCTGGGGCGCTTATATCATTAAGCGACCCCAGCTTAAATACCACAATACAGTCATTGTATGAGCGCAGCATCCTACTGTACGATTTTCTACTAAGCAACTACAATAATAAGCAACGATGCTCTCTAAAGAATTTGCCCTATGTTGATCTCTAGTTATTAATAAATATGTATAATAAATCCTGCTACTCACATGTCTCGATTTAATTCTAGCCCTAACTAGATAATTATTTTCACCGAATATTAAGGGCAAATCTTCTTCTAATAATTCATTGCTTATTTCTACACTGTAGGTACCATTCGCCCGCACATGCTCCCCATAATAGGATCTTGCCTGTTTTAATTGGTAAGATCCTAAAGCAAATCTTCTTAATTCGATTAAAGACAATCTTGTAAAGTTATTTAGATGAGGAGCACTGCTGTTTATGCTTTGGAAAATCGTACGCCTTCTATTTATATGTTCCCTTTGAATAAATTCCGATAAATAATTTATTGTATTTAATCTCGACAGAGCAATATTTAGGTACTCCACAGCATCGGGTCTATCATTAATTGTAGGGTGGAACTTATTCAAAAGGGAACAAGCTATTTTGAAATCAGTCATAAGATGACTTGACGCTCTATTAAAATATTCCTGGCGAAATAGTTTAAAATCTCTTTTGATTCTCCCATTTATAACCTCTACCACCCACCGGCACATTGTTACACATCTAGATTTATTAGCCTGCTGGGTGGTTAATTGATGTTCGTTTTCGGATAATGACTCGGGCATGTGAGGTTTATAATTATAACTTTCTAACTCTCGAATCACATCTCTAAATCCTCTGTCTAAAATGAACACATCACCGGGTCTAAAAAATGAGCGCATGGAACCATTTTCAGTAGCAAACAAGGCACTCATAATCGATGAGTCATTTTTGTGGCTTTATAAGGCCCGACACACTCTAAAATATATCCATCGCAGCAAACAAATAAAAATGGTTTGACAAGGTTGGCATATTTATGCAGACTATACGTTTTCTTTTGATACAAATAATTACTGCTGCTTTGCACATAAACATATGTGCCATCACAGATTGCAATGGCAGGTTTTACATTTAAAGCCATGTTGGCATCCCCAAAAAAACCCTCTGGAATGATTCTATTCCGTGATGCTACATTTTGGATAGATGTGTGATTTATTCCTAAATGTCGAGAAACAAACTGTTCATTTAAACAATTTCTCACAATATTCATTTTTCTTTCCAAAGTGGATCTTGCTACTTTAAAAAGTGTTGACAGTCTTTGATTATTGTCACCTGTTCGGAGTTTTACTAAAAATATGCTGAGAGCAACAGAAGGATTGGGAAAGTGATCATATAACATAGGGTTACAATTTAGAAGTTCATTGAATTGCTCTGCAGTAAGTCCCAACCAAAAATGGCATAAATGAGAATCCATTGAGTTTATGTCATTAAAGTCCAACTGTCTCTCAGTAGCTTTTTCAAGTTTTGTGAAAATATCATCTACTTGAAATCCAGTAAAATCTGAATATGGGGTTTCTAGTTCATCCCAACGATTGCTGTGTAAATGATATCTGCAGATTCTTGCGGTCAAGGGAATATACTTTTTATGTTGTAACAATAAAACTTCCTTTATAGTGCCTGGTACCAAAAGACGTTCAGTATTCTCACAACCAAGGAATAGGCAATGACGTGAACTTGCCGAAACCCGTTTGTACTTTTGTGAATGAATTTTTGATGTTCTAGATAATTGTTGTTCCTGAAGTGGTGCCGGTTGTGGAACCGGCGGTGGTAGTGGAGGTGCTACAGGAATCACAGCATCAGCGATGATGTTACTGTCCATATTATCAGTCACTGGTGTAGACTCCACGGTGGATCTGTTAACGCCAGCAACAGGTTGCCTCTGTTCTTCTCTCGATGCAGCCTCCCAGCAAGCACGACAAACTCGTTCCAAATGCAAGATCTAAAAACAAAAATATTATATTTATACTATTTATTTTTATTCAGTTAGTTCAATCATAGTAATTCTGCTAAGATTACTACTGCTATGTACCACCATTGTACATTAAGTTTAAATAAATAAGATTAAAACACTTACGTGATGAGCTGGTGTCCATCTTAGTACAATGTTCCTTTGAGGACAGTCTTGACTAACTCTGTGAGTTCTGTGACTAGCAATTGACATGCTACACGCAAAACATATGTTAAGGTGTCCAAGAGCAGGGGATACAAGGGATAGACTCGTATCTGATGATGTCCGGTTTTGTAATAATACAAAACATTCAACACACAGGATGTCATCAGAGGATATCTGAAAAGATAGCAAAAAAAAAACTGAATTCTTAAGTAGATAATAATATGCACATTTATTCATGTGCCTAAAATCCTTTACAAAATAGTTTTAAGTAACACAAATGTTAGATTGTATTGTAAATCTATTATATGAAAATAAATGTATGATCACCTAAAAAGTTCCAGACAAAAATCTTTATTTTTCCACTGTGCTGTCAACATTCATTATTGTTGTGGGCAGAATGGGTTAATAAACTTAGGACACACATAGAAAACTATACATTGGACACACATAACATTCCTTAAAGTAAAAGTTAGCTGCCTGGATACATATCTGTTTTGGACTTAACTGTTCATTTCTGTTATAGAGGAAATAATAGATATTTACAGTTGACGATGACTCCTTGATTGACCAAACATAGGCATCGTAAATGTTCATATAAATCTTGTAAATGATACATTATAAACTTACCGGTGTAGGTGTTACCCAGGATCTCAGAAGGATACGCATTGGTTCATCTAAGTCTTCGATTTGACGGCTTCGAAAATTAGGCGCCATACGTAGGGAGCAATTTACACACCGGCGAGAGAGGGGGTGGTTTAGCCGACCTCTACCAGGTGTAGACATTTTTGAAGAGTAAAACAAGAATCCAAGGCTCACTTAAAAACTGAAATAGTGTCACAATTTACTCGCTTATCACTAAAACAAGAGTCCCAAAGCTCACTTAAACTAAAGAGTCAATTTGCTCACTTATCACTAAAACAGGAGTCTAATATCTCAAAACAAAACCAGTAGAGGAACGTAAACGCTCAGCTCGACAGTTTTCACGCAACTTGTAACGAACAGAAGTAAACACGGAGGAATAAATTCAACTCGACGCAAACAAAACGAACGGCACGAAACAATTTGAATGAGGACATTGATTTGACAGATAGATCATAGATCTGTCTAGTCTAGGTGTGACCATATTAAATATTTTTGGTAATCGATTCACTAAATCGATTTGATATTAGTCTATGGTGTGACCATTTTGTAGTTTTAGTTTTTGAAGTGTTAATTCATATGGGAGGGTAAACCGCTCCGTCACGTAACGCGTTACGGAGCCAGTCTGTCTGGCTAAGTTTTTTTTGTCACTTTTTTTGGTTTCCTTTTACTTCTGTTTAACTCAAATAAAGATTGAGCCCGCCCGTCGTCTATATCGCACCTAATCAGTTAAATATATCTGGCCATTTTAGCCGACGAATTAGCAAAATATCGATATTTTCAATCGATTACTTACCATTATTTAATAGACATAGTCTGTCGTCTGGCAACATTCGCGATAAGTTATGATGGCGGAACTAACTTAAAATCAATACATTTAATATTAATAATGTTTTCCAATGCTAGGATAAAAAAAGGTTGATTAAAAAAAACTTGAACATATAAAAATACCACTTAATTTTTGAGAAGTAAATAGTCTTGACATGGTACCACAATAAGGGGCCCATTGGCGGGCATTCTCCTTTGCCATTTTCCTAAAAAGTGGTTAAAATGTCAAAAATCCCTTTAGGATTTTTGACATTTGAACCACTAACATTAAAGTTCGAAAAAAAGACTGAAATAACAGTTTTCTTTAAAATTTTATTGGGTAACTTAAACAATTAATAATCCGTGTTTCTACCGCGAACACTAACAACACAAGAACATCGGTTTGGCATACTCAAAATTTTATTTTATTTTTTATTTTATTTATTCGGGACAAAAAACAGTTATACATTACAATATTAACAAAAAGTACTTATATTACAAAACTTATAAAATGTATAACCCACACTATTGTCCACGGAGTGACACCGGAGTATGAAAACGAACGCGTGTTATATAAAGAAGGACACATTTAAAAAATAAATATTATACAGACAAGTTGTAGGAAATCGATGACAAAAGAAAAGAAATCTATTTATTGGCGACTTGCAAGAAATTGTGAAACCAGTCTTTTAAATTTAGATTGCGACAGCGCGAAAATATCAAAATCTGTGAAAAATGAGTTATAAGTTTCTAAAAGTCGGCGGATAGGAGCTCGCACCCCGGCGTTTGTTCTACATCGAGCAGTGTAGAATAGCCGAGGAGCGCGTGCCTCCCGCCGATTAACAGATCTAGGTACAACATAACACAGTCTATTCGTGAGTTCGGTACAATTAAATTTGTTATTGCATATACCGTACAGCATCATAACCATAATCAGTAAACGTCTAGAATCCAAGTTCAATATCCTATGGTGGCTTAGCAAATCTGCATACGGAATCCTTGCACGGAAGCACCTGTAGTGCATAGCACGAAGAAATTTTTTCTGGACCATTTCTATAGCTTGCTTGTATCTATCATAATACGGGCACCAAATGGGTATCGCATATTCCAACTGAGAACGAATTAGTGTTTTGTATAAGAAAAGAAAAGTAGAAGGCTTCTTGAAGTCTTTGCAGGACCGCATGACAAAGCCATACATCTGAAAGGCTTTGTTAATTATGCTATCGATATGAGAGTCTAAATGTAATTTGCTATCAAGTAGAACGCCGAGATCACGCGCGCACTCAGTTTTTTTCAGTTGTGTGTTGTTCAATGTGTATGAAAAATTATTAGTATTTTTATTTTTAGTAAAAGAAATGAAGTGACATTTTGGAAGACTAAGGTGTAGTTTATTGACTAGACAGTATTGGGAAAGCCTGTGTAAGTCGTCTTGTAATAGCATACAATCCCGAGTACTCGCACAGGCCTTGTAGATTTTAATATCATCGGCGTACATTAGGAATTTGGAATTAATAATGCAAGATTTTATGTCGTTTATAAACAAGATAAAAAGCAGTGGACCTAAAACGGATCCTTGAGGAACACCTGATTTGACGACAGCAGAATCAGACTCGAATCCATTGATGACGACCTTTTGAGTCCTATGGAAAATATACGAAGCGAACCATCTGAGCAAATTGCCTCTTATGCCATTAAAAGCGATTTTATCTAGAAGCAATTTATGGTCCACCTTGTCAAAGGCCTTCTGAAAATCAGTGTAAACAGTATCAACTTGAGTGCGCATGTCCATGTTTTCAAACAGAAATTGAGTGAAGATGATTAAGTTTGAGGTAGTGGATTTGAATTTAACGAAACCGTGTTGCTCAGGTATAATAAGGTGATTTAAGTGTGGAAATAAGTGACTGTGCACCAGACCCTCAAAAAGCTTAGACAAGGTGGACAAGATAGATATGGGCCTGTAATTTTCAACGTTTCCTTTGTCACCGCTTTTGTGAATAGGCGTGATAAAAGCCCTCTTCCAAACACAAGGGAAAACCCCATCCCTCAGACATTTGTTGAATATTATATGTAACGGGACACAAATGGTATGTGCAGTGTTTTTAAAGAAAGATGGAGGCAGGGCATCCGGACCAGCTCCTTTGGTTAGATCTAATGATGTAATTGCCTTATATATAACTCCTTTTTCAAGGTAAATATCGGAAATGCATACAGAGTTCTCGTCAAGTGTTTGTGGGGGTGTCCAGGTGTTGGGGTCAAAGGTTGAGGGCTCGTATACTGAGTTGAAGAAATCAGAAAATAGTGAACATATCTCTGCGGGGCTGTTAGATGTTTTATTTTTGTACCGAATATTGGCTGGGACTCCAGAACCTTTCTTTCGGTTAGAGATGTACGTCCAGAAGTGTTTCACGTTAATAGGTATGCTTTCTTCAACTGTTTGCATATACTTACTATAGCACTGTTCACAGAGTAGTTTGAAGCGTTTACGCAGAATGGAGAACTTTTCATAATCGGATAAGTTACGTAGTTTTTTCCATCTAATCCACGCGCGTTCTTTATTTTTAAAAGTTTTAATTAGGGACGCGCTAAACCAAACGGGAAATGCAGTTGATTTTTGGCGTGACAGTGGGACAAACAGTCTGACGATTCCATATATGTAGTCATAGAACGCATCTACGGCCTGTTGACTGGATAGATTAAGAAACAGTTCATCCCAGTTCACTTTATTTAGCTTGACATTAATTTCTTGGTAATTAGCTTTAAAGAAATTGTATTTTATTGTAGAATGACGCTTCATAGGTGTGAATAGGGTCTCCAGGGAGGTTAAAACAGAAAATGGAGGGTGATGACTATCAGGCTGCAACAGTAAAATGTCGGACTGTATCTGGCAATCGGTATTGCTGATAAATAAGTCCAAAACACGGCCCAAATTATTTTTAATTGTATTGTATTGTGTAGCATTCGTAATAGCCATTAAATCCAGTAAAAATCGACCTGCATTATTATGTGACTGAGTACTCAAATGACTAGTACTGCCTGACCACTCAATTTCGGGCAAATTGTAATCACCAGCTAAAATATAAAACGATTCTGTACAGGAAGCCATAATAATATTTTCGAGAGTGGACAGATGCGACAAGTAAACATCGTCCTGCGTACGTGGTGGTATATAGGCGGCGCTAATTACGTGGTAAGTATTGGAGCGCGATGCGGGCACCTGGATCATAACGTGTTCGATGCCAGTAGGAGAGGGACGCGTTAATATCCTAACAGGCCGAAGCCCGCGCAGCACGGCTACCAGAACACCCCCACCCTCGCGCTTGTTTGATGCAATGCGGTCACGATCTTCTCTAAAAACCAAGTAGCGATCATCAATGAATTCTTTGTCCAATATATTAGGTGTTAGCCATGTCTCAGTTAGTATGATCACGTCAAACGACAAAGAGAGAATGTTGGTGTAAAGTGTGTGCAATTTAGTGCGGATTCCTCTGCAATTTTGATAAAAAAATGATAAATTTTTGCTACTAAGCATTGCGTGAGATTAAATACAAAAGGAGTAAACAGCAAAAAAAAGGGAAATTAATATTATTAGGTTCAGGTATATTTAAAAACTTAGATTCTGTTCGTAGTGGGTAGCGGTATAATGTTGAATTACATACGAGTACATGGATAAGATGGTTATGAGTAATAACAACAGCTGTTGTTCGCTCATTAGCTAATGAGCGAGTTTTAAATAACAAGTTCTGTAGACTAATTATGGATATGTGTGGTTTATTATCAATAGCGACATCGTTTATGTTGTACGTATAAAAACACAAATGGCGAGAAACATTACAAACCTGTGAAATTAAATCGACTTCCATGACTATAATAACAATTAGGGCACACTGATGGCGTACAATATGCGTTTTAATTATTGTTTTACAATAAATTTGTGCAAGTTTTTGTTTAAAAAAGATATTTCTGCAAAAATAACAAAAAACTAAACTATTCATTCTGATGAGAGCACTGTGCAATTTTATTAACATCATTTTGACAGCGTACAGCAAATGTTTTAGAGCCATCGGTAGCTTTAACAAGTACAGTTGCGTTTCTAATCCAAACATACTTAACATTATGTTTCCCAGCCATCTCACGACTTTTACGAAATAAGGTTTTGTTATAAAGAGTGAGATGCTCGTTAACATACATTTTACGGGGGGTTCCCGACATACCAATTTGATCGGACGTAACATTTTTAGCCAGACGATTAGCACTTAACACATTGTCGCGAAGGGTGCGTGAGGATAGTTTCACAATTACGTTTTTCGGTTTGTCACTTCCCTGTGTACGTGCGTGGGGAACACGGTGAACGGCTAGTACTTCTTGGCGAGAAATTGGGCACTTGATGGCAGCACTGATTTTTTCAACGAGCCCGAGAAGGTCTTCGTCCCGTTTCTCAGGCAGGTTGCAGATCTCAATGTTATTGAGTCGAGCTTGCTGTTCCAGCGACTCAATTTTTAGTTCCAGCCCGTATAATTTGTCATTCGTGTCTTTATCCGATGAACGAGATGCCAGCTGTAATTCTTCGACTTTACTCTCTAGATTGGTTATGCAGGTTTTGTAGGTTAGGTTTTCCTTCTTCAAAGTTTCCATTTGCTGTCTTATTTCCTCAAACTTTTCGTTCATAAAGTCTACCGATGCCCGAATCTCCTCGTTACTGGTTTGTATTGAGGAATTTAGTGCTTTCAGGATTTTAATCTCAGCAACGAGTGTTTCCAGCGCCGAAGTTTGTTGCTCCACCAATTTCTGCATATGGTCATCTTGTTCCTGTTTCCAGGTTTTTAGCATGGTTTTTAGCTCCAAATTGCGTTCCTCGAGCAACTCATTGGGAGAGAAGTCACCACGAAGTCGTTTACGGCGTGACTGGCTGTTTATGTTGTCGTCACTGCATACTGCTTTAGGAATATCTGAGTCTGACATTGATATATCACTCATCATGCTGTTGTTCTTAGCTCCCGTTGCTGGTGGTGTGCATTGCATCGCGATAATGTGGATGAGTACTTTTAAATGCGATAATATGTAGTAATTAACACAGTAAGACACCGAGGTAAGCACACTAGTACGTACACAGTTTTATCGGTAGTTGTTAAGAACACGAAAGTTACGATATGAAGATAAAGCAGGACAGCAATTATGACGACCGTACTGTTTGCGCGGAGGTGAAGGAGGGCTCGCGGGCACTCGCGCGCACTCGGGGACTTGAATCGATGCAAAGAGAAATTATGTTAACACTATGAGCTTTGATTGACCATAAGGATTATAGTTCCCGGTACAGTATTTATTTTTTTGCGATAAAAATTGGAAAAGTTCAACACACGTCCGCTCTCTAGCAGGGCACAGAGCCGAAAAGAGAAAATGAGTTCATCCAAATCACGCTGTGGAATGGCCGCCCATGTTCGTTGCAACAACAAAAAAAGGTCTTCTTGCGACTGGATACCCTCCATATTCGGCAGAGCTCTTCTCTGTAGCATATCCCATGCATGCTCAATCGGGTTCAAGTCTGGCGACTGAGCAGGCCAGGGCAGGACATTGATGTTAGCTGCGGCGAGAGTCTGTCTTACAACTCTTGCGGTGTGCGGTCGTGCATTATCATGCATTAACTGAAATAAGGGACCGATTTGCACTTGTAGAGGAACGATGACGTCTGATACAATCGTCTCAGCATAAATTTGAGCGTTGAGGTTGCCTCTGATCCAAATCAACTCAGTTCTTCCGCCGATCCAAATACCCGCCCATACCATGATGGTTCCACCACTATAAGGATGGACTTCCTGGCAGGATTTTAATCGCTGTTGGCGTCCAGGGGTTCTCCAGTGTCGTATACGTCTTGTATCCGGTCTCATACCAAAACGAGACTCATCAGAAAAGCACACGAAACGCCATTGTTCTTCTGCCCAATTTCTGTGTTCAAGAGCCCATTGATATCGAATCCTACGATTGTGCATTGCTATAGGTGGTACCCGTAGCGGTCTTCGGGAATGAAGGTTCACTTCATGCAAGCGGTTTCTGACTGTTTGGTCGCTAATTAAGTTCCCTGAAGAGTGATGAAGCCTCACGGCTAACATCATGGCGGTTATTGTTGGAGCTCTTCGAGTTAAGATTTGAATGTATCGGTCTTGTCTCCGTGTGGTGCAGCGATACCGTCCTCCATGGCGCTCAGCCACGGTACCAGTGCTTCGGTAACGTGTCCAAAGTCGACTGATAACACTCTGACTTGTATTCAGAGCTAAAGCTACAGTACGTTGCCGGGAACCAGCTTCTATCATTCCCACGGCTCTGAGCATTTCTTCCCTGCTTAAATGACGTCGCCGCTCCATAATAACGTTGGTTTTAATCAGTAGTAGGGAAACAGTAGCACTAATAATGTCTTCAATGCGTTGTATGTTTTTATAGGGAAAATATTGACAGCTTATTTTCATCTTTTACTCGAATTTGATTGAGAGTTCCTGATTCAAATTATGAAATGCACCAAAAAGGATCCATATAAATTTATAAAATCATAAATTTATTACAAAGCCACATCTCAATCTCAAGAAATCCGCATAAAAATGCTTGATCCCTAGACACTTTTGATGTGTGTATTAGAGAGTTAGCCTATGTCCGTCATTCATATTTTAAATGCTGTTCTCTTCGTATTCTCCGCACTAGTATCTTGTCATGTTTATTTTCTTCATATTTCCCCCCGCAGGTCTTCTAGTAGAAATTTCTTTTGGAAGAAGCTGTGCCTTTGTACTCTAAGTTTTGTTATGATGTTTCCTTATATTGTCTCTTGTGTGTACACACATGATTGAATAAATAAATATAAAAGTGATGGTTAATCAATTTTTCCTTTCCCAGATTAATGGTTTTTAGGGTTTTTGGATCGGGCAAAAGAAATCAGCGCGAAGCTTAACCTCTCAAGGACCGCCATTATTTACGTCAACTATCCGTCAAGCACCGCCGGGCGGGCTGTTATCGTAAGCGTAATCTGATTTTAAGACTTAACTTTACTACAATACAGTTTTAAATCGGTCGGGGTTTGGTGGCACAAACTTGTGCCAGCGGGGCTCTAGAGGTTAAAGTACGATTAAAAATAGTCAACCAATAATGGTAACAACGGATAAAGGGAAAATTCTGGCTGTGCAGCTGCTACCTTGGATGTGAAATGTGCTAATGCACATTTGATACAAACAAAGGGAAGCGGGTTGCCAACAGTGGCTGAAGTCAGAGAGAGAAGTCAGGCTCTGGTTGATACTGATAACCATATGAAAATTCACTAAAAGTTTACCTCAAATAAGTTTCCCTCAAAAAGTTTACCTTAAAAAAAAGTTGACCTCAAAAAAGTTTACCGCAAAAAAGTTTACCTCAAATAAGTTTACCTCAAAAAAAGTTTACCTCAAAGGCCTCAGTGATGTAGCATACAAGTCGTTACATATGGCAATGACAGGCCTCTTCAGCGGCTGCTGCTTGGCCTTCTTCTTCCCCTCTGTGGCCGCAGCCGTGCACCATCGCACTAACAGCTCCACTGTTGGGAGTGGCGCGCCGTCTATCTCGTCTGTAATTTTGGGCAAGAAGACAATTTTTATATCAAAGTCAAAATTAAGCCATTTATTCTAGTTGTCATTAAGGTGCTGGCCTGTCAAGGCCACCGCCTGCTGGGGTTGCGGGTTGTTCGAAAGAGATACCGCGGCCCCGGAACGTAAAGGACAATAGAAGGAACATCATCTGCCAAGCATTTTCCCAACTATGTTGGGGTCGGCTTCCAGTCTAACCGGATGCAGCTGAATATCAGTATTTTACATGGAGCGACTGCTTATCTGACCTCCACAACCCAGTTAATACTGGGTAATACGATACCCCTTGGTAAGACTGGTTGTCAGACTTTCGGAACACTGACTACCTGTAACGACTGTCAAAGATCTACAAATGACAGCCGGGACCAACTGCTTAACGTGCTTTCCGAGGCACGGAGGAAACTCGGTATGTAACGGGTGGTCACCCATCCACAGACCAACCTAGGCCAGCGCGGCTTAATCTAAAGATCGACCCGAGCGGCTTTTATTTATTTAGCCACGAGCTCCTTAATAGAAGGAACGTGGATGGGTTTCAGTCAGTACAAGTCTGACACTCCCCCCGCTCCGCTCAAAGCGGGGGAAATTATTTGATGGTTTCCCTACGCAAAAAAAGTAAGGTACTTTTAAATGCCAAACTTTACAAGGTAATAGAGTTGAGTGTAATTGTTTATTTAGGGTTCCGTAACTCAAAAGAAAACCCCTTATTGGATCACTTTGTTGTCCGTCTGTCTGTCGGTCTGTCAAGACCCTTTATCTCGGGTACGCGTGAAGGTATCGAATTGAAATTTAAACCATAGACACTGTGCCACAGTGGTCATTTTGTGCTGCGAAGATCAATCTTCTAAGTCTACGCAATCAAAGGATATGGCCGTTTTTGTCGCAAGTTTGTACAGAACCCTCTTTGCGCGAATTTGACTCGCTTTTGGATGGTTTTTTTGTTATTGTTAAATAACAATTCAGTTTATTTCAGTGAAAGTTAAAAATGTAACTGAAACTGAGAGAATTTGGGAACTAACCTCAACTGCCAGAAGTCTTGTTTGTTTTTGCAAAAATACGTTTTTTGTTAAGGCCTTTTTCGTTGTGGTATGATGGTATAATTTTAGGTTTTTTTTACCACGCCGATTCCGATCAATGTTATCATATATCTTGTGCTCATACAAGCAGAAATAAACAATATTACACCAAATAAATGACGTTAGATACTTTACACTTTATTTAATGCAATGAAGGTACATTGCATTAAATAAAGTGTAAAGTACAATACAAATTGCGTGATAGTTTTATGAAACAGTAATTACCTAGTATCAAGCAGTTGGGACGTCTCTCAGCGTCCAGGACTGATCGCATGAGTGTGGCGCTCTGAATGGCGTTGCGGAAGGCCTCCGTACTCCGCTCATCCGAAGCGTTTAGTTCGACAGGTCTGTAACCTAGAAAATAAATGTAGTAAGTTAGTAAGAAATTGATCTTGACCACTAGGACTTGACTACTCGGTAGGAGCGCGGGACGAGAGGAGAGTGGGTCCATTTGAACTGTATTATTATTATTTAAGGCCTGTAAAACACAGGTGAGATGCAAAAAATAATTGAATTGGAGCAGTAATTTTTTAGGTAGGGCCTCTCGCAGTTCGACTCGCTAGAGTTGTTTTACTGCTTAACCGGTCTATCCTGTTAAACATTATCCATTTACAATGTGTCCGGTCATGGACTAGCGATATCCTATGTACTTATATAACAAACATTCTAGTACTCAATTTTATTGATTTTCAAAACCGTTAACAAAACTTTCGTTGATTTGCATATTTTTTGTACTTTAATTTTGTTTTCTAAAGTAACGAAAATGTAAGCTCATCATTTCTTAATTTAAACGATAGACAATATTGTTGCCCTCTGAATAAACCTATTGTCGTCTCAGTAAGACCAACACTTGATATTGTTACTTGATAGATTATTACTTGAGAGATATTATTTTTAGTTCACGCATAGAGAATATCTCAAAATGGCTGCCAAAAAGCGGGGAAGTGAATTAGACCCAAGTGTGTAGCGTAATAGTATATTAAAACACTCTTTACATAAGTATCTAGAATATCACTAGTCCATAACCGGACACATTGTATATCCAACCACTATAGGAGTGTTTTGCAGTGTTGGATTTTTTTGGGATAATCGAAGCAGCATAGAAGTAGAAAATGGAGGCAGTGATTAAGATTACCAGCTATCCTCGCCAGTAAATGAGCCAGCGTAGTCTTCCCGACCCCGGGCGGCCCGCACAGCAGCGCCACCTTGTGGTGCGGCCTGCCGTCCTCATCCATCTCGGGCTCTTCCTCCTTCTTGCCCTTCCACTTGTTGGTTAACTGGAACTGGCCAGCTTTCTTACTGAAGGTGGTGCGTTGTTGCGGTTCCTTGGTCTTTACTTCTTTTTTGAAGACTATCTGAGGATTTTTAAGAAACTTGTGTTAAGGTGACTATTCTTGAGGGGGAGATGCTCTAGACATCGGGCGCCGCGACCCGGCCACCGTAGATGGGGGCCGGTGGACAGTGAGCAATGGGTAGCGAGCCGTCCATCCGTGTATTGACGACAGGCCGTGTCGACGGCGCGTTAGTGTTACACGCGCGCCTCAAAGAGATGTCAGCAAAGCAGAGGGGCCTGCGTGTTGTTTGAAAGAAATACCGCGGCCCCGGAACATAAAGGGCAAAAGAAGGAACATGGGTGGGTTTTAGTCAGTAAAAATCAGCACTCCCCCCCCCCCCCCACTCTGCCAAGCGGGGGAAGTTATTTGTTGATTTCCAATTAGTAAAAAAAAGCACTCAAAGGAAATATCATAAATTTTCTTTTTTTCTAAGTCAGCATGCTCCACCATAGGCTGCATCATCACTTCACATTAAATAAGTTTGTGGCCAAAGTTAAAACTTTTTAGAAAAAAAAATACGTGTGGCACTCGGGGACTGCCGCGGTAAAGCTATTGCATAGCATTTTTTCTCAACTTATGCAATAAATAAATAAAAAAAACTTGATTATTAACGTTGAGCATGTTTGATATTTTGGAATGGTTAGGGAATAATTTTGCACCAATTGCTTTATCAGTATAAAAGTACTATCATTTATGTGGTAGAATACAATATTCATTTATTGCGCTATCGTACACAAACATGACAATTTATATTACATTAAAAATTTAACACTTTAAAACTATTACAATTATTTTACATTAAAAAGTTTATCTCTCCGAAAAATCAACTTTCATCCATAATTTCAACGACTTTTTCACCATCATCATTACCAGAACTATCATCGCCAATCTCTAAAACTGGCGGCCGTGTTACAACCCCGCGCACGGCGGCGCGCACTCAGCTGATCGATAAAGGACATTTTATTTGTTTGCATTAAAAATTTTGATTTCAGGTGTCTTTTATAAACGTTGATTTTGGGTTATTTTGTTCTACGATATTACACACATAAGTTTAGACTGCGGATTGTTGTGATACCGCAAGTTTAATTCATTCATTTAAAAACTAAAGTCTTAACTTCTTGCAGATTCAAGTAAAAATGTCAATTTATTTTTGTAATCCCAGTGATTACAAAAATAAATGAAGTAAATAAATGAATAAAAAGACTTAAAACATAAGTTGCGAAATGTGGGTGTACTATTCGGTGCACCCCTGCCTGAGCCTTCGGGGATTACAGGATGTTATGTTATCATTGAATCCTGCCTAAAGAATTTGTAATTAAAAGTGTGGAAGTAATCTGTCGCACATAAAAATGTGTGCGATACATCTTTTCACAGGCGCTTAGTAAGCACGTAAGCAGGAACGTCACATTCGATCTTACTACAGAATTAGCTGAGAATTTATCGGTTTCCTATACCAATAACACTCGTGCTTTTTAACTTACTTGTAAATACTTGTAATCAAATTATTTTTAAAGCAGGTTTTTAAATAAACTGAACTTTATTTTACCAAATAACAAACGCCTTAGTGAAAATGTTTAGCAATTTAATACTCGGAAGGTACTTATTGCGATTGAACGATTTCCTTTTTTATTTTATTATCATGATTGTGCTTGCATCTTAAAAGCCTTCACAAGTACTTTTAACAGCTACTAGATACTAAGAAAGCTGCAAACTCAAAGACAACACTGTCTTATTGATTTTAGAATCTCTTGTCATTATGCGTCAATCAATAAAATTGCAAGTAAATACGGAATTTTAGCTACACTAACATACCTACAGGTACGTAACGTTTGTAAATAGCACGTAAATTGCCTTCGTAGTTAGCACGGTGCGAATCCCCCAAAGACCACGGTTCTATCACAATCTTAAGGACGATGAAGATAGCCAGAGGACTAGGTTTCGCGGCGCTGCGCCGGCGCGCGGCGGGTGGCAATTTATTTAATAGATTTGTCAGCTTTATCCCTAAAGCATTAGGTTCAAAGTTGATTGGAAACATTTAAAAATTTCTTTAAATGATTTTAAACCATAAAATGTTGAAGGTTAAGTTCAAAATAGATGCACTTTGTTCAATTTCCAAATTTTAAGCACTTTACATTCACGAATTTTACGAATACACAACAATGTGATCACTACACAGCAGTCGAGCCATCAGCTGTCACCATCCATGGATGCGCGTGGCACGCTGTAACATACACGAACATTCGCGCAAGCGCCCTGCGCTGCCTAAACGAAACAGTAGGCCCAGGCATACATTTTCGCCGCGCCGTAGAGAGGGGATAGCTGTCTACTCTCCATCCGTCTTACGCTTTTTCGATCAGGTCACGTGTCCTGACGCGAGTTTAAGATTTTATACCCATTACAGAAAAAGTGCTCAACGCCGCTAAAGAAGTTTTCACTTCAAAAAAATGTAAATATAATATTTTAAAAGTACTTACAATGAAAAGAAGTCGCAAAAAGAAAAACAAGACGTTGGGTTTGATCCAGCGTATTGTCGATTGACTATCCGATACTCTACCAAACACGCTGATAGAACATTGGAATCGAAAACCGAAATAACTGACCGTATTCGTAATGAAAGTGTTAGGTTTTTTTCGTTACGGAATTTCTTGATTCGGTCGCCGCGCTCAAAACCCGCGATAAAAGCTATGCAATTGCTTAAAAAGTTTGTACGGTCCTCTTTTCTCACTCACTTTGTCCCACAAATGCAACCAGTGCAGCAGGGCCCTATTGACGGGCTCTTCAGACAACAGGTCTAGGTACGACTGTGGCCGGTACTTGTCTACCCAGAGCATGTTATTGTTGACATCTGCATCCATGTCAGGCAGTGGTTGAGAAGCAGCCTCTTCTGATATCAACTGCTGCTGTTTAGCTTCTAACTGGAAGATTTAATACAAAAATAAGAACACGAAACCAACTAGAAGTTGATAAATATGAAGTTTCTTGACAGAAATAACACCAGACCAATATATCATCTTGGGCTGCGGGTTCAACGGGGTTGCAAGTTGTTCGAAAGAGATACTGCGGCCCCGGAACACATAGGGCAAAAGAAGGAACATGTATGTGTTTTAGTCAGTAAAAGTCTGACACTCCCTTCCACTCCGCCCAGAGCGGGAGAGGAGGAGAGGATGATTTCCCATCCGATAAAATAAATCTATAGATTTTATTAAAAAACTCCGCTTTACTTTGAGTAAAGAGTCTGCTTGCACACACGGCGATACATCAAGCTAGACATTTCCAGTATAACATGGCCTATATTGTATAGATTTCCCATACAATGAAAGATCTGCATAAACTAGTTTTGTAAAGCTTAATTAGTCACCATGCAAGCCAATATTAAATATTTCTTTGCTCTATATGATTATTATTTTATATGTATTTTTATATAGTATTTGCTTTTTATAAATGTAGCTATTTGTTTTGTAAAATGATACACCACAGACTACCTACAGTACTGTCTCTCCTCCTTTAAATCCATCCAATAGTTGTCTTGAAAAGATCTCCATTAGCTATAAGACCGCCCATTGTGTTACCATATTTATAAGTTCTATACTGTAATTCTTGTAATTTGTATGGTGTACATAATCCTTACTAATATTATAAAAGCGAAAGTGAGTTTGTTAGTTTGTTACGTCTTCACGTCTTAATCGCTAAACCGATTTTGATGAATTTTAGTACAGAGATAGTTTGGACCCTGGAGACGGACATAGGCTATTTTTTTAAGTGGGAAATTAGGAAGAACGACGGAAGAAAAGGAAAAACTTAGTTTTGCTATTACAATCAATAAGGCGCAAGGGCAAAAACTACAGGTAGCTGGTACCTGCAAATCAGGACAGGGGAACTGTGTAACACCAAATTTAACGCGAGCGAAGCCACGAAAGCTAGTAAAGAATATTCTATCTTTGCCTAAAGCTATCAATGTTTTTGTCAATAACATATCTTTGTATTTCTCTAGATAGCATTTAGCTTCTTCAAGGATGGAGATCTATAAAATGATGTGAAGACAAATCAAGTTCAACTTACAATTTTCCTAGCCTCCACCCAAGTACTTGCATAAGAAGCATGTAAAGACATCTGCTCGGCTCCTGTGTCTAGTGAACTCTCCCAGGACTCCTCAGATTCTAGCCTCACATACACTCTGTCTCCATCTGAGTTTGTGAGGGGAAGGAATGCCCATCTGAAATTAATTTAAAAAAAAACAATGAAGGTAAGCCATGTGGAAGTTGGAAAGGAAATGCAAGTGCAACAGAGTTAAAAATATTGATTTGAAAAAGTGTCTTAGAAGATGTATCAAAAGATTAAGAGACCATTCCATTTATTTCAATAAATGCAGTCAAGATCTACTGTTTTATATGATGATTTATGAATTGTTATGAAAACACAATTTCTTTATCACTTGCCAATTTGATAAAAAGCAGGCCAAAATTAAATTGGGAGTATTATCCAAATCATCAGCCAATGTTAATTTGCTATTAAATGAATTTGTAAGAGCTAATAAGAGTTCTGGTTCTTCTGAAATCAATCTTTATTCATTACAGGGATAAAGTTATCAAGGCAGCAAATTGTTCATAGCCCAGAGATCTTAAGAACATAAGCATTAGCTACCAATATTCTTGCAAATAAATATATTATTAATTCTTTTAAGATATGCTAAGAAGAAGAGATTATTCATTTTTCTTTTTTATTTAAAGTTGAAAAAACATAAAACGCACCCACAAATTAAGAGATATTCCTAATGTTGACATTAAGAATTTCCCCTGTATAGTGGGAGCATTTACAAACTTTTAAACTCACAAACAGCCAGACCTAAAACAACAATCTGCAGGTCACACAAATATTCTTCCAATGTTATACTGCTCAACAAATTACCTTGGTATATTAAGTGACAAATTATCTTTAGCCCTATACCCGGATCTACCACCAACCCTCCTCCCACTGGGCTCCAACAAACTCTGTTTCAACCGCCTCCCTTCCAGAATCTTCTCAATCAAGTCCAAATCATTCTCCTCTTCAGTCTTTTGTCTCTTGCTTGGTAACTCTACTTCATTAAAGTCTATGTCTCCTATATCCCCGAAGAGTTCATCTGCTGTTCTTTTATTGGAGACAGGAGTTAAGTCTTCCAATGGTATAAGGTTTGGTGTGAGAGAGATATCTGTGCTTTCTGTGCTTATAGTGTTAGGTATAGCAATGTTTGCTGGTGGTATAGCAGTGGTTTCTGGTTGTATAGCAGTGATTGCTGGTGGTATGTGGGCTGTGGTCACGGGGACTATCTTCTTGGTTATTGGACTTGAAAAATCAAGACTGCGTTTAGCTGGTAGAACTTTCTTTTTGATCGTGTTTGGCTCTGCAAAGAGGAGTTTTCCATTGTTGAAATTAATACTTTTATTTTTTTTTAACATCTGCTGGGGCATACTTTAGAGTATTGTCATAGTACCAGCCTGTTACTGTCCCAAAGCTGAGCCTCTTCTCATATAGAAAAGGCATGAGCATTGATCATCACTCTTACTCAAGATGGGTTGGCTATTTCAGATTCATAATAATTACAAGTACCGTTTCTTCACAATATTTTCCTTCACTGATGTATGTGATGCCTAAGAAAAGCTTAGAAAGTACATAAATTTGAATTGAAAATTCATGTTGGTACTTGCCTCGCCTCTCATAAGGTTGCTAGTTAAAATCCAGAAATTTAACTAGCAACCTTATGACTACCATACTAACTACTTTTGACATAGAGTACCATACTACCTAGTACCTACGTTGTTGACGCCGGAAAAGCAGAGTCTTTATGACTACTAGAATTCATCTATTTTGACTTGAGAACAACCTCAAAATAGTTGGAAAAAACCTAGGCAAATAAGGCTTGAATCCTTTATATCACACAGTATAGTATTCAGTTATAACAATCGTTAAATTGACTATGAAAACAGCTACAAAATCTTTGGAACTAAAAACTAACCTGCAACGAAAGTTTATCAGAATTTTAGAGCCTATAGTTTTTGTAAGGTAAGGACTTTAATGTTACCTGCATCCCCTTCATCTTCTTTAAGCATTTCCAGCTCATCGGCGTACATCAGCTCGTATTCTTCATCGGGATCTGGATAGTCACCCATTTTGCCGGTATAACTCAAAACAACACAACGATTAAGTTCTACGTAGTATTTTAGTTACTTGCTTGTATTATTTAATTACTATTTAGAGGCTTTCGAAGCTTTTATCATCCGTAAAATGAATATGTTTTCACAAAATTGAAAATTTAAAACTTTACCCACTGTTTATGTGTCAAAGTCAGTAATGACAGTTGACAGCAAAATCAAAAACACAAAAGTAGTTTATAAACGGATTGTGGGCTTTCTAGTAGCGACGTTTTCCTACCCATTTGGTAGTTTTTCATAAGCCATTTAAAGTTATTGGGCACCAGAGAATGAAAGCCATACTCACGATGCATGTACAGGAAAAAAAATGGATGAAATAGATAGATAAATGTCACTAGATTATGATGTAACCTACAATAATGAGAACTTATTATTGCGAAAGAAAAAAAAATACGTGTGGCGGCACTCGGGGACTGCCGCGGTAAAGCTATTGCATAGCATTTTTTATCAACTTAAGCAATAAATAAATCAATCTAAATAAAATATTTAAAAAGTACTTCCAATGAAAAGAAGTCGCAAAAAGAAAAACAAGACCTGAAATAACTGACCGTATTGTGTAAACGACGTTAGACAAGCCACACCTCCGTGCCCGTCGGAGTGGTGAGCGTCAGGTTTTTTTATGTTACGGAATTTCTGGATTCGGTCCCCGCGCTCAAGGCCCGCGATAAAAGCTATGCAATAGCATAATATGCGAAAAATAAAATATTTTCAACATATTTATTATCGCATTTTTTATCGTCCGAAATCATCAATTTCTATTGATACTATTGTATTATATAAAAAGCGAAACAAAAATTATTAAACATAATAATTGCTACATAATTATTATTTTTTTCATTAATCGTTTATATTTTAACCTCTCGGAAACGAAACGTGAAAAGCGGGATACGAATTGACAATTATTTAGTTTGTTTTTTTAGGTAAAGTATATTTCACTAACCAGGTCGGATTTCGCCCAATCTTGACACAATTAAATATTGTCTTCTTCTTTTTTTAATTTTTAAATCTTTACTTAAATTGGTTATTTTTTTGCTTTTCAAAGTTCACTGGGCATACTGTCTGTCTGTATGTGGCATCAGGGGTGTGCTTCCATTTTGTTTCCTTGGTAAGGCAGATTTACAGGGAAAATTACTTTTATCTATAAACTAGCTGGCGCACGCGGTCGATATCACGCGGTTTCGCCCGCGTGGTGTCAAAAAAAATTTTTCTTTGTGTTATTCCAGCCAGACTATAATCTACCTCTGTGCCAAATTTCATCAAGATCCGTTCAGCCGTTTTGACGTGAAAGAGTACATCCATCCATCCTCACAAACATTCGCATTTATCATATTAGGTACCTAGTAGGAAGAAGGATATTTCAACACCAGTAACACCATACTTGTAGGTCATCCTACCTATATTATTATCGTCGTCTCAGCGGTCGTCCGACCAGTTTTATTTATCAGACATGATCAGGTCGTGATGGACCAGAGGTCTCATTTGTACGAGGTTGTGGTTTCAAGTCCGGGCAAGTACCAGTGCGAATTTTGAATTCATATGCTTTTCTAAGTTTTAATAGGACATCACAGACATCGGTGAAGGAAAACATCCTGAGGAAACCTGGACTTTTAATCAATATAAATCTGAAATCGCCAACCTATTTTGAGGAAGTGTGGTGATCAATTGCTCGTGTCTTCTCTGTACGAGCAGAGGCCTTTGCCCAGCTTTGGGACACCAATAGGTCGGTACTGTTTATTATTTTATGGTCATGGACGAGTATGCGAGAAGTTCCTATTAGGGGGTAAATAAAAGAAATCAAATAAAACACTAGAATTATATATATGAAAGTTTTTTTTAATAATTGGGTATATTTACAATAGATTAATTAACAAACGTGAGTTACATGAATAATGCTTAAACAGGTATATGACCAGGTATACCTTCAGAATAATGTTACATGCACACGTTCAATACCAAAGTTACACTATTATATACTTAGGAGAGATCTTCAAAATTCGATAGTGAATTGTATCGGTCGCAAGACCTTATATACCTGACTTATGTATTATCTAGTAATTGGAATGTTGCCACAGCAAAAATCTTACCCATCACTAAAATAGAGATCAATTTATTTAAAGTAACATGTCATCTAATTGCACGCTTAATATAAAAACAAATAACTTAATTAACAATAATATCAATTTCAAATGTCTCGTCAATTCTCAAAAAGCATTTCAATCCAATTATTTAATATACTAGTGATTTTTAAATGTTTTACTTTGTATATCATACAGACGGCGTCATATCGTGCTTCTCAGATTCAAGGAAATATCCAATCAAAATAAATTAACTATAATAATGTCTTATACAATAATAATAGGGAATAAATATAAGTAACAATCAACTGTGAAAAAAAATATAAAAAATTAACAAAAATATTACAACAACTAAACGCAAAGCTAAGATTCAATAAATCACAGACACTACCTTTATCTAATCGTTATGACTGGAACGTATTATGAGATTCTTTTTTTATTTTTATTTATTTATTATTATAAATTACTTACACTTCATCACCCTTAGACGTTCACTCGACTAAACAATTTATCTTAACTACGGCACTCGGTGTGGTCGGTTGTCTTTTACCCTTTTTTTCTAACCGCGTTGATTAGGCTGTCCAAATTATGAACCTGATTTCCCTAGAGAGCCTAACTTATGCTGGATAATTAGGACTTGCATTGTAACTGAGCTCAAAAACCTCCAACTCTACGAATCTAACGAGAACATTGATGAATGCATTATGTGTGAGAGACTTCGCGTACTACTCGGCCACGACCACTACTTTTGGCCGCAGACATTTGACCGGCTAAAAGTTTTGTCGCACGACCGAGCTTCCGACCTTTGTCCAAGATCGCTGGTGCGGCAAAAGTCGTTGTCGTGGCCGCGTAGTGCACCACCTCTCTAACGTTAATCATTGTCTATGGCGTTCCGGACCGAGTGCCACCCAGACGTGAGCCTGCCGTCCATTTGTCTAAACTATGCTAACGGTTAAGACTTAGATGTATTATTTTATTCGATTTTACTGTACAAAATGCTTAATCCTTCGCAAATTTCGACTTATTTGTTATTAATACATTTCATCGCCTCAAAAACAATCGAGTCGTCCCGCTTTGAGCCGGCCATTTTATTTAAATACGTACACTTCATAGAAGGGTTCACCGGATTACTTTACAACGGAGTTCCCGCTTATATTGCATCCTCCCGCCTGCCAGACATTTCTCTAATATCATCTAACTATATGGCAATACGTTCATTTCACTACGTTTACGAAACTCTTAACTTACTATCTAACCGCTGTCTATTGGACTAAAACACCGCTTGGTCCTGCGGCACGAGAAAATAACATTACCAGACAATTACCTACGTAAACATACGAACAGACAAGAGAGTGCATCAACTACAACGTGTTATATCAAACACCACAGACAAGAGCGATGCACGTCAACAACTGAACGACACGACCGGCGAGAGGCGCTCATTGCGTTCTCGGTCTCTGCCGTTGACTTTGAATTAGAAATATAACTGTGAATGTGTATTTATTCCCAGATTATACCACACCAACAGTCTTTCATGCTGCAGCTTTTAGAAACCTCGTGCGTCGACCTGTGAGGCAGTTGTGGCCAGTTCTTGGAAGTCAACAGTCCTCCAAGGTCTTTGAGTTAATGCACGTGCACTTAAGCGGCCATGTCTGGCCATACTAACCGCTCACTCGGGAGTACGCGTGCACTATAAGACCTTGGCCACCGGAATCACTAACTACCACGAACTATTGGAAATTTGCCGAACACCTAAAACTCGAGAGCTCAAAAACTAGATATTTTCATCTCGCCATCCCCTCTGCAAACATTGACAGACGGCTTATTCTGTCAGTCCCAGTCACAAATATCACGCTATCAGTTGTTACCGATCCCTAAAATGTCATGAAATAAAGTGTTTTCCACTAGATATCACAATCCTTCGAATTAATTCAAAGTCACGATACTAAATTATGAAGGTACGTACACACATAATTCGTACATTTAATACCTTTCACTCGTTTATCCATTGCAATGACATTTTAAATCTTGGCCAATCGTAGCAATATTCTTTTTATAATTAGTACCTATTTTAGTCAGCGTTTTTGAGCAATCACACCGTGGATAACTTTGGTTTTATGAAAGGAAGTCATTACTAAAACTAATGAGTTATAATTTAGGTGGAATCCTTAAATAGTTAAGTAAATTATTATTATTAAAACAAGTGACTAGATTATATTGCACTCCTGACTCTGAATTAACAAAACCAAGCTGGTACTGCCTGAGCTCGCTAGAGCACATGGACGTTTTGGAATTCTATTCTGGCCTAACAGTAGTTAAATACCAGCGACGCAGCACGACTATAATTCGAGAGACTAACTTGGGACAGTTATAATATGTGGACTATTTAACTGTCGCCACCCTCAAACACGACTGTAAACACTAAACGACTCAACAAACATGCTGCTACTCGTAACGCTCAAACTTGGACGATTGACCAAGATCTTGGACTGTCAGGAGCCGACATCAAACGCGACTGGGGCGGTCAGTGAGGGCCAACCGGAGGACGGCGACCTCCGTGTGTCAGGCGGCGCTAATGGCGAGTGGAGGCGCGGGGGCGGGGTGTGCAGGCGCAGGGGGCGGGCTCTCGATCGCGGTCCCACACGCCTTCAGCTCCGTGAACACTTCGGTGAAGAATCCGGGCTCCGAGTTGATCCTCAGCATGTTGAAGGATAGACGATCCACGATGAGGAGGCAGCGGTCCCAGAACTTATCTTTAGAGTCTTCAACTAGGAATGGTTTGAGCGGGTAGGAGATCTCGTTGCCCATGTAGGAGTAGGATAGGTAGAGGCAGGTGAGGACTACGGCCTGCAGCTCCTGCGGGCGCCCTATCCGCTCGCCGTCCACCAGCTCACGCACCAACATGTACACGAACACCACGTTCGCTGGGTTTATGAACGCCACATCCTGGAAACGAGAAGTATTAGTGTTAGAGACTCTTCGAAGATTTTTCAAAAATAAAATGTTTTCCGATGTTACAAGGTGTTCTAATAGCCCCCCACAATATTGTAAGCAGGATCTTGGATGATGTTTTCAATAAAACAAAAAAAAACTTTGTTTTAAGTAAGTTACACTTCCATTCGGGATTTACCTTCTAGCAGACATAAAGCGTAAATTTGTAAGAAATCTCTCGCCGACAGTAGATTACCAAACTTGTCAAATCATCATCAACATCTAGTACATACCTACTAAACTTGTCAAAATCAACCATTATGCGATCAGTGATCGACCATTCTGACACCATTGTAATAGCAGACTAAGGCCCCTGGTCTACACTAGGGGTGCTCACAAGGTTAGCTCTTTCTTTGGCTAAACACATTGCCATTCGACGTAGCAATGCTGAAAGTCTTCAGAGGGTCTAAATGGCCGCTTAAGCAGAATCATTATAGGTTAATAATATGAATTACGTTACCATTCGTAAAATGGTCACAAATACAATTCACAATATTAACTGCGACTGTGACCATTTAAAGAATTTTAAAGTAATTCATATTGTTATCTCATTATGATTCTCTTAAAGCGGTTTTAGACTCCCTGGGCACATTCCCGGATGACAGCGATGTTTTGGAGAATTCAGACGCCCAAGTGTGTTTGTGTTGTCGTTGCACATACGTAGGTATAGCCTTTTTTTGCGGATTGAAAATCATCAAATGACTTCACCGGCTCTTGTGCTTACTAAAACCCACCCATATTCCTTGTATTGCCCTTTACGTTCCGGGGCCGCGGTATCTCTTTCGAACAACCCGCAACCCCGGCAGACGTTGGCCCTGGCAGGCCCCTCTGCTTTGCTAACATATCTTTGAGGCGCGCGTGGAACACTAACGCGCCGTCGACACAGCCTGTCGTCAGTAGGACGATGAAAAAAGGACTAAGTCTAGTCTTAATTTATATTTTTTTTTTTGTAAATACTTAGTTTGTCTTAATGTATAAACCCTTTTTTGCGATTGAATTTAATAGATTGGTCACACTCACATATCGCACGTAGCGTACGTAGATCAAATAGAAAGGTCGAGATATTTTTAGGTATTATCTAACTGTCTGCCCTTTTCATATTAAATATGAAAAGAGTAAACGGTGTGTAACTTTGGCTTTGTTTTGACTTACAAGTCTAATGGCGACGAGGCGGAGTAGTTATAAACTACTGAGTTGTGACTCATCGCTTCTATCGATTCGCTTCAGCAATGTCGATGCCTTACAAGTTTCAGGGTTAAGTACTTAACGGAGCTAGTTATAATAAGTTTTAAATAAGTTGTTACTTTGAGCTATAATTATGTCGTTTTCCTGTTTATTCTTACAAATCGATTTTCAAAGGTTGAGACCAGTCATAATGGTGTTTTACGTTCTTAAACGGGCTTCCTCAAAAACTGGCCCTTATCGTATTTCAGAATTCAGTGTTATTCGCACTCGTGTTTTTTCTTAAATTTCAATTTCTACTTTCATCTTATTTCCACAGATTAATGATGATCTAAATCCAACGTGGTTCAATTCCTATAGTCGATGTGATTGTTTTTTTTAAAGCTAAGTAAAGTCGCATGTCAAAGCAAAGCCTAAATACACGTATGTTATAAATATCTAAATTATGTTTATACAATAGAATATCCTTAGTAAAATGATTAGTTATACAATTACTTATTTGCTTTTATCAGATCAACAAATGAACATTTATTTGTTCTAAATTTAAAAAAAAAACTTTTTTTTTTAACTAAGTTGAACAAAACGCCAAATAAATCCTTACTAATATTATAAAAGCAAAAGTGAGTTTGTTTGTTTGTTACCTCTTCACGCTTTAATGGCCAAACTGATTTTGATGAATTTTGGTACAGAGTTACAGACCAAGAGAACCAGTAGACGGACATAGGCTATTTTTTTTTTAAGTGGGATGTGAGTGAGAAAGAGGGAAGAAAAGGGAAAACTTAGCGTTGCTATTACAAATCAATAAGGCACAAGGGGAACTGTGTTACCCCGAATTTAACGCGAGCGAAGCGAAGCGAAGCGAAGTAGCAAATAAAATCATTTAAAAATATTTTACATTCTGTCATTTGATACACATGGGCAATTTGTCACTACAATATCACCACTTCTATCGAAATGCTCATTCGCAGTTAATTTTATTGTGCATGGTAAGGTCTCCTATATAACTTACTGGGTCTCAATATACAGAGGTCATCTCAATTTAAAACAACTAAATTTATTAGCATCAATAATCATAATATTACACATCACACATGCAATAACGTATTGCATAATGTCAAATCTACGCCGCGCGCCGCCGTGCCCGTGATCAACTCAAGGATTGGATTATATAGTACACAAGTGCCAGAATCTGGGCCGCGTAGACGCTACAGCTACGATAATTTGTCCGATCAGTGCTACGAATGGCTACGAATATCCGTAGCAGTATCGATTTACCGAAAATAGTCAGGTTACACCTACATTACCTACATATTTCCTCGCCTACGTAGTTTTTCACCGTCCAGTGGTAATTGCTACCTTTCGCAACATGAGGTCAGTAGTCACAGAGATTGTCAACATTTTAGGGGGTACGTCATTGTATTTTAACGGTTAGGTGCCTTAGAACGGCCTATTTGCAATTTATAGTGCTTGCAAAGGTGATTTATGGTTTGCGATAACGGTCCCGAGTAACTATGTTTAATTTGTTTTATCACCACTTCTGTCAAAACGGTGACAAAAAATTGTGAGGTAACCGGAATGCTAAACAAGCTATCCGACTTACAAAAACACTAAAAAGTGGAATATAACTTCACTACTGGAAGTTGGTGGCAAAAAAAGTCGTTGAAACCAACAAAAAACATCTCATTTTAATATTTTAGGAGCCTGTTATTTTCTTTGCAAAAAACTTTTTGGGTTATTGTTTATTTATTTACCAGTAATTATAGTATCTTTAAGGTGCTCCCTCACTGGGAGCATTCGCGTGTAATGTAACGTTACAAATTTGAGCATTACATCAGTGAAGGAGGAGAACCGACCATTACAATGCGCACCTTGTAATGATACAATGTGTAATATCTTGATACAACTTGTAACATCAATGCGAGCATTCTAATGCGCATTATTATTACAATACCTGTATTTTGCCGGTTTTGAAATAATTCATGACACCAATATCGTTTCTTCTGTGTTTTTTTTACGTAAATAACAATGTCGAATTAATATTGCCGCACTCAGCACAACGACCGCTTCGTCTGACATCTTGCTATGAAATGCTCAAAGTCGAATCTTTAAGTTACATTACACGCAAATGTTCGTTAGTCAGGGAGGTATTATTGTAATGTAATGCTCAAAGTCGAATCTAAAATGTTACAATACACGTGAATGCTCCCGGTGAGGGAGCACCTTTACAGATACATAAAATGCGATGCTATAAGTCACCAAAAGTAACACAAAACTGAAAAATTAAACAAATTAAGACAATGAAAAATAATACATAATATAAACCTTTCTCTTAAATTACTCTATCTATTGCTATAAGCTGCATTAAAATCCGTTTAGTAGTTTAAAAGATCTAAGCGAACAGACAGTCGAAGCAACTTCATTTTAAACTACGTAAAGATGAAGACTTATACAAAGGTTAATAAACTTTTATAAATTTTAGAAATAAATTAGGTAAGAGTGGACTTTTTGGGAATTGTTGTCGTTTTGGGAAAGTGGACGAAATGGGAAATAGGCATTTAGGGAATTACCATTTTGGGAAGTGGACGTTTTGGGGGGTGAACGTTTTGGGAAGTTGTCGTTATGAACCTAAATGGTTTTATATAGTAAAAGCTAGTAAATATTGTAGACCTAGACAGAGATAGTAGGTACTTTCAGTTCTATTTGTCTAAATGTGACCTCATTTGATTTCGTGCAAACAATTCTCTGTCACGAATCAGGTAGGCACTCCACGCCTCAGGTTCAACACCCCTTCTTTATGAACAACCTACTATTTTAATACTCAACACGCAATTATTTATGGATTGAAGATTTGTACCGAAAAAATAATTCACTGACACGTGTGCGGCAACTAAAATTACCCTTTTTTTCGGACGGGAAATCATCAAATAACTTTCCGGAGGTGTCAGACTTGTACTGACTAAAACCCACCTATATTTCTTCTATGGCCCTGTATGTTCCGGGGCCGCGGTATCTCTTTCAAACAACCCGCAACCCCGGCAGGCAGTAGCCCTGGCAGACTCCTCTGACATCTCTTTGAGGCGCGCGTATAACACTAACGTACCGACGACAAGGCCTGTCGTCACTGGACGGACGGATGGTGAGCTACCCACTGCTCACCGTCCACAGACCCGCATCTACGGTGGCCGGGAGTCGTCTCGCGACGCCCGCAGCTAAACTGAATTTACCCTTAAATATTATTGCATTGTTGGAATTTCAATTTTCGGCGAACAACCGAGCGATGAAAATACAATAGTGTTTTATATTTAGGAAGTGTTGCTATAATTGTTATCGAAAACAAGCAAAGTTTTGCAAGAAAAAAACACTAGGCAAACTTTTGTAGAGTTAAACTTTAAGTTAAATCGACGACACGGTTGGCGCAGTGGCTGAGCGATCGACTGCTGCGCTGCGTGTCGCGGGTTCGATTCCCGCACGGAACAAATATTTGTATGGCCTACAGGTAGTTGTTTCGGGTCTGGCTGTTTGTGTATGTGAGTTTATATGTTTGTAAACGCACCCACGATACAGGAGAAATTCCTAGTGTGGGGCAACGTTTTTTTTTAAAAAAAAACACAAAACGTGGCGTAACAGCTATAATACTATTTGCGCAAAGTCAAATGCTGTTCAATTGTCATAAATACATGACCTTTGCTTCAAACATCAAACTCCAGCCATAAAACTTCGAAGCACTCTGTTTTCAACAATCTGGATCGAACTATTTTCTAGAAGAATTTACATTCATAGACGTTTTAAATGTCTTATGATTTTTAGAGGTGATATTACCGAAATTTACCGACCTTAGCTTACCTTATTGGTCATACATACACACATACTCACATCCGCTGTTTATCTTTAACTCGTTTTTTTTTTAAACAGTGCCCCACACTTGGAAATTGTCCTGTATCGTGGGTGCGTTTACAAACATTTAAACACACATATACAAACAGCCAGACCCGGAACAACTATCTGTAGGCCATACAAATATTTGTTCCGTGAGGGGATCGAACCCGCAACACGCAGCGCAGTAGTTGATCGCTCAGCCACTGCACCAACCGTGTCGAGGTTTTTCTTATTGTTATTTTGTGTGCTCGTCGTCATTGCAACTATTAAATATGTTTTATTTCTTTCTTTCCTCATGGAAGTAATAGCCGTATCTATGCTTAAATTCATTATAAAGCTCCTTATGATTAAGTTGTCCCGTCGTAAAATCATTGAAGTAAATAAAGAGCGTTGCCAAAACGGAAATCACGGTACAGGATTTTTAGTATTTTTATTGGAATGCAGAAGAATATTGTTCAGCAAAATTAGTACGAGTTACAGTATAGTTGTAGTCGTATTAAGAATGAGAAGATTTAAATAACAAATAGAAATACTCTTGTGAAAATCAATCTTGACTAAAAATCCTCGGACAGTTGAATTTTAATTGATGTTACAGATAAAATACTACATAAGTTATGTTCTTAGATTCTTTCTTCTAATACCATGTTTAATTCATAATTATTTACTAAAGTTTTTCTTCAAATATGAACAAAAATTATAATTCATACTTAGAGCAAAAATTTTGACTTTACGTCGAGGAAAAAGTGACCCTTTCTTTTAGACGTCCTATTTCTATAAATAATCGGTTGGAATCCGAGTATTATAACAGTCATTTGGTACTACCCAACTTCACCCGAAAACTCAAATAAGGGTTGGTATTCGAAACACCGACCTTTAAAGCTTATTTTTTATATTAAAAAAACGTCACTCCACACTAGAAATTTCTCCTGTACCGTGGGTGACACCTTGGGGACAGGTAGTTGTTCCGTCCGGGGATCGAACCCGCAGCACGCGGCGTAGCAGCCAGTCGCTTAGCCACACCGCCAACCGTACCGTCTAAAAATAAAAAATAAAATTGGATTCTCTCCGGAAAAAAGGGGAAAACATCCAATTTAATTCTTTGAAGCGACAGCGAGTGTGGACGAATTGGATACGCTTTAGCCACGTTTCCCAAGTAATGACCAAAGAGAACAATTCAGGTCAAAATGGCGGGGATCGTGACTTGATAGTATGTCTGTGTGCTAAAATGGTAGGGATTTCCAACGTTTGCCTTGATAAATAAATGATGCAAGAAAGTTTTTCACTTTTACACGTCGTTTTTTTATTAACTAGATGAGGCTGGTTTTCGTATCCAACTACTCTGAAAAGAAACAGCCGAAACAAACTCAGAGGTCCCTTTTAAGGTCCAGACAAAAATCTTGGTCAACTTACAAGAGGACCATGCAGATTAGTGTCTGAAATAGTTTTTTTAAGAAAGCACCATACAGATTTGAGTGGACCTGTCGCGCATACAAAAAGAACCAGATCCAGAACAACTACCTACCTGTCAGTCACACAAATGTTTGTTCCGTGCGGGGATCGAACCCGCGACACTACAAATCTACTTAATTACTGCCCCAACTATACAGTCAAACAATCAGTCGTGTTTGCCGAAATACCGGCCATTTTCGTGTCTAATTAAATGACCTGGTTTAAGAACTTGATCTAAATGAAACGGTGTCAAAGCCTTGAAGAGGCCTAGATTGCCCTACAGAATTTGGGTTAAGTTGCTACTTAAATCTGAACATAACAAAAACTTTTGTTTGCATAGGCTATCGTGTAGGTATGTTATTTTAGATTATGATTTGTTTGGTCATTTTATTTACGTGTTGTTTTTGCGAACTAGATCAAGTGAATTAGATGTTTTGGGAATTAGAACATGTGAATGAACATGGAAATGGGTGAATATCAACAAGTGCATATTTTTTGTCAATTTTGGTGGCAAAATTTTACTTTACTTTTCGTGAAAACTATTAACCTAGGACAAAAATGGAAAGTTCAAGCTTCAGGAATCTTCATGAGGTCAGAAAATATCCTGGTAACTTTTCGAGATATTTGAGTTCAAAGACTAGTGTAGCCACCAAAATTGAAACTTGTCCACCAAAATTGAAAGTTGACCACCAAAATTGATATTGGTCCACCAAAATTGAAAGTGCTTAAAACAATACATTAAAAATCAGTTTTTGTCACAAACTTAAATCTCTCTAATAAAGCTCAATGACCAAAAAACTCCATCAGTTAATAAAACTCAGTCTTGTTATAATAATATTTCGTTTATTCAGTTACATACATTTTATATAATTTTTTAAATATTTCTTAATAAAAACATAGAAAATAAAAAAGAAACATTTAAAAATACAAAAAATAGTACCCCACCGGCATCGGGGACAGGGTCGAAGCTACCGGTGGTTAGAGTTCCAGAGACAGGAACCTCCTCACAATACGGTACAACGAGGAGAACTGCCTTCTGAATCAGGCCCTTGATCCAACCGCCTAAGGAGACCTTCGACAGATGTTCGTCGAGGCTCTTGGCAATCAAGCCATTGCCCGTTACGACAATCGGCACAATGATAGCCGAGTTTACATTCCCAGGTCGACAGCCTCGTGTGCCAAGTCGAGATATTTTAGTTGTTTTTCTTTCTCAGCTTTTACGAGGTTCTCGTCATGCGGGATGATTACATCTTATCACCACGATGTCAGGCTTATTGGCGACAATAGTCCTGTCAGTAATGATAGACCGATCCCAGTACAGCGTGACATGGTTTTTCTCGAGAACTGGGTCGGGCACATACTTGTAGTACAGTACCTCAGATTCCACAAGATTATATTTCAAGGCAAGTTGCTGATGAATAATCCTGGCTACTTGGTTGTGCCTATGCAAGTACTCGCCGTTAGCTAGACGAGAACAACCAGAAATAATATGTCTATGAATAAATATATATGTATGAAAACATGATTAAATAACAATAATAAACCACAAGGCAGAATCTTAAGAGAATCCACCAACAAAAATCACACAGCATGATATCAGTCATTAAATCCAAGAAAGAATATTATAGTTCTTAAACGTGAAGCTTGTGTCGTCTTTATTACAAAAAAAAACATGTAATATAAAAATAATTAATACTTAAATAAGTATTTATAACTGTACACATAATTGTACTCGGATCGATCCATCATCACTGACAGGACTATTGTAGCAAATAAACCTGATACATAACAGACCGGTAACAGACATACAATAGACCTGTGGATCGATCAGAGCGGCGCGCAATGATTGTTGACGTAACGGTCCCACATGACGAGAACCTTGTGGAAGCCGAAAAAGATAAACAAATCAAGTATATTGACTTGGCTCGCGAGGTTGTCGACATGTGGGACGTGGACTCAGCGATCATTGTGCCGATAGTCGTTACAGCCAATGGCTTAATTGCCAAGAGCAACACCTGAGAAGGCTCTCGTTAGGCAGCTGGATCAAGGGCTTGATACAGAAAGCGGTACTCCTGGACAGGGTACGTATAGTTAGGAGGTTCCTTTCTCTGGAGTCTTGATTGCCGGTAGCTTGGACACTGTTCCCGATACCGGTGGGCTACTATTTTTATATGTTTTTGATAAGAAATATGTAAAAATATAAAAAAATATGTATACAAATAAATAAACGACAATAATACTAATTATAATACGGTTTTAATGTACTCTTTCGGCATACTTAAATGGACTCAGACTGAACTTGATGCCCTGGATAGGAGAGTTCGTACACTGCTGAAGGATGCATCACCTAAGATCATCGGTAATGAGGCTGTATATCCTTCGGAAGTGCGGAGGTCGAGGCCTATTTAACGTGAAGACCTACCATAACCGAGAGGTGTGCAGTCTCAGTAGCCATTGCCAGTTGACCTTAGAGTAGTGCAGAAAAATAGCATGGCATGTGCAGTTGTGCACTTTAATAAATAGAACAAACAGAACAGAAACAAATAGAATAGTAACGTTTACATATAAATGAACAATGTGCAGTGAAAAACTGTCTTTATATGTACAAATAATATATAAACAGTACATACTTCAAATTTGGTGGCTTATTTTCAATTTTGGTGGTGAAAATCGCCACCAAATCCACCAAAATTGAACCACCAAAATTGAAACCAGGCATAAAAAAAATCTTAAAAAATACAGTTATTAAGATACAAAAGAATAAATATCACTGATAAATAAGTTACCCAAATCACTACCTACAATACGTAGCTTACTATTAAAACACTTAAAAATCACCAGCAAATCGATCCACCGAAATTGACAAATTCTTGTCCCCTGTTCGACCCAAGAAAGATACTTTTTTTTTGGCGAGCAATTACAGCACTAAGCACACACCTGTTACGCACCACTTCCTGCACACGACTGAGAAAAACAGAACATAAAAAGCGATTGATCGCACACGCGCGAATCTTCATGATAATGTAAATTGAAAAAGTGCTACCAAAATTATGATTTTTGCTAGGACAAACTTGAATCGAGTATCCTGTGCTTTTAACATCAATTTTATAATATGATTTAGATGTTTTTAGATAGTGTGTCATATGCATTTACCAATGAAATAATTTGTTTTTTACTTTACTTTTAATTGTTACTTTGGTAAATAGATTTATATCAAAAAATGGAGCTAGGACAAGCCACCAAACTTGAATTTTAAAGTTATTTATTTTTCCTATCCTCCATAGGTAAGCCTATTTAAAAAAAAATTGTGGCCCTAAGTGGAATAAGTTAAGTAGTTTACTAGAAAAAAAATTAAGAAATATTCCATCATTTTACACCATGATTCTCAACGTGGACACGTAAAATTAGCGCGTGGGATATTCACCCAAATAGAACATACACAAGGTTTAATCTTGCCAGTCTATTTGAAGATAAAGATACTTTATTATGCAAACATGGGTTTGAGTTAGTGGTGCCAAAAAATATACTAACAGGTTCAGCCATTTATATCACCACGTAAGCATGCAAAAGATTTAAAACATTCAACTTATACCTAAAAAATGCAATTTAAGAATATTACACAAAAATAAATTGTTGTAATTTAAAAAAAATCTTTCACCGTAAGGTACTCACTTATAATGTGATATGCTTTCACCACTAAAAAGCTTCGGAGTATTTTTTTAAATAGTTTTAGTGGAATTCCTTTCCAGCTTTTTGGCAACTTATTATAAACTAGCTGGCGCCGGCGGCTTCGCCCTCGTGATATCGAAAAAAAGTATCCTATGTGTTATTCCAGACTATAATCTACCTCTGTGCCAAATTTCATCAAGATCCGTTCAGCCGTTTTGACGTGAAAGAGTAACAAACATACATCCATACAGCCTCACAAACATTCGCATTTATAATATTAACTTAGTAGGATATAAAATAGGATAGTAGAATAGGATGGGATAACTGGAGCCATGCAGTAGACACTTTTACGCATAAGTGTTTGTTTGTATTGGAATGTATTTCCGAACACAAATTAAAAGTAATTTTGTCATAATTTATGTATATAGTAATTGTATATTTAAAGAACTGCCTCGTTGGTCTAGTGGCCGCAAGAGCGTCTCCTGAGCGCGTAGTCCCGGTCACTTCCCGGTACGGGCAAAGGCTGAGTTGGTTGAGTTTCAATCCGGAATTTCTCAGTAGCAGCTCCAGACAGCAGGGTTTGTGCCCGGTTGATGGCAATATGCCTTCTACTACAACATAAGACTTAAGGCTTAACTGGCTGGCCACCGCCTGCCAGGGTTGCAGGTTGTTCGAAAGAGATACCGCGGTCCCGGAACATAAAGGGCGAAAGAAGGAACATGGGTGGGTTATAGTCAATAAAAGTCCTACACTACCCCCCCCCCCCCCCAACCGCCCAGAGCAGGAGAAGTTATTTGATTATTTCCCATCCGCAAAAAAGGCTTTATTGGTGAAATATTTAATAACTACATCCAGTTGGAACGTATTATAAATAAATAGCTGATAAATTTCTTTAATGCAATTAAGATGAGAGCCAAAAAATTACACAATAGTAGGGTAAACTTGTGCAATAATATGCAAATATTACAAAAGAAAAGTAATTCCTTTAGGTAACTGAAATTAAATATCACAATACAAACAAGAAAGCCTTTCTATGATAAATAACTGACAGAAATAGGTAACAACCAAGCGTCATTCTTAGAGGGTGCTACGGAGCGCTACGTAATGAGCGTAGCATTCGTAGCTCGTAGCCCGTAGCAGTTGTCTACGATCGTTACGTTTCCGGTTGTCCCGGACAACGCCACCCGCCCCGGAAGGAGGCTATACCTTTACATAGAACAGACTTATATGTTTTCCTTTTTACTATTCTTGTTAAGAGAATATTTTCTTTCTAATTTTATTTTAGTTTTTTCTAAATTCCTTTTAGAAGATCCAAGTCTGGATTGGCGCTATTTATTTAAATTGTTCAAAATATTACTGTTAGCCTGTATCATCCCACTGTTGGGCAATGCTTTCCCCATGACTTCCAAGTCTTTTGAATTAATTGTTATTGACAGTTCAGATCTGTGATCGTTATTAAATACAATATCAAACCCATTTTTATTTTACAAAACATTACTGCGTTATCTCAATTAAAGTTAAGAAAGAAAAAGTATTTATTTGACTTGTACTGAGGTTGTGAGTTCAAATCTGGGCAAGTACCAGTTTTAATTTATAATTGTACTTTCAAACTTTTTTTTAAGTACGTTGCCCCACACTATGATTTCTCCTGTATCGTTGGTGCGTTTACAAACATTTAAACTTTGTGGTTCCGGGTCTGGACCCGGAACAACTATCTGTACCTGTAGTTTTTGCCCTTGCGCCTAATTTCTTGTAATAGGAAAGCTAAGTTTTCCCTTTCTTCCCTCTTTCTGCCTCATTTCGGACTTTAAAAAAAATAGCCTGTGTCCGTCTCCAGGGTCCCAACTAGCTCTCTACCAAAATTCATCAACATCGGATTAGCCATTTAGGTGTGAAGACGTAACAAACAAATAAACAAACTCGCTTTCGCTTTTATAATATTAGTAAGGATGACTTTAAATATTAAATTTCATATCCTACAAAAATTATAAATGCGACTATTTGTGAGGATGTCTGTTTATTTTTCTCTTTCATGCAAAAACTACTGAACGGATTTAGATAAAATTTGGCACACATGTGAATGACCTGAATTAATTTAAAGAATATTTTTAATCCCGGTAAAACGATCCTATGTGACAGTTACCGAACGTCAGATAACGCCGCAGAAATGAGCGAGTTTTTTTATACTTTGCTGGCAAACCTGATAGACCCTTTATAATATGAATTTGAAATTAGGGTCCTATTCCTTTGCATTTAAAGTAGGCATTTGTTTGTTGTTTTAGATAGACTATTTACATATATGTATAGTTATATTAAAAGCTTCTAACTATAGTCCGTTTACCTCCTAAGACAGTGTTGCTTGAGGGCGGAGATTGGACGTAAAAAGCCAAGAGGCAACACTGTGGAGTAACTTGGAAAAAGCTAGTTATAAACACAACAAGCTACTTTGACGACACGGTTGGCGCAGTGGCTGAGCGATCGACTGCTGCACTGCGTCGCGAGTTCGATCCCCGCACGGGTCAAATATTTGTATGGCCTACAGATAGCTGTTCCGGGTCTGGCTGTTTGTGTATCTAAGTTTTCAATGTTTGTAAATGTATCCACAATCCAGGAGAAATTCCTAGTGTGGGGCAACGTTTTCTATAAATAAATAAAGTAAGGTATTATAGGTTACTAGCTTTTGCCCGCGGCTTCGCTCGCGTTAATTTCGGTAGCGCCTTATTGATTTGTAATAGCAACGCTTAGTTTTCCCGTTTCTACCCTCTTTCTCCCTCATATCCCACTCTTTTTAAAAAAATAATAGCCTATGTCCGTCTCCTGGTTCCCAACTATCTCTGTACCAAAATTCATCAAAATCGGTTTAGCCATTCAAGCGTGAAGAGGTAACAAACAAACAAACAAACAAACAAACAAAGTCACTTTCGCTTTTATAATATTAGTAAGGATATTTTGTTGCCTGTGTAAATAGAGCTGATTGATCAAATTGGTCAAGACATTTAAGTGTGAAAGAGTAACAAACCTACACACACATACAAACTATCGCCTGTTTTAATATTCGTAGGATAGTTCATGTCAACTTCGTGTCGTTTCACCTCACATGCCCGAGGTTGTAGGTTAAAAACCAAACAAGTACTAAATGATGTTTATTTTGCAAGTAGGTTTCAACAAACACTTTTACAAGTCTTTTTTTAAAAACTAGATGAGGCCGGTGTTTCGTACCCGACTACTCTGAGAAGAAACAGCCGAAACAAACTCAGAGGTCATAGTCTACAGAGGGAGGAGGGGGAGGTTGTTCGAGAGAGATACCGCGGCCCCGGAACGTAAAGGGCAATAGAAGGAACATGGGTGGGTTTTAGTCAGTAAAAGTCTGACACTCTCCCCCGCTCCGCCCAGTCAGTCTACTAATAAGACTTTTTGATTTTAAATGCTCTTTCGATGTTTATCTTAGACATTACTAACATTGATGAAGAAAAGCATGGTGGCGAGATCTGAGGGTCTGAAATGGCCGCTAAAGAAGAATCATAATTGGTTAATATGAATTACGTTACAATTCGTAAAATGGTCAAGGTTGGACAATGGACAGTTCACAATATTCATCGCGTCAGTGACCATGACTTGAAAAATTAAGGAGGATATTCTGAGTTCGACTGTTTTTCTGTTTTGAATATTTGTTAAGCGATTTCTCTGTCAATTTGGGACTGATTTAGAAAATTCTTTTTTCAATCATGGAGTTATACTAAGGTGGTTTCATGTGCCTGCCGGGGTTGCGGGTTGTTGAGATACCTGGCCTCGGAACATTAAGGGCAATAGGAGGGACATGGGTGGGATTTAGTCAGTACAAGTCCACTCCCCCGAAGTTATTTGGTGATTTCCAATCTACAAAAAAAGGTGGTGTCATGACAATTTTATCTATATTGCTTGGGTAGTTCATGAGTTATCTTTTACAATACATATTTTTTCTTCTACTCTATGGGGACAATGCTTATATCTTTTAGTAGCAATGGAAAAGGAATACTCGATAAGAATGTTATTGGATACTGTCATACTACAAGTAGAAATAGTGAAATAAAAAACAGAAAAATCCCAAAAGTAAACTTATTCCCCACTCTTTTTACGTTTTTTTTTCAATCACAACCCATCCACCGTTTTTTGGCTTTCCTCTTCTTTTCCATCCATTAACATTCACTTTCATCCAAAGGTTGTCTTGAAAAGATCGCTTTTAGCGATAAGACCGCCCATTTATAAGTTGTATACTGTTATTTTTGTAATTTATATGGTGTACAATGTACATAATAAAGAATATTCTATCTATGTATTCAACACTTTTTAATTCACATGTGCGGCATCCCTCTTCACGTGTCCATACTAAGACATGTTCCTTAATAATTCTCTTCGTATCAAACAATTTCCCAGCAGTCGACAACTTATCGACGTATTGTCTGGTTGTCATCTATAAAGGTATTTATTACCTACACGCGATCGTAATCTGTCTGTCATTATGCTATGGGACGATGTTGCCAGTCGTAAAAATATCGATCGATACGGAAATACTAAGCCTGTCATGAAATAGACTCATCAACATGACTGTTCATTATTTTACTTTATTTGGGAATATTTAAAGATTTTTTTTAAATAGAAGATGACATCAGCTCTAATTACGGCTGTAATTATGAATTGGGGAAGCATATGTAATTAGCATGTTAAACAAAAGTGGCATTTATAAAGAAAACAACATACAACATTACTGTAGCGCCATCTATGACGTAAATGATGAACTAGTGATGATTATAATAGAATTAAATTCCTGCATCGCGCTTTAAGAGATTTCGCAATAAAAGAAAAGAAAAAAACCAGTCAAGAGCGAATCAGACTCGCGCATCAAGTATTCTTTTGACTGTAGACAGTTTATTTTTTCACAGCACAAAGGGACCACAGATTTAAGTACAATGGCATAATTTTAATTTCAACTCGATACTTCACGCGTTCCTGAGATAAGGGGTTTTGATAGACAGACGGACAACAAAGTGATCTAAAGGTATGAAACCCTAAAAATCAATTGTAAACATCGGGCAGTAGCCCACCAGGCATAACACCCGTCTGGATGGAGAATCCTCCCTTTTCCAAGGGGGTTGAAGAATTTAACTGACACCCTGTTCTTCATACCCCTTATAAGTTCCCACTGGGGTACGGGCTTCCTCTCTATGAGAAGTAGAGAGTCTTCCATTTAGGGGTTGGTGGATGTCACGGGTATCTGAATAGAGATAGATCTCTTAGTGTTTTGTGTAAGTCCTCCTCTTAGTGTATTTAAATGGCAAAAATCCTAAACGTGATAAGCCACGCGTACTCTGCTGACAAATGCAGTACAACATGGATCATTAAGTCTTCATTTGACCATGCTTATGGCTCACGATGGAAGGTAGTATTAGGAGGTAGACTTAATAAGTTATTTGTCTTTTATTTTATTTTATACTAGCTTTCGCCCGCGGCTTCGCTCGCGTTAAATTCGGTATAACACACCAAGCAGACCTGCAGTTTTTGCTCTTGCGCCTGATTGATTTGTAATAGCATCGCTAAGTTTTCCCTTTTATCCCTCGTTCTCCCTCATATCCCACTTTTTTAATAAAAATTAGCCTATGTCCGTCTCTTGGTTCCCAACTTTCTCTGTATTAAAATTCATCAAAATCGGTTCAGCCATTAAAGCGTGAAGAGGTAACAAACAAACAAACTCACTTTCGCTTTTATAATATTAGTAAGGATTTAAAATTTGTTGGTTACATTTCTAGATTGGCAAAAAGATAATCCTTACTAATATTATAAAAGCGAAAGTGAGTTTGTTTGTTTGTTACGTCTTCTGCCTAAATGGCCAAACCGATTTTGATGAATTTTGGTACAGAGATAGTTGGGGCCGTGGAGACGGACATAGGCAATTTTTTTTTAAAAAAAGATTGAAATATGGGGGAGAAAAAGGAAGGAAAGGGAAAACTTAGCATTGCAAAAAAGTGAGAAAAGGGGGAGAAAGAGGGAAGAAAAGTGGGGAAAATGTTTTTTTTCTCGATCATCACGCGGGTTAAAGTTAGCGTTAACCCAAAGTAACTATGCCACGTGGACGAAGTCGCGGGCGGAAGCTATTATAGTTCTTAATATTAATAAAAATGTGCATGTAGTAGTAGTCTGTAAGAAATTGTGTCACTTATTATATAAATGTATATTGTTTAGTTTTAAATGAAATGTGCATAACGTGTAAACAATTGTTAGCTAACCGAAATAAATAAAATAAAATAGACAGTAAGAACACCAATCAATTAAAGTCTTACTACAGGTATACACGTAAAGGTAAAGGCCATATATCAAAAAATTAATATAATTAAAAAAAAACAAAATTGGCAAAAGGCATTTTTGTAGAGGGGCCCGCCAAAGCCACAGCCTACTGGGGATGCGGGTTGTTCGAGAGAGATACCTAGGCCCCGGAGCATAAAGGGCACGAGAAGGAACATGAATGGGTTTTAGTCAGTACAAATCTGACACTCCCTTTCACCCGACCCAGAGCGGAAGAAGTTATTTGATGATTTCACATCTGAAAAATATTAAGGCTATATAAATAGCCTTAATTTTTCATTTTGTCTTTTCTACACACTGTCCACATATTTTTTTAAAATGTATCTAACGGTATGTTTTTTTGTAAATAAACACAGATATATACCTACATAGACAGGGGGTGGTAGAAAATCTTTACTAATATTATAAAAGCGAAAGTGAGTTTGTTTCTTTGTTTGTTACCTCTTTACGCTTTAATGGCTAAACCGATTTGATGAATTTTGGTACAGAGATAGTTGGGAACCAGGAGACGGACATAGGCTATATAGGATTTTTTTTTAAATAAAGTGGCATGTGAGGGAGAAAGAGGGAAGAAAAGGGAAAACTTAGCGTTGCTATTACAAATCAATAAGGGGAACTGTGTTACCCCGAATTTAACGCGAGCGAAGCCGCGGGCAAAAGCTAGTTTGCTCATAAATTAAATAAATTTATTGGCAATAATGATATCCCATTGCAATCATATTTAGGTAGGTAGTTTATTTCAAATATATACATATAAATGTGTATTAAAATCTGTATAAATATAAGTTTACGAAAACAAAAATCTACAAAATAAATTGCACCCTATCACAATGTTGTCGAATTTTACTCAAAGGTTGACTGTGAGAGAATGCCTTATGCCATAAGGCTTATGGCATTAAGTCCGCCTATGTATCACTATTGTACATGAAGTTTAAATAAATGAAATGATATAATATTTTTTTATTTCTCAAAAAGTAACCATGGAGATAGTACTTTACATCAGAAATGACCATTGACCAATCCGAAACGTGCATCTATTTTCTTTACCAATGACGATCCGCAATATCCAATATCGACCAATAGCAAACAAAATATTTTGATATTCAACGGCAATTTATTATGAATAGGAATAAATAATACCAGCCTATTACCGTTTCACTGATGGCCAAAGCCCTCTTCTCATTTTGGATCTAATTTCATGTTTCTCATTTTGTTAAATGAATATTTTATTAAAGACTAGAAAACATCCTAAGGCCCCAGACTATACTCTATCTCTGTGCTAAATTTCCTCAAGATCCGTTCAGCAGTTTTGACGTGAAAGAGTAACAAACATCCATCTTCACAAACATTCGCATTTATAATATTAATAGGATTTTTGGTAGTATTTGGTGAGTGAGAAAAAAACTAATATTATCACAGCCTTGTGATTACAGTAGTTTTTTTACACTCGTATAAACTACAACCTGCACTACTTTATGTGTAAAAATATTCGTACACCTTGCAGGGTAGCACATAGTGAAACATTTTTTTTGAGCACCATGTATATAGTTACTTTTACCAATGTGAAACGAATAAACCTATTTGAATTTGAATTTCATGTTATAGAGAAGGCACGAGTATTGATGACCACACTGCTCAAAACGGGTTGGCGATTTCAGACTTAAATATCACATTCGTTTCATTACGGCATCTATCAGATCTCTTGCAAGACTTTTGTATTGTGCGTTGAATATAATCGTGTTGTTTCACTCCTTGGGAGTATCTCGCGTACAATTCTTTAAGTATGAGAAAACTGTATCTTTAGGGGACTCATTAGGTCTCAAACGCACCAAAGGGTAGGTTAGTTTCGAGATCTTTTAGGCCTCCAAAGCACCAGTTGAAAGTTCTTTGAAAATGATGGCGCTGGGAACGTGATATATGGATTATAAATCCAGGTTTTCTCACGATGTTTTCCTTCACCGATTTCGGTGATGTCCAAGATAAACTTTGAAAAGAAATTCAGAAACAAGTCTGTTTATTTATAATCTTTGGGAGTTCGTTGATATACATAAGTGTACTATAGATGCCCACTGCCCAGACCTTTGGGGATTTACACCCGTGATATTATGCTCGTAAATAACTCTAGCTTAGTCAATATGTACGAGAGTCGTAAAATTCCACCTCTTTCCGGAAATGACAACATGGCGGCTACATACAGGCCATGGGGGTTTATTGATGTCTGGGTTTTTTCCCTGCCACATAAAATCGCAGACAATTTTACGATGTTAGAACGAAATTGAGGCTGAATCTTAGAAATATTGTTGGCTTTCAGTCAGATCTTCATTTGTTTTAGTAATTAGTACATTTTGTAAATTGACAGTTTAAATATTGTTTTATTTTGTAAATAATATTTCGATTTGTATCAAATTCATGCCTTCCAGTTGAATTCTCAAAATTAAATACTAAAAGTCAACACCCATAAATCCGAAAAAATAAAAAAAGATTTTTATTCCAGGTTTTTATCCTCAAAGGCCACTATCCTAAAAAAAAGTTAACAACGCTCCAAATTCGAAATGTCTCAAATATTTCAAACAAGCTTGGTAAAATCAAAGTAATGGATGGACATGAGGACCTCTTTCCTTACGTCACACCTAATTGCACAAACTCCAAATTCAAAATCCGTCTACAATCGCGAACAGAGCAACACAGCAACGCTCAATGGATATCGCTGTCTCACTCTAAACAAAGCCCAAATCGTTATAGAAAGACGCACGGTATAAAATTCTTGATGCCATAACGTTCTATCGATTTTGCGTCTGACGTACGCTATGGTCCCTTTTATATTGAATGGAGCCTACAACTGTTTGTGTATGATTCGGACCTCTAGATAAAATAAATTGCGATGTTTCGTTGAATATTAGATGCGGCTTTTAGCATATTGCGTAGAACGAGCCACTTGCAAGGATAAATTGTTTACGTTACAGAGAAAATGGAGGTTCTATTTTAGGGCTAAGAAATCTTTATTGCAGTTTTGCGAAAGTATGTTATAAATTATTTGAAAGAGGATGCTTTTAAGTTTCTTTGAGACGTTTTTATCATGACAGTTTGAACTGTAAGAATGCAATGCTCTTTATTAAATGGCGTCTGACTCGTTAAAAATTCATTGACGCTGTAGAATCGATATTCGAGGAGGAAAAGCGAAAATAGAAAGTGAAAGATTCAAATCGATGTTTTTTTAATCGTTGACTTAAGTGAGTAGTATAGCCTTGATATTTACGGCGAAGGCCAGTAATTACTGTTTTAAAAATGTATGGAATTGTTGTCCAAGTTCAGAATTTACGGCAGGTAACTATTTGTACTTAATGGTTTGCGTGACATTTTGGGCCCTATTAATAATAATTGTACATGATTACGTTTAATTTTCATTAGAATGTGGAATTGTGAACGTACGGCTGTCGCTAACATAATGTATCTCGCCAAGTAATTGAAGCAACCGTGCATTATGAATCAGCACAATGAAACTAACATGGGAAACCGTCGACAGCTGACGAGGTCACTGCAACCGTGTCATGGACAGAGATGCAGGTTGCCATGTTTTTTGTAGCACGAAAAGCATCAACAAATATAAAAAAAAACATAGCCGAATAGATTAATGAAGTCAAAGCAAATTTGTGTTGTAGACAGAATAAGCATCGATGCTTGTTAGAAACAAACTTCCGCAATAATGTAATGCACAGCTGACTGAATGACCGTACAGCGACGGCCATTACACCTGCCGCCCCTTGTTGTCATCCATGTTGCCATCTGGATCGTGTTGTTCGTTAACCTGTGTATTGATAGAAGTATGATTGTTGTGTTTACCTGCCAACCTTGCAGCAGCAGCGAGCGGTCCACAGTCCGCAGCCACATGACGGCGTCCCCTGCCTGGAAGTCGCGCAGGCGGTGGCAGCGCGTGTGCAGGAACAGGCCCAGGCACTTGAGCAGCTCCGACGTGGAAGCCTGGATGACGGTCTTGCGCGGCGCCACAGCTGGCGGCCCCGCGCTGGCCAGCTTGTCGTAGCACAGCACATTGTTGTTGAGCGCGTTGGCGCGCGCGGCGTCTGGCGGCACGGGCGTCGGGGCCGGGCGCGCGTACCCGCCCGGTACGTGCGCGTTCTTGTTGCGGTCCAACGGCGCGTTGTCCGTCAGCGGCGCGCGGAATGTCGCAACACTCTTGCTCTTGCATTCCAGCTTCTTCTTATTATTATTAGCTGTAGAAAACCGCTTCCAGGAAAGCGCGTTGATAAACAGCGAGTGCTTCTTCAGGTTCTTCTCTAGCGCAGTCTTCTCGGATATAATCTTGGCGGCGTCGTCGAGCGTGGCTCGACGCTCGTCGCGCGGCAGCTCGCGGTTCTCGCGGTTCTTGGCGTTGTTGAGGCGCTCGTAGGAGTAGGCGAGCGCGGCGCGGTCGGGCGGCGGCGCGGCGGGCGCCGGGCGCCGCTCGCGCGGGCTGAAGCTCAGCACGGTGCCCATGAGGCCCGCGCGCGTGAGGCCGCTAGGTGCCCGCATGCATCACGTGTGCGGCGCGCGGCAGCGGCGGCCCGTGTGGGCTCAATAGCGCCGCGCCTGCGCGCGAGCCCGCTATCGACCTGCGCGCGCACCCAGCTGACGCCGCCGCCCTGCCCGCCCGCCCCGCTCTCCCGCCCACCCCGGTAAACAAACCCCGACACCACGGAATTACTTATCGGTTATTAATTCCAATTAAAAGCGACGCCTCTCACCGGAGCTGTCGCCGTTACCAGCGCAGAACATAAGTGACGACTACGCACTTCAGTTCAATTCATTATCATTATAGCTTGATTGGAAAGGCATTTGATTTCAATTAATTCATGCATACATCTCTATGGATACGCACTTCATTGCAATTACGTATGAGTGCGCGTCCTCTGTGTCATCGATCACGTCCGACAGAACACAGCACAGGCACAATTAAACTCATTAATAGCTACGTACGCAAGCACGGCGACACCGCGCCCACCGCCCATCTTTACAAACAGCGCTATTCTATGAAACTGCGTCATTTTTCAATTGCAGAAGTACATTAGTTAGGACAGGAGACGGGCAGGTCGGGATTATTGCGGATGTTACATAATAATGCGGCGTGCGGCCGCTCCGGGACCATAATCGAATCACACAAGTTCCGAACGGCTGCTACCTCTGATGGGCTGTTTGGAGATCACAATGTTCCCAATGCGGGTTGAATCGGGGCCGACCTCGATGCTTTTCATTACAACGGCGGGGCAATTAAAACCTTTTGGCTGAACGAGCCCTAAAGCTGTCATGTTAACCTGGTACCTATAAACGTAATGACACTCAGCTGAGAAAATGAGAGTTGACATCGGTTTTTAGGAAGAAATAGCACATGTGATGCTTAGGATTATGAGAAAAGTTTTAAGCATTAGAAGTTAGAAACTCCAAGTAATACTACTATTAGGTATCTACTATTTGGAGAAAAGAAGGTTTTGTCTACTTTTGAAATGCAATTAAAATGGAACCACCTTGGAAGTTTACCCTATCGATTATGAAAAGAATTTTGAAAATCGGCCCAAAGTTGACGGAGAAATCCGGTAACAAAAAATTGGTTGTTTGTAAAGTAGGTTTACGATCGAGATGTTTACGTGATAACGTCTTATTGGTGATATAAGTTATCACCAGTAGTGACATCTAAAATGAAATTAAGTACTAATTTAAAGTTTTTTTTTCGAGCCAAGTAACAGATGGCGCTACCATCTTTATGAAATGTCGCTTGTGAGGTTTTGGTGTGACACAAGTTTCTGAACATGTCACCCGACTAAAACGATTTTAAAGACGTTATCACGTCAAAAAAACATTCGAATTAAGAACTTCCTTCTTGTTTTCAAGTCGGTTAAAAAAATGTAAGTAAGATCCTACTATAATAATATTATAAATGTGAATGTTTGTGAGGATGCATGGATGGATGTTTGTTACTCTTTCACGTCCAAACGGCTGAACGGATCTTGATGAAATTTGGCACAGAGGTAGATTATAGACTGGAATAACACATAGGATACTTTTTTTTTCGATCATCACGTGGGCGAAGCCGCAGGCGCCAGCTAGTCATATATAATTTTAAAGTACGGAAGTAAACAATAATAGATATGACGTTTCATAATCAAACATAGTACCTATATATAAACACATACAATGTACTGGCGCCGAGCCCAAATTCATTGGGATAAATTCAAAAAGATGTTGATAACATTTTAAACATAATGCCAAATCCGTCCGTAAACCTTTGGGTCTCTAAATTTAATCCCAAGTTTAGAAGAACATCAATAAATGAGATTTTCCTATCAGTGTAGAGCTTAGATATAATCTGAAGATTAATCTTTTGCGATATTAGCGAGGGACTTGTTATATTTAAGTAGAAAGACTTTTTTGCAGATAAAAGCGAAATGAGTTTGTTTGCTACGTCTTCACGCATAAATGGCAAAACCGATTTTGATGAATTTTGGTACAGAGATAACTGGGACCTCCAAGACGGACATAGGACGTAATTTATTTTTAAAAAAGAGTGATAAATGAGGGAGAAATGGGAAGAAAAGGGAAAACTTAGCATTGCTACTACAATAAATAAGGCGCAAGGCCAAAAACTACAGGTAGCAGGTACTTGCAAATCAGGAAAGGGGAACTGTGTTACGCCGAATTTAACGCGAGCGAAGCCGAAGGCAAAAGCTAGTATCCTTACTAATATTATAAAAGCGAAAGTGAGTTTGTTTGTTACCTCTTCACGCTTTAATGGCTAAACCGATTTTGATGAATTTTGGTACAGAGATAGTTGGGAACCAGAAGACGGACATAGGCTATTTAAAAAAAAAAGAGTGGGATATGAGGGAGAAAGTGGGAAGAAACGGGAAAACTTAGCGTTGCTATTACAAATCAATGAGGCGCTACCGAATTTAACGCGAGCGAAGCCGCGGGCAAAGGCTAGTTATTTATAAATGCAAATGTTTGTGGGGATGTATGGATGTTTGTTACTCTTACACGTCAAAACGGCACAGATGATTTGGCACAGAGGTAGATTATAGCATGGAGTTACATATAGGATACTTTTTTTTCAGTCATCACGCGGGCGAAGCCGCGTTTGCCAACTAAGTAGTCCTCTATAATATTATGCATTTTTTAATCTTCGTCTATATGGGTGACATGTAAGTTGACTTTGAGTTTAGAGTACCTACCTACGCTCAAGATAACTGCGCGCGACTGTTAGCGGTCTTCAAGAAAATATTCCTGTCAGCACTTTTAATCATTTTTTAACACCCTTGCTCGTAAAGCTGATGTAATTGCACCGGTTTTCAATATGTAAACAGGGTTATAAAAACGCGTGTGTTATCAAAGCAAATAGTTAAGTTATAGCCCATACAAATTCCATAACAGTATTATTTGCCATTTCAAATTGGAACTGATCGCCCCGCCGCACGACTCCAGCTAGTGGGCAGCGCGCTGTTGCTATTCTTTATTTTTTTTTTTAATTTATATAAAGGGTTTTGTCGCTTAGCGCTGTTGCTATTCAAATTTCGAACTAATTCGAAAGTAGGCAGCGCTAGCTCGCTGTTAAAATGGCGGGAAGCAACAATGTGCATTCACAGATTGAGTTTATTTAAAATGTTTTTTTTTTCTGTTTCCTCGCAAATGTGTTAAAAAACGTCGTACGATATACACGCGTGCGTATTGGTTATAACATGCTCGGCTCAATTACGCCCTCGCCTACGGCTCGGGCTGAAATTCCGACTCGCATGTTATAACCATCATAACGCACTAATATCGTAATGTACTATTAGGCTTAATGATTACGATTAAATACTTCGCAAATTAATAAAACCACACTATGTCGATAGATTTCTATTACACGCCACCAATCGCGCGCAGAGTTATCTTGCGCGTAGTTTTCAAATAAAAATTGATATTTTGACAAGAATTTGTTTGAGAACTAAAAATTTCTCGGCTGTCATTTGTACCCTGTCATTTGTCGTTACAGGCAGTCAGTGTTCCGAAAGTCTGACAACCAGTCATACCAAGGGGTTTCGTATTACCCAGTATTATCTGGGTTGTGGACGTCAGATAGGCAGTCCATCCATCCAAAAATCCATGTAAAATACTGATATTCAGCTGCATCCGGTTAGACTGGAAACCGACCCCAACTTAGATGGGGAAAGGCTAGGTAGATGATGACAGAAGCCACTTAATTAAAACAAACACATTGATCCAAAACATGCACAATAATTATACCGACAGTGAAAGTACCTAATATAGGGAATTTATTACATGTTCATGTTTATCGCGTAGACAGACGATGAATTCCTAGAGGGATGCGTCACCTTATACGAGGATTTCGTTTTATTCCATGCCATACTGAGGAATGGCTCTTCATAGAATATAAGACCATTAAATGAAATTACTAATGATTTTCCATATTGATGGCATTTTTGGTTTATGAGATCTCATAAAGCCAAAACTGATAAACAGAAAGATATGATATTGATCTGGTTTCAAATAAGTAAGTAAGTAGCTTTATTTTCTCCTTATATCATCAGTAAAAGTCCCGTCAAAATCGGTGACGCCGTTTCGAAAATGATCTGGCTAATATGGTGCGTTCTAGCGTTACACGCGCGCCTCAAAGAGAAGTCAGCAGAGCAAAATCAAAAATCAAAATCAAAATATTTTTATTTCACATGATAGGCCTACATGGGCACTTATAAAACGTCGAGAAAAGATGCACGGTTCGGGTTGGTCGTTTCCTATGGAGAAGAACCGGCAAGAAACTCCATGGTTACTCAAAGCAGAGGGGCCTGCCAAGGCCACCGCCTGTCGGGGTTGCAGGTTCTTCGAAAGAGATACCGCGGCCCTGATAGCGGGGGTAGTTATTTGATGATTTCCCATCACCAAAAAAAGGTCCATCCAAAAATAAGTCAAACTCAATCCATCACACAAAAATAAAAAAAAAACCTACAGAACCAACCTAACCACATTCACAGTCAAATAAAGGTTATTAATTAGCAGAAATCAAAGCGAATCCACGCCGCTTGCCCGTGGCCGCGCGAGGTCGTACCTAAAGTCTTTAGCGAAGCCCTAGAAGCGCCTGGTGCTGCGCCATAATATGCCGTTGTTTACCTAACCACGTGTGTCAATATTAAACAAGGGTTGAAGGTTCTTAAGGTGGTATTGATTGAAAAGGGTTATTTCATAATATTTTCTACAGATTATCGAAGGAAACCATCGTGAGGAAACCTGAAAATTAATATAAGTCTAGAATCCCCAACCCGTCTTGAGCAAGCGTGGTGAGCAATGCTCGTGCCTTCTCTCTGTATAAGAAGAGGTACTTGCCCAGCCGTGGGGCACTAATGGGCTAGTTTTATTATTAAGTTTAAAAATAAATAAGTGGATAAAAGGTTTCACGGACCTTGAAGGGCATGCACCTGAGTCCTGTCAACGTGACAAATTGTAGGAGCGACATTGAAAAGCTGAACAAATCATCAATCAATTTGATTGACGACCAATTCACGACCTGCATGTGTGACAAGCCATGCTAGTTTGTTTGTGTCAATTCTTACAAACACAAACTTTTCAAAGTTAATGTGAATTTGAAGCGTGCAAAAGTTTGTAACACATAGGTTTTCCTTACTAATATTATAAAAGCGAAAGTGACTTTGTTTGTTACGTCTTCACGCCCAAATGGCTTAACCGATTTTGATGAATTTTGGTACAGAGATAGTTGATGGCATAAAGTACAGGTAGCAGGTACCTGCAAATCAGGAAAGGGGAACTGTGTTACCCCAAATTTAACGCAAGCGAAGCTGCGGGCAAAAGCTAGTAGATAATAAGAATGGTAAGGAAGAGCTCGTGGCCAAATAATAGCAGCCGCTCGGTTCGATCTTTGTTAAGCCACTCTTGCCTATGTTGGTCTCTGGATGGGTGACTACCCGTTACATACCGAGTTTCCGCCGTATCTCGGAAAGCACATTAAGTCGTTGGTCCCGGCTGTCATTTGTAGATATTTGACATTCGTTACAGGTAGTCAGTGATTTGAAAGTCTGACAACCAGTCTTACCATAGGCTGTGGAGGTCAGATAGGCTGTGGCTCCATGTAAAATACTGGTATTTAGCTGTATTCGGTTAGACTGAAAGCCGACCTTAACATAGTTGGGAAAAGGCTAGGCAGATGATGACGTAATAGATTTTAATGGGCATAATACCCGTTTTAAGGGAATGGCGATGACAATCAACGGCACGGTTGGCGCAGTGGCTGAGCGACCGACTGCTGCGCTGCGTGTCGCGGCCTCGGTTCGATCCCCGCAAGAAACAAATATTTGTATGACCTGCAGGTAGTGGTTTCGGGTCTGGCTGTTTGTGTATATGAGTTTAAATGTTTGTAAACGCACCCACGATACAGGAGAAATTCCTAGTGCGGGCAAATTAATAATTCTCAATTACTCTGATTTTTTTTGTAAATATGTATGACTACTTCGTCAGTATGCTGTTATATTTATTATCGGAAGGGAATACTTCCGAGTTATCCCATATCAATTTTATTTATTTAAATTAGACAAACTAAAACCACATCTAAGTATGTTAGACATTTTACAATCAATTTTTAGTAAAAAAACATTAAGCATTAAATGATAAATGATAAATGATGTTTATTTTGCAAGTAGGTTTTCACAAACACTTTTACACGTCTTTTTTTTAAAACTAGATGAGGCCGGTGTTTCGTACCCGACTACTCTGAGAAGAAACAGCCGAAACAAACTCAGAGGTCATAGTCTCTTTTAAAGTCCAGACAAAAAATCTTGGTCAACTTACATGAGGACTATGCAGATTAGTGTCTGAAGTGGTCTTTTTAAGAAAGCACCACACAGATTGAGTAGACCTGTCCAGTCAGTGCAAGCATTTGTCAGTTATCGTGTAGCTCGACTCATAGCCCAAGGAGCTCAACGAAACGACGAACAATACCAAAAAAAGGACATTGGTGAAGGTCCCTAATAGTACTCAACTGCCAGACAATCGTCAAAAACAAGCAAAGTAAATAAAAATTATGATCGACATGGTCCTCACATTCACAATAAACAACTACAGACTAGAAAATATGTACAAAATAAATTAATGAGATCATAATGATCTCATAAAATGTCATAATAAAAAAAAAATGTAAAATTAAATTAAAAAAAAAAAAATAATAAAATATAAAACAAAGTAAATATCAATGTCAAATATTAAATGTCAGTGTATAGAATAAAGGAATAAACAATAAATAATTGAAACAAAGGAAAATTTTGACACTCACTGAGTAAATTAAATTGGAGCAGCTTAATCCCAAGCCTTTTTATCTTCAAGGTAATAATTAATATTATAGTAAGCTTTAAGAGCTAACTTACGTTTTACAAAAACTTTAAATTTATTGAGGCTTAGTGTTTGAACGTCGTTTGGGAGTTTGTTATAAAAACGTATACATTGGCATGTGAACGTACCCCCTATTTTTTTGAGCCTCGTTGCCGGGACAACAAATTTGTGTTTGTTCCTCGTATTTATGTTGTGGATATCACTGTATTTTTTAAACAATTTTATATTTTTATGCGCGTACAAAAGATTTTCGTAAATAAACTGAGAGGGCACAGTAAGTATATTAATTTCTTTAAATTTTTCTCTGAGGGAGTGTCTGGGACTTAATTTATAAATTGAACGAATTGCCCTCTTTTGCAAAATAAAAATTGTCTGAATATCGGCGGCATGACCCCACAAGAGAATACCATACGACATCACACTGTGAAAATAACTAAAATAAACTAAACGGGCTGTCTCTAAATCAGTTAAATCACGAATTTTTCTAACGGCGTATGCTGCAGAGCTTAGTTTTTTTGACAACTTATCTATATGAGGGCCCCACTGAAGCTTAGCATCCAAGGTTAAGCCTAAGAACACTGTGTTATCTTCCGGTTTCAACTCTTCATCCTTGATTACTACACTAGTTTCCACTTGTCTAACATGAGGTAACGTAAACTTAATGCATTTGGTCTTTTTCTCATTTAGAAGTAAATTATTAACGTTAAACCAATTAACGACCTTTGCTAGAGCGCCATTAACATCGTCAGTAGCTAGCTGCTGACGTTTTAGTTTAAATAAAAGAGAAGTGTCGTCTGCAAACAACACTACATCATGATTATCCTTTATGAGGTAAGGCAAGTCATTTATATAAATAAGAAACAAAAAAGGGCCAAGAATTGAGCCTTGTGGTACTCCCATTCTTACTACAGACCCGGGAGATCTTTTCCCGTTAACATCAACTCTCTGAATCCTACCACTCAAATATGACGTAAGAAGATTCAGAGAGGCGTTCCGGATTCCGTAGTGGTGTAGTTTCCTGATTAATGTTTTATGGAGAACGCAATCGAAAGCCTTGGATAAATCGCAAAAAATGCCCAAAGCATCGCATTTATCTTCCCAGGCATTATAAATGTGTCCTAAAAGTTCAACACCTGCATCAGTAGTTGAACGACCCTTTGTAAAACCGAACTGTTTATTATGCAATAACTTATGTTTATTGAAAAATCTTTGCATTTGTTCTAAAATTATTTTTTCAAAAATTTTACTAAATGTTGGTAGCACTGAAATTGGTCTATAGTTAGTTGGGTCTGATGTACTACCCGATTTAAACAATGGTATTATTTTACTATTTTTCATTAGATCAGGAAACTCACCACGGTCAATACAATCATTAAATATAACAGCTAATGAAGGAGCTACAATGGTTATAATGGACTTAGCAACGTCCACAGAATGACCCCATAGATCAGCGGTCTTCTTAACATTTAACATATGAAACGTTTTAATTATATCATTACAATTGACATGTTGAAAATTAAATTCGGAATCATGGAATGGAACGTTTTCTTTTAGTAAAGCATCTGCAGCAGCAGGTGACGAGTCTAGCGATTTAGTAGTCGAAACAGGAATATCCGCAAAGAAATTTTCAAAGGCTGTAGCAACTTGAATATCTGATTTTATAATATTATCGTCGATAGCAAGGCTGTAGTCACCGTTTCGCTTGCAAGACCTTCCTGTTTCGCTATTAATAATGTTCCAAGTGGTTTTAATTACGTTACTACTATTTTTAATTTTTGAACTCAAATAACGTGACTTAGCTATAGTACAAACTTTTTTAAAAACTTTAGAATAATTCTTAACATATAAATTAAATTCTACAGTATTAATACAAATTCTCTCTTCATACAGCTCATATAGCCGTTTTCTACTTTTATGAATACCAATGGTGGCCCAGTCATTGAAAGAAGCGTTATTATTAACCGAAATAGTCTTAGGAACAAAAGTGGTGTTAAACTGTGTGCAATACATACTAAAAAAATTGTTATATTGTTGATTGGGGTCATCATTAGTTGACAAAAGTGGTAATTTAGTCGAGAGTTTAATTTTAAAAGTTTCTAGGCGACTTTTAGTTTTTGGGTTAACAATGATATCCTTTTTAGCTATTTTTTTGATAACATTTGGAATTGTGATCAGTTGCCCACAATGATCTGAATCTAATAGGTTAATAATTACTTTGTGGGTTGGTATAATATCTGTATAAATATTATCTAGGCAAGTGGCACTAGTCTGGGTTATTCTAGTGGGCTCCAAAAATTTGTTTTCAAGATTGTATGACTGAAACAGGCTTATAATTTTAGTACTTAACCCAGATTTTTCTAACAAATTAATATTAAAATCACCACAAGTGATTATAGATTTCTTTGTGGTACAAATTTTATACAACACTTCATCCATTATCTTTTCAAAACAATCATACAAACCTGAAGGGGGTCTATACACACTTAATATGATAAACTGCTCCAATTCTATACAGGCTATTTCGATTGTTCTCTCATTAGTGAAAATCATAGTGCTGTTAATCCTTACTAATATTATAAAGGCGAAAGTGAGTTCGTTTGTTTGTTTGTTACGTCTTCAAGCCTAAATGGCCAAACTGATTTTGATGAATTTTGGAACAGAGATAGTTGGAACCCTGGAGACGGACACAGGCTAAAAAAAAGTGCTAAAAGGGGTTCCCCCCTTTTAGCACTTTTTTGAAGTAGGAAAAGGGGAGAGACAGATATTTTTTTTCGATCGTCACGCAGTTTAAAGCTAGCTATGCCACGCGGACGAAGTCGCGGGCGGAAGCTAGTTGATCAATAAATCATTAATCTTGTTTAAAAAATATAAGCGGTATTCCAGCTTATGTAAACTAAATACTACTAATGCCTTAAATGAAGTATTTTTGAAATCAAAACTGGCTTATTTAATCCGATTAGGGAAGTTCAACAAATTAACCCATTTAGGTAGGTACTTACAATGCAAGCTCTAATTCTATAATTGCCATTATGTAGATTGATATTCATCGTGCAATAGGTGAAATTATCAAGTAACAATGAAATAACAAGACACATTGAAATCAATACTATATCAGTAACAACACAATCTTCGCCAACACTATCATCTATTTTTATATACTGCTAACTCCAAAACGCGATACTAGATGGCGCTGACCCTATGACGCGCATTCCTACATCGCGGTGTTAAGATTCTCCGCGGCCGCATGACCCTCCCCGGTTCAGCCGATTCAAGACAAGACCTTACTTCATAGGATCATTTCTATAGTAAGCTCTTCTCGAGACTTTCACACCATGTGAGTCCTCACAAGTCACGTTGATGAGATGTGGCGCGGTACCCTGAGCGTGAGGCGGGCGATGGTAGACCTACCATCAGCTCTCGATGATCGTTCACCCCCTTCGCAAGAGGGGGGCGTGGGGTACTGTCGCTGTCTGAGTGGCTTGTTATTAAAAATAATTATATTTATACTAGACATTGTAACTTAATAACGATGAGAGCTACTACGTCTACGTCTTCTATAGTTCTACATAATTTATATCAATACATTTCACAGTATTTATTCAACTACATACTGAGATATCAATTAGCTACTCATTATTGATCTGTATTACTATGTGGTTTTATTTCACGATCATAAAATCATAAATCTCTTTTCTTCAGGTAGGGCTTTGAATAAATGACAAAATGTTTTAAGGTTAGTTCTATTTTTATAGTATACCTAGTTATATTTTTATTAACAGCTAAAAGTAATTAGTTTATCAAAGACACGTGTTTGCTGTAGTCTGAATAAAATGCTGAACATCAAGGTCAATCGACAGCAAAAACACCTCGCCACGTGGAGCAATTAGCCTAAAGATATAGGTACTAAAGTGCCTCTTCGTCAAGTCTTACTAACTGCATTAAAAACTATTCTTAGCAACCTCATAGTTTTCTCTGCAACAATCAATACACTTGGCTTGCGTGGCACATTCAGTAGAAACGTTGGTGATTGGCCCTTTGTAAAACAAATGAGCAAAACGTAGTTTTCGTGTTGTATTTCTACAACTCTTTTGTTAGGAGCCTCTGGGGATACAGTTGTGCTTTTGGGGTTCGGTAGCCAACTGGCTAAACCCATAAAGATGTACCTACTGTGTTATTTAATTTGTATTCATAGTAGTGATAATATTTTAATGTATAATTGATTTTGTTTTTTTTTGTGTTTTCTGTATTTATGATGCCTTTCAGAATAAATAAATGTCACAGTCGTTATACTCCGAAACTATTGACTTCACACATCTGAAATTCGGAGAGTAGGTGTCATAATATATGAACAACACAATAAAGCCCGACCTAAAAAAAACAAATATGGGGTGATTCTCCATAGATGTCACAGACGGTTGAAAAAAAATCAATGTTTATAACTATGTGGGGTGTCTTGAAAAGTAACATCAAGGTTATAAAAACAATATGTTACTCCATCATCATCATTTTCCTGCCCTTGTCCCATTCTATTTGGGGTCGGCGCAACACGTTTTCTTCTTCCATTCTCCCCTATCAGACGTCACGGCATCATTCACTCCTTTCTCCTTCATATCATTCCTTACACAATCCATCCATCTTTTCTTTGGCCCTCCTAATTTGTTACCTACTTCAATTGCTGATAAGTTATTTGCTTCCAAAGTGTATAAAGTATATTATATGTATACTATCTGAAAAAAAAAATTGGATAGTACGTAGTAGGTACGTATAAAAATCCTCCAACCGCCAAATTGTTTTGAACAAAGTGTGACATTAATTTTTTGAAGAATGGGACTTTTTATCAAACTGCAGCCGTAACTTTGTTTTTCATTACGATACCACAAACAACAATTTTAGCTTTGCAGTTGAGTGTAAATTTCCATTTAATATGAATGAACGTTCAAAATATTGTTATTGTATTGTTCGATGCTAGGTACGGAACCCAGTGTGTGTGAATCCGACTCGCACTTAGCTGGTTTCTATTATTAGAATGTTAGCGCTAGGCTTTAACCTTTATTCTATTTAAAATTAAAACTAGGAATGTATAGTGTGTGTGACTGTGTGTATTGTACGGTCAGTCCTTTAAATTTAATATAATATCATTGAATGTATGTATGAATGTATCCAGCTGTAGAGATAATCTGGTCAAATCTAGGTAGATATAGTCTGGGTCTGGCTGTTTGTGTAAGTATGTGAAAAAAGTATGTGTGTTTAAATGTTTGCAAACGCACCCACGATACAGGAGAAATTCCTAGTGTGGGGAAACGTTTTTTTTTAAATAAACAGGGTATCATCGACCAAACACAATGCCAGTGTTAAGCCCTTTTGCAGAATATGCCCCACATCCTTTCCTGAACATCTTGTAGGGTTATTCTTTACGAATACAGCATCGAGCTTAGCGCTGTCGCAGCGTCAAGTTTCAAAGAGAGGTCGGTACGCTCGGCGGTGTATTTTGGAGAATAGCCACTGACATTTGATGATTTGACATTATTATTTATATTTTATTAATTTTTAATTTTTTTATACTTTACATTTTTTTTTATTATTATTTTTGATTTGTGACATTTTATGATTTCATTATGATCTCATTAATTTAATTTTGTAAATATTTTCTAGTCTGTAGTTGTTTATTGTAAATGTGAGGACTATGTGGACCATAACTTTTATTTACTTTGTTTGTTTTTGACGATTGTCTGGCAGTTTGAGTACTATAAGGGACCTACACAAATGTCCTTTTTTTGGTATTGTTCGTCGTTTCGTTGAGCTCCTTGGGTTTTGAGTCGAGCTACACGATAACTGACAAATGCGTGCACTGACTGGACAGGTCCACTCAATCTGTGTGGTGCTTTCTTAAAAAGACCATTTCAGACACTAGTCTGCATAGTCCTCATGTAAGTTGACCAAGATATTTTGTCTGGACCTTAAAAGAGACTATGACCTCTGAGTTTGTTTCGGCTGTTTCTTCTCAGAGTAGTCGGATACGAAACACCGACCTCATCTAGTTTAAAAAAAAGACGTGTAAAAGTGTTTGTGAAAACCTACTTGCAAAATAAACATCATTTATCATTAGTAGCAACTATCAGGATTTAAATTATGTAAATGCTAGACATGTCATTGTGCAGTGGCTACATACTGGTCTAACAAAATATGAGTTTCATCCACACGAAAAGAAAAAGAATGATTACTTTATCCACTAAACAGTCCAAACCGCGCGGTGACACTCGGCTCACACGGCCGTGCTAGAAATGTCAATAGAAGATATTCTTCTTTCTTCTTCTTTCGTTTCAAAAACGGTTATTACTGCAAAACTACTATAGCTACATTCAAATAAAAAATACCCACGCATTTCTCAAAGAATACAGCATTTTATTTGAATTTAAGTAAATTACTAAAATTAATAATAAAGGACGAAAAAACAGTTTAAAGTTGAGGATATAACAAAAAAACATCGTATTTATTATTGTTTCGAGCTTTACGAAAAATTTAGTGCTTACTGGTGAACATATTTTTTTATGATAATAATACAGTATATACTTTTTAAAATGACACCAATAACTTAATATAAATATTTAGTTTTCTGCCATAAAAAAAATAAACAAAGTTATGCACTTTTATCAAGAGGTCATTGACCTCGGTCCGGTAATCAAAATATTTCAAGATATTTGAATGATTTTGCGTTTGTAAATTGCCAATAATGTGCTAATAGTGAAGAAGTCTCGGATGGATAGCAGTTATTTAACTTTAGACTATTATTTTTAACTATTAGAATACATTTTATGCAGAGAAATATCAAACAAACATGGCGCGCAAAAACAAAAACTTTTCCAACGAAATTATACTATGTAAACGTATTGAGATCGTCGTAATAATGCATATTTCGCAAAGGAAATATCTTCACGTTTATTTTGATGTAAAATAACAATAACAATAAGGTTTAAACACAGAAAACTTACCAAATATTTGTTTACACTAACACACAACACGGCACCCACTTGTCACGCACTTCGAACTGTCACTTTCAATATTTTTTTTTCTAAACTTCAAGTTGCCATATCTCAGAAAAAATTCACTGACGGGCGACAAATTTAATAAAGAGCCATCTAGTAATTTTTAACTGTACCACGAACACTCGTTAGAGACGGCATTCGACGTAATTCGGAACTTTTCCGCTAGGTGACTCTAATCACCGTGTACGCAATACATCATAGTTCTTGTGGTTATTATAATCACTTTGGCCGGTCCAGTGGCTATCACCGTCATTCTTTTATTTATTTTACACTAGCTTTTGCCCGCGGCTTCACTCCCGTTAAATTCGGGGTAACACAGTTCCCCTTTCCTGATTTACAGGTACCTGCTACCTGTAGTTTTTGCCCTTGCGCCTTATTTATTGTAATAGCAAAGCTAAGTTTCCCTTTTCTTCCCTCTTTCTCCCTCATTCATTCATCACTTTAAAAAAACTAAAATAGCCTATGTCCGTCTCCAGGGTCCTAACTATCTTTGTACCAAAATTCATCAAAATCGGTTTAGCCATTTAGGCGTGAAGACGTAACAAATAAACTCATTTTCGGTTTTATAATATTAGTAAGGATTCTATATATTCGGGTACACTGATAAAGCAGATTATTGCATATTTAAATATGGTCTTCCATATCCTACTCATATCTTCCTACTTCCTACTCATATTATAAATGCGAATGCTTGTAAGGATGGCTGGATGTTTGTTACTCTTTCACGTCAAAACGGCTGAACGGATCTTAAGGCCGTACCCTACGCAAATAACCTTGAGCATTCGCTTCCCTCTTTGCCGCGCAGGAGTGAGTGAGTGAGAGCAGTAGTGAATAATGCCTATTTTTTGGAATAAAATCTATATAAAATTAAGTATTGGGTTTTCGGAAAAAATATTTCTACCAAAATGTTCATTATAGAATTGTGTATCCATTAGTGTCAAAAATTAAACAATGTTTACTTTACGAGGAGATGCATGTTATTGATATTTTTTCTCATTTCTGTGGATTTGTTGTAAGGAGATTTACTAAATAATGACTCAATAAAAATAAAAACTAAATCTACAATAATGGAATCAAGATTATAAAGAAATTTAATGTATTTTATTTTGTTACTTAGTTCGTTTTAAATAACAAGTAGATAGCTCTAGAAAACTGTACAAAAACGGCTTGCGCGGCGTTTTGGTCGGGGTGGCGCCTTAATACAATTTGGCACAGAGGTAGATTATAGTCTGGAATAACACATAGGATACTTTGTTTTTCGATATCACGCGGGCGAAGCCGCGGGCGTCAGTTAGTTTAAATATCTTGCACAAAACGTAGAAGGGGAGCGCTCGGTCGGGTTCTGCGACATGTGTAATTATGACCGGTTTGCAAAGGGTGACCTCTTTAGAGGAGCAACCCTTTCCCCTAGTTTAATCTAACTTGCGGAAGCAATGATGCAACGTACCGTATGACAAGCAAAATGTTGAGTTCTAAGTCTTTACAGGATAATTATTACTGGCTATGCCCAACGGTTCCACCCGCTGCTCAGGACCTAAGTGTTGTAGCGTTGTGTTATGTATCCTATAGCCTTCCTCAATAAATGGGCTATCAGACACTGAAAAAAAAAACTTGAGAGGTGTCAAGGGACACCCGGATGGAACGAAGTTATTATTTATTATGTACAAAAAACCTGTATACACTCAACAAAAATAATCGTCGCGACACCACACTGTTCGATGAGAAATAGAAAGACGAAATTGCTTTCTTTGAGAGAGAGAGAGAGAGACAGACAGACAGAGAAACACGCGCACGCCGCACGGCTTACAACTATAGCAAAAAGTGTCGTTACAAGTTTTGGTCTTAAGCAAAAAGTGTCGTTACAAGTTTTGGTATTAAGCAAAAAGTGTCGTTACAAGTTTTGGTCTTAAACAAAAAGTTTAGTACGTTTGATGTTATTTTTTTCCGTCTAACCCCCTTTCGCAACGCGCGATAAGGAACTTCGTTTCAAAAACAATTTGAACCAATAGTCCCTGATATATATATGTATACGTAGATATGATGCGTTTAAACAAACAAACTCTTTATTCTTTAGCTCAATATAATATTTTACAGCATAAGTGCAATGCGTTGCTTTTTTACGGATGGGAATCTTCCAATAACTTCCTCCGCTCTGACCGGAGCGGGGGGAGTGTCAGTTTTTACTGACTAAAACTCACCCATGTTAGTTCTTTTACCATTTATATTCCGGGGCCGCGGTAACTCTTTCGACAGGCAGGCAGGCAGTAGCCGTGGCAGACCCGTCTGCTTGGCTCCTCTCTTTGAGGCGCGCGTGGAACACGAACGCGCCGTCGACACCGCCTGTCGTCACTAGACGGACGGACGGTGAGCTACCCATTGCTCACCGTCCACAGACCAACATCTACGGTGGCTGGGTCTGGCGGCGACTAGATTGATTTGAGGTTCATAAGGCGTTGCTTGGTTTACACAAAAGTGTAAAACAAGACAAAGTCAACAAAAGTCATAATCTGACTACCCTTTTCCCAACTACATATATTGAGGTTGGTGCATCATATCTTCGTCTGCAATAAAGTAATTTTATTAACATTAAAAAACTATCATCAGATAATCAAACATTTGAAAACAAACAATGTATATTGACGTCACTACACATTATAAATGACGCACGAAATAAATATTTGTAAAATCTCAAATAACTCCATATTTCAAGCTTAATAACGAACAAACATTCCTTACAACAAATAATTAAATTCCTTTGCAAACTTTTAGAAAAGCCATCGTCCCTTATTTACTTTAGCAAGTCACCTTTGCGCAACCTTTATGATATACATGCGTTTGCTCCCTGCTTTGCTTGTTTGGAGGTCGTTAATTAATTATTGATAAAAGAAGTTTATTTACATGTCGTTTTTCTTTAAAAAAAAACTAGATGCGGCCGGTGTTTCGTACCCAACCACTCTGAGAAGAAACAACCGAAACAAACTCAGAGGTAGAATTCTCTTTTAAGGTCCAGACAAAAAAACTTGGTCAACTTACATGAAGACTATGCAGATTAGTGTCTTAAAACGGTCTTTTAAGAAAGTACCACACAGATATGAGTGACGCTGTCCAGTTAGTGCAAGCATTTGTTAGTTATCGTGTAGCTCGACTCATAACATAACTCAAGGAACTCAAGGACACGACAATCAATTAAAAAGAAAGGATATTTGTGTAGGTCGCATATATATAGTACTATTCCACGAGTGCGATAATACTAGTATGTATTAAAACTCACCCAAAAAATGTATGCCATAAATGTAAACCATGACGGTTTACATTTATGGCAAAATTTATCAAAATCCGTTCAGCCGTTATGAAATAAAAAGGTTACAAAGAGACGTTCATTTAAATACGTATGTTTAGACATTACCTAAGTAACTGAACTTTGATAAACTGTGTTAGCAAATTAAAAAAATCTAATCGCATTAACGTTATGAAATGAACAGTGAGGCAAATATCAGAACCGATTATTTCCAGACAGATTATAACGTCAAAGGGAGAGGGTGAAAAAGGGGCTGTTAAGTTTTCCTTACCAAATTAAAATCAACCTTATTCTTGATATCGTTAAAGGTTAAAGTTGCTCACACAAACGTCTATGGAATTCTGCTTGGCATATACCGCAAAACAAGGGTTCAATGACCTTTGAATAATAAAGAAATAGGTAGGTTTTTTAATTAAAACGAATGTTTATTAAAAAATTCAGGATTAAAAAAAGTTTGGTTATTTTTTTAAAGATACTGGCTTTCGTGAGAGCAATTCGAGCGATGACAAATAAAAAATAAATTTTATTGTTCTTTTTGCGTTTTTGAATTTGAAAAACAAATGGCATACCTGCTTATCAGTTTTTTTTTCATGCGATAGTGGACAGTTGCGTTCTATAAGAGTTCGTTTTATTTTAAATGTCTTACAAACTGCTTTGTAGTAGGTATGTACTTAGGTAAGTAACCAAAAAAAGTAGTCATATAAAAAACTAAGAAATCGAATTGACGTTTTGTGTGTTGATATCATTTTAACCGGTTTGATTAAACTACAAGCGTTTAGAAAATAATACAGAACTGTTTATTATTATAATAGGATAACATATGACATACGACGGTAGGTAACATATGTCTCAAAAAGAGAGAAATTAAAAATAACACCACGAATAATATCGAGCAAAACTAACGACGATACCTGGATCCCATTGAATAAACAAAGTGAAAAACTCACACTGTGGGAATGAAAAAGGTATCGTTTAACCTTTGTAATAGAAACTAAAAAATATATAATTTTTTTCTTGGCAAAATTTTTGCACATTCGTAGTTTTTTAGACATTCATACTTTCATAGGTCATAGTGACGAGTCATGCTACGACGCTACGACGCCGACGCTACACAAGTGACTTTAGTTCCTAACGAAATTAACAGATGTCGTGGCTAGTCAGTGCAAGGGCGTGTTTTAAGGGTAAAACCAAGGTTAATGAATGTTTTCGAGCGAATGACCAATAGGGCACTCGTGGGCAGCAGCTGAAAATCAGCGTCAGGTGGCGGCCTTGTGTTGATATCTGGCATTATGCTGCTGAGCTGAGGCCCTTTGGTGGCATTTTTTTTAGTTTAATGTTAAGGTGTTTCTATTTTTTGGAACGAAGTTCCTTATCGCGCGTTGTGAAAGGGGGCTGAACGGAAATAATTAGGACCAAAAGTTGTCATGACACTTTTTGCTATAGTTGTAAGCCGTGCGGCGTGCGCGTGTTTCTCTGTCTGTCTCTCTCTCTCATAAAAAGCAAGCCAGTCTTTTTGTTTCGTCTTTCTATTTCGCATTGAACAGTGTGGTGTCGCGACGATTATTTTTGTATGCAGGTTTTTTGTACATAATAAATAATAACTTCGTTCCATTCGGGTATCCCTTGACCTCTCAAGTTTTTGATTTAATAATGCTGAATAAACGCAATTTTCTTTATTTCTTTCTTTCAAATTTCTTTGACAGCGTAACTTATTGCTTACTGCGTCGATTTATACTCCCTAAAATTGGACTCACGTACTTATGATCCTTTTATCCCTCGAAATGTAATTCAAACCTCAACTTAAGAATGTCCAGTGCCCTGCCGGGGTTGCGGGTTGTTCGAAAAAGATTCCACGGCCCCGGAACATAAAGGGTCAGACTTGTACTGACTAAAACCCAAACAATCATGTTCCTTTTATTGCCCTTTATGTTCCGGTGGTGGCACTGGCAGGCCAGTCTGCTTTGCTCACATCTCTTTGAGGCGCGCGTGGTACACGAACGGATGGACGGATGGTAAGCTACCCAAGATAGTTGGGAAAACGCTGAGATGATGATGAAATCAGCGCTACTGAACCTTAACTAGTAGATATGCCTAGCGTATCTATTCATGATTTTCGGATCGATACATACAGATAGAAATTGTTTATTAGAAATCTTTTTTTGTGGCGTCTAAGATACTTACGTCAAGCTTCAATAATTTTCTGATAAAGTATCTACACACGAGCTACTTACACCAACATTAACGCCCCGGGTTCCCTTAACTCATATCGCGTGCATGGTCGACATCACTCACACGACTGACGTCACTCTTCGACCATTAGAAGTTGAAGACTGATACAAAATTCAAATAGGGAACTTGGAATTGCGCCACATGGTGGATGGATGTGAAAGTAATTTATTAATCTTATGTCTTTATTTTTAGTAGATTGTAGATCATATCTTTTTGCCAAATTAATTTTATTCATGGTATTGACTTTCTTTGTTATCTGTTATTCTGTATTACATCATAACATAACATGAACATCAGGCCTGTAATACGAAAAAGAGGCTAAGCAAAGGTGTTTCTAATAATACATCCTCATTTCGCCAGTTAAGTTATGTTTAAGAACCATGTCATAGCGGACGAGTCTATTGCCATCAACCATATTGTTCCGGGTCTGGCTGTTTGTGTATGTGAGTTTCTAAATGAAATAAGTGGTACCTTTGTGCTCTATTGTCTGTATATATTATTCCATACTTAACATGTTTTTATGAGTTCATAATTAAATAAGTATCTATGATACTTTCAATTCTTTTTTTTTTTTCAAAACTACACCAATCTTCGTAGATGTTTAAACTTTTAAAGTAAGTTTTTACTTTTTATTGTGAAGGTTTTATACCATTTAATCAAACCTCAAAGAGTTGCAGGCTGGTTTGCAATGATTGTTCGAATTCTCAGGTTGTTTAAATAAAGAATAGAAAAAGAATTAGAATTCTATTTTTATAGAATAGATTTGTAATATCAACTTTATGACCTACCGCAACACCATATAACTTTAGCTATAAAACTGCGTCGATTGAATAAGCCTTGGGCCCGATATGGCTATCATCAACCTGTGAAATCATGGTTTTTCGATAACACTGGTACTTTTTCACCTATGTGTGATGTGTACATAATGAATTATTTACGTTCTTAATCAAGCTGTGTTATATGTAGGTAGGTACTTATGAGAGAGAAACCTACACAACTTTTGAGTAAATCTTGATTCTTCTTATGAATAGGGGGGATATAGGTTCCTGGTCCCCTATGATTTGAAATAAAATATTTATTTATTTATTAGAACTTTATGTATAAAAATAACCCGACTAAAAGCGGACTGATTGCCTTGGGCAAAAAATAACATAAACATTTAAACTAAACACCTACAAATCTTTTCTCGTTTTAATACTTGTACAAATAAATGTACTATGTTTTATTATTTCGTTTATTCATTTCTATACATATTTTTTTATATTTTTACATATTCTTATAAAACAACAAAGAAAAAAAAACATTTAAAAATATAAAAAATAGTAATCCACCAGCATCGGGAACAGGGTCCAAGCTACTGGTGGTCAGGGCTCTTGAGAGAGGAACCTCATATCAATACGGGCCGTGTCCAGAAGTACTGCTTTCTGAATCAAGCCCTTGATCCAGCTGCTAAGCGATAGCCTCCTCAGGTGTTGGTCGAGGCTATTGGCTATTAAGCCATTGGCCGACACGATTATCGTCACAATGACTGCTGTATTTACGTGCCACATGTCGACAACCTCGCGAGCCAGATCTAGATACTTGAATTGTTTATCTTTCTCAGCCTTCACGAGGTTCTCGTCGTGCGGAACCGTTATATCAACAATCATTGCGCGTTTTTATTATTATTTTAGTTCTTTTGTAGTTTGTAAATTAAAACTAAAATAAAATAAAATGCAATACTAAAACAGTACTTTTTTAAATACCGCTAAATTTCTTTGTACTGAATATGAAATCCTACCGCGCCCTTGTTAAGAAGAATTGAACCTTGTTATGAAAAATATCTACTTGGCGGGTGAAGAATTATGAAGGTACTGCTCGGATGTACCTACCTATGTTCAGAATGGGAGAGAGCGTATTTCAGCAATGGACGTATTTTCATTCGAGAGAATGTGAGGAATTCGCCTTGAGTATGTAAGAGTATTCTTTAAGAAGCATAGAACTCTTTTGTTTATTAGCCTTTTTTTCTGCCCCACTGCTGGACCTACCCCATTACTTTCCAACCCTCCTAATGTGTTGCCTTCTCTTGCCAATCAGTCAAGATCGAGTCCAAATCGTCGTTACTGTTATTCACTAAGTAATTCATTGAACTACCTTGTTGGTCGAGAGGGACCAGTTTTGATTCACGGGTCGGCTACGTGTAATTGGGATTTTTCCATAAGGTATCAATAGGAGCCAAAGACTCTGCATTTGTGCCCGTTGATGGCAATTGGCTCACCCCTTATGACGACGATGGAACTTAAAACACAAAGGGCCAAATATAAGTGAGCTATTAGGTGCACGTCTCTGCCTTACCCTTCGGGGAGTACAAGCATGATATTACGTGTATGAAATTCAATCAAACATTTTATTTATTTATATTCAGGTCGACTCTTCTCGTGACCAGAGGGCTGGCCTGTTTTTTGCACAAAAAATAAGCATTGCCATCCAACGCGGTAATGCTGCCTTCTGGGCACTTTACCTGGACTGCGATACGGACGAATTTTTTGACGCCCTGTAATTTTCCATTTTTTACTTGTATATAAACACATCAAAAGTGTCTAGGGATCAAGCATTTTTATGCGGATTTCTTGAGATTGAGATGTGGCTTTGTAATAAATTTATGATTTTATAAATTTATATGGATCCTTTTTGGTGCATTTCATAATTTGAATCAGGAACTCTCAATCAAATTCGAGTAAAAGATGAAAATAAGCTGTCAATATTTTCCCTATAAAAACATACAACGCATTGAAGACATTATTAGTGCTACTGTTTCCCTACTACTGATTAAAACCAACGTTATTATGGAGCGGCGACGTCATTTAAGCAGGGAAGAAATGCTCAGAGCCGTGGGAATGATAGAAGCTGGTTCCCGGCAACGTACTGTAGCTTTAGCTCTGAATACAAGTCAGAGTGTTATCAGTCGACTTTGGACACGTTACCGAAGCACTGGTACCGTGGCTGAGCGCCATGGAGGACGGTATCGCTGCACCACATGGAGACAAGACCGATACATTCAAATCTTAACTCGAAGAGCTCCAACAATAACCGCCATGATGTTAGCCGTGAGGCTTCATCACTCTTCAGGGAACTTAATTAGCGACCAAACAGTCAGAAACCGCTTGCATGAAGTGAACCTTCATTCCCGAAGACCGCTACGGGTACCACCAATAGCAATGCACAATCGTAGGATTCGATATCAATGGGCTCTTGAACACAGAAATTGGGCAGAAGAACAATGGCGTTTCGTGTGCTTTTCTGATGAGTCTCGTTTTGGTATGAGACCGGATACAAGACGTATACGACACTGGAGAACCCCTGGACGCCAACAGCGATTAAAATCCTGCCAGGAAGTCCATCCTTATAGTGGTGGAACCATCATGGTATGGGCGGGTATTTGGATCGGCGGAAGAACTGAGTTGATTTGGATCAGAGGCAACCTCAACGCTCAAATTTATGCTGAGACGATTGTATCAGACGTCATCGTTCCTCTACAAGTGCAAATCGGTCCCTTATTTCAGTTAATGCATGATAATGCACGACCGCACACCGCAAGAGTTGTAAGACAGACTCTCGCCGCAGCTAACATCAATGTCCTGCCCTGGCCTGCTCAGTCGCCAGACTTGAACCCGATTGAGCATGCATGGGATATGCTACAGAGAAGAGCTCTGCCGAATATGGAGGGTATCCAGTCGCAAGAAGACCTTTTTTTGTTGTTGCAACGAACATGGGCGGCCATTCCACAGCGTGATTTGGATGAACTCATTTTGAGTATGCCAAACCGATGTTCTTGTGTTGTTAGTGTTCGCGGTAGAAACACGGATTATTAATTGTTTAAGTTACCCAATAAAATTTTAAAGAAAACTGTTATTTCAGTCTTTTTTTCGAACTTTAATGTTAGTGGTTCAAATGTCAAAAATCCCTTTATTAGGAAAATGGCAAATTTCTTTATTAATGCAAAGGTGACTTGGTTTATCGTTACTGTGACAAACGAAAACACTTTATTTGATGAATCCTTAAAGAAAATTTTAATTAATATCAATCAGGAGAAAAGTTATTGCAAAAATATATGTTGATCCCTAGATACTTTTGATGTGTGTATTTATACTTTTAGTTTGTGTCTATTTACAGTTTGTATATAGTAATTAATATAATTAAATCAAACATTCAAATTAAAATTTAAACATTTTTATTTGCATAATTCTTATACTGGCAGTCGTATATGACGTAATATCAATATAGTTCACACACAAAGTATGCTGAAAGCATACACGGAGCTGGAACATCACTTACATTTAACAAGAGAGATATGGACTGCATCCATTTACAGACATTAATTAAATGCTATGGAACAACATTTCAGTAAGGCCTTAATCTAGGTCTACTAAGTCAATAAAGTCAAACTGAATATCCATTGCTATATCTCCAAAAACGCGAAAGTTTTGAAAAATTCTGCAAAGAATCTCAAAAAGCTTTGGATAGCCCTCTCTATAGAAACTTCAATTAATTCCTAAGTTTTCAGATTTCTACCGTAATAATACAATTTCACTTACAAGATTTTGACAATCTGTGACCGATTCTTACATAAAAAAAAATAATATCGCAAAATCCAGACAATATTAATTAAAAATCTGAGATTTCATAACAATGTCAGCAGCACCTTTGGGAAGGAAATTATGTCACTAGAATTAACTTCCACGTAATGGCACTGCTTTTAATATAAAAATACTAAGCACCTACAATGTGCGTTACACGCATAAAACTATCAATTATTTACAATATTTTTATCTTTTGCCACTTTTTTTTCAACAATAAATACATTTTTGGTCTCACACAATGAACGCATCCATTTCATTAAGAATTGATTCAATTTTTAATCTGTATTTTACAGTTTTTTGTTGTTTTTGGCGGGCGTGGCAAAGGACCGCGTTTTGAACGCTATTATAATGTTCAGTCACGCATTTGAGAGCTAACCTAAAAATTACTACTTAGGAGATGTACTTAGTATTAAAATAGTTGCTACTTTAATATCTGGTCCTAAGTTTTTTAACAAAACTTACACTTAAGGTACGAAAAGAGGCATAAAGTAAGCGCACACGTGGTATAGTGTCCTTTGATAAATTCTTTACCTCAGATCTTGCACCTTATGCGCATTGCAATAAGATGCATTTCAAAGGTATAATAAACTATAAAAGGACTATAGAACTTACATCATGAAATTGTACAATAAAGCGGAAGTTTTTTAATGACTTTAATCTTAACCTATTATAGATCCATACTGAATGTTTCTTGCGACTCGTCGAATGAGATCGAGTTGGATCGCGCCTTTTGTGCGGCGGACGGCTGTATGACATTTGGGACGGAATTAGGGTTCTTTAGCAGTGCAGCTGGTAGCGCGCACTTCGGTGGGGTCTGCGAAATCGGTGATTGCCGTAACGACATCATAAATGATCTTTCGTATACTATTCTGGTACCTGGAAAGAGAAGAATGATAGATATTAATAAAGTTCGTAAAATGTCAAAAAATCAAAATCAAAAGTCATTTATTCAAATTAAGCTGAATGATCAGCACTTTTTGAACGTTATTACAAGCGACAGTCTCCCAAAACGCCCACCCTTTGGACCACCAAGTTTCAAAGCAAGCTGATCATTTTGTGTTTTTCATGTTATGAAATTTTGTACATAGATTCTTTAGATAAAAATACATAGACATATGTTTCGGGGTTCGCTTGAACTAAAAGTAATGCGATTTCAATGGTGGTTTCAGGAAGAAAGTAGTTGTTGTTATTAGTAGTTGGCTCTATTAAATTAAGTAATAAAAAGGTTTACTGAATATTAATTAATTAACTATTTTTTTATTTAAATGTGTACCTACCAAGTGACTGTTCGCAAGCAGTTTTATATATTAACACGAGAATCCACATTATATTCTATTCATAAATATTTCGCGAAGTTCAAAGACGTTTAAAAAAACCATACGACGTAATTTAATGTATTTACTACGAAAACATTCTTGTCGTGGCGACGAAAATATTATGTTCGAATTCTATTTCGATATTTCCTCACGTCAATATTATGACATGTATTTTTTTTTTTGAAAACTTGTTGCGCCGGCCCCAAATAGAATGGGACAAGGACAGAAAGATGATGTTATTGGATGTGTGTACCTACTAATATTCAACAAAACCGCTTAATGAAAAATATAATAAAATCACTGCCCGAACCAGTAGCATAGACATCTACTCTAGCCCTTTCTGTCAATTTCGTATGAGACTTTTAACTAGCTCGGAGTATAGGGACGGCTGTGCGACATCAGACACCGGGTAGTCTATTGCATCCGTCTCCATTCTCTTCATAATCAGCCTTTTATTTCATCTGTATCAATTTTTTTTTTTTTTTGGTATAGTGTACAATTTATAATGAATATAAAATGTCTAATTTATACGTACCTAAGTATATCATTTTTAATCATTTCACATTTTTTAAATTGTCTAATTTAATACCTATAATATTTTCTTTTGCAAATTGTTTCCTTACTAATATTATAAAAGTGAAAGTGAGTTTGTTTGTTTGTTACCTCTTCACGCTTTAATGGCTAAACCGATTTTAATGGGAACCAGGAGACGGACAAGGCTATTTTTTTTAAAAAAAGAGCGGGTTATGTGGGAGAAAGAGGGACGAAACGAGAAAACTTAGCGTTGCTATAACAAATCAATAAGGCGCTACCGAATTTAACGCGAGCGAAGCCGCGGGCAAAAGCTAGTCATTTATAATCTTGATGTTCTCAGGCATCCTACTTATCCTACTAATATTATAAATGCGAATGTTGGTGAACATAGATGTATGTTTGATTCTTTTCTTTTTCACGAAAAAACTACTGAACGGATCTTGATGAAAGGCACAGAGGTAGATTATAGTCTGGAATAACACATGGGATACATTTTTTATCATCACGCGGGCGAAGCCGCGGGGCTGGGCTAGTATTTCTATAATTTTGCAAGTGCTGTTCACTTCTATAACTAAAAAACTCAACGACCTCACTATAATCTCATTGTTTGTGATTTTTGTGTAGCTATAATGTAAGTGAGTAAGTCGTCGAAGTGCCCTAAATAAATAAAACCTTAAAATAATCAAGGCTTGGTAAAGAGCAGTTTAACACAACATTAAATCACGCCTGTGCACCTAAGTGTTAGCTAGATGTGTACCTAATGGCACAAATTCAGACTTTTACTGACTAAAACCCACCCATATTCATTCATTCTTTTGCCCTTTATGTTCCGGGGCCGCAGTATCTCTTTCGAACAACCCACAACCCCAGCTTTACCCAATCTTGGAACTAAAAACGGTATGTATTTCATTTCCTTCCATTGCCCCAAGTTTGTTTTTTTAACATAATCTAAAAGCATGAAAAGTCCGCTGACATTTCCAGTCACTTTAATTCCATAGATAAGTTGGTTCCTAATGACACTTAAGCCGCTTGAAGCATACAAAAGCGCTTTCTTTTAGCTGATGAAACACTTCGCTATCAATGATCTTAAAGACTCCTGACTTTTACGTGAAGTTTAATAAAAAGACGTAGGTGGTAGGTAGGTAATGATTTTACTGAGAATAAAAAACCGGCCAAGAGCGAATAAGACTAGTGCACCTAGGGTTCCGTACAAACTTGCGACATAAACATCCATATCTTATGGCTGCGTACCCTTACTTACAGTGTTGATTTTTCATTTTTTTTTTCACAGTATTAAGAGACCACAGAGTTGAGTACCTATATGGTTTACTTTTAAAATTTTAACTCGGTAGGTACATCCACGCGTTCACGAGATAAAGGGCCTAGAACATACAGACAGCCCCACAACAAACAGATCCAATATGGGTTCTATGTTTTTTTTTTGAAGTACTGAACCGTAAAAATACCTAGCTTGTTTTGAAATTGGTTTTTAAATTATCGACGATAAGGTTTGTTTTTAATGCTTATCTTTTTTTTCTTTGAATTGAGTAATAAACATTGGTGTTTTGCTTAATTTACATAATGATATGTTTATTTATGCAGTTTTTTTATGTATACCTACGTGACGATTACCTAACATTTCGTCGTAGTATTCGAATTCGACGAATACCTACTGCATTAAGTACTAGATATTGGTAAACACTGTTATTAAACATAACAAATAATGTAAATATGTTTAAATATGAGATACAAGATAAACAAATCAATATTGAAACCAGATATAAAACAACATATTTGTATTAAGTATTATCAAAAATCTATCATGCGCAAAGGCACACTAAATGCTCGTTTTCACGGTAAACCTAAATAAATAAATAAATATAAATATCTTGGGACAACTCACACACGGCTATCTGATCCCAAGCTAAGCAGAGCTTGTGTTATGGTAACCAGACAACTGATATACATACTTATATAATTTATAAATACATACATATTATAGATAAATCACACCCAGACACAGAACAAACAATCATACTCATCACACAAAGTTTGTCCTGGGTGGGAATCGAACCCACGACCTCCGGCTTAGCAGTCAGGGCCACTAACTACTAGACCAACAGGCCCGTTCATCTTCATCTGCCTAGCCTTTTCCCATCTACGTTGAGATCGATGACCAGTTTCAGATGCAACTGAAAATCAGTGTTGTATGTAAAACACAGATTCTCAGCTGCCTATCTGCCTCCACATCCCAATAGCCCAGGTTAATACGATGTAAATGCCTAAATATCATTTCACTATTAAAATAGGAATATCAACTCTCAGTACTAAAACAAAGCGTTGTAATTTCAACAGTCAGTTAATAAAGAATCAATTTAAGAATCGCCTACTGTTAAAAAAACTAGTATAATGGACATCGTTGTTCGATTATCTTAAACAAACACTCGATTGTGTTCGACTAGTTGCCATGTGGTTACATAACTCGAATAACACAGTTAATATTATCGCCACATGGCGTGTTTACGTAATGAAATCACGTTTTCGTTTTAAAGTTAGGTTAGGAAGTTTATACGTTTTAGTTCAATGGCTAAGGTATTAATTTAGGTAGAATCTTCAAGGTGAAACAGTCAATTTGTTTGGACCCGGACGTATGAACTGTTGTTCTGAGTTGGTCCTTATGACCTAAGATGATCATCATCATTTTCCTGCCCTTGTCCCATTCTGTTTGGGGTCGGCGCAACACGTTTTCTTCTTCCATTCTCCCCTATCAGACGTCACGGCATTATTTACTCCTTTCTCCTTCATATCTTTTCTTTCACAATTCATCCATCTTTTTTGGCCTTCCTCGCGCTCTCCGTCCATCAACATTGACCTTAGATGATCGCGTTAGCAAAATCATAATAGGATATTATTAAGAACTAGCTATGCTCAGCGGTTTCACCCGTTGCTCAGCTCATCAGTGTCGTAGTGTGATGTAATATAGTCTATTAATTTCGTGAAAGCATTGCGATGCAAAATTTCAAGTCAATCCGGCCAAAGAATTGCGTTCCTCCATACAAATTTTGCCACCCTGCTTCACCCACACACTTTAGTAAAATCCCGTCTTAGTGAGCATATATCTTATCAAAACAAAATACATTTAAAAATATAAAAATAGTAGCCCACCGGTATAAGGGACAGGGTCCAAGCTACCGGCGGTCAGGGCTCCAGAGAAAGGAACTTCCTAACAATACGAGCCGTGTCCAGGAGTACCGCTTTCTGTATCAAGCCCTTGATCCAGCTGCCTAACGAGAGCCTCCTCAGGTATTGGTCGAGGCTCTTGTCAATTAAGCCATTGGCAGATACAGATTATTTATATTATTAGCGTGTTAAGTTTCTACTAAAGCGGCCAATTTAGGTTCCTAATAAAAATACACATATCTATTCTAGAATTGAAAGATTTCTAAAGCTTCTCTAATTCTAGAAACTAACTACTCTTTAGTTAAGGATTTTTTAAAGCTATAAGACTAAGAATGACTTAAACTAACTTTAAAATCATAATTTTCAGCAGGTAATGTAAACAGATCTGATAGATGTAAATACAAAAAAAATATCAGCCAAGAATAATCTTGAAGCAGTCACAAATGTCTTCGGTGATGGCCTATGTTACAGCCTAATTTCTGACTTGATCACGTTCAAGCCAATTGAATTTTGTAAGTGGGTTTACAAACTAAATTCTCGTCTAAACTTTAGATTACAAAAGCCCACGTTACCCTGTTTGTGTAAGCAGTGTAATGACTATAATTTACGGTCGTAATGTTATTATGTTTTATGTGACAAAATAAACAACAAGTTACGTCGTTTATAATCAGAAGGGTTACATAAACAAAGGCGTAGATAATCTTTGTTTGAAAGTTTGCATGCCTAGAACATAACATTATGTTTAATCTTTTATGGTTAGGTAGAGTTGTATTTAGTGTTGCCAGGACGCATCCCGATTCGTACCTGATCTGGACGCTAAATGTCCCGATAAATCAAAAAATGAAAAATCACTATGTCAAATTCAATCCCGATTTTTTTGACCTCATGTACCGATTTAAAACAAATCGGACCTGGCTACACTACTTGTATTGTACTTATTAGTACATCCACATTTCGCCAGTTTTGTTTATGTCATACATATGTAATAGGGAGCGACCCTATTGCCAACAACCAGGCACATAAAGACTCCGTGCTTGCAACTAAGAAATTCCTGAAGGACCTAAAACTATCCTTAGAAGTTAAATTAGTGTTTCAATATCTTTTGATAGATTATGAAAGATTTTTTTGTAACATTATTTAAAGTTATCAAATGTAATAATAGTCATTATTTTTAAGGAATCTGTACTGTAAGATGTTTTAGTTTTGTTGATTTCATCTCCATTTAAATGCGAATGTTTGTGAGGATGGATGGATAGATGTATTTGTTACTCTTTCATGTCAAAGCGGCTGAACGGATCTTGATGAAATCTGGCACAGACGTAGATTATAGTCTGGAATAACACATAGGATTTTTTTTCGATATCACGCGGACGAACCCGCGGGCGCCAGCTAGTATTAATTATTTCTATTAAAACAATTGTTGTTTTTGTGGATATCTAGTTAGTTGCTTATCTACTATAAAATAGTCTAACAGCAAAGTAAGTACCTAGGTACTATCATATTTTAGGCATAATTAGCTCAACTAATTATATTGTGTTTAATTCTAATCTATCAATAACAAGAGTTCATTCATTCCACTTAATATGTAATTTAATGTAAATTATCGTTATGTCTGATGTTTTGCTCGTATTTAACCCAACCAAGGTTAACTAATCAACAATTAAGCTCAATAGAGAGTTCATTGTCGCTTCTAATATTAGTTTTACAACTCATGAAGCATGAGGGACGAATATACTGAAGTACTGGCTACATAAGTAGGTACCTGTATCACATAGTTTATACGATTCCCCTTATCCTAGCAAATGTTGGCAGGAGAATTATTATTGTTTTAGCATCGCTTGGCAGTTTGTGTACATTACGTCAATAGTCTCTATTGTGTAATTAATCATAAGTGGTTGTAAGTGGTTAGGCTGTTGAACTTTAAGGCTTGAGCATTTTTTTTTTTAGTTTCTTGTAAAGGCTGTTCGAATATTCAGCCTCTGATATGCTATCACAGATTACAAAACGAGGTCAACTCATTACCTCATTGTCTATGACTGAATAATTAAAAAGTTCTATTACCTCCAGGAGTGGTAGAGTAGACAGTGCCTCCAGGGGTGCTGGAGTATACATCAGGCATCTGCGAAGGGTCGGTGATGAGAACCCGCCTCGAAGGAATGGCCTGGACATTAGTGGCTTGCCTCGCAATTGGTGATGCCGACATGTTGGTTCCAAATAGTTTTTATTAATAATTTCACAAAGCACTGACACTGTTGGTCGATCAAAAAGACGAGGAGGACTGAACCGGGTGTAGTCTGTGCCTAAAATAAATACGTTTACTGGTTGAACGCACACACTCGCGTTTCGTGTATTGTAAACACGTTACACACGAGCGGGCCACATCAAAACATTCATAGATTATAGTACAGATAGGTTACTTTGGTTGACGTGGGTTTTTGTTGGGTTGACCTTGAGGTAACGTTGAATGATATAATGTAATGAATTATGTTAGCAAATAGGTAAGATAGTCATCGCAAAAGTGATTCTTATGAAAATAATTTATGGACGCTTTTTATTTTCGGGTTTGTATGTATGTTGATGATATAGAAGGTTTAAACGGTCATTTTTTCCTTATGTATAATCATAGACTATTACTGACTAAAACCCACCCATGTTCCTTCTTCTGCCCTTTATGTTCCGGGGCCACGGTATCTCTTTCGAACAACCCTACACAAAGCCCTTAACCATGTCAAGACTGTACATCACACGAAGTAAAATTATTACTGGAAATCGAGTTTTATTTTAGGGTAAAAAAATTTTTTTTCATCGTAGAACTTTTTTTTTTATTTTAGTCATAATAATAAATGTGAGGACTTGAGGAGTAGCATAAACTGAACTAGCGCACATGCGTCCGAAACCAGCCAAGAAGAAGAAGAGGTAATATCTACGTTCAGAAGCCTACTGGTAGGTGTTAAAGTCGGTGTGTCTTGTTCTTGCCCTTTTAAGAGTTCATTTCAGAATTCATTTCAGATCTGCTCAATCAAAGCTTACCTAACTAGATTATAGAGGAGTTCAAGATCTGAAGATCTAGAAAGACGACCTCAACAAAGTTGGTAAGGAGCAGTAGCTCTACCATGAGTTTAAACCAATTGTATTCATCGCTACTCGATACAGGCGCCATATAACTGTATGGTAAATCTTACAGCGCCTCTAGCGGTCACTCGCAGAACCAAAATCGACAGTATGAAACATCAACCTATCCGCGGTTATGGCTTGTTCGTAAAAGATACCGCACCCCCGGAACATAAAGGGCAATACAAGAAACATGGGTGGGTTTTAGTCAGTACAAGTCTGACACTCCCCTCTCCCAAGTTACATGATGATTTCCCATCCGAAAAAAAAAGTAAAAAGTAAAACTTGGGAGGTGTCAAGGGACACCCGGATGGAACGAAGTTATTATTTATTATGTACAAAAAACCTGTATACACTCAACAAAAATAAATTCAATGCGAAATAGAAATGAAAATATCTGGCTTGCTTTCTATAAGAGAGAGAGAGAGACAGACAGAGAAACATGCGCACGCCGCACAACTTACAATAGCTTACTATAGCAAAAAGTGTCGTTACAACTTTCCGTGAGAATTTTTTCCGTCTAGCCCCCTTTCACAACGCGCGATAAGGAACTTCCTTCCAATACTATGGAATAGGAACTCGTTAGTGACTAAAGTTTATGGCATTTGGCTATATAAAATCAAATGATGAATATTTAAAAACCTTTGCATTCAAATTTCCTCTATTGGCTTTATTCTCTACCTATTTTCCCGTCTCAATAACAGACTTCACACAGTCTATGATCACACACACAGACAAACGTAATCGTTATCGTACATTCCACCCACACTTGAACACGATGTTTTGTGCGTAGTTTATTCAGTCGATACGGCGATGTCGACTCATTTATATTCGTAAAATGTTTATCTCTTACAAAATCAACTTGCGGAGAAGATATTGAGGAAGAAGATTATAGCTTTCAAGTATTTTTACTCACTGTAATAAGGTAGGTATTTGACGATTTATTAGGTAGGTAATGGAAAATGGAAAGTTTATCTAAGCTAGGTAGGTATGTATGGCGTATTTGTAAACAAGTTTACCTGTTCTGATAATATTGATAAATGCAATTTCAAGGTCTGTTGGTTAGAAAAGCTGAGTTGTTATTAAGAAGTTTATAATACCTACCTAGTTTGTTTTTTTCTAAACGTGTCAACAATCTTAATAGGTATTTGATAACCTTCTTTTTTGAAGTCGGTTTTAAAAGGTGTATACCTGTGTTGGCTCTTATTTATCTAGAACATGGAAAAAGGAAGTTACTTTTCTTTGCGAATCATCTCACTTGCCTTTTGTTGTTTTTTGTTTCACTTGTCTTTTGTGGTTTAGGGAACTGGGTTTGCAAAAGGTCATCCTCAAAAGCATCTACCTTTTCATGGTCCATTAAATGGCCTGGACGATTTAGCAGTCTAAAGGGAACTACGAACATTTTAATACGGCCTGTTGATCTAGTGGTTAGTGGCCCTGACTGCTAGGCCGGAGGTCGTGGGTTCGATTCCCACCCAGGACAAACTTTGTGTGATGAGCATGATTGTTTGTTCTGTGTCTGGGTGTGATTTATCTATAATATGTATGTATTTATAAATTATATAAGTATGTATATCAGTTGTCTGGTTACCATAACACAAGCTCTGCTTAGCTTGGGATCAGATAGCCGTGTGTGAGTTGTCCCAAGATATTTATTTTATTTATTATTTTATTTTTATTTAATACTGTAAAAACCGGTCAAGTGTGACTCGTACCCGCGCACCGAGGCCCGAGGGCTTCGTACAAACTTACGACATACACGGCCATATCTATTACCTGTGTAGACTTAGAGAGTTGATTTTTTTCTCAGCTACAAGGGACCACAGACCTTAATATGTGGTTTAAATTTTTATTTGATACCTCTACGCGTTCTTGAGATAAATCGTCTTGATAGACAAACAGACGGACAACGCAGTGATCGTATAAGTATCCCGTTTCTCCTTTAAAATGAACGATTGGTTACCAAATATCATCATCATTCTACTGCCCTTATCTTAATTTATTTGGGGTCGGCACAGCATGTCGGCTACTTCTTCTATACTTGTCTATAACTCCTCATCTCATCAGACACCTTCTTTGCCATATCATCCTTCAAATAGTTTATCATCGTTTCTTAAGTCTTCCTTTACTTTAAAGCTATCCATATTCGAACTCCAAATTACGCTACATTATCCTCATTTCTCAGCATCACGTGTCTATATTCGTTGTCATATCTAACACATTTCAACTCCGTATTTTGCTGTACCTACATACCTACACCGCCGCTTGTAGGTACGTTTGCTTCGCATAGATTTCGTAACATTTAGAGCGTTTAATTTCAATATTTTTATTTTTGTATGAAAATCTGATGAACTAAAATATGATAAATGTTTAAATGTCCTAGAACAAAAGTTGTTGATTATGATGTTAGTAACATGGTCCTGAGACGTTGCCAGTGTTTTACAAATAACCCTGTATAACGAAAGCCGATTACCACATCATTTTTCAGTCAACGTTGCTACTATCAGAATTCCACAAACCTATGAGCTATGTATTCATTCCTTATTTTATCATTGGCTACCACATATATTCATGGTATATGCGAAGGTTTCCAGCGAAATGATACAGTTCATTAAAGTGTAATTATACTAATCAATTTCCGAGTTTCTTAGTAATTTGTTTCGATGTAGATGTTATTATAATCGATGTTCCCACAGCTCGATTTCTCTCGGTTAGCTACAATCGATTATTATTTATTTTGTATGAGAAATTATTTACAGCAATCTGTGGATCAGAATGTTTACAAAAATCCATAGGTATTCTTAATTACTCGTGTAGATACACCTAGTTATTATGACGTTAAAAAACTACCTATTCAACTTAATTATTTTTTTATTTAGAGTAGTCATTAATTATCGGATGAACTATTTCCAAAGTTATAAGATAGGGGCTTTCAGAATGAATTTAAGTTCTCTATCGCAAAACTTGGGCTAATTCAAAATATTTTTCCATGCAAGCTAGAATACAGTATCTCTCTTTCTTATTCTGCTTCTGGCTTCTCCTCCATTTTCAATACCAACATAATCAGATAGAAACTCTATCTCTCTCAATCCTGCATCAAGTTCTCTTTCAAAAGGATTGCTTGCTACCTCTTAAATATTACAAAACATAGACTTCATCTGCCTAGCCTTTTCCCAACTATGTTGGAGACGGCTTCCAGTCTCACCAGATGCCCCTGAATATACTGGATATTACATGGAACGACCTGCAGAACCTAGTTAGTAATAGGTTATACTGTGAAGGTTTATTAACATTGATCAATCCTTCAATAGACTTCAATAGCCTTGTTTGTAAAGACGTTCCAAAACTTAGGTTTTTAAATTAATAAAGAAAGAATAGCATAGCTGTATAATTGATGATTGATGTGACATGTGTTGGTGAAATATAAACTTAAAATAGAATCTAAAAGCATTTATTCATATTTCTGTCATTAAATTAATTAATATTATTAACAAACTATAAACAGAAATAAACTAATAATAAAAATGTGTACAAGTATAAAAATGGTAAAATAATTACAGGGCGTCAAAAATTTCGTACGCATCGCAGTCAACAGGAAAAGTGCCCAGAAGGCTGGCAGCACTACCGCGTTGGATGGCAATTCTTTGCGCAAAAATCAGGCCAGCCCTCTGGTCTTAAATTAATAATTAATTAATCTTAAAGTAATTTATGCTCCTTTTAATTACGAATATCCACCAACTCCTTACAATGCAATACCATTTTGGTAAGATTGCTTGACAAATTCGGACTGCTGGGACCAACGCCTTACGTGCTTAGAACATAATATACATACTATATTTTATAACTGTACATTCATGCACTATATTAATATACCTGAACGCCACTAACATAACCTCTTAGCACCACGTGGCGATACCACGTGGTTTCCAAACCTAACAAATGTTTTATACGTGAATAAATGGGTCAAGATCTTAACAGCGTTCTTGCCAATGTTGGCCGTGGCCTCGACTGTTGGGCCAAGCTTGGCCTGTTAATTAGAACATAATTGACTGTGATGTTCTGGGACACGTATGTAACATTACGACTGTTTTCGTTGATAGGTTAGGCACATTACGCGATGTAAGAAGACGTAACAAGGGACGTAACTGGGCCTATTTGGCGCAGCCGTGAGACACTAAGTATTAGCTTTGATTTATGTATTTGTTCACCTATTTATTTTATTTCCTTTGTATTGTTAAGATTTAAGTTCTTATTTTTTTAGTTTTTGTTGTGTTAAGATTTAAGTCTTTTTTAACAATATTTATAGAAAATGCAGCAGCTATAAAAATAAGTAAAATAAAATAAAAAAGCTTTTATTATTCCTTACAAACTATTCGTAGACCGTGCGAAAAACATAACTTATAAACAGTAAAAAGGTTAATATGTTGTTAATGTAAAATATGGAATTAAATTAAAAGACTTATTACTATATTAGTTTGTTAGTATTGTGTGTTGGTATCTTCTCTTTTATCTTTCTTATGTTCTATGTAAGGACCGCCTGCGGCGGTAAAAGCCTCCTCCAAATGCTTCCATCCATCACGTAGTCTGGCTGTTCTGGCCCAAAGTTTACCAGCTACCTTGATTATGTCGTCATTCCATCTTTTAAATGGTCTGCCTCTTTTCCTTTTTAAATTTCTAGGCGTCCAGTTTGTTACAATGTGGGCCCATCTTTCTGGTTCTAGCCTCTGAATGTGGCCCGCCCATCGCCACTTGAGTCCGAGTAAATTGCTTGATCACATCCTTTGACCTTGTTGCTCTCCTGATCAACTTGGTTTCCACTCGGTCTCTAAGCTTAATATTCATGAAACTTCGTTCTATTGCCCGTTGACATGTCCTAATGTTATTCTGTTGTTTTTTCGTTAGTGACCATGTTTGGCACGCATAAGTAAGGCACGGCATCAAGCAGCTATTCGAAGCTTTAGCTTTCAGGCTAGGTGGGAATGAACTTTTAAAAATTTCTTTCATGCAGCAGCTACCTACTTACAATTTGTGTTATATCTATTTGTAAATAAGTTCCTCAGATGTAAAAAGTATTATCGAATGTAACAAAGTCACTGAAATACTGATAACAACTTCTAAAGATTTGTGTATTTATAAAAATGAAAACGATTTGTTACTTCAAGGATCTTTTGCTGATAAAGTGAACGATAGCAAAGTAAAATATTAATTTACTTATGTATACATTGTTGCTAAGGCCGACACGAACTGCTAGCACACTTAAAAACAATGCCGTTGTTGAATTTTCAACTCTCTGTAATCAGCTGAGCTTTGAAAATTGCGCACAGCAATCACCTAGTGTCTGTCATTAAAAATCTTCAAAAACGCTTTCTCGTATTATTCTTAGCAATTCCTTTTATTTGATACCCCATATCATTCAAATGCATTAAAATAACTAGTCTGCCAACGTTGGGAATCCGCCATTTAAAATTCCAAATATCAAATGTATGCAAAATTTCAACTCGACCGGCAACTGGTAAGGAGGTCGAATTTAACTTCTAAGATATTTTTACAAAGTTATAGGTGAAGCTAATAAAAGAATGTAAAACAACTTCATCAAAATTGGTCCGCCCGTTCAGGAGCTACGATGCCACAGACAGATACACACTTTCAACTTACAACACTCCTCTTTTTTGGGTCAGGTTTTAAAAATAAACAAAGTCATCATTTTCCTGCCCTTGTCCCATTCTATTTGGGGTCGGGGCAACACGTTTCTTCCATTCTCCTCTGTCAGACGTCACGGCATCATTTACTCCTTTCTCCTTCATATCATTCCTTACACAATCCATCCATCTTTTCATTGGCCTTCCTCTCGCTCTCCGTCCTTCAACAATCAGATCAATCACTCTTTTAGTCACATGTGCTTCGTCCCTCCTCATTACATGCCCATACCAAGACAAAAAATAACCAAAGTGTTAATAATAAAGTCTTTAACGTTCTGTTAGCATGATCTCTTTGGATAAGGAACTTTAAAAAGTATGTATGTCAGTACATGATTCTAGTATGATTACGCTGCACATTTTTTTCCCACGGATATTGACAGAAACTTAAGATGTCCACGTGTTGCAAGTAATAAGGTAGTTATATTGTTGTATTTGTGCAGGGTAGGTAGCACCTATCTTCTTGATCATTCAATATCTGCCAAGGCTTTTCCTAACTATGGTCGAGTCCGCTTCTTGCCTAATCTGATCGTCTGAATAACTAAAAATAGCCTTTATTCTACCACAATTATTTCTCTGTGCTTCATAAAAAACTTAATAATAGAGTAAAAATTAACATTCCTAAATACATAAATTTTACTTTTTCTAAATTAGTTAAAACTCGAATCACAATTAATATTGTTATTTTGTAAATAAATAAATTAAAATTGCGACACGGTTGGTGCAGTGGTTGAGCGATCGACTGCTGCACTGCGTGTTGTGGGTTCGATTCCCGCACGGAACAAATATTTGTAAGACCTACAGGTAGTTGTTTCGGGTCTGGCTGTTTGTGTATGTAAGTTTAAATGGTTGTAAACGCACCCCTGATACAGGAGAAAGTCCTAGTGTGGGGCAACGTTTTTTTTTTTTAAATTATGATTCAAAAATGAATTAGATTGTAGTTTACTATTAATGTTTTAAATGAATATTATTACACCATGCATTTTTTTTTAAGTTGTGGAAGTCGCCTAGGCTCCCCCAGCTTCCTCCAGCTATGTCTATCTCTAGTATGTCTTTTCCAGTCTGGTCCAAATCTTCTGAATACCAGTATTTAAATGGTCTGCCTATCTGACCTCCACAACCCAGTTAGTACTGGGTAATACGATACATAATACATATAATCCATATACAAAGGTATTTGTAAATGTTTGTGATGCTTTGCATGTTTAATGTTTATTGGAACGAAGTTCCATATCGCGCGTTGCGAAAGGGGGCTAGACGGAAAAAAATAAGACCAAAAGTTGTAACGACACTTTTTGCTTAAGACTAAAAGTTGTAACGACACTCTTTGCTATAGTTGTAAGCCGTAAGGCGTGCGCGCGTTTCTCTGTCTGTCTGTCTCTCTCTCTCTCTCTCTCATAGAAAGCAAGCCAGTTATTTTCGTTTCATCTTTCTATTTCGCATTGATTAGTGTGGTGTCGCGACGATTATTTTTGTTGAGTGTATTCAGGTTTGTTCTAAGTACATAATAAATAATAACTTTGTTCCATCCGGGTATTCCTTGACACCTCTCATGTTTTTTATTTTGTGTGCTCGTCGTAATTTGCGACTAATAAATGTTTATTTTTTCTTTCTTTCTTTCTAATAGACATCCGGATGATGTTCGCAAGCAACAGCTTTGTCATAATATTATAACGTTGCATTTAATGATGATCAGACAGCCTTTACCATTCATGTTTATTTGTATAATTCATTAATTTCACAAATTAAAATAGTTTTTTACTTTTTGAGTAAAACGATATTTTGTTATCTTTCCATTCAAATCTACAGACGATGTTATCAACGGCTGTTATGATAGTCTGTTTAGATTTTATTATAACAACAAGTTGCCTACGTGCTTAATAACACATGGGAACACCATTGTTTCCTGTTTTTTATAGGAAATTACCTATATTAGAAGTCTTCCTATATTTTTGTTGATGACAAAATTCGAAGAAATATTTGCATTCAAGAGTTTAATTTATTTTTCAGGTTTATTTTTCCTTTTGTATGGTTTTTTCGTGAAGGCAGAGTTATTTTTTTAGTTGTTAAGTATTAAATTAATGATGACTCCCGGCCACCGTACTATGCTGGCCTGTGGACGGGTAATGGGTAGCTGACCGTCCGGCGTCCGTCCGTCTGTCCGTCTATTGACGACAGGCCGTGTCGACGGGCACTTCATTGATTATATTTTTAACCGATTTAAAAAACGGAGGAGGTTCTTAAGTTAATTTTTTAGAGTTCCTTAGCTCAAAAGAATAAAACGGAACACTTATAGGATCACTTTGTTATCTGTATGTCAAGACTCTTTATCTCAAGAATCCTTTATCGCGTGGAGGTTTAGAGTTGAAATTAAGACCACACACTCAAATCTGTTGTCTCTTGGAGGTGTAAAAAAATCAACTCTCTAAATCTAGGTAGTCAAAAGATATAATAGCACTTTATGATATTAGCAAGTTTGTACGGAACTCTCTGTGCGCGAGTCCGATTCGCACTTGGCCCAGATTTTTTCTTTAATACGCCGCGCCGGGACTAATTTGAGAAATTATTTTTTGGAGTTTACTCCTTAAGAATCGATTTTCATATATAAGGCGCCCGGTATTAGAAAAATCCGAGGGGTAAAACCTACTAAAGTAACGAAAATGTGTCACGTTTTTGGTGCGCACCTTTAGTGCGCAACTTTCTAATTTGGCTGTGAGTGTATTAAGACGTACATATGGTATGCTGTATAGGCGACTATACCTATATATCCACACCACTCCAAAATAGACCATAATTATCTACAAACAACCCCAGTTCACTCAAAGCTTTCCAGGAAAACCATGTTGTTTTCCTAGTATGTCGTAATCGCAAGTAAACATTATTATTTTCGGCGAAACATGAGCATATAGAGATAACATTAGTTATATTTTGTCTGGAAACGTTTTCAAGGACAGCAGTTATTGATACGAATTATTTTCTGACAGTTAAAGTATTATCCGTCTGTGTTTAATATTCAACAGATGCAAACAAAACAAGTTTTTCAACTAAATGCAGTTGTGAAACATGATATGGCAAGAAAAGAGATGTGTAAATAGGTGACAAGAAATAGAGATGTATGGATGAAGGAGACAATGGCTGCACCGCCCCAAGGAAACTGCGATAAAGCTATTAATTTTGAAAAATGTTACACCACAGACTACTTACAGTCTCACGCACGCCTCAAAGAGATGTCAGCAAAGCAGAGGGGCTTGCCAGGGCCTCCGCCTGCTGGGGTTGCGGGTTGTTCGAAAGAGATACCGCCGCGCCGCCCCGGAACGTAAAGGGCAATAGAAGGAACATGGGTGAGTTTTGATTTCCCCCAAAAAAAAAAAGACTACTTACAGTACCGTTTCTCCTCCTTTAAATCCATCCAAAGGTTGTCTTGAAAAGATCGCTTTTAGCGATAAGACCGTCCATTGTGTCACCCTATTTATAAGTTGTTTAATGTTATTCTTGTTATTTGTATGGAGTACATAATAAAGAATATGCTATCCATCTATCTATATATCTAAAGGCTGGAGAATGACAATGATGACTGAAAGAAATGATCTACAACTCTATAGCAAATAAATCCGAAATCCATAAATTCATCCATAAACAGCTAACAAATAACCCTCGAGGTTGTCGACATGTGGGATGTGGATTCAGCGATCATTGTACCTTTAGTCATTACAGCCGATGACTTTATTGCCAAGAGCCTCGATCAACAGCTGAGGACGCTCTCGTTAGGCAGCTGGATCAAGGTTTTGATTCAGAAAGCGGAACTCTTGGAAACGGGTCGTATTTACAGGTTTCTCTCTCTGGAGCTTTGACCGCCGGTAGCCTGGACCCTGCTCCCAATGCCAGTGGGCTACTATTCTATTCTGGGAGGAGCTCGTGGCTAAATAATAGCAGCCGCTCGGGTCGATCTTTAGGTTAAGCCGCGCTTGCCTAGGTTGGTCTGTGGATGGGTGACCACGCGTTACATACCGAGTTTTCTCCGTGCCTCGGAAAGCACGTTAAGCCGTTTTGACAGTCCTTACAGGTAGTCAGTGTTCCGAAAGTCTGACAACCAGACTTACCAAGGGGTATCGCATTACCCAGTACTAACTGGGTTGTGGAGGTCAGATAGGCAGTCGCTCCATGTAAAATACTGATATTCAGTTGGGAAAAGGCTAGGCATATTTGATTTGACTTTCTTGACGTCTGTGATATTTTTCTATGATACTTCTTCTTCATATGAACCCCGCTTCTTGGGGAGGTCCGGTTTCCGCACCTAGTCCTTCCAATCGGACTATTGTGCGTATGCTGTACACCTTGGTGGCCGCTTCTCCAGCCAGCTCACCTTCTTTCAGAAACAGAAGAGTCTTCTCGGGTTTTCGAGGGCATCCGCAAGTGACCCTGGTGTGCCCAGTGTCATTTTCCGGATTTCGGTGATTCCTGTACATTCAAGGAGGACATGTGTGACTGTTTCTTCAGCCTCCATGCAAGCTATATATGATATGCACACGGGGCTATCTATGATACACTTATGATGTACTTTACATATGAATTGAAAAAGTCAGATTGGGACTATTGCGACACCGAAAAATACCTAAAGTTTTCTGTAGAATAACAGAAAGTAATTCGGCAAAACAAACGCGTGACGAAACCTTACGATTGCGTCGCGTTCGTAACACCTGCAGCAAGACGAATGGCTCCCACAGTGATTCAATAGGTATGTTCACTTAATAACATTTATTACTCACGATAACACTTCATTACTAATAATATGTTATGATTGTTATGCAAGATTTCGAAGGGCATTGAACATTACCTAGTCACTGATATTTAAAACCGTTTGCAGACAACTTAGTGATAAAGAATTTACAGCGGGAATTGAAATTTGCTTTTATCGAAAAAGAATTTCGACATCGTGTTTTCAGGATGTGTGTCCGGTTGATGGCAATAGGCTTGTCTCCATGTAGCAGCAGGTGGAGCGAATGGCTTTGGTAAGAATGCACCACATCGGCACAGTTTCAGTCTTTCCCTAAACCGCTCGCCATTAAGGAAGTGACACACTATTTTTTTCGGATGTCGGAATCATCAAGTGACTTCCCCCGCTCTGGGCGGAGCAGAGGGGTGTTTCAGCCTTTTCCTACTGACCTAAACCCATCCATGTTCCTTCTATTGCCCTTTGTGATTCGGGGACGCGGTATCTCTTTTAAAGAAAGAAAATTGCGTTTATTCATCGGCATGATTAAAAAAAATAACAGAAACATCGTAAAATCTAAGTCAAATAAAAATTGAACAACCCGCAATCCCGGCAAAGAGGTGATACTCTTCAGGAAGTTTTTCAGCCATTGCAACACTCCTTATTTAGATGCAAATGGTGTCGTGTGTCCAAAGCAACTTTTGCTGTAGTCTGAATAGGTAAACAAGTCATAGTAAACAACATTAACTTCGTCAGTACGCAATCTAAAAACAATTTGCGTTGTAAAGAAACCAGCTGTTTCTCAATAAGTTTCTTCACTCCCACATAATCAAGAAAATTAGAAAACACTCGGATATAGAAATAAACTAATGATGAAATAAAAAGTATAATGATCCCACCTTTTTATAATTTTGTCTAGAAAAAAATCGTGTGTTTATTTTTGAAGCTCAGACCACCGCACACTACACTGTGATGGCTAAAATAAGATGCACAGATATACACTGAGATTTCACAATAAATCATAACCCAGGTTCCTCTTTGCTTTATTTTATTACCAATCAGTTTAGGCATTTCTCCCGCGAAGAAACTGAAAAGAAACTTAGAAATAACAGGGACATCTAAATAAGTAACTGCTATTCAGGAACTAGATGTTGCCCGCGGCTTTGCCCGTGTGATATCGAAAAAAAATATCCTATGTGTTATTCCAGACTATGTTTTGATGTATGGATATTTTTTTACTCTTTCACGTCAAAACGGCTGAACTGATCCTGATGAAATTTGGCACAGAAGTGGATTATGGTCTGGATTAACACGTCATAGGATACCTTTCGTTCTAAATCACGCGGGTAAAGACGCGGGCGCCAGATAGTAAGAAGATAAATCTTAAACTATCGGAGCTATATATATAAAATTAAAATGGGATGCTCCGCTGTTTGCCCTCTCGATTTTAAAAAGAATGTTGAAAATCTGCCCTCAATAGATAAATCACGTAACAAACATACAAAACATACAATCGAATTGAGAACATCTTTCATTTTTAAAGTCTGTTAAAAAACGATTGATTTTAGGAACATTAACAAATATGAAAAATATATATTTCCACACCAGTCTCTAATGTTTAGTAACTATATTTTTTATGTATTCTTTTTTTTCTCTTTTTTTGACGCACTGCGTCTGCATCTCTTTTTATTTACTCTCCTTTCGCAGGTATGCTGGAAGAGATTTCTGTAGAAATAAGCATTACCTTTGTACCTATTTTCTGTTCCTGTCTTTTATTTTTATTTGAATGCAGTGTGTAGGTACATAAATCGTTAAATAAATACCTACATAGTTACTGAACTTAAACCAAATACCTTAAAGTAAAACTTGCAACATCAACTCTAAGATATATCATATCTGAAACTGCTGTAAACTTCACCCGCTCCTGAAGGCAAGGGACTCATGAATTTAAAATCAGTTTGTCCTTAACTTTTCAAATGTTTGATTCATAGAGGTAATCGCATGACCTAGTTAGCGGGTATAAATAAAGTACCTATATATGTGTAGGTATATATTGTGTGTGCGATCAACCGGCTTATCACAACTCACGTGTTTTAGGTACACTGTTATGTATTGTTATTTTATTTAAGACTAGCTTTTGCCCGCGGCTTCGGTCGCGTTTAAATTCGTGGTAACACAGTTCCCCTTTCCTGATTTGCAGGTACCTGCTACTTGCAGTTTTTGCCCTAGCGCCTTTTTTATTGTAATAGCAAAGCTAAGATTTCCCTTTCCTTCCTTCTTTCTCCCTCATTTCCTACTTTAAAAAAATAGGCTTAGTCTATGTCCGTTTCCAGGGTCCCAACTATCTCTGTACCAAAATTCATCAAAATCGGTTTAGCCATGTAGACGTGAAGACGTAACAAACAAACTCACTTTCGCTTTTATAATATTAGTAAAGATTAGTGCGTGATATTATAAGTGCGTAGTATTTGTAAGTATGCTCTTTTCTTTCTTTGCATGTCAGTTTAGGTGTGGGTTTAGGTTCCACAAAGTGGAACTTACTGGTTTTTAACTTATAAGACTTTTTTGTTACAGGTGAAGCTAAACAAAAATATATTAAAAAACAACCAAGCCACTTTTGCGACGCTATTATTTATTAAGACGTAAATACCAGTTCATTTAATGGCCGTTAAATTCATTAAAAAGCATCAACTCGTTAATTTAACTCACCATATACATAGTATTGTTATTTTCTTCACTATCGCCAAACTGCGCAGTACCAACTTAAGAATTTAAATAAATTACGTGAAACAGGAGGTTAGAAAAACAAAAAGTTTCATCACTTTCTTTTATTAAAAATAATGTTTTTGTAATTGTTTTTTTTTACTATTTATTTGAAGACTGTTTTAAAAACAAAATGTATTTAAACTTTTCTTTAAAAGAAACCCGCATTTATGAAAAATACTTACATTTTGTAAAAATTACAATAATGGTGTGTTACATTTTTATGATTCCTAAGCTTTTTCGACACGATTTCATTAGCTTTACCCGTAACGTAAAAAATATTTCCGTTTCGATTAAGTTGTTATTTTGCATAGGTACATGTTTAATTTGGATGACAATGCATGGTTCGTAAAGTGTCGTCATTCTAAAACCATAACGGGGACCTCCCAAATATGGAACCATTTATATTTAGACTACCGTACGTCTAAAGGAAAAAACGGAACCCATTTAAAAACATTATGTTGTCCGCCTGACTGTATGTCTGTCAAGACCCTATATGTCGGGAACGCGTGGAAATGGAGTTGAAATTAAGGCGCGGTAACAAGCAAATCTTTAGGTATTCGCGGAAGTGCTAGGCTAGGCTAGCTGTTTACTGGGCATGGTCTGACACAAGTACACGACAGTATTGCATCGAAAGAATAGAAACAAGGTCGAAAATATTTCGATGTTTGCTTTTATTTGAATATCATGTCCGCCAAAAGTAGGTTATTTTGCAGTTTTAATTGAATATAAAAAAATACAGTACCGTGTTTGAAAAATTTTAGATATCTCTTTAGTCTATAACATTTCCTTTGTTATAGATATAAAAAATATGATGGTTGTCTCTGAAAAATATGAGAATTTCGAGACGAAAACAATTTTTTCGTGGTCTCTTTAAACATTTTTTTTTTCGTAGTACTAGACCACTTTTGTAAACTGAATTTTGTTTAAGTCTTTACTTTATGTATTGAACTATACACGGTATTTTTTTTTGGCTACTGGCATGTACAGATACGGCTAACTTTGCGACGAAAATCTATACGTTTACGAAGTGTTTACTTTGTACAGCGCCTTAAACCATATACTAAAGTCTGTGGTCCTTTTGATGCTGTGAAAATAACAACCCTCTAAGTCTACGCAGTCAAAAGATATGGCAGTTTATGTCGCAAGTTTGTACGGAACCCTCGGTGGGCAAGTCCGACTCGCACTTAGACGGTTTTTTATGAACGTGTTTTTTTTATAAAAATATTTATAAAGTAACTGGCCGTGCCCAGCGATTTCACCCGCTGCTTAAGCCCTTTTTTGAAGAGGACCAACCTTATCACTTATGCGTATGAAAAATAGATCACGACCAATTCTCAGACCTACCGAATATACATATAAAAAAATCATAAATATCGGTCTTGCCGTTTCGGAGGAGTACCTAAAGCAACTAAAACTGTGACACGAGAATTTTATATGGAAGAGAAGATAATGTTAGGACATTAGTAGATTTTACACCGTCTAAAACAAAACAAATAAATGAGTTCATATAAAACTCGATCAAAATAGTTAATTCAACATTCCATTCCTACGTAGTTTCCCACAATACCCAGATGTTTATTTTGAACCTTCCGGTTATATTTATAGTGTTCATGTTTTCGCTCGTTCATAGAAGCCAGGAAGTCTAGCATTCTACAATGTTCTGTTTGTATATTTTAATATTAGCAATATTTACCGAAATGTGGGTGTAGTATTACCTAGTTACATTTCTATATAACTCCACAGTCGTGATATTTAAAAGCCGATGAATGATCGTTAATACAGAATTACATAATCTGAAAACTTAGTCTTAATCGTCATTTTTAATCCCGAAAAAAAGTCAAAACGCACATTGACAAGACATTTTTAATAAGATTAATCTGCCTAGCAATTTTTTTTAGGTTATCTTTTTTTTTTAGGACAAAGAATTAGCATTGACACTCAGCGCGGTAATAGTGCCAGCCTTCTGATCACTTTTCCTGTTGACAGAAACGCGGACGAATTTTTTTACTGCTGCGCACGGAGTCCTGGGTTGGGAATCGAACCCCGGGTCGGGCAAAAAGTGTTATTGGGTTTTTTAAAGGAATTTTACAGCAGCAGCCGGGAGTTTGAAAGTTGGCGGTAAGATACCACGTGACTCGTTGGTCCTGGGCCAGATCTATCTCTGGTCGTGTCGGTTTGCCGTCCCATCGGACTAGGGGCGTTCAAAAAGTACGTGACATGTTTAAGGGGGGGAGGGGGTCCAGTCAAATCTCATCTAATCTTACGTTGGTCTCGGCAAATATCACGCATTTTTTTTTAGAATGAAACAAAAAAAATTATACTATTTTGGTCCATTTAATCCAGCTTGTAAATGCTTAAGATTTAATCTTAAGCGTAATCTTTGTTATCTTAATTTATTTTTCTCTTTACAATAATAATCCAATGCGTTTACGTAAGAAACCCACATTTTGAAAAATCTCACGTGAGATTGGGGGATGGTGGAGGGGGTTGAATAAAATCTCACGACATCTCACCAAGGGAGGAGGGAGGGACAGAAAATTTAAAAAAAACGCCTCACGTAATTTATGAACGCCCCCCATGACAGTGAAGAAACAGAGATTCCACTTGTGCCTGCTCAGTCTTGTGCAATATAAATGTCGATACGATTATCTACCAACGCGGGCCGAAAACGGTCAGGAGGACTATAAATTAGTGAACAATGTAAGTTATTTTAGAATAAATAAAGAACTTTTAACCTCTAGAACCCCATCAGCACAAAAACGCGCCAGTTAACAAGTATTACCGTTGAGCCCCGCTGGCACAAATTTGTACCACCAAACCCCAACCGATTCAAAACTGTATCTGTAGTAAAGATAAGTCTTAAAATCAGATTACGCTTACGATAAGAGTCGGATAGTTGACGTAAATAATGTAAATAAAACGATACCCTTTGGTAAGACTGGTTCATAAACTAAGAATAAATCGATTTTCACTTTTTCAGGAGGAAGAAAGGATTTTAGTATAAGAAAAAACCAATACGCTGTTTTTGTTGCTACTCATTTCACGAAGCACTTTCCTTATTTACTTTTCTAATCGTCTAACTAACTGATAACGCGGACATTAAACCTGTCATCCGTCTTGTTATCTCTTAGCTAATTAGTCAGGTGTGGGCAAACACGAACTGCTACCCTACCATGACGTCTTAAAACAGAACTTATTCCACTCAGGGAAAGAGACAGAGCTATACAGAGTGTCTAGCACCATCTCTTTCTCGCACAGGAATAAGAACTGCTATAAGATGTCATGGTGTAAATTCCCTGGTGTAAATGTTTTATGTCTTGGTGAGAGACGACTGGCACATATACGTCAAGGCCATGGAAAAATCTTCTTAAACATGACATAACAGAAGAGTCATAACTCTTTAAGTTCTTTTTAGGGATTCGTACCTCAAAAGAAAAAAAAAAGAACTCTTAAAGGATCACTTTGTTGTCCATCTGTCTGTCTGTCAAGACCCTTTATTTCGGAAACGCGTAGAGATATCGAGTTGACATTAAAACCATACAAGTCGACGAAGTTTGACGGCACGGTTGGCGCCGTGGCTGAGCGATCTCCTGCTGCGCTGCGTGTCGCGGGTTCGATTCCCAAATATCTGTATGACCTGCAGATAGTTGTTTCGGGTCTGGCTGTTTGTGTATGTGAGTTTAAATGTTTGTAAACGCACCCACGATACAGGACAAATTCCTAGAGTGTGGCAAAGTTTTTGCAAAAGAAGTCTGTACTTGGAGCTGTGAAAAATCCAATACTCTAAGTCTATGCAGCCAAAAGATACGGCCGTTTATGTCGCAAGTTTGTACGGAGCCCTCGATACGCGAGTTTGACTCGGTCTTGACCAGTTTTTATTTAAAGACGTCCCACTAGGAATTTCTTCTGTATCGTGCACAAACAGCTAGACCCGAAACAACTACCTATTATAGCCCCTGTACTACACACAAATGTTTGTACCGCGCGGGGATAGAACCCGCGACACGCAGCGCAGTAGCCAGTCATTCAGCCTCTGCGCCAACGGTCAACATTCTAGTACTGTAATTGTTAGCTAGCGTCATCCCACAACAGTTCATAAAATACTAGCTGGCGCCAGCGGCTTCGCACGCGTGATATTGAAAAATAAATTTGATGTGTTATTTATTATCCAGACCATAATCTACCTCTGTGCCAAATTTCATCAAGATCCGTTCAGCCGTTTTGACGTGCAAGAGTAACAAACATCCATACCTCCATCCATCCTCACAAACATTCGCATTTATAATATTAAGTAAGATTGTAGCGAATTGGCAATAGCATTAAAAAATCTTATTTCTCAACGATATTCAACGTAATATTGGATTTTTTGGGACAGTTATATAAGCTGTTTTTTTTTATTATTAAGTTTGATATCAAAAATGCCCAATATTGTCAAGCTAGTCAGCCGAATTAGTCTCATGGGGGGTTTACACGGGTGACTAAAGCCGCACGATTTCTGCCGCGCGGCGTAAATCAACCATCTAAATGGCAATTCGGCTAAGTCGCAAGTGACTAAAGCCGCAAACCCCAAAGTTGGGTAGCATCCGACTTTGGCCGCGCGGCGACCGGCCGCATGCGACTGGTGACTAAAATCGACCGTGTAAACGATCAGTTGCAGGTCCCGCCGCATGAAGGTGTTTTGTGTTTCTTTTCTTTTGTTTTTTCTTCTCTCTTTGTTCTTTAAGCAATTGTTGAATAATTGAATAATTAATTATTTCAATTCCGGCACAAACGGCTATTCTGCTCAACATTTTCGATGGAAATGACCGAGCCGCATGCGATTTTAGTAACCTGTGTAAATGGGCTAGCGATGCGGCTTGGTGAGGCAATTAGTGAAGCGACTCGCCGCACGGCGAAAATCGACCCGTGTAAATACCCCATCAGAGATTATCTTGACTCGTCTTCTCGTTTACAAACAAAGCAACGTTTGTTTTGTATTACCGCGTTATCTAAACGTTTTGACATTTTCATGATGGATCTGAAACACGCGCTGTTCAGTTAAATTATAATTTAGTATAGTATAGTTAATTATAATATAGATTTAACGTAACTCCTTTATATTACCTATGATAACAATATTGTAGTTTAAAAAAAAAAACACTCCTTAGATAGGCGTCATTAAGTGTCTCGGTATCTTCCAGACAATTATCTTCCCAGCAAACCCTTTCATTTGATACTTATATCATGGGAATGCATAAAATATATATAATCCTTCATCTTTGACAGTCAACTCTTTAGAGTATTTTTAGTTATTAAATGGGATAATGCTGCCAGCCTTCTGGGCACTTTTCCTGTTGACAGCAATTCGGACGAATGTTTTGACGACCTGTAATTGTTTACCATTTTTATACCTGTACAAATTTTTATTATTAGTTTGTGTGTGTCTATTTGTAGTTTGTAAATAATAGTTAGAACTTAGAGAAACATTTTTTTTAAATTACTTACCTATTATATATTATCCTTACTAATATTATAAAAGCGAAAGTGAGTTTGTTTGTTACGTATTCACGTCTACATGACTAAACCGATTTTATTGAATTTTGGTACTGAAATAGTTGGGGCCCTGGAGACGGACATAGGAAATCTTTTGAAAAAAGTGAGAAAGAGGGAAGAAAAGGGAAAACTTAGCTTTGTTATTACAATAAATAAGGCGCTACGGCAAAAACTACACCTTGTTACCCCGAATTAAACGCGAGCGAAGCCGCGGGCAAAAGCCAGTCATTACATAAAATATATTTTTCTCTTAGATTTAGAGAACTATTGTCAACAGATTTGAGCTGCCACAGCAGCTGAAGAAAAATCTTTGAAAAGTGTTTAAAAACGAATTACTTAAAGAACGACATAAGTTTGAAAATACTTAGAATTTTCCACTCCAGATGTTCAAATAATGAAAGAAAAATTCATGTTTAAACCGCATTATATTTTACATAAGACAAAAATAAAAATACCGTAAAGATGACAAATCCAGTTCAAATTCGTAAAGGCGCTGCGCAAACTTGACTGGTATCTTGTATGAGATACAAGCTACCAATTTCTATACAACCACCGTTGTTGATGTATCGCAGATTATTACATAGATTGGTCAGTGGATGGGTGACCACCCGTTACATACAAAGATTCTTCGGTGCCACGAAAACCACGTTAAGCTGTTGGTCCCGGTTGTCATTTGTAGATTTTTTACGTTACAGATCGTTAGTGTGCCGAAAGTCTGACAACCAGTATTACCCAGAATTAACTGGGTTGTGTAGGTCAGATAGGCAGTCGCTCCATGTAAGATACTGATATTCAGCTGCATCCGGTTAGACAGGAAGCCGACTCCAATTAGTTAGGAACAGGCTAGACAGATGATGGTAACTTGTATCTAACGCAATACACAAAAGTGTCCACGTTTGCACACCGCCTTAAGAAACCATTGCAAAGAAACCCATGATTTCTGAACACAGAACAAAAGCAAGCAAAAGAACATATTAGTCACACATTTGTACAACAACCATATACATTCCATTCCATAACTTTACGTACTATATGTACAGTCGACAAAAGAGATAAGTAACGGTAATGTTAGATCGGGATAAGTAAAGATTGTTTTGAAAAGATTGCTTTTAGCGATAAAACTGCCCATTGTGTCACCCTATTTATAAAAGTACTACACTGTAATTCTTATAATTTGTATGGCATAAGTAATAAAAAATTAAATCTATTTTTAAAAACGGAACATTAATGAATTTGAATTTCTCCTGTATCTTACAAACATTTAAACTCATATAAGTACACAAACAGGCAGACCCGGAACAAACTGTGGGTCATACAAATATTTGTTCCGTGCGGCAGTCAATCGCTCAGCCACTATGTCAACCATCAAAGTAACCAAGCTCGTCTGATACAGTTGAAATTTCCTTAAAAATCCATGAATAAACAAATAAAATATGAGTTGAAGACGTCCAACCGTTTCTAAGAATAAATACAAACATATCTCACAAGCCTTTTTTGCTGACTGTACACATTATACATATGTATATACTCACACGAGGCAACATGACCTTGACCGTCACTGTTTTGTTTACTGCTCAAACACATAGGTACCTACTCATTATATAAGTTAGTAGGTAAAATAAAACGACGAATAGAATACAAAGTCGTCAGTCGAAACAAATAAACTCATAATAAATAAAGTAATGTCCCAACAAATGTTATAATTTTGAAAGTGAGTAAGTTTGTTTGTAACGCCAAAACGCATTAACCGCTGAATGGATTTCGATGATATTTAGCACATGGATAGACCACAACTGCCTCGTTGGTCGCAAGCTGTTGAGCATAAAGGCTTTGTTGCCCATTCTTCTCCATAGATATCTACGCTTTGGAATGGGCAACTACAGTACTTTCGCAAGTTATTATGTCTTGTGACTGGGACTGTAGCAGCATCTTTTTTGTTTTTATGACATTCAAAAGTGCCTGTAATGGTCTAATTGAAATAAATGCTTTAAGTTTCGATTACCAAGTCGGGTAAAATGTTTTTGGGTCTTTTCATCAATTTCTTAGTAGTAGGCACGTAGTCTGTTCAGTACCCGGTTGATGGCAAAAGGCTCGTCCCTAATCCCCCGCCATTAGATTACAGACGTGTTGATATGGTAGACCTTGATCTGAGTAAGGATAGGACATATGATTTTACCCTGTTTGGATACTCTGCACTCTGTTGGAATAATTTCCGATAGTCCACCTACACGCGTAAATGCCAACATTTCTTATGATATGTTTGTTATCTTTCACGCAAAAACAATTAAACTGATTTGGGTAGGCGCCCAGATAGCGCATAACTTGAACACAAAGGGTAAAACGGGACCCTATTACTAACATTCTGCCGTCCATCTGTCTGTCACCAGGCATATATCAGCAGCACATATCTCATGAACCGTGACAGTTAGATCGTTGAAATTTTCGCAGATGATGTAGTGTTTCTCTTTCCGCTACAACAACACAGAAAAAACAGAATAAAAAAAATAAGGGGACTTTCATACAACAAACATTTTATACATCATATACATCCATGCAACAACCGTTTTTTATTGACAATGGTACGGAAACCCTTCGTACGCGAGTCCGACTCACACTTGACCGGTTTTCTTTCCAGTATTACGCTCCCGTGAGATAATTGCCGAATTCTATACGGGCGAAGCCACGGGCATAAGCTAATATACCTAGTGTATGCCAAATTAAAACAGGATTTATTTTTGAAATCATTAAGATTTTTACCAGATGCCGGCCGACTTGAATATTAATTTAACGAGGGCATAAAAAAGACGTTAAACTGTGTGCTTGTTTAGCAGCAACGACATCGTTGGATAAAGAAAAATATTCTATCCTTAACTTGTAATTAGTCCGTATATTTATTTAAACTTCATGTACAATAGAAATACATAGGCGGACTTAATGCTATAAGGCAGTATAAGGCAGGGCCGTCTTTACCAGGGGGTGCAAGGGGTGCGGTGCACCCGGGCGCGGAGCGCCCGGGGGCGCCTGTCGAGCGCTGGATTTTTGGATATTTCATTGAACTTAACGCCATTTCACAGTTTTATATACTTGTTACTCACGACAAATATGTACCTATGCGCAAGCAAAAAAAAATAGTCCGGAGGAGCTCGTGGCTAAATAATAGCAGCCGCTCGGGTCGATCTTTAGGTTAAGCCGCGCTTGCCTAGGTTGGTCTGTGGATGGGTGACCACCCGTTACATACCGAGTTTCCTCCGTGCCTCGGAAAGCACGTTAAGCCGTTGGTCCCGGCTGTCATTTGTAGATCTTTGACAGTCGTTACAGGTAGTCAGTGTCCCGAAAGTCTGACAACCAGTCTCACCAAGGGGTATCGTATTACCCAGTACTAACTGGGTTGTGGAGGTCAGATAGGCAGTCGCTCCATGTAAAATACTGATATTCAGCTGCATCCGGTTAGACTGGAAGCCGACCCCAACATAGTTGGGAAAAGGCTAGGCAGATGATGGAGGTACGCCTTCGGCGCTTGTCATACATACCGCATTACCTACTAGACTACACAAATAACAATTTTATTTAATAATCTCTCTCTAATCCAAAGAGAGTGTATGTATGTATGTACGTTTGACACGTTGCCGCCCGGTTGCCCGCACTTGAAGCAAAATGATCTCTAAGTCAATAGAGTGTAAGTTCATTTGAAATGGCCGCGCGGCGCGGCATTTGTGCGTCTGTCATAGGCGAGTAGTTGCGCCCTTTGACATTGCCGCCCGGTCGCCCGCACTTGAAGCAAAATGATCTCTAAAGTCTAAATCAATAAAGTGTAAGTTCATTCATTTTAAATGGCCGCGCGGCGCGGCACTTGTACGTCTGTTGCGTCCTTTGACATAGCCGTCCGGGCGAGAGAAATGATCTCTAAATCACTACAATTAGGTGTAAGTTCATTTGAATTTACAGCGTCAACAAGTACTCCCACTGATATTTTAAGCTATGTATATTCTAATAATTTAATTTCCTCATTTCCCATATCTCAACAGCTCTGCGTATATATTTAACACTGCCTGTTACAGTGGCAGAAGATGAAAGATCCTTTTCAAAATTAAAATTAATAAAAAATTATCTTCGTTCACATGACCCAAAACAGACTAACAAACTTAGCCGTTATAAGTATAGAATCCAAAATTGATATAGAAATAAATGATTTAATTAAAATCTTTGTGTCGTCGGTCGCGTGCCACGCTACAGTGTAAAAAAAAAACGAGGGCGCAGGCTGAGTCCCGCACCCCGGCGCTGAATAGACTTAAGACGGCCCTGGTATAAGGCATTCTCTACCAGTAAACCTTTGTTTAAAATAAGAAAACATTGTGATTTTGATCACAAAATTAAAAAAAAGACAAAATACACATCCTTAAAAGCGAGTTTGTTTGTTTGTTACGTCTTCACGCCTAAATGGCTAAATAATGGATTTTGATGAATTTTGTTTCAGAGATAGTTGGGACCCTGGAGACGGACATAAGCTAAAAGTGAAAAAAGGGGGATAAAGAGGGAAGAAAAGGGGAGAGAAAGGTATTAAGGAATTCGCGGGCGGAAGCTAGTAGGATATTTCTGATCTTCGGGTATTTTGTATATAAATAAGCAGATGATGATGGATATCATCATCTGCTTAACCTTTCGCCAATTATGTTGGGGTCGGCTTCCTGTCGAACCTGAAGGAGCTGAATACCAATGTTCTACAAGAAGTGGCTGCCTATCTGACTTCTACAACCCTGTAAGTGAGTACCATAATGACGATAAATCTTTACATGACTGTATGTCAAATTTATGTACTGACGTAGCGACTTTCCAAGATCTACAAACGACCCCGACCAAAAAACAGGAGTGTTGTTAGTTTAAACTGTGTAAATGTGTGTCTGTCTGTGGCATCGTAGTTCCTTAACGGGTGGTCCATTTTGATCAAGTATGTTTTTGTTTGAAACGTGTCCTAATCAAGTGTTCTTAAAAATATTTAAACGAAGCCTACGAAGCTATTTGATAATTTGTGATGATTGGATAGAAATGTGTAAATTCTACCGAACGTGAACCGACAAAAAATCAAATGTTTTTTTTTCATTTATAGATGTTTTAAGAAGCTTTTCTGTCGGCGGTTTTTGATTTATTTAAATTTAGGTAGATAATATTCAAACGAGACATGAAGTTGACTGTTCATAAAAAGCGATCCCTTTTAAGCTTCCAAAAACTATTACATTTATTGACAATCACCTTCTGCGCGACATGTCGCGGGTTTGATTTCCACACGGAACAAATATCTGTATGGCCTACAGGTAGTTGTTCTGGGTCTGGCTTTTTGTCTAACCAAGTACTGGGTGTTACCCATCTGCAAACCAACCTAGTCAAACGCGGCTTAACCTTAAGATTGACCCGAGCAGCTACTATTTAGTCACAAGCTCCAACAATATCAACCTCAAGTGTAGCTACAAAACAATGTGTTCGCTGATTACTGCCAAAGGCAAACGAATTGATAGTTAATTTTCATACAAATGTACAATTCTCTGAATGTCTCGTCTTTAGAATACGAACCACCAACCGGGTTGTTTTCGTATTCACCACCAACCCATGGTAGACCCTGGTGAATTTTGATTGGAGTTTCCGAAGAAATGTCCCGATTATGTTTATTTTTGGCATCTTGATATTAGGTACTGTGACTTGCTCCTTTGAATAATCATGTTTGGTTGAATACTGGCAGTGCCCATCGGTTTCACTTGTTACCCAGCTGCTAAGTGTCATAGCGTGATGTAAATTTTTGTGTTTTATACTATAATGTGTCCGGTCACGGACTAGCGATATTCTATGTACTTATATAACAAACATTCTAGTACCCATTGAATTTAAAAAGAAACTACCAATTTTTTTCACAAAAAAGTTTACAAGACTCATAATTATATTTTTGGACTTTAATTTTGTTTTCTAAAGTTATAAAAATGTAAGTTCATCATTTCTTAATTTAAACGATAGACAATATTGTTGCCCTCTGAATAAACCTATTTTCGTCTCAGTAAGACCAAAACTTTGAGAGATATGATTATTTTTTGTACACACATAGAGAATATCTCAAAATGGCTGCCAAAAAACGGCAGTGAAAAGACCTAAGTGTGCATCGTAATAGTATATTAAAACACTCGTTACATAAATATCTAGAATATCGCTAGTCCATGTCCGGACACATTGATAGAGACGAATTAAGCAATTAATCGGACACATTTTTGTTGCTCTCCTTCAGTGATATTGAAATATTTTCTACAAAGTTAAATGATTGTCTGGACTGGTCCTTCGTGGCCTTTCCAATGCTATTTATAACGTAAGAAATAGGTACTAATTAAGAAACTAGTATTGTCATTCGTCTCTGCAGAGCAACCCGTCCTTTTTTCTATCTACTCCTCATATTTTGCTAGTTCCCAGTTTCCTAGATGTTTTTCTCGTTTGTCTTCTTAGAACCAGCTGTGTGTTGTGGCTAACCCAGAGCACAGCATGATGGCAGGAGCAGTCACGACGTCAGCTTTGAACTTTTTTTATTCTATCTGTGTAAAATATTTGTTAGGGCCTTTTTTAAAAAAAAAAACTTTGCCCCCACTAGGAATTTCTCCTATATCGTGGGTGCGTTTACAAACATTAAAACTCACATGCACAAATAACCAGACCCTGAACAACTATCTGTAGGCCATACAAATACTTGTTCCCTGCGGGGATCGAACCTGCGACACACAGCGCAGCAGTCGATCGCTCAGTCACTGCGCCAACCGTGTCGGTCGTCAATATTATTATATTGAGTTTCATTTTTTGGACAACAAAAAAATAGAACCGAAAAAATAGTCAGGTCAGGGCCATTTTAACTTCTTTATTGGATAATTTTGAGGTAGTGTTCTTGTCTGATGTGTTGAACAAAATCAAAATCATTTATTTCAAGTAGGCCAGTTACAAGCACTTTTGAACTGTCGAAACATTGATAACAATAAAAATTCACAGTTCAAAAGTGCTTGTAACTGGCCACACAGTCCCAGTCACAAGGCATAATAGGTAACTGTGAAAGTACTGTAGTTGCCCATTCCAAAGCGTAGATCTCTATGGAGAAGAATGGGCAAGAAACTCCATGGCACTCTTTTAAATCAGAATATTGTTACAAAACCTTGGTTACTTACATCATTCGTGTTAACGCTTGGAAAATGGACTATGTATCTCAAAACGGACTTGCCTGACAACCGGTCCTCCCAGAAACGACGGGATGTGCGGCTCTGCAATATTACACGGAATAATCTAAATACGTCAACTAACACTGCTGAGCGGGTCCGTCTCTTAGCCGTGGGGAAATGTTAGACAGGCTTAATGGCTTCAGACGCGGCATGAAGGATGACGTTTCATTTCGACTGCTGCAAGCCTTCGCTTCGCAATTTTTATTTCTTCACATTGATGTCACTGCGTTGAAGCTGTCGACAACCTCGGGCACCATGGTCTTTCCTGTTATAGAAGTACAGTGCAGCGCACGCCAGCATCAACGGCATTATTCGTCGAGCTAAGTTAAGTTACAGTGAAGCTAAGTTAAGTTTCACTTAAGATCTACGTTGATCCTTTTATTCATAAGGGTGGGCGTAGCTCATGTAAGAGGTTTTATAACCTAAGCAATGCTGGCTGATATAGCATAACGTTCAAATACTCAGGTCGTTTTAAATATAGAAGGAATGGCTGTTTTGATATAAGAAGTGTACATTTAAATTAAAATATTAATTAAATTATATTCCTAAAAATATTATATGCGCTTTATTTCAAGTAGTAGTTTCCAGTTACTACAGTACATATGAATATAAAAAGTCCCATTGGTACTTGCCGGGATTTGAACACACAACCTCATGTATTAGAGGTTAAATTGCACTTAACCTCCATCACGACGTTAGTTTGTATTTATTTAATATGTTTATTTATTTTTATTTATGTACACACAAAACATTATGAAAAATAAAAATACAAACAGATAAAAGAGCACAAAGGTATAGCTTATTTTCATAAAGAAATCTCTTCCAGCAGACCTGTGATAGGACAGATGGAAAAAATCCACACACAGTGTATAAAAATATCAACTTAAGCACTAACTTAAATAAACAAAACTTTATCAATATAGTTTATAGTTTAGTTGAAACATTAAAAATAATTAAAATATGTGCATTTTTTGTGCACGTTTGTCCTTGCGGTTGATAAAATAATGTCCTTTCCTTCTTCCTTGACCAAAACTAGCTAAGTTCTAGCCGAATGCATTTCGTAAGTAAATATCGAATTCGCATACTTAGTAGATTATTCATATTATTTAAATCTGTTTTTATTGCACACGTGACTAGCACTAGTAAACACATTCATAAATTATAGCCAGTTTCTTTTATTACACTAATTATTTCTGCTTATTATTCTTTTTAGATAGATGTAATTACGTAAGATTTCTGTAGAAAATCAGAATGATTAAAAATCGTTCGGCAAAGGTCATAACACCCTGTGGACGGTGAGCAATGGGTAGCTCACCGACCGTCCGTCCTGTCCTGTGTGTGCTGACTACTAAAGACAGGCCGACAGCGCGTTAGTGTTCCACGCGCGCCTCAAAAAGATGTCAGCAAAGCAGAGGGGCCTGCCAGGGCCTACGCCCGCCGGGGTTGCGGGTTGTTCGAAAGAGATAGGTAAAGGGCAATAGAAGGAACATGGGGTTTTAGTCAGTACAAGCTTGACTCTCCCCCCCGCTCCGCCCAGAGCGGGGGAAGTTATTTGATGATTTCCCACCCGCACAAAAAAAACAAAAAGTGGTCTTAGCACAGTCACGTTTCGCTAAATATGTTTAAATCTCATATAATAAGGGGCGTATCTATTGCCATAAGGCATGCATAAATGCAAACGTGGCTGCTACTGAGGGCTACCATGAAGGTAACCGCCCGACTCTTGCTCAACCAGCCAGCCCGAACCGCCGGGCCATCAGCTTTAAATTCCCCAAATATTAATTCGACCCAGGTTGTCCCTACTGCCCTCCCCTCCATGAAGACCTTAGCCGAGTGCCGAAACTTACAGGGGGAGGCCTTAGCATTCGGTCATTTAGGGTTAAAATCCTAATTTGTAAGCCCTGGCTGAGGGCCTTAAATTCATTTGTTTATACTAATGAATAGTCCGATCGAGCATTATTGCAAACTTTCAGGGTAAACTGGAAGTGACCAAATAAAAAAAAAACAACCAAGTGCTGGTCGTAGACCCTGAGACCGACCGTTTTTTTTTTTTGCGGATGGGAAATCATCAAATAACATCACTCTGGGCGGAGCGGGGGGGAGCATCAGACTTGTACTGACTAAAACCCACCCATGTTCCTTCTATTGCCCTTTATGTTCTGGGGCCGCGGTATCTGTTTCGAACAACCCGCAAAGACCGAGTGTTAATACGTACTTTGCGACATAAACAGCCGTATGTTTTGCCTGCGTTGACTTAGAGGGCTGAATTTTTCAGTGCTCCAAGGGACCACATACATAGTAAATGGTTTTAATTTTAACTCGATACCTTCACGCCTTCCCGAGAATAAGGATTTTGATAAACAGACAGACAGACAGACAACGTGATCCTAAATAAAGGGTTCAGTTATTTCTATTGAGGTAGGGTTCCTTAAAAAGGACTTGGTAAAGGTGGAGTGGAACAGTGTTGAGGCCTTTTTTTTGGGTGGGAAATCAACAAATAACTTCCCCCGCTCTGGGCGGAGCGGGGGGCGTGTCAGATTTTTACTGACTAAACCCACCCATGTTCCTTCTATTGCCCTTTACGTTCCGGGGCCGCGGTATCTCTTTCGAACAACCCGCAACCCCGGTAGGCGGAGGCTCTGGCAACCCCCTCTGCTTTGCTGATTTTTCTTTGAAGCGCGCGTGAAACACGAACGCGCCGTCGACACGGCCTGTCGTCAATAGACGGACGGACGGTGAGCTACCCAGTGTTGAGGCCTCTGTTGACATAGTAGCCAAAAGATTGAAGACGACTGCGATACCTTATTAGCTACAAAAGCATGTCAAAAAAATATATATAGTGGTCAGAAACAACACACCCACTCACTAAATTACTATGATAATGAAGCCTCATTTAGTCAACTCATGCTTACAAGTTAGTAACACTAACTGCCGGTTTCTTTCTGCAAGACCAAACCTAGAAAAACCGCCATCTTGTATTTTACGTCACTTGTTGTTTCGCATTCGACCGGTCATATGCTAGAATCGCGCGATATTGAACCTTGAATATGTTTACGAAAACTGCGCTTAAGACGCGTCGCACACTGGTAAGCCGAGGCTAGAACGACGCGCGGCATCAACGCAACGTCCGTCGCGGTACGGAATAATCCTTACTAATATTATAAAAGCGAAAGTGAGTTTGTTTGTTTGTTACGTCTTCACGCCTAAATGGCTTAACCGACTTTGATGAATTTTGGTACAGAGATAGTTGGAGAGGGACATAGGCATTTTATTATTTAAGTGAGAAATTAGGGAGAAAGAGGAAAGAAAAGGGAAAACTTAGCTTTGCTATTACAATAAATAAGGCGCAAGGCCATAAACTGCAAGTAGCAGGTAGGTACCTGAAAAACAGGAAAGGGGAACTGTGTTACCCCGAGTTTAACGCGAGTGAAGCCGCGGGCAAAAGCAAGTAATCTATTTATAGGGTTTTGGAGGAGATAGGTATATAACATAATTGTGATAAGGCTACGCAAAAGATGATGATGATGTAGAATCGCAGGACAAGTGGCTAACCTTCCTTCACTATTCGATGCAAAATAAAGCACTATAAAGAAAAGATGCTGTTGGAATACATAACCTCAAACTTTTTAAGGAGTCGATTAAAAATGGCGCCGAAGTCACGGTGCCTAGCCATTACCTTGACTCAAAATATGAGCCCACAGCCATTTCTTCCAAACTAGGTTTTTCTTACGGCTTTGCTCTAGCTAACGTTTTTCATGCAGCTTAGATGACACTCGGAAATAATGTAGCTTGCAGTTAGTGAAAGAATTTTCGAAATTGGAACAGTAGTTTTAGTAGTATTATTGTTTTATTTGAATGTTACTTTTTCTTTTTTTGTTTATGTTTTTAATGTACACAATTGCATGATTTTTTTAAAGTTTTATGTCATGGAATATTGTTACAAATTTTGCATGCTATAATTATGACGAAATGTGTTTTGCACGAAAACACTTGATTATCTACTCGGACTCTTCACTCCTCTTATACTATACCTAAGTAATGAACTAATGAAGAAAGGTGTTCCGCTCAACTTAACCCTGTGCGCGAAGAGTCTAAGTTTTCAGTTACATAAGTGCGCGTGAGTCAGTAGACACGCCCCTTTGTTTACCCACGTGGCGTAGACGGTGATAGTTGACATTGAAAGTGTTTTGTATTGTAAATGAACTTTTCAATGATCGATTAGGTGTTCTAAGATGGCGTCTTGTTTGTTTTTTTGCCCGCGGAATATTTTGATTTTTTTAACATAATGTTGATGTTTTTTGTTTGTATTTCGAACTTCGAGCTCTCGTGTAAGTCCCACAGAGTTAGTTGTGTATGTCTTAGCTGTAAATTGCTAGGAGCAGGAGAAATATTTAGCATTTATATTCATTATCTTACAAGAATAATTTAAAAAAAATATAAATTATTATTGTTTTTCCAAAATATGTGACCTTTTTTAAGTCTCCATAATTTGAGACCATAGTGTGAGGCAACAAAAAATGTATAGATGTTTTTTTTGGGATGGGAATTCATTAAATAACTTTTCCGTTCCAGGCGAAGCGGGAGGTGGGTGTGTAAGACTTTTACTGACTAAAACCCATCCATGTGTCTTCTTTCGCCATTTATGTTCCGGGGCCGCGGTATCTTTCGAACAACCCGCAACCCGGGCAGACAGTGGCCCTGGCAGGCCCCTCTGCTTTGCTGACATCTCTTAGAGAATCGTCGACACGTTTGTCGTCAATAGACGTATACGGACGGTAAACTACCCATTGCTCACCATTCACAGACCCGCATCTAAGGTCGGAGTCGTCTCGGGGAGCCCGACGCCCGTAGTGTCTCCCGCCGTTGGCTGGGTTTGTTTGAGGTTCTCCCTCTCAAACGCCCGGCCATCTTCTTCGCTAGCATAACTGTTACCCTTTCGCTCCGGACCATGGACTGAACCAGGGCCGGGCGAGAGATGGCTGCCACCGATCGCCTCTACGAGGACACAGCGGTACACTACTCAAGTTGGGCAGACGACCACAGTATGCGGTCCGCAACTACAAAATATGTTAATTAACATTTATTTCCCTAAAATACTCGTACAAAATCGCGACACAACAACGCTCTGGTTCAACCACGTGCAACGACACATGTTGCCACAACATACGACCGACATATAATTAAAATTTATAGCCCTCTGTGCTACACTAACACAACAGGAAGATCTCAACTCCTACGCATACTAACAAACTATTTTTGAATAGACTTGGCGCCATTTGTCGCCTCTAGTTTGAGTTATGGATCTCAAATATGTGTTAAGCTTATTATTTATGCAAATCAGCTTCCAGTCTAACCGAATGCAGTTAACATTCGGTTAGACTGGAAGCTGATCCCAACAAATTGGGGAAAAGGTTATTTATTATTTACTAGCTTTCGCCCGCGACTTCGCTCGCGTTAAATTCGGTATAACACACCAAGCAGATCTGCAGTTTTTGCTCTTGCGCCTGATTGATTTGTAATAGCAACGCTAAGTTTTCCCTTTTCTTCCCTCGTTCTCCCTCATTTCCCACTTTTTTTTAATAAAAATTAGCCTATGTCCGTCTCCTGGTTCCCAACTATCTCTGTACAAAAATTCATCAAAATATGTCTAGCCATTAAAGCGTGAAGAGGTAACAAACAAACAAACTCACTTTCGCTTTAATAATATTAGTAAGGATTTATTATTATTATTAAATATAAGGAGCGTATAACTTGTAAGGATCAAACAGATGTTCTGTAGTTTCCGTCTCTCCCCTTAAGAATAAGCATGAGTTAATGTTTGTATGTAATCACTTTCTAGTTTGGATCTTTACCTATCTAAATGTGTCTGAAAACTTCATCTGAATTCATAAAAGTAAGTAAACAATATCATACTACGTCGCATATTTTCAAATTCTTCATTGTATTCAGGGACATTCTTGATATTTTATTCATGAAAAACAACTGCACGCGCATGTAGTTGTGTTATTTTTACACAGAATACTTGACAGTACATTTATGTCGTTTATTGATTTAAACACATAAGTTTACATTTTTAAATATTTAGATTTATTTAAAATAGTAGCCCACCGGTATCGGGAACAGGGTCCAAGCTACCGGCAGTCAGGGCTCCAGAGAAAGAAACCTCCTAACAATACGAGCCGTGTCCAAGAGTACCGCTTTCTATACCAAGCCCTTGATCCAGCTGCCTAACGGGAGCCTCCTTAGGTGTTGGTCGAAGCTTTTGGCAATTAAGCCATGTTTGTAACGACTATCGCCACAGTGCGATGGGCGTGATCCCATCGACAACCTCGTGAGCCAAGTCAATATACACAATATCTTTATTATTGTTTTTCATAACATACTGTATCTATGCCTTTTTTACGTATGGAAACCATCAAATAACTTCTCCCGCTCTTAGCGGGCCGGAGCGGAGGGAGCGTCAGATTTGTACTCACTAAAACCCACCCATGTTCCTTCTTTTGCCCTGAATGTTCCGGGGCCGCGGTATCTCTTTCGAACAACCTGCAAACCCGGCAGGCGGTAGGCCTGGCAGGCTTTTCTGCTTTGCTGACATCTCTTTGAGGTGCGCGTGGAACACGAACGCGTTGTCGACACGGCTTGTATCAATACCTTAGTACCAATTCATCTTGTAAGACGAAGGAGACTAGTCTCCACATTACGTCTTAAATCTTCGATCACATATCGCCATTTTTAATTCCTATATAATAGGACCGTGCCTATAGCCAACTACCGGGCTCAAATCCAGACTCCTTGCTATTGAGAAATTCTAGATCGAAAAACACAATAACACTTGGTCAGTCCCGGAAATCGAACCCAGATATCATGCTAGCTGTTGTGAATTATGTTTTTAAATCCCTTTACATAACGTGTTTCCTCCGTTTTTGGAACGCACGTTCAACGTTCAACATTTTGTTAGGTAATCTCTTAAAAGTATTTGTGGGGTGGCAAAACAATTCTTTGCACAAAAAGTATTTTTCAATTTCTCAAGAAAACGACGTAATTTTTCTTTTTTATTTCGGCGCATTTTTATATGGCCTCATCCAATTGCGTCAGCCACAGTTGTGTCAACTGAAAAATAAAATAAAAAATACGAAGAGAATTTCGAATTCTGAATTAAAAAAAAACATCAGTTTTTTCTGTCTAAGAAAGAAACGTCAAAAATACAAAAATGGATTTTATTTGATATTCCCTGAAGTGGAAACGTAACAAACGTTCTATTGTATACTGAAAACACTTCCACAAATTAAAACTTGTTTTACTCGACATCACCACACCTGTTAATACCCGAAGGGTAAAATAGATGCGGGTTTGTGGGCGGTGAGGAATGGGTAGCTCACCGTCCGTCCGTCCAGTGACAACAGGCTGTGTCGACGACGCGTCAGTGTTACACACTCGCCTCAAAAAGATGTCAGCAAAGCAGAGGGGCCTGCCAGGGCCACCGCCTACCGGGGTTGTGGGTTGTTCGAAAGAGATACCTAGGCCCCGGAACATAAAGGGAAAACGCAGGAACATGTGTGCGCACATTTCCCAGTTATGAAGTTACTATGTGACAGGGGCTCTAATCTTATAGGCATTCTACTAAGAATTTATTTATTTATTGAACACTTCAAGCACAAAGTACAGAGGCGGACTTAATGCCATAGGCATTTTCTACCAGTCAACCTTTGGGTGATGCAGAGACAAACAGAAAATTTATGGCTTCACAAAATTGTATTTAGGTATTAATTTAAAAAGTAAGTGTTTAATATGTTTATTATCTTTTAACTGACCTTACACAACACTATTCAATAGTGAACCCCAAAAAACACCATTACTAACATTACAAATAGAAAAAAACCGACCAAGTGGGAAACAGACTCGTTCACCAATGGTTGACTTAGAGGCTTGATTTTTTCACAGCTATATGGTACCCTAGTTTTGAGTACTTATATGGTTAGATAAAGAGTCTGAACAGACAGAACGTACCTCAAGAGGATAAAATGGATCTGTCTGTCTGTCTCTGCCAGTCTGTATGTAAAGACCCTTTATCTCGGGAACGCGTAGAGGTATCGAGTTAACATTAAAACCAATTTACATTCATTCATTCACCCAAGTCTGTGGTTCCTTGGAGCTATGACAAAATCAACCCTCTAAATCTACGCAGTCAAAATTTATGGCCGCTTATATAAAAAAAGTGTTTTTCATTAACGCCGGACAAACGAAAACACATGGGAATTTTAAAACGCAAAAAGATTAACTAAGTATGTGGAAATAGCATCATACGATAGCAAACAGGCTGACCTATTGTTGTATTGTACCGACATTAAAATTCCTTCATAATCGACAACGCTATGGCTCTAATGGTAAACAAGTCTATTTTTTACTCAATTCAAACTTTACGCAATTAAAACAAGTAAACAACATGACTACCTACTAATTAAATAAATTATTTTGTGAATGATTTGGGTATGTACGCATTATAAAGTTATATCATAATATCGTACACCTATATCTGGCTGGGGTTGCGGGTTTTTCGAAAGAGATACCGCGGCCCCGGAACATAAAGCGCAAAAGAAGGAACATAGTTGGGTTTTAGTCAGTAAAAGACACTCTGCCCCGCTCTCTCCACTCCTTATCGTAACTTCTGGCTGGAGAGCGGGGACACATTTGTATTGTTTACAATCACCCCAGCAGAGACGGTTCGCTTGCGGCAAACCCCGTCTTAGGTAATAGGGCTGTCAGAGGCGCGCGGAAACACCACGCGACGTCAGATCGCGCTTATTTGCTAGGACCACAGACTCCCCACCTCCATTGCCAGCAGGCTATTTTATGGGGGCCGGAAGAGGGCATGACTGAACCCTCAGAATTGGGACCTAAAGTTAGTAATTTGTATAATCTTCTTCTTATATATAAAATTTCCGTGTCACAATGTTAGTTACCGTACTCCTCCGAAACGGCTCGACCGATTTTTATGAAATTTTGGGTACATATTGGGTAGGTCTGAGAATCGGCTAACATCTATTTTTCATACCCCTAAACCTCAGCGGGTGAAACCGCTGGGCACAGCTAGTCTAATATATAAAATTTCCGTGTCACAATGTTAGTTACCGTACTACTCCGAAACGGCTCGACCGATTCTTATGAAATTTTGGGTACATATTGGGTAGGTCTGAGAATCGGCTAACATCTATTTTTCATACCCCTTAACCTCAGCGGGTGAAACCGCTGGGCACAGCTAGTAGAATATAACAATTTATATTCAGTAATCAGAGAATCAACTTCGTGGTAACTTTCGGGCAGATAGATGAAGTTACAGTTACACACAATCAGGCCTAGGTCGATGGCATTATTTTACTTTTTTTTAGTTCGCGTTTTTTTAGTGTTAATTTTCCTTTTTTTTAGTTTGCGTTTTGTGATTGTTGCCCTTTAACTTGGGGGCAGTGTCAGACTTTTACAGACCAAAACGCATCCATGTTCCTTCTTTTGCCCATTATGTTCCAGGGATGTGGTATCTCTTTCGAACAACCCGCAACCCCGGCTACCTGTGACCCTAGCACCCCCCTCCTGTGATTGTTGACCTTTCTTGTTAATTTCTAGTGCTTGTTTAGTTTTCAACACTTTCAGAAGATTCCTTTCACTTCAAATATTTTTCCTAACTCAAACTTCATTAGTAACTATAACTTATGTAACTTTAACATAGAACTATCAGAGATGCCTACACAAGCGTGTCGCAATAGGTGTGCAATACAAAATGGCTACTTACATAAGCCGGTCATTGTCAAGGTCGTTCAGACTAGCATAACCAATTGTTTTAAACGCATTCTTAAAAGAACATTGTTATGTGTAATTTCTATTGTTCTCTCGAAATCAATGGAAAATAAATTGAATTTCCGTTTTCCTTCTTTGCTTTTGCATTGTACCTACTCGTAATGAGAAATGATCTAATTTGTTATGTGAGTTTTGAGAAATACGATGTAAACAACGTTGTTTTTTTACTTTTTTACAATAAATTTGTAATCAAGGTGACATTCTATTTGATAAGCTACTGCTATTACGGTTTGGGTAGAAATCGATTAGCAAGTAAAATCATTAAATGTGCAAAATTGTGCATTCCTAATTTAAAAATGAAAAAAGGATAATTATCCTCCCCTTTGTCCACGGTACCTTACTTGATTTTGAAAATGTTTGTGTTTTTTCTTTTTACTGGTTGGCACAGCGCTGAATAAAACTGTTTGCTCAAACAGAAGCAGCTTAATTTAACAATGTTATAGTCTGACTATCTATTGAAATATGTATTTACAATATGTTTAGAACTGTATTTCCTATTTCTATTTTTAGTGCATGCCGTAGCAGTCTGTTATTAAGGCAACACCACAAAATGTACCTAATAAAATAAAAGTTTAAATATGTAAGTTGGTGCACCTATGTCTTGTTGGTAATCCTATTACTAAATTATAATTATCGTTTTAATAGATCCATCCAGATTTACCTACTAATGATATTATGTTGTGTATTATTACTAGGTCATGCCCGCGTGAAATTCGGTAATAATCCCACCGGGATCGGGATTAAAAATATCCTTTGTGTTGCGTGAAATACTAGCAAACATCCTCACAAAGTTTCACATTTATAATATTAGTAAGAATTAATGCCAGGATTAATTAGTAAAATAACGTTATTTATTGAGTATCATTAGTTTAAGGAGGCAGGAAGCAGGTTGCCCACTCTTTGCTTTTTTTACGGATCGGAAATCATCAAATGACTTCCCCCGCTCTGAGCGGAGTGGGGGGAGTGTCAGACTTGTACAGACTAAAACCCACCCATGTTCCTTCATTTACCGTTTATGTTCCGGGTACCGCGGTATCTCTTTCGAACCCCGGAGATTGCCCACTCTGAGAACGGCAACTCGATTCAATTTTTACTGTGCTGCGATCAATGCAGCATTTATCGACTTTGGCTAGTGGCCGATAGGAAGGAAAATAAATCGTCTTTGCTATAAACTGGTTGGGAGTTAAGTGACCTCAATTTATTGGATTTGCGAATGTTAAGAGCAGACATTTATTACCTTTGTTTTCGGCTGGGAAATCATCAAATGACTTCCCCCGCACTGGGCGGAGCGGGGGTGCATGTCAGACTTGTACTGACTAAAACCCACCCATGTTCCTTCTATTGCCCTTTACGTTCCGGAGCCGCGGTATCTCTTTCGAACAACCCGCAACCCCGGCAGTGACATTTATTACCTTTAAAGGTTATTGAAAAATATACGTCTATGTGGATGACACGCTTATAACTTTTAGTAACAAATTAAATGTGAAATTGATACTTGACTAGGATTCGTGTGTGACAACTCAACCATAAAGGATAAAAAAAATAACTTCAAAAAGAAAAATCCTTCCAAAAACAGAACTATCGGAAATCGGTCGCAAAAAGACAATGAAACAAAAAAATGCCACCAAATCCCAAAAGTAATTGACGACACGGTTGGCGCAGTGGTTGAGCGATCGACTGCTGCGCTGCGTGTCGCGGGTTCGATTCCCGCACGGAACAAATATTTGTATGACCTGCAGATAGTTGTTTCGGGTCTGGCCGTTTGTGTATGTGAGTTTAAATGTTTGTAAACGCACCCACGATACAGGAGAAATTCCTAGTGTGGGGCAACGTTTTTTAAAAAAAAAACCCAGTTATTTTGTCCGTCTCTCTGTCTGTTAAGACCCTTTATTTCAGGAGCGCGTGGAGGTATCAAGTTGAAATTAAATTAAATTTTATTAAATTTGTGATCTCTTGGAGCTGTGAAAAAATCAACTCTCTAAGTCTACGCAGTCACCGTTTTTATCGCAAGTTTGCGCGGAACCCTCGGTGTACGAGTCAGACACGCATTTGGCCGTTTTGTTTAGAAGTCTTTTTTTATTTGTAATATATTTGGGGATGCGTAAAAATAACGAAAGCCTAAGACTGTCTCTATTCGGTTATCTATTAATTTTCTTAAGTCACCTAATATAAGTTGAAATACATTTACACAAACAAACATCCACATTAAGTAAATGAATACGCCATCCATACGTTCTCGTTCGTCGACTGGACAGAAAGCGGTTCATTGCCAAGGCTACTACGTCCTCCGTGTGACTGGGCCAAGGTTCGAGTTCAGTGAACTTCCCGTCACGATGAATGATCAATTTTTCAAAGGTCGGTAAACAAGTAGTATTAAATTATTTATTCTTCTTTATCAAGTGGTGAATGAATAACCTGGTGTCAGAGCTTCTATGCTGGCCCTGCGTCCTCTGGTTTGGCTAGCATGACGTCGAGAAATATCTTTCAGGCTAGCTGATTTCATCACGATACAAGTGATAGTTATACAACCCGCACATAAACCTGAGAGGTGTCAAGGGACACCCGGATGGAACGAAGTTATTTATTATGTACAAAAAACCTGTAAACACTCAACAAAACTAATCGTCGCGACACCACACTGTTCAATGCGAAATAGAAAGACGAAGTGAAAATAACTGGCTTGCTTTCTATGAGAGAGAGAGAGATAGACAGACAGAGAAACAAGCGCATGCCGAACGGCTTACAACTATAACCAAAAGTGTCGTTACAACTTTTAGTCTTATTTTTTTTTGTCTAGCCCCCTTTCGCAACGCGCGATAAGGAACTTCGTTCTAAAAATTTGATGCGTGTCTTGGGATTGAACTCAAGAACTGATTGAGCTGTCCGACAGTCACACTACTAGGTTTTTTTATCACGGCTTCAATGACATACTTTAACATCAGTAAAAATTGAGCTAAAATAAGTAATTTTCCCATTATATTCTAATTCCAGTCACTCCGAACCGTCGCGTCCTAATAACAACTCTAAAATGTTTTCTTTTCAATGAAAAATGTTTTTTTGATTTTTTCAAATCGGATGTCTTTGTGAAAAGTTTTGGTTATACATAAAAACATGTATATTTTTGATTTTTGTTGCTCAATTTATGTCGAATTGAGAACCTCCTCCTTTTTTGTGTTTGTCGATTAAAAACAAAATACTACTTCAGAATAAGAAATAGTACAAGTGATGCTACTACTACTATTAAACTCATTGTTGATACCTCAGGCCCCCCACAAATACTTACGTCATCTGCCCTTGATTCCGTTTTATACAACGAAACAGATTAGGGTTGCCACCATTTTGTCCAAATAAAATACCGCTTTTTTATTATTACCGATTTTATTCCGCTTTAATAGGAGTACTTTTTGAATTATAAATGAAAAATATATTTCTCATACTTTTAGCTAATTTTATAAAATAATTGTTTTCACCTAATATCTCCACAGCATCTTTACAAACAAAATTGAAATAAATGAAAACATATTGTGTCGTTCTGTTTAAAGCAAAAATTATTACAATAAACCGGTTTCTGTTATTCTATGTCAAGAGAAATCAAATCATCAATAAATCATCGTATTTTCGAGTACATTATAGTTTGCATAAGGTATAGAGTACAATAATTACCTAAAATAAAGTATGTACTGTGCTTTATAAATTATAATAAAGTACGGGTGATAACCCTAGAGGAGACGATGAATATAAATAGATAAACCAATTTAGTTTATTTAGGAACCTTCGTCGTACACATGTAAACTTTACATTTGTTAATTAATTACGACTAATTAAAAAAACCGGCCAAGAGCGTGACGGGCCACGCTCAGTGTAGGGTTCCGTAGTTTCCCGTCCGTCACAATAAGTGTTCTTTACCACGGTAGGTCATGAAAGCACGGAAAATCTTAACATCGACTTTTAAAAAAATGACGTCATTACGCAACGCCATCTATCGAACCATTTATGAACTGGTTTTTACCTTAACATTTTGATGGTATTAAAAAAATGAATTTTAGTTTTGTTCTAAATTGCCTTAGCATGTTCTTGATAGCAGTTTTATGTAGTTATAAGATACCGCCAATGCCAAGGAGAGACCAACCGAACAATTCGGTAATACCCGGACCAATGTAATAAGTACCTACAGCGCCATCTCTCGGGGAATTGGGTTACAAAGACGTGCAAGGAGGTAATTTTGGATTGCGAGAACCGATTTAGATAATTCTTTTTTTGTTTGAAAAAAAATACGTTCAGGATAATAAAATATGTAAACGAAGTTAAAAAAATGCTTGCATATACGATTATACTACAAACTTAGTCCAGAAATTATTTTGTACAACTTTTTGTCTTTTTTGTACAAAAACTGTTGAGTCAATCAAGTTCAAAATAATTTTCATAGAAAGTCCTTATAAAGTTCTACTTTTCAGATTTTTTTCATATTTTCTAAACTTATGGTTCAAAAGTTAGAGGGGGGGGGGGACACATTGTTTTTTACTTTTGGAGCGATTATTTCCGAAATTATTGACATTATCAAAAAATGATTTTAGTAAACCCCTATTCATTTTTAAATACCTTTTTTTTTTTCATCACACGTTAGGGTTGAAATTAAAAAAAAAATCACTTCCCACTTTACATATAGGGTGGCTACCCTAATAAAAGATTTTTTCCAATTTTTATTTTACCACTTTGTCGGCGTGATTGATATATATTGGTACCAAATTTCAGCTTTCTAGTGCTAACGGTCACAGAGATTAAGCGAGGACGGACGGACGGACGGACGGACAGACAGACATGGCGAAACTATAAGGGTTCCTAGTTGACTACGGAACCCTAAAAATGAAGACACGGTTAGCGCAGTGGCTGAGCGGACGACTGCTGCGCTGCGTGTCGCGGGTTCGATCCCCGTATGGAACAATTATTTATATGGCCTACATTTAGTTGTTTCGGGTTGTGTATGTGAGTTTAAATGTTTGTAAACGCACTCACGATACAGGAGAAATCCTACAGGAGAAATGTGGGGAAAAGTTTTTTTGTTTATTTTTAAAATACAGGTGAAACTAACAAAACTGTATTAATTTGGCTTGAGGAAGAGCTCGTGGCTATATAATATCAGTCGCTCTGGTCGATCTTCGCGTTAAGCCGTGCTTGCCTAGGTTAGTCTGTAGATGGGTGACCCATTTATTGGCGAATTCCTAAACGATTAGGATTTGAATTGATAATATGTCATCACTGTATTCCTGATATGTACTAAATTGTTTATATTTTACATTAACTATGTAAACCTCGAACTTGATTATAATTTCATTTTAGTAAATTTGACAATATGACAACGTTTTAATAAATAAATAAATGTATAAGAATTAAGGTTTAAATACATGAAACCTTTCTTTTTTTCGATGTCAAAATGAAATATCTGTCAGGCATGCTGGATTCCTCACGATATCACAGTTATGACACCAAAACAAATAATAAAATGGACCATAAAATACTTAATCATGGGCTATAAAATCTGTGCCCTTTTCTCTCCTTGAGGACTTTAAAAAGTGAACAAAAAATAAAATAATCCAACTTTATCGTAGCGGCCATGTTTATGCCAAAACTTCATGGTAAGAGGTCTTGTTTCACCGGAATCGGGTGCTGCTTTGACTAAAATCGTCCTCTGTAAGTTCAAGCTAAAAAACCGACTTGCAAGACAATTCGACTTCCGGTAACCGGTGACTTTTGATTGATTAATAGATTTTTTGCCACCGACTTAAATTTATTTTCCATCTTTTTAGTGCATTTTTGGAAGTCGGTTTTTATTAAAATTTGTTGTTTTGTTTTTCGTAGTAATTAAATAGTTGTAGTAAAGTCAAAAAATAGTTTTCTACTCAAAGGTTTTTATGTTGTTACACGGGTTACGCCTAATCCTAATCGCCAAAGACACAGATTGATAAACTGATAACAATTGATATCACAGTAACACTGGTTTACATAGATAACCGTATCTTATGCCTGATAGCAGTGATTACCAACTCTTGGTAGTGTATGTTACATAACCAATATTATTCTCGTTTATTTAGTTTACTTAACACATATAAGTTTACATTAATCTCAATAAAATATGTAAAAAATAGTACCTAGCCCACCGTTTCAGGAACAGGGTCCAAGCTACCGGCAATCAGAGCTCCAGAGAGAGGAACCACCTAACAATAAGAGCCGTGTCCAGGATTACCGCTTACTGTATCAAACCCTTGATCCAGCTGTCTAACGAGAGCCTTCACAGGTGTTGGTAGCCTCTTGGCAATTAAACCATTGGCTGTAACGACTATCGGCACAATTATCGCTTAGACCACATCCCACATGTCGACAACCTTGCGAGCCAGGAATTCATTAATGTGTTCCATTTATGGTGCCTATCAGTATACTGCCCGAGGCAAAACTTTCCTATAATATTTTTTTTTTAAACGTGGCCCACATTAGGAATTACTCCTGTATCGTGGGTGCGTTCACAAACTCTTAAACTCACAAACAAACAAATTATAAGCAGTTACTCACCAGACAGAGAAATATGTTTAAATCATCAATGCAGCTCTATAAGTTCATTTGACCCCGATACGTTTTTCATGAAATGATTAATTGGCGCGGTGGATATTGTTATTGTCGTAATTTAAATTTTAGTTCAGCATGCAACCTGGCCTACAAATTGCAAAGCACATAAGAGTTTTTGAGTTTTGGAGCTCATGGCTAAATAATAGCAGCCGCTCGGGTCGATCTTTGGGTTAAGCCGCGTTTGCCTAGGTTGGTCGGTGGATGGGTGACCAGTCGCTACATAACGAGTGTCCTCCGTGCCTCGGAAAGTACGTAAAGCTGTTGGTCCCGGCTGTCATTTATAGATCTTTGACAGTCGTTACAGGTAGCCAGTGACCCAAAAGTCTGACAACCAGTCTTACCTAGAGGCATCGTATTACCCTGTACTAAATGGGTTATGGATATCAGATAGGCAGTCGCTCTGTGTAAAATACTGGTATTCAGCTGCATCTGGTAAGACTGGAAGCCGACCCCAAAACAGTTGCGAAAAGACTAGGCAGATGATGATAAGAGTTTTTGAGTTCCGGGAGCTGCCCTGGCTCTTTGACCTTTACAGGAAGAAGGGAACTAAGATCATCATAAATTTCAGCCAAGCAAAAGTAAATATTAATAACAGTTAACAAAACTTTATGATAGGTCAAGGAAATCCACTCAATAAGACAAATGAGGTACTTAATATTCATTTTATTCGTATTCTATCAGTTGATCTGTCTCACTAAATAAGCTGTAAGCTTGTGACAACTTGATTCACCTTTGAACTTATCCCGATTCAGTGTGAATCGAGTGAGTTACGTAAGGCAATACAGTAGACTAGCTTGTCTTTTTTTTTCAAGAATGAAGTGTCAGACTTGTACTGATTAAAACCCATCCATGTCCCTTCTTTCACCCTTTTTTTTTAACGTTGCCCCACACTAAGATTTTCTCCTGTATCGTGGGTGCGTTTACAAACATTCAAACTCACATACACAAACAGCCAGACCCGAAACAACTACCCGGAGGCCATACAAAATATTTGTTCCGTGCGGGAATCGAACCCGCGACATGCAGCGCAGCAGTCGATCGCTTGGCCACTGCGCCAACCGTGTCGTCAAGTTCTGGGGCCGCGGTAACCCTGGCAGGAGACGTGTTTCTGTCTGAGGTTTCGTCCGCATAGAAAAAAATAATTAATGACAGTCTAAGCAGGGCCGTCTTGATGGCAAAAGACTCTGAAACATGACTGTCGAATTGTGGATTTACTATTAGATACACCTTTGATAATGATGTGATGGTATGCAGATATAGTAATCAGTAGAATTTTCTTATCATCAAAACAATATCTTCGATGAGATCAACGAGAAGACTAAAAAGCACTGGAAAATTGTCCTTATTTTTTTTTTAAACATATACCCATGTTGAAATTCCTCCTGTATCGTGTGAGTTCGTTTACAAACATTTAAACCGAACACAAACAGCCTTATAATACAATATAATGTAATATATGACCCGAAAGTCAGAAATATCCCCGTCATGTGTAAAAAAGTCACAACAAATAACAACGCCGCCGGGCCCATCCGTTCGGATCTGACCCGCTTTTTGGCCCTCCCGTTCTAACTATGTGGGGCCTTGTAAAACGGCATCGGAATTCCTCAGCGCAATATAAAAAGGATGATTTTTTTGCTTTATCATTCTCCTGCCCGGATCCCAAAATATTTGTGGTCGGCAGCATGTCTTCTTTTACCATGCCCATACGTCATTTCGGAAGACCTTTTTTTGGGGATGGAGAATCGTCAAATAACTTAATAAACGCTCTGGGAGCGGGGGATTAACGGACTTTTACCAGCTAAAAGCTAGCCATGTTCCTTCTTTTGCCCTTCGATATTCATAATCATCATTCGCAGAGTTCATTTAACGTTTCTTTGGTCTACCCTACTATTAAAACCTACATTCATAATCAAAACTTTCCTGATGACAGTTTTTCGTAACAGAACTTTTCCACAAAAATATCGCTGTCAATTACTTACTTATTTTTAAACATTTATTACAACACGACCGCGTGTATAGGACCTTACACACGATGGCTGCCTATCAACAGAGTTCGTTTTATCGTCCCAGCAGCCATTAATAAAATAAATAATAAAAATGTTGTAGTGCACACATCACGCATCCACGACCGACGACCTTGACTGAACAACTGCGTAGTTCGCGGTTAGTGTTGCCACGCGATTCGATTTTGTTGGACAGTTCCACTTTTATTCATAGATTTAAATGATTGTGGTTTGCCTGACCGAGATGAGCGAGCTCGCACATGCCGTGTAATTCGATAGTTACGATGAGTATGAGTGAGCCAATTCTATTCAAATCTTATTTCAAACAAAATTAAATTTTGCTGAAGCCGCGTATCAAAGATTTAAATGTATACTTTTCTGTTCCCTCAAAAGTCTTAATTCCTACGGGGGAAGTTAAGGTATGGGGGTATTCAAAGAAAAAAAACCGACACTCAATGAGTTAAGTACCTATCAAGTGTCTTCGTGTTAGTTGTGAGACCAAAAAGTGCTTACAATATGCACACCGCTGACTAATGGTTGATTTCACAATGATACAGTAATTTAGGTGCGGAAAACATACAGAAATAAAAATTGTCATAAATTGCCATATTAATGACAAAGGTACCGTTTTTTCCATGTATTCTTGTGAAATTGAGCTTAAATGTGTCAAAAGTAATGGAATTTCTTTCGCAAACTCAGTTTTTGTCACCAAGTGGCATGGTGTAGAACTGTACATATGTTATGAGTCGATATTTTACGTTGACGTTTGTAGGTGTCTACAAATAACTGGAGGCTACATAATAGCATGTTGCATCTGTCCTTCGTGACAGAAGTTCCTCACACGGGTTTTAAAAAACAGTTTAGGAAGAAGAAGTCCGAATATAAAAACATTCAGACTACAATAACATGCTCACCCTACTCACGGTACATTATTTAACGTGGAAAGAAACGATAAATACCATATGATTTGTATTCGTTACACTGCCTCTTAAATAAGATAACACAAGCAACGACTTCGAACTAACACTTCAACTGATACGGAACAACTAATAGTACTCAATAGTGGGCAGGGTGACGAAAAAATTCGACTCATTTACATCATTCTAGAATTCTAGATCGATGCAAAAATAGACAGATTTTTTGTTTGTTTATTAAAATGTAATCTCTGTCTAAACAAAATATTTGATAAGACATCATGAGTGCGTTGTAGTTTTGCAGAAACGGCCTTTTTCAAATGTTATCAAATAGTACATTTTGATTGATTTGAAGTGAGGAAAGTTTGTCATTGTGGACGAAACGGATTTAAAATTCATTATTTCTTTCACGTGTAATTGCATGTTGAACCTAATCGTATTGCAATAAGAGCTAGTTTTCAAGGAAGTGTATTGAAAATAACACTTTCAATACTACTTTTGTTTCTACTCGACTGCGGCGAAGCCCAAAAGAAGGGTTATTGATGTAAAGATCACAAAAAAGCACAAATCAAAGAGTTTTGTCGGTCTGTTTTTTTATAAATAATCTTAAAGGCGGGCTCGGCGGCTCTTCAGGGCGTCCTAATGTAATGTAATGTTACATTACATTAGGACGCCCTGAAGGATTACGCAGAGCCCAGAGGTGTACCTTATGTACACCTACAATTCGCCATAATGTTCAAGTCCCCTGTCTGTCATTTGGGCGAGGCCAAATTGTAGGTACTTACCATTTTGCTTTCATGTCGGGATAATATTTTCTCAGCCGCATGGAATTTGTAAGTACAGCTGATATTGTAAATTTAAGGGCAGTTGCGCAAACTCTTGCGCAGACACTTATCATTGCCTGTAACCCCACATGGTTTAGACAGGGTTGTAGGCACCGGTTGATGACAATTATTATAACTTATCGGAGATAAAGGTGCTTTCGTTTTTGGCTAGCTTAAATCCCTCAGTTCTCTCAGGATTATAGTCTTTTCCCTCGCTTCGCTCAGAAGTTATTTCGAAATACCTGCATTCGGGATTCAAAATAGTTCCCGTGACGTAAGACACATGCTTTATCCCTAGGTGCGTAATCTACTATTCTTAATTTAAAAATAAGAACAAAAATCTAAAACGGTTGATTGAATAATTAGGATATGTAGTATTGTATGCTAAACAGTTCGGATTTCAAACAAACATTGGCAAATAACATGTAGGTACTTACCTACATAAAATATTTCCAATTCCATCATAACATTTGATTATTATGGTGCAATTTGAAAGGGCACACCTTACTGTAATACTGTTCCTTCAAAATGTTGTCCAACAACATTTCTGAGTTAGGTGGAGCAGTGTTTACCTTGGTCCACCGCCCTTTAGCCCGCCTTCCAAGATGGCGCCCGCTCGTTTTGAATTTAGAATTTGTATTGTTATGACAAAATTATGCAGTGGATTTATTCGCAAGTGGGTTTTAGAATGGCGGTCAATATCGGTAGACTAGGTACTGCATAAGTAGTCATTTTATCAGCATCTCACTTCTACCGGACGGACACCGATCTCTAAGATTCAGGTTCTCACCTAGTTTAGAGGTCAGGGTTTCAATGTTTTCTAAATTTGGTATACCTAAGTCTCTTAAAAAGTTTAACACGTTTTTAGAGATAGGCTTTAGTTCAATAAAGTTTTTTTTTTTACTTAAGGGTTCTGCTTCGTTGGTCTAGTGGTCGCAATCCCGACTGCTGAGTGTGAGGTCCTTAGTTCGATTCCTGATAACTGTCAAAATGTGGGTGTGCTATTAGATAGACTTCTGTCTAACCCTACGGGTTATTTTATTTAAAGTAAAAGCTGAACCCCTTATGTTCAGTCTTTTTTTTGGGGATGTGAAATCATCATCAAATGATTTCCCCGCTCTGGGGAATTGTTATGACACTCCGCCAGAGCGGGGGCTTTTACTGACTAAAACCCACCCGTGTTCTTTTGCCCTTAATGTTCCTGGGTCGCGTTATCTCTTTCCTATCGAACAATCCGCAACCTCGGTAGTGGCCCTAGCAGGCCCCTCTGCTATGCTGATGCTGATATCTCTTTAAAGCGCGAAAGGAACACGAACGCGCCGTCGACACGGCCTGTCGTCACTAGAAGGCCGGCCGGTGAGCTACCCATTGTTAATCGTCCACAGACTCGCGTCTACGGTGGCCGGGAGTCGTTTCGTGGCGCCCGAAGCTGGTTTGAGGATTATGTTGAGTCTTACAGTTTGGGCTTACTGAACTATGCATCTCACGAATGCCCATCTGTTGACCGTCCGCCCATCATTCTATTTAATTTATTTATATCTCAGTAAACACAATACTAGTTGACGGACGGCAGTCACGTAGACTTCGATGTCAATGACTGACTGACGTAGTACTGAAGCAGAGATTCAAAAGACTTATAGAGCGGGAAATTTTGATGCCGAACATTTTCGATTTTGACACACCATAGCTACCTACCTGACAAGCGGACGTGTGACACTAGACAGAACGATTTGTTACAAAGTAGTAACAAGTATTGGATTACGATTTTCTTCATCTTGTCCCGTGTATCACTCGTTAATATGTTAATCAATTTCGTTTATTCTTGTCAACAATTCCTCACTTCTGTTTGACCATTTTTGTAAAGCAAATCCTCTTTTTTCTAGTAGTTCATTTCACCATACAACTGGAAACCTTCTTCAACTGTATCGATACTTGAATGTTTTTGTACAAAAGCATAAAGTATGTAACTATGTGGGCATACCAACAACGTACTGCCTCATGATCAGCCTCGGGCCATGTTCAGAGTGTCTTTCGCATCCGAAACTAGGTGATTCAACAGAGTAAGGTAAGTAAGGTGAAGTGGCAATGGGCTGGCTAGCCATATTCGTCATAGCAGTGGCGTTGTTAGGCATCGGCGACGTCGGGGACCGCTGACGGTCTCGCGCATAAGGGGGCCTCGCAGATATGTTTCGATTAGGGTCATAAAGGGGATAACGGGTCTTGACAGACAGACAGACGGACAGCAAAGTGATCGTTTATGGGTTCCGTTTTCTTCCTTTTGAGCTACAGAACCGTAAAAACTGAAAAGTAAGCGGAAACAGCGGCTGGTGTTAGCTATGACACATTCTGAAACTGAAGGGGCCTCGCAAAGCTGATGTCGCCGACGACCGCATTTGGTCTAACGTCGCCTCTGCGTCATAAAACTGATAACCGTCAGCGTAGATGTGTTCTTGAGTGGAGACAGCGAATCGGCAAGCGTAAGAGACACCATCAGACTCGGTGGAGCGACGATCTTCGCAGTGTGTCTGGTAGCAACTGAATGAGAGTTCTCAAAAATCGAGTTAAATGGTTTGCGATTGAAGAGGTCTATGTTGAGCAGTGGACCTACCTGGGTACCTTTTATTTACCACATAATCCTAATTTAATGTTACAAATGCGACTACAAGTTTGTTTATTACCTTTTCACGCCTTTTTTACGGATGGGAAATCTCCAAATAACCCCCGCTCTGAGTGGAACGGGGGACGACGCGGGATCAGACTTTTACTGTATAAAACCCAACCTTTTTTTGGCCTTTCTGTTCCGGAGACGCGGTTTCTCTTTCGAACAACCCGCAACCCCGGCAGATAGTGGCCCTGGCTGGATTCTCTGCTATGCTGCCATTTATTTGAGGCGTGCATGGTACAGAACGTGCCGACGTCGATACGTCATTTTACTTACATTTTTGTCACAAATTAGTGTAGTTAGCGACGCTAACTTAGCGTCCAGGGCACGCGCATTCTAGTCACATATATGTAACAGTGGCGTTCAAAAGGTTAAAAAATACTTGTCAATAAACGATTACAAAGAGTAGACGATACCGTAGTCACGTAGACGCGACCGACGACTATTTTGCGCTAACCCACTCACCTAGATTCCGGCCAGAGGTGAGTAAACGAACGGTTGTCACTACCACATGGTATTTTCAGTTTGGCGACCGTCACTTCTTCACGGCACGTATTAACGAGAAGTAAAAATAACCGGCCAAGACCGAGTCAGACTCGCGTACCGTTAGTTCCGTACATACTTGCGACGTGAACAGCCATATCTTTTGACTGCGTAGACTAGAGAGTTGAGTTTTTCACAGCACAAAGAGACTATAGAGTACTAGCTTTTGCCAGCGGCTTTATTTGTAATAGCAACGCTATGTTTTGCGTTTTCTTCCCTCTTTCTCAATCATATCCCCACTTAAAAAAAAAATTAGCCTATGTCCGTCTCCTGGTTCCCAACTATCTCTGTACTAAAATTGATCAAAATCGGTTTAGCCATTAAAGCGAGAAGAGGTAACAAACAAACTCACTTTCGCTTTTATAATATTAGTAAGGATAAGGATTGGTATACAACGGCCGCGGTATCTCTTTCGATCAAAACGCAACCCCGATAGGCATTGGCCCTGACAGACCCTTCTGCTCTACTGAAATATCTTTGAAGCACTTCTGGAACACAAAAACGCCGTCGACTTGGCCTGTCATCTTACTAGACGAACGGACGGTGGGCTACCCATTGCTCACCGTCCGCAGAACCGCATATACGGTGGTCGAGAGTCGTCTCGCGGCTCTTGAAGACCGCAGCAACTCCCGCGGGTCTTATCGGTGATACCGATACCTTGCGTTCTATACAACCTTTGGATAGACATCTTAGACAAAGAGGGGAGTAGTCAATGGTGCACTTCTAATAAACACACGATACCCTACTCCTTTGGCACCGTGACATTCGACATACCATTAGGTGCAAACTATAATTATACATTATATAAGTATATGTAGGTATTTATTATGAAGACAACAGGGGTCCAGTGTGTTAGTAACAAGATTCTTAGCCTATGTTAGTACTTAATAGTAAACAGCGATCTGGTTTGATCGACCAGCGAATGCACAAGCGGGCTGTCTGCCCTGGCGGCAATTGAGTCCAAGATGCTATTACGACTGCCACGTAATCTACGAAGCAACGACGCGGATCTTTTACGCCATACTACTACTTCTATAATCATATCGACCGCATCTACCTAGTCTATAAGAAAAAATACGTGTCGGTGTTTATAAATAACCTTATTATAAAATAAGTCATTTCATTTCATAACACTCGGTGATCAGATCTCAACGTCAGCGGAAGCTGTAGTGAAGTGCGTCATCATTTTAGAGCTTGTTTATCTGTTGCAACTATCGCATATTTTCTACCTACGTAGATACCTATCATATCTGTGGTACCTATAGTACCTATACAGTATACAGGTTGAAATTAAATTAGCTAATGAATGAATGATTGGTATCGATACTCTAATAACGAAAAACAAAACGAATTAAATACGTAAACAATTTTTTTTTGGGTGGGTGTAACGTCTAATAACTTACCCCGCTCTGGGCGGAGCAGGAGGGAGTGTCAGACTTTTATTGACTAAAACCCATGTGCCTTCTTTTTCTCTTTATGTTCCGGGACCGCGGTATCTCTATCGAACAACCCACAACCCGTAACCTAGACAGGCAAAGAAAAATTATATTTAATCCTGTTTGTACCTATGTACCTATGTTATCTTTTCACGACTAACCGGCTGATCACATCGTAATTAAAGGCAAGATAGTTTTCAACTTAGGGAATAACATAGGCTATATATTATCAGTTATCACGCTAATAAATTAGGCTCACCCCAGAAATAGGTATAACAAGACCTTTTTGCTCAATTGTTTGACAACTGACAACCTGTCATGGCATACAATAGAATAGACGGCAACTAGTTTTCTATATTTGACCATTGCACAAGTACCAAAGGAGGGTCTCCCCTTCCTTCACCCGTATAACAACCACGTAATTATCATTCTCCTCTCTCCTTATTTGGGATAAGGACATGAGAATGATAATTGACTTGTGTTATTTTTTTGTGATCGGCGCAGCACGTCGCCTTCTTCTATACTCCTCTTCTAAAACTTCTCATCTCATCAGACGCCTCGTTTCATCTTTCACACAGTCCATCCATCTTCTTTGGTCTTCCTCAAATCTCCTACCCATTCCCATTGATACTCAGAACTGTCCTTACATTTTCGTACAATAACAACAACAGACTATAAATTAAATGAATCACTAGGTATTTGTTTACCCATAAACATTATCTATATCTTGGCAAGAGATGGAATGTCTCTAACTTATAGTATTTTATATACTATGTATTTATTTCTGACGTAGATATGATCATTTGAATATATCTACGATAATTCGCACATTTGTTAGGCTTGCAAGCAAAAAAGTAAATATGAATTCTTTTAAGGTTGTTTGTGCCGCAATGTGATATTATTACTCATATTTATTTACATTAGTAGATGGCGCCCGCGGCTTCGCCCGCGTAATGATGCAAAATGTATTTTATGTGTTATTCCAGACTATAATCTACCTCTGTGCCAAATTTAATCAAGATCCGTTCAGTAGTTTTTTCGTGAAAGAGGATCAAACATACATCCATACTCACAAACTTTCGCATTTATAATATTAGTAGGATTAGTAGGAAGGATATAAGTAGGATTAGTAGGAAGGATATAAGTAGGATTTATAATATTAGTAAGATTAGTAGGAAGGACATAAGTAGGATTTATAATATTAGTAGGATTAGTAGGAAGGATATAAGTAGGATTTATAATATTAGTAGGATTAGTAGGAAGGATATAAGTAGGATTTATAATATTAGTAGGACTAGTAGGAAGGATATAAGTAGGATTTATAATATTAGTAGGAAGGATATAAGTAGGATTTATAATATTAGTAGGATTAGTAGTAAGGATATAAGTAGGATTTTTAATATTAGTAGGATTAGTAGGAAGGACATAAGTAGGATTTATAATATTAGTAGGATTAGTAGGAAGGACATAAGTAGGATTTATAATATTAGTAGGATTAGTAGGAAGGATATAAGTAGGATTTATAATATTAGTAGGATTAGTAGGAAGGATATAAGTAGGATTTATAATATTAGTAGGATTAGTAGGAAGGATATAAGTAGGATTTATAATATTAGTAGGATAGGATAGTAGGAGTTTGCTGTTCTAAAATGGGTAGAAGATTTATTCATACAAAAGTTCAAGACCCTTTTTCTTGGATGGGAAATCATGAAATAACTTCTCCCGCTTTGGGCGGAGCAGAAGAGAGTGTCAGACTTTTACTGGCCTAAACCTATCCATGTTCCTTCCTTTACCCTTTGTGTTCCGGGACCGCGGTTTATCTTTCGAACAACCAGCAAAAGACCATGACATATATTTTTTGGTAAATGCAACATAATATATGTAATGAAATTTATTTGTTTTCAGTGTGCACTCTGTAGGTACTCGTAATTTTATCTAATTTCAACCCCTATTCAATATGTTTGCAATCAACTTATTTGATTTGATTTTAAAATACCTAAGTACCTAAAAAAAAAAAAAAAGTATAATCCACGACATTTTTTCTTACAATTTTTGCGCCTTTGGACGCTATCGTCAGTTGAATGAGCAACTCAGCTGACCATAGTCAATCCAAACACTACGACGCGAAAGTCACAAAGCGCCTTCAAATAAATAAATAATAATAAATAAATATCTTGGGACAACTCACACACGGTCATCTGATCCCAAGCTAAGCAGAGCTTGTGTTATGGTAACCAGACAACTGATATACATACTTAAGTATATAATTTATAAATACATACATATTATAGATAAATCACAGCCAGACACAGAACAAACAATCATGCTCATCACACAAAGTTTGTCCTGGGTGGGAATCGAACCCACGACCTCCGGCTTAGCAGTCAGGGCCACTAACCACTAGACCAACAGGCCCGTCAAATATAAAGTAGGTACCTATATAATTCTTTGGCAGTCCTCTAAAAGCATTTTACGGGCAAGTTGAATTAACCGTGTCCGTGTGACCGTGTGTTTGACGACACGGTTGGCGCAGTGGCTGAGCGATCGGCTGCTGCGCTGCGTGTCACGGGTTCGATACCCGCACGGAACAAACATTTGTATGGCGTAAAAATAGTTGTTCCGGGTCTGGCTGTTTGTGTATGTGAGTTTAAATGTTTGTAAACGCACCCACGACACAGGACAAGTTCCTAGTGTGGGGCAACGTTTTTTTTTTTTTTTTAAAGTTTAGCAGGTTTACGGGTCATTGCTATTAATTTTATCCGTAGGCGTTATGTGTCTAATGAAACAAGCAATATTTATGTATTACCTACAAATACATTTGGAAACTCGCTTTTCAAGAGAAAAGCGAATGCAATACAAAGGCATTGTGAAAGAAAAGCTCTTCACCATACTAGTGTGACCAAGAGTTGCACTTTTCTATGGTCCTTCTTCATGGATATATCTATCTTTGCAGTAGCTGAGAACCACCGTTGCCAAGTTTTTTTGTCAAGTCGGTATTTTGAGTGAAAAAATCGGGACTTTTTCGTCGAAAGAAAGACAGCAATAAAACCAGCACAGTAAGTGCCGGACTCGCGTTCCAAGGATTCCGTACAAACATGCAACAGAAACGGTAGGTATGACCGTTTCTGTCGCAAGTTTGTACGATTGCGTAGACTTAAAAAGTTAAGTTTTTTTTTTAAACTACAAGTGACCACAAACTTGAATATATGGCTTTAATTTCGTACCTAAGTACCTTTCGGCTGTGAAAAATCAAGTAGTAAGGAGTAATTCCTAGTGTGGGACAACGTTATTTAAAAAAAAAAGTCTCTCTAAGTCTACACAGTCAAAAGATGGCTATTTATGTCGCAAGTTTGTACGGAACCCTCTCTCTTGTCTTGGAACCTCTTTGCTGGTTTGTTTTTAAAGAGTTTGAGAATTGCACGGCAGAATGAAGGACAAGAAAGGAAATCAAATAACAGTTGAAGTTTAAAACAGTTTTATTAAGGTGTGGTTAACTATTTGGAATTAATATTAGTTTTTTGACAAACATTGCGTCTACATAAGAAATAGTGTCACATATTCCGTCATATTTTCCAGTAAATTATTATACATTTTTGTTTCACATTTAAACTTTGCTAAATTGTGCGCTTTTTTAAAACGAATTCATTCTGCCAATTGAATATTACTGGAGCCATACATTTCATCGACTGCTTATAGGTACGTTAAAATAAATAAAATAAAAATACACGATTTTTGTAAACAATAAAAAATAATAAATGATATAAGTGCAGTCTTTTCATTTTTCCTCTCTTAAATATAATTAAACTATCGATGGAGATATGTTAATGGCAACATGGTACAATTAGCATCATTAGTGATTAAAAGTAGGTAAACAATAGCAGGATCGATCTTTAGACTAAGCCGCGCTTGCCGAGGCTGGTCTGTGGATGGGTGAGCATCCGTTAAATACCGAGTTTCCTCTGTGCCTCTGAAAGCACGTTAAGCTGTTGGTCCCGGCTGTCATTTGTAGATCTTAGACAATCGTTACAGAGATTGTCCCAAAAGTCTGACAACCAGTCTTACCAAGAAGTATCGTATTTTCTAGTACTGACTGGGTTGTGGAGGTCAAAGGCAGTCGCTTTATGTAAAATACTGGTATTCAGCTGCATCAGGTTAGACTGGAAGCCAACCCCAACATAGTTGGGAAAAGGCTAAGCAGATGGAGTGGTTAAAAGTAGGTACACTTGGCCAAATTGTTAGGTATGCGGACTTATGGTGCAGCTGTGATAAAATACGCTCAAATAAGCGATACTAAACTGTCACACCACTGAATACTTTATATACGTTTTATAAGTCTAAGCAGATTTATTAATAAAAATAAAAATTACCTGTAATAAGAGATGCAGATGCATTTGGACTACATAATTATATTATGGGTAAAATTGAGTTCGTGGTTCTAGTAATAACTGCATACAAAAGTACTAAACAGTTTTGCGCAGTGTACATTTCTTAAGATTTTAATTTCAACTTATACACGACCGTTGTACTATAAGCGACCTACACCAATGTCCTTTTTTGGTATTGTTCGTAGTTGAGCTTCTTGAGTTATGATGAGCACAACAAATGCCTGCACTGTCCGCTCAATCTGTGTGGTGCTTTCTTAAAAAGACCATTTCAGACACTAATCATGTAAATCGACCAAGATTTTTGTCTGAACCTTAAAATAGACTATGACCTCCGAGTTTGTTTCGGCTGTTTCTTCTCGGAGTAATCGGGTACGAAACACCGGTCTCATCGGCATAATTTATAATAGTTTACTTTGTAATTACTGTTTTTTTTTCTCAGTATTTTTCGTAAATAATTTGAAATTCTGCAATCGTTTATATTCAATCACTAATGACACTAATAAACAGTTTTTAAAATAAATTATAACTAACTATATGTAACAGATCTTACAACATCAAGACACAAATATTGCATATATTGAACAGGTCTTAGCAGTGGGGAGGTATTACGCTGGTATTCTTATTACGTGTGCAATTAATACAACTTATTATTAGCATAACTAGCATCTCATTAGCTGAACTGCAAATAATTTAAAATAAATAAAACTATGAAAATAATTTTAAATGGAGATCAGTTAAGTCTGAGTTTATAAAAAAAAATCACAAGTTGAGATTAGTCTCATAAATTGACATATATACTTGTTACTTAGCTAAACTAAAATAATTTCGTTAATTAAAAAAAATAATCTCTTTACATAAGCAATAGTTTAGTTATATTGTGTATTTAATTGTTACGGGCTGCCTCGTTTCTCTAGTGCAGTGTTTTTCAATCTTTTTATATCGCGACCCCTTTAAAGGTTGAAAACTTCTTGCGACCCCCTTGAGCCATAGACATTAAAAAAAAGCTATGTTAACGATTATCTCCATTATGAGTACATACAACATTAGTTTTACTTTATGCGAAACCCGAAACACGTGTCTAGTATTTTTATCTATAGAATCTATGTACAAAATTTCAGAACTTTATCATGAAAAATCAGAAAGTTATAAGCTTGTTATTTTACCTGGTTGTCCGTACAAAACCACGGTCACCGCGCGGCACAAACGCCGGCGACGCCGCACGTGTGTACTGTCGCTTTGACCTGCCGTGACCTTGTTGCGCGCCGTATGATTTCATATACCTACTAAGTGTCCAACTCGTAACCTATTATTAATATTTTTGGGACAAAATATTAATTAACTAACTATATTCAGGTTTCGCATATACTAAAAATAATGTTGTATATTCATTATTAAGATACAAAGAAAAAGGAGAACATACAGAGACTACCTATGGATATTTTAATAATCAGCCTTACTTAAATATTGCAAAAAAGGTAAATAAAATTTAAATTACGCGAACTATCGTGTCTCTTTCCCCTTAACCTCGAATGGTTTTTCTGTAAATTCTAAACAAATAAATACACAATCTAAAATATAATTAAGATTTCATCCTAAACAACTGCACTGAAAGTACTTACATCACAAATAAATAAATTGATCTTAAACATTAAAAAAAACACTAATAGATATGCTTCGAGTTCCCATAGCTTGCGCATGCGTCTTTAAAATTCGTGACATTAAAACTAGCGAAATAATCGTCGTGGATAAACCTGACAATATTCTCTATGGAACAAAGATATGTGTTGTAAATCTTTACATCATCTATAGGGTCTACAACCTTCATAACCACATTCTGTCTAGACTTACAGAAACTTAGTTTATGTGTAACATCTTCGCCATTATAAACAACTCGGAAGTAAAAATCTTGAGCGATAGCTTTTCGTTTCGTAAACTTGAATTCGTCACGTAAATCCTTCTTTCTGTAAACTTCGAAGATCATTCTAGAAGCGTACTGTATGTTATAATGTTGATAGTTGTTCAGTCCTAAAGCAAGTATCAATGCTTGCAGCGTCTTGTCATGCCCGGAATAAACCACAAATTTCGGTTTATTCTCCGAGATCATTCGTATCATATTCTGCACTATATTATGTATCAAACCATACGCTATTAGCAACCCTCTACGTCTATTATGAACGTTTTTAATTTCTTGTCGATAACTCCATTCTAAATACGCAAATAAAGACATGACATGTTCTTTTTTAATACAGAAATCTTCGGAACTCTCCGGCGTAGGTTCCTTGTAGTCTTCGTCAAAGTCCGTATCCATTCGGGCGTCGTTCGGAAAATTGAAATCGGCGTCTAAATTCTTTTTGACGATAACCACGTCTTCGTAACCATCTGCATTGTCTAGGTACCGTTGCTGGTAGTACAGTAACTTCTCTCTTTCCATTTGAGCGTCAAAATCTAACGGAGCCTTCTGTTTACTGTCGTAATATTTCCCGATAATATCTCTTGCTTTTCTTCCGATTTCATTGTTAAAATCTATTTGGTTGTTGATGTAGTCTAATTCCATATTAAGTGTGTCAATATCTACATCGAGAATTTTTCTGGAAGGGATGGTATTTGAGCGAAATTTTCTGTGTTTTTTGTCTAGAGAAAGTTTGGTCTTACTTGGAAGTTTGGCTTTAGGTTTTTCGGAGCAGGGGAGTGGGGCGTCGTGGCACATATAGGCAAGGAGTGCGTCCCTCACTACGTCTGCACCGGGGTGTTCTTGAGATTCGAAGAGGACTTTTGACAACTTGCTGACTAGCTCTTTGATCGCTGGATGAGATTCGAGACGGTTCTTCGCTTGTGAGTTGATTTTCCTGTAACGTAACGAATGATGGTAAATTAGAATAGTTTTATTTCTATTTCAAACAAAAATGAAGTTAGAAGGAAAAACATTTATTTAAGGATTTTTAGGGGTAGGAAGAACATGGTGTTAATTTATTCATTATTAGAAGGATACGTGGACCAAACGGGTTGTGTCTGGTGGGGTACATCCCGACAATTTTCCAGTTTTTCTACACGGCCTTAAAGGATTGCGCGATTCAGAATATTTGATATTAATTCTTCATTTGTGCCTTAGATGGCGTTATAGTACTTTTTGTTCATTGCTACAACTTCAATTATAAGAGAACTAGCTATTGCCCGCGGCTTCGCTCGCGTTAAATTCGAGTTAATACAGTTCCCTTTTCTGTAGTTTTTGCCCTTGCGCCTTATTTATTATAATAGCAAAGCTAAGTTTTTCCTTTTCTTCCCTCTTTCTCCCTCATCTCTCACTTTTAAAAAAAATAGCCTATGTCCGTCTCCAGGGTCCCAACTATCTCTGTACCAAAATTCATCAAAATCGGTTTAGCCATTAAGGCGTGAAGACGTAACAAACAAACTCAATTTAGCTTTTATAATATTAGTAAGAATGTATTTAAGTAACCCAGTCCTTTTAACTGTAACCCTATAAATACCAGTTTCTTTATTAATCCACCCGACAGTAAAGCTATACGAACTTGTTGAGCGCATGGTGAGCTGCGCAGGCGCAGTCCCTGAAGCAGAAGGCGACGGAGTGCGCCTCCCGCGCCGCCCCCGCGCGCGCCCCCGCCCCGCCCCGCGCCGCGCCCCACCACAGCGACACCAGCGACTGGAACGTGCGCCGGTACCGAGTGCTGTACGATACTATCTCGCCTACAGAAATGAGAAAGAGAACACAATGAAAAGTACACACGGCAAAGCTAATAATATTTACTAGGCTTGCATAAATTCATGGTGGTAATTCCAACGAGTTGGACAACAATATTTGACAGATACAAGTTCTTGATAGAACCTGCTACCTTTTTATGCCGGTCTACACGGGTGAAACGGCGGGGCGCAGCTATAGGCTGTATAACATCACGCTTCAATACTTGGGAGCTGAGCAGCGGATGAAACCGCCAGGGTATACTAAACTAGCTGTTAGTTTAGTATATAAGTAATTTATAAAATTCTCGTGTCGCGATATTTGTTATCAAACTGCTCCGAAACGGCTGGATCGATTTGTATGAAATTTTATGCGCATATCTGGTAGATTTGAGAATCGGCCAACATCAATTTTAACAGCGGGTGAAACCACTGGGCACAGTTAGGCGCGTCGCCCACACGACCAAGAGTCGAGGCGCAGTCGAAGCGCGGGCGCAGGAGTGGCGCGCCGCAACAAAGTTTTCTTAACAAATGAATGGCAGTGCGCTCATAGACAAGAGTCGCGGCGCGGGCGAGGTGGCGTCGGGGCGGAGGCGAGGTGGCGTCGGGGCGGAGGCGAGGTGAAGGCGCAGGTAGGGCGCTCAAGTGTGCCCAAGCCACGACGCCGCCGCCATTTTGTCATTTGGTTTCGTGCGGAGCTGCGTTTAGACGTTTTAAATATGCGCGACGATTTTGAAACCAACGCAAAACTCATTGAAATTGTTCAATTAAATCCTTGTATTTATGACCAGTAACCAGTAACCTTTCTTCAGGGCAAATTGATTTCCTCCAGTTAGTGTCCTTCTTCTGTAAACTATTCTTCGTTTTTTCAAACAGTAATTGGAATGTTTCTGGTGACATTTCATAAAACTTTTTGAACTTGTCGGGATAACTTTTTAAGTCACGTGTAGCTCTGAATAAACCTCTTTTGTCACACTGTCGCAATATGGATGCACCCAAAATCTTCTTCTATTTAAATTAAGAACTTGTATAAGTGCTAGTACGTCTTAGTAGGTGAATGAATTAATAATGTGAAGGAAGCATAGCCGCCTGCGCCTCGACTCCTACGCAGAGACCTATCCTCGCCCGTGCTTCGACGCCGCACCGCCGCTGACGCGACGCCGCCTCGACTTACCAGTGAGCGACGCGCCTTAGTATAAAGTAATAAATAAAAAAAAAACTTTGAATTGTTTCCGGCGGAATCCGGCCTGTGTTTTGGTGAAATGAATTGTTTGCTATGTTTAGTAGTTTTACATTGAACAACCATTTTATTATGCACGGTCAACATAACAGCACCGCCTTTTATTCGGACAGCGATCCTGTCGGCAAAGGACTTCGTGTTTTTAAAAGACAATATTATTCCAGATTTGATGAGATTTTCGTGCTAAAATTTAAAGACTAAATTGCCATCATTATGTATTTAACGCTGCGGATTAAGATAGCAGCGGTCGAAAAGGTCAACCATCTTGGAATTACTGATTGCTTAAATGCCTTGCCTTGCCGTGTGCACATATTTTTTGGGGCTGACTAAAACAAGACAAGGATTTGAATAAAATTTCGTTTGTAACCTGTAGCTGTATCCCAGTAGTACAATCCCGTGGAGCATACCGAGTACACGCAGGTGTAGCCGTAGACTTAATAATTTTGCTGTGTGTACTAGGAAACTTTGCAAACGTTATGCACTAATCTTACCCGTATCCTTTTTCCCTTGTGGCTCCACTATTTCCAGGTTCAATTTCTCCCCATACGCCTCTCTTAAAATATTACCTGAAATGAAATATACAATATTTTAGCTGTTTAATTTTTTTTTTTATATTTTTTTAGGGTTCTGTACCTCAAAAGGAAAAAACGGAACCCTTATAGGATTACTTTGTTGTCCGTCTGTCTGTCAAGACCCTTTATCTCGGGAAAGCGTGGAGGTATCGAGTTGAAAACTATATACTGAAGTCTGTGGTCTCTTTATGCTGTGAAAAAACCCACCCTGTAAGATTACGCAGTCAAAAAAAATGACCGTTTATATCGCAAGTTTGTACGGAACCCTAGGTGTGCGAGTCTGACTAGCTCTTAGCCGTTTTTTTAAATAGCCTAGTTTCCCAATGCTGGGCAACTAATACTGGACTGACGCGCTACGTGTCGCGGGTTCGATCCCCGCACGGAACAAATATTTGTATGGCCTACAGATAGTTGTTCCGGGTCTGGCTGTTTGTGTATGTGAGTTTAAATGTTTGTAAACGCACCCACGATACCGGAGAAATTCCTAGTGTGGGGCAACGTTTTTTATTAAAAAAAAAAACAAAACAAACACACATAAGCCGCATAATTATTTTAGTGCATATACACTGTAAAGTAAATAAACGTTAATATGGCGCAACGGTTTCAGAAATAAATATTATTGATAGAAAAGCTAAATACAAACTTTGTCGTATTCTTCTCAGTAAACCCTTTCAATTGACATGCCTATAACGTGGGTTCGTATAAAAAAAAAATTGTGAGGCTTCTTCGGGAGTCCGCCATATTGGATTTTGAATAACGTCATTAAGCTGACTAATGACCCTGCATTGTCATCCAAATTGAACATAGTTAGTTTAGATTTTAAGTGAATCTAAAAAAATCTTAAAAACAATCTCTACAAGTTCTACGACCCAGTTAGAACTGGGTAATAAGATTCCCCTTGGGAAGACTGCTTAAATCACTTTTTTGACTTGGCTACAGACTACCTGTATTTTTGTTGGGCGCCGTAACACTCATTTGTTTTATTGAATTTATATTTCGAAAGTTATAAATGATGTGCCTTCAATATTTGACGGGCCTGTTGGTCTAGTGGTTAGTGGCCCTGACTGCTGAGCCGGAGGTCGTGGTTTCGATTCCCACCCAGGACAAACTTTGTGTGATGAGCATGATTGTTTGTTCTGTGTCTGGGTGTGATTTATCTATAATATGTATGTATTTATAAATTATATAAGTATGTATATCAGTTGTCTGGTTACCATAACACAAGCTCTGCTTAGCTTGGGATCAGATAGCCGTGTGTGAGTTGTCCCAAGATATTTATTTATTTATTTCTAGATCTATTCAATACCTATCGTTGATAACTAGCACTTTGTCTGTCTCGCAAGGTGCCATAGTATTCTGTTGATTAATGCCGTTTTGAGAGGGTGCATTAATTATTAATGAATCCTTACTAATATTATAAAAGCGAAAGTGAGTTTGTTTGTTACGTCTTCACACCTAAATGGCAAAACCGATTTTGATGAATTTTGGTACAGAGATAGTTATACCCTGGAGACGGACATAGGCTACTTTTGTCTCTTTCTAACACCCCACTTCCCTAAAATAGGGGGTGGAAGTTTGTATGGAGCATTCCGCAATTTTCAAGGTAGTAAGCCAAAAATTAGGTATGCGGACTATTTGTCACTAACAAAAACATCGTGCATCATTAATTTTGGAAATCTACCCCCAACCCGTTAAAAGAGGGGATGAAATTTTATATGGGACTTTTCGCAGTTTTCAAGGTAGGAAGTTAATTATCGGTACACACACTCTCTGTTACCAACGAAAAATACCCGCAAATCATCCTGATTCGGGGTAAAACAGTTCCCTTTAGGAAAAGAGAACTGTTTTACCCCGAATTTCACGCAAGCGAAGCCGCGGACAAAAGCTAGTTATTATATAAAATTATTATAATTTCCTTCAAAGTTGCTTGTTATTTTCGATGGGCTAAATAATCATTCAATTCGCGATTTATGATTGATATAAAACTTTCCATACATACATATTTAGTTTGGATGGCATAGTTAACTAAGTTGCGTCATTCTAAATTAAATATGGCGTACTCCCAAAGATAGGTGTAGCCATTTTTAATGCATTTTCAGGATTTGGATTACAAATGAAAAGGTTTGCTAGGAAGAATACGATAAAGCTTTTTTTTTAAAACATGAATATAATGATTCTCGCATTAATTCCTACAAACATTCGCTGCTGTAAGATGAATGAAGGCTTACTGTGGAGACTACAAGTGGCAAAAGTACCGACGAGGCAAAAGGCAATGTGCCCCACGCAGTTGGTACGGCGGCCAGTCGTTTAACCACCGCCGCGGCTAGAATACATGTTCTAGTGTCTAGTATAAGGAATTTATGTAGCCTATCTTGTAATCGTTAAATTGACTTTACATACAATCTCACGAATTTCAATTCTCGTGGTGCACCCCAACCACACATAATATATGCCCCAACACTTACCAACGGTGATCATCTGCAGTAATCCTCTTGGTGTAAGCTGTCCAAGAGCACAGTGGGTGCCGGCGGCACGCGTGGGGAGAGAGGGGAAGTTGTGGAACGGACCCGCCACTGAAACCCACCATGCCCGCCCCGTCGAACTGCCGTTAGCGACGAACTCTTCATAGCTGTAGACAGAAGGTATTTCTTATAGGGCGTAAACGGAACCAAACAACCAAGCATGCTGTACTTAAAACTAAGTTACTCATCATCATTTTCCTGCCCTCGTCCCATTCTATTTGGGGTCGGCGCAACAAGGAATGATATGAAGGAGAAAGGAGTAAATGATGCCGTGATGTCTGACAGGGGAGAATGAAAGAAGAAAACATGTTGCGCCGACCCTAATAGGGAATATTACGCAAACCTCGGCGCAGAGGGCGCCACTAGCACATGCAGTAAACAAACCGTCATGTGCGCAATCGCGTATCCAGATATTCTGTGAAAATATGTCAAAGTGTTAATTATTTTGGTATAACTTACCTATCTGTACTTTAATTATATATATTATGGCGTCCTACGGCCATTTACGTCTCGGCAAAAAACTTTTTACTGCTTACGCTAGTGCTGCGCCCTTGCGGCAGAATTTTGCAGTAATATCCCCTATTAGAATGGTACAACGCCAACGGCAGGAAACTGATGATGGGTTAAGTTGAGTTGCATGTTTTTAGAAAAAAGGGGAGGATACCTTTTCAGAAGAGGGGAGACGGGTTCAGCGTCGCATGGTAGCTTGTCTCCATTCTTCAGATGTGTCAATGGTCCTCTGTCGCCGTGCCGCGTCACCACTAAAGCTCCCTGCAGCAACCATGTGTCACTGTCAACAACTCCTGGAACAGGTGGTTACTATTAATGACAGTCAATTTCTTTACATATTTTTTATTGATGTTTTAATGAGTTTTTCTCTCAAATAAATAGCATTTTCTTGTGTTGAGAACATATTATCAACACTTAATTTGAATTAGATGAAAGGAGTTGGTGCATTGTGACCAGAAATTCTGAGAACCACTCATAGCAACTGGTATTGCACTAACGGGGTTATCAGATATGCAGTTGCTTCATATGAAATACTGGTATTCAGGTGCATTCGGTTGGGTAGACAGGAAGCCGACCCCAAATAGTTGTGAAAAAGCTAAGCAGATTATAATGAAAGATTTACACTACATAGCCTCGGCCAGTTGGCAAACCACGGTAACTTATAATATTAAAAATTCAATAAATTACCAAAAAAAAGATATTAATCAGTTAATTTCGTGGTTCGAAACTGAAATTTAGAGATATGGCATCTTCAAATTGAATAAATATTATAAATAAATAGAATACATAATGGAATATCTCCAACATACCTTCAGAACCTCTCACAATACTGTCCGGTGGGTTGCATGCTCTCAAGTAGATCTTTCTAAACTTCGCATCACTCTTTGATATGTATTCATTTCGTATAATCTTCTTCACAGCTATTGTTTCTTCTCCCAGAGACATGTATTTATACATTACTGGAACGTAAAAGAATATTTATTTAGAAATCTGAGCTCATGTGTGATTAAGAATGACTATGTTTTACTATAAACATAGTCATTCTTAAAAGCAAAATGAGAATGTTAGGATCGAAGTAGGTTGTGCTGGGGTTGCTGGTTGTTCGAAAAAGATACCGCGGGCCTGGAATGTTAAGGGCAAAAGAAGGAATGTGGGTGAGTTTTAACCAGTAAAACTTAACCACATTCCTATGTTACGTGATGATTCCTTTTAAAGTTACATGAGGTTACCCCATCCACAAAAAAATAAAATAGCTTTGTGGTGGTGTTCTTCCTTCCCCATGGAAAAAAGGCGTGAGTAGTATGTTAATAGTCTTACCACTATTATAAATGCGAGTCCGTGGGTCGTCTTTGGAGCGATTCCTAAGTTATAGTATAAGCAGTAAAAACACAAAAAGAAATTTCCTGAATGTCGACATTAAAGTTTCCGGTGAGAACTTGCGTCAGGCGGTAGGTGAGAGCACCGTGGCGCCTGTCCAGCTACTCCTCAAAGGGGGGCGTAAAGGAGGAATGGTCCTAAGAATATTTTAATACAAAATTAATAGTATTTACCTGTTATTAGAAAGAATATCCAAACACTCATGCCAAGGTAACAGTAAAAAGCTCGGTGGTGGAACGAAAACTTCATCATTTCTGTAATGATTTTACTTCTATTTGCGAAAGTTGTAGACATTATAGATCTTTTAGCAAATATTGTATGAAAATTCCAGACACTTAAGTCACATTTTTGAGTGAAATTAATAAAAGGAGTTATATGAACTTGTAACCGATCCACAACACAAACGAGACCAGGCAAATATAAACGATCATTGTGATTTATGACAAATTGATTGCGTTTCTGCTTTTTGTAAACAATTTTACAACAACAATCGATTGAATTGATGATGGAAATTTTGACGTCTACTTAATAACAATAGAGGTGCGTTTTTGTTCATTCGTCTCCCAATGCATAGACAATCGCCTGTTAAAAAACTTTCACGAAATTGACAAATCAAGTAATATGTTTCTCATATTTCTACTTGCAAATATTGTGTGATTGATTTTTATTAAATAAATGGAAATAAAACACAGACTAAAATAAATAAAAGGGTCCATCACTGGCGGTGACAAACAATGACGTCAACTGTCAAAACTAAATTGTCAAACCTGTCTGAACTTGTCACTGACTGACTTGAACTTGTTTGACACCATACCGGGAAAAAGTGAAATTATTAAAAACATTTGTTGTCTTGGCGTCAACCGCGTAAATGCAATTTGTTTGTAAATTCACGTCTGTGGCTGAAAAATAGTTCAAGATGTCTCAAGCTACTGTAATTATTTTGGATATAGGACGAAATGTTTCTACAGTAGACGAGAAAGACCAAAAAAGTTTTTTTGAAAGTGCGAAAGAATGCACTGCCCGTATCATAGAACGAAAAATTTTGAGCCAGGGCAAGAACTTGGTTGGTATAGTACTGCTGGGATCCAAGAAAACCGATAACATCATGGCATCTCAGTACGAAGGAGCATTCAAACACATAGAAGTCTTAGCAGAATTGCAGACTCCCACTTGGAAAATGATAAGGGATCTACCAGAAAAGGTAAAAAAAACACGAAATAATAAATATCAAAGTAAAAAATAGTATATTTACGGCCAGCATCTTTCCTTGCTCTCTGCTTCTGGATAAATGTTTTTCATACTATTGTGAAACTATTATGCAAAATCTACTTTAGAAACAGCCCTTGTTCTCTACTTCCAATGGGGACAATCTTCAAGCCTACACAGCCTATTTCCACTTGATCTACCAACAATCAGTACAGACTTTTGCCTGTGTTATTTCTCAGACTATTTCTAAAGTGGAATTCTCAAAAGTCTGGCCGAGTTTGTTTTGCTAACAGCTGTGAACTTTTGTAGAATACTTAATATTATGTCTCATGTTTACTGACCTATAACTCTGTGTGGTGTATAATTGCTAATTCGAGTTGGAGAGTGGAGTTAAATAAAAAATAAGAATATCCACATTATGCCACTTATTTTTTTTTAATATCCATGACACAAATTACTTTTAAGTTTATATTACTAATTATATTCAGCCTGTGATGTGTCTTATGCTCGATCTCAATATACCTCGCTGTTAAGATTAGGATTGAATACTTACTTTCTTCATGTTATCTTTCAGCCATCAGAAAGTAGAGGAGACTGGTTTGATGCACTCTTAGTAGTAGCAGACTATTACAAGAATGGGTACACTGGTGTCAAGTTAGCTAGTAAGAAGATTGTACTGATGACTAACTTCAAGAAGCGGGCATCTTTTGATCCTGATTGTGTTGAAGATGTAAGTTTTACTCTCAATACAATACAATAATTCTGCGTAAAATGGATACAAGGAATGTGGAAACAGTTGTTACTGATTCTACAATTCTTGAATCAATCTAGCTAAGCTATTTAAGACAGATATTACAAGGCAGGTTTCCTAGGTATTGCCAGTGATCCACTATTAATTTTTTTGTGTGGTTAGTGTCTGCCTTATTATCAGTTTTAAATTTTATATGATGCCTATGATCCTGTGACTTTAGTTTACATGCCATAGAGAAATATCTCTCAGGTATGATCATGCTACTTACCACTGCTATGTAAAAAGAATTTTAATTAACAATGTAAAATCTTCCAGGTTTTATATGGATTCAAAGAAGAAGGCTATGAAGTTGATGTCATTGGTCCAGATCTTCACTCCAAAGACTATGAAATAGAGAACATAGAATTAATCAAGCGGTTTGTGGATGCCACTGATGGTGTAACAGGCACATTGGAAACCATCATGAAGTATGACTTACTGTTCCACAGAAAGAAAGTGGCTAATGTCATTCCATGGAATATAGATCTAAGCATTGGTCCAAATATTAAGATCCCTGTCTCTAGCTATAGCAGACTAAAAGACGATCCTGCTGTTAAACATTGGCAGAAAGCTGTCAAAGACCCTATTACATCAACATCTAGCACATCAGAAGCAGTTGTGAAAACAAAAGAATATGTAAACCAGGAAAGTGGTGCAACAGTTGAAGCATCTGAAAAACTTCAAGGCTACCAGTACGGACAGAAAATTATACCATTTTCAGAACATGATAAAACTATGCTTTATCAATCTGGGCTCAAATGTTTGTCAGTTTATGGCTTTACTTCTGCTGATAACATTAAATGGCAGAATTTAAATGGAGATGGTTTGAGTTATGTGTTTGGTCGGAAAGGTGATACGAGGGCACAGAAAGCTATCAGGTGCCTCGTAGAATGTCTTCATGAACTGAATCTTGTTGCTATTGTACGGAAAGTACATTTCAATAACACAACAGCCAAAATGTTTGCACTCATGCCTGTTATTGATACAAATAACTATGTGTGTCTCTCTTTGGCTGGGCTCTGTTACAAGGAGGATATAAAACAGATGTCATTCCCAGCAACAAACTTAAAGAAACATAAATGTACACAGGAACAAGTAGAAGCTTTTAAAGAACTCATTAATGCCATGGACTTGACTAAAGCATATGATGACACATATGATGATACTGAAGCATTCCCTATTGCGGAGTGCGTGAGTCCTTCAGTACAATATGTCCTGGACTGCATTGCATTTAGAGCTATGAATCCAGATAAACCATTACCCAAACCAAGAGAGGAGATTATGACTCTGTTCAAAGTACCACCCCTGCTGGAAGAGAATGCAAGAAAGCCTTTGGAGAAGTTGATAGATTTATTCACATTGAAAAAGGTTGAGGTAAAGAAAAGGAAAAATAAAAATGTTCTATTGGATATTGATCAATTCAAAATTCCTGTTGGAGACTTGCAGACCGATAACCCAGACATTCCAAATATGCCTAAAATTCACTTGCCTGCCAAAGATCTTGTGGATGAAATTAAAACTATAAGCACTGTTAACCCTATAGAAGACTTCAAAGTCCTTCAAAACAGGAATAAACCGCTGTCAGATTTGGCCACAGAGATGATAAAAGCAATTGAGAGTCTGATCCACAACAACATTGATGGAAACTATTCTAAAGCATTTGATGCCATGAGACATTTGAGAACAGAATTTGTAAAGACAGATCCTACTGATTATAATGATTGGGTGAAGAAATTGAAAGCCGAACTAGTGGAATGTGATAAAACAAGTGTAATAGAATCAATGACAGAAAAACAAGTGAGCTACATATTGAAACACGAAAATAGTTTGAGCACTTATGAAGATGAACACAGCCATGAAGAAAGTCAGTTGTATGAGAATGATACTATTCCTAATTCAACTGAATTAACTATCAGCACTGATGTTCAAAATATGTTTGATGATTAGTTTTTGTGATTTATTAGAGTTTTCACTTACAAGGGTTGAGCTTCATCTGGCTGAATGGAATTGCGCTTTTCCATGCTGGCAAGAATGCAGGGTAGTATCAACAATAATTATTGTCTGCAGCATGCTCTAATTTTCACTGGTGAGATAGACTTGACTGCATAGACTTAGAGGGTTGTTTCACACCTCCAAGGGACCTAACTTGAGTATGTTTTCAATTTCAACTCATGGAAGTATACTCCATGTGTTCTCGAAGTAAAGTCGACTGACAGACAGACGGACAGCAAAGTGATTCTATAAGAGCTCAGTTTTTTTCTTTTTGAGGTACAGAACCCTAAAAAGACAGATGGAAAATGTTTGATTCCATACAGCTGGAGCAGGGTCAACCCAATAACAACCTATGTATACATGATTAATATGTTATTAAAATTATTACTTGTTATTTAAGTACCTATCAGTGGTTGTTTTTATATTCAAAATAAATTTTCTTGTATAAAAATTTGATGGTTGTGTAAATTTAATTCCTTTCTTTGAACTATGCAATAATAATACAGAAATTAGACTTGAATATTTAATATTACTTCATTAAAATCTAAAATTCAAATTTGCACACAATAAATTCATGTAAATTTTGTCTTAGGATTACGTTCACGGTGGCCTGTTGAACAAATCATTGCACACCTGTCGGACTAAATTTGTTTTGCGAATGCAACAGCTCAAGGAATTCCTGAAGTGAGAGGTCCTCCTGGCAGTCTGTGTCTAGGTCGTGCTCAAGTTGCGCTTCCATGGAGTTAGCCTCAGGACTGAGAACGATATTTTCATCCAAAACGACGTGGTTCAGCCGCGACTTGAGGCTCTGAAGAATCTCTTCTAGTTCCAGACACTTGTTCCTTATGGATGTGCCGAGGTCCGACTGCGGATCTATATCGTCTATTGTGGCATTCTCAGAGAATGAGTTCGCTGGAGTCCGCGTCCTCGGAGGCTGTATCATGCTAAATAGATTCTCTGGTAAACCGTTACCATTTCTCGCTGCATCGGGAGACAGCGACTCTGTAAACTCCGCAAGTATTTCGTCGATAATATCCTCAGCATTTTGCCGTGGATCCAGTACTTCTTCGGATAGATCAGCACCGCTCTCACTATTTATCATTTTATTATTCGAGTCCAATTTCATGATTCCGTCGCTATGTTCGCTCCAAAATATCGATTCGTTATCAAAATAAATAATAAATACGAAAGAGACTTGTCCAGCAAAGTCAGATGATTGATTTTTTTTTTTGCGATATGTTTATTTTCTGGGCTTGACTTCTCTGCTTTTTAGCCACGGTCAAATGTTGTAGTGTTGCTAGTCTCAATAGTCAACTAACTACTAACAAACATTCTAAATAAGATTGTAACTATCTTCAATATAAATATAAACTCTCAATAAAAATAATTATTGTTCACAAAATCGACGTTGTGGGAAGAATAGATCCAAGTATGCTTCCTTTCTTAACTTCTTCACTATCTCTTCGGACTTCATAATTTTCAATGCTGCCTTGCAACTGTTGTGCGAGTGCATGAAGAAGCAGTCCCTTACCGACTGTACATAAAACAAAGATAAATTGTTCAATAATTACATAAAAAATATTTAAGCATACAAATATGTAGTGTAGTGGTCGCAAGCAGGGGATTTTTTTAGTTGCAGAATGACTTCTGATGTGCCTGATTGATGACAATAGGCTTAGGTGACCCTAGGGTCACAGAGGCTTTGACCCCCTCCCCCTCCACAGTCTTACAAATCTTTTAATAATAAATTAATAAACAAACCTTCAAATAGAAAGGAACGGTCAAAAGAAAACATAATACTGTCAATAAAAAAAAATGAGAACCTAATGGAGTTAAAGATACATCCCAGAAGTTTACTTGTCGGCATAATAGTAAATAACCGTGCGAGATGTGGGTTCTCCTATAGGTATTATCTATATGTCTGTCAAGCCCTTGACGGTGTACAGGTGTGACGATATGTTATGTACTTATTAGTTATTTACCTTAAATTCGGCAAGTTTAGCGCCTTGAAACTTGGCCAGACAGTGTTTGAATAATCGATCATAATGTCTTCTGCATAAGAAAATTCTATTTTCGAAATGCCAGTAGTCACCCTGTTGGGAGCAAGAACAGCCGCAATAACCGCATTCATCCAAATTATATGGGATACATTTTATCTAAAACAAATCAATAGGTAGGTACTTAAAATTAGTTAATTATGTCTGTTACAAGCGTTCCAACAGAAAGTTTAACAAGAAGATGATGAAAATTCATGCACGTGCGTGGCTTTTTGGATAATATACCTACAAAAGTCCCCCCATAAAAGAAGAAAGAAAGAAAAAGTTTATTTAGCACATTCCACAAGTGCACACAAACAAAACATTACACAAAAAAGTAAAAATAAATGGAAAAAACTTAAATCTAAACAGAAAAAGGGAAAAAATATTGTGTATCTCATGGCTGCGCCAAATAAGCCCAGCTAGTCTGACGCAATGTGTCCCTATGAATGTAATGAGACACTGGATACGAAAATGGTTATGTCGTTTAAAGAAAATTATTCATTCTTACCGCTACAGGGCACCTTAGAACCTTTTTCCCCGAGAAGGCATATGCGAACTTCATTCGCCGTTTTTCATAAGTAGGATTATAGTCGCAGGGTCTAAAATAACAAAGAATAATTAATAGACTTTGATTCCGGAAATACAAAACTATTAATTCGAGTTCCTGTGTGTTTATATTTTGTTATCATAGTAAAGTCATATTCTAAAAAGGCTTTTTTCTTTTTCGTCTAATATTAATAGAGTAAGAGCCCAGAGCGATCTGACATAACTTATTTTCACATAGATGAAACCATACATTCCCAGTAGCGTCTCATGTGCTTTGAATCCGTCCCATTGCCCTCTTACCAACAGCATCAAAAATATTTGAAAAAGCCATGTGTAATAGAGTTTACACGTTTTGTGAAAAGTTCAATATATTTAACGACTGTCAAAACGGTTTCCGGAAAAACCGTTCCACCGTCTTGGCCGTCTATAAATTCATACAAAAAGCACTTAATATAATTAACACAAAAAGATACGCCATAGGTTTACTATTAGATATGACAAAGGCTTACGATAAAGTGCAATTCAAAATATTATTAAATAAATTATCCAGTATAGGAATCCGTGGAAAATGCCACGAATGGTTCACATCGTACTTGCAAAATAGAGAACAACTAGTAGAAATAGAATTTTATAATAATAGAACAAATGAAATAGAATTATTCCGGTCGGAAAACATACCAATAAATGCTTCAATTCCACAAGGAAGCGTAGTTGGCTGTTTTCTATTCCTTGTGTACATAAACGACCTTCCTAATCATATAAATGAATCTTGTGTCTTGTTTGCAGATGACATTTCAATTATTACCTCATGTGAATCTAACATTAATCTAAATAATAAATTGAATACCATATTAAATACTACAATAAATTGGATGACAGAACATAATTTAGAAATTAATTTTAATAAAACCAAAATAATGACATTTCACCCCCGCCAAAAATCACCGATAGATATAAATTTTAGCTTCGAAGACTCCAAACTAGAAGTAGTTAGTAAGTTTACTCTATTAGGCCTAGACATAGACTCGCATATAAATTGGAAATCACATATTCAAAAAATAAGAACGAAAATTTCAAAATTTGCTTACGCTCTTCGGGAAATTAAAAAAACTACAGACCTTAAAACGGCGCTAGTAACATATTACGCGTATGCCTATGCATGGCTCAAATATGGCGTTATCTTATGGGGAAATAGTACTGACGCGCCCATGTTATTTACCCTTCAGAAAAAACTCATGAGAATTTTAGTAAATATAGAAGAAACTGACAGTTGTAAGCCTCACTTTAAAGATCTCAAAATATTAACATTACCCTGCCTTTATATTTTTGAAATCTGTAAATTTGTACGCAGATACCCGGAATTATATACCAAAAGGGAAGACATACAAACTAGAATTACATTAAGACACAAAAATAGACTTAACATTCCAACATCACGACTAAAAATGCATTCCACAAGTACATATGTGATGTCAATAAAATTATATAATAAGCTACCGGACCAAATTAGGAATATAAATAAACATAATATTTTTATTCATAAGTTAAAACTATTTCTATTAAACAAAAGCTACTATAGCATAAATGAATTTTTGAATGATAAATTATGATATATGAAAAATAAATGATAAACTGTGTAACTATTTAATTAATTAATAAATGTATACTTAATATAGTTAAGATATAATTATAATACCACTCATATTTATATATATATATATATATATTAATTAGTATATTTTATGTTTTAAATAAAGTGGTTACTAAAAATGTATAAATATATAAAAAATGAAATGATCTCACTATCTTACTTTATATGTCAAGTGTAACTGTAGTACATAGGTTTCAAACTTAAATTGTTATTGTTGTAATATTTTGACATTTAGATTATTTTTAATTTTAAGACTGTTGCTGTGCCCTAACAGGGTCCATAAATGTACTTTTAGCTTTAAGCCTTTTGTAACATCTACTACACACATTATGGTACGCAAATAAATGAATATGAATATGAATATGAATATGAATACCTGCGTGCTTATGGAGCTCGCCGTGTGACACCTGGGCAGGTACCAGATACGAAAGGTAACTAAAAATAAGTGTTACTTAACTTAAATTTGTATATCTGATTTTTATATATGTTGTGTAGAACATTATTCTAAAGTTGTATCATAAGTGTCAGACACTTTCCATGGGCCAGAACTTTTGTCAGACGCTTTAAAGCTCCACTAAAAATAGCTGAATTTTACTTATTTTTACATGTCCGATTTTTATATATGTTGTGTAGAACATTATTCTAAAGTTGTATCATAAGTGTCAGACACTTTCCATGGGCCAGAACTTTTGTCAGACGCTTTAAAGCTGCACTAAAAATAGCTGAATTTTATTTTTATATGTCTGATTTTTAAGTATCATATTAAGGTAACTATTTGACGGGCCTGTTGGTCTAGTCACTAGTGGTTAGTGGCCCTGACTGCTAAGCCGGAGGTCGTGGGTTCGATTCCCACCCAGGACAAATTTTGTGTGATGAGCATGATTGTTTGTTCTGTGTCTATAAATTATAAATAAATTATATAAGTATGTATATCAGTTGTCTGGTTACCATAACACAAGCTCTGCTTAGCTTGGGATCAGATGACCGTGTGTGAGTTATATTTCATCAGTCAGACAAATTGTAGTGACAATTACAATAGGTTCAGGTATAGTACTACCTGGACTTGGTACTATATCTGAGTCCAGAACTGCAGAATTACTCTGTTCACTCGAGGTAGATGCTGTAAATGGATCGTTAGTAGTTATTGGATTCCTTGGATGGCTTGATGTCGATGCGATTGATGTAATTTCAACAATATTCGATGAACTCTTTTTTTAGCACTTTTTGGCTTCTCTGGAATTGCTGAAAAATACTTTATTGGCAAAGCAGTAAAACATTTGTAGCACTCTCGATGATGACCACTGTCATACAACTCACCCGGTAAAACTACATCTTTGTATTTTAGGTTATTATGCGCTGTTTTAATATGTTCTTGCACTTTTTATATGTATCTTCGGAAAATAATATTAATATCATTTATTATTATTATATTTACCTTGTTTTAGAAATCGTATAAGAGAACAAGTATTATAAATACAACGAATAAGTGTCGTAGAAACGGTCATCTATCAGTTTTTCCAAGAAAACGTGAAAAAATAAAATACTTATGTGTAAATAGCATTATAAACTTTTAAAACTGTTAAAATATTGTAAAAAGAAAATATTTATTATACCTCATAGAATTATTTCTAGGGCGTGTTGAAAACAAATTACGCTCTCCTGTAAACCTCGGTTTTTGACTTAACCTTATGTACGTAGGAACCGTCGACACACACACACAGATGCCAACTTTACTGTATACTAAACCAGTGGTCTCGGAACAGATATTGAGTTTAAGGAGGGGAACCGAATGACCATGGACGTCTCACTCGTTCTGAAGCGAATGCATAGTGTTATCGCGCTCATACTACCAGCTGAATAATTTTTGTGTTTAGGGGTTGTTTTGTCACTACAATTTGTCTGACTGATGAAATATAACTTAGTAATAGTTACCTTAATATGATACTTAAAAATCAGACATATAAAAATAAAATTTAGCTATTTTTAGTAGAGCTTTAAAGCGTCTGACAAAAGTTCTGGCCCATGGAAAGTGTCTGACACTTATGATACAACTTTAGAATAATGTTCTACACAACATATATAAAAATCGGACATGTAAAAATAAGTATAATTCAGCTATTTTTAGTGGAGCTTTAAAGCGTCTGACAAAAGTTCTGGCCCATGGAAAGTGTCTGACACTTATGATACAACTTTAGAATAATGTTCTACACAACATATATAAAAATCAGACATACAAATTTAAGTTAAGTAACACTTATTTTTAGTTAGGCTTTCGTATCTGGTACCTGCCCAGGTGTCACACGGCGAGCTCCATAAGTACGCAGGTATTCAAAGCACATGAGACGCTACTGGGAATGTATGGTTTCATCTATGTGAAAATAAGTTATGTCAGATCGCTCTGGGCTCTTGGACTATAAGTAACAAGGCTGGGACACAGGCACAGGACTTTCAGTTAGAGGGAGTGGACAATTAAAGCGTCATCTTAGCTGGCAGGGATCCTACGATGGCACGATACCTTCTCGTCGTGCGAAAACAATGCTCAACAATCTTATTTATGCTGGCACGATGGCTCGCAACCTTCAAATCAATAAAAAATTCAATTTATTACTCAATTAATTAGGATGACGCTTAATCCACCACGCGTTGCTTGATGCGACATCTTCAAAATTTCGTTATTTCTTTCACCATATTAAGATCAGTTGTCATCAGTTGATCATCTGTATTTAAATTTAAACTTATAAATCTTACGCTGGGTAGGTTAAAGAAGAAAAAATGCCCTTTCTTTTAGATGTAGCATTGAAAGGTGCGCAATTAAGCTTGATCGGGGTTCTTGGACGGGGCTCCTTAAGCGGAGGCTGATGCTCGTGCTTGACTATCCAGCGTGGGGTTCTGGCTCCTAGACCATATTTGCTATAAACCTGAAAAAAAAAACTATTTGTATTGTATATATTTTGCAACCACATGGATATGTGAAAGATGTTATGACAAAAGGAGGTGTCCGATGAAAACTACGAATAATAGGTAGAGGAATATGGAAGAGTAAGACATGCTGCGCCGACACCAAGTAACTTGGGATAAGGGCAGGAGAATAATGACATAATTTACAACCATGGGTAAAATTGATCATTATCTTCTCAGCGCATTACGGTAGGTAGGGTTCGATCAGTGTGCGGGTCTGCCACCGCACCGTTACTGAACAGTGTATGGCACGAATATTTCTGTCACACATTATTTATCTGTATATTCACTTTAATAGTAAACATTAACAAAATGTGCTTTTGTTTTGTCATGTTCACATAAAAATGCGAACTTGTGTGCGCGCAGTTCTACAGGCGGTGGAGTAACGTCAGCATACATTCACTCACTATTGTCATACAACTCGTATTTCCTTTTGCGGAAGCGTAAATAATGAAATTGATAGCGAACATAAAAAATCAAGAACATGCAGAAAAAACGAAAGATGCTTAATTACTGTATTGATGATGAATTGAACGAATGTTGAGACTGCAGAATTTATGTTAGTCAATAAAATGGGCTTTACACGTCAAGTCCAATGTTGAGGTTTTACTTTTCGCTTCTTTTTAAGCAGAATACTGCACAATAGGACACACGCTGTAGCACTAAGCAATACGTTTTTGTTTCCGTCTATATTAAAGACTGAAGGCAGAGCGTTTGTTGCGGGTTGTTCGAAAGAGATGTTGCGGGTTGTTCGAAAGAGATACCGTGGCCCCAGAACACAAAGAGCAAAAGAAGAAATATGGATGGGTTTTAGTCAGTGGGTACAAGTCTGGAGCAGAGGAGGTTATTTCATGCAAGGCAGAGGGCTTTCAAAGTGAACATGTTCGATTACAATTGTGCTGTTCTGCACGCTAATAAAGTTATTGGAAAGTTAGTGGAAACAGAGACAAAAGTTCCTTTCTAATATTATAAAAGCGAAAGTGAGTTTGTTTGTTTGTTACGTCTTCACGCCTAAATGGCATAAACGATTTTGATGAATTTTGGTACAGAGATAGTTGCTACTATGGAGACAGACATAAGCATTTTTTTTTTAAGTGAGAAATGAATTAGAAAGTGTCAAGAAAAGGGAAAACTTAGCTTTGCTATTACAATAAATAAGGCGCAAGGGCAAAAACTATACAGGTAGCAGGTACCTATAAACTGTAAATCAGGAAAGGGGAAATGGGAAACCCCTAATTTAAGGCGAGCGAACCCGCGGGCAAAAGCTAGTTCTTAATAAATACGTTTGATAGCTTCGGCTTTTAATGCAGATTAAAATTATGCTTTATACTATATGAACCAAATAAAAACTTTAGAAGATACGATAGATTCAAAATTGTATGCCACTATGCCACCATAAAAATATCAACTCGGAGAGCCAGCGCTCTTTCCCCCGCAATGCACGGCGGCGCCCATACTCCTTTTATAATGTAACTCTTTCCTTTTTTCAAATGAAAAATACAGTATATTGAGAATATCCTAAGTTTCCAAATAACTTACTTTTAATATAATCTACGCAAAAAAACACACGTAAATCCACGCGGGCAATAATATTAAAACAAACTTTCTTTCTAGGTAAAATATTAAATTTTATCTTTAAGACTGTAATTAGTTTTGGCTCTGGGAACATTATATCTTCTGCCCACACTGCCCGGTTCTGTGCACCAGGGTTTACCTGCGATTTTGACGAAATCGTCGACCCAACGGGCTCTAGGACGTTTTGAATTAACCTCATACATCATCATCATCTGCCTAGCCTTTTCCCAACTATTAATTAACCTCATACATAATGTCTGATAAAGAATAATATAAGGATACTTGAAAATTGGTCGGATCATAGAAGATCAACCTTAAGACCTAGAAAAAAAAGGAATTCTATAAGATAAGCCGCTATCCTATGTGTTTTTCTTTATTATATTCCTAACCAAATTAAAGATCTTCCAATGGTCCGCCGCAGAAGGGTTTTTCGCAGGTGGTTAATTGACAATTGCTTCTATACATAAAAATTACTTATCGTTATGTTATGATCAAATATGTCAAATCGAGTCACACTCGGCTAATCTTAATATTCTCTCCATGTCCTTCGCAACTGGCGTAATGTTTCATTTAATACTTACTAATATTATAAAAGCGAAAGTGAGTTTTTTTTTTTTTTTTTTTGGTTTTTGGCTTTGCACTATTCGTGCTTATTGCCACTGACAAATTATTTTAGATATTAAAAACGTAGGAATCGATTCCACGCGAAACGAAAAAATATTAAAAAGGATAATTTGGGAACGGAAATGAGATAAATTGTTATTAAACAAAATTACAAAATACTTTTAAATTATAGTTACAAAAATATGATAAAACAATAAAATAACGACCACGGCTAACTTGGAGTTATTGTTATTACTTTTAAATTACACCTACTACTACTAACATGAATGATATTTACATGAACGTTTAAATAGATATATCATTATTTACAAGGAAAAATGCAATGGTTTTATAAACATCTACATTAAAATTAAATAAAATACACGAGATAGAAGTGGGAAAAGGGACTCGGAGGGAAACAAGATTTTGGAAGAGTAAGGAATGATCATAGAGAGGGCAAGCCAAAATAAGGTGGTTCAGATCTCCCACCTCAGCACCACATTCACACACAGGGTTCTGTACAATTCCAAGTCTAGCAAGATGAGCAGGAGTGCACACATGACCCAATCGCATACGTATAAATATGGTTGAAATTTTTTTGCTTATCTTGTACCTGCAAAACCAAGGTTTGGTCGGAATGGATGGCTGAATTTTGCGATAAAATTTCCCTTTCAGTGACTGCTTCGACCAAAGCTGAGCCCAGGATTCCTGTAGATAAACTTTGGGCAGAGCAGACAGATCTTGGGAGTTGTTTTCATATGGAAAAACGTCTCCACACAATACGGCATCGTTAGCTAACTGGTCCGCTCTCTCATTACCTGAAATGCCACAATGCGCGGGTATCCACGCAAAATGCACTGAATAGCCCTTAATTGTACATTTGTGAAGTAGCTCACGTGTATCAAGTATTATAGAAGGATTATGATCATAGAAAGGAAATCTGGCCAAAGATTGCAAGGCACTCCTTGCATCAGTTAAAATAAGTGAGTTCCGTAAACCCATAAGAAGTATATACTCGACAGCTTTGAATAAACCGTAACATTCTCCCGTAAATACAGATGATTCGGGCGGGAGCTTTATTTTTTGAATTATATTAAATTGTGAGTGGTATACACCTACTCCCACACATGAGTCTCTTCCATGCTTCGAAGCATCTGTGAACAGGAGCTGACAGCCATTCCAGTCTTTATCAATGGTGAAGTTGAAGTATTCATTATGACACACGTCATCGCGGTAAATGTTGAGGTTATAATGAATATTTGGTGACATGATTAATGAACAGTAATTATTGTGAAAAATAGGAAGTAATTGAGATTGGTGGCAAGGTGCTTCAATAGAATTGTATTTTCTAAAGCTTTTAACTAAACACGGAGTAGCTTTGTGCCTCCAGTACGTGGATGACGCTACTTCAGTAGAGAGAGTGGAAAGTTTATTTCTCAAAGGATGACATGTAAATTGCAGGCACCGAGCCATAAATCTATCAGCTAGAAATTGTCGTCGCAAATGAAGTGGAGGATCTCCACATTCCACTTGGAGACAATTAATAGGACTACTTTTCATTGCACCTGAAACTACTCTAAGCGCTTTGGATTGGATGCTGTCCAATTTTTTAAGACCAGCAACATTAGCAGGTTCCAGCAAAAAGGTCCCATAGTCCAATACACTTCTAATCAAGGTGTTGTACAATAACTTTAATGAAAAGGGATGTGCTCCCCACCAAACTCCAGAAAGGCATCGAATAATGTTGATATTTCGTTCACATTTAGCAGCTATATAATCACAGTGTGGTAAGCCTGTAAGATGTGTATCCAAAATAAGGCCTAAAAATTTTACTTGGTTTTTAACCACCATAGGGATATTATTATAACTTACTGTAACTACAGGAGGTTTACGCATTCTAGTAAACAAGACAATGTTACTCTTATCAATTGACAGGTGTAGACCATTGGTTTCCAACCAAGTCTTTAGTATGCATAAAGAAGAGGTTAAGGAAGTACAAATATTAGGGACAGAGTGACCAGATAAATAGAGAAGTAAATCGTCTGCATATTGAAGGACTTGTACTGACTTATTTAGGGAGTGTTCTAAATCATAAGTGTAAATATTATAGAGCAGTGGACTAAGAACAGAACCCTGAGGGAGACCTTTCCATACTAAACAAGTAAATGTACACCCTTCAATATGTAGGTTTAAAGATCTCTCTGAGAGCATATTAATTATGAAATTTGCCAGCATTGTTGGAATTTGTAATAATTTCAACTTATGTTCCAGGACTGATACAAGGACATTATCATAAGCAGAGTTAATATCCAGGAAGGCAGCAATTACAGAGTTATTAGTTGTAAATATACTGAGACTGTCGATCGTACTTTTTCCCTTTCTAAAACCAAACTGTGATGTAGCTAGCAGGTTTTTGCTTTCCAAAAACCACTCCAATCGATTCTTAATGAGATGTTCAGCAATTTTAGCAAGAACTGTTGATAGTGCAATTGGTCGATAAGAAGTAACATTAGAAGGTTTGTTTGGTTTCAAAATGGGAATAATTGTTTGAGACTTCCAACTTGATGGAATGTTGCCAGATATTAAAGCTGTATTTATGAGATTTAAATATATTAAAAGAACAGAGTCAGACAGATTAGCTATAAATGAATATGGTATACCATCTTCTCCAGGTGCTGAATCCTTAACATGTGAAAGGACTCCTTTCAACTCACTTAGTGTGAAGAGAGAATTCAATTCGGAATCAGAAGTAGGAACATAGGGAAAATGAATTAAAGATCTGTGTTCTGGGACTGAAGGAGGTGCTAAGGGATCCATGAACTCATTGGCCAATTCTAATGGTAGCTTTGAGGCTGTTGTGTCACTGAATGCTGACCTGAATCGCCTAATATTTCGCCACACTACGGAGGCGTTAACTTCTGGGGAGATAGATGCACAAAACCTTTGCCAACCTTCGAATTTCTTTGTTCTAAGGAGTTTACGAGTTGCACGAGCAGTTTCTAGGTACATCTCAAAATTGTGACGAGTCATAGTATGATAATAGGTTTTTTCTGCTTCTTTTCTTTTCTTAATGGCCTGAGTACACTCAGCATCCCACCAAGGTGGTGAAGGAATTTTGCCTGTAGCACCATTCTTAATAGGGAATGTATTATCTGCCACTTCTATTAAAATTCTTGTTATTTCAGTAGATAATAACTGAGGGTCATGTAATTGTAAGGAATTGGATAAGGCAAGAAATCTTTCTTCTACACAATTTTTGAATGTATCCCAGTCTGCGTTTTGAAGTCTGTACTTTAATCTTGGTGTTGGACTATAAGCTTCTGGTTTTTTATGTGGGAAAGAAATGATTAATGGAAAATGATCACTACCATGAGCAGAAGATAAAGGAAACCAGGATAACTTTGATGCTAATTCAGGTGTGCATATTGAGAGATCAGGAGCACTTCTTCCCTCATCTGGATTTGTTTGACGTGTTGGTAGGGACGTGTTTAAAATACATAAATTATTAGAGTCTAGAATTTCTAATAATTTTTCCCCATAGTAATTGGTACTAGAACTTCCCCAGGACTGATGTTGTGTATTAAAATCGCCCATTACCAAAAATGGTTTAGGTAAAACTGATAAAAGATTATTAATTTCAGAAAGAATATTTACAGTAGGACGAGAATAATATATACATACTAAACATATTTTATTTACAATAACAGCAACGGCAGAAATATCGTCGCTGAGACTGGGTAGAGGAAAAGATTGAAAGGACAAGTTATTTTTTACGAGTATGGCGACACCGCCATACCCATCGCTTCTGTCTGTTCTAAGACACGCATAACCAGGTATTCTAAATGAGAACCCTGGTTTAAGCCATGTCTCACAGAGAGCGACTGCAAAGGGATCGTACTTATTTAATATATATTGTAATTCAGGTTTTTTATTGACGATGCTGCGACTGTTCCACTGAACAATCTTGGATAGATTTGGATCCATTATGATTTTGGTTAAATAAGTTAGACAGCGTATCAATTACAGTGGCAACGTTGGACGGTTCAATAGTGTTATTTTTAGATAAAGTATTAATTAACATGATAATTATATTTAAAATTTGACTTTCATTATTAGTTGTTTTATTTTGCAATGCAACACCATTTCCTGACGTCGACACTTCATTGTAGATGAGTTCTTGATGAGCTGCCCGGTCATACCCCTTAGTAGTTTTAGGGGGATCCCGAGGTTTTAAAAAAACGGTTTTCTTGTGTGATGTGTTAGGTGAATGGGGTAAAGGTCGTGAAATATTGGTGTTGTGATTGTTGATTGATGGAACAGATGATGCAGTTGTTACCACATCTGCATATAATTTGGAAATTGGGGGGTGAAGCTGTGATGCTTCAGCATATGACACGCAACTATGGGCCATGTAGTGCTTAATTGCTTTCTGTCTTTCGAACTCTGGGCATTTTTTATTAATGGCGTAATGAGTGCCACCGCAATGACAGCATTTACTATCGCTTTCGTCGTCAATACTACAAGTGTCAGGAGAATGCCTCTCCCCACACTTGAAGCATTGAGGGTTCGACCTACATTGTACCTTTGTGTGTCCAAAACGACAACAATTAAAACATTGTATTGTAGGGAATGTATACAATTCTACTGGCATAGAATTGTAACAACAAAACACACGTTTTGGTAAAATTTGTCCATCAAAGGTTAGCACGACTGTTTGTGATGGTTTCCATACAGGGGTCGGTACGTGTACTTTATAGTTGAGGCGCCTTGCCTTGATAACTTTCCCGCAACCGGTGGGGACAGACACATTTTCTATTATTTCGTCGGGGGACCATTCAGTAGGGACACCTTTAATTATTCCTACTCGACACACATTAATTGAGGGTACAAATGCCTTCAATTTCTCTTTGGCTAGACAAGGGTCATTTATAAAAGAGTTTGCATCCAGGTGACGAGAGAAGCTTAGTGCGATTCTATTGCGACCAATTCGTTTTAACGAACCATTGATAATGTTGTTGTACTTTCGTTTTTTAAGGAAGTGCCCTAAAGTGATAGGGTGTAATATTTGACTCGGGTTTACGGAATCCATTGTTACTTTTTGGATGTGTACTACATATGGCGATAGGTCTGTGGCTTCGTACAAAGCTCTAGCAACCTGTGGCGTCTTCTGGGGGAGATCCGATTTACCCATTTCCCTCCGGGGGTCATCCACAGACAGTGGAGTGGTTTCCTGATGACTGAGAACTGTTGGTATTGCTAATTCGATTGTTGGATTGTTACTATCTAAACTATCACAATGGCAGTGTGTATTTTTATTAGTTTCTGTTATAGAGTGACCATGTCGCCTTCTTTTATTGCATTGCTTGCAATATTTGCGTGGAGCCCTAGCCCTTTTCCGCTCCGATCTCGTTATGGACGAGTCTGTGTCCATACTCGACTCAATTGTTACATTTTGCCCGACCGAGGGGACTGTGCCCCCCGGATCAGGCGGTTCGTTGTCCATAGGTCAGTAAAAAATAAAATATAACAAACTTACCCAAAATATGAAGAACAAAATATACTTACAAACAATAAATTTAACTATTCTTATCTATATCTACATAAATCTATACAACTTATCTCAAAAATAAATAGTTTTAGAAAAACCGAAAGAAAAATCACGACCGCCAAATTCGACGATTCCCGCGCTTTTTCAAAAAAAACCGAAAGTGAGTTTGTTTGTTTGTGTGATTGTTACGTCTTCACGCGTAAATGGCTAAACCGATTTTGATGAATCTTGGAGACGGACATAGGGAGAAAGACTGAAGAAAAGGGAAAACTTAGCATTGCTATTACAATAAATAAGGCGCAAGGGCAAAAACTACAGGTAGCAGGTACCTGTAAACCAGGAAAGGGGAACTGTGATACCCCGAATTTATCGCGAGTGAAGCCACGGCCAAAAGCTAGTGATTTTATGTTAATGTCCTGTAAGCTGTAAAGCTACTTTTTATAAATAAATAAAAAATATATATTGTAAGGACTTTGTAAGCATTATGTATCGGCAAACAAATCTTTTACTTTAGAATGGAACAGATTTTTGCTTTGTAATAAGTAACATAGGTACATACCCGATCACTAACTCGAGAAAATGCATTTCGTTTCTGTTCATAGGTGCCAGGACCTAAATTCTCACATAATTGTTTAGTCTCTCGGCGCATAAAAGGGCTTAAGCCAGGTCCGCTATATGGCAACACTTCCCGTGGTACTCCGGACTGGAAGCATATGCGCGGTTTTGGCTTTTCGGTGACTACGTATTCAAAATCTGAAAGTAAACAGTTATTTTGGTAAGTGTGTGCCTTGAATTTTCATGAAAGTAGCATTTAAAATTAGTAATTCCAACCATGAAATTACTTTTTTTTATTAAATATAACTTTATTTATACACATTGTGTAACATGATACATTGAATATGCACTTAAGGATGGAACAAGTTTAAAAATGTTGGTTCAACATGTTTTGCCAGTTTCAGCGTACAAAATATTTCACAATTCATTGTAAATTATTAGTTAAAATAAAAATAAATTATAGTCAAATATTCCATTAATTTAAATACACCATTACAGTTAAATCTCTGTATTTACAAACACTGTTCACTATTCTGTAACTTTTCAATCTCACGATATTTTCACACCACGTAACTTACGTAGAAGTTACCTTCTACGTAAGTATAAACAAAATGTTTAAATAAATGTTTAAATAAATTACCGCCATGGAAGGCCTCTCCCATAATATTGGGGGCCAAATACCGGCGCGCGTACGGCCGCTGCATGTTTATTTGCCGCCTACACTAGTCCTACACTGCCTGCTGACTAGAATCGCATTCTTGCTTTGGGAAGCCTTCGTGATTGTTGGGGACAATAAAAAAATATGACAAATTCAACCATATTACGCTTTATTGAAGCGCACGCTCGGTGCCTTAGCTAGTGTGTTCACGTCGACTACTAGGTAATTTGGGACATTCCTCTTTCATCGAAATTATTGAGGTTTTAGTGAAAAAAAAACATATTGAGGGCTTTGTGCAGTATTACACAATGATTAGGGTATAGCAGAATTCCACCACCAATCCATACTAATATCTTAATTCTTGTTTAAACTAAACTTGCATGAATTTTAACAAAATCTCACACCATAAATGGTGTGAGGTATGTGTACCTACTCACATTAACAACTTTAACAAGTCAGTATTAATACAATAATACCACAGGGCCCCAACAAAATGAAAGAAAACATTATCTGTATTTTCAAAAGAGTGAATACCCCAAAAAATCAGCAATCGGAACGAGGGAATCATTTGTTTACGACATGGAACTGAAAGATATGGAAAAATGGTGAAGGTTGTGTCGAAGCAAAAACATAGTTGAACGTTTATTTATTACTTTATTTTACGTTGTCCTTCGTACTTACGACCTCGTTGGCCTATATTTTGTTCGCTAATATTAATTTTATTTGTGTTGTACCTACTCTAGTGTCAAATCTCTATCAAATCAAATGTACAGACAAAACACTTAATCGTACCTAATGTGATATCCCAAGTCATCCTGCTGTTGTTAATTATCCAAAAGTGATCACATGAAAAATATCCCGAGTCCCAGAAAAACAAAATCTGTGAAAATGTAAACAAAACAATGAGTAATTTAAATTCAACTCGTGAGAAAACGCAAGTGTGGACAATTATGTGAAGAAAATTGAGTTATGAACGACGAACCATACTATTATGGTTTGACGGCTGATGGAACTGGTTCGTGCCATCACAGTCACGCGATTTCATGCACAGGTATAACGCTTAGATTTTGGGTAGGCAGAATACAAATCGGAGTAGGTGGTATGACTGGTATGGTATTTCAGACGACTAGATTAATGAGAAGAACGAAGCTCCATCTTACGGATTGGACGCCTACGTTCCAATCGTGGGAATATTTCCGCAGGTTTTAAGCGGAAGATATCAAGACAAACGTATAGACCAAAAAGCCTTTTCTTCTGACTTCGCCCATGAATAAGCTTGAAGACTTCGTCAGCGTGTGTATAATAAAAAATATATGAACCTTTTACTTTAAAACCAGCGGATATAAAAATGAAGACTTGAACCAGAAACTATTGCATTCGTAGAAAATTTAATGTCAATTTTATTTTTTGTCTATAAACTGCCATTTTCTCATGCAATGCCAAAATAGACGGATTATAAATTAACACAACTTTAGATGATAAAACTTTTTGTAAAACCTTTTTAGAGTGCCACAAAGTAATACCTAATTTAATGTTTTATTTTGACCAATTACTTATTTACGAATATATTAAATGCAGTTTGATTCTTTTGTCGGATAAATAAAATGGCGTTAATACCATTTTGATTTTTACTGGCTGCATTACTTACAGGCGGTTCAATCTTAGTACAAAAAACAGGAGAAAAAAGTCATTATAAGGATACTAATTCACGAACAACGTTGTAGTCCAACAGAATAAAACTTGAAAGGTGTTTTTTTATTTGGTTGTATTATAGCAAGGCAAGTTTACGACTTGGGAATAAAGATGGCAGCTCTGCGCTTATGTTCAATAAAATTGCAACAGATGGCGCTAAAACAAATCATACATTTTAATCCTGTGTAGTTGACGCTATACGAATTATTACTAAAATAGTAGATTTTGTTAGAATTTATGAAACAATTATTGATCAATTTGAAATAATTAAATTGCACAAATTTAGAAATTCGAACTATTTTTTTTTTTAGAAGTCTTTAAGAAAATATTTTAAAAATAGTCAAAAATTTGGCTCGATTATAAAACAACTATGGTAGAATTTCAGTGGTGGTGGTGGCCCATTTTAAAAATGTCTGCCAACTGTCAAATATCTGCTGTTGCCCGACCTGACGTTAGCGTCCGTGCCGGTTTCTTGCGATATTTTTTTAATAACTTTCTGTGTTCCGTTCTGTTTATGTCGTCGAGTTGAGCTAAGGTTCCTCCGGCTAAACCATAATTGTGGCCAGAAAAGCAATTTGTTTGTGTTTATACTAATAGAGATAGGACTCTGGTATACATAGTGTTTGAGCTAAGACTCTTTGTTTTCTTGCATTATGTCTTCGGACAAACACTGCTGTGTTCCAGGATGCAAGGAGAGTGGAGGTATGTCAGATTTCGTATTGTTTATTTAACTCTGCACAAATTTTTGGTACGGCTGAAACTTGTTGCTAATGCAGGTCAACCTATCAGTAATAAATATTATGGTCAATATTAAGGACTTTACTTACTCTCTGACGAGAGTTCAGTCTAGATCTTAAAGTTTTATTGAATTCAATATTAACTTAACGGGTATCATATCATTACATCCAAAATAAAAAACAGTTTGATTGTCATGTTTGGACAAGTGTTAATACATGAAAACTAAGCATTTTTTGACTACCTACGCTTTATCACAAGCATTGTATATTGATGGGAAATTCAAATATTACTTATAATAATATGCCCTACACACAGTGGGGAGAAACAATTAGCTATAGTCGGCTAAAAGAGAGCCTACTACTTACATGACAAATAATCATTATGCATATTCCTGCATTGGTACATTTTCATATCTTTAGCCAGATTTTTGGTAATGAATGATTGAGATCTTCATAATGCTGTAAATTCTAATACTTGTGAAGTTAATTGTTTTTATTTGTGAGGACCTCTTCATTGATTGTATTATTTATTGTAGGTAAGCGTCAAGTGCTTCATGGGTTCCCAAACCCTGAAACTGACAGGGATCGCTTCAACACATGGCTTTATGCAATTGGCAATACTGACATCTTGGGCTTGGAAAATGAGCGCATATTTAAGTATCGTCGTGTGTGTCATTCACACTTTGAAGAAAAATATTTGTGCCGTAACAACAAAATCAGCAACATTGCTGTGCCAACATTAAATCTGCCAGGTTTGTACAAATATTTTTTTTGCAAAATGGAATATAGTACTCTACCATGTTATGAAATGTGTATTCCTGTTGGATTTTGTTGATATATAAGTAATTTTTGACTTGACTATTTCTTTTTTTCAGCACCCTTTTCACTGAAGAGATTAACACCTGCTGTTAGAATGGCATTACAACAAATTGTGAATATACCATCAACATCATCAGGTACCAAAGCATTCTCTTATTTTACAGTTTGTAACTTTAGAAGGCATTTTAAATCTAATTTGAAATATATCATGATTTAGTGTAATTTTTTTCTTCTAGATCCCATTTCAATCAATTTTGAATATTTGCTGCAAACATCAATCTGCACTGGAGTGGATAGTGTTCAAAAAGAAAATATTGGTAAATTTTAATTATTTCTGACAACTTTTTCCTAGATAATACTGATGACTTCTGATTAGTTAAAAAGTCTACATACCTGAGTGAAAGTAAAAACAGAGATCTAACTTTTCTTAACAAACAAAACATACTTATTATCCTTTGTATGCAATAATAATTTAAACCTTTGTTTTTTTTGTGCATGCTGGTCTTGGTCCCTATACATAGTATAATTATAGTATTTGAAAATATAAATATTTTAATATTGAATGTTTCAAATAAACTTATATTTCAGTTCCACATATACCAGTGGATGAGCATGACATACCAATTGAAAATCCTCCAATGACAGAGAAAACCATTGAACAAAATCTTGGTAAGTCTGGGACTACTCTTTACATATATATTTTCACATATGAACTTGCAAAATTGTTATTCTTTCTTTATAAAACTGATGAGTTCTAAAATCTCCTAGCAAACAATACATGAGACATACATGCTATGCTTTGTGTATACATAAAATAAATATGAATAAAATTGAAATATCTCTCTATTCATCTGTTTGTAATAACAAAAAGTTTATGTGTAGTATCAAAAATTTGGTATGCAAAAGTAATTGCATTGTAGTAGACTTGACTGATGTATTTATGTTACATATATTTTTTATTTAATGTGTCTCTATTTCTCAATGATGATGATGAAGGGAGTACATGAAAGTTTGTATGAAAATACGCAGGCGAAGTCTTTGGAAAAAGCTAGTCCGGTATAGAGAGAAAATAATATTTTTATTCTTACTATATGTTCTGTTTTTCAACCATTTTTTCTCGTGGCACAAGAATTCTCGACCAAGGATTTCTCAGGTTGTCTGAGTAGTAGAAAAATAAAACATGTTTTTTTTTCAAAAGTAGTTTGATTAATTACAAATTAGAGTCATAGATGAGATCAATTTCATTAAATCAAAACAAATTGTTTCTATTTTACAGCAGAAAAAAGAGTGATCAAGAAAAATACCAAAAAAGTATTTTTTACAAATGCAGAAAAAGAACTGCATCAAAAACTTGTTGCTGCAAGAGTTAAATTAAGTAAAATGAAGAATAAAACAAGAAAACAGTTGGCCAACATAAAGGCAGCAAAAAAAATAGCATCTAATCCTGCAGTCTTAGATACCCTCGAGAAGTGAACAAGAACTGCTAAATTATTAATGGGAATCCAATGGCGAGAGGACCGCAAAAAAGAAAAAGGACGACGTTTTACATTACCGGAAAAAATTGCTGCATTATCGATTTTTAAGCAAAGTCCTAAAGGGTATAGATTTTTTAGGAAGATTTTTATTTTACCTGCTCAGCAAACTTTAATAAAGTTAATCCAAATGAGTAATCTCAAACCTGGGATTAACAAAAATATTTTCTCTCAAATAAAAACCAAAGCTGAAAATATGACAGTTGAAGAAAAGCTTTGTATACTAATGTTTGACGAAGTCTCACTAAAGGCCAATATCACTTACCAAGAGAGAAAAGATATAATTACAGGTCTAGTTGACAATGGGCAAGAAAGGAAGGGTGACTTTGCTGATCATGCACAAGTATTTATGGTGCGTGGTCTTATATATAATTATAAACAGCCCGTGTCATACACATTTGCATCAAGTGCAACCAAGGGACCTGAGCTGGCAAAACAAATCAAAAATATTTTAACAGAATTGCAAGAAGCAGGGTTGATTGTGGTTGCTTCAGTGTGTGACCAAGGAACCAACAACAGACAGGCACTCAAACTGCTTCTTAATGAAACCAGGGGGCACTTTTTAAGAAAAGGAGAGGAGCCGAAAGGAAATGTCATTTTAATAAATGACCAAGAGGTCATACCTCTCTATGACCCTCCACACCTTCTCAAAGGAATTAGAAATAATGTATTAAATAAAAATTTGTTATACACCAAAGAAGGTGTCACTAAAACTGCGAAATGGTCCCACTTAAAATTACTCCTTAATGAAAATCCAGGATACAAGGGCATTCGATTGATCCCAAATTTGACTGAAAACCATGTCAACCCTGAAAAGCTCAACAAAATGAAAGTAAAATTCGCCTCACAAGTTTTCAGTCGTACTGTGGCATCTAACATGGGATATTTAGCAGGTAATATTAGGCATTTTTTTATTATTATTTTATGGAATAAATAGGTTTTGATATAGAAGCAAAATACACTTAATTAATACTTTCAGTGATTTCTTTTACTATTTTATAGGCTTGCGTTTACCTGTATTTATGTCATACAATAGACATAAACATTTCTTACTTATTTGACTTTTCGAACTATATTAATTGTTCAATAGTGTAGTATGTACTATAGTGACCTACACAAATGTCCTTTCTTTGGTATTGTTCGTCTTGCCGTCGAGCTCTTCGAGTTATGAGTTGAGCTCGCAATAACTGACAAATGCTTGCACTGACTGGACAAGTCTACTCAAATTGTTTCGTTTTTTCTTAAATTGACCAAGATTATGGACTTTAAAAGATATAAGAGCAGTCAGGTACGAAACACCGGCCAGAACTAGCTTTTAAAAAACGACGTGTGTGTTTGTAAAAACTTATATGTAAAATAAACATCATTTATCATTAAAATATATATATAATAAATTATTATGTTATTCAAAATAATAATGCACCAACCAGTATGTAGATCAGTAGTTAGCTAATTAAACTTGGACAAAGCTTTATTGCACTGTGTACCATTTATAGTTCCTGTTAATGACAAGGCCAAGCTTGTCTTTTATTAGCCAAAGTGTTTATATATAATAACAAAATTAAATGCCATCACAACTAATCAGTTTGCTCGGTTTTATACTATTGTTTATTGTCAAAAGTCCATTATTTCAGTGAACAGTGCACAGTTTAACTTTAAATTAGTATTATCTTATCTACTATATAAAAATAAGTCGGGTTTTCCTTCCTGATGCTATAACTCCAAAACGCACGAACCGATTTCCACGGTTTTGCATTCGTTGGAAAGGTCTCGGGCTCCGTGAGGTTTATAGCAAAGAAAAGTTGGTAGGGTAGGTAGTTAGAAATGTAGAAAATTGCATAGCAACGCATGCCGGGGCACAGCTAGTTTTGTATATATTACTTTTATCATAAAATTTGAGTAAACAAATTGTTGGTGTACCTATACAAAATATTATTTTCTGATTGTTTCAGATAAGAAAATTCTACCTGCAGAATGTACTGAAACTGCAGATTTATTACTTTTCATGGACAACATCTTCGACTAAGTCAATGGTAGCCATATAAAAAATAGAAATGCCAAACCCCTACTTGGGCCAGCAACGCCGAGCTCCGTGCATCACAAGACGTGGATTGAGGGCATAAAAATATTTCAATCCATGAAATTTGTTACTACACAGGGGAAAATAGAAAATGTTCCCTCTGTTGCCAATTGGGTGTGGACACTGAAGGGGATAAAAACTCTATTAAAAAAATTAAAAGATAATTTTAATGTTTCGTCAGTTTGGTTGCGGCACCTAAATCAGGACCCATTAGAAAATTTCTTTGGCGCAGTGAGAAGCCAAGGGTGTCGCAACACTAACCCAACATGTGATCAGTTCGAATCTGCATTCGCCACACTTTTAATTAATAATTTAAGCAGTGTCCACACCCGCGGTAACTGTGAAGGAGACTTTTGTAATGCATTGCATTCTCTAATCATCAACGAAAATGCAGAAGCAACGTCGACCTGCCCTCCATTCGATTTTCAAAAAATATTTGATTTTGATTTTACTCCAATGGAAGTAAAAGAAAGGGATCCTCGCATTATTGCACCCATTCAGTACATGAGCGGATATTTCTTAAAAAAAATAAAAACCCGTGTTTTTAAATCGTGTAATGAGTGCATAAAAGATTTAGCCTCAGAAAATGAAATCGAGTACATTAAATACAGAGAATATGCAGGTCGACGATGGCTTTGCACTCCCAGCAAAGAATTAGTTCAATTAATTTCAAATATGCAGGATATAATAAATGAAATAATAAAAGAAAATATTGAAAAAAGGCATGTAAAAGAAATAATGAAAACAGCCATAATTATATTTGTTGATTTTAAATTTATAAAATGTAAAATACATAAAGATAAATTAATTGACTATTTAATTAATATTGTCTTATGATGCATGATATATAATTATTGCAAAAATATAAATAAAATATTAGCTGGGAGAAAACAAGTTGATGATGATGAGGACAAATTGCAAATAAAAGCAAAGAAGTTGAATAAATGTTATAAAAGACACAAATAAACTTTTAAATTGAACAATTTGTTTCATTTATAAATCCATAAATAGTCTCAAAAAACATCCAGAAAATTATCTACCAGTGCATATGTATGTTTGCATCTGTCACACACACATGCATAATTGCATAGGTATCGTAATAGAGGACTAATAATGATTACTACTAGTGATAACAGATGGCGTTACCGGCTACAGCGTCATTGGTTACCCATTTTGAGGTCGAAGATTGGTCTCTATTTCAGTATATTAGAATGTACTCTGTGATTACTTACAGTTTTTAAGTAAATCAATAATCATTCTATGGTTTCCTTGTTAATTTATTGGTACAAAAGCTACTGCTGAACATGACGTCCTGGGAACAATTTGAATCTATAGACAGACGTGCAAAGTGTTCTTGGGTTTTTTACGGAAATTCTCAGTACCAACCTATACCTACAATGTGAGTCTTCATAATGTGAACATAATATCTAAATGAGGGCTTAATTTTATCGACGGCAAAAATATTTTAAAAAAACCTATTTTTTTACATTTGTTACTGTTTTTTTTAAGTAATCGAAAGGTTAATTCTCAAATTATTATTATTAGGTCAAGAGATTGGTCAGTGGGTCATCTTAGATTATTGAAGTTACCGCGCTGTTGTCATCAGCTTCATATGATTCAAGTTTATCACATGCTATTGTTATGTTATGGTGCAATCATCAGCAAAGAGTGATATTGGCTGATATCTCTGGCTCTGGGGAGATTATTAATATAAATTAAGAATAATAGAGGGCCCAACACACTGCCCTGTGGTACACCAAAACATATTGTACGTTCTTTAGACAAATATGTTACTTCTTCTTTAGTTTTAAAATTTAGGTTTGATATTGCTGTTACTTGTTTTCTTTTTAAATTTTATGAGAACGCCTAATTACCTACTTCCAATCGTTATGGAGTTTGTTTACTTTACAGTATCGATTACTTTTTTAAAAAAAAATCTGTAATAAATGTTAATAAAATTAGAATTTTTTAAATTATTTTTGCCGTCGGTAAAATGAAGCCAAAAATCCCTCATTTCGATATGTGCACATGATAAAGTCTCACACTGTATTCTGCCTATGTGATGGATGGCAATTGACTCATACCCTATTCTATAGGACCTTAAACATAACAGCTCTTCCACTCTATCTCTAAAACAAGGCACAATTTTTAATAAGACTCTCTTTGTCTGTATAGAGAATGTTTGCGCTCTAATTTTCTAACCGGGATAAATTATTTTTTAACCTGAACACCAGACCTTTGTTTTGCAGTTCCGTACGTGCCAAAACAAGCATGCAGTTTTCTATGCAGTAAGAATCTTATTCGAACGACTTCTGAAAAATAGCTGGCCTAACTACACTTCAAATAACTTTTCCGTTCAGGCGGGAAAACTTGACTGCCAACACGACTTTGTATTTTTACTAAAGAGTAGTCTCTTACACAACAACATTTTAAGAACGTAGCTGCGTAGGATGTCAGGCATATCGTGTCTGTTGTTTAGTTGTGATTGCAATAACGTGGCCCCCAGCATTTGCCCAGAGTAGCCAATATTAATTATTGCTATACTGATTCTGTCTTTAATGTGATTAAATTGTAAGATAAATATAATTGGATGAAGAAGTGATTTTACGGGGTAAACAAAATAATAGTAAACAAAACTAGATCCTACCACTTTTATTCTTTTACTTTTAATGGCAACATTTGAGAAATTCTTTTTCCATAGACTAGTTTTTAAGTTTTTTTTGGCAAAAATTTGTTGTCACAGATACAAAACATTATTAAAAAAATACTGTCTGTCAATTTCTGTCGAAAATGCCCCAGTTTGTTTGTTGAGATAATAATACACGTGAAAAATCGCTTAGGAAGTGAGTTATTCTGTTGGTGTGATTTATTTTTAGTTGGTGTTGAAGGCTGAAGGTAAATAAATGATTTAATTTTTGTCGACGACAAAGTATCATATTACTCGTGTGAAGTAATTTTTACTCTCGTTATTATGTCATACCTGCTAATAGATAGTTTTATGTAAAATCGGCGTCAGCTGAAGGTAATTTGCACAACAGCCTATTTTGTATTGTAAATAAAGTCGTTACGAGATTCCAATTTCTGTTCTATGTGACTGCTTTCTAACTGTCCATGTTGCACTGAAACTTCAGATTATTGAAAGGATAATAATATTTTTCCAATAGGTATGAAAATCCTCATTGAACTATCTCAATATTTATTATTGTAACCACTTATCGATATGCAATATGATTCATGTTATATCTTAATTCAACTGTGATACAACCACCTTTTAAAATGCTGGGAATTCAGGAATTTATTTGCTCTAAAAGAAATCGCTTAATGTGGCCTTAGTAGATCCAGTGGCTACACGCAATTTTATAGCTTTTTCAACTGTTCAAACTTATACATAAAAAATCTATGTGCCAGTGCTTGACCAAGCTACTGGGTTACAGAATAATTTTTTTAGATGCAATTAATAAAAATAAATTTTTACACATTTATAAGATTACAAAAATTGATGTGCTACAAAATATATCGCATGTTATGATTGAGAATAGGGTTTATGAATTGACATGGATAGAACAGTTTAATGAGGCCAAAGATGTGCTGTCAAATAAACATGCATTCCGATCAGTTGTCTACATCAATTACCTACTTAGTTTTTTTTGTTCCAGCACAATGCAGTCAAAGTTACTTGTTACTATAGCCCTGGGCATCTCATTGGTGACAGTGAGTGCATTTGTAGTGTACTATGTCTTCAAAAAGGATGATGAAGAGGAGGATAACAGAAGGGTGAAAACATCACGGATTAATGTCATTGAAGTGTCCGTACCAAAGAGTATTGTGCCAGCTTTGATTGGTGAGTCACATTTTATTATTAGTATGCAGAACATTGCTCCTGTAATTCCTGATAAGATATTCAGAGATTAACCAACTAGTACTGCAATAATTCTCATGTAGGGGCGACCCATCAATTGGACACAGGTTCAGACTCCGAGACTGCTGCTAAGAAATTCTTTATAAAAAAAAAACAATAACGCTTCAATTAATCCTGTCTATTGGATACATACTATCCTGGTAAATGACATAGTGTAGACAAAGACAAGTGTCAGGCAGAAACTGGTTAACATTATACAAAGAGTTAAAAAAAAGACGAAGAAGTTAAAGTGTCTATTGACATTATTATTATTATTAATTGTACATGACATTAACTACTATCACTTTGATGACATTAATATTATAATGAATAATAATTATTATTGCATGCTAAATTGAGTTGTTATAGGCAGGCGGATAATATTAATTGCAATGCTTGAAAAAGGCCACTGAGTCATAAGCACTTACCTAATATAATGCCAACTTTGTACACTTGGTTTGCAATAAAGATTTTGACTTTTGACTTTTGAAGAGTTTCAGTTTAGGTTTTGAATAACTATAATTAAAATATACAAAATGTTCTTCGAGTTGTATAATACAACAATATAATAAATCAGGTTCTTTTGCTATTCCTATTTGTATAAAGATTTATGTTTATTAAAATAAAAGAGTTCTAAGTTATTTCTCATAACATCAGCTATCTTTCAATAGAAGTCCCATCAAAATCATTCCAGCCGTTTTGGAGATTAATCGGACCAAACAAAAATATTTTTTTGTTATCACAGTGCTTGTATGAGTATTAACGGTACTTAAGTACGTACGGTAAGACCAGGAAAAGACCTCTTTTGGCCTAAATAAATTTTATGATATCTTTTAAAAAGTATAATTATGTAAACACCACTTGTTTTATCTCAGATATTAGGTCATGCAACATTTTAAGAATGAGTTCACTGTGTTATCGATTGTATGAGTCATTTGCTAATATTATAAATGCGAAAGTGTGTGATGTACTAGCGACCCATCCCAGCTTCTCAAGGGTGCAATGTTGATACTAATATACTAAATATAAACCTAACTCTTGAATCACACTATCCATTAAAAAAATCGCATCAAAATCCGTTGCATAGTTTTAAGATCTAAGCAGACATTATGAGTATTATTTTTTACTCTTTCACATAAAAACTGCTGACCGGTTTTAGAGGAAATGTGGCACACCTATAACTTTTAACCTGGATTAACACATAACATATTTTAATCCCGGTAGAACGATCGCGTGGGACACTTACCAAACATGACGCGGGCAACGCCGCAGGCATAAGCTAGTCATTTTGACGGGCCTGTTGGTCTAGTGGTTAGTGGCCCTGACTGCTGAGCCGGAGGTCGTGGGTTCGATTCCCACCCAGGACAAACTTTGTGTGATGAGCATGATTGTTTGTTCTGTGTCTGGGTGTGATTTATCTATAATATGTATGTATTTATAAATTATATAAGTATGTATATCAGTTGTCTGGTTACCATAACACAAGCTCAGCTTAGCTGGGGATCAGATAGCCGTGTGTGAGTTGTCCCAAGATATTTATTTATTTATTTTATAATTATCCTAGTGGTCCACAAACAATAATTTCTTGACTGGTCGGTTGGTATTGGGTACGATACCCAGCGTGGGCGAAAAGTGTTATTCGATATTCCCATTAAGAATTTCACAGTAGACTCAGGGCGTTTGGAAGTTGGCGGTAAAATAGCCCCGTTCCTCGGAAAGCTCGTTGAGCCATTGGTCCTGCGCATGATCTCTCTTCGGTCGTGTCGGGTTACCGTCTTATCATCAAAGTTTGAGAGTGAGGGAACAGAGAGTTTACTAGTAAAAATATCTCTCGCGCACATGGGATATCTTCGCTGAGATTGGCCGCGCCATGACGGGAAACGGTCAAAGGGACTATACGTTTTAATTTCTTATCAGAATTGAAACTTTGTTATCAAAGATTACTAAAGGCAGACTTTATATTAAAACTAGGTTCCGCCCGCGACTTCGTCCGCATAGCATAGTTACTTTGGGCTAACGCTAACTTTAACCCGCGGTGTTTCGGATCAGGAGAGAATAGTTGAGCCGCACCTTATCGTCGCATGTTGCTAGGCCATTTATAATGCCGAGTAAACAATATTGTGACCTCCAAAACAAGGACTATGGTCTTCCTTTAATTCTAATGAGGCATGTTTAATAATAACTGAAACTTGACTACGTAAATATCGCGTTCTGAAAAGTATGAAACAAAGAAGTCGGTGTTTTATTTGTAAAAAAGAAAAAAAAAAGTCAGCAGTTTTAGCTATGGTATGATGATATCACACAATTTTTCCATTTTACTAAAAGATATTAACAGTTCATCCATATAGACATAGAAGAAAAAATATGTGTTATAGGCGATTAATCATAAACTAAGTAAGCAATATAAATAAAATTGATATGGAATTCTGACAATTTTCGAACAAAAAGAATTGTGGAAATCCGTTCACAGTTGTAACAACAACATTGTAAAACCAAATGATTTAAAAAGAGTAACCATGGAGTATCTTGCCGGTTCTTCCATAGGAAACGAACAACCCGAATCTTGCATCTTTTCTCGACGTTTTATAAGTGCTCATAGTTTTGACGTTTTATAGGCCTATGTGAAATAAAAATATTTTGAATTGTGATTTTTTTTGGCTGTGTTATCGGTGAAACAAATATACGGTTGAACAACCAACCTCCTTCTTTTTTGAAGTCTGTTAAAAATGCAACATTATTAATTTAATCTATCTATATAATTCCCTCTAGAACATTGTTCTATAAACTATTTGTGCATAAGGTACCTACATGAAAGTGTCAAATTCATCTTGTGGATTACTATACGCAGTTTTAAGAATGATGGCATTATTTATCTTATTAAGAATAATAATACCGCTTAGTAACGGTTGACCTTTATGGGGGAAACGCCAGAGTAGCTCGCCAAATTCAAAATACTATTCGCAATCATATTTTAATGAAAATACAACCTGACACTGATCGACACCGAAAGTTCCGCACAAACTTACGACATAAACGGCCATATCTTTTAACTGCATATACTTAGTTAGAGGATTGATAATTCTCGGGCGTCGGGCGCCGCGAGACGACTCCCGGCCACCGTAGATACGGGCCTGTGGACGGTGAGCAATGGGTAGCTCACCGTCCGTCCCGGCTTGCCAGGGCCACCGCCTGCCGGGGTTGCGTGTTGTTCGAAAGAGATACCGCGGCCTCGGAATCAAAGGGCAATAGAAGAAACAGGGTGGGTTTTAGTCAGTACAAGTCTGACCCTCCCCCCGCTCCTCCCAGAGCGGAGAGAGCAGAGAAGTTATTTCATGATTTCCCATCCGCAAAAAGTAAGGGTTGATTATTCCACAGCTCCAAGGAACACAGACTTGACTATAAGTTACTATTTGGACTTAATTTCAACTAAATACCTCTGACAGACAAACGGACAACAAAGTTATCCTACAAGGTTCAGTTTTTTTCCTTTTAAGGAACGTTACCCTAAAAACGTAAAAAATAATAATCGCGGCATTAAAAGTGCGATAAGTAGTTTAGAAGTAATTCGGGCACAGATAAACATACATTAATATCTTTGCCTTTTTTCCAACTTTGTTGGGGGTGGCTTCCTTTCTAACCGGATGCAGCTAAATACCAGTCTTTTACATGAATTGACTGCCTATTTGACCTCCAAAATTCAGTTAGTACTGGGTAATACGATACCCCTTGGTAAGACTAGTTGTCAGAGTTTCGGGAGACTGACTACCTGTAACGACTGTCAAAGATCTACAAATCATAACCAGGGCCAACAGCTTAAGGTGAAAGCTCCAACCTACCCGCGAAATTCAAATTTTCTTACGTTTTTTGCAATTTTCAGGCCAGTGCTAGGTTGTATGTTGATTAAAATATTATTCGCGGCTGTAAGACGTATGTAATTATAGAATTATAATCATCAAAATCACCAATACAACCCTCCAAGTTCATAAAGGCGTAGGAACAAAAAAAAAACAGAAAAAGTCTTTCCTACGCCTTTATGAACTTGGAGGGTTGTATTGGTGATTTTGATGATTATAATTCTATAATTACATACGTCTTACAGCCGCGAATAATATTTTAATCAACATACAACCTAGCACTGGCCTGAAAATTGCAAAAAACGTAAGAAAATTTGAATTTCGCGGGTAGGTTGGAGCTTTCACCTTAAAGTGCTTTTCGAGGCAGAGAGAAAACTCGGTATGTAAACACTCATTGGTTAAGCCGCGGTTGCCTAGGTTGGTCTGTACCTAGGCAAGCGCGGCTTAACCTCAAGATCGACCCGAGCTCCTAATTATAATATCATATATACGGATATAAAATCATAACACCATATTCAAGTAGCATGCACTCAATTTAAAATAGATCCATGAATGAAACGTATCTTGAAGATTGTATTAGCGTATCTGCTGACCTTAATGTTGAGCCAACACATTCAGAAATCTCGTTATCCAACTGGAGAGTTTATCGACGACTAAAACATAAATTATATTAACTTCGCAAGTAGGTTTATACTTTTACACAAACTTTTTTTTAAATAAAATATTTAGATGAGGCCGGTGTTTCGTACACGACTACTCTGAGAAGAAACACCCGAAACAAATTCGATGTCATAGTCTCTTTTAAGGTCCAGACAAAAATGTGGGTCACGCAATTTTCCCGAACAGCAACTGCTACGATTCTTGCACAGTCCTTTTACCTCGTCAACGTTCATATATCTAGTCATACACGCACACCGGCTACATAAATGACTTTTCTGAAGAACTTCAACAATAAGGTTGGGATTTGTTCCCCAAACTACGAATTTCTACTGGATCGTGGTCCGTGTGTCCGTTTACAAACATTTAAATTCACATCCAGACCCGAAACAACTACGGTAGTTGTTTCGGGTCTGGATGTCTGAACTACCTGTAGGTCATACAAATATTTGTTCGTAGCGCAGCAGTCGATCGCTCAGCCACTGCGCCAACCGTACTGTTGAATATAAACACAAAATTGGTTACCTATCTGTCTGAAGCTTACGTTCTTTAAAACTTGACTCTGACCTAGATTACCATAATGACAAAGCATTTTTAAGTAACCAACTTTCCCACTGTAGGGCAGAGGTCCCTCCAAATGCTACAAAATATATCCGAAAGCTCAAACTTAACCCCCTATATCTCTGTGTAGAGTGTAGGCAACATACCGTAAAAACGCAACAAAATTTTTAATAATTGTTTTACTACCTTAATAGCGTCCTGTAGCCTATGGTCCACATTTCGAACTATCGAGCTAGTACCAAAAAATACGACTCTTGACCAGTGTTGCCTACAAGCAACATTCCCTATTTTTGTATGTTAAAAATAATAAAACCCAGAAATACGTGTATTTTATTTTTTGTAATCATCTCCAATCCAAAAAATCACATAAATCCGAGTTAATGAGTGATAGACGGTTAACACACTGCTATTCTTTTAGGTGTTTTAATATCGTGCGGATTTCATCAAGCACGCGGTATTGCCCCGCACACGTATCCTCCGCAAATGACCTGTTCAATTCACTTCTTCGAAAACTGGCTTCAACATGTATTTCACACGCGTGTTTTTTTTCTCTTTTATCAAGGGCTTTAATTTCACCACGCACGGATAAGAATAAACTGCTGTTCATATCCCTATAGTAGGCGGAGATTTGTTTTTTTTAGAGCATGAAGCCGCTTGTTTTTAAGGCTTTAATCTAATATATAAAATTCTCGTGTCACAGTGTTAATTACCATACTCCTCTGGAACGACTTGACCGATTTTTATGAAATTTTGTGTGCAGTGTATGCCTGAGAATCGGCCAACATCTGTTTTTCATACTCCTCTATGGAAAAGGAGCTGAGTAGCGTATGAAACTTCTGGGCACAGCTAGTCTTCTACTATATAAAAATAAGTCGGGTTTTCCTTCCTGACGCTATAACTCCAGAACGCACGAACCGATTTCCACGGTTTTGCATTCGTTGGAAAGGTCTCGGGCTCCGTGAGGTTTATAGCAAAGAAAAAGTAGGGTAGGTCGGGTAGGGTAGGTAACCCTAGGTAGGGTAGGTGGCGTAGGTAGGGTAGGTAGAAAGGTAGAAAATTGCATACCAACGCATATGCAATATATGTGCCGGGGCACAGCTAGTAGTTAATAAAAAAAAAAATTGTGTTTATCAACACGGGGAGGAGACATTTCACGCTGCGAGAAATTTTCTGCGTGCATTGCCCCAATGCCGCATATGTGATGTAATCCGCACAATATTAAAAACACTCTTAGTCAGTAAAAGTTAGCAATTTAAAGTTCATTATATGAACGCTAATTTAATAATTAATATATTTTTATGACGGCAAAGAAGTATTGAGAAATCGAGAATAATTTACAACCTCTATAAATAATTATACGCGAATCGACCTATAAATATCTGGATGTTATCGACCGTTTAGTCGTGCCACTGATGCGTGCATCCTTAAACGGCTTAAAATAGTTGTCTCACTGACACATTTATCCAAACTGTATTCAGAACACTGTAACAACTACGAAGAGTGGTTAATATAAGGATTTGGTTGTATCCTAAAATGGGATATGAGGGAGAACGAGGGAAGAAAAGGGAAAACTTAGCGTTGCTATTACAAATCAATAAGGCGCAAGGGGAAAAACTGCAGGTACTGTGTTATACCGAATTTAACGCGATAGAAGCCGCGGGCAAAAGCTAGTATTTCATTAAAATGCGTTTATATCCTTTTAAGATTATAATTTAAATTATATTTTAAGTTACATGTCGCACTTATATTTCATTTTTAGGGTTCCGTAGTCAACTAGGAACCCTTATAGTTTCGCCATGTCTGTCTGTCCGTCCGTCCGTCCGTCCTCGCTTAATCTCTGTGACCGTTAGCACTAGAAAGCTGAAATTTGGTACCAATATGTATATCAATCACGCCGACAAAGTGGTAAAATAAAAATTGGAAAAAAATGTTTTATTAGGGTAGCCACGCTATATGTAAAGTGGGAAGTGATTTTTTTTTAAATTTCAACCCTAACGTGTGATATATTGTTGGAAAGGTATTTAAAAATGAATAGGGGTTTACTAAAATAATTTTTTGATAATGTCAATAATTTCGGAAATAATCGCTCCAAAAGTAAAAAACAATGTGTCCCCCCCCCTCTAACTTTTGAACCATAAGTTTAGAAAATATGAAAAAAATCTGAAAAGTAGAACTTTATAAGGACTTTCTATGAAAATCATTTTGAACTTGATTGACACAACAGTTTTTGTACAAAAAAGACAAAAAGTTGTATTTTGTACAACTTTTTGTCTTTTTTGTACAAAAACTGTTCGAGCGCCTGCCGCGCTCCACCTTTAAACTCATAAGTGGGAACACTTATTGTGACGGACGGGAAACTACGGAACCCTACACTGAGCGTGGCCCGACACGCTCTTGGCCGGTTTTTTTCTAATGTTTTTCTAAGTTCTATCTTTAAAACGACCTGAGTATTTGAACGTTATGGTCAACCAGCCAGAATTGATTAGGGTATAAAACCTCTTACATTATTAAGATTTTACTTAAATAACGGCACGCTTGTAATGCCAGTAGGAGTAAGCAGAGGTGTATCTATATAGCGGCCCATACAAACCCACAACCCCCTTTTAATTCGTCCTTTGAAAATCGTTCAATATTATTCATTGATAAGCCATTCGCTTTTATATTTCTTGCAACCAATATGTGTGACGACGAAGTTTTGGGTAGAGTGGTAATGAATGTTAGCTGAGGGCTATTGGTCCTGTATTTGAAAATTATGTGGACATTTCATGGCATTTTTAATTTGTAATGATTTGTTATTGAATCCGCCTGTGTATGGTCTAATAGACCAGCTCGGTTCGCGCAGTAGCTGGGCGATCGACTGCGCTGCTTTTCGCGGGTTCGATCCCGTACGGAACAAATTTTTGTATGACCTACAGGTAGTTGTCTCTATATGTGAGATTTTTTATTTCTTTATTGTGTATGTGAATTTAAATTTTCGTAAACGCACCCACGATACAAGAAAAACTCCTAATGTAGGCTAAGGTTTTATATATATAAAAAAATATCGCCGGATTGGCGACAAACTTGGACTTGTACTGACTAAAACCCACCTATGTTCCTTCTATTACCCTTTATGTTCCGGGGCTGCGGTATCTCTTTCGAAGAACCTGCAACCCCGGCAGGCGGTGGCCCTGGCAAGCCCCTCTGCTTTGCTGACATCTCTTTGAGGCCCGCGTCGAAGACTAACGCGCCGTCCTCACTGCCCGGACGGACGGTGAGCTATCCATTGCCCACCGTCTAGACTATAGAGACCCGAATCTACGACCGAGACTAATCTATGGCCGAGACTCGTCTAGCGGTGCCAACTATCTTGGATTAGGTTTCCAGTCTAATCGGATTCAGCTGAACAACAGTATTTTACCCGGAGCGCCTGTCTGATCTCCACAACTAGTTAACAACTGGGTAATACGATACTGCTTGGTAAGAGTTAAACTTTCGATTCACTGAATATTGTCTGTCAAAAATCTACAAATGACAGCCAGACAACGGACACGGAAGAAACTCGGTACGTAATGACAATGAGTGATCGACGTTCCATCACATTCCCGCAAAAAACAGAATTCACCTCAGAATGCAACATATATTCTATTTTATCTTCGGATTCAGTCGATGACTCAATTTTGCGCTATGACTGTGCCATCACAATTTATTAAAACGTACTACTAATATATTAAAGCATATGTATTACATCACTTTTAAATGATGATCTTTTGAGCGACGCCATCTTAGGTTTTCCTCTATGTACCAAAACTAGCATTAAAAATATGCCTTTAAGTTATCTAGAGCGGTGTAAACATTATCTCACAAACTTTTTCCAAGTTTTCAGTTACTTGAAATATATGTATAAAACATACATACCTATATATTTAAAAAGAAAAAGAATGAATTAAAAATCAAATAAAAAATATAATAAAAAGACCCACACAAGGAACTTCTCCAGTATCGTGGGAGCGTTTACATACATCTAAACTCACATACACAAAAAGTCATTAGTATATGTGTGACGTTCTGGATCGAACCTACGACGCGCAGCGTAACAGTCAAACGCGCAACCACTGTGCTGACATGTCGTATAATAATTTTGGGCAAGCTTTGTTGCCTCGACTTCCGGTTAGCACTAATCAACTGCAATTCGCCATAGACATGTCGCAGAAGTTATAAGACATAATTAGATTTTCAAGATTAAAAGAGGTTTCATACTTATATATTGTTAAGTTGTTATACAACTCATGCCCTTGTAACTAGGCTTGGCTTCGTTGACAACTACCTGTACAAAACAGCGCGAAGGAGTGATAATCACTTGTGTAAACGTAAGGCTGTGCCTTAGTGTAAGGTTATGGTAATTTGTCTATGGGTCGGAGATCAAAAACCTTGACTGAGCGAAAGGGACCATTTTCATCTTGTCCGAGAAGTTTGGCTAGCTTATTTACTTTACCTCGTATGTCAAAAAAAGGTTCTCAATTCGACTTTGTTTTTTTCTGTCGATTTTGGCTCAGATTTTCAAAATTCGAAAAGGTCCCGTATAAATTTTATCTATACTAGGTACTTGGATAATTTATGATTAAATTATTATAAAACATTAGCTGTGCTCAGCTCCTTTTCTAGAGAAGGGTATGAAAATTAGATGTTGGCCGATTCTCAGACCTACCCTATTTATGTACACAAAATTTCGTTTAAATCGGTCCAGCCGTTTCGGAGGAGTATGGTAACTAACACTGTGACACGAGAATTTTATATATTAGAAGTAAATTTATTTTCCGTATTTTAATAGTGTGCTCAGTCTCCTGGACAAACACCTCCACTTTTCTCTCTCCCTCCTCTTCCATTCTCTAGTTTTGACCGAACCTATCCAATTTGCCCCCCATCTCCTTCGTGGTCTGCCGCAATTCCAATCAGCACATGCGTCTGGGCGCATGTACTGTTTTTATTGGAACGAAGTTCCTTATCGCGCGTTGCGAAAGGGGGCTAGGCAGAAAAAATTAAAACCAAAAGTTGTAACGACCCTTTTTGCTATAGTTGTAAGCCGTGCGTCGTGCGCGTGTTTCTCTGTCTGTCTCTATCTCTCTCTCTCATAGAAAGCAAGCCAGTTATTTTCGTTACGTCTTTCTTTTTCGCATTGAACAGGATTATTTTTGTTCAGTGATACAGGTTTTTTCTACATAATAAATAATAACTTCGTTCCATCCAGGTGTCCCTTGACACCTCTCAAGTTTTTTTTAGGGTTCCGTAGTCAACTAGGAACCCTTATAGTTTCGCCATGTCTGTCTGTCCGTCCGTCCGTCCGTCCGTCCTCGCTTAATCTCTGTGACCGTTAGCACTAGAAAGCTGAAATTTGGTACCAATATGTATATCAATCACGCCGACAAAGTGGTAAAATAAAAATTGGAAAAAAATGTTTTATTAGGGTAGCCACCCTATATGTAAAGTGGGAAGTGATTTTTTTTTTAATTTCAACCCTAACGTGTGATATATTGTTGGAAAGGTATTTAAAAATGAATAGGGGTTTACTAAAACCATTTTTGATAATGTCTATAATTTCGGAAATAATCGCTCCAAAAGTAAAAAACAATGTGTCCCCCCCCCTCTAACTTTTGAACCATAAGTTTATAAAATATGAAAAAAATCTGAAAAGTAGAACTTTGGACTTTCTATGAAAATCATTTTGAACTTGATTGACACAACAGTTTTTGTACAAAAAAAACAAAAAGTTGTACAAAATAATTTCCTCCTCCACCTTTAAACTCATAAGTGGGAACACTTATTGTGACGGACGGGAAACTACGGAACCCTACACTGAGCGTGGCCCGACACGCTCTTGGCCGGTTTTATTAGTTTGAAGATATTTTTGATAAAAACAATGCGTTGATTATTCTGTCGTAATAGAGTTATTATAAAAGTGACCGAACCTGGATATTCACGTCCATATAGTGAAGGTTAGAGAAACTAGAATGTTAATTGTTGAAATGAAACGGTCCCCGATAGTTTCATTACAGCATAATTTGCAGTAACAAGCAGAAATTCTTCGAGTATAAGTTATCGTAGTTAGATATCCACTTGTATGGATTGAAATGCGGGGCAGTGAAGAAGGTCGATGTAAACGATTGTATGCACCTGAGATGAGAATTTTGAGAAGCATATAGGAGGAAGTTTGGAATTCGCGCCTCTTCCAGATAAGATAAAAGTGATGAGGTCCTTATAACTTTTCTTCATTACCTATAAATGCTGATTGTTCGAAAGAGATACCGCGGCCCCGGAACAAGGGTAAAAGAAAGAACATGGGTGGGTTTTGTTTTAGTCTGTAAAAGTCTGACACTCTCCTCCGCTTTTCTATTCATCAGCTGTAGTCGTTTTAGTAAAGATATAATCAGCGTTATATAACAGCAAATGCACATGTTGAAGTAAATCACACAACAGCTGTCGGGATCATATGATGTATTTTGCGCTATATTTAACACACCACTGCGGGAAATATCTTATACTGGCTTTTGCCCGCTGCTTCGTTCGCGTTGATTCGGGGTAACACAGTTCCCCTTTCCTGATTTGCAGGTACCTGCTACCTGTAGTTTTTGCCCTTGAGCCTTATTGATTGTAATAGCAGACCTAAGTTTTCCCTTTTCTTCCCTCTTTCTCCATCATATCCCACTTTAAAAAAAAATGTCCCTCTCCAGGGTCCCAACTAACTCTGTACCAAAATTCATCAAAATCGGTTTAGCCATTAAGGCGTGAAGACGTAACAAACTCACTTTCGCTTTTATAATATTAGTAAGGATGAGTAAGGATTTTAAGACATTTGTTTGTAAGTTTGTATGTATTGGTTTTCTTCAGGACTGCTGGTCTTATTCCGAAAATTCTTTCACTAACGAAAAGCTTTACATTATCTCCGAGTACTACTTACATGGAAAACTGTGAAATCTGCTTCTATGAAATTGCATCACTATTAGCTTGAAATCAATGACCAATGAAGGTTAAAGATATAGAAAACAGACGATATCCTGTATAACATTGCATCTAATTCTATGTTCGAATGTTTCTAAAAACAAATAAAACGTGTTTTGGAAACAAACGTCTGCATGCAATAACATGACGTTTCTCGCCGAGCAGTGTTTGCACTGATTGTGCAGTTGGTCGAAAGCATTGACTTGTAATCAATTTAATCGCTACATTGTTACAGAGTTAAATTTACGGTAAAACCATTAATTGACTCTTTAACGGTTGGGAAATCATCAAATAACTGCGGGGGGTTAGTCCGCGATAGTCACCACATAATTGTTGCGCGTAGTAGTTTGTTTTCGACCTTTATCGTGAAATATTGACAAAATAGCAAATTGTTCAGTGTAAAAATCGAAGTCAAAATAAAAATTTCGTAAATCACTTACCATAATATGTAAGGTAAAGTACTTTACTGTATTTGCCTTTAAAATCATTATACATTCGGCCAGCTATGGAAAAGCACAATCATTTAAAATTACATTGTGGATCTGAAAAAAAAACATTTCAGTGAATATAAGAGTATCCTATCCTGCGGCACGCTTTGCTTTTTAAGGATACGGATCACTTTTTTATTCGTCTGTCTGTCTGTCACCCTAAACACCGACAATAGGACAGTTTACAAAAAAAAAATATAATCCGTCTTTTAAATTATTCAAAAATAAGGGACACGTAACTTTAATGGGCTATACTTTTGTAATTTTTGGTCTAATTTACAAATAAAAAAAATACGTGTCCCTTATTTTTGAATAATCTAAAAGACGGACTAAATAGAATGTAATTACTTTGCCCCTTGAAACTACCCTATTGGCGGAGCACAGATCGAGCACAAACCAAATGGTCGTTAGTCGATCCACGCTACTCGAATTTGTGCTCGACTCGTCTAGTGTAGATGCACCTTTACAGTGTTTTAAGCTCTGTGTCTTTCGTTGGAGTCTGTTCAAGAGTAGATTGCGCATTTATTTTGCGTCATACATTATATCTGTACTGTAGTTCTGACGTCATGACTCTTTCGGACGCTTGTCACGCCAGCAATTGGCCGAGATTGAAACCTTTGGATAAGTATCGGTATGATTGCGATCTATCACGTCATTTCATGACATCATCCTTAATAATGTTTCTATGTATCATCTTCATCATACTGAGTACTACACGATAGATGTTTTTCAACCCTAAACACCGAAAGCGTTGTTTAAAAAAACATCGATAAAAAAAACGGTCAACCGCGAGTCGAACTCTCGCACCGAAGGTTTCGTCCAAACTTGCGACATTAACGACCATAATTATCTTTTGACTGCGTAGACTTAGGGTTAATTTTTGGTTTATTTCCGTTGGATCCCAGTTTTTGATCCCACTTTAATATTTTTGGCGTTGGATCCCACAAAACATTATTATATATTTCCCTTGGATCCCAAATTTGAAAAATACTAAAAAAATACATTTTATTGCCATTGAATCCCAAAAACTATTTCCGTTGGATCCCAGATGTTTAAAAACATCTGAATGCGGGTACATCCAACAACAAAATCACAATAATATTTTAAGGCGAAATTTTGTATGTATGTTTGATATTCCAACACGCTCAAACTTCTAGACTGATTTGGATGAAGTTTGGGTATTTGGATAGGTTATATGTTAGAATAACGGGTGCCTGTCGTTTTTCCGAAAAGATTTTGACAAAATTTCATTACCCAAAACAAATTATAGGAACCGGGTACTAGGTTAGGTTAGGTTGAAACTGTGACCTCCTACGCACGAGCCGAGCGAGCGGAGCGAGCGGTGCCGCGGCAGCGGCCGGCGAGTGCCAGAAACGACCTGCATTTATAGAAAAAAGAGATGCCAGAAACAGCCACATAATATAAAAAAAAATATGGAAAAATTATGACGGCAGTATATTTTTAAGAGCTAAGAGGCGCTTGTTTTGAAGGCCTTCATATGTATTTATTTATAAACAGAACATTACAAATAAACCTGATCATTTTGAACTCATGCTAGCCTAGTACTATTTGGAGTACATCATTTGTCTCATCTATTCCTCAGTGGCAACAATCCTGAAAAATCCAAAATACACAACACGGTGCTTTTGAAATATTTGATAAACTAAATCACTTTTCTTCTGAAATGTACACATGTTGTCATAACATGGGATTCAATGGTAATATCAAATGGGGCCCATCGTCAATACCTAAAAAATGGGATCAAATACTGGGATCCAACGAAAATAAATCTAATTTTTTAACAGCTTCAAGCAGCCAAAATTAAAACCAAATACTCAAATGTGAAAAAAACAACCCTCTAAGTCTACGCAGTCTAAAGATATGGCCGATTATGTTGCCAGGTTGTACGGGATCCTCGGTGCGTGAGTTCGACTCGCACTTTGCAGATTTTTTTTTTTCGTTTTTGATTGGCTGTTTCGGCGCATATTATAGTGTAGTGCTCTTTTAAGTGGAGGGCACTTAGACTTGAGTTAGAAGTGTTTTCCTGTAATTGTAGATAATACTGTTCTCATTGCTGAAGGGTCAAATTAAATAAATAAATGAATTTATACTACTGAATCGATAAATTGATAAAGAAACAAAACAGATGTTGACACTTATATCGCACCCAATTATCACAATGTTATTTCACGTCTTCAATCCGTGCCAAGGGATTTATAACAATGATTAATTTTTACAGAGTTACAAAATTAAAAAGTTTATGTACCTTTTTATGAAAAGTTTATGTCTTTTAGGCATTTTTTTGGGGTGGGTGCGTAATATGTAATGGCTCCAGTGAAGGTCGGGATGGAAGTACAAGGGCGCAGTTTATAGGTAACCGGCATGCTATCTGACGTATAACACTTTGAAACACACTAGGAATTTCTCCTGTATCGTGGTCGCGTTTACAAACATTTAAACTCACAAACAACTATCACAACAGCGAGACCCGAAACAACTATACAAATATTTGTTCCGTGCGGGAATCGAACCCGCGACACGCAGCGCAGCAGTCAATCGCTCAGCCGCTGCGCCAACCGTGCCGTCACGTTTGTCATAGGCTTGATTATATCTTCTAGTAGCTTTTGCCCGCGGCTTCGCTCGCGTTATATTCGTGGTAACACAGTTCCCCTTTCCTGATTTACAGGTACCTGCTACCTGTAGTTTTTGCCCTAGCGCCTTATTTATTGTAATAGCAATTCTAAGGTTTCCCTTTTCTTCCCTCTTTCTCCCTCATAAGTACTCAATATTTTTTTTTAATTGCCCTTGTCCGTTCCAGGGTTCCAACTTACTCTGTACCAAAATTCATCAAAATCGCTTTAGCCATTTAGGCGTGAAGACGTAACAAACAAACAAACTCACTTTCGCTTTTATAATATTAGTAAGGATTTGCTTCGCCCGTGTGTTATTTTACCTTTTTAAGTGCAAGCTATACTTTGACAAAGTTTTTTCACAATCAATGAACAGATTCACAGTGCATAAGTACAATAGGAACAAACCAACATTAAGTTTTATACAGGGTTATTGGTTAAGGCGCGGTAACAAGCTAATCTTAAGGTATTCGCGGAAGTGAGGCTGGCTGCATACTCAGTGGCGGCGTAGCATGTGTTGGCACCCGGGGCGACTTTCTATTGAGCACCCTCAAAATAAAACGCCAAATACTAAACGCGATTGCGTGACTTTAACCGTATAGTTCGGTACGGACCCCTTCGGGGGCTCGACATTCAAACCTCCGCTGGCTCGGTACTGGCCCCGAAAGGGGTCGAACATTTAAGTCATACGACCTCCTCATTATTTTTGTAAATATTTTATTTTCTGGTTAAAAAATAATATGGGTGTGCATTCATTAAGATAGTAGAATAAAAATCTCATATGTAAACGTCGTTAGAAGTTCTTTAATTATTGAGCAAGTTTCTTAATTAACCTTTATAAAATCCATGTGCGTAAATTACGATCATAGCCATTTTGATGGCAGTGTAGGTCGACGCTAAAAATCATAAAAAAAATGGTTTTCGGACATATAAGCTCCACATTGTTGGGCCTGAATAACGTGTCCTTTTATTACGTGCAGAAATCATTCGTAATTGAACTTAAATTAGCAGTGGTAATGATACATTTTGAAATCTAAAGTCGAAGTTTCGCGCCAATCGTGCTTGTTTACATTTTTCATTCCACATTATATCACACGGACGCGACTAGATTCTATAACAAATGAGACAAATATCATTGCAAATATTATAAATAACATGAACATGCCCAGAGTGCCTAGTGTGAGTTTTTTTACCGATTCGAACGTGAGCGCGTTAACTAAGATTTGTATGGAATAGAAACAGCGCCGTCTGGTGTCAAAAAATGGAACCTGAATTAGTGAGTGGCAGTTTACAATGCCTTCGTAATAGAATCGCTCGCACTCGCAAGTGACGGCGTTAGCGCACGTGATTGGTTAATTTCATCCATTGTGCGAGTGCGAGTTTCAGATTTTGACAGATCGAGTAATAAATAAACGCAAACGCGATCGAGGGTGACTAAAAAGTTCTCACTGAGATTTTTGTAGTGAGAGTGAAGTTATACGATACTTTTATAACAAATATTTAATTTTTATTTAGTGTAAATAATACAAAAGATATGGCAGGACGGTTTTTCTTCGCTTGTAGGATGTTTGCGGCCGCTAAGGCACGAGATGACCGCAACAAAAGCGCCAGAAGCGAGGCAAGAGCTCGCGCGTCCTTTAATTCATTGATACACCTCACGGAGAGGAAATTTAGAGATAGATATCTATTTTCGAAGAAACTTTTTAAGTTCTTGTGCAGCAAACTGAGACAAAGGACAAATCTAAGATCCACTCAACGTATACACGTTGAGTGGATCTTAGATTTGTCCTTTGTCTTCCAAGGATACCCTTGGAACATAAAGTATGTATCAATTAATGTTAATTGCAATGTAATTTCTAAAAACAAAACTACATGGTTTAAAAAACTTTCCTCCCCTTTCATTTGCAGGTGCTCACTGCTTTATTCTTTTTTGCCACCGGTTCCTATCAAAGGCCAGTAGGAGTTGCAAAGCACATATCACAAAAAATGTGCTGTGTGTATATAGAAGAAGTCATATTTTACCTCTTCATGAGAGGATGGTTTGCTATTGTCTCCATGCCTAAAAAAGCATTAAACTACTTGATTACAAAGTTCACATACATAAGTACGCTAAGCACAAAATTATTTAAATTCCACTTAATGCTCCATAAATGTTACCCTCATATCAAATTTTTATCATTATCATATTAAATATTTGCTTAATAAAAACTAAACAATAACAACTCCTTTCGAACCAGTGTCAAACACAAAACAAACTAAGACGTTATAATAACCTCGACAATTTGCATAGACAGGCGCTCCTGTTACAATTACATACTTGAATGATATCCTTCTACATTTGGTAGGTTTATCTCACGACGCGAACGTGACACCAACCTAAGAAAAATAATAAACGCTGCTCACGGTGAACAAACGCGGTTCGAGTGATTTGCCAGATGCCAACTTACACTCGCTCAAATACTGAGTGCCTAGTGCGAGTTTATCAAAATTTTGCGAATGACTTTACTGTCGCGTTTAGCGAGCGAACTTCAAACGCTCCGAGAACAGTATTTGAGCGAGTGTAAGTTGGCATCTGGCAAATCACTCGAACCGCGTTTGTTCACCGTGAGCAGCGTTTATTATTTTTCTTAGGTTGGTGTCACGTTCGCGTCGTGAGATAAACCTACCAAATGTAGAAGGATATCATTCAAGTATGTAATTGTAACAGGAGCGCCTGTCTATCCAAATTGTCGAGGTTATTACGTCTTAGTTTGTTTTGTGTTTGACACTGGTTCGAAAGGAGTTGTTATTGTTTAGTTTTTATTAAGCAAATATTTAATATGATGATGATAAAAATTTGATATGATGGTAACATTTATGGAGCATTAAGTGGAATTTAAATAATTTTGTGCTTAGCGCACTTATGTATGTGAACTTTGTAATCAAGTAGTTTAATGCTTTTTTAGGCATGGAGACATTAGCAAACCATCCTCTCATGAAGAGGTAAAATATGACTTCTTCTATATACACACAGCACATTTTTTGCAAAAAAGAATAAAGCAGTGAGCACCTGTAAATGAAAGGGGAGGAAAGTTTTTTAAACCATGAAGTTTTGTTTTTAGAAATTACATTGCAATTAACATTAATTGATACATACTTTATGTTCCAAGGGTATCCTTGGAAGACAAAGGACAAATCTAAGATCCACTCAACGTGTATACGTTGAGTGGATCTTAGATTTGTCCTTTGTCTCAGTTTGCTGCACAAGAACTTAAAAAGTTTCTTCGAAAATCGATATCTATCTCTAAATTTCCTCTCCGTGAGGTGTATCAATGGATTAAAGGACGCGCGAGCTCTTGCCTCGCTTCTGGCGCTTTTGTTGCGGTCATCTCGTGCCTTAGCGGCCGCAAACATCCTCCAAGCGAAGAAAAACCGTCCTGACATATCTTTTGTATTATTTACACTAAATAAAAATTAAATATTTGTTATAAAAGTATCGTATAACTTCACTCTCACTACAAAAATCTCAGTGAGAACTTTTTAGTCACCCTCGATCGCGTTTGCGTTTATTTATTACTCGATCTGTCAAAATCTGAAACTCGCACTCGCACAATGGATGAAATTAACCAATCACGTGCGCTAACGCCTTCACTTGCGAGTGCGAGCGATTCTATTACGAAGGCATTGTAAACTGCCACTCACTAATTCAGGTTCCATTTTTTGACACCAGACGGCGCTGTTTCTATTCCATACAAATCTTAGTTAACGCGCTCACGTTCGAATCGGTAAAAAAACTCACACTAGGCACTCTGTTCTCGGAGCGTTTGAAGTTCGCTCGCTAAACGCGACAGTAAAGTCATTCGCAAAATTTTGATAAACTCGCACTAGGCACTCTGATCTTATCGTAATTTGCAATAATATGACCATTAACACGTAATATTCATAACCACTACTAAATTCACTTTCGAAAATGACGTCCATTTCTTTTTTTTTTATTTTGTGATGTGTAAATGCGATTATTTCAATCGATTATTTTCTTGTAAATCAATCAACTCGATTAATTAAATTAAGGAATATCAGAAATTGATAGATGAAAATAAGAATAATTTTGTAATACGTGTAAAGTACTATAAATATTGATAATAATATTTTTTACGCCACTAAAACCGACTCAACAACAAACAGTAGAATCTGGTCTATGGCTAAATTCGCGCCAATTTTATTTTCAGATAAAAATTCAAATAAGGAATGCGCTCGCTGTTCGAATTTATATTAAAATGTTTTTTGCTATTTTATTAATACATAATTTGGTTTTGTACCTACTATTTGAATGTGAATTGCAAATAGAAATAAATAAGGTTGAATATAGAACACTCTTATTATGATTTTGGTAGGCACAGTAAAAAAAATCAGCCAAGATAAATTATATTTGTTCGACAAATTTGTTCGACAAAATTGTTTGAAATTATGGTTGGATTAGTTATTTGGAAAGCGTTTTCATTCATTCCTAAAACATGGCTCGTAGGCCAAAGTGTTCTTGGAGTGGAAGCCTTGGGGTAAAAATGGCCTAGATGGACACCACAATTGAGATGGAAAAAAAACCCCGGTCATGCACCGGGGTTTTTTTGGGGTGGGAAATCATAAAATAACTTCCCCCGCTCTAGGCGAAGCGGGGGGGAGTGTCAGGCTTTTACTGACTAATGTCCACCGATCGATGTTCCTTCTTTTACTCGGGGCTGCGGTATCTCTTTCGAACAACCCGCAATCCCGGCAGGACCCTACCGGGGTTGCGGGTCTGACACTCCCCCCCGCTCCGCCCAGAGCGGGGGAAGTGAGGCGCCACGGCATCCTCCCCTACCACCTGACGCAGATCCTCACCGGGCACGAAAGTTTCGGGACGTTCCTGCACATCATCGGGCGGGAAGAAACACCCAGGTGTCACCAATGTGACTATCGCCCGGAGGACACGTTGGAGCACACAGGCAGTTCTGTTCTGTCCCGGAGGAGATGGTGATATTTGAAGGAGAGAACCTCAAACCAAGCCAGCCACCGCGGGCGACGCTACAGGGGTCGGGTGCCGCGAGACGACAACGACTTTTTGTTAAAAGTTTAACAGGAGCGGATATTTGATGATTTCCCATCCAAGTGGCGCAAGACCGATATAAATCGCGGAATTTAAAGGAGCCCTCCTTTAAATACCTAAAGAAGTTCCTGAGAAGTTTATGAGAAGGCCTCCTATAAATTCCTAAAGAAGTCCTTAAATTCCAAAAAAGAGAGATACACTATTTAAAAATACTTTTTAGGGTTCCGTACCTCATAATAAATAACAGAACCCAAATATCAAATCTGTGGTCCCTTGAAGCTGTGAAAAAAACAACCCTCCAAGTCTACGTAGAGAAAAGATATGACCGTTTATGTCTTCAGTTTGTACGGAACTCTTGGTGCGTGAGTCCGACTCGCATTTGGCCGGTCTATTTTTAATAGGCTGAACCGCTTACTGCTACGCAAAGGTCTCCTTAAACCTTTCTAATTTTTTTATCCAACCAATACTTTTAAGTGTCAATATTTTAGAGCCCCGATGTGTACTTGTGTACGGAGTCCCTGTATGTCTAAAACAAGGCTCTACTGCGGAGGCATGGCTTTCTAGGTGCGGTACGGTATGGTTGTGCCGGCTGGGCTGCCTGACTGGCTACCTACAGAATTAGCATGACCTACAAAATTGGCCGCCATTTTCATTTATCGTCATTCAAGAAAACAGCCAAAATTTTTTTACCGCGAAACCGTTTGACAGCAAATGTACCTCAAATCTGGGCGCATAACAAAATAATTACCTATAATAGCATAATAAAAAAGCACGTGACAAAATGTCTTTCTTTTATAATCGATATCATAGATATTTGTACAACTATAATATATTCTATAGTAGAATATTATGCCACCTCCATAGGTAAATTCCTCAATGGTGCCAAAACTTTTTTTTAAAGTTTACTCTATTACGATTATCGATTAGGTTGAATGCAACTTTTTAATCGTAATGATGAAACTTAGTTTTACGGTCAGCACTAAGAAATGTCATATTGCAACACATTTTGTAGTATTTTTTGTCGAGATTTGTATCGTGTTTTTTTATTAATTTACATGTAAAATGGCAAAAATAAGAATGCAGATGGAATGTCACTGTTTTTATTTTAGATTTCCGATGTTATTATCAAATGGTTATCTTGTGTATGTACATTATTTCCAGCGTTTTTAAAGTACCTAATTTTTGGAAGGGTGTAGTAATATGTATTTTACACACATTTTGCAATAGATTGACGCCGTTTTATCGACTTATGAGGTTTTTGGAAATATAAACCTCAAACTTATCGTATAAAACAGCCGCTGTGATTTATTTTTAATAACAAAATTGAATGCTTTAAATTGATGAAAATTCTTGAATTTCATGACAATTCGCGTCACCCCACCGATTCAGCTGATGTGTCATGTGTCAAAATCCTGTCGTGCAGAGTGGTTAATTTGCTAAAATATTCTATGATATCAAAATTAACGTTTCGGTCCTTTTCAATGGACAATATGGAAAGACTGGTAGGTCGCGTTTGGGTCATTGTAGATCTTAGGTAAGATTTTATTTACTAAACATAGTCACTGAAGCCACACAAATGCTAGTAATTGCAAACCGCCTCGTCGGGCACCTTGTGGGGACGGGGCCGGATCTTGCGGATCACCAGTATGGTTTCCCCAAGGGGCGCTCGACGGTGGACGCCATCGTGCGCGTGAGAGCCCTCACGACGGGGGCTGCAGTGTCCAGGGGTGGGGTTGTAGTGGCGGTGTCTCTTGACATCGCCAACGCGTTCAACACCATGCCTTGGAGCTGCATCAGGGAGGCACTTCGATACCACCGGATGCCGACCTACCTTCTTCGTGTGGACGGGGCATATCTGACGGACAGGGCCGTCATCTACCCCGGTCACTCTGGAGAGCGGAACCGGCCAGAGATGTCGTAGATGACACAGTCGCTCTGGCTCAGGGGGGTCGCACCAGGCGGCGGCCGACATCATGACACGCGGGGTTGCGATAGTCGCAGAGAGGATCCGGCTGCATGGTCTCGAGGTGGCATTGCACAAATCCGAGGCCATGGTCTTTCATGGCCGCGGAAACACGCCACCGTCGGGATCCCAGCTGACGGTAGGAGGGGTTCGCATCGGCGTCGGGTCGACGATGAAGTACCTGGGAATCGTCCTCGACAGCCGGTGGAATTTCGTCGAGCATTACCGACGTTTGGCTCCCAAACTCAAACGGCCGGGGGCTGCTTTCAAGCGGCTTCTGCCCAATCTGAGGGGGCCAAACGCCTCCTGCCGTAGGCTCTATGCCGGAGTCGTGCGGTCCATGGCCCTTTACGGGGCCCCGGTATGGGCGCGTTCTTTAGGGCGGCGCGCCGCCCACTACCTGAACGCGCCCCAAAAGGTGGTAGCCGATCGATCGGTAGACGATCTCCGGCGAGGCAGCAAGCTTCCTTGCCGGACTGCCACCGTGGGATCTGGAGGCGATAGTGCTCGCTCACCTGTTTGAGTGGCGCGCGGAGGCACTACACCGGGGGGAAACTCCGCTGCCGCGGCAAATTGCCGCTCAGCGGACAGACCTCCGGTGCGATCTCATGGTGGCATGGAGAGAGCGACTGTCGCAACCCGCTACTTACCGCCACAATAGTGGCGGTAAGTACTCTCTTTGAGCAGTGGCTGTAGAGGCGTCATGGTGTCCTCACCTACCGCCTGACGCAGGTCCTCACCGGACACGGAAGTTTCGGGAGGTTCCTGCACATAATCGGGCGGGCGGAAACGCCCGGGTGTCACCATTGTCACGATCGCCCGGAGGACACGGTGGAGCACACAGTGGCGGTCTACCCAGCGCGGGGCGGAGCACCACCGTGCCCTCGTGTGTTCAGACCCTTAAGGATTTAGTTTCCACCATGAATTAAATCCTTTGACGAAACTCTGTTTTACTAAAACTGCAGAATATTTTTTTTAAATCAAAACCGGCTTCCAACAAAAAACTAAAAAGTCGAAAATAACTTTACTTCCGGGTGGCAAAAAAGTCAACGAAACCAACAAAAGTTGCTTACGTTATTGTTAACTCTTTTTTTGAATGTCGGTTTTTTTCTCAAAAAAGTTTTTTTCTTGGTCAGATTCTTCTTGTTGCTAATCTCTACCTTCTTTCATCTTGTGTATCAAGATTGTCAGGCTATCTTCCCGGCGTCCCCCCATGCAATGCATTTTGGCTCCTGGTTTGTACACCATCTGTTTGAACGTCACTTTCAACACCTTGCTGTGGTGTGTTTGATACCAGAGAACCAGAAGGTGCTACGAACTTCAAAATTGATCCAGATAACATCATAGAAACAATAACACTGGCTGACTGATCATTTGTCAACTGTGATTGCTTTGATCGACACATCAACAACTTGCCCCTGTCGCCCGCGCCGACCTTTTCGTGCAGATGCGCCAGTGGCTACTAACGCTGCGCGTTACTAAACTGCGCGACTGGCTTGGCATTCCGTTGTCACCCCTTTTTTTTGGTTGGGAAATCACCAAATAACTTCCACCGCTCTGGGCGGAGCGAGGGGGAGTGTCAGACGATTACTGACTGAAACCCACACATATTCCTTCTATTGCCCTTTACGTTCCGGGGCCGCGGTATCTCTTTCGAACAACCCGCAACCCCGGAAGGTGGTCACCCCTTGATGCTTGGCACCCGGGGCAGACCGCCTCCGCCGCCCCCCCCTTACGCCGCCACTGTGCATACTGTGCATGGTCTGACACAAGTACACGACAGTACTGCATCGAAAGAATAGAAATAAGGTCGAAAATATTTCGGTGTTTGATTTTATTTGAATATCATGTCCGCCAAAATGTAGGTCATCTTGCAGTTTTAATTGAATATAAAAAAAAAATACAGTTCCGTGTTTGAAAAATTTTAGATATCTCTTTAGTCTATACAATTTCCTTTGTTATAGATATAAAAAATATGATGGTTGTCGCTGAAAAAATTGAGAATTTCGAGATAAAAAAATTTTTTCGTGGTCTTTTTAAACATTTTTTTTTCGTAGTACTAGACCACTTTTGTAAACTGATTTTGTTTAAGTCTTTACTTTATGTATTGAACTTTACTATACACGGTATTTTTTTTTGGGTAGTGGCATGTACAGAATACAGATACGGCTAACTTTGCGACGAAAATCTAGACGTTTTACGAAGTGTTTGCTTTGTACAGCGCCTTAAACTTGAACTTCATGCATGAGCTAGGGGAGTGAAATACTCATAAATACACATGAACGAGTTTTACTATGAGACTACTGCTCATCCCTACATTTTTTCGAGGAAAACTACAGATTCATTTTGACTGTGTAGGTAATGCACTTCTATATAAAACACAGTCTGGAATAACACATAGGATACTTTTTTTTACTATCATTTTTTTTTAAAACGTTGCCCTACACTAGAAATTTCTCATGTATCGTGGGTGCGTTAACAAACATTTAAACTCACATACACAAACAGCCAGACCCGAAACAATTATCTGCAGGTCATACAAATATTTGTTCCGTGCGGGAATCGAACCCGCGACACGCAGCGCAGCAGTCGATTGCTCAGCCACTGCGCCAACCGTGTCGTCAAATCGATCATCATGCGGGCGAAGCCGCAGGCAGCTAGTAAACAATAAGTAATAGGAATCCGATATTAAATTAATGCAGTAATAAGAAACTTGTAATCTTGAGTAACACATTCTGACATAGGTAGGTGTTATTTGATAGTACTAATGTTATGTGAGTATTAAGCCAAGGATAAAACTTTCTATAATCTAATATATAAAATTTCCGTGTTAGTTACCGTACTCCTCCGAAACGGCTCGACCGATTCTTATGAAATTTTGGGTACATATTCGGCTAACATCTATTTTTCATACCCCTTAACCTCAGCGGGTGAAACCGCTAGGCATTGCTAGTAAAACTATATTTATATGCGAATTGCCAAACTGTGGGATTCACTGCTGGCTTCAGCTGTTCCCTGATCATTTGGATCTTAACAAAGTGATCACTTCACACCAAATCATTTTAATTTGGATCTTCACTCGAATATTGAGCCTATCCTACTATTCTTACTAATATTATAAAATGCGAAAGTGAGTTTGTTTGTTTGTTACGTCTTCACGCCTAAATGGCTTAACCGATTTGGATGAATTTTGGTACAGAGATAGTTGGGACCCTTGAGACGGACATAGGCTCATTTAAAAAAAAACAGCTGAGATATGAGGGTGAAAGATGGAAGAAAGGAGAAATCTTAGCATTGCTATTACAATAAATAAGGCGCAAGGGCAAAAACTACAAGTCAGGAAAGGGGAACTGTGTTACCCCGAATTTAACACGAGCGAAGCTGCGGGCAAAAGCTAGTAATATTATAGATGCGAATGTTTGTGAGGATAAATGTATGGATGTTTGTTACTCTTTCACGTCAAAACGACTGAACGGATCTTGATGAAATTTGGATCATAAGTAGATTATAGTCTGTTTTTTTTTCGATCCTCACGCGGTCGAAGCCGCGGCTGCCAGTTAGTATTAATGTATGTAAGTCTAAGTCGGGTTTGTTAAAACAACTCTAGAACGGCTGGACGTATTTTTATGATTCTTGATTTGTTGGATTGGTCTCCAAATAGCAGAATAAAATATTCGAAAAAAAAGGCGGTGAGTTTTATAAATACAACCTTTCACGACACACGTTCTGGTAGGTAGGTAGGGTGGAATAATAAAAGATGCATTGCAAAGCATCCCGGATACAGCTAGTTTAGTAACCTATTGCTTACTCTTGCGAGGAATTAGGTCTTAGGGCTGATTTTTCAATAGTCCGATAACTTTTATCTGAGGAATAAAAATGGCGGTTTTACAGCATATCTATAGAAAATATGTCAAACCGCTATTTTTATTCCTCCGATAAAAGTTATCTGACTATTGAAAAATCAGCCCTAATTCTAATATTTTGAATTGTTACAAAATCAAACCTTTCTGTTTCTCAATCAATTTTCTATTCCTTTGTTTTCAATATCATACACTGTATAATCTTAAGCGGACAAGCGGAATCACTTTACACAAGCATCTCCTTGTCTGTACTATTTTATTTCATTTTTTTTTATTGTTTTACTTGTTTTGTGCGAGTCCCAAATAAAAGTTTTTCTTTCTTTCTTTTCTTAAGAAGTGATCTCCAATCACGTGTTTAAAAAAAATGAAGTCAAGTGCGAGACGGACTCGCGCATCGAGGATTCCGTACAAAAGTGCGACTTTGAGGGTTGGGTTTGGTTTCTTCACAGGGCCACAGACTTGAGTATATGGTTTTAATTTCAAGTCGATACCTCCACGCGTTCCTGAGATAAAGGTTCTTGATAGACAGACGAACAACAAACTGATCCTATAAGGTTGCCGTTTTTCCTTTTGGCGTACTGAACCCTAAAAGCATTATTTTATTGAAATAAACAGTTGATTCTTTTTAAATATTTTTAATGTACATTTTGGCTGCCACAGAACCGGAATATATAAAAATAAAAGTAATAGATGAGAACATCTATTACTTTTATTTTTATAAAAATAAAAGTAATATATGAGAACATCTATTACTTTTATTTTTATATATTGTGGTCACGTTAACCTCTAGAGCCCCAGCGGCACAAAAACGTGCCAGTAAATAAGTATTACATTATGTAAATGTCAATCAATGCAATGTCAGGATATAAAACCACATAATCAATGAACAAACAAATTTTTTTTTGCATTTTCTCTCGCCTATTTTAGGGAAATGTAATTATTGGGATTATTTTTTATTTATTTCAAAAGGAATTTTCATATATTAATCATTACTGTGCATTATCAGGGCAGGATCTGGCAATGTCCTTTGTGCCACCAAACCCCGACCGATACCGCTTACGATAAGAGCCCGCCCGGCGGTGCTTGACGGATAGTTGACGTAAATAATGGCGGTCCTTGAGAGGTTAATCTTTAATTCCTCATTATACCAATTCACTATTTAAATTAATTGGTTCCAGGTCGCGGTGGCTCCAACATAAAAGAGATAGAAAAGACCACAGGTGCTAAGGTAAACGTCAAAGAGTTCAGCAATAAAGACCATGATATCTGCGTCATCAGAGGTCGCAGCGAAGCCACGCAGATCGCCGAGACCCTCATACACGACTTTATTAATCAGCAACCAGTAAACATTGAGGACACTTTATATGTACCAATGTGGGCTGTCGGCAGGATTATCGGTAAGTGGGTTTGTTTCTTAATCGTGTGAATAGTGCCTTCTTGTTGCGGATGGGAAATCATCAAATAACTTTCCCTCTCTCTCTCTCGGCTCTGGGCGGAGGGAGTGTCAGACTTTTACTGGCTAAAACTATCCGCACGAATCCGCACTATTTTAATGTGCGATGTAATCGTACACCACCCATACCCATGTTCCTTCTTTTGCCCTTTATGTTTCGGGGCTCCGGTATCTCTTTCGAACAACCCACCCGGCATTCGGTGGCCTGGCAGGTCTTTCTGTTTTGTTGACGTCTCTTTAAGGCGCGTGGAATACGAGCGCGCCGTTGACACGGCCTGTCGTCACTAGACGGACGGACGGTGAGCAAAGGAAAGCTCACCGTCCGTCCGTCTCTCTCACAGGCCCGTGTGATTAGTTCTAACCTGGTGTCAGACGCCTCAGACTTGGTTTGATATGCCCTCGAGAAATATCTCTCAAGTATGCTGACGTTGATAAGTGGTTTAGAAGAACTTCATTAAACGCACACGAATCCGGATAATCTAAGGCTTCTGAATTGGCAGTACAACGGTCACACCTGTAGGCTATCATTGCTTCGTGAGCAAACCAGAATGTCTGAGAGATATTTCTAAAGGCCCATGAGCAGCAAAAAAACTGCCGCTATGTTAGGTACTAATCAAACGATAAAGAAGCACCGTATCAAAGAGGTATAAGCGTTACGTTCCACCTCACTTAGTAAATTCTAAAATATTTTCCTCCAACAGGAAGTCAAGGTGACAATGTAACTTCGATATCCCACCGCAGTGGAGCGAAAATCAAGGTCGACAAAAGCGATAAGGGATCGGAACGAAAGGTCAATTTCTTGGGCACCAAGGAACAGATTAAAGTTGCCAAGGATCTTATTGAAAACTGCGTGAGTGTAATTTAGTTTCTATCAGATTCTGCCAAACCTTTTCCCTTTATTGGGGTCGGCTTCCAGTCTTACCAGATGCAGTGGAATCTGACGTCCACAACCCAATTAGTACTTGCTAATACGGTACCCCTTGTTTTTGTTTATCTGTTCCAGCATTTATTTATTCTCATTATGTTTGTGTCGTATCTGGCTGTGGCTTCATTTGCTTGGGTTCTATCAGAATGTCAGTGCTGTGACATGTTGCAGCACCATGCTGAGACGGACTTTTGGCCTCGTAAAGGACCAATTGAGTTGAAAATGTCTTAATTTGATTTATTTTTTTTTGTTTTTGTTCTCCTCTTTTTAATTAATTTTGTTTTGTTGTGCCCCGTGCGAGTCTAATAAACACTTTTTCTTTCTTATTGGTAAGACTGGTTGTCAGACTTTCAAGACACACACACTCACACTACAAGCTGTAAAGGCCTAATGTGATTTCCGATGCACAGGAAACTGGGTACAGACCGACCTTGGTAAGCTCGGCTTAACTTTGAAGATCGATCTGTGCGGCTGTTAAAAATATACATATGAAGAATCAGCATTTTACAATTACAGGTAGCCCAAGAGAAATGTCGCCGGGAAATCGAGCAATCAAAACGCAGTCCGCGCCACGTGCAATCGTCATCAAAATCGCCGTCGCCAACGCCCTCTGTGGCCACCAGTGACAACGCTGAAGACGTGTCAGGTGACTCTCAAGTGCACAGGCATGTCAAATCTAAGAGGCCTGGTAAGATTTGCTAACAGCATGCTCATATAGAAGAAAGAAAAAACATTTATTTGTCGCAAATTACGACGAGCAAAAACATTAAACATTCAAAATATCACAAATAAGTACATGGGACAAAATAAAAAAATAAACTTGCACGTCGTGACTGCGACAGGTAGGTCACCACTCAGCATGGTGACGTATACACGGTGTAACAAGACCCTTAACTAAGCCGTCAGTCACGCAGCTGTATTGAAATAAGTTACCATACATTTATGGTAGCGAACCTTTTTTTTTGGGGTGATATTCTCGATTTACGGTAGGACTCAATTTAACGCACCCAAAACATAATGCTGATGGATTCATTGAATATAACAATATTAAAATAGGTCAACATTCGAGGTCAAATACAGAAAACAAAAAAAAACTATGGCTTTTGGCTTCGTTAGAGGTCTTTTTGCACCCTATTTACCAACATCAGATGATTCGTTCAAACTGGCCGCGCAGAAAGAACTACAAGATGTATCAGAGAAGCGTGGCACAGATAATAAAATTGAACAACTTTGTCTATGGGACGAATACCCTAATAGCTGAAAAAATCACCTGTTAATAAATAATCAACTTGATAAATGGGGTGGGAGATATTTATATGCGATTATGATGTTGTCCCTGTGTTTCTAAATTAAATGGTATCTATAAAATTTTATAAATATGGCCACAATTTTCTGATACGCGCTGTATAGCTCCTTATTCCGATAAAAGTCGCTTCACTACTTGAGTGAATAGTACACTCGCGTGTTTATTTAATTCCATGTTCAAACGACAACGATAAAGAATTAAAGAAAAACCGTCGGTCTATATAAACGGTAAAAAACATATTTGTCGTTTGCCCCCCCCCCCCCCTTTTAGTATTTGTTGTTATAGTGGCAACATAAATACATCATCTGTCAAAATTTCAACTGTCTAACTGTCACGGTTTATGAGATACAGCCTAGTGACAGACGAACAACGGAGTCTTAGTAATACAATAAAGCGATCTTTTTAAGACAACCTTTGGATGGATTTAAAGGAGGAGAAACAGTACTGTAGGTAGTCTGTGGTGTAACATTTTTCATTTTTGAATATATAAATATGGATGTACTTTTTGGCATGGGTGTATATACACGTCTGCTTAATCCAGCGGCTATAACAAGCGTGATGATGTTTGGTATTTTCTGACCAGCTTCCCCTGGAAACATCCTGATGACCACATCTGACCGAAAAATATGCGAGATTTTTCTGTGTTCTACGTCACGCGTCGATCGTTTATCTTAGCATGATTTATATAAGCAATATTTTCATGTCTATTCTTCTCGATAGAGTACTACCCTTTTTTTTGCGGATGAGAAATCATTAAATAACTTCTCCACCTCTGGGCGGAGCGCGAGTGTCAGACTAGAACTGACTAAAATCCACCCATGTTCCTTCTGTTTCTTTCTGCATTTTATGTTTCGGGGCCGCGGTATCTTTTCCGAACAACCCGCAACCCCGGGGAGATCTACCCTTTGGTATGGGCAACTACAGTACTTTCACAAGTTATTATGCCTTATGACTGGGTAGCTTCATCTTTTTGATTATTATACATTCATAAGTGCCTGTAATGGCATAGTTGAAATCAATAGTTTGAGTTAATGATCACAGGTAGCTTTTTTTTAAATAAATCTTGCCCCACACTACTCCTGTATCGTGGGTGCGTTTACTATCTTATAAACTCACATTAATAAACAACCACTTCCGGAACAACTACCTGTAGGTCATACAAATATTTGTTGACAAACGCTTAGCCACAGCGTCAACTGTGTCGTCCAGCGTCCACGTCGTTTATATTTATAAATATGTATTTTAAAAGTAACTTTTAATAAAAAAGAAGTCGCAAAAAGACAAACAGGACCTTGGATCTTCTTCTTCTTCTTTATGTGGGCCCCGCTTCTTGGGGGGTCCGGTTTCCGCACTTAGTCCTTGCAGTGGACCATTGTGCGTATGCCATGTACCTGGTGGCCGCTACTCCAGCCAGCCCACCTCCTTCCAGAAGCAGATGAGTCTTTTCGGGTTCTTGAGGGCGTCCGCAAGTGACCCTGGTGTACCCAGTGTCGCTTTCCGGATTTCAGTGATTCCTGTACATTCAAGGAGAACATGTGTGACTGTTTCAGGACCTTGGATTTGATCCAGCGTACTGTCAATTCACATTCCGATTCCCTACCAAACACGTTGATCGAACATTGGAATCGTACGATGAAATAACTGAGATTCATCGTAATGAAAGTGTTAAGTTTTTTCGTTACGGAATTTCTGGATTCGGTTTCCACGCTCAAGGCCCGTGATAGAAGCTATGCAATAGCTTAAAAATCGGCCAATATGGATAATGCAAAAAACGGGCAAGAGGAAGTCAAACTCGTGCACCGCGAGTTTCGTAGAGACTTACGACATAAACGGCCATATCCTTTGACTGTGTAGACTTAGAGGATTGCTTTTTTCACAGCACAAAGGGACCACAGAGTTGAGTATATGGTTTTAATTTCAACTCGATATCCGAGGATGATGGAGGAGCTCGTGGCTAAATAATAGCAGCCGCTAAGGTTGATCTTTAGATGCTGCGCTTGCCTAGGTTGGTCTGTGGATGGGTGATCACCCGTTACATACCGAGTTTCCTCCGTCCTCGGAAAGAACCTTAAGCCGTTGGTCCCGGCTGTCATTTGTAGATCTTTGACAGTCGTTAAAAAAAAAAGTCAAAAAAAAAAGTCAAAATCATTTATTTGCGTAAATAAGGTACAGAAGGTTGACAAGTAGACAATATTGATCTCTCATTTTGCCTTTCATTTCGGCGTGCAAATTAAAAACAGGGTGATATATTTTTATTTAAATTAACTTATTACAATCATGCTGTCATTTTACCGATATTCCCACCAAATTTAAAAATTGTACCTATTATAATTTACTTGTATGACAATATAATTATGAAAAAAATAATAATTAAAATAATAAATGTCAATATAACTATGAAAAATTAATAAAAATAATCACAAATGTCAATATAGAAATGAAAAATTAATACTATAATCACAAATGTCAATATAGAAATGAAAAATTAATAAAAATAATCACAAATGTCAATAGAATAATAAAAATAATAAACAATAATAAATGTCAAAAATAATCATGTCAATTAATAAAAGAGATTCGACATATAAAACACAATAACAATTTAAAATGACCGAGCAATTTACTACTTACATTTTATAATCCAAAAACTCATGTACACTATAAAAACATTTTTCAATTAAAAACCTCGTCAAATTACTTTTAAATCTAGAAAATGGTAGCGTTTTTATGGAATTTGGAATTTTGTTATACAATTTTATGCACATAATGTAGCTGTTGTTACCTGTAAATGTAAGATTTGTTCTCGGTTGAAATAATTTATTAGTATGCATTGATCTTGGGGCATAGTAGCTTGTCGCTTGTTGGAAAAGTCCCTTATGTTTCAAAACAAATATACAAGATTCCAATATATAAATACATGGGAGAGTTAGTATTTTATATTTTCTAAAAAATGGACGACATGACTCTATTTGCTTCAACCCAAATATAGCTCTTATACATTTTTTTTGCATAACGAATGCTTGATCGATCTCCACACAACGACCCCACAGGATAATACCATACCTTAGAGTGGCGGTTACATAGCCGTGGAAAGCCGTTATTGCGGCATTTCTGGATACCTCGCAGCTAATCCGCCTCAAAGGATATATAAATTTATTTATTTTAAAACAAATTTCATTAATATGGTTTTTCCACGAACAAAATTGATCTACCGTTATCCCAAGAAATTTAACTGATTCAGCTTCTGTTAGGGCGACCCCTTTATAAGATATATTTAGGGCCAGCGGTTTTGATCGATAGGTACGAAATTGAATAAATTTTGTTTTATTAATATTAATTTTTAAATTATTCGCTTCTAGCCACTCTATGCTTTTTTGAAGAGTAATATTTATTTCTTGTTCGTACGTAGTTTTATCCTGCCCCTTGATTATAATTGTTGTATCGTCAGCAAATAGTACACATTTGTGATTTATAATATCAGGGAAATCATTTATGTAAAGTAAAAACATTGGCGGCCCTAAAATACTGCCCTGTGGCACGCCATATCTATTGAACATAACCGAAGATTGAACTGATTCTAAAGTTTTATTCTGATTATTGTATTGTGTTACTTCCACTGATTGTACTCTGTCAGACAAATAAGACTTCAACCAGTCACATGCTGTTCCTCTGACTCCATATCTGGAAACCTTTTCCAATAGTCGTTCATGAGAAACGCGATCAAAAGCTTTGCTCATATCCATGAACAAAACTGTAACAGGTATTTTCTTATCGATACAGTCTGTTATTTCTTTTATTAATTCAAAGGCTGCTAACGATGTACTTCTATTTTTACGAAACCCATTCTGTTCGTTTTTAACAATCTTGTGCTTTTCAATGAAATTTTCTAATTTGTTATGAAACGCCTTTTCAAAAATTTTGGAAAAAATAGGTACCAAGGTCACGGGTCTATAATTGTCCATTTGAGTGCTATCCCCTTTTTTAAATATGGGTTTCACTACTGATTTCTTTAATAAATCAGGGAATATTCCTTGCTCTAGTGAGAGATTAACAGTATGCAGAAGTGGGTCCAGAATTATATTAACTGACAGTTTTATGATGTCAGTGCGAATTTCATCATAACCACTAGCTTTGGAGTCATTTAGAGACATCACGATTTTTTTAAGGTCACTCCCATCTAATGGGTACAAAAATATTGAATTACTGGTTGATTCAATATGATCCATTTGTTTTAATCTAGATTCTATTTTATTATGAAGGGTATTATTGGTAACTGTATTAATGAAAAAATTATTGAAATGCTTTGCAATGGAATCAGGACTTATACAATCCCTGTTTTCGACAGTGATTTTTGAAATGCAGGAACGTTTAAAATCTGTGCCGGTATGCTTTTTAATTACGTTCCACGCTGCCTTACACTTATTTTGAGCTGTATTTATATATTTCGTATTATTATTTTTTCGAGATGTTGAAATGCATTTTTTCAGTGAATTACAATAGCTTTTGTACATGCTTTTAAGAGGTTCATTATTATTATATTTTAATTTATAGTGTAGTTTACTTTTATTCTTACAGCTTATTTTTATACCTTTGGAAAGCCAGTTTAATTTATTTAACGCTTTATTTGTAACCTTTACGCGAATTATAGGGAAGCATAAATTATAAAATAACAAAAACGTGTCGAAAAATTTCTGAAATGCTTCATTTGCAGAATTTTCTTCAAACACGTCACTAAAAGACAAACATGAAATTGAGTTTAAAAATGTTTTCTTGTTATCATTACCATAGTCTCTTTTAAATTGATACCACCATTTTAAAACTGGTTGATGTATTTTTGTAACAACCCAAGAATACGATTGGGCTGAGTGATCTGATAACCCTAAATCATGTATTTTTGAACACCCTTTGTCTAAGTTCGTTATGATGTGGTCAATGCAAGTTTGTGTCTTATCAGTTATTCTAGTAGGCGTTAAGATTACATGTTTTACATTGTAATTATTTAACAAGTAATTATATTCCCTACATTCTTTAGATTGTTTTAAAATATCAATATTTGTATCCCCACATATTATTATTTTCTTTCTTGAATTACGACACAACGTGCTCAGTAGAGTCTCTAGCTTATTAAGAAAAATTGCTACATTCGACGACGGGGTTCTATATAAACATATTAAAAATATCCCGTATTTGGTTAGTTCCAAACCACAACACTCAAATACACATGATTCACATTGTTTTTGTATTTCCTGTATAATTCTGAATTCAATGTCGTTTTTTATAAGAATCATAGCGCCACCTCTTTTTGATGTTTTCCTTGAATAGTAAGATGCAGTCGTAAAGCCTTTTAGCCGAAAGATTTTTTCCGTACCTTCCAGCAAGAATGTTTCAGTGAGACACAGTACATCTACGCTGATCTCGTTACCAAGCAAATCAAATAAGGCAAAAGAAATAAATTTTACAGGTAGTCAGTGTTCCGAAAGTCTGACAATCAGTCTTACCAAGAGGTATCGCATTACCCAGTACTAACTGGGTTGTGGAGGTCAGATAGGCAGTCGCTCCATGCAAAATACTGATATTCAGCTGCATCCGGTTAGACTGGAAGCCGACCCCAACTTAGTTGGGAAAAGGCTAGGCAGATGATGATCCGAGATAATGGGTGATAGGCAGACAGGCAGACAGACAACAAAACGATCCAATAAGGGTTCCGTTTTTTTTATTTTTGAGGTACAAACGGTATTTATAAATGTTTATGTTTACGCTGGGGTCACATTCAGTTTTTGTCGATAGTAGCTATCACGACAACAAATTAATGTATTGTCAAATATGTTTTTCTTTTGCGGATTCGAAATCTTCAAATGGCTTGGCTTCAGTCGGCTTTTTGACACTGCTGCTCGCTGTCCTCTCATACTTAAGTACTAACGCTGTAACAACAACGTTGTAAAACCAAATGATTTTAAAAGAATAACCATGGAGTTTCTTGCCGGTTCTTCTCTATAGGAAACGACCAACCCGAACCGTGCACCTTCTATCGACGTTTTATAAGTGCCCATGTAGGCCTATGTGAAATAAAAATATTTTGACTTTGACAGTTTTTAGAATATGGTAGGTCAGTGACAACAATAATGCAATTGAATTTTATCTCTCAATTTTATCTGATTCTCACAGCAAAAATCTCTTGTTCACTTTTTAATTATTACTAGCTGTGCTCCGCTTGTCTCCTAAGGGTCGCAGCGTAGTAGTAATTTTATCAACAATTAATGTAATTTAGTCAGACAACACAGTCATTGTCTATTCTTCTTCTTAGCTCCGAAGAACGGCCCTACAAACGCGACTGACTCGTTGGTCCGTGCCACACACAGCAGAGCGGGAAGCGTTCAACAGAGACCAGACGGAAAGATAACTGCAGCACAACAACGCGAAGAATATTCTTTTTTCCTTCGATTTCGAGTTGTTTTAATTATTTTTGATAAATGTTGTTCTTATTACGGATATTTTAAAGGCTTTGTGACTGTATGTCTGATATTTCGAAAACCCGTGAAGGTAGAGCCTATGAAGGATCTCACGCGGGCAACCCCGAAACTTCCAAAGCCGGAAAACGTGACAGTTCCAAATCAACCACGTCCGACAAGAGCTGACAAGGGAGAAGTTAGACCTCCATGCCTCAAGACGCCCACCTGTGTGGCAGATCACATCGACAATGCGCTCTGCGAGTACCTAGCCATCGTGACGGCGACCAGTAAGGTCTACCTCATGAAATGCCACAAAATCTGGTTGGCTTATAAGTTGAGGTACGAGAGCCTGCTACAAGAACTGCTTGACGAAGCGGAAGGAGCCATATACGATAACAATACCGGCCAGGTCATCAGAGGGAAAATGACGGAGAAATACATGGCTGCTTACAGCCCAACAGGCAACTTTGTGACCTATGACGAAGACAAATCAATCCGCTCAGGGAAAATCACTTTCGCTGCACCTGTAAACGACCCCATAGTCGTAACAGCCAAATGCACTAAAATCATGCTGGAAGACAAGATCCTTGAGATGGCACAAACTATACAAGAGAGCTCGCTTTATTCGAAGTTAGAAAAATATAGTGAGTCTGTGCAACGATGGACACAGCAAGTACCCAAAATAAAATGGGTAAATGGGGTTCCTGGGTGTGGTAAGACAACCTGGGTAGTGAAACACTTTGATGAGCACAACGACGTTGTCGCCACAACGACAATTGAGGCAGCCAAAGATCTCAAAAATAAACTAGTGTGTCGCCTTGGACATACAGTGAAGGAAAGAGTGCGCACAATGGCCTCCATCCTAGCCAACGGGTTTAGAGACAGACATTACTATCGTCTAATTGTAGACGAAGCTTTAATGAACCACTTTGGCTCTATAATAATGGCAGCGCGGTTGGCAGGAGTCAGCGAAATTGTACTCATCGGAGATGTTAACCAACTACCCTTTTTGGACAGAGAAAACCTGTTTCAACTCTGGTACACCAGTCCAACCCTAGTGGCTAGTATCAGCCAGAAGTTGCTCTGCACACACCGCAACCCGATGGATGTAGCGTTTGCTTTGAGCGAGGTATACCCTGGTATATATTCGGCAAAGCAACAGGTACGTTCCCTGAAGGTTAAACCTTATACTGGAGCGCTAATACCCAGCACGTCCGCGCAGACCCTGTACTTGGTTCATACTCAGAAGGAGAAGGCTCTCCTGAAGGAGCAGGGCTATGGTTCAGGTTCAGGGTCACGCACGCTTACGATACACGAAGCTCAGGGTTTAACATGTGAAAACGTAGTCATCATAAACACGAAGAACAGGTGTATTCAGATCCATGAAAGTGTTCCGCATGCGATTGTGGCAGTGTCGAGACACACGGTGAGTTGTGTGTATTACACCGACCACGTCGACGCCATTGTCCGCTTTGCAAGGCGTGCGATGGATGCGCCATCTATAACGATTGTCGACTACAACCTAAAAATGGCCCTACAGCACCGTGATGGAACAGTAGCTGCAAATCTGCTTAATATCTCAAAATCCTTGACTGAATATAAAACCCAGACATATCGTTTTCGTGTTTATATAGTTAAAATAGTCTTGGTCTCTCTGAATGGAATTCGATATTCTCTCAGTCTTGTGCACAGAAAAGTGAAGGGTGTGTTGTTGACTTTTGATTAACGATATGTCAGAAAATAACGCGAAACATTGCCTTTTGCAAAGGGTGTAAAAGAACTAATGAAACCGAAAAGCATGTATTATACGCATCAATGCGATATTTTTTTTGTTCTAGCTAGAGCATACCTGGTAACTTGCTAGTTAATCCAAAATTTTTATGTTACTTTGAATACTTTTTCGTCCCCTGTTCCATTCAATGCACACATGCACAGTATTTTGAGTGACAACAAAAACGTAATTTTCACCTTAAAAAATATTGTTTTCGAGCAATATTTTTTGCGTGGCGTTACTTAGCCTGATGTCCATAATGCATGGTTGACGGCTTTGTAAATGGTTACTTTACACCCTGTATAAGAGGGCAGCATTATTAGCATTGACAAGTTCGAAGTCGTTATGTATACTGCTGTCGAAATTATTTTATATATATAATATAAAATAAATTTTTACATCAATAACAAGGTTCTGGTTCAGAGTCTCCAGGATACGAAGTCAACATCATGGGAACTGAATGTCACAGGCGTTTGGTGTTCATTTACATGTCACATATATTAACAGCTAGACCTGTAAGCCATATAAATATTTGGAAATCGAACGCGCTACGCACAGCGAAATACCCAGTTAGCTCAGCCTCTGCGCCAACTGTGTCAGATTTGATGTAAACATTTCTATTACAATACACTTCCTAAACTTATTCAATTTAAAATATATATAAAATTTAAGCGATTTTTGTAGAATCTTAAAGATTGAGTATATTGTTGAAATAAATAGTTTCACATAGACTTTTGACTTTAACTTTAACCTACTAAACTACTACGTAGACTAGTATTTCGATATTTTAAAAACACCGTCTAAAGAACGTGTCTTTAGTTTTTTTTGGTACTTATTAAAATTTATACAGGGACTGTGTCCTCGGTGTCCTTTCTATCCTATTTTTCGTATAGGAAATCTTCAATTAACTAGAGCGTATCAGCCTTTAACTGGCTAAAAACCATCCATGTTCCTTTTTTGCCCTTTCTGTTTCGGGGCCGTGGTATCTCTTTCGAAAAACCCGCAACCCCTGCAGGCAGTGACCCTGAAAGGCCGCTCTAATCCATTCTACCCTGAAGATGGATAGATATCAAACTATACAAATCCAATATTAACTGACTGCTTTGTATAAGTTATCCGTACAATGAGAGATCAGCGTAAACTGGTTTTGCATAACTTTATTGGCCGTCGAAATACCATGGCCACGCATGAAGTAGTTTTTGACGTTAAATGTCGCCGCTATATATCGCGTGGCCCTTGGAACGGAACATAATAATCAATACATATTATAATATTTTGTTTTTTTATTTTAATTACTCAAATGTTAAAAATGATATTTTTTTCTTACGAATGTAAAGTAGTCCTTGGGTACTAGAAGTGGACTGCCGCCGTTGTAAGAAGACTAAAATTACACGGTGTATAGTCGGAATGTTATAGCTGGACAAATCTGGACGGTTGGTAATCTAAACATGAGAAATTCCTAAAAAACTCTTACACCTGTTTTTCTTGTGTGATAAGCACAGTTTGTACAAATATACCTGTAATTATATACCTATTTAGATATTATGTTTGTCAAAAGTAAAGATCGGATAATCAAAAGCATATTTACCTAAAGATAGTATTTGGCTAACTAAGTATAGAAGAGGCTTGTTAGGATATTTGGTTAAAACAGAATCCCTGAAAGTAAAAGTAGGGAAAAGCAATCATATTACGTTGCAATAGGGCAACAGTCTATAGTGTCAAATTGGGTTTACTATATCCCACGGATCAGTTACTTAAATTTAATTTTCCGGGATTCCGAGATATTTTTGTAAAAAAAAGTGCTTTCCATAATAGCCAACTTGTCAACTTTAGATAAATTTGCTTGCCAATATCCTATCTCTAGTCATAAGTGTGTTTGTTTGTTTTTTTTTTGTGATGTCCGGGTGCTGTGTGGATTGTTGGTTTTTTTTTTTGTTATTTAGCCTATTTTGTCCGACTACTGGGTCATTAGCTAAAGTTTTTCAAGATCGTTTTTTTATAGCAAACAGATTCAACCAAAGTTAAGTTTAGTAGCTTGTCATCCAAAAATGAACCTTGAGTATAAAATTAATGCTCATATTCGTATAATACACTTAGTAGCAATCGCTTGTAAGAATATCCACGTAAAATTTATATAGGCAAGGTTTATTTTTGTATGAAGCGCTACTGTACATAGCTTGGCTTAGTCTAAGTTCGCTACATAGCTCTTTGCCTTAGTGTGTGTGAGAGGTTTGGGTCTAAGGTGGTAGTTTCAGTATTCTGTATGTGTAGTCAGGACATGAGCATTTTTATATCAATCTGTTTTGTTTGCTAACCCCACGTTTACATCAAAGCATATAGTATATATTCGGACATGTTTAGTCTACTGTTTATACATGAAACTAGTTAATTATTGCTTTAGAAATGTTGTAAAGAAGACTTGCAAAATAATCGTTTGTAGCTAGATGACATGACTGAAAGAACTTATTGTTATTCTTTTTTGCACAAAAATATTTTTATAGAAAACATAAAAACGAATTGCAATACTAAAATTTATTTACAACGGCGAGCTTAACCCAGAATTGGTTAATCTTGAGACATATTTTTTGGGACGTTTTCAAAATTCGTAGAAAAATACTTACGTGTAAATGCGGGGTGAGATTTATTAAATACATTTGAAATACAGCATTATTTTGTTGATTAGGATTTGCAATACCAGATTCAAAGAATGATAAAAAAATTGGTATTTCATGTAATATAGGTAGGTATCTCTTTTTTTTTTTGTATATTGCTAAAAGCAAAATTTTATACATGATTAAGTTTTGAATAAATCTCATGAGTGATAGATTCTATGGGGTGTTCTTTATAACAAGTACGTAATTATTTATTGAAAAATAATGTATGTAGTTTTAGTAACATCAATAGAGCTATGGTTTTGGGGTATTTCACAATTATCTTATTGATATTTTTTATAGTCAATGAAATAATTCATATAAACTTCTTCGTCAAATTACCTTGTTATAACAATCAGGGTTTTCTGAAATGACACCCACTAGGCTCCAACACTGAGACGTCAGGTCCACAAACCTGCAGCGTTGCCAGAATGTTACTTTTGTAACATTTTACGTTACTTTTGACCCTCTCATGTTACCTCCATGTTACACGACGCAATATGTTACTTTTGTGTTACTTTTACGGCAGACAAAAAAAAATCGTGCAACGGAACGCGCCCAAAACTGTTTTTGTGTGCAGTATGTACGGACGTAACTCACAACACTAAAGCGAAGACGCGTAGGGCGAGCGCGGGGGTGAGAGAATGAGCGCGCGGGGATGTGACTGTAGGATGTGACGTATGCTTCTCGCTTCTACGAGAATAGTTGTTCCGGTTGTTGTTCGTTTGTGTGATTGTGATTCAAGTCAACAGTTGACTTGGGTAGACTTGGATAAAGTTTTTAAATTCAAACAACAGAACAGTTTGTTGTACAGTGACTTGTATTGTGTTGCTAACATTACTAACTTGGTAAGTAAATGTTACATGTAGTTTTAAACTATTAAGTGAATAGGTATTTAGGGAATCAGTAATTCAACAAAAAGTCGTGTTTCCAACTGAAAAAAGTTTGTTTTTGTATTGTCATCTAAGTTACAAGTAAATAAGCATAGTATAGTCTATAGTGCGCCGTTCACTGTAGGTACATCGTTTTTAAATATTATAGTACTAACTTTAGTTATGTTTACAGGAATTAGGAGTGGGCTGAGTATACCTACCGGCTGGCGCGCGTAGCCCTAGAATTTGATTTTGTTAATCGACCTCCGCTAATCTAAGTAACCTACTGCCTACTTATAATACTTAAATAGTTGTTTCTAGTTGTACTAAATTTGAATATTTTGAATGTTCTAAACATAACTAAACAAAACTAATAGGCCCGCAGGAATATCCCTATAGTCGGCACCAACACTGAAGTCCCACGTCAAAGTTTTTATTGTCTCTGGATTATGAAATGACCCAAAATCATAATGCTCTTATCAGTGCTTGTGCGGACATTATCACTCGTGTAGCTTTTCGAAACGACGCGCGCGATTTCCATTCCAGTGTGCCCAGTGTTGCCATTAAAAAAGTTGTTGTCGTAAGGTAATGTTACTTTTCTCGTGAAAATGTTACTTTTTGAGCTATCTCATGTTATATTTGACTATCTGCCACTGGCAACACTGCAAACCTGTCAAAAGGGTCATAGCGCCTATACAATATGTCCGGTCACAGACTAGCGATATCCTATGTACTTATATAACAAACATTCTAGTACTAAAAAATATTGATTTAAAAAAAAAATACTATAATTTTTTATTCACAAAAAATTTACAAAACTTTCGTTGATTTGCATATTTTTTTGGACTTTAAATTCGTATTCTAAAGTTACGAAAATGTAAGCTCATCATTTCTTCATTTAAACGATAGACTGGACAATATTGTTGCCCTCTGAATAAACCTATTTTCGTCTCAGTAACACCAAAACTTTGAGAGATATGATTATTTTTTGTACACACATAGAGAATTTCTCAAAATGGCTGCCATAAGCAGGGAAGTGAATTAGACCCAAGTGTGTATCGTAATAGTATATTAAAACACTCGTTACATAAGTATCTAGAATATCGCTAGTCCATGACCGGACACATTGTATATTCGTGTCTGATTTTCTCTCTTTCTATTGGACCTCTTGCCAAAGTGGCGCCAACTAGGGGCGTACATTTTCGAGAAAACCCTCATCTCATGCAACAGGCAAATATGACAGTTCTGATTTGATAAATATTGATAAAGTTACTTTGTAGTTAATATGCATACTATTTTTCCTTTCCATTTTCTTAAGAGAGGAGGGACCACGCTTATCGACGCGGTTAGGTATCCAATGCAAGCAAAAAATCTCGAATCACGTAGTATTTATCCTTACTATACTATTTTAATATTATAAAAGCGAAAGTGAGTTTGTTTGTTTGTTTGTTACCTCTTCACGCTTTAATGGTTAAACCGATTTTGATGAATTTTGGTACAGAGATAGTTGGGAACCAGGAGACGGACATAGGCTAATATTTTTCTGAAAAAAGTGGGATGTGAGGGAGAAAGAGGGAAGAAACGGGAAAACTTAGCATTGCTATTACAAATTAATAAGGCGCAAGGGGAACTGTGTTACCCCGAATTTAACGCGAGCGAAGCCGCGGGCAAAAGCTAGTTTAAATATAAATTCTTGACTTCAATCTTGTCCTAAATAGCGACGAGGTTGACAATGAAACGAGCTAACCCGAAACAAGTCAGAACGACACGATATAGTTGGCGCAGTGGCTGAGCGATCGACTGATGCGTTGCGTGTTGCGGGTTCGATCCCCGCAAGGAACAAATATTTGTATGGCCTACAGATAGCTGTTCCGGGTCTGGCTGTTTGTGTATGTGAGTTTAAATGTTTGTAAAAGCGGGAGAAATTCCTAGTGTAGCGCAACGTTTTTTCAAAAAGAGAAAGAACCCAAAACGAGGCCAATGACATAATTTTGATTTTATTGCGTGAACGTTAAGCTCTTTAGCCGGTTGTAGCAGTCCGCGTCGTTAAGTGTGGTGTTTTATATTGAAAGCTTCTTATTTATTTAGAAACCTTTTAAGGGGGTGTTTTCTAAAAGTTGGTAACATTGTAATTATCTGTCAAATTTTTCACTGTTTTATTATTGAATGAAATAATGAAATATTGCTCTGTTCCACTAAACTTGTTGACTAAATAATAACACTGGATGTATTCGTGTTGTCGGCGGATCGTTCGTAGTTGAAAGGCTGTGTCGTTGAATAATAATATTAATTTCCCGTTTTACCCTTTGGATACGGAACCTTAAAAGCATTTAGAAGATTGTCAAGTGCTTTTTTGCACCTAAAAGTAAATATTCATTGCAAAACTCATGTTATTAGAATTCAAAAATCATAATCGTGTGACGGCACGTTTGGCGCAGTGGCTGAGCGATCGACTGCTGCGCTGCGTGTCGCGGGTTGGATTCCCGCACGGAACAAATATTTGTATGACCTGCAGATAGTTGTTTTGGGTCTGGCCGTTTGTGTATGTGAGTTTAAATGTTTGTAAACGCACCCACGATACAGGAGAAATTCCTAGTGAGGGGCAAAGTTTCGCTAAAAAAAAATATGTTAATGTTTGTGCAACAAATTCAAATACATTTATTTTATCTTACACACACAAACACGGAGCGACACAGAGCAATATTCCATTTAAATTCATAATAACAGTATAATATTTGACAGCTACTAACAATATGCAGCTCTCCAAATAAAACCTATTAACGTCATCGGAATTCCTCGTGCAGAGAACAGGGGTGCCCCGATCGAGGTGTACGTATCAGCGGTGTCGTCGCCCTCCAGGTTCTGGGTCCAGTTCGTGGGCCCTCAGGTGACGCAGCTGGACTCCTTGGTCGAAGAAATGACGGAGTATTACGGCAAGAAGGAGAATAGGGAGGCCCACGCGGTTAGTATAACTGAATGACTTTTCCGAGCGTGTGATGCCTGCCTGAGCCTTTATGACATGTATTAGTATCCTTACTAATATTATAAAAGCGAAAATGAGTTTGTTTGTTACGTCTTCACGCCTAAATGGCCAGACCGATTTTAATGTTTTTTGGTACAGAAATAGTTGGAAAAAAAGTGAGAAAGGGGGGAGAGAAAGTTTTTTTTTTATCATCACGCGGGTTAAAGTTAGCGTTACCCCAAAGTAACTATGCCACGCGGACGAAGTCGCGGGCGGAAACTAGTAAGTATATATTTTTTCGAAAACAAATAGTTTAGTATATGTTTTATATCATTAACCCATAGGTTGACTGAAACAGAATACCGTATGACATTAAGTCCGCCTATGTACAGACGACGGCAGGTCAACTAAACTATTATAACCTGATCTCTCTACTACGAATCGCACACCGTAGTAGAGAGATCAGGTTAAAATGGTTTTGTGTTAGTTGATGTGCCGTCGTCTGTACCACTTACATGAAGTTTAAACTTGTTATTAATTGACAATGATAATTTTGTTTCCAGTTATCACACGTGTCTATCGGTCAAGTGGTAGCCGCGGTGTTCCGTCACGACGGACGCTGGTACCGCGCGAGGGTTCACGACATTAGAGCCAACGAGTTCGATGCCACACAACAGGTCATTTATATTACTTTTTTTGACTCGCATAGGAATATGGTACGGGGCGGCACGGTTAGCGCAGGGGCTAAGCAGTAACTGCTGGGGTGATTGTGTCCCCGCACCCCAACCAGAAGTGACGAGAAGAAACACCGTGTGGTTTTAGTCAGTAGGAGTCTGACAGACCCCTCCGCCATAGCGGGGGACATCCATCGAGGATATCGACACGTAAAAAAAAGTGGCTAAGCTTTATCTAAGAGCTATCCCCGCACGAAACAAATATTTGTGTGACCGATAAAAATTGTTCCCGGGTCTAGCTGTTTGTGCAATTCGATGTTTAAACGCACCCACGATACAGCAGAAATTCCTAGTGTAGGGCAGTTTTCTTGGCCTTCAAAAGGTTAACTACGGCTCAATCAATCAATCAAAATATTTTTATTTTACATAGGCCTACATGGGCACTTATAAAACGTCGAGAAAAGATGCACGGTTCGGGTTGGTCGTTTCCTATGGAGAAGAACCGGCAAGAAACTCCATGGTTACTCTTTTAAAATCATTTAGTTTTACAATGTTGTTGTTGATACAGCGTTAGCACTTAAGTATGAGAGGACAGCGTAGGCCCGACAATAAGTCATTGCTTACTTTACAAAAAGTAAAATAAAATAATACGTTAACAAAAGTTAACAAGCGTCTAAGAATCTACAAGGCCAACCATGTCCACTCATTCACAACGAATAGGTAGAAAAGAATCTATACAAGAGTAAAAAAAATAAAATAAAACAATATTGCAAAAACAAAATAATAACTAAAAGACGAGTCACACAGATGTTGCTATCGCTCGCAGACCTTGTATATTTTTTTAAAATGATTACTTTTTTAATTCTGTCCAGGTAGCAGACGTATTCTTCCTGGACTACGGCGACAGCGAGTACGTGGCGACGCACGAGTTGTGCGAACTGCGTGCTGACTTACTTCGGCTGCGGTTCCAGGTATGACTTATTTAATTAATTCACATGCCCATACTGTTCGAGCCAATCGTTCAAAGCTGTCCGTCTCCGCGTCTGTCTGTCTGTCAAGACCCTTTATCTCGGGAACGCGTAGAGGTATCGAGTCGAAATTAAAACCAACCAAATTCAAGACTCTGGTCCCTTGGAGTTGTGAAAAAGTCCTATCTCTAAGTCTACGCAGTACGCAAAAGATATGACCGTTTATGTCGCAAGTTTGTGTGCATTATATTTATTTGTATTCTTATCAGTCTATGGATCTGAATGTTGATGGACGGAGAGCGAGCGGAAGGCCAAAGAAAAGATGGATGGATTGTGTAAGGAATGATATGAAGGAGAAAGGAGTAAATGATGATGATCAGTCTATGGTACTAATAATGAATATTGAATGTTTGTTGTGCAGGCCATGGAGTGTTTCCTGGCGGGCGTGCGGGCGGCCGTGTCGGGCGACGCGCCGCGCGAGCGCTGGCACCCGCACGCCATAGAGCGCTTCGAGGAACTCACGCAGGTAACCAACATAATATTATCATCTTAACATCATACTTGGTTCAATGCTGGGCAGAAACTGTAGCACATCAAACAAAATCGAGATCAAGAGGACGTGTTCGAAAGATACACCGCGGCGAACATAAAGGGCAGTACAAGTCTGACACTAACGCGACGTCCTGCGTGGGCGGTTCAAAGCGAACGCAAGTTTGAAGCGGTGACACGCGAATTCAATGCGATGCGGTGCGACGCGGCGGCTATGTCCTACGTGCACGCGAATTGTCTCGCACAGCCGCCACCGACGACGCCGCCGTTCAGTGGGCACTATGCATTTGTCATGGACGGACGGGAACAAATATTATTGGAAAATTCGTTTCTTAAGTATCAAATACTCAAGAAGTATGTACGGCGGAGAAGTGGGACTAATATTGTATACTTAATAAATAAATGTGTTGTACTTAATTGAAGTCCCAGTTAGTTTGGCCAAATCCTCCATTCGAGGTACGATAATAACCGGTTGTGATAATTTTTATTCCTCCCATAATATAGGACGTTCTTGGATAGCATTTATAAAACTTCCAATTTCCGACATCATTAAAAAAACACGACGACACCGCATCCAGTTCGCGCGAAAATATCAAGCCAACTGATCGCGTTCGCTTCATTTCGCGCCGCTCCGCACCGCATCCCAAGTGCGTTTGGTCACGTAGGCCACTTCAATAGGTTTCGACCGTTTGTTGTATTCGCGCCGCTTCGCGTTCGCGTCTAGATCGCTCACGCAGGACGTCGCGTAAGCGCGGAGGAAGTTATTTGATGATTTCCTAGCCGCAAAAAAAAACTAAATCGAGCTGTGGTTCTTTAATCTAATTTACAAACAATTAAGCTCACACACACTAACAGCCAGCCCATACAAATAATTGTTCCGTGCGAGGATCGAAACCGCGACACGCAGCGCAGCAGTCGATCGCTCAGTCACTGCGCCAACCTTGTCGTCAAATTATGCCAGTAATTATCCGTTTCTCTTTGATTAGGTGGCAAGATGGAAGCCGTTGCTGTCAAAAACATGCACGTACAAGAAGACAGCCACTGCTGAGGGCGAGAAAGAAAGGGAGATACCTGGCATCAAGCTGTATGATAATACCGACGGTAAATACTTGTATTCTATATCTCTTACTATAGAGCAGGGCTGTCCAAACCATGGCCGGTTTGGATTATTTCGGCCCGTAGAACCTTTTTTAACCGACTTCAAAAAAAAGTCCGGTTCGGTTACACCGACTACAAAGAGATCTGTAGGTACCCACTACATATAATATAATAATACTTTATTTTAATTAATAATAGTTTTAACTTAGTTTTCTTAACTTTATTTAAAACACGCACTGCGACTAGCTATCACTAATATTGAGGTTGACGTTGACAGAATTGTAAAACACAAATTAATGAAAAAGTAGATAATAAAATAACAATATTATTATTACCAGTATTTTATTTTTATAAATATTTTACGGCCCACCAATGTATTTAGTCATTTTTATTGGCCCTGGGTCCCATCTAGTTTGGACACCCCTGCTATAGAGCATGGAGCATTTCATTCCAAACAAACCATTACGACACATTACGTATAATGGATAGATAGAATATTCTTTACTAGCTTTTGCCCGCGGCTTCGCTCGCGTTAAATTCGGGGAAACATAGTTCCCCTTTCCTGATTTACAGGTACCTGCTACCTGTAGTTTTTGCCCTTGCGCCTTAATTATTGTTATAGCAATGCTAAGTTTTCCATTTTCTTCCCTCTTGCTCCCTCATATCTCAAACTTTTTTAAAAAAAATAGCCTATGTGCGTCTCCAGGGTCCCAACTATCTCTGTACCGAAATGTAATTATGTAATGTAACTATAAAAGACATCTTTTTCGAAAACGCTCAAAAACATTTTACATTGCGTCTTCGGTTACCGTGTTTTACTATTTTAGGCCTTTAGTTTTAGTGAAATACGGTGTTTTTGGCATTACGACATCTTAGATTTACTAGCTGTGCCCCGGCATGCGTTGCAATGCAATTTTCTACCTTTTTACCTACCCTACCTAACCTATATTTCAAGTTGGATCCAACATGCACACGGTATGCAAATTTAATTTAAAATCGGTTATGTAGTTTAGGAGTCCATCGCGGACAAACAACGTGACACGTGATTTATATATATTAAGATATGTAAAGGCCAAAAAATTTGATGTAACGGGCGAAAAGAAATCGAATGGACGTTGTTCGTTCAAAACACTGTAACTGCAGATAGTATTGGATTCACAGGGTACAGCAGCTTCTAGTTATTAAACTGATAAATCCTTTACAGTTCAAGCCGTATGGCTATGGAATGCCCTGCCCGTGTCTGTAAGGAGCGCTCAAACCTTGTCTATTTTTAGAACTATGGTCAAAAAGCAGTTCATCTCTCTCCAATCTCTCTCCTTAAGCAACAATCCTTACTAATATTATAAAAGCGAAAGTGAGTTTGTTACGTCTTCACGCCTTAATGGCTAAACCGATTTTGATGTATTTTGGTACAGAGACAGTTGGGACCCTGGAGACGGACATAGACTAATTTGTTTTTTAAATTGAGAAATGAAGCAGAAAGAGGGAATAAAAGGGAAAACTTAGATTTGCTATTACAATACATAAGGCGCTAGGGCAAAAACTACAATTAGCAGGTACGTGCAAATCAGGAAAGGGGAACTGTGTTACCCCGAAAAGCTAGTTATTTATAAAATGAAAATGTAAAGGGGTGGGATCCTGGTGTCCTGAAACACAAGCCTCGAGCTTAACTTAGGCACCAGTCCCCTACAATATATACTAAGTTGAATTATGTAGTAATGTTGAATTTAAACAACGCAAAACAAATAATAATTTATGCATATTGTGGTGAGAAAAATAAATACATTAAATGAATTACAGAAGGCGAGTTGGACATCGGCGGCGCGTTGATCGCAGAAGGTTGGGCCGAACATGGGCCAGGTGACCGGCCATCACCCACACAACACAGACCACCCTTTGGGGACCTCGGCAACTCACGGTGAATACTTCTTTATCTTTGGAAATATAGCTTAACCTCTAGAGCCCCAGCGGCATAAACCCCGACCGATTTAAAACTGTATTTGTAGTAAAGATAAGTTTTAAAATCAGATTACGCTTACGATAAGAGCCCGCCCGACGGTGCTTGACGGATAGATGACGTAAATAATGGCGGTCCTTGAGAGGTTAAATAATCATTTCTGTAGTGATTGTAAATATACACATCACATAGCGGGCAATCAAAGATGAGTGTGGCGTTGTCCGGGAAAGGATTGAAAGATTTCTGTATGAAGGCTTGCGAGCCTAGCCTACGCCATTTTGTTTGACGGCACGGTTGGCGCAGTGGCTGAGGGATCGACTGCTGCGCTGCGTGTGGCGGTTTCGATTCCCGCACGGAACAAATATTTGTATGACCTGCAGATAGTTGTTTCGGATCTGGCTGTTTGTGTATGTGAGTTTATATGTTGGTAAACGCACCCACGATACAGGAGAAATTCCTAGTGTGGGGCAACGTTTTTTAAAGAAGAAGAAAGAAAGTTTATTTTCAAAACCACGGCGACACGTTATATTCACAAACAAGTTTTGTAGGAGTAAAAATCTTCTAAACCTTCATGCTTCTTATATAAAGCTGTTGAATAAAAAAAGTTTGACACGTGGCAGTTATTTAAAAAATAACATGAAATTGCGGAGGGTAAGCAGGCCACGATTCATGCAAAAATCTTCCGATCCCTTTCGTGAGGATGCTTATAATTCAAGATGACTTTTACAAGAGACAAACACTCGCCTTCCCGCACTTTCATCAAACTACTCCATTACATCAACATAATTTCAGACTAGCGTATTTTCGAAACGTACTTGCTTGTCTTAAAACCGCGGCTTTTGTCACACGCGTAAATAATAATAATGTTTATTCACAGAAAAAGTTATACAAATTAAGTGCTTAGTGTACAGATATAATAATAATAAGTCTTTTTATTCGATCATCAATTTTTTTTTATAACTTTTTTATTACACTACTTATATTTTAAGTCCACGATTACTTGTATACAAAAATATTAGCATTTAGGGCCGAACTAGGTATAGCCTAAATCTTCTTATATATAAAATTCTCGTCTCGCAATGTTCGTTCCCATACTCCTCCGAAACGGCTTGACCGATTCTTATGAATTTTTTTATGCATATTCAGTAAGTCTGAGAATCGGCTTCTATCTATTTTTCATACCCCTAAGTGATAAGGGGGACCTGAACAGCGGGTGAAACCGCTGGGCACAGTTAGTTTCAGCATGTAAGCATTGGCAATACCGATCAAGCATATCGCTACTACCTGACTCCACCGGTTCGTGCGAACACGATGGAATAAGCTCGTGTACGCTCATGTAAGCCAATACGCGCCGAAAAATACGCTAGTCTAAAACCGCCCCTACACTTATAATATAATTAAAATACCTACCGTATTTTCATTTATATCACTTAGTTGTACATATAGTTTATGCTATATGCAAGCTAATATGTCTATGTATTTTTTTGTATGCTACATATGGATGAAAAAGAGGTACACAATGCACTGAAACAGTAATGCACGACTTGAAAACAACATATATTTAGTGAATGATGGCACTATTAATATGTGGGTAGAAATAAAACGTCTAGTTGTAACGTGATGTTATATACAGGGTGTTGGGCATGTTAGAAGGAGAGCGAAGCTCCTCTGTACCTAAGGACCACAAGGAAGACCGCGGCGACCAGAAACAAATGACTACTGACGACTCCAAGAAAGGTAAAAATTAACTTTGTCTATGACACAATACGTGACGCGTTGGCGTCACCCGCCCCGCGCCGCACCGCCTTCACATCCCCGTCGTCCGCGCGGGACGACGCGACTCACGGCGCCCGCGCCGGCGAGACGACAGGGCGATTCAGAACGGCGAGACGGAAGCAAGCAAATATACGACTCGCTCGCAGATTACTCATCTTTGAAAGTCTTGCCTTTTGAAGTTTTAGGGTTCCGCACGTCAGAAAGATTAAATGGAACCCTTGTAGGAACACTTCGTTTCCGTCTGTTAAGACCCTTTTTCTCAGAGACACTAAGTAACAAGCTGAAATAATGACTAGTGCATTATCATTATGATAATTTGATCTCTTAAAAAAAAAAGTTTTCCATCAGAAATTCTTACAGAAAAATTACCATTTATTTTTACGTTGCAGATGACGACCGAATGACAACTTCGAAATCTGTGGGTTCAGGCCTCGAAACTGGAGACAAGCCTCTATCCATATCGAACTTCGACTTATCTTACCCGGACAATACACTATCCAAAGCTCTTAACGGCTCCCACGAAAACTTCCTGCACATGGAAAAGCAGACGTTAGATCAAGAAGGTAATGTAGAAACAGGTTCCATAGATACCCTAGTCCCTCCCGTTCCGCCGACCCCTATTCTGGCAAAGTCAAATCTCGATGAGTTAAAAGCGAACATGAACAGAATAGACTCCCATCATAATCTCGAGCTTCTAACGAGATCGCAACACGAGAATTAGTTTGTGAGTTTTTTTTTTTAAGTCGCGGTGGTTTGTCTGTGGATAAAAACAGTATATATTATTCATCTGGATTGTACACACGAGCAGAAATGTGTTACTACTAGTAATGTCCCGCCGTTTTTGTTTTTTCTCGGCTTTTTAAAAACTCTGGATAACAGAGACAAGCGCGATCAAACAGAAAAACAATGTTTTTTAGCTTTATTAAAATATTAGTATTGATTGACAGTTCATAATAACACGCTTAAGCTACTGGCGGAACGTAGACGCTCCGTAAACGCATTAAGTGGCATAATCGTAGTTATAAACAAAGTTGCGTTGACACAGCGTCTTAGTCACGTTCTCGCTGGTCTCACGCCAGATACTGAAGACTCTAAAACCATCAGAGATTTTGAAACAGATAAACTGTCGCGACTTTTATTCATACGAGTGTAATATGTCCGGTTAAAGATAACAAGTTATTTAAGTATACGCTAAATATTGTATATTGTTGCTAAATGTATCCCATCATTGTGCCTTTGTATATATTATGTGATATAGTGTCTCATTTTAATATATTTTGTATAGGCACACCAGTTTTTTTACTATATACAATGTGTCCGGTCATGGGCTAGCGATATTCTAGATACTTATGTAACGAGTGTTTTAATAAACACACTTGGGTCTAATTCACTTCCCCGCTTTTTGGCAGCCATTTTGAGATATTTTCAATGCGTGTACAAAAAATAAACATATCTCTCAAAGTGTTGATCTTACTGAGACGGCAACACCATTGTCTATCATTTAAATTAAGAAATGATGAGCTTACATTTTTGTAACTTTAGAAAACAAAATAAAGTAAAAAAAAAATGCAAATCAACGAAAGTTTTGTAAACTTTTTTTTTAAATCATTAAATTTGTGTACTAGTATTTTTTTTTTATAAGTACATAGAATATCGTTGTCCATCTTCAGTTACTTAAGTAGAATGTGCTTTAATTCAAGCATATATACATAGATTTTATCTCTTGGTAGTACAAGAGATAAAATTTATGTAATGGTATTTAGATATAGGTTACACCCCAGTGTTAGGGGTCGTCCTTTAAACACGTGAGGTTAGAAAGGGGGGTGGGGGGAAGAAAATAACACAATTAATGACGATGTGACGATAGTATGATAATATGTGTATTTTATCGTCGAAGAAGAAAAAAGTGTGATTTGTTAAATATTTCTTACAAAAAACGAATTAAAAATCAATAGGAAGCGAATTTGCGGCCAATAATGTTGTTTTTTAAGTAAATTTAAAGTTTCTATAACTATTACTTTACAATATTAAAAATTAGACGTGATGCTAGGTGGGGGGAGAAAGGGTAATCTAAAACCTCACGATGTATCACTAAGGGGGGATAAAAGTGGCCTAAAAACCTCACCTGATGTAAGGATGACTCCTTAGCGAAATAAGGCGCAAGTTGTTGGGCATATAACTTGTATGCCCAACTTAGTTAAACAAGTGTAAGCCAATTGCCACCAACTTAAATAACTTCCTTTCGTTTGAGAACTTAAAACGTAATCTTTCAAAAATAAAAATAAGTTTTCCTTAGTATGCGAATAAAAAAAAAGCTTTAATCTCAGTACAAAAGTTGAATAGAGGTTTATTTGCAAGGTTGCGCATGTCATAATGCTATGTTTTTCTATGACCATAGAGAAAAGTAGATGTTTTTTTTTGTTATTTTAGAGCTTACCGTTCTAACACTCTTCGTACACACGTGTGCTACTATACTACTGCTACTACTAATCAAAAAAACCTCTGATTTGACAGTATAGTGAGTTTTATTCTCGTTGACCTATAGATTATGTCAATTCTTGTGGAAGGACTGTATTCCGAACTGTTTTAAACTCAATTTAAAACAAGTTACGGTTGAAGTTCACTTAAACGGATTTTTCATTTGTGTACGAAGGTTGAGTTAGAACTTAAGATAGAATAATCGGATACATATTTATCGAAAGTTAAGTTTTGGCTAACAAAGTATGGAAACGGCTTGTCGGAAATAAGTTCTCATACTTTGTTTGAATGTTGAAAGTAAAATCAGAAAATCTATAATTAAATCTCATAAATCATTGTCGTAATCTCTTTAAATAAGGTTTATAAGGTATAAATTCTGGCATTCATGTGAAATTCGTAAGTAAATTAAACATGTAGTTTCTTATATCTTATAACACTAAGCAAACAACTGGAGTGTTTGAAATGTATTTCTAATGTAATAAGTACTTACCAGTTTTCTACCATGCCAAAAGAGTATTTATATTTTTTACCAATTCATGTTGCCAGACTAAAATATACAGTATTTTTTTCTTCAAATTTTGAGGTTAACACACAGGCTTTTTATTTTTAAATTTTAGAAGCCGAGAAACGAGAGATTATTTTTAAACATGGTAGAAATATTTCTGTGATTGTAAATAACATAAGCTTAAACTTAAAAGTAGGCACTAACGGCCGCTTGGTAGGTATAAGTTATTAATGTATTTAAATTGTCGCTTCTGCCACATCTTAGTTACTTTACCTGCATTTTGTGACACCATAAAGATTAATATGAAACACTTGTTTCATTTATTATTAACCTTTTAAACGCTAATGTCACATATATGTGACAAGCACGCGTGCCTTGGACGCCAACTACACAAATATGTAACTAAAATGTAGGTAAAATGTGTTTCTTGGCGTGGAGGGCACCCGCGCTCGTTTATGCTCTGGCGTTCAAAAGGTTAAAAACATGTACATATTCACCAATCTAAGCGTTCCCGAAGCAGGAAATATTTTAAATAATAAAACATTCAGCTTCTAATTTCTGAAACGATGTCCATAAATATCTGAAAATTTTTATTACAAATCCACAGTTTCGAATCTTGTCGTTATGAATTTGTCTAAATGTTTTAATATTTGTAAAAAATAATGGGTATTCTGAGGCCATAACTACCTTTAAGAGTACTTGAGCCTGGTTCTGTCATAAGAAAACAACCCACAATCAAACTAATTCACTCAAAATATTTTCAAATTCTTTCACAAACAAAAAAAGTAATTTCGTAACGATCAGCCTTATTGTAAACCCTGAAGGTTTTACTCGGAACAGATTAAAAAAAAATAGGGGAAACAAAATGTGGATTAGTACACTTTGGTAGAACTACGTTCACTTGGTAGAAACACAATATCTACGATTTAGTAATGACGATAAATGGTGAGAAAAGGCTGTGTTGGGGATGTTCTCAAGGAGTTAGGCAGATTTGGAATAATCGTGGTGTGGTGCATAAAATGGTGCTAAGCCGAGAGTACTTAAGGAATTGCTATCTAGTGAGGTAGAGGTAGAAACTCTACTTTATTCTAGCGTAAATTAAAGGAAAATTTGTCTATTCCTTATTTTTTTTTACATAATAAATTCTGAGTTACAATGTGTAAATTTGTTATTTTGATCCGTAATATTATATTGTTAAGTTCTTATTAAAATATGCTCAATTTTGTCTTTTATGAAAAACAAAATTGAATTGTTTAATTTTACGAAAGTACATAACGATCAGGTTTTATTTTAATTACATTATTGTCTCAAACGATACACTGAATTCTTTTAATGATTTGTGAAAGAGTAGAAAAAATATTACCCAATCACAGCTTAACGCGTATGTTTACATCGTAGCGTCAACGAATCGGAAACGGCAAATTTTTGTCCAAAACATTATTATTGGTTGGAAGTTTAGAACGGACTTTGGAACTGAAAATGTAATGGTGCCATACCATTCTAGTACAAACCCGCGAAAGGCGGGAAAAGTATTGTTTTCTAGTTTTCGAATTTAATTGTTAAACCTTTTGATTTTTTAGTATTAGTTGTCTATTTGTGTAGACTTTAGTCATATCTCGAATATATTTTGTAAAAAGTTGTACTTTTTGTAAATTACTTTTCAACATAGAAATAAATTGGAAGAACATCAGTTTTTTCTTGTTATTATTGCAACCCTTTATTTGAAAATCCTTTAGCATTATCCTTACTAGTGGGAAAAGAAAACCTGACATAATTGTGGTGTTTTTGTTCATCTCTAGTCAACAGACTAAAAATAGACAGCCAACTATACCTTTTGACTGAACAGAACCAAATTGTAACGCATCGACAGATGTGTTGCGCCACTTTTATGCCCCAGCCAAAGCATAAGGAACTGACGAAGACAAGGTGTTTTGGTGCAAGTTAGTTTGTCGTCGGAAGAGTGCTGATTCTTAACTCTTTGAATAGGTAATTGACGAAGTTTCATGAAAATGAGTTAAGCCGCATAACAAGAACAATATTGGCGTAGGTACTAGGTATATTTTGTTTCTTAAAACATGCTGAATGTCTGTTAAAGTTGGTCACTAGATGGCCAACTTTTTTTTTGCGGATGGGAAATAAATCAAATAACTTCCCTCGTTTTGGGGGTCTTTTACCGGCTAAAACCCATCCACGTTTCTTCTTAAGCCATGTTAGGGCACGCCACAATAGCGGCGGTAAGTCCCCTCTTTGAGGAGTGGCTGGAGAGGCGTCATGGCGTCCTCACCTACCGCCTGACGCAGGTCCTCACCGGACACGGAAGTTTCGGGAGGTTCCTGCACATCATCGGGCGGGAGGAAGCGCCCGGGTGTCACCATTGTGACGGTCGCCCGGAGGACACGGTGGAGCACACAGTGGCGGTCTGCCCAGCTTGGGCGGAGCACCGCCGTGCCCTCGTGGAGGCGATCGGCGGCGGCGATCTCTCGCGTCCGGCCCTGGTTCAGGCCATGGTCCGGAGCGAGAGGGAATGGGAAGCGGTCACCACCTTCTGCGAAGCAGTAATGCTAGCAAAGGAGGTGGCCGGGCGTTTGAGGGAGAGAACATCTGCCCAACCCAGCCGCCGCGGGAGACGCCCATGGCGCCGGGCGCCGCGAGACGACTTCCGGCCACCGTAGATGCGGGCCTGTGGGCGGTGAGCAATGGGTAGTTCACCGTCCGTCCGTCGATTGACGACAGGCCGTGTCGACGGCGCGTTCGTGTTTCACGCGCGCCTCAAAGAGAGTCAGCAAAGCAGAGGGGCTTGCCAGAGCCTCCGCCTGCCGGGGTTGCGGGTTGTTCGAAAGAGATACCGCGGCCTCGGAACGTAAAGGGCAATAGAAGGAACATGGGTGGGTTTTAGTCAGTACAAGTCTGACATGCCCCCCCGCTCCGCCCAGAGCGGGGGAAGTCATTGGATGATTTCCCACCCGAAAAAAAAAAAAAAAAAAAAGCCATGTTCCGGAGCTGCCGTATCTCTTTCAAACAACCCGCAATCCCAGCAGGCAGTTTCACTCTGTACAGGCCCCTTTGATTTCGAACACGAACGTAGGTACCGTCGAATCGGCCTGTCGCCTACCTCAACTATAATATCAATCTCATTGCGTATTTTGTATACCTACGCAAAAGTAAGTAGTGATTGCAAAAAAAGTTACGTAATCACGTTTTCCGACATCCATGCTGACGAAGTGGCACAGCAGCGGAAACATCGTAAATTTCCAAAAAATCGTGAGCGAAAAGCACCTTTATAATAATCAAACATCCAACGTAATCATTACACGGCATGTTTCTCTGTCATCAATCCAAGCAAACAATGATATTAGTCCAACGAAGTCTTGAAAGCGTGGTGCTCTCTCCGGTCCGCCAATTGTTGTTTATTTACCTTTTGAAACGGTTCCGAATCACTGTCGTTAAACTTAAATCATTGTTACGGATGGTACAAGTGATGGAAGTAGACGGTTAAGTATAAAGAGATTTATAACATAAATGCGGTACCGGAGATTATGAATGTTGATGAATTGAGAGGGAGAAGTCTAAAGAAAAGATGGATGGATTGTGTGAGGAATGACATGAAGGAGAAAGGAGTAAATAGTGCCGAAAATGAAAAAAAAATGGCTGTTGCGCCGACCCAAATAGAATGGGACAAGGGCAGGAAGATTATGAATGCGGTACCTACGGTGATTTCTGTCATTGAAAGCCTTTTAGAATTTACCTAGATCAGTATTTTTAGGTGTAGATGTAACTTGCAACTGGCAGCTAAGACGAGAACCAGATGAATATGACTACGGGAATTCAGTCTCCTATGACGAGAAATGTACGGACCAATACAACAAGTAGGTGCTAAGCTAACCTACCTTCTGAAGGCTTTCTATCCTTATTAGGTAAGTTACCTTGTTTTGCAAAGTCAGAAACTACAAAAAATATGACGTTTGTTCACGAGAATGATACTTAATACAACACTATCCTTATGGGGAGCGAAGCCTTGACCACGCGGGTCAGTGTGTCTCGGTTAGCTGTGGCCAAATTAAAATAAAACCACTACTGCCTACTCGTACATAAACACATACCTAAAAACTGAACTGAATTTTGTTAAGCGGTTAGATAGCCGAAAAGTTATAGCAAATCGATCGGCTTTCTGATGGGAGATCTTTGATCGCGTTTAGTTGAGCTTGCAAAACATTTTAGAAGCCCATTTTTATAGGCCGGAATGATTGTTTAATTTAAATAATTCGTGTGTGAGAACTAGCCAAGTCATGGAGACCTTACGCCACAACGTATTATCCTAAGTTATAAGAAGAAATGATATTTTATATTGTTATAAATAAACAGGACTGACCATTGAACTTAGCACCCATTTAAATCTCACTTTTTTGTTATTAAAATCAAGAACAAAGCATATTGAATTTGGCTCTCATTTCACATTTATATTTTTGATAGGATTAGTTATAAAGTTGAGACATTTACAATGTACATTATACCATATGCTTTTTTTTGCGGATGGGAAATCATCAAATAACTTCCCCCGGGGGGGGAGTATCAGACATGTACTGACTAAAACCCACTCATGTTCCTTCTATTGCCCTTTACGTTTCGTTCCGGGGCCGCGGTATCTCCTTCGAACAACCCGCAACCCCGGATACCGTATGCTCTCAATATAAAACGGAAATGATCAGTGCCTCCTATTGAGTTAGCGTGTAGAAAACTAAATACATAACGACACGAGTAGACGACAAGACACGCATAACATACTTATTTCTGCTAACACGCGAAGATATATAGATATGTATTCCGGGACTAATGTAGGCCACCAGTTCAACGACATTCAGCAGTAAAAAAACGTTTTTTTTCTAATTTCCTTTTTTATCCTTACTAATATTATAAAAGCGAAAGTGAGTTTGTTTGTTACGTCTTCACGTCTAAATGGCTATACCGATTTTGATGAATTTTGTTACAGAGATAGTTGGGAACCTGGAGACGGACAAAGGCTATTTTTTTAAGTGAGAAATGCGGGAGAAAGAGGGAAAACAAGGAAAACTTAGCTTTGCTATTACAATAAATAAGGCGCTAAAACTACAGGTGGCAGGTACCTACAAATCAAAAGGGGAACTGTGTTACCCCGAATCTAACGAGAGCAAAGCCGCGGGCAAAAGCTAGTCTGTTATATTTTTGCTAATTCTAATTGTGACTGTATCTAATTTCCTTGCTTATCATGTTTTATTAACAACCGATAACTTATGTGTGGGGTTAAATGTTAGTATAAGTTCGTTTTGAATAAATCAATTTGTTTGCTTAGTGGACCCCGCTACATAGCTTTCATCGGGATAGAAGGTGTGATGCTTTTCTCATGATGGCTGGTAGTTAGTTAGTAGCTGGAAGAGAGCTCAGGATCGTGTGAAATTGAGTGTAGATCGATACACAAACAGCCAGACCCGAAACAACTACCTGTAGGCCATACATAGGTATATTTGTTCCGTGCGGGAATCGAAAAAGTTAAGTTTAAGTTAAAGGAAACACCATGATGTAACAAGTTTGTTTCTTGTACCAAACAGAGGGAACAATATAATTTGTAGCGACCGAACCAAGTGCAATAAATGAAAGCGTTTCGCTGCAGAATTACATAAAACCTATCGTGACGCTGTGACGGCGACATTATCGGTTAGGTGATAACAGTGGTTATGTCAGAAAACGGACAATACTATTAGCAAGTCGGTTTCACGGTGAAGAGAAGGCTATCTTGTACCGTACGGAAGTGTTCTATAAGTTATCCCAAAGATGCATGCGTGGAGGCCAAGGGCTGATCCAGGGTCATGGGAAACCCCCCACTGGGCAGCTGTGCTTTGTCGAAAACCTAAGTGGACCACTAATTAAAATTGTTTGACATAATAGTTTTGCGGATAGGAACTCATCAAATAACTTCCCCCGCTCTGGACGAAGCGGGGGGGACTGTCAGACTTGTACTGACTAAAACCCACCCATGTTCCTTCTATTGCCCTTTATGTCCCGGGGCCACGGTATCTCTTTCAAACAACCCGCAAGCCCGGCAGGACGACGATTTCTGACCTTATTTTAAATTGCGAGGTATCCTAATTATTCCCCCTCCCCTCTGTGACGCCGCCGCGCACTCACGTATTTGTATTTACGTCCGTGTTTTAAAATCAAAAACTAAGTAAAAAGTGAATGAATCAGTGACAAAACTATATAGTTATATCCTTTAGTAAAGGAGTAACAAATTAAGTGCAAAATCAGTGAAGTTACGTCTCAAACTCAGTGTGAATCCGTTTTAATAACACAACGAACTAAAAATGTTTTAAACGTGTTCGCTTTTTGGACTTTGAACTCATTAACTACACAAAGGTGTCACGTACACCTATCCTGATCACTAAAACCAGGCACAGCAAAGCATACACGTATTTCAAATATCAGTGTAATAGCACAGTTAGCGCAGTGGTTTAACTCTTGGGTATATTCTACGAGTTAACCAAGTGGTCGCAAGATCGAATCCGGCATCCAGCAATTCTTTTTGCTTTTTATATTTACATATTTTTTCTTTTCCCCAATTTTTTACTTGCAAACCCTGCCACAATATGGAAAGGACTCCGCCTAAATCAGGTTTGAGTCAGGGACAATCTATTTCCGAGCCCGACATCTCGACTGCTACAGCTGAAAAAGCAGATGCTGTTAACATCACCGTACGGAACAAACGACAGCGCCTTGCCGACTCCCCTAATAACGTAGAGTATACCGAACGATCCGGAGCATTCTCCACTTTTAAACTGGAATTGATGGACATGCTAACTACATGGAAGTCCGAACAGGAAAAACTGCTTACGTCATGGAAAGATGATCAAGCTGCCATTTTATCCAAGCTGGTCAGGGAAGTTGCCGAACTCAAGCAAAAATGTCTCTCGATTGAAAAATCCAACGCCGAAATCGACAACAGCATGTCTTTTATAAACGAGAGATTTGAAAGCCTAAATTCCAAATTTTCAATCCTGGAAAAGGATAGAATTTGCAACGAAGACCATGTTAACCGCAACAAGCAGGTACAAGATCTTAATTTCCTGTCTCGACAAGCTACTATTGAGCTGCGTAATATCCCTGCTAAAGAAAAAGAAACGCCCGCAGATCTCATTTCTGCAGTATCAAGCGTAGGGAAGACTGTTAACATGGAAGTTCAGCAATCAGATTTCCGGGATGTATATCGTATACCCGGAAAGGTGGGTTTATGCAGACCAATTGTTGCTGAGTTTAGCTCTGTCAATAAGAGAAATAAATTCCTTGCTGAGGTGAGGAAGTTTAATAAAGAACGCTCCGTCAATGACAAGTTAAACACACAATTAATTGGAATTGCCGGGGAAAAGAAACCAGTTTACATCGACGAACACTTACCTCCCGCAACCAAAAAACTGTTGTATGACGCTCGCCAATTTGCTAGGGCCAGAAACTACACCAGCTGGTATTCTAACGGAAGAATTCTTCTCAAGAAAGACCCAACAGACAAACCAGTTGAAATAAAATCTGAGAAATGCCTTACCATGTTGGCAATACATGGGGCAGTACCAGCCCCAGTACGAGTTAAACCATGACTATTCTTATTTTTTCTAAAAGCTATCCGCATTAATGCTTGTATTCGATGGTATCTTATAAATTTGTTCAACTTCTATATTGTTAACTATTGCAATTATTTGTCAATGTACGAAACACTTAAACTACAAACACAACAAACACATGTTACACACATACACAGTTTCACTCAAGCTAGTATCTATGTTTACAATTACTTTATCAATCTTTATTGCAAAATGGTGATGTTAAAAATACTCTTTCATATCGTTACTTTTCCTCACAGACATCGGTCACACTCAACAAACGTTTACTATGTTTATACATTTCTTATTATGGTATTTTCTGTCCCATCCACGCATGATGCACAAAGAATCGCCATAATCGAGTCTCACCTTACTGACGCCCATGACGTCATTTTGTATTTTTGCCCTTTCTGCCCAACGTTACTTAACCTTTATTATATAATTCGATAATTTAGAAGATATTCAAATTGACCTGGATAATATATCAGTAGCTCACTCTGCCACTTGTATGATTGAAGACTGTAATCAGATTGCTAGCTTACACAAAAAATCTATCTCCCTGCTCTGTCAAAACATACGTAGTATAAATAAGAACTTTGACAGCCTGACAACACTCCTCGAAAGAAGTAGAACATGCTGGGATTTAATTGTACTTACCGAATGTTGGTTACACAATTCCCCCCCTCTTCCCTCAATGCATGAGTATACCTCCACTGCCACTAACCAGCATAGGTCGCAAAATGAGGGCGTAGTAGTATTTTTCCGTTCCTATCTTCAGGTTTCTGTCTCTGAGCCTTTGATCCAGGACGCGAACTGCTTATTGCTAAAACTAAATAATGATACCGTTGTAATTACAATTTACCGCTCACCTGCTGTTCGGAATGTCACCGCGTTCTTAGATTCACTGAATGAACTCCTGAAATCTGTGTCCAACTTTAAAAATATTATTTTAACCGGTGACATAAATATTAATATACATGAAACCAGCGATGATTCCCGGGCAGCTGAGTATTTGACTATTTTAGCTTATCATGGCATGCTTCCAGCACACACCCTACCTACACGACATCGTAACTCTTGTCTGGACCACCTTATCTTAAAAACGCGGCATCCTGCTTTTTGTTTCGTCGCTAATACCTCAATTACCGATCATGATACGGTTCTGTTGTTTCTGGAGAACTATACCACATCCAATTATTTTCTGCAAAAAACTAGAACTACTCGGGTAATGGACTACGAAAAAATTAAACTGGAGCTTCTCGAGACAGATTTTAGCCCCTTATATTCCTACCCAGATGTTAATGAAGCCACCGAATTCTTTATCTCTACTCTCAATCTAATCGTACTTCAAAATTCTACATTTAGAGTGGTTTCCAACCGTAAAAGACTGAGCAAACCTTGGATGACCCCAGGGCTTCTTAGATGTTTACAGAACCGTGACAATTTGCATACGAAAAGTAAAAAAAATCCCGATAACGAAATTATACAAATCACTTTTAAAAGGTACAGAAATTACTGTTCAATGATACTCAAAACTACTAAATCTAACTATAATAAAGCTCAAATAAGTAACGCACAAAATAACAATAAAAAACTCTGGAAGGCTATAAAATCAGTTACTAACACTGCAAAAGTCAAGACACACGCCGACGTTCTTCTGTCATCCTCCGATCCAGGGAGCTCCGTAAATGAGGCGAACTCTTATTTTGCCAATATTGGACGTACCTTAGCTGAAAACATACCAGCCATTGCACCCATACCTCCAAAATCCGATGTCTTCCCAGCGTACCATAATTCCCTTGTCCTTCTAGAAACAGATGAAGCTGAATTGGATCGTCTAATTATGAATCTAAGGAGCGATTGTGCGATAGGATCTGATGATATATCAGCCGCTTTTCTTAAAAAAATCAAAAATATACTCATTCCGCACTTAACTCACATATGTAATCTTGCTTTTAGTTCAGGCACTTTTCCAGATGCTTTCAAGCTGGCAGTAGTACACCCAATTCATAAGGGAGGGGACAGAGATCGTTTAAACAACTACAGACCTATCTCAATTTTACCTACACTTTCAAAATTACTTGAGAGGCTAATGAACAGCAGATTAGTCAAATACCTAAATCAAAATAACATACTCTCACCTTCTCAATATGGTTTTCGCTCCGGTATTTCCACTAACAATGCTGTATTAGACCTAACAAATACAATCGTCTCTAAACTCGATGAAAAACAAAAAGTCATAGGCGTTTTCCTAGATTTAGCAAAAGCTTTCGATACTATCTCTGTCGCCACCCTCATTTCCAAGCTGGAAAGAATTGGTATAAGAGGCACTCAACTATCCCTTTTCAGTAGTTACCTCACAGGCAGACGACAATGTCTCAGGATAGGAGATTGGACCAGCGATGAACTTCCAATAACATACGGAGTTCCCCAGGGCAGTATTATCGGTCCTACATTTTTTCTCATTTATATAAATGACCTATGCCAGTTAAAGCTTCCTTTTGCTTCCATCTTTACCTATGCCGATGATACTGCTTTAATTTTCTCCGGGGATACTTGGAATCTGGTGTTTCAATACGCACAGTCTGGACTCGCCTCTGTCACCAACTGGTTGGCACAGAACCGGCTCACCCTGAACGTTGATAAAACGAATTATCTCACCTTTTCGCTCTCAGCCGCTGGAAAGCCTCCTTCCTCTTCTCTAGCTTTAATCGCTCACTCCTGTAACTTAACTCAGAATTTAGGCTGCAATTGTCCCCACCTAAATTGGGTAAGTTGTATTAAGTATCTTGGAGTGCAGATAGACGACAATTTAACATTTAGTACTCACATTGATACACTTACCAAACGGTTGCGCAGGTTAATATATGTTTTTAAGAACCTCCGCTACGTTGCTGATACCAAAGTGATTAAACTAGTGTATCAGGCTCTCTGCCAATCCCTCATCCAATATTGTATAATAACTTGGGGTGGTTCAGGAAGGTCCCACATGTTGAAAGTAGAACGCGCCCAAAGAGCTCTGTTGAAAGTTGGTTGGCAGTTACCTTATCGTTTTCCTACCACAGACCTTTACAAAACTTGTAAGGTTCTGACTGTTCGTAAATTATATATATTTAATCTTTTAATGACAACTCACGGGCACACTCCCTATGATCCCTCTTTGATCTCCCAACGACGTAAGCATACGGTCTGTCCGTCTATTCGTACAAATTGTGTTTTGGCCCAACGCTTCTCCCGCTTCCTCAGTAGCCATGTGTATAATAGCACTAACAAAATCTTAAACATATACCCCTTGTGCAAATCCAAATGTAAAGCAAAAATAATGAATTGGCTCCTTGATTTGGATTATTCTGAGACGGAAAATATTCTAGCTGTTTTGAAATGAATTTGATAGTAAATTAGTAGACCACATTTCATTACACACACCTACATTCACTCTTACAAATACACTCTCTCACACATACACGTACATACACAACACTCAACACACACACACTCCATTCACTACACACTCGTAGATTATTTCGTTGCTTAATTTTAAAATTTTCGTCTTCTTGTTTTTAAATATTCCTCTCTGTACGTGAAGGCCTTGATGTGTTCAAATTAGTACTCAATACTATTGTTTAAGAGGGTGAGAGCCTGGAGATCTGTCATACAGGTCCCGAACCCATTATAGACTCCAGCTCTCACAAAGGTTACAAATCTGATTTGACATAAGATGATATGAACCAAAGAATGTATGTACCTTTTTGAGAGAAATAAAAATCTATTCTATTCTATTCTATTCTATATTTTTGATGTATTATGCCTACACTATCTTTTAGTGTAACGACAGCGGAAACATTTTTCGAAAAATCAAATCGTGGCAAAGAGCAATGTTTCAAGAACGTCTAACCGGACTGTCACTTCTTTACGTCCCTAAATACGTACCTTTTCAAGTAGATGACGTGATAAAGCGTTTCGGGAGAAGACGTAAAAGAAAAAAATATTTTGTTATTGTTAAAAATATTTTGTTGTTGTGCCAAATTTCATCAAGATCCGTTGAGCCGTTTTTACGTGAAAGAGTAACAAACATCCATCCTTCCCTACAAACATTCGCATTTATAATATTAGCAAGATACTTACATACATAAGGAAAACACCTACTTTTTACCTGTACTTATCTATTAGGTATATCAAAATTTAATTATAACTTCTCGTGACTCAACCACGATTTTGTAATTAGAGTTTGAAATCGATAATTCTTAAAATTAAATTCTTTTTTTTAATGAAAACTCTTAGGACGTTGTTTTTCTTTCATTATTTATTAAATGGCTTTAAAAAAAGGGAAAGTAAACTTGTTCCTAATATACATGTTGGTATTGTGGATAAGGGTAGATACTGGAAAAACTTAAATTGGTTGAGTGCTTCCAGAACCACGTTTTTGATGGATGACATGATGTAGCAGAGGAACCACTTTGGTTTAACTTGACGTTAGAAGAAACGCGGCTGTCACAGTGGTCGAACGAAAGGATAGGAGGTATCTGTGCGGTTGCGGGTTCGATTCCGATACGAAAGAAATGAATAATCCTAGATTTAAAAAAAAACTACTTCTTACTTAACAAGTTGCTGATTTTACAACCGAACGTTTATTGTTACGAAATGTTTTGTCAGCTCTTTTAATTCATGGGACGGTTCCCACGATAAAATAAATAGCTGCATAATACATACGTAGGTACCTATACCTACTAAATGGTGGCCGGGTAACTAGTACGTGCCGTAACCGTAAGGAACTTATTGTTAATTAGAATTATCTCCATAAAAGATAATTTAAATCAATTACGAAAAATCTACTGGGTAATTAATAATTAAGATAATTAGAACAATATCTAACTACTGCAAAATTAATTAGTTTACCACGCTCTCATTCGTGTACCCTTGACCAGACTGTTCTGTTGTATCTACACGTTGCATTGTCAGCTTCGATGCAAAAATATGGTTTTGGTTGTTTTTACCGTGATAATAAACCACAGCAATAACTAAGTACAAATGACGACATATCGACCTATGCAAAAACAGTTTATGCAAACCTTTCATCGTAAGAGAAATCTGAGGTGTACGATCCATAGTTCAGCTAGAGAGACATCAACATATACTGGTTTTGTATAGATTGATGTGTCGTCGTGTGTCCAACTACTTGATTATTATTGTGAGAAAAAAGTGTACAGGACAAAATAATAAAAGAAAACAAAGAAAGGTGGGCGCAGTGGCTGAGCGATCGACTGCTGCGCTGCCTGTCGCGGGTTCGATCCCCTCACGAAAAAATATTTGTATGACCTACAGGTAGTTGTTTCCGGTGTGACTGGTTGTGAATGTGAGTTTAAATATTTGTAAACGCACCCACGACACAGGAGAAATCCTAGTGTGGAGCAACGTTTTATAAAAAAAAAACCCGCACCCCGCAAGCAGTGGCCCTCGCAGGGCCCTACGCTGTGCCGATACCTTTTTGAGGCGCACGTGGAACATGAACGCGCCATCAAGACGGCATATTAGTGAAACCTATAATAGTATTAACATTGCAAGCTTTAGACTTTTACTCCAGCTTAGACTGGAATCACAGGCCTTAGATTCAAGCTGTCGCACTTTCCCTTTGCAACTACTTACAGCTTTCCAACAATACACAGGTAACATTATAAACTTGGAGAATTGTAAGGAAATATAGATGTTTGGATATTTATTACCCTACTAGCTTTTGCCCGCGGCTTCGCTTGAGTTAAATTCGGTAGCGCCTTATTGATTTGTAATGGCAACGCTAAGTTTTCCCGTTTCTTCCCTCTTTCTCCCTCATATCCCACTCTTTAAAAAAATTATAGCCTATGTCCGTCTCCTGGTTCCCAACTATCTCTGTACCAAAATTCATCAAAATCGGTTTAGCCATTAAAGCGTGAAGAGGTAACAAACAAACTCACTTTCGCTTTTATAATATTATATAATAAAGTAAGGATCACCGCAAAACGACGGTTGGCGCAGTGGCTGAGCGATCGACTGCTGCGCTGCGTGTCGCGGGTTCGATCCCCGCACGGAACAAATATTTGTATGGCCTACAGATAGTTGTTCCGGGTCTGGCTGTTTGTGTATGTGAGTTTAAAAGTTTGTAAACACACCCACGATACAGGAGAAATTCCTAGTGTGGGGCGACGTTTTTAAAAAAAAAATTATACCAAACGGATTTAAATGAAATTCGACATACAAGTTTTGTAGTCACCTAGATTAACACATAGTGACGCAGTGGCTGAGCGATCGACTGCTGCGCTGCGTGTCGCGGGTTCGATCCCCGCACGGAACAAATATTTGTATGATCTACAGGTAGTTGTTTCGGGTTTGGCAACAACAAATGCAACCACGAAACAGGAGAAATTCCTAGTGTGGCAATGTTGTTTTAAAAAAAAACGAAATTCTCGCGGCCTTAAGAACACTATCCTCCGCGGTTTCATACGCGTCTGTCTTTATACCCCACTCCCGTGGGTTGTAGCGTGATATTATAAAGCCTATTTTAATCAGTGAAAATGTAGCTTTCTAATAGCAAAAGTATTGTTGCAATTGGTCAAGTAGTTTATGAGTTTATTCGTTACGTATATAAATACAAATCTATCCTCTTTATAATATTAGTACTGAGTACTGATGTAGATACTGAGAGACTTTCTGCTTCCTCACGGCTCACTTTCACAAAGCTTACTAGATCTGGATCTAGGTAGAACGACGTATGGCTAGAAAAGGAAGCTGTGATGAAGAAATTGGTGTCGATCCAGCCATTAGCCGTGTTTCTCGATACTAGTTTCTTACTGCAACTCGACACGATATCTAAAAAGTAGCTTTTTGTCAACGTCGTCAATGTATGGACGCTATTTTCCGTAATTTCCGCGTTTAAGATGCATGTTTAGGGGTTGCGGGTTGTTCGAAAGAGATACCTTGGCCCCGGAACATAAAGGGCAATAGAAGGAACATGGGCGAATTTTAGCCACTACAAGTCTGACACTCCCCCCAGCTCCGCCCACTGCGGGGGAAGTTATTTGATGAATAATTCCCATCCGCAAAAAAGGGTAGGTACCTATTTATTTGTTTTTACTGAACATAAATACTTAGGTGGTAAGCGTTTCTTAATGAATTCAAAAGGTTAATTCAGTAAGCATCTTAATTAGAATTACATTGCCTAATATCACGCCTTGTAATCCCGAATGGTTAAGCAGAGGTACCTAACAAGTACACCCACATTTTGCCAGTTATGTTTAACTCCCATTTAGTAAGGGACGAGCCTATCGCCATCAAATGGGCATAAATCCAAGCTTCGTACGTCCTACTGAGAAAATCCTGATGGAAAACACCGAGAACAGTTTGCCGACCCTGGAAACGACCCCAAGACCTCATGTTCAGGAGTCGCGCTTGCTATCAATCGGGCATCGAGGCAGTCTTATATATTTACTAGCTGGCGCCCGCGGCATCGCCCGCGTGATGATCGAAAAAAAAGTATCATCTATGTTTTTCCAGACTATAATCTAACTCTGTGCCAAGTTTCATCAAGACCCGTTCATCCGTTTTGAAGTGAAAGAGTAACAAACATCCATACATCCTCACAAACATTCGCATTTATATTATTAGTAGGATTCATTTCGTACACCAACAGCAATACATACCTACTAAAACTTACAAGGAACTATGCAATAACACAAAAGTGCTGGTATGTATGCCTATTACAGGTATACCCAGCATTCACCATAATGACAATGAAAAGCTTACAAATAAAATCTCTAATATATAAAATTCTCGTGTCACAATGTTCGTTCCCATACTCCGAAATGGCTCTACCGATTCTTATGAAATTTTGTGTGCATATCGGGCACATCTGAGAATCGGGCACATCTGAGAATCGGCCAACATCTATTTTTCATACCCCTAACTGGTAAGGGTGGTCCGAACAACGGGTGAAACCGCTGGGCACAGCTAGTAACACTACACTATTATATTAACATAAAAATAAATGAAATTGTAAGCATAGCAATTTTATTGATACACAACTCAATAACAACTTAACTAATTGTAACACATTATTTCTGAATCCGTGGGACATTTTATACAAAAAGGCGTTCATACATGACATAATAAATTGGTATAGACAAGTATTATAATAAGAGGCTATTATTAACAAGATAACTTTCAGTTAACATATTAATTCCAACATTGGCTATCAAATAATATTATTTTATTTTTTATTATGTACTTTCCCCCTCAGAATCTTGAATATGTACGAGGTGAGTGTGAGATCTCTCCTGACCCTCAACTCGTTATACCCAACCATACCCAAAATAAATAAGGTTGGGTACATAAGCGGATAAAATGGGTATACACCATACAATTTCCAATATAAAAACCGAACAAATGTGTTAGGTAATGGCATAATTAGACCAGGGTCGATAATTTTTGAAACCAAAAAAAATTACAGTAGGATGAAACCCATTAGAAAAGGAGGGGAATATGATCAAAATGAAAGGAAAAATAAATTACGGTCGATCCGAGTTCGGGAAGGGGATGGGGGGGGGTGTTTAAGGGTAAAAAACGGTTTTTCTCGATTTCCGGCAAAACTAAAAGTCCTATCGAAAAAAGTCAAATGGCAAAGTTGTAGGTAATAAAAAGATCTAAAACTTTTGCATTCACTTTTTTTTCACATAACCTCAAAATTTATGTGAAAAATTCAAAAAACCAAGTTTTCGGTTTTTTATTTTTATCTTTTACAAAAATTGTTTTTTTATAACGAAATTTGGTGAAACCTTACTTTTTTATGTCCCAAATACGCTGTAATTTATTTGTTTAAAAATATTTATTTTTTCACCTTATATTGAATTAATATCGAAAAAGCAGCCTCATTTTCAATCGAAAATTCTGACGTCAAAATATCAGCTTTTTTCAAAAAGTTGGTATGTTTTCTGTTCGTTGAAATCTCTACTTTCCGATGATGTAAAAAAATATATATGTTACTTTAGTAAATCTTCTCAGAAAATGCAAAAAACCTAATTCGAAATTTTTTATTATTATAAATAATTTTAAGCTATTTATTAAAATTTACACTTTAATTACTCGAAAAACGTTAGATTACATGCTACATTGATAAAAAAATTGGAAATCAAAATATACTACTATAATTAACAAACAAATAAGTTAATAAAATTAATATTTAATAAGACATCTACAATATTTGGATTCTGGATCATCTACAATTTTGGATTTTCTGAGAAGATTTACTATTGTAACATATATATTTTTTTACACCATCGGAAAGTAGAGATTTCAACGAACAGAAAACATACCAACTTTTTGAAAAAAGCTGATATTTTGACGTCAGAATTTTCGATTGAAAATGAGGCTGCTTTTTCGATATTAATTCAATATAAGGTGAAAAAATAAATATTTTTAAACAAATAAATTACAGCGTATTTGGGACATAAAAAAGTAAGGTTTCACCAAATTTCGTTATAAAAAAACAATTTTTGTAAAAGATAAAAATAAAAAACCAAAAACTTGGTTTTTTGAATTTTTCACATAAATTTTGAGGTTATGTGAAAAAAGTGTGAATGCAAAAGTTTTAGATCTTTTTATTACCTACAACTTTGCCATTTGACTTTTTTCGATAGGACTTTTAGTTTTGCCGGAAATCGAGAAAAACCGTTTTTTACCCTTAAACCCCCTCCCCCATCCCCTTCCCGAACTCGGATCGACCGTAATTTATTTTTCCTTTCATTTTGATCATATTCCCCTCCTTTTCTAATGGGTTTCATCCTACTGTAATTTTTTTTCGCTTTTTATTATTTTTAAAGGCTTCTACCCTGGTCTAAATTTCCTTCATTCCTTTATATTATTTAACATTTTATTTTTGCAATGATACAAAAATAATTTTACTATTTTGGTAGACCAACTACATATTGTATTTACATAAAAACTCGCCGAAAACATTATATATTTATAAATATTCCAATCGAACTATATCTGCATCCGTTATGCATAGAATAAATAACGTTTTATTATAAATTTGAATATTATTATGGTAATTTTTCCGCCGCTCTGCATCTTGCTAGCAATTATGCAACTATGAATGATTTGCGATATTTTTTTTTGATATTTATTTTGGTACTAGTTCATCATAATTCTTGCTGCCTGGTTAGGAACTCGGTAATTATTGGGACGATAGTACATAAGACACATTAAAAAAAGGATTTAATTAATTTGACAAGCTTTTTTGAGTTAGCTCGTCCATCGTCGATCTCATATCTGTCCTATAAAATAAGCCCATTGAAAAAAAAAACTATTTGTTAGTACATACATACGCGTTTCCGAAATATTCGGTCTTAACAGTCAGACAAACAGACGGACAACAAAGTAATCCTAAAAGTGTTCCTTTTTTTTTTTGAGGCACTGTACCCCAAAAAACAAGCTTTGGCTAACAATTTTATTCAAATTTTCTACTATATTGACATTTGGCCGACAGGTTGCGCCATTTAAATAATTAAAACAGTTGAAAATCACGACGGTAACGGTAGGCCAGACTCGGCAATAGAAAATAATCGACCGCTATGTTACGTAACATTGAGATCATCTCAAATCAAGAGAATGTTCTAGAAAATTCCGTTCAAATACTCCTAAAGCATTTTTTTTTTATTGCAGGTGGGGAAATAAAACCCACCCATGTTCCTTCTTTTGCACTTTCGAACAACCAGGGGCCTTAGTCTGCTATTACAATGGTGTCAGAATGGTCGATCACTGATCGCATAATGGTTGATTTTGACAAGTTTAGTATGTAGTAGATGTCAAAATCAACCATTATGAGATCAGTGATCGACCATTCTGACACTATTGTAATAGCAGACTAAGGCCCCTGCAACCCCGCGGCAGGCGGTGGATCTGGTAGGCCCCTATGCTTTGCTTTGCTGACATCTCTTTAAGGCGCGTGGAACACTTTTGCGCCGTCGACACGGCCCGTCCACACAGACAAGCATCTACAGTGGCCGGGAGTCATTTCACGGCGCCTAACACCCGGAGCGTCTCCGGCGGCGGCTAGGTTGGTTTGAGGTTCTCTCCCTAAAACGCCCGGCCACCACCTTCGCTAGCAACTGCTTTGCAGAAGGAAGTGACCGTTTCCCATTCCCTCTCGCTCCGGACCATAGACTAAAGCAAGTCTGGACTGAGACTTGCAGGATAGTAGGGCTTGCAAATATTCGACAATTTTGCAATTCGAATATTCGATTTTTTTTTGGGGTTTATTCGAATAATTCGAATATTGTTCGAATACTAAATAAAAAAATTAAGATTTATAGAAATCATGTCCTTTATGTAATTTCTAAACAGTCTTTATTCTCTGAATCAAAATAATACTATTTAAAGCTAACGCAGTGTTACAAAAACAATTGAAATAATATTTTTTTCTGTTAGAAGAACAGGAAAGATTAGAATAGCTAACATTAAACTGCAAATAATCAACTTGTTTCTTCAAATAACATAGCTAACACAATAGTCAACGTATTTTTTTGGACGAATTTTAATGGTCAACTTAATATTGTACTGATGATATTAACACACCACAATGTTACTCTAATATAATATTCGCAAAAATTTGAAACAAATGCTTAAAATGTTAAAATAAATAATAGTTATCAAAATATACTAATCTTGTTTGGTTTTTCAACCTTGGATACAAACACAACACAGCAAACAACATAAAATTAACATAAAATCGGCTATGAATATTGTAATAATATAATAAAATCAAACAAAACAATAACAAGTAAGTAACGCAATTAAACCTTCGGTGCAAAATCGATTTTTTAATGTTAAATTGTCTAACACTAACTATGCGTGATATTGATAATTTAACATTAAATCTTTGTCATAACAAAAATAATCAATCACGAAATCAGATCAGATCTAAAAAGCACGCTACATTTAGTTCCCGATCGTTGCCGAATCCTATAGTAACACTCGTAACGCCCGCGCGTCGAACGACGTAACCTTGTTTGGACGGCGTGCATAACGTTGAATTTTGTGTGCACATCAGATTGTTGAATTTTGTTTTCCAGGAATCGGTCGAATTTTCGAATATCGTAAAATTTCTATTCGAATATTTGAAACAGTTGATTATTCTAATAATTCGAATATTCGCATATTCGAATGCAAGCCCTACAGGATAGACAAACTCTACGAAACAAAAGTATCTGTCTACGTTTACAGGAGCCATTTCTCAATGCTCATATTTAAATATTGCATGACTTCAGTCGTGTGTAAAATTGATAATAGTAGGTTAGTAAAGTATCTTAATATGTCGCAAGTTTTCATTATAATGCAATATGCATTGTGCATATTACGGAGTTTACACACATTAAGTACGCGAGTAGGTAAAATAATGGACACACTTTACTAACATTCACACACATCCATCTTGGCATATCGTCGTAATCATAACAGCTTGTTTATGGTTGGGCGAGTCCTACACTGAATCCCAAAAGCACCAGGCAGGAGGGTGAGTATTATAGGTACACATTATAAGTACAAAATTAATGGAAATTAACCTCCAATATTTAGTTATTTGTAGGTAAGTACTATCAATGTCTTTGGATAGGATTGAATATACTTTATTGTACACCAGATATCTTCTAGGCAAATTCATTCCAGGCTTAATATGCTTTTATTAGCTTCACCTGTAACTATGTAAAAATTACGGTTTTGCATACATACGTCATTCTAAATCCAAAACGGCGGACTAGTATTTTTTTATGAACAACCTTGATATAGTATTGTAATGGTTTGCTCAGAAGAATACAAGAAAGAGAGAAGGTAGGTACTTTATTTTTTAAATTATAATAATTAAATTAAATCCAAATTTGGTTTTGATGATTATAAAGAAACTCGGTCCCGTTTAAATTTAACAAATTTACCATCTAAATATAATTATCTCATTATACGAATCCTATGCACACATTACATATTCGAGTATGGTAATTTTCTGCTGATCTGCATCTACAAGAAGCATAGATTATGCAATTATACTTCTGAATAATTTCCGATTATCTACTGCTTTATATTTCGATAGGTAAATTTAACCGCTTGTATGTCGGAATTACAGACTCAATTAAAAACGCATTGTTTCTCGCGTAGATCTACGTTCCGACATACAAGGGGTTAAACGACATGTTAGGATTACAGCCATTTATAGGCACTTTTTTTTAAAGATTAGGTATATTCTAACCTAACCAGACTTCAGAACCTTACTAACTCGCAATCCAAACTAATATTATAAATACGAAAGTAACTGTGTCTGTCTGTCTGTCTGTCTCTTCTTCACGCCTAAACCACTGAACCGATTTCAATGAAATTTGGTACTTACAGATATAGTCTGGGACCCGAGAAAGGACATAGGATAGTTTTCATCCCGGAAATCCCCCGGGAACGGGAACTATTAATCTACGCGGACGAAGTCGCGGGCAATCCAAACTAATATCCAAACTAATATTATCCAAACTTCCAAACTAATATTATAAATGCGAAAGTAACTCTGTCTGTTTGTCTGTCTCTTCTTCACGCCTAAACCACTGAACCGATTTCAATGAAATTTGGTACAGATATTGTCTGGGACCCGAGAAAGGACATAGGATAGTTTTCATCCCGGAAATCCTCCGGGAACGGGAACTATTAATCCACGCGGACGAAGTCGCGGGCAAAAGCTAGTCCAGAATAAACAACCCTTTCATTAATCCCCATTTTAGATGTCGTCACCAACGATTGTACATCATTTGTTTGTTTATAGAACAAACAAACAAATCAAGTAGTTACCTAAAGTCATGTTGTCATTGTCGGTTATAATATTGTGTATACTACAGTAAGTAGGTAACCATGGAGTTCTTGCCGGTTCTTCTCCATAGAAAACGACCAACCCGAACCGCGTAACTTTTCTCAACGTTTTATAAGTGCCCATGTGAGCCTATGTGAAACAAAATTATTTTGATCGACTGCAACTTACTTCAGCAGATATGTAGGTGCTAAATATGTAGCTTGAAAAAAAAACACCAGCATCGCAAATGCAGCAACGCTCTTGCCGGATTTAGTGCTATTCTTTGGAAAAGTTTATTCGCAAATAACTCTGTAATTATTCTAACTAAAACTACAAGTTTGAGGAAGTTAGATGATTTAACGACTCATCTAAATACATGAGTCTTGGCTGGGGAGCAAGGTAATTCCGTATCGACAAAGGAAAACATGTCTAAAAAATAAATAGGTAGGTATAGTACGTAATCTTGAACTGGTTTTTTGAAATTCCCACATGAATAACAGAAAACTGGAGAAAACGTGATGAACCGGATAAGTATGTTTTCTTTATCTGCGATGGATTTATAGCTATGCCTACCTATCTATCTATTTATCAACTGCAACCCTTAACGAAGCTGAATGGGCCTTACCTATTCTTCCAGTCACAGCGTTTTCTTTCTTTTTTATACCATACCCTGGAAACTCCAACTCGTCGTTGCGAATATTTTAGATGGATCCTTAGTCTATAGATGGATCCTTCTAGAAACGGATATATTGGGGTCAAAGTTTTTAATGTTATAACTTTACTTTAAATACTTTCTCGACGCCCTAACAACCACCACCACCATTCAATGCATCCACCAGCATAATAACACGCGATTATTCACCAAAAAAAAATGTTTTTCATCCATTTTTGCGTAGAATACATGGTTGACGGTATAACAGTAGTTTTAACACTCTTATAAACTACAACCTGCTGTGCACTACCTCATATGTAAAAACATACATACGCCTTGCAGGGCAGCACATAGTGAAACACTTTTTTTAACACCATGTATATTATCATAGTTTTATTTATGTGAAATGAATAAACCTATTTAAATTTGAATTTCATTTACACCCTGTAATATAATAGACGATACCTACCCTAGAAATATCTGAGAACTATGAAGCGCCGTTAGTGTTAGTGTTATGGCTTTTCCTGATCCTTTGATATTCAAATAACGAACAAAAACGGACTACAGACGCTGAAACAGCTGGTATCACTTACTATAAATAACCAAAACGTAACAGTTTCGTGTTTCGTATCGTTATTTTTCTACGAAGATTTCTCTGTGACTCTGCACGTTACTGCTAAGTAAGTGTGTTTTAGTCTTTTGATCTAGGTACCCCATTAGTACTATACAATCGTATTTCCAGTTCAAAAACATACAAATGTGACTTTGCATGTTTTTCCCCTGTACCCTTCAACTGTTCTTATTTCAGGGTATGGTTATACAAAACTAGTCTATAAAAGCGTCAAACGCCATCTAGCTTATCCCTTATTTAACTTTCTCAAAGTCTATCTTTTCTGTACCTACATAACTATGTATTATGGTGTTGTGACGTTTTCAAGATCCACGCGGAAGTCAGTCACATAACATTAAAATTCAATCCAATCGTATCCTTACGAAGGTTAGAAATCCGCTGCGGTTACATAAGAGGGGTGGATGCCATTTATATGCAGGGCCTGTTACCTCGCACACAATGTTAGAACTTACTTCAACTAACTTGGTTAAAGTGTGATGAAATAAACAACTAGAGACAGACGCCGCGCCGCCTGTAGTTAGATAGAATATATTATGAAGGAGAAGACTTGCTACGCCGAGCCTAAATAATTTGGGATTAGGGCAGGAGAATCATGAAGATCCACAAAAAATAATAGACAAATAGCTGGGACACAGCTATATAACAATATTGTTAAAAATGTACAAGGAAAGTTAAGTTTTATTGTTAAGGCGCCACCCCGACCAAAACCCCGTGCAAGTCGTTTTTGTGCAGTTTTCTGGAGCTATCTACTTGTTATTTAAAACGAACTAAGTAACAAAAAAAAATACATAATTTCTTTATAATCTTGTTTCCATTATTGTATATTTATTTTTTATTTTTATTGAGTAATTATTTAGTAAATCTCCTTACAACAAAACCCCAGAAATGAGAAAAAATATCAATAACATGCATCTCCTCGTAAAGTAAACATTGTTTAACTTTGCTACTGACACTAATGGAAACACAATTCTCTAATGAACATTTTGGTTCAAATATTTTTTTCCAAACACCCAAAACTTTATTTTAAATAGATTTTATTCCAAAAAATAGGCATTATTCACTACTGTACAACGCGGCAAAGAGGGAACGAATGCTCAAGGTTATTTGCGTAGGGTACGGCCTTAAGTACTTAGAAATTGAAAGAGTGATGTTTAAGGTTTACGTTTATTAGTTGATAGCTGCACTGTCGCATTAGCTTTGAGCCTGTAAGAATAGGCGAAAGGAGGATAAATCCTTACTAATATTATATAAGCGAAAGTGAGTTTGTTTGTTACGTCTTCACGCCTAAATGGCCAAACCGATTTTGATAATTTTGGTACAGAGATTGTTGGGACCCTGGAGACGGACATAGGCTAAAAAAAAGTGAGAAAAGGGAGAGAAAGAGGGAAGAAAATGGGAGAGAAAGAATTTTTTTTTCGAGCATCACCCTGGTTAAAGTTAGCGTTAGCCCAAAGTAACTATACCACGCGGACAAAATCGCGGACGGAAGCTAGTTTTTAATAAAAATACTTCGATGGCACCTAATAATATCGACGAATTGTTAGATAATTATAACAGGTCGCAAACCGTGCCCCCGACAGAATTTAAAGCAAAAAAGACAAATTTCTAAAATACACTTTTCCTAAAACCCTACACGTAAACCTACACGTTAAGAAATTAAATTAAAAAAAAAATGGTACATTCTTCGTTGACACATCAAAATTCAAAACAATAATAAGATAAGGTCAGCCAAAGACTTCAATGCAGTTTAGTTTGCATTATTAGGGAAGCTTATTTGGCTTCACGTGACAAGATAACTCATTTTTTTTAATTATTTAGTTTGATTTTATGTGCGAATTTATTAGAGAATGTTACAATATAAAAAAAAAACATTATATGGACAATTTTAATTTTGTCTTAAATAAATGAATTTAATTTAATTTTGAAGATAAGATTCTATGGTCAAAAAAATTATACATTTTGCTCTTTCATTTTGTTTGGCTATGCTCAACTTTTTATAACTTCGGATAAACTGGAATTAAATATTATCTAGATCACAAGCGTTAATAAATTGATAAAAATGTCAAAATTGACTTCCTTATTTAGAAATGTCAACGACAAGGGCATCCAGTTATAGAGTAGAGCACATTTTTGCCGACAACCATCTGCTCACGTCTTTATTAATGACAAAATTATGATTTATTGTAAATGTTTATCATAATTTATTATGATTGTTATTTAATTAAATCGATATCAAAACCTGTGATGATGTCATAATTCATATCTCTTTGAAAAATACTACTTATATTATACTTAATTCACCAATGATTTATAAATTCTTTATTAATAGCAAGCAGCTACAAACGCGACTGCCGACCATGAGAATCTGGTTTCGATTCCAGAGTGTTATTGCATGGGTTTTTCCATTAAAAAAGAATGCACTGAAAATTCTGCGTTCATTCCGAAATTCATCCCATTACATTCAAAATTTTCCGTTTACAAAAACATCAGTTTATAGGTACTATTACAATGTATTTCTTTAATTCACAGTCTAACGTGGAAATCGTCAGGTGAAATCTCGTAATTACCTAACAATTTTCTAATGCGTATGCGCCGGTATTGTACGAGAGTAACGGATAACCTGCAACGACCCCAATTGTACAATGCCTTCGAGATGTTGCAGTAATTACATGGTTTTACACTAGAACAACCAAGTAATTAATTATAGATACTTATCTACACATAGGTAACATTTCAAACAGTTTTGAGTTGTTTATTGAGGGCGAAACATGATTTATATCAAATGTGTATTATGAATACATTTGAATACTTGTGGTAATATGGTATTAGTTATGTTATATTTAATGAAAATAAAGAAATACAAGGTGGTATTAGTTATGTTATATTTAATGTAAATTAGATTATGAAATACAAGGATCATTTTACAAATTCAATGTGAATAGATATCTCGTCTGTACAGAAAGAATAAGGGTATCGTATTATCATGTAACTAGGAATCAGATGGGCAGTCGCTCCACTCCAAATAGGATACTAGTATTCAGATGCATCCGGTTAGACTGAAAGCCGACCATGGTTTGCTAAAGGCTAGGTAGATGACAGTGTAGCGGAATCTGCGGAATACCTATAAGTAGGTACCTGAAATGAAAAATAGATTTTATAGTTCTTCGCTAGACAAAAAAAAATCTGATGTATCCCCTACGTTTGCTTAACGAATTACTATGTATCAAGTATCAACACAATCTTTTTTTTTTGGGATGGGCAATCATCAATAACTTCCCCCGCTCTGGCTGGAGCGGGAGAGAGTGTCAGACTTTTGCTGACTAAAATCCATCCATATTTATTTTGCCCTTCGTGTTTTTCATTGAAACTTGAGGCGAAATATAGGTATCTGGAGGCGATAGTCCTCGCGCGCCTGTTTGAGTGGCGCGCGGAGGCACTACACCGGGGGGAAACTCCGCTGCCGCGGCAAATTGCCGCTCAGCGGACAGACCTCCGGTGCGATCTCATGGTGTCATGGAGAGAGCGACTGTCGCAACCCCGTGCAGGGCACGCCACAATAGCGGCGGTAAGTCCCCTCTTTGAGGAGTGGCTGGAGAGGCGTCATGGCGTCCTCACCTACCGCCTGACGCAGGTCCTCACCGGACACGGAAGTTTCGGGAGGTTCCTGCACATAATCGGGCGGGAGGAAACGCCCGGGTGTCACCATTGTGACGATCGCCCGGAGGACATGGTGGAGCACACAGTGGCGGTCTGCCCAGCTTGGGCGGAGCACCGCCCGCCGTGCCCTCTCACGAAGCGGCCACCACCTTCTGCGAAGCAGTAATGCTAGCAAAAGAGGTGGCCGGGCGTTTGAGGGAGAGAACATCTGCCCAACCCAGCCACCGCGGGAGACGCCCAGGGCGCCGGGCGCCGCGAGACGACTTCCGGCCACCGTAGATGCGGGCCTGTGGGCGGTGAGCAATGGGTAGTTCACCGTCCGTCCGTCTATTGACGACAGGCCGTGTCGACGGCGCGTTCGTGTTTCACGCGCGCCTCAAGAGAGTCAGCAAAGCAGAGGGGCTTGCCAGAGCCTCCGCCTGCCGGGGTTGCGGGTTGATCGAAAGAGATACCTCGGCCCCGGAACGTAAAGGGCAACAGAGGGAACATGGGTGGGTTTTAGTCAGTACAAGTCTGACATGCCCCCCCGCTCCGCCCAGAGCGGGGGAAGTCATTAGATGATTTCCCATCCGGAAAAAAAGGCGAAATATAGGTCAATGTATGTGGTATGGGAATGTTAATATTTTTTATGCGATTATAGTTTTGGTCCTATCGAGAAAGTTCTTTATACCTTTTTTCTAAAACCCATCCATGTTCCTTCTTTGCCCTTTATGTTCCAGGGTGGCGGTATCTCTTTCAAACAACCCACAACCCCGGCAGACAGCGGCCAGGGGCAACGAAACACGAACGTGCCTTCGACACGACAATACACACACCTTGAATGAAGACTTCAAAACTCGATTTTGATAGTTGATTAAAAGGACCATCAAACAGTTCTAATGTAATGCACCTTCAACGTATTTAGATGAGCAGTTCTTATTGATCTGTTATACAAAGAATTCATTAGAGGTTTAAAAAATAAATTGTTTATGCCGAGAACAGATAAATGGAACTTTGTATTCCTAATTTGAAAGTAGAAAAGGGCTACCTACTTGTTACTGGCCACCTAGAATTGATTTAATTAATTTGGTCAGAGACAATCTGCAAACTTTTAAAAAACATGGGTTTACTCAGAAGGTAGACAAAAAAAAGCCATGTCAACTGGTGTTCAGCGGTTAGACTGGAAGTCGAATATAACATAGGAAAAGGCTAGACAGACAGAACAAATTTTATATATGTACTTACTAGTAAGTCGCTAGAACGAGTTCTATTCTATTCTTTGCTTCTAGTGGCTCAAGATATAACACTGAGACTGAGAGTTCACATGACGTGGCGAAATATTAGATTAATCAGTTCAACAAGAAATCCCGAGGCTACCCAGGCTAAATAAACGAATAAGAACTTTACAAAAAAAAACCAGCCAAGTGCGAGTAGGACTCGCGCACCGATGGTTCCGTGACATAAATTGCCATATATTTTATTGTGTAGACTTAAAAGGCAAATAAACCCCCAAATAATGGAACTCAAATCCAGCTTGTCACTTTGTTGTCCTTCCCTAACTACCCCCTAAGCCAAGGCTCCCCCCGCAGGGGGTGCCCAAGTTGTTTGCCTCTGGCTAGAGGCTTTAAATTCAAAGCACCCACAGGAAAGTCCGGTTGAGCAGCTAACAACCTCAATGGTTGACCTGCGAGATGCCATTAAATTAAAAAAAAGACAGCTCCAAGGGACCACAAACTCGATTTCTCCACACATTCCAGAGATAAAGGTAGACAGACAGACGGACAGCAAAGTGATCCTATAAGGGTTCCATTTTTTCTTTTTGAGGTACGGAACCCTAAAATATACATTGACTGTATCTAACCAACCTGGTTACTTATGGCTTGTGTTGACTGTACACGACATCTATCCGGTATCGTATTTGTTACTTATAAACCAGTGAAGCAACCAATACACACGGTCATGCAACACACCGTTAAACGGGCAAGTTTAATCAACAGTTCAGCATATTCTTCTGAGTCACACCACATGTTGTTCGTCAAGTTCGCTTTTTATGCACTAGCTTCCGCCCGCGACTTCGTCCGCGTGGCATAGTTACTTTGTGCTAACGCTAACTTTAACCCGCGTGATGACCCGAAAAAATGTATCTTTCTCTCCCCTTTTCTTCCCTCATTCTCCCCCTTTCCTCACTTTAAAAAAACTTGCCTATTTCCGACACCAGGGCCCCAACTATCTCTGTACCAAAATGCATCAAAATCGTTTCGGTCATTTAGGCGTGAAGCCGTAATAAACACGATACGGTTGGCGCAGTGGCTGAGCGATCGACTGCTGCGCTGTGTGTCGCGGGTTCGATTCCCGCACGGAACAAATATTTGTATGACCTACAGATAGTTGTTCCGGGTCTGGCTGTTTGTGTATGTGAGATTGAATGTTTGTAAACGCACCCACGATACAGAAGAAATTCCTAGTGTGGGGCAACTTTAAAAAAAAAGAAAGAAAGAACAAACAAACAAACTCACTGTCGCTTTTATAATATTAGTAAGGATTTATGAAAATAACCGAAGGTAACTGAATGCCTATTCAGTTATTTAACGAAATAAGCTACGTTAGAGGTCCTAACTGTAGCTACCTTACACTTAAAAAATCCAAGTGCCTACTTAAATAATAAAAACTGATCCTAAATACACTACAGCTACAACTAAATAAAACTACAGCTAAATAAATTAAAAAATAATAATTTGAATTTATAAGTATTTAACCTGAAAATAATTTAAGTACTAAATTATATATATATATTTTGTTTTTTTTTTAATATATCTAATTATGCCTATTATCTATAAGAACCTATTAATTACCAAATAAAGTAGGTACTAAAACTAAATAATTCTAATAGAATTATACCCAGAAATATGTAGGTAAGTACAACTTGTAACAAAAAAAGAAATTAAAATAAAGCTAAAACGCCTGTCCAATACTGGGTCCACCCTTTATAGCAGAACTTTTTATGTCATAATTTTATTTTGCATAACAACGGATAGCATAAACTTTATTTCGCAGAAAATTGTTTGGCAGACACTCATTTATCATACATTCAAAACTCATAATTTTGTAAGTCAGAATCATCTCTAGACATAAATTTCATAGCCACAATATTCAAAAAGCAGAAACATCATTTCGCAGAAAGTTCACAGTCAGAATCGTCTTTTGACATATATTTCATATCGTTATCATTAAACGGCAGAATTGTCATATCGCAGAAAGTTTATAGTTAGAATCATCTTTATCATTATTTGTTGTCATTTATTTTAATTATTTATTTCTTTAAAACAATATCATTTATTATAACTATTATTTAATTAAATTTTTAATAATGTCATTTAATTCCATAAGTAATTATTATCCTAATGTAAATAGTTCAGTTCCGGGTAAACTACTAAAACAATCTCATTTTCTATTAATGCAAGTCGTTACTGGTAGTCGTAGGGGTCACGGTTTTAACCTAACCTAACCTACCCATTTTTTTACAAAAATTTAACCACGTAGCAGGTCACTGTTTTGACCTAACCTACCCTAGCCATTTCTGCCATCTGATGGTATGCCAGGTGAAATTATACCAAATAATAATAGCTCTAAATGAACATTAAGCTAAACGATATTATGCGAAATTTGAATTCTGCCAATCGTAATTATACTAAATGTAATTCTGCTATCTTAAAAGTATGCCATAGTAAATTGGAAGTTTTAAACATTATGCCAAACGATAATTATATCAAATAATTTTTATGCCTTTAAAATGTTCGTTTAAAGAAAAATATGCTACGTGTGTTATGCCAAATAAATTTCGGAGCATCAAGATTCTGCCAGATAGAGGGAACCCGTCCAATACTATCTACCTATGTATACCTACCTACTTCACTTACAAATAAAAACCTATAAATACTTTAATTAATATTACCTATAACTATAATTAGTATAATTAACTACGCTTTTACCAATATAGTTTAAAAAAACTGAACATAAATTAGCCGAAACTCGGTTTCTAAAAATCTATGCGTACCTATTACTACTTCACCTAAAAATAAATAAAATGTAAACTATGAATAATTTGTAATTTGAACGAATATTTAAACACTACCAAAATAACTAATACCTATTTTATAAAATAACAACAAAAGAAATCTAAAAATAAATTATTTAAAGACTAAAAGTCTGGTTGAAAGCATTGTCTGTCAATAAGGTCGAACACTCTGAACGTCTATTCGCATCAACAGCCAAATATTACACAAAAATAATCCTTATAGCATGATTCAGTATTCACGCGCGATGGCTTATTAGCGTATTTCATGCATAACTTTGGTGTTTGTATACCGATTTATATGATTCTTTTTTTATTGAATACGTAATAATGTTAACTGTTTTTAATTAGAGATGAGTGGGAGTGTTATAAACGTAAGAGTAGACAAATATAATCAGAAAGCTTCGAACTGCTAAGTTATCGGGAGTTACACGTGTTATTGTGAGTCAACCATAAAAGATAGACCTATGCTGTTGTAGGATATTTTTTATATAATTTTAAGGAGAACATTTCCGTCATACATGATTTCTGTGTAGCTTTAACCAACTTCTCCCGATTACCCAACATTTTCCTTCACTGCTCTGCTCCTATTGATCGTAGCGTGATGAAAAGTATACTATAACCTCCCCAGGAGTATGAAGAATAATTGTACCAAGTTTCGTTAAAATCCGTCGAGTAGTTTTTGTTTCTATAACGAACATACAGACATCCAGACAGACAGACAGAAAGACAGACAGACAGACAAAAAATTTACTGATTGCATTTTTGGCATCAGTATCGATCACTAATCACCCCCTGATAGTTATTTTGGAAATATATTTCATGTACAGAATTGACCTCTCTACAGATTTATTATAAGTATAGATATAGATAGTATAGATATACATAACTTTACAACTCGTATCTCAAGTATTACCACGCCATAAGGCAACCGTCTCGAAAGACCAGAAAATTAACCACCTGGTCTTTTCTCCTGGGGGTTGAAAGAGTTCTTTGTTTACCATTCAAGGCGTAAGAGTTATGGCGACCGTAAAAAAGTGGATCATGTTCGACCGGACCCGAGTAGAAAGTGAAACCGCGCTGTGTGGATACTTTATAAATTGTAGCATTGGTTGTTGTGAGCTCAGTTGAAGCAAACGCGTCGTGCCGCGTCAGTCACGCCATCTCTGGACGAAAATGGTCAGTTCTTAATTCACTTTCGATTTTGTTTCGTTTTGTGTTTTTTTCTATTGTAGTTATTATCACGTAATCTTATTTAAATATAGTGTATTAATTATATGTAGTGTTTATCATAGTGTATTTAATTTAAGTGTTTTAGTGAGAGTATTTTATTATTATTTATTTTTATTTTATGCAACGTCTTACGGTAATATTTTATTTATTTAAACCGGCTTATGAATTTGCCTTCATGAGACCAATTTATCACTTTTGCTAACTTATTTGACGAAAGTAAGACTACGAAAAACCAATAGTATTTTTTTAATAAAATTTAGAAATAAAGCGTTGTTTCAACAATTTATAACATTGCTACTAAATTCAGCAACATTCATAAATATGTTGTATAATTGGCCAATATTCATAAATTAATAGAGCGATAACTGACCGAAATACTAAAAGAAATAGTGTAGGTACTTGTTTATTGAAGTTTACACAACTTTTTATATATGGTAGTGCCTACATATCCTGTGCTCTTTATAAAATATTTGTTTATTTTAAACAATATTTTGTACTTTTCTTTGTACCTAATGGAAAGTTCACATAAAGTCTTGTTCGATTTATTGAAACCAGCTTTCGCAACGTTGAATACTGCTGAAATAGACAAAGGACCAAATAATACCTAATATTTTCTTTAACATTACTGATTCGTGGTTAGTTATTTTAATCTTGTGTCATTTCATCTAACTACCTATGTTAATTAAGCTATTTTGCTTTATTCACATTTTTAGTAGTTTAATTTACCGTACCTCATAAGGAAAAAGAACTAAACCTCTATTACTCTAGTGATCTAGTCTGTGGTCTCTTGGAGCTGTGAAAAAATCATCTCTCTTAGTCTATGCAGTCAAAAGATATGGACTATAAACTGAGGGTTCGCGCGAGTCCCACTCGGACTTGGCCGGTTTTTTCACACGATAATGTAGGTAATTCTATTATTGCAAACAGTCATCAAGCTAGTCCATGAATCAGTAACTTTATTTTATTGTTTCACAAATATAAAATATCACTTTTAAAACTAACAATAGATAATTATAATACATAACTAGTCAGCCTTGTAAAAAGAAATAAAACAACCCGGTATTTGCTGTCGCACAATGGGGTAATAAATAGATTATTTATCTACTCAGATATATATATCATAGCCGTCTAAAACATATATATATACCTACCTAACTTACTCTGCATACCTACAGGAAGTTTGAAAGACCGACATGACGACACTATTGTCATAGAGGATAAGGGAAGTTATGATATAACTTTTTAACCAGCTTGAAAAAAAAGGAGGTTATCAATTCGACTGCATTTTTGTTTGTATCTTTGTAACGCGATTTCTCCGTCGATAGATGCTTGGGTAATTTACTAGTTATCTTTTATAGGTACTTATTATCTACATTTTTTTTTCTAATTTAAATGGACGATATGCTAATATCTCAATGGACAATAAATACTCGTTAAGTATTTGTGTAAGATACCATCAAACCACAACTAAAAATGCCGAAATATGTAGGCAAAAATCTATAAATCAAAGTAAGTTCTTCAATGATTTCCTATCCCCAAAAAATAGGCTGTATTCTGAAAGAATAGCACTAAAGCTTAACAACAAGAAATAAAAAACTAAAAAAAAACATAGATATAGAGCAAAAGCTGTCTAGTTTCATGGTCAAAGTTACCATACGAGAGGTCTTGAGTATATTGTGTGACACATTGTATTAATTAACACGAGGAAGTTTAAAAGATTTTGCTTAAAGAAACGTGTAACGTGAGAATAACCGTTTTAGTTGCACACGGAAATCCTTTATGGTCCAATAAAAAAAAAGTTACAATTCATGTCGATCAGCTTTTTCTTCCAACCTTGATACGATTATTACTTTGTCAGTAGTAACAGCATTATAAATAAAATACAAAGCAAAAAGTACCTAAATGACATTGAGAAACCTTTCACTCGCGGAAATATCGAAGGCAAGCAGGACCGGGTGGGGCCGGAACGTGATTAAAACCTTACCTACTATATTTTATGTAGGGCTTTTTTTTATTGCAGTATTGTAAAGCAGAGTTTTTGGTCACGATTCGTATACAGTTACAAATTAAGTGGACTATTTTGTTTTATTAGAATTCTGACTTATATCTACAAAATTTTTAATTTTAATAATATTCAGCAAATCCCCATATTCAAAGAATTATGGACTTATTATGAAAGATACAAATAGAATAAACTTTAGTCAGATTTATTTAATAATACTGCGATCCTCGGTGTTACCCGCGGTGAAAAACGAAATTCGAGTTGGAGTGAGGAACACATCATTTTTACTGGATCAGAAGTAGCCATGTGTTAATCAAGAATATAAGCAATGTTAATACAAAATTTCACCCAAATCTGTTAACCAGTTTGAGTGTGAAGGAATAACAAACATACACATACAAACCTACAAACAATACACCTACAAACTTTTGCCTTTATAATATTAAGTCTCATGGTAATAGGTGCTTTTCTTAGTTGACAATTAGGAACAAAGACCTAAATTTATGTCTAGAGCTACAAAGACCAACTTAAGCTCTCCATCAAGGCGTTAGTACTTAAAACAATTCTTGTTACTTAAAATTAGAAAATAGATGCATTGAAATACCGCATTATGTTTTCGTAGATCCGAGATTAACTTTAAAATAAACCCATTTAATTCTAAATTCAAATTATGTAATAGATTTTAATAAAAAAAAGTTTAAAGCCGTTAAAAATACATAACATATATTACATTTCACTTTTAAAATACAATTACTTTCCCGCGCTAAAGCAAATACATAAAAAAAAACATAATATTTTACCGGTTAACTATCATTGTTACATAAAAACCGAAAATAAAAGCTTAAAAATTCGGTGAGACACTGCAAAAAATCGATTACCTTTCCGGTCCAAAAGAAAAGAAAAAGTCGGTTTTCTTTTAATCGTTTGCAATCGAATCGGCGCCGGCGCAAGTTGTATAATTGATACCAACTGGTTCATAAGCCATGAAATCGTATTTACTCTACTTTCTAATTGTAATTTGTACGTAACAGTTGTTATTAGGTTCATTAACGTGGCTTTGAATTAGATACGATTAAAAAAAAACTATTTAAATAAGTACTTAGCTAAGGAGTTTTCATTTCAGTTTAACCAAAGACTTATTAATGAAATGGATGTGAAATAAACACCATTGTGTATTTACACTAAACTTAAGCGTCACCTAAATGAATACCTACATAGAATTGCTTTTATTAGGCATTCATTAAAGTGGCGGTTAGTGTATGTACCTAAGTGAAAACGGGCATAAGTGCCTAAGTAGGTATCTTTACAATTTCCTGTTATCGTGTTTAAATTTATATGGTCACTAGCATTAAACACGGAATATTTACCGTGTTAACTATTTGCTATGTGATCCCGATATTTCGGCACTGTCGCAACCCGGATCACGGATAACCGGAGTCCCGTTAATTTGTTTTAAAGATATCGAAAAAATCACTCAAAAGTCTCAATTAGGCTGCAACTTATATAAACGGCCCCAAAAGCTATTAGATAAATGTTAAAAATAAAATATACCAAAACTTGTCGATATTTTGACAACAAATCAAGCATGAAAACGACTGTTATGTAACGTCATTTCGCTTTTCGAGTTGGTTCGATATTTGAAAGTAAATCGTGAGTACCGTAAACATGAGGTGTGTAATAGGATAGCTCTGAAACTATCTATTAAGTAGCTTAGTTGGTTGAAAGGTAGAAAATAAAATCACATTTATAATCCCTTATGGGTATCTACATGTTACGGGTTGTTCGAAAGAGATACCGCGGTCCCGGAACATAAAGGGTAATAGAAGGAACATGGGTGGGTTTTAATCAGTACAAGTCTGACACTCCTCCCGCTTCGCCAAGAGTGGGGGACGATATTTGATGATTCCATTCGCAAAAAAGGGTAGCCACATACACAAATAGCCTATGGTACTCTTGCAATTTCGCCAGTTCGGTGTCGTTCCTGTGTAATAGGGGGCTAACCGTTTTCCATCAATGGGGTACAAATTCATCACCTACGGGTTTTTAGAAGAAAAATAATAATATTAGATCTGTCCACCAATATCATGCAACCATTAGCCAGACAGGTTTGTCTAGCTAATGCAGTCAAAACGATCTGTGCTGTAGGTGCAAAACATAAACTTCTATATTCACTTTCCAAGAGCTCTGTTAGCCCCCTATCGTCATACCCAATATTCATCACTCACAAGCAGTAGTAAGGTAAAACAAATCATAAATTCTGAGACTGATAAAATCAGATAGTTTCAAAATATGTATCTATTGTAACTTTAGTCAGATGGACTCAATGATATCATTTGTTACACGTTCATAGAACTGGCACAGACTACGCAAATATAAAATTGTTTTCTGACACAAAACGTTTATTGCACTTAATAACTAAATACGTAAATTAGTAGATTGAATATGAAAACGTTACAGATGCAATTAAAATTGAAACGTAACTTCGAAATCACAAGACCAATTATGTACCGTTTTAATAATTTGGTCCTTCGAGCCGGATCACGGATGTATTTACTTTAAATTGTAGGTCAGAAAATCATTTAACAAAATGGATATTTTAGTTGAATACCAGAGCATTTAACAAAACAACATTCAGCCTTGTCCTACAGATGGTTGCGTATTCACGTTTACCATGCATTGTTATGATCACAATGTGAGAAATTTTTCAACAACAAAACATGTGAATAGTGAAGATTCTCAAGCATGCAATAAAAGTTACATTGTTCAAAACTGAGGTGTCAAGACGGCCTGTCTTAATAATTTTAATTACCTTGAGAACTGTGAAAATTTATTGCACCTAGAACAATCTAGACTTGGTCACGAATCTCTACTTGATGTTTTCTAAATAATCAACATCTGTTTAGTCAATCTTAACATAGTTAATATTTACCCGTAATCTTATCAAACTAACGAGAAAGGTTAGGTACGTGTAGATTTATCATTCTTATTACTATAATTCATCCATCATGACAGGATAATTACGGAAGCAAGTACTTTCACTTCTAGTTGAATTCCTCGATCTTGGGACCTTTATCCTTATGTATACGTCAACAGATTCCATATTAATAAACGTGAGATAATATGCGACCTCCCCACGGGCGGATCAGCAAGCAAAAACTAGTGGTTCATGTAGTTAAATTCGGAATTTACAATATGCAAATCCTGCTGACATTTCAATTGACACAAAGTGGCCATTTAAAAAACCTTTTGTCGCGACAGAAACTAAGGTCAAATACTTTAAAAGGCAATTTCAAGGTCCAAATGGAAAGTTCTCAGTGGGTGTATATTTCCACAGCCTACTACTAACTACTACCTACTAGTAACTATTTAATTTAATTGATAACACCCACAGTTACTGCCCACACAAATTTAGAGCTGATGGATTGCGTAATTTCGAGAATTTATGCTTAAATCGATAAATGGTCGTTTTATGCATGCTGTTGAGTGGGATTTGTGAATTGTGAGTCATTCATGATTCGTTTGAATGACGATTGAGGAATTACTTAAGCTTTAATTTATGTTATGTAACAGTTTTGAATGACGCTGTACAGTTTAACAGGTAACACTTGGGCTAATTTCACCAAATAAACTGAACAAGATCAGCTAATACAAACCTCCAATTCCCGGGGTTGCGGGTTGTTCGAAAGAGATACCGCGGCCTCGGAATATAAAAGGCAAAAGAAGGAACATGGTTGGGTTTTAGTCAGTTTAAATTTATACAATCCCCCTGTTAAAAAAAAACAACGTTCAACAAGTGCCAGTGTGATCGTTGCTATGAAATACTGTACATTATAGGCATCTAGTTTGTTTTTTTATCTATATGTAAGGACAGGACTATAGGTACAACCCCTGCCTAACCCAATTGGTGGGCATAGCCGTAATGTTACGTTGTCTCTATTTAGTCTGACTGCACGGTGTAGTCACCACCTCAAGTTAAACTGGGTTAACGATAATCCTACGTGCCACGGTTTGTCTATCCAAGTGTCCATTTGTTTTACAACGACAATCATCGATTTTGCATGGTCGGCACTTAAAACGCAGCTCTAAGTGTCATTGGGGCAACGGGCTATGGCGTTGTGCATTACTGTAATCTTGGAATTTGATACGATAGTCTTTTGTTTTGCTTGCGTATGGTAAATGTTAACCTTTTGAACGCCATTGTGACATATATGTGACATGCAGAGCGTGCCGTCGACGCCAACTACACAAATATGTGACAAAAATGTTTTTCGGCAAAAAGTACAGGCGCGTGTGTTTATGTCTGACATTCAAAAGCATCTAGGTGGCCAGATGGATGAGCCTTTTTATTTGATTGCATCAGCTTCAAGTTCCCAGCTCCACCAGTCATTAAAGACTTGCAAAAAAACCGGTCGATAATAATCTTTTCTCATAAATTGTTCGACGTTTCGACACTGGAAGCTTTCGTGTAAAACAATGAACTCTGCGGACCAGTGCGCGTGTCTTTGGTTGCATAACCCGGGCTCCAATTACTACAGTTGCGCAAGCGCTGATAAAAGTAAACGGTAACTTACTGCCCTGCCAGTTCCCTTATTGCAGTATCCGTGTCATTTGTGAGGCAATGGCGGTTTAGTTACATATTTGTAACATCGGTATCGTGAGCCGAGGAAGTCTTTAGACGTTCTTGTGATCTCCTTATAGGGTAGTGAAATGAATGTTACTATACTTATTTGGAGTTGGAATGTTGCTCAAATGTTTATTTTTTTATTTTATCATGCAAAATGTTTAGCAACAATTTTATTTTATGTTGGCAGAGTTTTTATGCCGCTCATAGTTTCTAACTAACATGCCGTCAAAAATATCTCGTAGGCATATTGATACGACTTTGTGTCCAATCACACCTCCCGGCTATCGCAGCTTCTTCAAAAATAATTTACAGATGCAATTTCATATCCTCTAACAACTCCGATATATTTTACTACAATACTATTCTACTCTACATCAATCAACATAACCCAATGTCAACGCACTTTCAATGAAACTTCGCAATCATAACTGTCATTGACTTTCAAAGATAATCTAAAAGAGAAAGCAAAACGCTTCGTCATCCACACATACATACTTCGTCATACTACGCATAGTATCTTAACTCTAGCCGCACTTAATACATAATTCTAACAAACATTACCTAACTACGGACACTACGGTGACAAATGACTAAGTGGTTTGTTACGTGTTGTAACTAACTGCATTATAATCACTCTTACCTACATTATGGCGCTGTAATCTGAGGATATTACAAGTTCTGCCGTTTATGAAATGAGGAAGATCCTCGAAAGATTGTTTTGATTCACGTAAGATGAGGTGGATTAGTTTAATCATTTGTCGGAAATTTAGCATGAATTCATTAAATACATACATATACAGAGTGTTAGGTTAGACGAGGGACTTATTGAGGGAGGGTATTCAATATTCGATTCTCGTCCCAAATATGTAAAAAACCTATAACCTTAATTTCTGACGTAATTGTCCAATAAAATACATTATTCATGAACACTGAGCGCGAGAGAAATAAACTTGTAAACAGTGAAGTAAATTACGCGGCAAAATACCTACGCGCCGATTCTACCGAAAAGGCGTCCTAAGCCAGGTTTAAAGTATGAAGGGAAAATGGATTATACCTAAAGGTCATTGACATGCACACATGTTCTGCGATAGTATTAAATCGCTAGCGCAAGGGTACATACACGTTGCAAGACTTATGCGAAATTTTTGGTACGGTTCTGTCTTTTATTTATTAGTGTTTTTTTTTGTTCATATTTTTATTAGTATCATGTAAGTATGCACTATTGTGGGTTTGAATATGTCCCTCGTTTAAACTAACATACTGTATAACGATCGTAGATTTACTGGGAATCATAATCCTTATTAATATTATAAAAGCGAAAGTGAGTGATTTTGGTACAGAGATAGTTGGGACCCTGGAGTCGGAAACAGGCTAGTTTAAAAAAAATACTGAGATATGAGGTAGAAAGAGGGAAGAAAAGGGAAAACTTAGCTTTACTAATACAATAAATAAGGCGCAAGGGCAAAAACTACAGGTAGCAGGTACCTGCAAAACAGGATAGAATAAATTACGAAAACCATTAATGGTCTTTTGACCTACGGAACAGAGAAAGTAATCTATTTATCCAAGGACCACATTGCACTCAATATATAGTTTGCACAACTGCGCACACATTTCAAATAGTTTCGTGGAGCAATATTATGAACCGGTCTAAATGTATCTCTACGTTGAAAGACACTGACAGACCGACCGACCCACATTTTATTTATAAAGACATGGAAAATAAACATCAACTTTTCAACAAGTCAGTGAAGAGAGATGGCTTTCGTAAGCTGCCACTCTTGAGTTCATAAATAAACTTCTTTGAATCAATAATAACATGTCAATCGTGGAAGTTTTTTGCAATGAGTCTTTAACCAAACTTCTATTTTAAATATCCAAACTCTACTAGTCATTCATCATTCTTTTGTACTGAGGTAAAGCAGAGAAGCCTGCCAGGGCCACCGCCTTCCGGGGTAGCGGTTTGTTCGAAAGAGATACCGCGGCCCTGAAATTTAAAGGGCAAAAGAAGGGACATGGATGGGTTTAAGTCAGTACAAGTCTGACACTTTACCCCGCTCCGCCCAGAGCGGGGGAAGTTATTTCGTATATATGAAGGAAGGGAAGAGGGAAGAAAAGATATGAGCGGCGTAGGCGAGATGTAACGAAAAACGTAAAAGTGCTACAGAATAATTTTATATGTAGGGTCGACGCTGCATTTCGTTGTCTTACTCACTCCTCTAATAGATATTACTTGTTATCTCATTTGTCATACCCTTTATAACAGTCAAATCAACGTTTCATTAATTCCTACTCTAATAAAGATTCCACTAGAGTTTATAAAATAATAATAGATGTCTCTTTTAGATTTTGTTTCTAGCAAGTATATTCCGTATTGTCCTGTCTTTCCAGCATTTTAACAGATTATATTTCTCTTACAGCACACGTTAATCCTGGCTGCTCTGGCCGCCGTCACCACGGCCATGCCTTCCTACATAGCGGTGCCTGCTGATCAGATCGCGTTCGTGGATCTGTCACAATTGCACGTGCGACGTGTACCCAGACAAACTCTGTCACCGCCGCCGCTGCAGCAGCTGCCACAAGCGCTTTATTCGGAACAGGATTATCAGCCCATACCGTTGCAACACTACCAGCAACAACGTAAGTTTCTTTAATTGTTTTGTTGACGTTTCTCCCTGTTTCGTTTATCAAGTATTCAAAAATTATAATTACTTTAGACATAACGACGTCAACTTCATTAACACTTTTTGTTTTAAGTGTCGAAAATAATTTCACCAGTTACTCAAATTGCATCATTATTTTAAAAGATATAAAAATACTTATAACAAGTTGTTACGTTTGTAAATAATCAGATCATCTGCTTGATTTCTATTTTATTGACCGAGAGGAAATCAAAGCGCTTGCGTGCGGGAAGGAAATGTATAAATTATTTATTACTCAAGCCCGATTATTATCGTTTATAATTATGTGGTAACAGCTCCGAAGAGATTATTACGCAGCCGTGACTTTAAGTTATTAAAAATAATCAGTCAGCATTTCGAAAGTACTTCCTGACACCTTTCGTCGTATTTGACGAGTTATTGTGAAATGGCAGACAGTGAAATGGATCTGTAATGTCGATTTGTACGCCCATCAATCAAGCTTACCTTGGCTTCATCACTTTCACTATAGAACAAAGGATCAGCTGCTTTCTATGCAACTGCTATAACTTGTTTTACATTCAATGGGAGCATGTCCGTTCACTCAGCGAACAAAGACGTACTTACAAGCTCGGAGTACCGTTTACTTTCCTCATTGTAAGAACTTGTAAAATGATTTACGTAATCTTGCAAACTTTTTTTTTCACAATCATTTTTGATTATGTTGTAACTTTGGTTTCGCTTTCCATTTCGGCGCGACGTGAATAGACTGTTTAGTTTGATACTGTGGTTGGTTTATGAGTTTGTGTAGCATAATTCTATAATAAATTATTGTAGTAAGTGAGTCGGGTGGGCGCCCATGTTGCAAGTCTTGCGTCTATCGTTTACCAGTACTTGCGGGGCAGTGTTGGCGTTGCCCAATTAAGTACGGTCACGCACGCTTAATCCGATGACTGTGCCGGTTAGTGCATACTAAAAAAAACTATTACCATCTATTTCGTAAACGGTATTATGCATGCGAATGCACATTTCCTCCAGTTCAGGTTTTGAAACGTTTCGTATAAAAGTATTGGCCGTGAGAATATGCTCATTAACTTGGTTTGCATTCAAATCTAGATCAAGATAAATAGCTATATTTTGCAAGATTGCTTTAATTTTTTCTTACTCTCCATTAGCCTCGTTTTTTAACTCTAAATCATCTCACAATCACATCATTATTAAGTTTTCTGTTTTCAAGAACGTATTGTTTTGTCCAACAGTGGGTTACTAAGAATTGTATTGTGAACATGTACTTCCAATTTTGGTTCTCTGGTACTAAATTAGGACTCCATTTCATTACAGCTGTAGCCCTAGCCCCACCGCCGGAGAATGAGCCCCCAGCAAGACTCCTCAGACTTCAGCAGCAACCACAGCAACAAGACACTTCAGGATCAGCGTCTTTCGGCAGGGCCTCACAATTCGCGGAGAGACCGCCCGACTTCGGTGAATACGTTGACTTCGGGGCTCACACCGGTGACAACGGAGCCTTTGGCTGGTACGCTGACTATCCGGTCAATAACCAACAAGATTCTAGTTACAGGAAGTAGGTAGAACAATGAGCAAATAGAGCAAATCCTTGCAAAAAGTTTGGTAGGGTCATCCCACTTGAAAATGTTTTATTATAGGGAGAAATTTTTGGTTAACATTAACTTGTCAGTTTTTGTTTTAGGTTAGGCTTTTGATAGGAAAGTATTTAAATATTTTCTATATTAAAGAGTGGGTTAGCTTACCTTCTAAAACAGGACAGCTCTCGCTCAGAAATCTTGCCAATTTAGAGGCCCAATTGTTGCACTTATCTTGCCAAGCACTTGTTACTCAAATAAGACCAAAGACAGTATTATTTCAAGTGATATTTTTTAGGTTTAGGTTCATAGCTGAATAACCGCACATTTGTTACAAACGGTTCATTCCGCTTAACGTTTTTTAGATGCACTTTCAACGTTAGTTCCTTGTTAAGTTTACAAAGTACACTGTGATACGTACTAAGGTAGTTTATTTTCTCCTTTTGCTTAATCTTTTATCTTTCATCCTTCTTTCTATCTGCTATCTTTTCTTGCACTTCACTGTAATGCTTGCTTTTTTTTCACGCTTTCTTTTACACATTGTTGTACTTAAATACATATAATACTCTTGTAAAAAGTACAATATCATTATCTATTACTATTCTGACTCTTGCATCATTCTAATTCATTATATCTCATTTACTATTTCTTATCTATCTGTCTGCTATTTCTGTATCACTCTCATTTGTTGTTTTTTTTGTTACAAATATAAACTGTTACATTCTTCTTCGTTTCATTTCATGCTATCACTTCACATTTTTTACTATATTTTCACGCATTATCACTATTTCTTTTACTCTGTCTTCATCTATAAAACCTCTACTTATCATTGCATTCTTTTTTTGTATTCTGTACTATTCTAGCATTTAATTATTTCATCGTCATATCAATTTACAAGCCGTACCAAGGATAAGGATTCCAGAATAACACAACGCTACTGCCATATTATTTAACCTTACAAAAAACCAGCTGCAAATGTTGTAGGTTCATGTCAAATACTCCTATCAGGCTACCTCTATAGACGTCCTCTCATTTATCATCTACACTTTCCTGTTTTTATTCTGTCATGTACTTATTCATCTATGACCATATAAAACGATGCTACCTATTCTCTATTCTTGTTTTTTAAATCATCATCTGACAAACTCATTAAAACTATTCTTTCACAACTATCTTCACTGCTATCACGACTATACTACACTATTAACTCTTGACTATGACTATACTATCAATTCTTGCATTCTTGTACGTCTTACCATTGTTTTATTACTTTTCTATAATCTCATAAATCTCAACTTCTGTACTTTTTTCTTATCTGTATCCTTTCACCCTTGCTATTTTCCGGAATGTTTTATTTTCGTTGAAATTTTTGTACGTCTCTATTTTTTCTAGAAATCAATCTGTGAAACTTATTTCGTTATTTCTACTTCTATTTTATTTTCAAAAGATTCCTCTATACTTTTCTGATTTTCCTTAAATACCTTTTTAATTTTTTTATTCAGCTTTTATACTTTTTTACCCCTTCTCTTTTTACTCTATTATTTTCTTCTACCCAAGTGCGATTGTACCCTTTCTATTCTTATTTATTTCTTTCAACTTATTATCTATTTAAGGTCGTTTTAGTTTTCCCTTTTTCGCTTCCGTTATTTTTACTTTTACAATATTGATCTTATTAAATTATTCACTTTCTTTATTTATTATCTTTTACTGAAAAGTTCTTTTTCTTCCGTATTTTTCTTTCTTTATTTAATATCTATGTATTTTTATGTCTTACCTATTAAATCTATTAGCTCTTTAAGTTCTCTATTGTTCTCGTATCGTGTTTACTCTTCTATAAAATCTTATTCTATTTATCTTTTCTACTTAACTTCTACCTATATCCTGTTATCTGTTTCAACTTTTTGTTCTTCTACTATTTCTGTTATAATACTTTAATTGTGAATTCTGTACTTCGTTTAACGCTTCCCTTCTGTATATTTTCTTGTTATATATCTACTCAAATAATGATGATATTTATTCACTATATTTCTTACAATCATCAATTTGTATTGAAACTTCAATTTCTTCATACAAATATTCAGTAACCTATTTATTCCGTATCCGTATACTTACGTCTATTTTTTACTCCACCAATATCATTTTTCTTGTACTTCAAGTACTTTTAATTTATATCTATCATATTTTCTTTTATCTTCAAAATACGTTACGTTTCTGTATTACGTACTTTTTCTACTCTTCACTTTTCCTTTCCTTAATTATTCTTGAACTATCTGTTTTCTTTTGTGATGATACTATTATTAAATTCTTACATTTTCCTTCACACCACATAATCTATTTTCATCTTCTCACGACATAAGCGATTTCAAATACTTCTACTATACTATCGAACTATCTAAAAAAAAACTCTCTCTTTCCATAAAGAAGCCTTTCTTATTTTACAAATCATTCGTTTAATTTTTTATTCATTCTGCATTATATACATATTTTATATTTTAACTTCAATCACAGCTTTTCAAAACTGTTTTTAATTCTGTTTTTCCTTCTTCTTGAAAACATTTTACATCATTATCATCATCATCTTGCCTTTACTTTTAATTTATTTGCAAACGGCAATACGTCTGCATATATTTCTCTTCTGTTTCTACGTTTGTTTAATTTTCTTCTTCTTAAGTCTCTTCTTCTTAAGTCTCTTCTTCTTAAGTCTATTCTTCTTAAGTCTCTTCTTCAATAACGATAAGATATACCACGCCTGGCAAGCAACAATCGTTTACTTCATAAGTACTTTTCAACGACGACACAAAATCGATAGTTAGGTGTACCGGACCGTGCATGACACTGAATTCCACCTCCAATACAGCATTGACATCTGTGATCAACAACTGCGTATTAAATATGGTAATATCTAGGAATAAAATGTGAGCTGATAAGGTACTATTGTTATCTTACCAAAAGTCATCATGATATGCAATGGAGTACTGATCAATCAATATTTGGAGAAACTATTTAGTGTTAAGAATAACAACGACAACATGGTTGGGTTCCAAAATGAGTCCATTATTGCACTAAACATGTTTGATAAAATAGCACCCACTACATGGAACTTGAGCGTGAACGGCGAAATGTGAGTGTACCTCACTCCTAATATTCAGCGCACACCGGCGGCACTTTAGAGAAATACCAGCGCTATGATAAAAGCTTTTTATTGTACAAATTGACAAAAGACGCACCTGAAAGTAGACATTTCAATTTTTTTTCCTATTTACACTTTTTCAAACTTTATTTTTCAAGACACTCACTATTTCTTCACTTATTTCCACTACTTCACTATTTTCAAGCTTGTCTTTGTCTTTATCTTATTTCCTTTTCTTTCTTACTTAGTTTCAATCCAGTCTTAAGTATTCTTCTTTTAGATCTCACTTCACACGCTCTTCCTAAATCTCTTTTCTTCTTTCTGATTTCCTTTCACGCTGTACTGTACTTTATTTTTCAATATTTCCTTGATCTTCTCCTTCTTTTAAACTCTTCCTATGTTTCTATCTGTTTTATTATTTTCCTATTTCTTTTTTCTTCTTTCTTATTGATCCTGGTTCTTCACATATTTCACTTTTCTTTAAAACCTTTTTCTTTTCTCTTTTTATTTCAATTTTACTCTATTACTATTGCTTACCTTACACTTCTCTATTACCTCAATTTTTGATCTATTTTCTTACTTCCTTATTTCTCATTTACTTTTTTCGCTTTATCTTAGTGCATGCTTTTATCTATTTCCACTTCTTCTATACTATCTTTTTCTTGTCTATGTCATCATCTATATCTGTTTTATCTTTTTCTTTCTCTATATCACAACTTTTCCTTTCTGTTCTTTACATGATTTCAAATTTTTTTTATATCTTGCACACTTTTTTATAATCTTACACATTCTTTATTCTATTTTCTCTCCTGCACTATTCCTATACCTGTTTGATTTCTTCTTCATTCTCATTTTCTCTCTGCTTCACTTTTCATGTTCTTCTATTTCTTTTCAGACTTCACTTATTTTTCACTCTGCTTCTCTTAATTCACTCTTCTCAACTTACTTTTTTCCCACTTCTTTAAACCAAGCTACCTGGTGCAATTTAGAACAAATTATTAATAAGTTTTGTTGCACAATGTTGTTATTTGTTGCTGTTGATTAAATCTTTGTTAATTACTCAACTTTTGTTTGTTTTATATTCCTTTTTTTAAAATCGACGATGAATAAACATGTTGACAACGTATTTTGCATTTTTATTTTATTCCACAAGTTAATCCCCAAAATAATCAAAATATGATTTATGCCTGTGCATCTGCGGTTCATAATTACTCTACTACTTAATCACTAAGCAACAGGCAAGATATACTATTTAGCTATTCATATTAAAAAAAACAACCCATGTCCATTTTAATACTTTTATTTCTTACAATTAACATATAATCTCATACAATGATATTTAAAATAGATTTTTCTGATCTCGTCAACAGCATAGTAAAGAGTGTTTCAATCTACGATTCTACTTACAAGTATATGACATAGACTACCTATATATAACAGGTATATAGACAGATACAACCAGAGTTGTACAGAATCAAGTACATATATGTACATCTAAAAGATAGAATTTTTCGTGAAGAAACTTTAGTAGATTAGGCATCGAGATTTTTCTTTTAAGATTGTACCGTTTTGCAACTTTGTTAGACCGCTAGGTTGCCTAGAGGCCTTAGTACGAGTCTCCGGTGTAACCGTAACAAAAATAGTCGAGGTTTTTTTTTTATAATACCCGCTTCACCATACAGGATGTAAACCACCCCTTTACATTGCCGTCAACCATGAATTCTAGATATCAAACTAAGTAACTCCATGCAAAAAAAAATGCTGGGAACGATTTTTTTTAGGTGAAACATCAAGTTTTGCTTGAACTCAATGTTAGTCAATCAAAATATTGTGGCGATAAATGCAATGAAGAAATAGTATGGGGGTTGGGGAGGTATTTAAAGTTAAGTTTTAAAATTAAAAACTTGAGTTCAAAAAAATACTTGTTAATTTTCGTCAAAGATGGAATTTTGACCCCCAATATATCCGTAACTAGAACGTTATGATGTGGAAAGAAATGATGTGGAGAATACCCATTTGACTTCGTTAAAGGGTACTTTTACACCCGTTATTTTCATTTTTTTGAGAATTTTTCATTTCTATGTATTGTGTTAGTTCCATACAATTTAATAAAAGTACTATAGTATAATTGTATTTTCAAAATCGACTTTTTTATTTCACGTTTACACGACGCGCTCGTTCTAAGGACCCAGGTTACAATTTCGTCCAAAAATTGTGCGTGAAATCGTTAGTTTTTTTTTGTTAAATAAATAAACATTATTTGGGCAAAAGGCTTTTTGTACAGACAGATGCTATAATAAACTGCTCTTCATGACATTTAGCCAGTGTTTGGCACATTTTGATGAACACTATTATTCCTCTGTAAGCCGATTTATAGCCATTTTTTTTACAATATAGACATAGGTGCACATTTTTAAGTTTTCAATCAAACTTCTTACAAACCAATTTCTTTGGTACTTCAATCACAAATAAATAAGAAAAGCAACACGAACTGCCATATATAAAATTAATACTGAACAATACAGTCCAAAAAATACTGTCGGTTTGAGAACTTGCTCCTTTGTTTGAAGTCGGTTAATAGATTAAAAATCACATTAGTACTTACAGATCTAAATAAATAAATCAAAAAAGATATTTGAGATCAAAACTTAGGCATATTTGCATTACGTTTGAGCTATTCAAGACATCATTCTACAATATTTTGCTAAGAGAACTATGAAAAATGTTTTACACATTAATATAACGTCCATGTAGTATTCAAATATTATATAGACAAAAAAAATGATTGTTTGTACCGAATATGCTCCGATACTACTGGACCGATTGTTACCATTTATCAATAGAAAGCTAAATTGTCTGAAGCAGGAACTAACATAGGCTATATATCATTCATTGCGCTATGACATTAAGATGCCGTGCAGCGGAGGAAACCACAGGACACATCATTTTTTTTTAACAAAGTGGAATATGACATAATTCTTGCTATTTTTGTAACATTTTAAAAGTAAAATAACCAAATGTTACTTAAAAACGGTGGCTGTACCTACTAGTTTATTTAGTTAATAAATTGTTGTATTTGGTTTTAAGTATAATAGACCATTTATTAATAATTGTTAAAGATCCTTTTATTGATTATTATTGTATAGTGTGATCTAAATAAAATGCTTTGCTCACCTTTAATTTAGATGCATGCAATTCTATTGTAATTGTAGATGTTACTCACTACGAATGATTTTATTTATTTATTTATTTAAACTTCATGTACAATAGTGGTACATAGGCGGACTTAATGCCATAAGGCATTCTCTACCAGTCAACCTTTGGGTAAAACCTTTTTGGTTTGGTTTGGTATTTTGTATGTATTTTGTTGGTTTCCCTAAATAAATAAATTTGCTTTACGAGTTTTGACTAACGCCCGGTTCCAAGTAACAAAAAACGAGTCGTTTTGATTACGGATAGTAGTATTTTGACATACGTCTCGTAGAAAATACTACTATCGGTAGGCAAAACGAATCATTTTTTGTTTATTGGAACCGGGCGTAAAAAACCCATAAAAAACCCAGTTTATTGAACCCCGACTGAGGATTCCAACTCCTATAGGAACCTTTTATAAACACAGGTGTGATGTGTATGTTACTTCATACTTCAGGACAATTCAATGTGCAAAACATTTTGACAATTCTCTGCATACAATACAAGTTCATGTAACATTGTTGATCGTATCCTAAGTACCGTACATAATAAGACACAGTTAGACAATCACATACTTTTGCATTATTCTTATCGAAACCTCTAGCCGAATATGGTAATTGAATATTTTATTAATCATCGGTCAAATACTTAGGGTAGTATGTGTAATCCACGACCGCGTAACGACTCTTTGATCATTGTTTTATGGTGTAAATTGCAGTGACTAACGCGCTTTTGAGAAATGTTACAGTTTGAGTAACATTTTTGTTACAATTTCAGCTAAATTAAAATAAATCGATGAAGCTATATAAACTCCACTTAGGCCAATTACTTCAATAATATTGTATATATTATGTTACATTTTAAGAATGATACATCAAAAGAATCGTTACAAGTAACATGTTATATTTTAAGCAATATTACATTTTCAGAAGTTTTTTCTGTGACGAATGTTACATTTTAAGCAATTCAACTTTATTTGTAAACCTTAATACAGAAGGCATAGTTATTTCGAGTTTGCTCGAGTGTTTTTTGTAGGTAAGTAGAGAAATATATTTTTGGTATAAAGCCACTTGTCCATTGTGTTTGAAAAATTGTTTATTCTACAGTTACACATTTACATCTGTCGTTTCCATTATCAAGAGGCCTGTGATTGTAAAAATAAAATTATCTAAATGAAAATGGCCATGATTAGACATACAGGATGTAATCATGGAGCGGCACTTAAAAACATGGTAAGTATACAGCAACATAGTGCAAAAAGTACAAACTTTTTACTGTACTAACTTCTTGCACTTCGTTTGCGTTACGTACCAAAAGGGTAAAACGGGACCCTATTACTAAGACTCCGATGTCCGTTCGTCTGTCACCAAGCTGTACCTCACGAACCGTGATAGATATACAATTGAAATTTTCACAGATGATGTATTTCTGTTGCCGCTAGAACAACAACTACTAAAAGCAGAATAAAATAAATGTTTAAGGGGGCTCTCATAACACTGTTTTTTTTTGGCGTTGCGTTTTCCTACACAATGGTACGGAACCCTTCGGTCGCGAGGAAAACTGGTCCTTAAAAAGAAAAATGTGTAATCATGTACGAATATTTTTCAAACACAAAAGACAGCGAGCAAAGTTTTTGTAACAAATACATTATATTACACTATACATCAAATACACATTCGAAATGGTTAAGCTAAGCTTTCTAAAACATTAAAAGTTCACAGACAGATTGTCGCAGAGTTAAGAAAATATAACTACAATTTGTTTTTGATATGCAGTAGCAGGCCCCGGTACTGTCAAGGAAGCAATCTGATATTTGTTCCAGTATCAAAAATTACATCAGCATCATTATCGCCTGCCTTTGTCCACATGGGATGGGCACAAAATATTTTCTCCAGTCAGACGTCAATGTCAAAATTGACGTTTGGTTGAAAAAATCTGACATTTCTAGAAACTGTCAAATGTCAAAAGTGACATGCTGAAGTGATTTAAGACTTCCTTCCCCGACTGTTCATTCAAAGAAATACTATATAAAATACGCATCAACCCTTAGGCACAGTATAAAATTGTAGAATTGCATAGAAAAATAAGTATTTATAAAAAAATATGCATAAATAAACTGGAGACTATTACTAAATATTCCTGAAGTGAGCGACTAATAAAATTGATAATAAGCGAACACAAAGCATTATGAAAACTGTGCTCTAAGGCCGCGGTCTTTAAACGTTACTTAGCACGAACTTCGGCTAACCTAGACACGACGTAGCGTGGTTGTTCCTCAAGTGAAGTCGGTGGAAATGGGGTTCTTAGGTTCCTTCGGGCCTACTAACCGATATTCGTGTCATTATTGCACAACTGTCAAACAACAAGCGTAAGACTAAAACGGCAAGTTCGAGTCGAAAAGGTACCAAATACAACTTGTACCAAAAAGGTGTTTCAGTTATAAAGAACTGCTCCCGGCCACCGTAGATGCGGGGCAGTGGACGGGCGTTTGAAGGAGAGAACCTCAAACCAACCCAGCCGCCGCGGGAGAAACCCCGGGCGCCGCGAGACGACTCCCGGAAACCGTAGATGCGGGCTTGTGGACGGTGAGCAATGGGTAGCTCACCGTCCGTCCGTCTATTGACGACAGGCCGTGTCGACGCCGCTTGCGCCTCAAAGAGTCAGCTAAGCAGAGGGGCCTGCCGGGGTGAAGGGTTGTTCGAAAGAGATACCGCCGCCCCGGAACATAAAGGGCAAAAGAAGGAACATGGGTCGATTTTAGAAAGAAAGGTATAAAGAACTACTTTCTAGATGAGACCAAAACCATAATTGCGTAAAAAAAATAGCATGCATTGACCTATATTTCGCCCCAATTTTCAATGAAAAACCAAAAACTAAAGTACAGTTTTCATAACACCCTGTATAGAAAGACAAACTAACAGAGCACCATTGTAGAAGTATGAGCAATACTTAGTCATACACATTAAGGGTGGGATGGGAACAAACCGAGTGGACGGGACTGCGGACACCGGACTTTCGCAGAACATTCATCTACCTAGCTTGGCTTCCAGTCTAACCAGATGCGGCTGAATATCAGAATTTTACAGATCTAACCTCCACCACCCCAGTTAGTACTGGGCAATACGATACCCCATGGTAAGACTAGTTGTCAGATATTTCAGTAAAAGGTATCTGTCAAAATCCGGTGCAAGTGTCCACTGTCAGTCCGAAGGCTAGTCCCGTCGGTTTGTCTGCACAATAACTAATTACTAAACACTATAAATGTGAAGTACTTCGCCGCTAGACCATATTTTAATCTACACAGTTAACACAGTCATCTACCCGTTTAAATATAAATAAAATATCCCTATTACCTTTATATTTTTACAGGAATATGAAGGAAAGAGAACCTTACTACGATCAGATACGGGCCATAACTTAACGAAAGGAGATTCGCTCTCAAAATATGATTATTCCACTCTGCCCCATCAATTTTGCTCCAGTAATTGATTTGGTCAGCTTGCTTTCGGCATACCGACATGAGGTTCTAAAAATGGCCACTTTAGCGGAATCATTAAAGGATAATAATTTAAATTACGTTAAAATTCTTAAAATCGTCACAGACGCCGTTAATATTGCGAATAGGCTACTTTCCAAACAAAAAAATCTTAGTCCGTTTTTTAGATTTTTCAAAAATAAGGGACACGTGTTGCTGCATTTTTGCACAACGAGTAACGTCACACGTAACTTTAATGGGCTATATCTTTGTAATTTTTGGTCTTATTTACAAATAAAAAACTACGTGTCCCTTATTTTTGAATAATTTAAAAGACGGACTAAATAGAATGTAATTACTTTGACCTTGGAAACTACCCTATTGTCTTTGTGACCATTTTACGACCGGTAACGTAGTTTATATTAGTAATCTATTATGATTGCTTAATCGGAATTTTAGACCCCCTGCTTACTGTCGGCTGACCGTTGTCATTTTCTATTTGGCATAGGAATCTATATAAATCCTTAACTATAACCCATACCCAACTGCAGATTTCTTGATGACACTAATACTTTTGGAGGTTAGACACAGCAACTATAAAATATCGAATATTTCCTATGTGATGACCGTTTCTTTAGACAAAAACTTGACAATTACACTGAAACGTATGTACATTGTGCCAGCCACCAAAAAAGCTATCGAGTATTAATAGTCATATAATGTATATGAGGAAATAGTGACTACTTTAGTTTAAAATTAGTTCTTATTCTCGTCCCATTTCATGTCAACAAGATAATTCAGCAATATACACTAAAAATTACATTAAAGTCCACTTATATAACAAATACACTAAAGAGTGATTGTTGGCAGCATTGCAAATAGATAACTTTTTTTATTTACAGTCAATGTCTCCATATTTATGTCGCTATATTTAGTGGAAATATTTATAAAAGTCTTTTTCTATAATCGTCAAATAATTGACATAAATTTGTCACCAATATTTATATTTTATATATTTTTTTTATATATTTTTAAATATTTCCACTGCAGATGAATTTTTAGTGATTTGTTATGTAAGCGGTCTGTAATCTTAGAAACTAACATTTTATTAGACTCTAACCTCCATTTATATTTCTTAACCAATATCTCTTTAGGCATATATTAATACACACATATAATGTATATAACTAGCCAATTCAAAACCGAACACAATCCAATTTAGGTCTTATTTTCTTTCTAAAAGGTCGCTTAATGCAACAGAAGGTTTATAAAATCTATTGCAATCTAACTTGCTTTGATTGTAACTTAAAACATCGATAAGTAACTGTAAAATGTAAGTATATACATTTAACGTATTTTTATATAATATATGCTACGTAAAATATATCATACATATAATTATACATGTAAAATATTGACGTCATTTATACGGTACGGTACTACACAGTTCTTATTTAAATTGTTATAATTAATAATTGTCCAATACGTAATTCACACGAAAATCTCATATTTATATCGGCAGTGCTAATTCTCACGAAATACTTAGTACCATTTTACAGAAGTATTTATTTTTATATAGAGAAAAAACATACATGATCTAATAAACTTTAAAATCCACTATGTGTTCTATACATTTTTGTTATATTAATATTCTCAAGATAAATCTCCATTAAGCATAGTTAGGCATACATTCAATTCCATACAAATATTACTAAACATTTAAAATGTCTTATTGTAGGGTAGTTTACTGGTTTTCTGTTAGCCATTGGAGCTAATTATAATAAGATGAGATTGAGACATCATTCATAGTTGAGACATTGGTATCACAACAAGCGTTGTTCGTTCTAAACTGGATGGGACATTATTTTTTTAATATTAAAAAAAATGTTTATGTGTTTTGTTATACAAGCGGATGTTTATGTGTTTGTTATAATAGCGGACTATTTTATAGTAACTGGATTTCTCTCTCTAAGTCAGTTAAAGAAAATACTTCAAAATGAACCCTTCTCCCTATTATGTTTCCATTTGTGAGTTATAGAAAACACATCGGGAGTAGGAACAACTGTCCGATCGATTTATCATTGATTTTCATTCGGGCCCCTAACTAATCTTATGTCCTCGGCCGAAACTACAGATTTCATGCATAGAAAGTAGAGCTACTATACTCTTTGACATTTCGTCATAAAGCTAATGTCAATTCCAAATTAAAATTTTATGACAGCTGAAATTGACAAGATGATTCTTTTACCCAAAGAGAATTTAAAGACTTATGCCCGGTTCCAATAAACAAAAACGACTCGTTTTGTTTACGGATAGTTGAATTTTGACATAAGTCTCATAGAACTTATGTCAAAATACAACTATCCGTAAGCAAAACGAGTCGTTTTTGTTTATTGGAACGCACATTTATAGAGCAGACATTGGGAATATTGTCACAGGTAGCATTCGTGTGTCAAAATCGACGAGCGAGCGTGTGACATTTGACAGAACGATTTGTTACCAAATAGTAACAAGTATTGGATTCCGATTTTCTACGTCTTGTACCGTCTATCACTTGTAACTCTTTGTATGTTTTTGCTTGTACCTCTATATTTGGAAATTGAAAGGCTTTTTATACCATCCAAGAAATTTTATTTTATTTAAATGTAGTGTTGAATAGATGTTAAGGACGTTTCTTTTAGCAAAATACCTTTTTTCAACGACCGAACTAACGCACGTTTGTTGTCACAACAATGTCTTATGAAACACCATCCCAAATATTTTATAATACTTATTTTTTTACAGAAGTCTTACATCAAAACTTTGACATTTACATACGTATATTTAGTTAAACTGTATTCATATTTAAACATAGACTAACAAGAATAATACTTTTACTTTTTTATACTTGAATTAATTTATTATAATTTTATAATGCTTATAATGCACAGGCATTTGTTTTTATAATAGTTCTCTCATTTGCATTCCGCTTTGGGGTTTATTTTAAGTAATATACAGAATGATGCAAGAGAGTTGTTTTAGAACAATATTTATGTTTTTTTCTTGTATTTTGAGTTTCGACACACATTTTTCAATTAAGTTTTCTGTACGATACTGTATTCAGCAAATTTACCATAACCTCTTATACACTCGCGTGCAAGTAAATCGACTCAAGCCTCAAGTGCGCATAAAAAGTGATATAACTTAACAATGACTTATTTTACTTCTATATAATGTTTTACATATTTAAAGCCTAGTAATTAGGCTTTAAAATGGTAGCATTATTTCAATAATTAAAATAAACACTTGTTTTTAGAATGCAACTGAACGCAAACTCTCATAAATTGCTCCGTGGTCTACACACAACTTGCGCGATAGAACCCTCTATAAAAACCCCTGTAATCATTTTTTTCTTATGAGTCGCTCACCAGACGTTGACCTGAACACTTCTCTGCAAATTGAAGCCGTTGTTTGAAGAAAATTATGGACACTACACCTGAAGAAGCCGCTCAAGCTGTTGCCCTGTTGCAAGAAGGGTTGAACCAGCGAGAAGTCGCTCGTCGGTTGAATATGAGTCAGTCTATTGTCTCGAGAGTGTACAGAAGGTTTCAAGAGACTAGTGCTTTCACTCGAAGGCCTAATACCAACCGACAAAGGTGCACCTCGAAGCGTGACGACCGGTTTTTGGTCTAGACCTCTCTCCGAAATCGACACCTTACCGGTGTAGATGTGCAGCAGGAGCAACGTCAAGGTCGCGGGGTGTCTGTCAATCAATGGACAGTTAGAAGAAGGTTGAAGGAAGCCAACCTTACTCCAAAACGACCCGCTACAGGCCCGAAGTTGACCACAGCTCACCGTCAAGCACGTCTTCACTTTGCTCGAGAACACTTGTATTGGAGCATAGAGCAATGGCAGTCAGTCCTGTTCACTGATGAGACGAGGATGTGTCTCCATGGCAGCGACAGGAGGCTGGGTGTACCGGCGTCCCGGTGAACGGTTTTCACAATGCTGCTTTGCTGAAACTGTTGCGTATGGTGGCGGTTCTTGCATGATGTGGGCTGGAATTTCCTTAGAGGAAAAACGGAACTTGTTTTCGTTCCTGGAGAAGGCCGTCGAGGAGGTCTGACCAGTGATCGTTACATTGAAGATGTTCTACTGGATCAAGTTGTCCCTTATCAAGGCTTTATTGGGGATAATTTCATCTTGATGCATGACAATGCCCAATGTCACACTGCTCGGGCCACACGTGAGTTCCTCAACGAAGTTGGAATTGACACTATGGATTGGCCAGCGCTCAGCCCTGATTTAAATCCCATTGAGCACATATGGGACGAGCTCAAAAGGAAAGTTAGAGCGAGGAATCCAGCTCCTACAAACACAAATGAGCTCAAGACTGCGTTGGTAGAAGAGTGGGGTCGAATACCGCAATCATCAATAAAAAAGTTGATTAGGTCTATGAAGAATCGCATGAGAGCAGTGATCAGGGCTAGAGGGGGGAATACCAAATATTGACACGAATAATTTCTTTTTCTTAGACACATTTTGTTTCATTTATACACAATAACCTCTTATTGTGAAATTGTATAAATTTTCAATGTTTTTAACAATGTCATTGACATAAACCTTTTTTACTTAACTACTGAATCGATTTTAATGCAACTTACGCCATTTTAAAGCCTAATTACTAGGTTTAAAATATGTAAAACATTATATAGAAGTAAAATAAGTCATTGTTAAGTTATATCACTTTTTATGCGCACTTGAGGCATGAGTCGATTTACTTGCACGCGAGTGTAGAAGAAAATAACGAGAGAGAATTATACAGCCGTATAGCTTTCTCTTTCTTTTCATTGTAATAAGGTTTTAAATAAGAATGCATATAAGCATATAAGAGGTGATGATAGATCCCACAAACGTCAAATATCTCTCCATTTTTTAATAAGTCGCAATCAAAGTCAATCAATCTTCACTATTTTTTACTTTAAAACCATGTCTTACCCATAAAAGTCCTAAACCACGCTAGACACTAACCTTTTCACAATCAGCCAAAGCTTTGCACATTTTTCTTTTAACAAACTATTTCGTCACTATAATAGTACTGGCCACATACGTCATTTTATTCCTACCAACATACCAAGAGTTTTCTTCCTTTTATTTTGCCAAATACCCGCACAATTTCAAGCGCCACCATTTTTATTTTTGATTACAATTTTAGAGCGTTTTTCTATCGTCGTTTTGTTTTTTCATTTGTGTTGTTCGTATATTATAGATATTCACAATCTCAAAGTTAGAGTGGTTTTTCAAATATGTCGGCTTTAATGTACACGTTAGGGTCCAACTATCGTGAAGTATTTCGGATCAGATATCTGCTAAAATTGTTAAATAAATATAAGTTTACAAGATGTCCTTGTGAATGCACCAAAAAGGTCTAATAGGAAGGTGTCTCCATAAAAAAAATGATTCGTTTTATGGCCGTAGCGGCGCTGGTCCTTATTTATGTCAAACAAAAGTCATTATAGTAGAAAGTTTGTTCTATATTTTTCCTAATTAAATATCGTTTCATTGATTGATTGATTCAGTTTAATAGAAATATAGCCTAATTCCAATAAAGATATCTTTCTAAGTACATACGTTTATAACAAACATTTAACGTATACGTGGTACACATGCATGTACATTCACCTCCAAAATTGCATGGGTACCTTAGTGTCTATTTTCCTGTGACATTTGAGTTCAAGTTTTCAAAAAATAAACTTTTCTTACTAAACTTAACTTTCTCTCTCTCTTTTCTTACTTTGCGTTTCTTACTTCACACGATTATAGTTCTGTACTAACCATAGAGTTTTGCAGCATTGTACATGCAACCACCATTGATACCATTCGTGGGAAAGCCTTAGAAATGCCGTGATTTTTTTTTACAAAAAAAAAATTACGTGTTAAAATGTTTGTAATAACCTACTTGCAAAATAAACATCATTTATCAATTAACACGCATACATAAAGCACTATCTGAGCACTTCCCAAAATCTACCTTTTCGATCCACTTCACGATACTCAAACATGTGTTACAAAGTCGAACAACCTCGTTTACCGTTAATTAGTCCAAGCCATGACGACCTTCGAGAAGGACACAAAGAGTGCGGTGTGCAGCGCCGGCGCGAGGAAGTACCGGCGGCCGCGGTACAGCCCGTCGTTGCGCGGCAGGCCGGCCTGCTGGCTGTGCAGGATCTCCACGCCCACCACCACGCTGCTGGTGGCAGAACTGTTGCCGGCGAGGCCCACGTATCTGTGGACGAAAAAGCCACTTGATTTTACAAAGCATCATCTCCCTAACCTTTTCCAAAATATGTTGGAGTCGGCATCCAGTTCTAAGAAACGACTGCCTATCTGACCTCCAGGCCAGTCAGTACCGAGTAGTACGATAGCCCTTGGTAAAACTAGTTAACAGCTTAACGTGCTTTCCGAGGCACGGAGGAAGCCCGGTATGTAACGGGTGGTCACCCATCCACAGACCAACCTAGGCATACGCGGCCTGACGGCTCGAGCGGCTGCTATTATTTAGCCGCGAGCTAAATCCACGAGCTAACGTATGATACAAAGCATTACACGATTAATCAAATATTATCTCATTTAAATCTTTATTGGTTTTGTAAATTTCGCAGGAAATTAGATATCTGTATTAATCTGCGGTACTGGAACCACAGTGGCCATTTCACAGGAGAATCTCCTTCAAATTAGGAGTGTACGGCTTGTATGTACCTGACACGTCCCACCGCGATGCGTCCGTGCGGCGTGATCACCTTGACGGTGTGTCCGAGTCGTAACTGACGAGGCTCCGCCGGGATGTATGGCTGGCCCGTCACCCCGATTGATTTCTCCACTGGAAATAAAATTATATCATTTTTAACTGACCTCAAAAAGGACGAGGTTCTCAAATCGACTGTTTTTGTATGTTTGTTACGCAGTTTCTACGTCAATTTTGGGCTGATTTTCAAAATTATTTTTATAATCGAAAGAGTATACTCCCAAAATCAATCAAAATCAAAATATTTTTATTTCACATACGCCTACATGGGCCTATAAAACGTCGAGAAAAGGTGCACGTTCGGGTTGGTCGTTTCTTATGGAGAAGAACCGGAAAGAAACTCCATGGTTACGATGATCGAATGGTCTCATATAAATCTTATTATATTACTTGAAAAGTTTATGAATCTTTTCTGTACATATTTTTTCTTCTACAGCATGTGGAACTTAGAAGCAATAGAAAATGAATACTTGACAAGAATTTGTTCGAGATACCATCGGAAACAAAAAAATCTATAAAACAAGGAAAAGTCAAAAACGTCCGGAATTTCTACTTTCATGGAATTCAGTTGTGAAAAAGTATTTTATTACAAAGAAAAGGAAACTATAAAACTGTAAGGAATTGTAAATACAGCAGAATCAGCAGTTTTTAATAATTATTCAAACAGTTTTGGCTCTCTCGGCCGTACACAATTATTCATTTGCTTTGCGTTTAGAGTGTTATATATATAGTTAAGAGTTTTATATACACGCGACTTTTGAGAACCAGTTTTTAGGTTCAATTCCTGTGCTATTAGGTTTTTGCATAAGGAATTTCGCATTAGTAGCGAAGAGAGAATCGAGATTTGAGCCCGATTCATGAATGAGACTTTTTCACTAGCGAAATGTTGGTGCAATATCAGGAATATATGGTATATACCCTTCGGAAACCAGGCGGGATTTGATGATCCTTACTAATATTATAAAGGTGAAAGTGAGTTTGTTTGTTTGTTACGTCTTCACGCCTAAATGGCTAAACCGATTTTGATGGGTTTTGGTACAGAGATAGTTGGGACCCTGGAGACGGACATAGGCTAAAAAAAATGAGAAAAAAGGGACAAAGAGGGAAGAAAAAGGGAAAGATATTTTTTTTCGATCATCACGCGGGTTAAAGTTAGCGTTAGCCCAAAGTAACGGTCCGGGGCGAGAGGGAATGGGAAGCGGTCACCTCCTTCTGCGAAGCAGTAATACTAGTGAAGGAGGAAGCCGGGCGTTTGAGGGAGAGAACCTCAAACCAACCCAGCCGCCGCGGGAGACGCCCCGGGCGCCGCGAGACGACTCTCGGTCACCGTAGATGCGGGCCTGTGGGCGGTGAGCAATGGGTAGCTCACCGTCCGTCTATTGACGACAGGCCGTGTCGACGGCGCGTTCGTGTTTCACGCGCGCCTCAAAGAGAGTCAGCAAAGCAGAGGGGCTTGCCAGGGCCTCCGCCTGCCGGGGTTGCGGGTTGTTCGAAAGAGATACCGCGGCCCCGGAACGTAAAGGGCAATAGAAGGAACATGGGTGGGTTTTAGTCATTAAAAGTCTGACACGCCCCCTCGCTCCGCCCAGAGCGGGGGAAGTTATTTGATGATTTCCCACCCCAAAAAAAAAAGCCCAATGTAACTATACCACGCGGACGAAGTCGCGGGCGGAAGCTAGTATTATATATTTTTTTTAAATTATATAATGCACAAAGCTGTGCTTAAAACTTACAGTCAATGATTGGTGCCTGCAAGTTGTCAATGGATCGCCGAACAAAAATCTCCGCTTCTTCCAGCAGCTCATCAGTATCGTCCCGACGTACGTCCGGTAAGGAGCTACGCCAAGGACGATTAGCTTCTGTAAACAATATTATTTCTTAACACGTTCGTTGCATTACGAGATCTATCAGATCTCTTGCAGGACTTTTGTATTGTGCGTTGAATAGTATCGTGTTGTTTCACTCCTTGCGGGAGTATCTTTTTTATACGTGTACAATTCTTTATGTATGAGAAAACTGTATATTTAGGTGACTCATTAGGTCTCAAACGCACCAAAAAGTAGGTCAGTTTTTTTTAGATCTTTCAGGCCTCCAAAGCACCAGCTGAAACGTTTTTTGAAAATTATGGCGCTGGGAACGTGTTAAGTCCATTTTTTTTTTAAACATTGCCTCACACTAGGAAATTATCCTGTATCGTGGGTGCGTCTACAAACATTTAAACTCAAATACACAAACAACCAGACCCGAAACAACTACCTGTAGGTCATACAATTGTTCCGTGCGGGGATCGAACCCGCGATACGAGGCGTAGAAGCCAATCGTTTAACCACTGCGCCAACCGTGCCTTCGTAATTATAATCAAAGTAACTTTTCTGAACTCATTCAGAGAACAATGAAACAGATCAATGTCACTAACTATGTGGTTGAGAGTGGAACTGCTACTTACCTCTGGATGACGGCAGGTAGACATGCTGTGGTGTCCAGTCGTTGCTCCTGTCTATACTGAGACACGGAGAGCGATACGACGACCCTCGAGATATGAATCTATAATCACATCAATTTTTTTTTTTTAATATAAAAAATATATAAAAATTAATAAACGAAAATTATCACTGTCGTTTGCAGAATTTTTTTTAACACGCTTATAAAATCTGAAACGTTGATTTGGACCACTTTCCCGGTTTCTGGTTGAGCTGAAATTTTACACACATATTTGGTTTAGATGACATTCTATATCTAATGTATCGGCCTTCCTATAGATGGCGGACTAGTTATTTTTACTACATTCCTATGTGCGCAGTTATTTTTCTCATGATCCTGATAACGCCATTAAATTACATATATCTCGCTGCGTCTTTTTTGGGCATGGGAAATCTACAAATAACTTCCCCCGCTCTGGGGGGACCAGGTCGGAGAATCAGACGTGTACTGACTGAAATCCACCCATGTTCCTTCTTTTAACCTTTATGTTCGCGGTATCTCTTTCGAACAACCCGGGCAGGTTCGCTGCCCCCTGACGCAAGGGTACAAAAGTCAATATAGGTCTGAGAGACGCCTTTCCAAGGCGGAGACATCTATTGACGATTTCAAAATCAAGAAAAATAATCCACTGAGCAAGGATAAACAACCAGCTACGTTATTAAATTTTTGCATTTTTTGAGTTTGGCTGTGTGAGTTTAAATGTTTGTAAATGCACTCACGATATAGATCATGTTCTCGTCCTTACTAAGATTATAAAATAATTAAATTGAGTTTGTTTGTTTGTTACGTCTTCACGCTTTAATGGTTAAACCGATTTTAGCTACGGGGGTTAATTAAAAAGAAAAATAAATATATATATGTATAGCATATAATGTATTTAATTCCTTTATTATTTTTTCTGTTATTGCGCCTACTGTGTTTTGTTTCATGTGGATAAACAACCAGCTACGTTATTACTATAATAATAATAAATTTGTTTATTTCTCTTCCACAAATAAATTAAATCAGTACTTTAAGATGTAACATAGATACAGGAATAATGTATTTTATTTGTGGCAGACTGGCGCCTAAACTAAGCCAAGGTCTGTATTTAAGGTCACCAGCTACCCTACCATGACGTCTTAAAGCAGAACTTATTCCACTGAGGAAAAGAGACAGAGCTATACAGGGTGTCTAGTACCATCTCTTTCCCTCAGCGGAATAAGTTTTGCTTTAAGACGTCATGGTAGGCCTACAGGACCCCACTACAATATTTATTTGTAAAAGATATTAGAATCTAGTACTAACTTGGATGTAGAAGTAGTGGTGGAGTCCTCAGGGTGAGTCTGCCGCTTGCCACCCATCGCCCACACCGGGTCGGCTGAGCGAGACAGCTCCGGCACCATGGATGTGAAGCCTGCAAGCAAAACATAATGGAGTCTACTCTAGATCTTCTGTTGGTCATAGGGAAGTATACAAAGAATCTTTTTTCATCATCACTATCTGTATCCTTACTAATATTATAAAAGCGAAAGTGACTTTTTTTGTTTGTTACGTCTTCACGGCTAAATGGCTAAACGATTTTGATGAACTTTGGTACAGATATAGTAGGGACCCTGGAGACGGACGTAGGCAATTTTTTTTTAAAGTGAGAAATGTGGGAGAAAGACGGAAGGAAAGGAAAAACTTAGCTTTGCTATTACAATAAATAAGGCGCAAGGGCAAAAACTACAGGTAGCAGGTACCTGCAAATCAGGAAAGGGGAACTGTGTTACCCCGAATTCAACGCGAGAGAAGCCGCGGGCATTTAGGCGTGAAGACGTAACAAACAAACAAACACACTTTCACTTTTATTATAATATTAGTAAGGATGACATGTGTATTCCATGGCATGTGTCTATGGGTCAATCTAACTTCAACCTTATTTTTTTTAAAGTATTCCTTTTTTTAGTGATATATTTTGTGTTAATTCCTGAATTGGGTCTTTTGCTGCATCAAATAAATGATTTATCTATCTATCTTATGCAGTATTTGATTCTTTAGTTCTACATTTGGTTCATAGATGTCGCTAGTAGTCTTTTTGTCGAGTTTATTATCCCTTCATGTTTCTGGTGGTAAATGATAAAACTGACCGATATCACTGAGCAGTACTCGTCGTGTCTCGTCAGTGCGGCGCGCGGGGGGCGGGGGGCGCGCGTCGGGCACCGTGAGGCGTCGCGCCGCGCTGGCCCCGCGTACTGTGGGCACGGTCGGGACGCTGGCGGGCGGGACCGGCAGCTGGGGCAGTGGATGAAGGGCTTGTAAGAACACAATCATGCTTGCATACTTGTGCAGGGTTATTTTTATTTATTGTCACACAAAATACTTAAAAATGATATATTATTAAGACTGAAGAGTACAAATGAACGGATTCTGTTTCTTCAGAATGCAGACACAGTATGTTGAAAAGTAAAAAGCCAAGAGTTCAGCTCAGATTTACAAATTAAAAAAAAAGACCAAGTAAGAACCGTACTCGCGCACCGAGTGTTCCGTACAAACTTGCGACATAAACGCCCATATCTTTTGACTACGAACAATCAGAGGGTTAATTTTTTCACCGCTCCAAGGAACCACAGAATTGAGTATATGGTATTAATTTTACTCGATAACTTCACGCGTTCTCGAGCTAAAGGGTCTTTACAGACAGACTGACAAACGGACAACAAAGTTATCCTATAAGAATTCCGTTTTTTAAAAGAGACTCTCGTCGTCCCTGTTTGAGAGAGTTCGAAATTCAAAATAAACGCTCCCACTTGCCATTGTTTGATCGCTATTGTTGAGTGCTTATTCCCTGCCGTATTTTCGATTTGACCATAAAGTTTGAGGTGTTAATATTACTCAAACAATCAAATTTCCCGTATTTTTCCTTATTAGATCTTCAATCTACCTACCTTATGCGCCAGATATCCGTCAGAGCTCCACCGAGGCGGCAGTGCGCACACGTCGGTCTGCGCGCCACTTTCCCGCCGCGCATGCGCCCCGTCCCGCAGGACAGGCCGGAGACGGCCCGTGCCCGCTTTGAATGGACCCGGGGGGCGGGATACGCCGCGGTAGCCTGATGGTCTGGTAAAAATGGTTGGTAAAATTAAAGTTATGACAATAAAATTACTTTTACTGACAAAGTTAATTGCTTTTGAAACAGCTAACTTCTGATACTCTGATATCTGTTCTCGTCGCTAGATACTGGTCGTCTTACAAAATTGGAGTCATGAGAATAAACTCTAATCGACTTTGAACATTAAGAAGAAATTTTCACAGATATTGGCTATAGAAACAAGAACTCTTAAGCACGTTTGTAAGACTTAAAATCATCATCATCATTCAAATCTCACCTGTATTGAAACGGATTAGGACAAGTATTCCTCCTGACATTCAAGTTAGCAGCCAAGTCGTCTTCCGAAGTGCCACACTTCGAGATATCAGTCTCCGCGAACACCGAATATCGGTGTCCCAAATGTATGTTTCTATGAAAGCTGTCCACACTCTCCTCCCTATGGAGTATATCCATGCTAGAACCGAGTTCGAAGCTCGAAGACTTGGTATTATCGAAGCTAAGACCTCGGTTATACTCGCAAGTAAGACTGTCAATGGAATCAATTCTCTTTGAACTTGTATTAGGACTTTTCCGGAACAGCATATTATCAGATCTGTTGTCACAACTCTTCAGGATACTCCGCCCGGGAAGATCTAAGCTCCCTTTGCTATTAAATGCAACGTGTCTGATTTCCTTGTCATTTGGTAGAGACACTCTTTTTTGCTTCGAGATCTCTACGGGTTGTTCGGTATTCTCTTGGTTTTCTATCGAAGTCTCTTTTGTTTCCGGCCCTGGTTGGAAATCAGGGTCTAAGGTGTGGAATTTTATGAGAACTGGTGTCGAATGTGCTGTTGATGCTGACTGCGGAGCCCATTGGTCGCCCTCGCGTATGGAGACTAGATCCTCCTGGACATAACAGATGGAGGATTTAAGCACGAATGAAGCATTTGCAAAACCCGAATATTAAACACGCAGGGGCCTGTCAAATTCAACTACTCAATAATTTAAGCCTCTAAAGTTTTAAGCGATTTTATAAAAACTTGGCAAATGACATATAATCAAGCGACAGAAACTTCACTTTTAAAGTAGTTAACCCTCATTAAAAGCAGCCCAAAACTTTCCAAATATCACTAACAATGCTAAGTAATGGGCACTAAACCCAAGGCAGGGGTTGGCCAATTTAAAATCTACCATTTTGTCAACGGCATAAAATTAACATACCCTGAAGTTACGCATTATCATTTTCTACTGAGTCTTACTCAGTAGAAAACATCTCATCTCTTTTTTTCGGATGGAAAATCATCAAATAACTTCTCCCGCTCTAGGCGGAACGGATAGGAGTGTCAGACTTTTACGGACTATACCCATTTGGGTTCCTTCTTTTGCCCTTTATCTTCCGGGGCCGCGGTACCTCTTTCGAACAGCCCGCAACCCCGGCAGGCAGTGGTCCTGGCAGGACCCTCTGTACAGCTCATTACTTGGATCATTTTCATATTAAATAAGCAGATATTTGGATGCTTAATTACTAAATAAACAACGCACAAACGAATTTCTATTACGACAGGAAATATGAAACCAGGAAATATATATACCAAAACAGGGTATATGTTTTGGACTAAACAATGACGTACCCACTCTATGACAGTATAGTTTAATTAATAAAGAGTTTTCTACAAAGAAGCCTTCAAAGTCAGTGAAACTGCAGGCAACAGCTAGCCTGGGCTGCGGGTTGTTATCGCGGGTGAGGGATGTTCGAAAGAGATATAGAGGCCAAGGAACATTAATGGCAAAAGAAGGAACTTGAATGGGCTTTAGTCAATACAATACGTAACAAACATACAAAAAAAACAGCCGAATTGAGACCCACCACCTTTTTTTAAAGTCGGTTGTCAAAGAAGCTTTTAAAGTCAGTGAAACTGCAGGCAACAGCTAGAAACATCTACATTATTATTTTTAAGTTTAATTCACTAACTTACAAGTTTCAATCTACCCTCACCTGCAAATTACTCATATCCTTAGACTCGTCAGTAGTAAATATAAGCTCTATATCGTCCACTTCTTCAGATTCGTTGCCGCTGGCGTTGTCGTCTTGTTTCTCGTCGACAACTGCTGCAGCATTCGGGTCCAATGGAGTCGTGCCGCCTTCGGAGAACACTGAGTTGTCACCTTCGGACATCGATCTGGGAGAAAGAAGAAACCGTTAAGAACGTGGATAAGCAACCTAACGCACTTTTGGCTGCTTCGAAAGCTCAGTAGTCGCAAGTGCAGATGCTGAGCATGAGATCTGGGGTTCGATTCCCAGGTTGGGCAAAGTGTTATTGGGTTTTTCCATCAGATTTTTTTTCTAGCAGCCACGGATGCTTGATATGTGTCCGGGTGATGACAGGCTGGCCCCCTTTTTTTATGAATGGCATTTCGCAGTTCAACCTAGAGGAGGTTGTCGTCTGCTTATCTGGGCAATTCCTGTGGATGCCTTGAAATTAAAACCTCCAGCCAGGGTAAAAGACTTACAAACTAAGCGACTACACACTAAGGGCCCCCCTGTGCCCGAACATAGGCTAAAAAAAAGTGAGAAAAGGGGGAGAAATAGGGAAGAAAAGGGTAGAGAATTTTTTTTTTTCGATCATCACGCGCATTAAAGTGCCACGCGGACTAAGTCGCGGGCGGAAGCTATTTATGCTTAGATCTTTAAAACGACGCAACGGATTTTGTGTTTTTTTATAGAAGAGAGAATAGATAGTGATTCAAGAGCAAGGTTTATATTGTATAATATTAGTATCGGTCGGGCGGATAGTTAGCTATAAATCCAGTACATTTGTCCTCAACATAAATTGTCGTTGACATTTGTGACGTCACATATTTAGTAATATCACTTCATTCTATTATATAGCGGAAGTAGGTCTCTCTGCTTCCCCGGAAATAGCTCTCTTTCATCCACAACTGCTATTATAATAATAAAGAATTCTTGGCCTCAATTCTCACCCCATCCAATAAAAGGCTGAAGATCAGCACTATAAGAATTCATTAACTATTATATTGAAGCCATGTGTGTGGCTCTGTGCCAGAGAGCGGAATTAGCATAAGATGTTTTGCTGTGAATAATAGAAATATTACAACTTAATTATCCTTTATTTTGCCCTTTCGCACACATATAGTTTTTGACCTTAAGAAACTTTTAATTTGGCTAGTGGCCCCCGTGGAACGATGACACAACTCAATGCGGGCAAACCCGCGGACATAAGCTAGTAATATTAAATGTCTTTGTAATAACATTATTCAAGGACAATTAATTTATCGGGGCTTAATAGCTCTGTAAGTGGATTTGTAGCGAGTAAGCAAGTACTCGCATACGACTCAACGCAGCACAGGGTCGTATGATCGCCTACGTCACATGAGGTGATGGGGCGGCGCTTCACGATTATGTTTAGTTACGTCGTAATCCGGATAATTGAAACACTTGTTACAAATACCTAGTATATGCCCTAAAATCATCCTCAAACATAGTAAGGGCCAATTGCACCAATCAAACTAAACGCTATGTGCAATCTAAACTGCGTTCAAGATCTGTCATTATTGGACTGCATCATTTTTCTAGTGGTTGCAAGCACGACTACTGGGCATGAAGCCCATGGGTTCGACTCCTAGGTCAAGCAAAGTGTTATTAGGTTTTTCCATCAAATTTTCTAAATAATAGCCGCTGTGTCTAGATTTCTGCCCGGTTAATGGCAATTAAGCTCACCCCCATGGGAATTAAGCAAAGTACGCCACTGCCTAACCCTTTGAGGATTACCTGCATGATGTTTAGATGTACAGACGCCAGCAGGTCAAGCTAGCCGAAACTGTCATTTTTTCCCAATGAACCTTGAACCTAATACTTTAGGAATAAAGTCGAAAATCTATCAAAGAAATCTGACAGATTGTAGTAGCTTGATGTGCAGGCGTCTGTACAACTTCATTGACAATCTTCTTTCTTCATCCGGTACTTATCAACAATCAAATACAAAAGTTTCCTATAAAATAAATGGCTGAATTCTATAAAACCCACTACTGCTTGCGTTTAAACCATATTTTAAATCATAACCCCTTTATTTAATCTACCATTTCGTCTACGGCATAAAAGAAACATAACCTGGAGTTAAGCATTAGCATTTTCTACTGAGTCTTACTCCTATATCACATCCCTCTTTTTTCGGTTAGGAAATCAGCAAATTTCTTCCCCCGGGCTGGACGGCGCGGGAGGGAGTGTCAAACTTTTTTCAGAGTGATTAAAACCCACCCATATCCCTTCTTTTGACCTTTATGTTCCGGGGACGCGGTATCTCTTCCGAACAACACGTAACCCTGGCAGGCGGTGGCCCTGGCAGGCCCCTCTGCTTTGCTAACATCATTTTGAGGCACGCGTGGAATACGAACGCGCCGCCGACACTACCTGTCGTCATTAGACGGACGGACAGTGAGCTACCCATTGCTTACCATCCGCAGACCTGCATCTATGGTGGCCGGGAGTCGTCTCGCGACACCCGACGCCCGGAGCGTCTTCCTCAGCGGCTAGGTTGTTTTGAAGCGAAATCATAGCTGACGAGATAATATAGTGATATAACTAATATTGTAATATAATATAATTAATTATGTTCTAAACCCCTTGTCTGCTCTATCTGATAACGTTAGTTCACAATCAATAGGAATTCCTTTGTAATCTCCTTTCCCTCTAAAAACAGTTCAATATCCTTCCACAAAAGCTGTACGTACTGTTTGTTGAAAACGGGAGCGAAATTGCTTTACAGAAACGACAACAGATCTTCTACACACAAAACAGTTTAAATAAATAACCAACGCGCGCTGAAAGCTTCTTCGAAATTGACTTGGGATAAGATTTGATTGTGTTTGGAGCCATGTTTGTTCTTTGTGGGGCAAACAATATTATCCACCTCACAACAAAATGTATTTTCGATTCGTACTGGAGAGAATAATCAAAGAAGATAGATCTTCAATTAATATACTAATATTATAAAGAGGAATGATTTGTGTTTTTGTATGGAACGAATAAACTCCAAAACTACTGGACCGTGTTCAAAAAATCTTTTCCATTATAAAGCTACATTAAAATAATTTATTACATTTTTTACCAAAATTCTGACCCAATCCTAACTATTAATTTTTTAAGTTTTTGTTTTATTTAAACCAACATTTATTTGTAATGCAATCAACCAGCGTCCGTAGCCTGGCTACGTTCCGGGGATCTCTTTGGAGAAACTGAAGGTTTTGTCTGTGCAATTATGGATGAAGTTATGATGACGAATAACTACCGGAGATTCATTGTGATTTATTGTGAAGGATGGCACGGTTGACATATGTCGGGCATGCCACCGTCCGGGTGAATCAATTCGACACATTATCTCCGGTTGTTCTCGTCTAGCTAACGGAGAGTACTTGCATAGACACAACCTTAAACCAACATTTATTTGTAATGCAATCAACCAGCGTCCGTAGCCTGGCTACGTTCCGGGGATCTCTTTGGAGAAACTGAAGGTTTTGTCTGTGCAATTATGGATGAAGTTATGATGACGAATAACTACCGGAGATTCATTGTGATTTATTGTGAAGGATGGCACGGTTGACATATGTCGGGCATGCCACCGTCCGGGTGAATCAATTCGACACATTATCTCCGGTTGTTCTCGTCTAGCTAACGGAGAGTACTTGCATAGACACAACCTTGTAGCCAGGATTATTCATCAGCAACTTGCTCTAAAATATAGCCTTGTGGAATCGGAAGTGCCGTACTACAGGTATGAGCCCGACCCAGTTCTCGAACATGGCAATATCACATTGTACTGGGATCGATCCATCATCACTGACAGGACTATTGTTGCCAACAAGCCTGATATAGTGGTGGTGGATCGATCAGAGCGGCGCGCAATGATTGTTGACATAACAGTCCCGCATGATGAGAACCTCGTGAAAGCCGAGAAAGATAAGCAAATCAAGTATATTGACTTGGCTCGCGAGGTTGTCGACATGTGGGATGTGGACTCAGCGATCATTGTGCCGATAGTCGTATCTGCCAATGGCTTAATTGCCAATAGCCTCGACCAACACCTGAGGAGGCTCTCGTTAGGCAGCTGGATCAAGGGCTTGATACAGAAAGCGGTACTCCTGGACACGGCTCGTATTGTTAGGAGGTTCCTTTCTCTGGAGCCCTGACCGCCGGTAGCTTGGACCCTGTTCCCGATACCGGTGGGCTACTATTTTTACATTTTTAAATGTTTTTTATTTGTTGTTTTTAAGAAATATTTAAAAATTTAATTATATGTATATAAAACAATAAATGGACCTATAATTTAAAAGAGTGTCCATGGAGTTTCTTGCCCATTCTTCTCCATAGAGATCAACGCTTTGGAATGGGCAACTACAGTACTTTCACAAGTTATTATGCCTTGTGACCGGGACTGTAGATTCATTTTGCTTCTTGACATTGAAAAGTGCCTGTAATGGTCTAATTGAAATAAACGATTTGATTTGATTAGAAATATTTGTTCCGTATGGGAATCGAACCCACGACACGCAGCACAGCAGCCGATCGCACAGCCACTGTGCCAACCGTGCCGTATATTAAATGAAGTCTTTTACAGCCAACATTTTGTCAGTCTGCTACATACAAGCCAGCCATGCAAAAAGTAGCTCATACTAACAGAGCTCGTAGGACCGAACTTTATGTTAGCATGCCAAATTCAAGCGAGTACCTACGTGGAGTTCGTCTGCTCCGTAAAACCTAGTTTAAAATGTTTATTTAAACAGTATGTACCCGTTACATAAACTCGAAAATTCACGATGTCACGTTGCTGTTACGAAGCTCCCAAATATATGGAGAAACTATAGCTTTCTAGGAATTGCAGCATCTAGGAATTGCAGCATCTAGGAATTGTAGCATCTAGGTTTTACTGTGGCTCTCTCGAAAGAAAACAGTGTATTTTACGTACAAAAATAGTTTCGTTGAAGCGATCTTTCGACGGTATATTTTATGCACAGGGTTTCTATTGAAAATGATGATAGCCAATTTCGGCCATTTCTTATTTGATTTCTGATTCGTTTTTTGATTTGCTATTTTTTTACAGCACGGTTGGCGCAGTGGTTAAGCGATTGGCTTCGCCTACGCTTACGCTGCGTGTCGCGGGTTCGATCCCCGCACGGAACAAATATTTGTGTGACCGACAGGTAGTTGGTCCGGGTCTGGCTGTTTGTGTTTGTGAGTTCAAATGTTTGTAAACGCACCCACGATACAGGAGAAATTCCTAGTGTGCAAAGTAGCAGCGTTTTTTTTTTTTTTAAAAAAAGAAACAAAATCAAAAAGGTTTATTTCAAGAGGGCCAGTTACTGACAGTTATTGACAACAATAAAATGAAGCTACAGTCCCTGTCACAACTTGTGACTGGGACTGTAGCTTCATGCCTTTTGTGACTCACAAGGCATAATAACTGTGACAGTACTGTAGTTGCCTATTCCAAAGCGTAGATGTCTATGGAGAAGAATGGCCAAGAAACTCTATGGACACTCTTTTAAATCAAAATATTGTTACAAAAACATCATTCATGTTGATATGGTAAATTATATGAGAACGATAGTTTTCTAGGGTGGATGTCAAGAGCTTTGGTGTGCGGTCCTATTGTGTGTTCTCAAGTGGCTAGCATATCCGACTTTGGCCGAAAAATTCCGACCACAAAGCGGACATGTCAAATATAATAATGTAGTCATGAATGGGGTTAGTTAGCTTTGTAAAATATCTAGGAAACTCGTATGTGTGTAATGATAACAATTTTGTTGAAGTATCCGAGCGTAAGTAAAATTATGTTTGTACTATACAATTTTCCGTTCATTCCCATTACCTACTTCGATTCATTAGTTCGATCATGGAACTAGTGAGATTTTTTTTCTCAGTTGTTCGACCGTCGAAAAAGTGAGAATTTTTTTCCTCATATGTTCGACCGTCGAATTAATTAGATTTAAAAACAGTTCTACTACCACTGCCATGACAAGGTAACCGTTTCCGAGATAAACGATCTTTTGTTAACTAACCTCAAAACACTCAAATATTGCTTCGACTGCGGGTCCTCTACCTTCTGGGTGGTTTAAAAAAAAACAACCACGAAGGAGGTAGCGGGGTCTGTTCGCTCGCTTCGCTCGCTCACTACGACCCCGCCGCCGCCTCCTTCTAACCTAAATCTAACCGAGTCGGGGTGCCCCCAAGTCTGTTGACGGGGTAGTCGACTGCGGGTCCTCTACCTTCTGGGTGGTTTAAAAAAAAATTCTCACTAGTTCGACGGTCGAACAACTGAGAAAAAAAAATCTCACCAGTTCCACGATCGAACTAATGAATCGAAATAATGGGAATGAACTCAATTTTCGTCGCTGTGACAATAATGGTACCCCACTAAAACACAATTCCTTAAATCAATTACCTCAAAAGGAAAAAACGGAACCCTTATCACTTTGTTGTCGGTCTGTTTGTCTGTCAGAAAATCAAGTTAAAATTAAAACCTTATACTCAAATCTGTGGTCCTTTGGAGCTGTTAAAAAGTCAAGCCTCAGTCTACGCAGCCAAAAGGTTAGGGAAGGTTCATATCTGACGGAACATGCGTCGCGTATTATCGGTCGCGTAACGCCAGAACAGACAAATGTATAGAAAAACACTTGACCGTTCACACTCAACCGATGATACGTTAGAGCGTCGTCGACCGAATAGACGCGACTGATGATACGTTCGGCGTATTTTACGTCAGATATGAACCTTCCCTTATAGCCGGTTATGTCGCAAGTTTGTATTTTTGGAACCCGCGGTTCGCAAGTCCGACTCGCACTTTGCCGGCTTTTTTTAAGTTTGTTACCTTATGTAAGGAGGGCTAATTCCAAATAAATTGGCATATTAACCAGGAGAAAGATATAAGAATGAGATAGTTTGTAACCCCATAACCAAAAGGTTGTCTTGAAAAGATCGCTTTTAGCGATAAGACCGCCCATTGTGTCACCCTATTTATAAGTTGTTTAGTGTTATTCTTGTTACTTGTATGGTGTACATGATAAAGAATATTCTATCTACCAATCTAACCATGATTACTGGCCAGATTTACGAGATTCTTTTTTTAATTTGTGCAAAAAAAAATGCTGATCGAATAAATAAACTCTTCCTTTTTTGAGAGTCGGTGAAAACGTTACAAATTCTATTGATATGCATTTCCGCATTACAGAATAAATAGGTTAACGAAAGTGTACCTGCGTAACCTGATTGTTACAGAACAACCTCATTTATCTATAAATAGCTCACAGCTGGAACTAGGTCACAACTTCACAAAGGATGAAATAACAATTTATTTTATTGTTATTTTAGTTAGTAGCTGTACAAGCTCAAGGCTTGGTGTCCTGCCGGAATTGCGGGTTGTTCGATAGAGATACCGCGACCCCGGAACTTAAAGGGCAATAGAACGAACATAGGAGGGTTTTAGTCAGTACAAGTCTGACACACCCCCAACGGGGAAAAGCTAGTGTTATATATGCGTACCTACAAAAAGACTAACAAACAACTAAAACAAAACATCACATCTGTATTCCTGAAGAGTTTAAGCAGAGGTGCCTATTATACAAAATAAAGTACCTACTAGTCCAACAAAGTAGTACTTTACCTTTAAAACGCGATTAAAAAGGGGGAACTAACGAGTTTCCGTAGAGAAATAAGTTTCTCATCGTTAAAAGTTGGGTTATAAATGGTGTATCCCTATCCGCACATAATATACCCAGTTGGCATCGACACGATATCGTGTTCCTTTGCAATACTGCGCGTCATAAATAAGGAGGGTAGTCAGAAATGTGGATGATAGCGCTAAAATTTGAGACGTCAGTCAGAAACGCGATGTCGTGAGGACCGACTCCGTGTATTTTTCAGTGAATGGGTTCAATTATGTGCACAATTATTTATCTTTTCATTACGTAAATCGAGTTTTGCTTGAGATAGTTGTTACAAATATTTATAAAGAACTAGCTTTTGCCCGCGGCTTCGCTGGCGTTAAATTCATCATAACACAGTACCTGCTACCTGCAGTTTTTGCCCTAACGCCTTATTGATTTGTAATAGCAACGCTAAGTTTTCCCTTTTCTTCCCTCTTTCTCCCTCATATCCCACTTTTTTTTTAAAATAGCCTATATCCGTCTCCTGGTTCCCAACTATCTCTGTACCAAAATTCATCAAAATCGGTTTAGCCATTAAAGCGTGAAGAGGTAACAAACAAACAAACTCATTCGCTTTTATAATATTAGTAAGGATTTGGCTAAGTGCGAGTCGGACTCGCGTACGGAACCCTTCGTACGCGAGTCCGACTCGCACTACTTACCATATCTATTACATTTTTTGTTGTAAGTATGTGCGCCTTAAATGATCTTTTTTTCTGTTTTTAGTACTTGTAGATATACCGGCAACAGAAATACATCATCATCTGCCTAGCCTTTTCCTAACTATGTTGGGGTCGGCTTCCAGTCTAACCGGATGCAGCTGAATATCAGTATTTTACATGGAGCGACTACCTATCTGACCTCCACCACCCAGTAGTACTGGGTAATGCGATACCCCTTGGTAAGACTGGTTGTCAGACTTTCGGAACACTGACTACCTGTAACGACTGTCAAAGATCTACAAATGACAGCCGGGACCAACGGCTTAAGAGCCCATTCACGACTTCGGTCTTAGCGGCGAGCGGCGCGGCGGGCGGCGCGGCGGCGGCAAGCGGTGCGTTTTACACGCCACGTACTCTCAGTAGCGGCGAGCGGCTGCGGCCGAGGTGGACGGATTTAGGTAGTCAGCACGAGCTCAAAATAATGGCGTTATCAAAATTATCCCTTCTGTGTTTAGAGAGCAGTATATTTTTAAAACAAGATATTCTTAATATGAGAAAAGGAGTTCTCGAATTTAATAAAGATCGATATTTAAATGGCGCATTTCGTGACCTATACGAAGATTACAGAAAATATGTTGTTGTGTGTTGGGGATGTCTGACATCCGTATAGAGGGTCAATTTAAAATTTCTGTTATAAACGCCTCGGTATCCATTACCGACACAAAATCGTCTAAAATATTTTTTTCATTATTTCGCCGCCGAGTCCGTCCTGCCTACATCGCTGTCCGCGCCGCTCTGTTTCGTGGCGTCGCACTCAATCGCTTGTACTTTTGATCCCGCCGCTCCCCGCACCGCGCGCCGCTACGGCGATTCGCTCGGACAAAACCGCGCGCGTTTTCGCTATGAGCGGCGACTCGTGGCGTGCTTCATACATTTTCATACTTTTGTTCTCATCGCTCGCCGCCGCCGCCGCTTTCGCCGCCGCTCACCGCGGCAAGGTCGTGAACGGGCCGTAACGTGCTTTCCGAGGCACGGAGGATACTCGGTATGTAACGGGTGGTCACCCATCCACAGACCAACCTAGGCAAGCGCGGCTTAACCTAAAGATCGACCCGAGCGGCTGCTATTATTTAGCCACGAGCTCCTCAACAGAAATACATCATCTGTGAAAATTTCAACTATCACGATTCATTAGATACAGCCTACTGATAAATGGACAGACGGACACTGAAATCTTAGTAATAGGGTCCCGTTTTAACCTTTGGGTACGGAACCCTAAAAAGTAATTTTCTGATTGTAATCGCCATAAAATCAGGGATTCATTCAGTAAACAGCAAGAAGGCGATAGCTTCTTGATTGAATTTTCTCTCGTAGCCTCCTCCCGAGGGCGTAGATGACTCACACTTAATTTGGAAGGCTCAAACGGATGATAAGATTAGTTCGGCAAAGATTGAATCTAAAAATTGTGTTGATTACTTTAGGATCGGGGGATTCCAGTGTGGATATTGGAAATCTTTTGCAATCATCAAGTTGTGCCTATTGCTTTCTATGGATGGTCTATTGCTCAAATACCAACGGTGGCGTAACAAAACAAAGTTAAGCTTTGTGTGCCCCAGTTCTTGATCTTCCAGAGAGTTTATTAATCTGATAAATCATGAAATTCAAAGCAAGTTAAATTAATCTTGTTTCACTTAAATTTACTTGTCAGTTTCTACTGTTTAGCGATATCCTAAGAGCTGAATACTAGATTAGGAACTCAAATAGACAGACTGAAACCCCGCTGGATTTAGTTGGATTGACAGGTAGTCTGCCAATTATGGTCCTCATCGACTTAATAAACGGGTAGATGATCGCAAACTAAACTATATTGTTTCTTTCAAGGAAAGAATGTTGTGCCCATATTTTTGGGGCCTAATCCCCGAATGGCTTTGCTTTTGCACTTAGAAAGCAAGCGCTCTCGTTCGCTTCTCTCAAAAGTCTATGTCCCACGTACCTCGTAGTCTGCCTAGTAATTTACTACATGTTTTATTATTTTACTAGCTTTTGCCCGCGGCTTCGCTCGCGTTAAATTCGGGATTATACATTTCCCCTTTCCTGATTTACATGTTCCTACCTGCTACCTGTAGTTTTTGCCCTTGCGCCTTATTTATTGTAATAGCAATGCTAAGTTTTCCCTTTTCTTCCCTCTTTCTCCCTCATATCTCAATCTTTTTTTTAAATAGCCTATGTCCGTCTCCAGGGTCCCAACTATCTCTGTGCCAAAATTCATCAAAATCGTTTTGGCCATTTAAGCGTGAAGACGTAACAAACTCACTTTCGCTATTATAATATTTTTAAGGATGATGAGAAAAACACCGAAAACGATCTATTTATACCGGGAAACAAAGTCACGAATCATTCCCTTACGACAAAATGGGAAGACCGTCGAAACTTACCAAGAAAAGAAAGTTAAATAGTTTTCTGAGGTCTCTTTTTTTCGCAAAAGAATTATTTTAATCGTTTGACAGGGAATCAGGGTGACAGGGTCAAAAAATTGAGGTAGCATTACATATGGTAAACCAAATAGTGAGGATTGTAATATATCAACCACAAGTTGTTATGTGCTGGAAAATAGACAACACATAAAAAAATATCCATGGGTACTTATTCTTCATTATAATTAGATGATTGTTAGTCTTTCACCCAAAAATACTGAACAGATTTGGATGTAGTTTGCCAAGCAGATAGTTTATTACCTGAATCAACATACATAATGCTTTTTATCTCAGTACTTCGATCCTATAGGGCAATTATCAAACTCAAAGTGGGCAAAGTCACTGGCATAAATACTCACCTGAGACTCAAATCATCCACATCCAAGTTCAGGGTATCCTTTCTTCTACTCCGCTCTACATTTTCCTTCACAACGAGATTCTCCTCCGACGTGATTCTCACTTGGACATCAAACTTGTCCGTTTTACTTTTAACATCTGCCTCATTAGGTACAGCCATCCTGACGTTGTCCGTTGAATACGATTTTATATTCACTGTCTTATTATTATCGAACTGTTCTTCTTTTTCTTGATAATGACCAGTCTTGAAAACTTTTGATTCCTTTTCAAAAGCTTTTCTGTCTTCGGATGAATCACTCTCTGATGTGGTACTAGAAGTAATTGTACCTTCTTTTAAAGTTCGTACTTTTATTCTTACATCAAACTTTGATAGTAGTTCAAGCTTTGTTTTAAAACTTGGTAGATGTACTCCTTCAGCTTCTTCCGTATGTTTGGGTAGACTTGAGATCTGGGAGATTTCTTCTACTTCAGTATTATTATTTGCCTCATCGTGTGGACTGTATTCTCCAGATTCATTGAATTCAGGAGAGTCAGAAAATTCTCCTAAGTCCTCTGGAACTTCATTCAACTTTTCAGTAGAACAGAAATTACTATTCTCTTCTGATTCCTGTGGAATGGGTTCTAGTTCATCTATGGTACTGTTCCTGTCTGTAGCAGTAGCTATCACTACTTCACTGCTGGTGTATTCTTCAACATTTTGAGTATGAGGGCTATAAGTGACTTCCAACTTTATATTTTGTGCAATAGGGTCCTTTTCTTCATAATCTGTGTCTATTATCCTACGCCTCAGAATGTGATTCTCTAAAGTCAATTTTTCTATAACATCTGCATATTCTAAACAATGGGAGTGCTGCTCATACTTTTCCTTTAATTGTTTTAGTTCATTCTTGGATATCTCTAGTGCAGTTCTAAGTGATACTACCGTCTGGTGCAGAGCCCTCACTGTGTCCAGGTGTACCGCCCCGGAAGGGGCCGCCTCCAACCTGCCGCTATCCATTCCACCTTGTTACCCGCCAGTGAGCCAACATACAACATCCCATACATGACTACTGTTTTCTAATACCGCTCAAAACACAATCACTGCACTATCCATTGCCTGGGAGACGTAATTACAGCTTGAATAAATAAACAACCATTATCGGGTGTTCCGCGCGAATACGCTGCGTCGACCGAGACTCCGAGAGAAACTCATCGATGACCCAATTCGTGAATAAAACCATTGACATACATCATTTCGTCGCACATTCTCAGATCTTTATCGAGGCTCGCAACGGATCGGAGAACAGCACTGAAGCGGGGCACGGAAGGGCGAGTGATCGATAAAACAACTCGCCCCAAACTGTTGTAATTAGCTTTTAAGCCGTCTGAACTCGCGGGGAGGCTCACAGCTGGCACCGACCACTGATAAAGTCTGACACGGAAGGCAGTAATTAAGCGGGATATTATCTCCTAATCGCTCTGACAAGGCTGTAGGATATAGCTATAGTGCAAGATACTCGACAAATCTCCGTGCCCTGCTACTTGTAAACAAATCAATACTTCAATTTGGTGTTCGCGGGCGCAAGTGCGAGGAGATAAGAATGACATTTCTATTTCAGTCAGTGTCAAGTTGACAGCCCTACAGCTGCGTTCATATTTATATTTTTGTTGATGCGAGTTTATTTAGTTTCCACTCCACGATTGGGATAGATTAAGTAAACACTAGACTCGGACAGTATTTTTGTTCTTGAGAGAGAGAATTTCACTGAAAAATCCTAAAACAATGTATAAAATAGGCTCAACATGGTTTTAGAATTTTCAGTCAAATTAACAAAACACCGATAAACCCTATTCAATGTTTATGTTGATTCGTTTGATTTTCAAATAACTAAACGTTTCAAACCCAAACGTCAAAATCATATGGATAGAGGACTCAAAGAGTAATTGAAAGTAACCTCAAAATAAGTTTAAAACCAAAATAAATCCGAAAATAAATAAAAAATGTTTAACATATCAAGTGTTTACAAACACACATGTGTTACTTCTTGTTTAATTCTACAAGCTCGACATAAAACGAAGATACATTGGGTATAAAACGAATACCAATATTTATCTCAAATATCTAAACCGATTCGGTATTTTTTGCAAACTCTTTTAATATTTCTTTTTTACAGTCCAAATTAAAGAAAAAGACAGGACCTAAATATAAGGCATTGAATCACTTCGATGAGTTCTACGGATCTGTGTTTGGAAATAAATGGGCGCCGATGCGCGAGGCAATGTTGCGGCGGTCTAAGTATGTAGCCGTTGTAAATAACTATGGAGACACCGAGGAAACCATAGAGGATCTTACAAACAGGGGTATATATTCAATGTTTTTATGCCTGCTTAATTTGATTGTGGAACTCACATTCTTGTTTATTCCTCTGCTTAGCCTTATAGCTTCATAATTAATTTATTGAAGACCTACATTGCTCAACCATACAACAGTTTCTTTGAACGCGTTTATATAGGAGCTTTAACAGTTTAAAAAAATCTGTTATTAGTTAAACATCATTGCTAAACAATAACTTCTTCGTTTTCTTATATCATTCAACATTTTCAGGTGCCCACTGCCTAAAGAATCTAATATCAATACAGCAAGACTTTCACAAAGAGTACAACATCACACCAGAACCAACGCAAGTGGCTTCAGAGACAGACAAACAGTCAGACAGACTAACAGAGTTCATAGAGAAACAGCAGACAGATGAAATATCCAGTATCTACCCAAAGACTGATAATAAACCTGAAAAGTTGGAAATGGGGGATGATGAGAGAAGTGAGGTGAAGAAAGTCAAGGAAGAAAAGTAAGTTGTCTAGTTTATACTGGGTTATTAATAATAATAATAATAAATAACTTTAATTCAGGTAAGTTACACCCATTTCATCAACACACAATCACATTTACAACAACATTAAATTACAAATAATTAATAAAATTATAGATAATAAATTCATAAATTAGATAAAATAAATTATTAGAGAAAACAAAAAAATAAATTCTTACATTATACACAAACAAATAAAATAAAAGCAAAATAAAAAACACACTATATTATTAATCATTTCATGCAGTGATAGCCTGGTGGAGTACTGTCAGACTGCTAAATCATAGTTAGAGTTTGTAACCTAGGCTTGTAAAATTGTTCACTTGGTAAGGAAAACCTTGTGAAGAAACCAGCATACCTTATATATTTTGACGACAAAGTTGGTGCAGTGGCTGAGCGATCGACTGCTGTCCTGTTTGCCGCGGGTTCGATCCCCGCACGGAACCATTATTTGTATGGCCTACAAATAGTTGTTCCGGATCTGGCTGTTTGTGTGAGTTTAAATGTTTGTAAATGCACCCACATTACAGGAAAAATTACTGGTGTAAAAAAAAAAAACTTGTCCACATGTTTAGCCATTTCAGAGGCCCATGGATGGATAGTGCCAAATCTGGCGTTACAGTTTATTTGACGATATAACCCCACATTAGGCACTATCCACACTAAAAAGAAAGATTGAGTTGTTAATGAAGGACTAGTCTAATGACACACAAATCTTTGGGACAGAACTTTACTTAGCATATAATACAGATTGATGAAAAAATATAAATTGAGGTATTACATGCTCATTTTGCAAACAAGCTGCGTTATGAATGACAAACTGTGGTTGATTAAAAGCCAAGTGTTCAGACATACATTTTACACAGGCAATGAGTCATCTGGAGATTGTGAATCTGGTTTAGACTACGCTGAAAAATATTAATACTAAATGTATTATACTGATTCTTCGTAAGTTTTAAAAATTACAATAACAATGTTAATTAAATTTTTGGCTGTTATGAAATTCGTTTTTCCGTTTACTAGAAAGTAAAAAGATGTGCTGTTTCTTCTTATCACACACAAGCTCAAAATAACTATAATTACCACAATGTTAAATATTGTAACATCGATATGCGGCCAGATAACAAGAATAACAAGTTAGATAAAATACATTAAAATTAGTGTCCGACCGAAACTAGTTTTACGACCGAAACCGAAAACGAATTTTGGCAACGGCATCGGAAACCGAAACTTCCTTACAAATATCACTTTTATCACTTATAATACCACAAGAGCTTCAAAACTATCGGGTATTTCCCGATAGGTTCGTTGCAAACAAATGAAGGAGTCAAGTTTTTCAGGTTAAAAAATATGATTTTTCCTGAAAAACTTGACGATTTACGACATCACGATACATCGATACATCGATATCACGTGACGTCGAATGGTGCAATTCTATTGGTCGATATTTGGGTCGGAAAAATAATCACTCATATTGAATATTTTTTTGATGTTTACTACCCGCTCTTAAGTTATAATGACATGAAACGAGATAATACTTATTAATTCAAAATAAATCACTCGGAAACTCGCCACCACAACCAAACAAAACGAACAGCAAACAAACAAGCGAATCACGACATTGGCTCTGGTGGGATTCATTCAACGCGCCGAATATGACCGACCACAGCGCGAAAACTCCCGAATGCACATTCGGTTTCGGTCGTAGTTTCGGCCGTTTAATGCCGAAACCGAAACTAGAGCCGAAACTAGTATTTTTTTCCGAAACTGGCCGAAACCGAACATTCGGTCGGACACTTATTAAAATAGTAATTAATACAATTAACTTATAAAAATATCTTTCAGAAACTACTCAAATAGAACTCTAGAAGACTCCCTAGCTGAAGCCAAGATAGACGAGTCCAGAATAATAGACCCAGCAATGGGAATGACTTCAGAGTCCCTTTATCAGTTCCTGCCTGCCACTAAACTGAAAGGAATGGATGAATGGGTTTCGGAGTCTGTGCAGTATTCATATTTATCTAGTAAGTGTTGTAAATTATTAGCGTTAGTTGTGCCTTCACCATAGTAATGTCGCTCAAAAATGTGTTGTACAGACAAAGAAAGACTTACACCCGTATGTACAGTCAAGAAAAATTAAATTAAAATTACTTGAGTTAAATTTATTCTTAAGCAAAAATAAAAATACAAGATTTTTTTATTACTTGTTCTAACTTCAAGCAATTACTATGCTACAGAATATAAAAATCATATTTAAAAGTTAAACATATTCTACTATCCTACTATAATATTATAAATGCGAATCTTTGTGAGGATGTATGGATGTACGGATGTTTGTTACTCTTTCACGTGAAAACGGTTGAACGGTTGAAGCGAATATTACATTAAACAATGACTTTTACTCAAGTAATCACTTTATCTTATTTAAAGATATGAGTGCAAGTTATGATTCGATTTTAGTATGTGTAACTGTTAACTCAAATTAAATCAATTATTTGTCTTAAATATTTTAATAATCTAGAGAGAATTAAAAGATTTAACACTAACAGTACTGTTTACTAAGAGTTTTAATTTAACTGCAGTAGCACCTTCTAGATCAAACTTACAATTTGAAAAGTATTTAATTTGTAATCTACATTCTAACTCAGCCCTTTTTCAGGGTCAAGAATGCCAAATGGTCCATTAAAAATCTTAAGGGCGAATCTAAACCGCGCTTACCTAGGTTGATCTATGGATAGATGACCATCCTTTACATACCGAGTTTCCTCCGCGCTTTGGAAAGCACCTTATGCCGTCGGTCCCAGCTATCATTTGTAGATCTTTGACAGTCGTTACAAGTAATCAGTGGCGCGAAAATCTGATAACCAGTCTTGCCAAGGGGTATCGTATTACCCAGTACTAACTGGGCTTTGGTGGTCAGATAGGCAATCGCTCCTTGTAAAAGACTAGTATTCAGCTGCATCCGGTTACACAGAAAGCCGAACCCAACATAGTCGGAAAAAGGCTGGGCAGATGATGATGATCTTGGTTATTTTATCATAAGTATTTACATTTTTTTTTTTTCAGAGGACAAAGACTTCCCTTTAGTAATTGAACCAGAAGGCCCACTGGATTATCCAGAACATTTGAAAGTGTACACTTATGAAATGGACAGTGAAGCTACCACTTTTCCTGAGCCAAAAAGATGCCAAACAGGTAAAATAAAAATAACATTTCTTTTCTTCTAATTAAATTGTTCTGGTTAAATGAAAATTTGAATGGGTGCATTCGAAATCATAGACCAATTAATCGGTCGAATAATTCCTAACTTTTTATGGACTACCGCCCCTTTACATAACAGTTATTTACATATACAAATTTTATGTCTGTCTATCTTCGCAAGATCGCTAGCAACACCAAGGCGTTGCTAGCCCTTCTCGTGGAGTTGGGGTGAATCGAATATTATCCCCACCCGTACGCAAAATGCACGTTTTGGACGTAGAGCTGCGAACACCAACCCGTTATACAATATGTCTGCCTATCATAAAAAAACTGCTCCACACTAGGAATTCCTCCTGCATCGTGGGTACGCTTACAAACATTTAAACTCGCATACACAAACAGCCAGACCCGGAACAACTAACTGTAGGCCATACAAATATTTGTTACGCGCGGGGATCGAAACCCGCGACACGCAGCGCAGCGTCGATCGCTCAGCCACTGCGCCAACCGTGTCGTCAAATCTAATCTATCAACAATCATCGGTTTTTTTTAGGAACACTTTATTGTCCGTGTGTCTGCTTGTCTGTCAAGACCTTTTATCTCAGGAACGCGTGGATATATCGAGTTGAGATTACCATAAACTCAAACCTGGAGTCCCTTATAAAAAAATCAACCCTCTAAGTCTACGCAGTCAAAAGATATGGCTGTTTATGTCGCAAGTTTGTACGGAACCCCTTTTGTAAAGTTAAATCTTTTCCAGGTGTTTTCAACTACTACCCAATGGACTGTGGGAGTGTCCTAGCAGTATTAGCGCTAGGCCTCCATCCTGGTGACAGGGTGCTTGACTTGTGTTCAGCACCCGGGGGCAAAGCCCTAGTCATGCTACAGACGTTACTACCAGACGTTATTGTTTGTAACGATATCTCTTTATCTAGATTGAATAGGTAAGTCCTTGTAATTGTTCTAAATGTGTTTTTCTTTGTGTGTCCCGGTGCTGCTTGTCGTTACACGTATCCGCGCTGCAAATATGATTTGTACTGCTTTTTCAAGATCAATAAGGGAAATACCATATCGGTGATAAGCATCACATTGAACACGCGTATAAATCAAGTTGTGTGTGGTTTTTAGCCTTCAGTGGTCGATGAATAAGTCTTAATATTATTTGCACTTCGCATCCGAACCCCGGAAAGTTGATCGTTGGTCCCGGCTGTCATTTGTAGATCTTTGACGTTCGTTACAGATCGTTAGTGTCCTAAAAGTCTGACAACCAGTCTTACCAAGGGGTATTACCGAGCAGTCCGAGCACTAACTGGGTTGTGGACGTCAGATAGGTAGTCGCTCCATGTGAAGTACAAAATAAAATCGAATTATTTTGTTTTCCCTTACTTTGTAGAGTACCTATGCTCCTTGGGAAAAATAGTATCTTCGTCTTGAGTGAGTTTAAATAGCTCACTGATCTCAGGATTCTAGTATTAACTTCCTCGCTTTGCTCGGGAGTTAACTGACTCAAAATAGCGTCTATGACGTAAGACGCTGCTTTACGCCCTTGTTGAATCAAGGGTTTTATTCAACATGGTACATTATTTGAACATATTGGAGACAAACTTAGTATCGATGATTTATTTATTTTCTGACCGCAATATATTATTTTATACATAAATTATTTTTTTGTTTTACGTTGTTCAAATTCGACATCACTACATAATTCAACTAAGTACATACTGTGGGAGACTGGGGCCTAAGTTAAGCTCGAGGCTTGTGTTTCAGGACAGGAATGTAAAGAGGTGGGATCCTGCAACCTCTCACACTCGATTGACGTATGAATCATAAAAATCGGCCCAGACGTTTAGTCTGTATAGTGCTACAAAGGAACAAACATACATAGACTGATGTATGAATATATGATTAACACATTACCCTCCCTTGCGGCGCGCACTCGGGTAAAAAATATGCTATATTCTAACCTCCATATTTCAGAACACAGCGATCATTCCGCGACTATTTGTTTGATTTCGAGACGAGCAACAAATGGCGGGAACGCGTCATCTTTAAAAGAGTCGATGGCCGATTGTATACTGACGACCAAGGATTTGACAAGGTATGGCTTACTTTCAGCACAAGACCTGCTACTAACTTCTACCTAAATTTAATGTACTAGCTGACTTCCGCGGCTTCGCCCGCATGATGATTGATAAAAAGTAGCCTACGTGTTAGTCCAGACCATAATCTACCTCTGTGCCAATTTTCTTCAAGATCCGTTCAGCCGTTTCGACGTGAAAGAGTATCAAACATCCATACATCCATACATCCATCCTCACAAACATTCGGATTTATAATATTAGTAGGATTTAATGTACTGCCGTTAGTCATTTTCATTGCAATAAAATTAAGGAAAGTAGAGGCCTTTTACGGATGAAAAATCTGATCTGAAAGACTAAAACCGACCCATGTTCCTTCTTTTGCCCTTTATGTTCCAAGACGCGGTATCTCTTTCGAACAACTCGCAAAAAAAATAGTGTGTCCTGTGCCCAGCCGTGGGACTTTTCGAACGTTAATCTGCTTTTCTGCTCGTAGACAAATCCAACAAATAAAAAACCATACAAATTAGTCCAGCCGTTCTCGAGTTATAAGTGTTCGAACAAACCCGTTTTTTTTTTTATTTTATCTTTATTTACGTAGGTTCTAGTAGACGTGCCGTGCACGACAGACCGTCACACCATAAATGACGACGAAAACAACATATACCGACCAGACAGGATTAAAGAAAGGCTCAGGATACCTGAGATGCAGTCTCAGTTATTGCTGTAAGTAGCATACCCTTTTCTGATCAATAATTTTATCTCTAGGGGTTGTTTAGGGGTATGAAGAATAGGGTGTATAGCTCTTCATTCTCTATAGAGAAGGGAGAATCTTCCGACCAGACGTGTCTGGTGTCTGGCCACTACCCGACAGTTTTTTTTTTGGCATCTTGCAGTTCGACCTATGAAGACGTTATCTGCTTGACCGGTCAGTCTTTTTTTTTCGAAATGGCATCTCGCAGTTCAACCTATATTGTCGTCTGCTTAACCGGACGATTCCTGTGGATGACAACAGCCCCAGAGCCTAGTTTTGTAGACGTTGAACAATAGGTAGGTCACCGTCCGTCTGTCTAGTGACGAAAGACTGGGGAGACGCAGCGGAATCCACGGGCACCTCAAAGTCCGCGCCGCTTGCCGGGGTTGCGGTTTGTTCAGTAACTACAGTACTTTCACAAGTTGTTATGCCTTGTGACCGGGACTGTAGCTTAATTTTGTTACTTGACATTCAAAAGTGCCTGTAATGGTCTAATTTAAATAAATGCTTTAAGTTTGAGTTCAAAAGAGATACCGCGGCCCCGGAAAAAAGTCTGACACTACCTTCCGCTCCGCCAAGAACGGGAGCAGATTTTGAGATCAGATTATTTGATGATTTCCCATACGAAAAAAGAGAAAAAGGGCCCACTACCAAACACTTTCATACATCGTACTTAATTAATTGTGGCACAACATCGCTATTTATCTAAGCACGGTCCTGCATTGCCGTGCTATTGTACTATGAGAGTGAAGGAACAGAGTGCACATATGCCTGCGCACACGCAACTGCAGTAATCTAACGCCAGGCTAATCTCCGCTGAGATTGGCCGCCGTGACCGAAAACGGCCAGGAGAACTATTATATCGACGACACGGTTGGCGCAGTGGTTGAGCGATCGACTGCTGCGCTGCGTGTCGCGGGTTCGATCCCAGCACGGAAAAAATATTTGTATGGCCTACAGATAGTTGTTTTGGGTCTGGCTGTTTGGGTATATGAGATTGAATGTTTGTAAACGCACCCAGGACACAGGAGAAATTCCTAGTGTGAGGCAACGTATTTTTTTTAACTGTTTGTTTTCCATTACAGTAATGCTCTAAGATTGGTGAAGGTCGGTGGCACGGTGGTGTATTCAACGTGTTCCCTGAGCCCCGTACAGAATGATGGAGTGGTTCACATGGCTCTGAAGCAAGCCTTCGAGGCTCACAGCTTAGTTGCCACTATCAAGTAAGTACATTTACTACTGAGTATCGATATTCTATTATACCATCGGCATTTTGGTGAGCGGCAAAAAAAATTTTTCGAAAGAAAAAATTGCTTTGAAAAATATAAATTATAATTTATCTTAAAATGAATAGCAATATTGCATTTAATTTCGGCTTAAAAAAGAATGAATTACTTGACGATTCCATGAAGGGTAAAAAAAAATGAAAATCTAAAAAAAAAATTTGTTCAAAAAAAAACAAAAAAGACGAAAAATTTTACTTCCGGAGGTCGGTGACTTTTGTTTGATTTTTAGATTTTCGTGCCTCTGCCATAAATAATCAAAAATTGAAGCAACTCAAAATAAATTTTATACTTATTAAAAAAAAAACACTCTTTTTCGTTCTCAGTAACCCGTTCATATATATATTCGATACCCATATCATGGGAATGTATAAAATCTAACTAGTCCGCCATGTTGGTTTTAGAATTGTGTCACTTAGCAACCATGCAGTGTCATCCAAACTAAACATGTATGCAAAATTTCACTTCAGTCGGATACCGGGAAGTTGGTCAAATTTAACTTTTACGATTTTTTTACATAATTACAGATGAAGCGAATAAAAACGTATTAAAAAGAATTATCCCTGTTAGGGTACTGTTACTAAGAGACCTGCAAAATTACAGTGATCTTTACTGTCGTTATTTTAAGATTGCTTTACGTTTGTTAAGACTGCATCGTTCCTGCATTATTTCCCTTACTTCCACAGTTTAATGAACACCGTATAATTGTTTCAGGAACATGTCCACAACAATGTCTGGTCTGTCAAGCACGCTGACACTAGGCACCGGCTCCGCTGCGCCTAAGTACGGCCAGCTCGTCACGCCCTCTGCCGGCGCCAACTTCGGACCCTCATACATAAGCAAGCTTGTTCGCGTGCGGTAGACAACAGAAATAATGCTTAAGTGGTATTATTATTTGTTGTATGAACATCTTGAAAACAGAGAAGGAATAGCTAGAACGAGTGGTTTTTTTAAAGAAACTCGCGTTACGCTTTCGTCTTGGCCCTATTGTCCCTTTTTCCGTTTTTTTTGGGTGGGAAATCATCATATAACTTCCCCCGCTCTGGGCGGAGCGGGGGGGAGCGTCAGACTTGTACTGACTAAAACCCATCCATGTTCCTCCTATTGCTCTTTACGTTCGGGGGCCGCGGTATCTCTTTCGAACAACCCGCAACCCCGGGGCCTATTGTCCCTGGTTTCTCAAAAGTATGTAACAGTTACAAATTCAAATTAAAAAACAATAAATAGCCAGAATTTAACATACTAGATGTACCTAGCGGTTTCCTCCGCTACTCAGTTTCTTAGTGTCATATCGTGAATGCCTATGCAAATTTTTAAGTAAATCCGGCCAAATATTCGCGTTACCCGAAAAACTGCGGTTGCGGGTTTTTCGAAAGAGATACCACGGCCCCGGAAAGTAAAGAGCAATAGGAGGAACATGGGTGGGTTTTAATCAGTACAAGTCTGACACTCCCCCCCGCTCCGCCCAGAGTGGGGGAAGTTATTTGATGATTTCGCATCCGCAAAAAATACCGTAAAACTTTGCTACCCTGTTTAACCCCCTTTTTTTGAGCGGAACTGGGGGGAGTTTCAGACTTGTACTGACTAAAACCCACCCATGTTCCTTCTATTGCTCTTTACGTTCCGGGGCCGCGGTATCTCTTTCGAACAACCCGCAACCCCGGCAGGGTTTCACCCCCTTAGGGGTTGAATTTTGCAATATCCCGTCTTACCGTTCCCGTGAGCACCTACGTCGTAATAGGATGCCCCATGCAGAATTTGAGACTCCTGACTCTTGTAGTTACTGAGATATCGTAATGAGTGAGTTAGTGATTTTCTCTTTTATATATAACCCACGCCTAGATCAACTGAGACAACTTAAAAAAGGTATTTTTTCAGGAGACGAAATAAACTCATTATTTTATTAATTCATGCACAAGCAAAAAAAAAACATTGTACAATGGCGGACTTATGCCTTGGGCATTTTCCACCTACTGTTTTCTCTGTTCATTACTGTTTATATGAGAATTTATGAACATTACATTTATTTTAGATCAAAAATAGGTTGTAAAATGACACTGTATGTAAATAGTGTTATGTTATGTAGTTGCGTATGTATGATCACCGAGCATTCGAATATAAGGGTAACTAAAAATTTACGATTTTTGATTTGTCTTCCTGTTAGGGTCTTTACTTGGACTGTAAATAAAGGCAGTGGTCTATAAATACCGTATATTTAAAATAAAATGTACAAATTTTGAAATTAGTGAAGTGAGGTAGGCTAGCGGGCCCTCTTGTACCCTGCGCAGGCGCCGCGCCGTCGTCCGCGCAGCCATCCGATGCTTGACGAAGATAGCCGATTGCGCCCGAACACTTCCTTTAGATATAGGTGTGCGGAATATAGATTTCAAGTAATTGCCACTGGGCCAGTTGCTCTACAAGCGAAGCTATAGCGGAAATTACGCTAATGACGATTATTCTCTGTGTTTTCATAAAACCCTACAGTGTAAATATTGTAAATAAGGATTTTAGCATAATAAACCAAAATATGAAAGAAAAAAACGTTTATTAATTAATTAAAATCTTGCTAAGTACACAAATTGTCTTTGGTAAGTGAACCTACGAATATCTATGAATAATTAAAATTCAAATATAATGCGTTTTACACCTAGCTTGATAAATATTTATAAATATACTTTTTATGTTTATCTACGATATACAAGTTTTTTTATGTGAAATGCATATATAAATATAATTATAAATGCTTATCAAAACTTTCATATTTATATATTTTACACATTCTTTTAAAAACACTTATAATAAAAGTTATCCAAAAGATAGTAATTTGCTTAATAAGTACACAAACGCAAGCCTCTTGCGACTATTAAATATACAAGAACTTCCAGAAAGTTGATTTTTATAAAAAACAAATAACCTATATCGAAGATTTTCTCAATATTCGACCGGAATTTGGCCAACTGTTAACAGTAAGAAAAACATAAAAAATACACATAAAACTAAGTAGGTACTCCTTATCAAAAGTCTACAATCATCGCCTAAAGATGTTATATAATTTGTAAAATATCTAATGATTAGGTATAAAATAGACTGACAAAAAAAACACAGTAAATACTATGATGGCACCAGCTGATATTAAATATATTGGATACTTTATTATTTTGTATAAAAATACAATTACCATAATAGCTTTTTCCTTCCATTATTCATGTATAATACATGAGTTTAATGGCCTATTGGTATACAAGTCCATAATTCAATATTCACAGTACACATAACATATTATATAGTTCTTAAAATATTACGAGATTACCTAACCTTTTCCGAAAATCAATTCGAGCAGTGCATAGGGCTGCACCTAGGGAGTATTATGGCGCTACTTTATTTCAGAATCAAGTTAACTTAAAATACCATCAACTAAGATCAGGGGCGGATCTATATAAGGGTATTTTGGGCTGTAGCCCAGGGCCCCTTAAGGGTGAAGGACCCCCAGTCACCATTTAAGACAATAGACAATTGTGAATAAAAAGAACAAACACTGTAATTTGGCAGGTATACAACTCTACCTTAAGCAACCTTACCAAACACAAAACTACTAAAAACCTGAGCTATATTATACTGGAAATGCGATATCATTATCGAAAATAGTTTTTTGACCTAAGGGTAATTACTTGGTTAATTAATCAGGCCCCCAAATAGTATTAGTCCAGGGCCCCACAAACTCACGGTACGCCTCTGACTAAGATAATATTAGTAAGATGTTTGAGGAGGTACTCTTCGCGACATCGTCAGCAACACCAAGGCGTTGCTGGCTTTTCTCGTGGAGCTGGGGTGGATCGAATAATATTCCCACCCATACGCAAAATACGCGCATTGGACGCGGAGTTGCGGACACCAGCCCGTTATACAATACAAGATATTTCAGGCGCGAGATTTGCAGGATAGGCCGTGCCTACTTGTTCTACCACATAAGATCCAATTAAACTATCACTACATGCACAAAATATATCAGTCATCTCCCATCATAAGGTAGGTTAGTAGGCATCGCCTACCGGCAATACCAGTGACTTGTCCATAGTATAATATGATGTAATAAGTCGGGGAACTTTGGCATTGCACCCGTGGTGGAATTCACACCCGAGCAGTAGGCAAGTATGGGTTCAGTAAAGAAAAATAAAGTTTTTTAGCGAAATCCTTTTGAAATATTAATGGCCTGGATCCACTTCCTGATCTTTATCTGGCAGTTATATGAAAAATTTAAAAGTGTCATTCAATTTAATTCAATTCACTGTAAAAACCCTTATTGTATGCATTTCAAACTAAAGCCTTATTAGCCACCAAATCGTTTAGAAATTTATCCCTATTTCCCACACCAGGGTCCTCATATCCCCAGCCTTCATGCAACGTCTGATTATTTCTTTTGAAGAGGCTTCTCGGTCTCCTGGTGGTCTTCTCCTGTATCCACCTTGTTCCAAGGCTGTTCTTCTCCAGATCCAAAGATAGTGTACACAACTAATTCGACAATGTACAGCGCTATGGTGGTGAAGAATATCGTGCGCCACGCGGTTATCGTTTGCTGGAACAAAAATGAATTGTTAAGTAAAATGAAGTCAGTGTGTTGCCTACTGCAAGTGAAATCAAAGAGGAGTATAGGTCTTTTGGTATCTACTGGACATAATTTTTGTTTACTGTTCCTGTGGGTAAACCTGATGATGTATATATCTGGTACCTTTAAATGCGTTACCCGCGCTCAATATTGGTAAGGAAACAAGCTGGTCAAGTGCTAGTCGGACTCGTCCACCGAGAGTTCCATAGAAGCTTGCGAAATATACGGCCATATCCTTCGACTGCGTAGATTTAGAGGGTTGATTTTGTCACAGCTCCAAGAGACCACAGATTGAGTTTATGGTTAATTTAAACTCTACCTACACGCGTTACCGAGATAAAGGGAGACAACAAAGTGAGAGTTAGGATTCGATTGATCCTAAAAAGAACGGCAATTGCTCGACTTTAGTCTAGCGCGTCAATGGATACTCAATTGACGCGGCTTCACGCCACAATCACTTAAAATTCTCAGTTATTATTTCTGAAAAAAGCGTCTTCCTGTTTCTATGAGGGATGGATGGATGGATGGAAAACTTACATTTCCATGAGTGATACGGCCAACAAAGACGGGCACCACGATCCCGGGAATAGTTGCCACCGTGTTGGTTATAGCCATCAACGTACCTGGGAAGGACAAGCAATAAATAAATACAGCTGAACATAACCGCAATAGTTTATTTACAAAGACTTATAATGTGGTTTTAGTTCAAGTTACAATATACGAATCCTAGAACTTCCTTGAATATTAAGTCACCATCTTCCTGCCCTTTGTTCTCGAAAGGGAATTTATCAAATAACTTCTTCCGATCTGGGCGGAGTGGAAGGGTGTGTCAGACTTGTATAGGACCAAAACCCATCCTAATCCTCCTTTTGCCCTTTGTATTTGGGGCCCGCGGTATCTCTTTCGAACAACCCTTCACCCCGACAGGGAATGTCCCTGGCAGGCCCCTCTGCTTTGCCGACATATCTTTGAGGCGCGCGTGGAACACTAACGCGCCGTCAACACGGAAAATATGAGTGGTATTATTATTTATTATTATGAGCCAATTGTGTCCCACTGCAGGGCTAAGGCCTCCCTTCCTTTCTCCCATTTTTTTTTTTGGAAGTCTAGGTCGTCGCGCCATCTCCTTCTGGGCCTACCGCGTTGCCGGGTCCTGTTGTTCGGAACCCAATCGGTTGTTACTTTGGCCCAATTTTTGACCCAATGAGTGGTATGGTTTATGGTTTTAATTTTATATCGATACTTTCACACGTTCCCGTGATAAAGGGTCTTGACAGACAGACTACAAACTGATCCTATAAGGGTTCCACAATTTTCGCAGACTGACAATCTTTCCCATCTTCAAAACAAAGCAGGTGGTATTTTACCTTACAAATTAAACATGAAATAGTATCACAAACACTTACCAGCAAAATTGGGCGCGATATCAATATGGTTTGAGAGGAATCCGCAGAACATGCCGCCGATGGCCGTGATAGCTGTGGCCATCAGGGCCACGGCAGCGCCACGGTTACAGCCAATGTAGCAAATTGCGAACAAACAACACATCGGGACTAGAGATGCTGTGGAGAAAAAGGTAATAGTCAGCAACTGCCTAGCCTTATCTCAACTGTGTTGGGATTGTTTTCTAGACTAATCGGATGCAACGGAATACCAATATTTCACTTGGACCAACTAACGTTTCGATCCCCGCACGGAACAAATATTTGTTTGACCTGTTCTAGGTCTGGCTGTTTGTGTATGTAAGTTTCAATGTTTGTAAACGCACCCACATTACAGGAGAAATTCCTAGTGTGGACCGCAGATCCTTTGACGAACTAGATCCTTGCCACTTTATTCATATGAAGTCACCAAAAATACAAATAATCTTACCAAATCCAGTGCCAATTTTCCTCGCTGTGGTAGTGGTGATTATAGACTTGCCGCGCAGATAATCCAAGGTTCGACTCAGAATCATGCTGAAGAACCATAGAGACAGGAACGGCATAGACACGGCTAATGCGTTCTGGAACAAAAACGCAACAACTAGTAGCAATACCTTTCAGCTACATTTTTGTTAAAATGAAGAATTGCTGTGTTTACCTGTGGATGAGTTTAAGCGGAGGAAGACCAAAAAAACGATGGACTGTGTGAAGGATGATTTGGAAACGAAGGAGGAAGACTTTTTACGTAGTAGAATGGAGAGGAGGAAGATTTTTTACGTAGTAAAAAATATTTTAGTAACTTGGCTGATGTACCTAAAGAATGCTTGAGTGAGATCCGGTTTACACCTAGTAGGTACCTATATCATTTGTTAATAAATTTTATAATAACTTAATAGAAAAAAACGGCCAAGTCCGAGTCGGACTCGCGCACCGATGTTTCCGAACAAACTTGCGACATAACCTGCCATATCTTATGACTACGTTTATGAGGAGCTCGTGGCTAAATAATAGCAGCCGCTCGGGTCGATCTTTAGGTTAAGCCGCGCTTGCCTAGGTTGGTCTGTGGATGGGTGACCACCCGTTACATACCGAGTTTCCTCCGTGCCTCGGAAAGCACGTTAAGCCGTTGGTCCCGGCTGTCATTTGCAGATCTTTGACAGTCGTTACAGGTAGTCAGTGTCCCGAAAGTCTGACAACCAGTCTTACCAAGGGGTATCGCATTACCCAGTACTAACTGGGTTGTGGAGGTCAGATAGGCAGTCGCTCCATGTAAAATACTGATATTCAGCTGCATCCGGTTAGACTGGAAGCCGACCCCAACATAGTTTGGAAAAAAGGCTAGGCAGATGATGATCTTATGACTACGTTAACTTAGTGTTGTTTTTTTTCTTACAGTTCGAAATAGGTATTTGGTTTTCATTATACCGTCTAGTCGACACTTACAATACTCGTTTCAGTGAAATAGACATTATTGTTCGTGAACAGATGTAAATTTAAAAATGATTTAATTAAAATTCTAAAGGATCGGCAGTAGATTCTATAGGTTTTGCATGTTTTTTTGAATGTATAGGCTAGATTTACATGATACATTACGTAGGTACAAATATTGTTTACTTTCTTTCTTTTTGTTTGTTATTTCTGTGAATATTGGGTTATGCTTTCTTTTAATTTGTTAACGTTAATTTAGCCCTGTTACAGTTTAACGTTTGCTAACAGTTTGCATTATGTCATAGATTAATCTGTGGAAAATGTTGTGGGTAGTATATTTGTTAATTTTAATGTTAAGTCAACACTTTTTTTTATGCTTAATGTACTACTGTTTGTTTTCCCAAATGTAATAAATAAATAAATACCAAGACAAACGCCTCCCTATCAATTTTTCAGTACCTAACAGCTAGGCGCAACTTTCAAACTTCCTGTAATAACTTTCTCTTTTGATAATTAGTTTGTTACTGAATAGTTACTAACCTCAGTCATATTAAACTTGAGTACTTGCTTCATGTAGAAGGGCAACTCGATGAGCACCATGTACCAACCGAAGTTGGAACAAGCGTGAGCTACCAGGATGGCTAGGAAGGGTCGAGATGTGAACACTGCTTTCCACGGCACTGGAGGCTGCAACCACAATATTATACTCGTTTTACAATTTTTTCTTAAGGGATGGGAAATCCTTATCCTTACTTCCTTACTAATATTATAAAAGCGAAAGTGAGTTTGTTTGTTTGTTTGTTTGTTTGTTTGTTACCTCTTCACGCTTTAATGGCTAAACCGATTTTGATGAATTTTGGTACAGAGATAGTTGGGAACCAGGAGACGGAATTAGGCTAACTTTATTGAAAAAAAAGTGGGATGTGAGGGAGAAAGAGGGAAGAAAAGGGAAAACTTAGCGTTGCTATTACAAATCAATAAGGCGCAAGGGGAACTGTGTTACCCCGAATTTAACGCGAGCGAAGCCGCGGGCAAAAGCTAGTCATTAATAATATGAAAAGCAGAGGAACTTTGTTAAATGGTCCAATGCATTATCAGACCCATATAGACTGAAATGTGGTGTGAGACAGGGGGGCCTTACTTCCCCGAGAATATTTAATATTTATGTTAACAACTTGCTTGTTGAGCTCAGCAGCACACATGTCGGTTGCCATGTAGACGGAGTTAGTTTAAATAATTTAAGTTACGCAGACGATATGGTGCTGCTGAGCCCTTCAATTGGGGGAATCAGAAAGTTACTCACTATATGTGAAAGATACGCTGAGCAGCATGGGCTAAAATATAATCCCACGAAAAGTGAGATATTGGTTTTTAGAGGTAGAAATAAAAGTCCCTCAAATGTTCCGCCTGTAGAACTGAACGGTTTACCTTTGAACAGGGTATCACGATTTAAATATTTGGGCCATATTGTTACGGAGGATCTAAAAGATGACTTAGATATGGAGAGAGAGCGCAGGGCGCTGGCTGTGAGGGGAAACATGCTGGCACGCAGGTTTGCTGGTTGTTCAGTTCCGGTTAAAATAACACTTTTTAAGGCGTTTTGTCAAATATTTTACACCAGCAGTCTGTGGGCTAATCATACCCAAAAAGCAGACAGCGCACTGCGCATTCAATACAATAACGCCTTCAGGGCGCTGTTGGGGCTTCCACCTTACTGTAGTGCGTCAGGGATGTTCGCGGATGCGCACACTAACGATTATTTCGCGATCATGCGCAAAAAAGTGGCATCAGTGATACACAGATTGAGGGGAAGCAGCAATACCATTCTGAAGGTGTTTGCAGAAAGGATGGAAGGGCCTACAATGGATAGATTTATCAAGCTGCATGTCAGACATGGGACTTGATAAATCTTCCTCTAACCTTGGCTGTATTTTTAATGTGTATTTGTGTATTATTTTTATTGTTGTACCTAAGTGTGGCTAAGTGTTACATACTAACATAGTTTTTAAGTTTGTACTGATTACTAACAAGCTATGGGCCGTTGACGCCTGAAAATAAACGATTTTTATTTATTTATTAAATAATTTTCACCGCTCTGGGCGGATCGAGAAGGAGTATCAGACTTTTATTGACTAAAACCCACCCATGTTAATTGTTTTGCCCTTTGTATTCCGGAGGCGCGGTATCTGTTTCGTACAACCCTTCACCCCGACAGGCGGTGGCCCTGGCAGGCCTTTCTGCTTTGCTGACATCTCTTTGAGGCGCGCTCGAAGGCGGAACACGAAAACTCCGTCACCCCGGCCTGTCGTCACGTCGACGGACGGACGGTGAGCTACCTATTGTTCATCCTCTACAGAAGCCTAGAGTCGTCTCGCGTTGTTTTTCACCTAATTGTAGTCACTTAAAAACATTTCGCGTTTAATGACACGGTTGGCGCAGTGACTGAGCGATTGGCTGCTACGCTGCGTGTCGCTAGTTCAATCCTCGCTCGGCACTAATATTTGTCATCATCATTTTCCTGCCCTTGTCCCATTCTATTTGGGGTCGGCGCAACACGTTTTCTTCTTCCATTCTCCCCTATCAGATGTCAGGGCATCATTTACTCCTTTCTCCTTCATATCATTCCTTACACAATCAATCCATCTTTTCTTTGGCCTTCCTCTCGCTCTCCGTCCATCAACATTCAGATCCATCACTCTTTTAGTCACATGTCCTTCATCCCTCCTCATTACATGTCCATACCAAGACAAACGACTCCCTTTCAATTTTTCTGTAACAGGCGCAACTTTCAAACTTCCTCGAATATATTCATTCCTTACTTTATCCTTTCTTGTCACTCCACACATCCATCTCAACATTCTCATCTCCGCTACATGCAATCGTTTTTCATCCACCTTTTTTACAGCCCAGCATTCTGACCCATACAGTACAACAGGTCTAATCAAGGACTGTTTTTTTTTTATGCACTAATATTTGTATCTACAGGTAATTATTACAGGACTGGCTGTTTGTGTACATCAGTTGAAATATTTGTAAACACACCTATAGTACTGGAGAAGTTCCTAGTTTATATCAAAATCTAAAAAAAAACCGGCCGAGGACGTCTCGGAAAATGCACCGAAGTTTCCATACCTCCACGCGTTCGTGTGATAAAGGCTGTTGATATACAGTCAGACAACAAAGTGATCCCATAAGTCGAACCCCTTGATTCTTTTTGAGGTACAGAACCCTAAAAATAAATACTCCTGTATTTACGCGCGACAGTCCCACCGGGCAGTCAGCGTGCGCAGGATGCACGCTGACTGCCCGGTGGGACTCTCCGATGCTGGCTCGCTTGATACCGCTGCATGCAGTCGTATAGTGGTTTGCGATCATCATCGGGAAGTCCACCACTTACTGTTTAATGTTTATTAATAATTTTTACCAACACTAGTTCGTAATTTCGTAATTGTATTCTACTAACAAATATGGATGTAATCGCAAGATAAGTCTGAAATAAATGATTATTATTATTTACCTTATGTTTTCGCTGGCCCTGTGTTCCCAGAGAACTAACAATCATTTCTCTCTCAGCGGCTGTCATGAACGGTTGCTGCTGCGGCGAGTCTTGAACCATCACCAACCATATGACGCACCATATTAGGGACAGGCCGCCCATCACGTAGAATACGCTTTCCCAACCTATAGGGAAACAGAGGAAAGAGTAATTTGAGAAACAGAATGCTCGGTTGTTGGCTTTGCAACACCTTAACTGTAATCTGCTACTAGAATAGGCAGAACGCTTAGACGCTTCTAAACAGTGCCGGCTAACATCCTTACTCCTTACTAATATTATAAAAGCGAAAGTGAGTTTGTTTGTTTGTTTGTTACGTCTTCACGCCTAAATGGCTAAACCGATTTTGATGAATTTTAGTACAGAGATAGTTGAGACCCTGGAGACGGACAAAGGCTATTTTTTTAAAGTGAGAAATGAGGGAGAAAGAGGGAAGAAAAGGGAAATCTTAGCATTGCTATTACAATAAATAAGGCGCTAGGGCAAAATCTACAGGTACCAGGTCAATCAGGAAAGGGGAAAACTGTGTTACCCCGAATTTAACGCGAGCAAAGCCGCGGGCAAAAGCTAGTTGAACATAAATCACTATTCGTAAAATGGTCCCGTATTAAGTGATGAATTTTAACGTAATTTATATTATTAACCCAATAATGATTCTGCTAAAGCAGACATTTTAAGCCCCCTGAACTTTATACCTATGACTATTAATCTTAATTTTTAAAATCAACTAATCATTCAGTCTCGCACCGGAACGCTGTACAAAAATCATTCAATCTATCAACAAATAAAATAACATCATATACAAGTAAATCTTCATGTTCTTACCCACATTAGCAGACAGCACGCCAGCCATCAACATAGAGATGACAGTGCCCAGAGAAGTTCCAGCGTAGGTTAGAGCAGCCATGAAACTCCTCTCCGAAGGTGGCGCCCATTTGGACAGCAGGGTGTGCATGGCGGGGAATGTCACTCCCTGAATAAAACATACAAGTTTAGAGAGGCAATAAAGCCTGGGTCGTCTAGATTGGTCCGTGGATGAGGACCCAGAAGGAGGTGCCCATTTGGACAGCAGAGTGTGCATGGCGGGGAATGTCACTCCATGAATAAAATACTTACATAAGTTTAGAGAGGCAGTAAAGCCTCTGCCTAGGTTGGTCTAGGTTATTCTCCAGTTCGTGGGTGCCTTCACGAACATTTAAACTCACACAAACAGCCAGACCCGAAAGAACTACCTGTAGGTCATGTAAAATTTGTTCCGTGCGGGGATTGAACCCGCAACACCCAGCGCAGCAGTCAATCGCTCGGCCACTGCTCCAACCGTGCTGTCAAATCCCCTCATTATACCCTCGCCGTTGGTCCCAGCTGTCATTTGTAAATCTCTATGTCTATATAGATGATCTGCTTATCTTAATCCGACTTCCGGAAGTGAAGTAATTTTCCAGTCAGTTCTTTTTTGTATGTAGGTTATATTTTTACTTACAAAAAGTTTTAGCTGGGGAGGTAGCGTTGCATTTTTGATGGTGATTTCTGTACGATTAATTTTGATTGAAATTGATAGCTTAGATATGGGCAATAATTGAATCAAGCGTCAGCAGGCGCACCCGGGGTGGATCAAGTGGGAAAAAAAATATTATTATGTAAAAAATAAAAAACCAAAAGTGTAATCTGGTCGTTTGAAAATTTGAACAGCAATAGTTTAAACAATAATAATAATTATAGAAATAATCAGCTGTAAAGATAATGGTGGGTTGTAAGTCAGCAGGTCATATCCGCACATATTAAAAATAATTATCTTCAATTCATTTCTGGTCGAATGAAATTGATACATATTATTCTTTATGCTATTAAAATAATTAAAAAATGCCTCAGCCGACCTATTGATAGGGGTAAGATCGTCAGCAGGGGGATTATAAGTAACTATTTGTATTATCCAACTGACGACTTTCCCCTCTTCAATTATTTTGCTGACTATTTTTTTATTTAATATATTGTTTAAATTACTCTCAGTATTAATTTCAAGCGACCAGAAATTGATTTGATTATAAACAATGCCTTTTTTATTGCATATATAATCTATATACTATATGTTAGCTGGCGGACGACTTTCCCCTCTTCAATCACTATGCTGACTATCTTTTTTGTTTAAAATACTCTTAATATTAATTTCAAGCGACTCGAAATCAATTTATTTATAAAATTATCGTTTTAATTTATCTACATACAATTTGAACAGATAGGAATGTAAGGATTGTAAAGGATGCGTTTCAATAACGTAATTTAAAACATATTTTATTTGTATAGTATGTACATATTTGTTTGATGTTCCTCAAATTCCTATCTGTTCAAATTGTATGTAGATATTAACAAATTAAAACGATAATTTTTATAATTAAATTTATTTCGAGTCGCTGGAAATTAATGTTAAGAGTAATTTAAACATCATATAGAATAAAAAAAACAGTCTAAATAATAAGAGGGAAAAATGGTCCGCCAGCTGACATATAGTATATAAATTATATAATTATGCAATAAAGAAGGGATTAAAATGACATTGTTTATAATCAAATTAATTTCTGGTCGTTTTTTAAACAATATATTAAACAAAAAAGATAGTCAGCATAGTGATTGAAGAGGGGAAAGTCGTCCGCCAGCTGACATATAGTATATAGATTATATATGCAATAAAAAGGCATTGTTTATATTCAAATTAATTTCTGGTCGCTTGAAATTAATACTGAGAGTAATTTAAACAATATATTAAATAAAAAAATAGTCAGCAAAATAATTGAAGAGGGGAAAGTCGTCAGTTGGATAATACAAATAGTTACTTATAATCCCCCTGCTGACGATCTTACCCCTATCAATAGGTCGGCTGAGGCATTTTTTAATTATTTTAATAGCATAAAGAATAATATGTATCAATTTCATTCGACCAGAAATGAATTGAAGATAATTATTTTTAATATGTGCGGATATGACCTGCTGACGTACAACCCACCATTATCTTTACAGCTGATTATTTCTATAATTATTATTATTGTTTAAACTATTGCTGTTCAAATTTTCAAACGACCAGTTTACATTTTTTTTTTAAATAATTAAATTTTTTTCCCCACTCGATCCACCCCTTCTGAGCCTGCTGACGTTTAGATTATTAAATAATTATCCATAAAGAATAAGTTCAGATATGAATCAATCGACCAGAAATTATTATGTGAAATGCAACGCTACCTCCCCAGCTATTTATTATACCTTTCATTTGAAAGTGTTTTAAAGAAATAATTATCCAAAATAAAAAATATATGTTGTGGGCATAGGTTTATGAAATGTTTACTCTCTACAGCTACTGTAGGTACTCAGTTCTAGTATGTCCTGCCAAAAAGGCATACAATAGTTACCCTACGTAGTATGTAACTGTTTCCATTATATATTAACAGAAACAATATATTGATGCTATACTTGCTATAAATACCTATGAGGCGCCAACGCTCGCATTGAAATCAATAAATACAAATTGACGTCGTTCCGGACAATGATCCCAACAGAACAAGGAATAATAATACTTATATGTTTTGTATGATTTGATGAATGCATGGGTAATACCCATATAAATATACCTTTCTGATATCTATGGTAATATAATACCGCATGATTCTCTTTATGTACAAGCACGTACGTATGTACGATGTATCTATGTACCTATACATTTATTATCACTTGCTTCGGTGAGGAAAATATCGTGAGAAAACCAGTTTGCCTAAAGGATTTTCTCGACGCCATGATAGCCAAGTCAGAGGCTCCTATGCGGCATAGAAACTGACTCTAGGTTAGTCACTAACCACACGATAAAAAAGAATTTATTAAACACTAGCCACCCGCCTGGGTGCAATGTACATAGGTAGAGTCAGCACCAAAAGTCGATGAACAGAATCAACATTACAAAACACCTGTTCACAATAAAATGCCATAAGTTATAGTCGCAGCTAGGAAACAAAATAGCCTGTACACCAGAAATTTACAAAAGTCGTTAAACACGAGTATTTCAAAAGTACATGTGCACTAGTATTCCTAAAGTCGCTGTACACCATCAATCCAAATGTCGCTGAACATCATTGTATCAAAAGTCACTAAACAGCAGTAAAGACAAAATTAGGTTAACAAAGTATATTTTTAATGTTGCCGTGTGTTAATATACTTTTGACGCTAATGTTGTTCAGCTACTTTTGGGAAAGTGCTTGCTTGACCTTAATAATATATGTTAACACGTTAGTATCTATTTCAACGTACTTATATTACACACATACACCTTTCTGTTGAATCACTATATATTAAAAAAAAACCGCATCAAAATCCGTTGCGTAGTTTATTATGCATACATAAAAAAAAATCTTTTATTCACAGACTACATTGACCCAATTTGTTTTAGTGAATATAAATATCATTATTAAAACCTATGTTAATACCTACTTAGAGAAAAAAAGAAATAATGTGGCCATACTCAGCCCCGGGGACAAGACAAGTATACTATTAAATATATAATGTACTATTAAAAGGATGAAAGATTTGTATGTACTTCAACGAATAAACTCAAAAACTAATGGACCGATTTCAAAAAATCTTTTGCTATTAGAAAGCTACGTTATCACTGATTAACAAAGACGCGGGGGAAACCGCGTAGGGCAGCTAGTATTTCATAAAAATAGATAAAATGGGTGCGAAAAGCAATCAAAAAATGATAGCTTTGAAATGTGTTCCATGAAAATGGTAGCGCGGAATAGCATGTGTTTTTCATGCTGTTTTGTCCCACAAATGGGCAAAGGTTAGTTACCTCCTCGTTGCCTCCTCCTGTCAATCTTCCGATGAGACGCTACTAAGCAGAGCCGGCTAACATTTCCTAACATAAATGTCCTGAACATTTATTACGTATAATTTTTTTTTTTAATAAAAAAACGTTGCCCCACACTAGGAATTTCCCCTGTAACGATACAGGGGAAATTCCTAGTGTGGGGCAACGTTTGGGGGTTGCGTTTACGAACATTTAAACTCACTTACACAAACAGCCAGACCCGAAACAACTAACTATAGGTCATACAAATATTTCGTCCATGTGGGGATCGAACCCGAGACACGCAGCGCAGCGGTCGATCGCTCAGCCACGTCAATCGTGCCGCCAAATAATTTAATTAATCTAGCCAACCGATTTCAATGAAATTTTGAGAACGTGCATCGTTAGTTCTAGCTTAAATGATTTAGTTTAGTTTGGCCCCGATAGGTGGCGCCGTACAAGGTTGTTAGGAAAAATAAGTTCAAAAATAAACAACGTACCCCTCCGACACCTTCACCGATCCTCATGATCACGACGGCGATGTAGTGCAGCTCACAACTGATTGGGGTCAGCAGAGTGCAAACCACGTTGATGAACACGCTGAAGAACATCACCCATTTCGCTGAGTAGAGCTCTGCGATTCGGGCAGCTAGGGATAAAGCATAAACAATTAAATATCTTGAAAACCCTCTAAGGCTACATGGTCAGGGATACCTACAGATAAGAAAAACCCGGCTAAGTACGATTCGGAGTCGCGCACCGAGAGGGTTCCGTTGTTTCTTTTGTTTGTTTCGTTGAATTTTTTGACACCTACTTCCGGAAGTAAAGTTGTTTTCAATTTTTTTTTATAGTAAGTAGTTCTTTTTTTGCTAAAAAGTTTTTAATTTCAGCTTTTTTAGTTTTTTATCGAATATTCATTTCCCATTGGGGACCGTTCAAGTATTACGTAAGCAGATTTATTACAATTATTTACCCCCCCATCCCCCTTGTCAGCAAAAGTAAGCAAAGCTCTTACCCCCTCCCCTCATGCTTACGTAAACATTTTCAATTACTGTATTGTTTTTTTTTTAATATTATAATAATTATAATTTTAAAAATAAGAAAATAGATTTAGGATAGAGATTAGATTTTATTGATACGGTATTCAACATAGAGTAAGGGACAAAAATATTATAATCTTGCAAACATTATTTGCGGGAATCCCCGAAAATGCGTTTTGTTTTCAAGCTAAGACAATGTGAGGGTTGCCATTCGGTAAAAAGTAAATAACTACCGATGACGTAATCATCATCTAGACTCCCCTACCCCCCATGTCATCCAAAATAAGCAAAGCAAAGACCCCCCCGCCCCCCCCCATAGTGCTTACGTAATACTTGAACGGCCCTTGTTACTAAAAGATATTAGCAGATCATCTATATAGACATACATAAACCAAGCAATATAATTAAAATTGAAATAACCCTCGGAAGTAAAACCTTTCAAACAAAAAAAAAAAAAAATCGATCCATCGTTCGCGGAGTAATTGGTGATCATAGATAAAAAAAAAACGGTCGAATAGGTATAGAAGCTCCTCCTTTTCTGAAGTTCAGTCGTCAGTTAGAAAGGGGTTAGGTTAGGCTAAGCTCTATGTCTATAACTTACCGGGTAACTGCGATACTAGATAGCCCCAGAAGTAACAGCTAAGAACAATGCCTTGAATGTCTGAATCCCAATTAAAGGGTCCATCAGCTTCCTAAAAAGAGAAAATTATAAAAATGAAGCATTCTATGTACCTAATAAACTAATCTATCCAAAAGTGTATTTGAAAGATGTGTCAGCGTATAAAATGTAAATTGTTTAAGTACTACTAATTAAGTAATACTATTTTTTATGATGTTAACAAAATGGAGTATTTATAACATTACGGCATCTGTCTATGCGCCCATGCGACAGATAGCTGACATTAACGAAGTTCAAAAAAATATCATGTCGCTTTATTCCTCAAGATCGTGGTTTTAAGTAATTAGTAGATAACCTGTATCCTTCAAGAAGGCAAGTAGCCGGACATTAGGCCTCACAATTTTTTGACAAAAAAAAACACGCATCATAATATTCAACATGTCTGCTATCTGCTATTGTAGGTACCTAAGCGACTTTATTTTTATTTTTCAAGAATCGGTAATGATTTTCATCAGGAAACTTGTTTATGATGTCAGGTAGAATCAGTCACTATACCGCCACGCTATATTTTTTTTGAGCAGCAAAGAGACAAACGTTTTTTTTTTAAATGAATCGCCACCTACCTAATATCCCTAATAGATAATGAAATGCGTTTGCGTATTCAGCTGCCTGTATTTATCACTACATAGTATAAAACAAAGTCGCTTTCTCTGTCCCTATGTCCCTTTGTATGCTTAAATCTTTGAAACTACGCAACGGATTTTTATGCGGTTTTTTTTAATAGATAGAGTGATTCAAGAGGAAGGTTTATATGTATGATGCTTTACGCTGTGACTCTTAGGAGGTGAGCAGCGGGTGAAACCGCTGGGCGGGTTACTAGTCCAATTATAAATATAACCAGGCAGAGAAGAAAGTTAGGTATATCTATGATGCTATAGAGCTAAATTTTACAAGGAGCGATGACCGTTCGCCCTCTGTCTGTCAGTTAGGGGTAGCAAAGGACATCAACCCTCAAAAAGGCAGTACGAAAATAACTTCTCATAAAACTCGAAACGCTCTAAAAATAAAATGATCCTTATTACTTAAGATTAAAAGATATTTGTTTTAGTTGTAATTTCTTCCTCCAGATTCATTCGGTTCGTTTGGAATCGTTCCAAAAAGTTAATCAACAGAGTTATGATTATAACAAATCAAGGTCGTCTTTTATAGTTTGAATCTGGTTTTGGAGATTGACCTGTTTCGGGAAAGAACGTAGGTAGGTCCCTTTTTTTGCGGATAGGAAATCATCGCATAACTTCCTCCGACAAAGACTGTGTCGAGATTTGTACTGACTAAAACCCAACCATGTTCCTTCCTTTGGCCTTTATCTTTGCGGGCCACGGTATCTCTTTTGAACAACCCGCATCCCCGGCAGGCGGTGGCCCTGGCATGTGGCAGGCCTCTGCTGACATCTCTTTGAGGCGCGCGTGGAACACCAACGCGCCGTCGACATGGCCTGTAGGTAGGTCCCTGACAACCTGTATTCCTACGCGATAACACCGCCCATTGTGCATAATAAAATTTTAGATAAGTTTGTCCTATTTGCTAAATTTAGGTTTATCATGAATATTTTGGTGGGAAGGTAAGTAGGTAGTGTAAGTGCAGCCGAAAAAAATAATGAACATGATTTTCCTCATTCATACGATTATAAAACAATGTCACAATACGCAAATTTATATTCGTTACCGTATCAGGTGTGGCCTGGAATTCGAAATTAATGATGTCGCAAACCTCAACCGAAGAGCTGATTTAAAAGTGAAACATTGATGTAGTAAATGAAATGCATCACATGCTTAAATAACCGTTTACGATCGTCCCAATTGTTATTTAAAAGTAACTCATGTTTATTTGCAAGTTTGTAAAATTCAGGTCAATTTGATATGACATTGAGAGAACTTTTTCATCAAGACAATAAAGTTATTGATTTTCCTTGTTGCGGGGAGAAGGTAACCTGTGCCTGGGGAAAGTTTTAACTGGGGAAGTGTTTAAGATAACCACTTACCCTTTTTTTTTTTTTTTTTTTTTTCGGGTGGGAAATCATCCAATGACTTCCCCCGCTCTGGGTGGAGCGGGGGGGCATGTCAGACTTGTACTGACTAAAACCCACCCATGTTCCTTCTATTGCCCTTTACGTTCCGGGGCCGCGGTATCTCTTTCGAACAACCCGCAACCCCGGCAGGCGGAGGCTCTGGCAAGCCCCTCTGCTTTGCTGACTCTCTTTGAGGCGCGCGTGAAACACGAACGCGCCGTCGACACGGCCTGTCGTCAATCGACGGACGGACGGTGAACTACCCATTGCTCACCGCCCACAGGCCCGCATCTACGGTGGCCGGAAGTCGTCTCGCGGCGCCCGGCGCCATGGGCGTCTCCCGCGGCGGCTGGGTTGGGCAGATGTTCTCTCCCTCAAACGGCCGGCCACCTCCTTTGCTAGCATTACTGCTTCGCAAAAGGTGGTGACCGCTTCCCATTCCCTCTCGCTCCGGACCATGGCCTGAACCAGGGCCGGACGCGAGAGATCACCGCCGCCGATCGCCTCCACGAGGGCACGGCGGTGCTCCGCCCAAGCTGGGCAGACCGCCACTGTGTGCTCCACCGTGTCCTCCGGGCGATCGTCACAATGGTGACACCCGGGCGCTTCCTCCCGCCCGATGATGTGCAGGAACCTCCCGAAACTTCCGTGTCCGGTGAGGACCTGCGTCAGGCGGTAGGTGAGGACACCATGACGCCTCTCCAGCCACTCCTCAAAGAGGGGACTTGCCGCCGCTATTGTGGCGTGCCCTGCACGGGGTTGCGACAGTCGCTCTCTCCATGCCACCATGAGATCGCACCGGAGGTCTGCCCGCCGAGCGGCAACTTGCCGTGGCAGCGGGTTTTCCCCCCGGTGTAGTGCCTCCGCGCGCCACTCAAACAGGCGCGCGAGGACTATCGCCTCCAGATCCCACGGTGGCAGTCCGGCAAGGAGGCTCGCTGCCTCGCCGGCGATCGTGCGGTAGCCCCGGACAAGCCGTATGGCCACCACCTTTTGGGTCCACTTACCCTCAAACAGGGTTAGGGGTTTAACAGCAAATATATTGAAGACATGTTTTAATCAAAAGATCTTTTTAATAAAGTATTAAAAGAATAGAATAGAACAGTGATTTTTAATCTGTGGGTCGCGCCCCTTATTCAGACATAACTACAGATAGAACATTCAGGGGTTTGCCAGCAAAAGGAAAAATTCAAGGTTCTAAACTACGATAAAACACAATTTTATTGAGAAGGATGGGTTTGTTCATCTTTCAAACGTTTGTCCCTTCGTAGTACTATTTTACAAAATAATAATAGTCATCTTCTAATTGTCTATTCCTCTTTTTAGTTTTAATGTCCATCATTGAAGAGAATGTCAGTTCACATGTAATATGAAATGGCGGATGGCAACCAATGTTTTTTGTCTGTCTATGGCACAGGGACTCGCCAGTTTTCATTTTCAACATTCAAAGAGGGTCTAAAATAAAAAAAAACACTGGTGTATGTTATAATCTTCGCATTTTTACAGGATGTTATTTAACACTGATCTTGTATTTACTTCATAATATACTTTAATAACGTAATAGTACATTACGATATTAGTGCGTTATGATGGTTATAACATGCGAGGCGGAATTTCAGCCCGAGCCGTAGGCGAGGGCGTAATCGAGCCGAGCATGTTATAACCAATACGCACGTATATCGTACGACGTTTTTTAACACATTTGCGAGGAAACAGAAAAAAAAACATTTCACAATACAAGTACAAAGAAAAGAAAATTTGAGAAAAATGGCGCGAGGATTACTTTCTGCCGTGGCTGCGTGAACATGTTGGCAAAGACACTAAACTTCACTAGAGCATGCAGCCAAGTTTTGAAATTACCGAATAAACTGTTTTTTTTTTTTAATTTTAAATAAACTCAATCTGTGAATGCACACTGTTGCTTTAAAATGGCGATTAGTTCGAAATTTGAATAGCAACAGCGCGCTGCTCACTAGCTGGTCAGTCGTGCGGCGGCGGCGGCGATCAGTTCCAAATTTGAAATGGCAAATAATACTGTTATGGAATTTGTATAGACTATAACTTAACTATTTGCTTTGATAACACACGCGTTTTTTATGACCCTCTTTACATATCTAAAACCGGTGGAATTACATCAGCTTTACGAGCAAGGGTGTTAAAATAGACATAACAAAACAATTAGAACCGGTTCATGTAAAATTCTCTGAACTACTGATCCCCAATTTTCTTATGACAAAAGCTCTTGTCAATTAAACATTCTACACTTGAAATACTTTTCCTCTTTTAAAATTTATTTCTATAACATCCAATGTTATAGAAAGAAATTTTACTATACCTACATGTAATTGTCTTTGGTTAAAAGAAGAAAAGTATTTCAAGTGTAGACTAATAAATTATAGACCAAGACAAAGAAGTAAATGATAATTATAAAATTCAAAAAGAATCTGAGGTGTGTATCTTGCGTTCGAAGTGGAGTCCAGTAGTGCGACCGAAACATCAGAAAGGAGTTTTTAATATTTCTAAGGGTTAACCGTCGGACTGCCAAGTTAGGTTTCGAGTGCTAAGTTAAATATAATAAGCCCAACTCAGTCGTAAATTGTAATAAACAAGCAAACATATGGCGCTAGTCCCCGTTTTCATGATTATACTACTGAACCATAAATAAATAAATGCCTGTGTACGGTGAACATATTCGCCCTGTTACTTTCTAGTAGTTTCTTCTATTATTAAACCTACTAATATTATAAATGCGAATGATTGTGAGGATGGGTGGATGTTTGGATGTTTGTTACTCTTTTACGTCAAAACGGCTGAACGGAAGATCCGTTCAGAAATTTGGCACAGAGGTAGATTATAGTCTCGAATAACACATAGGATACTTTTTTTCCGATAACACGCGGGCGAAGCCGCGGGCGCCAACTAGTGTTTAATATAATTATGTAAGTTGTATATGTTTATGCACAATTTCATCCAGATCTAGTGAAACTAATTTATTATTTATGACAAATTTTGATTCTGTATGACACCGGTTATGCCGAAGGTGAGACTTGTCATCTAATTTAATTTGATTATATCAAAAGAAAAGGCTGAAGCCATTTTCAAGAATCCTTACTTCCTTACTAATATTATAAAAGCGAAAGTGAGTTTGTTTGTTACCTCTTCACGCTCTAATGGCTGAACCGATTTTGATGAATTTTGGTACAGAGATAGTTGGGAACCAGGAGACGGACATAGGCTATTATTTTTTAAAAAAGAGTGGGATATGAGGGAGAAAGAGGGAGGAAACGGGAAAACTTAGCGTTGCTAATACAAATCAATAAGGCGCTACCGAATTTAACGCGAGCGAAGCCGCGGTCAAAAGCTAGTATCCTATAAAAAGAATATTTTTCATTGTTCCTCATTAACTAGCATCAAACTTTTTATCTGCTGAATTATGTAAGTTCGCGCGCAGTCATTTTACTGTAAATAGCAGGTAAATTAAATCAGTGATATTACCATAACTCAACACGGGCGATTTTGGTCATTACGGTTTCATCAAATATCCTAAACCGTAAAAAAGTCATCTTACATCCTGAATATTAGTTGGGATTGTAACTCTAAGATTAATTTAGGCGTGGTCTTATAAAGTAGGGCGTAAATCCACTTTATGGAACAGTAAAAGCAACTCCATAAATTTGAAGTCAAACAGTATTCCATAAGGCTATAATTATCATGCCCTTGGAGGTTGGACAAAGACATTTCAAGATATTACACCCACAATTCACAAGTTATGTTTCTTAATCTGATGTACTTAATAAAGGGCTAGCCTTTTGTCATCAAAACGAACATAAATCTAGGCAACGTAGGCGGTAGTAAAAAAATCCTGATGAAAAAAAACACTAACACTTTGTTCGACCCGGGATTCGAACGCAGGACCTCATGCTCAGCAGTCGCACTTACAACTACTCCACCAAACTAGGCAGTCAAAGGAAACTTCATAAAAAAACACTGATAAGTACTTACTTTTGCGCTGTCTGCGTTTCCCGTACACACCTCATCACCGGACGCCACCACAACAGTCTCATTCTCCATCCCACCCTGAGCCTCCAGGGTTGCTTTGATTGCTGTATGGTTCAGCATCCCCACCAGAGCTACGGAGAGATTCACCTTCAAACCATAGACTATTGCGAAGCCTATAGACCCGAGAATAGATATGACGTACCGCGCCGGGAAGTAACCTGAAAAGAACATACGATATTTTAAATATCTAGTATCCATTTATTTTTGGTTATTTGAGTATACAATAACAGATAAATAAACTAATTTAAACTAAAATTAATTAACATAAGTAAGTTACGTAACTTATAAATAAATTCAAAAATTGCGTCAAATTCGTCCTCACCGCTGTCAGTTGGCAATGTCCCCTGGAGACTGGCCGCGTTGCCACGTTGTATGGCAACGCTAAGCCTCTGGCCAAAGTAAAAGCCAGCCCTTGGGTCACTCACAGGAAGTGTCAACCAAACGTTTTGAAATTTCCTTAAAAAGCCTGTGAGCACAAGGACCCCACGGTCCAAGAGTTTCAACCCCAAACGGTGTGAAAATATACTATCAATAAGATTACTATATTTATGCCGCTTGAGGTCCTCTGCAGCCGCAGCAGCAGCGCCAGCGCAGCACGAAGAGCTAGGAAGATGGGATGGCGCAAGAGTATCGACGCACGTTGCGTCCCACACTAAAGGCCTAGGTTTATGGTTATTTGTTTTTTTTAATCACCTGTATAAAATAAAAAAGAATAATGTTATCGTAAAAAAAAATGTTAAAAGCCCGGGGTTGCGGGTTACATAAAGGGCGATAGAGGGAACATAAGTGAGTTTCAGTCACTACAAGTCTGACACTCCCCCCCGCTCCGCCCAAAGCGAGGGAACTTATTTGATTGTTACCCGCAAAAAAAGGTACGTTAAAGTATCAGCAAAGTTGCAGTTATAAATAATATATTAGAAAAGAAGAAAGGGATGTAAGAGTTACCCTTACTATTAACACCATGGCAGATCTACAAGATTGGAGATTGATTCACATAGATGTATGATCATATCACCTATAATGTTATCACATGCTGAGCTCCTTCTTGGAGAACCCGCGACAAATTCAAGAACAGCGTCAAAAATTCGTCGTCAAAGAATACAAAAGTGTTTTTGTTTTTTTTTTGTATTTATTTATTGTATAAATAATTAAATAAAAACGCGCGCTTCACAGCAAACGTTCATTCGATACCCGTTTTACGGAAATAAAAAAAAAAACTAGTCCGCCATCTTTAGAAGTTCACCATAATTTTAAATTGAGAATGACGTCACTTAGCTGAAGCATTGACATCCAAACTAGAAAAACAATAAAAGGAAGAGAGAAAAAATATTCATTTGATCAAAAAATAATAATAAACATTAAACATAAGTACAAATATTTATAAATACATACGGAACTGAATAAAAAGAAATGGCTTGCACGTTGTAACTGCGACAAGTAGGTCATCACTCGGCATGATGCTGTGCTAAAGGAGCCCCCCACCCATGATTTCAGAAAGAAAATGAAGAATAAATTTCCATGGGTCCACAGCACCGTGCTCCCCAACCGTCCCTTGCAAGAGCCAGCCCGCGCCGCTGCTGAGCCAGTAAGTTTAAATCAGTCCACAAATAATATCACCCAGATCCAACCTGTCCCTTGCTGTCCGCCCTCAGCTACGCCCTAAACCGAGGCTCGTACCTCACAGGGGGCACCCTTAGCGTGTAGTCGCTTAGTTTGTAAGTTTTCACCCTGGCTGGAGGTCTTAAATTTTAAGGCATCCACAGGATTCACCCGGTTTAGCAGACGACAACCTCCTAGGTTGAACTGCGAGATGCCATTCATAAAAAAGCACCGTGCTGGTATTCCATGGTCAACCCGCGAAAAACCGTACGGAAGACAAGCATAGGTATATAAATATTTTAATAAGAATATAAACTAAACAGTATAATGTCTTTATTTATTCATCATATAATTAAATTAATTACTATTTAAATACAACCTATAAATAGACACAAACTAATAATAAAAATATATTAAGTACAAGTAAAAAATGGAAAATTACAGGGCGTCAAAAAATTCGTCCGTATCGCAGTCAACAGGTAAAGTGCCCAGAAGGCTGGCAGCATTATCGCGTTGGATGGCAATGCTTATTTTTTGTGCAAAAAACAGGCCAGCCCACTGGTCACGAGAAGAGTCGACCAACCGCTTGGCGATTTCTCGAAATATTACATGGGCACTCGGACCCCATGGCCCTAGTGTTTCAACCCCAAACGGCTCAATCAAATTGTGATAATCGCGCCGTTTGAGGTTTTCAGCACCTGCAACAGCAGCTCCAGTGCAACCCACCGTGCTAGTGCTAGGAAGATGGGACGGTGCAAGGGTGTCGACACAAGTTGCATCCCACACCAAAGATCTACCCAACTTCCATGGCATTATGGTCATACCATCTGGTCTCTTTTCATCGACGCGTACCAAGCCAGTTGGTTCTAGAACAGCTGGCACCCCGGCGGTGGCAAGAGCACGACGGATGAGATCATTAATTCAAGCGTGCCGCGCAATACGACCTGCACTCTTACTGCAGGAAACGCCATGGTGTCCGAGGCAGTCGACTGCTTCCCCAAATTGACAGCGATGCGGGGAGCCCCACAGGGAGCACCCAATCGCAAACACGTAGCGAGCCGGAATGTTATGTCACCCAACAAAGTACCTATGTTAGGTGACGGTAGCGCCTGTAGCCAGAGGTCCGATTCCCACTCACTGTGAAATGTTGAAATATGCTTTGTGTTTTGAAACAGTACGTATCAAAAAACTATAGTATAATTAGATTACAAACATTTGTGTGCAAAATTTCAAGTCAATTGGAAACCAGGGACCGGGTTATATTTAACTTTTAAGATTTTTTCATACTAATGTTTAAAAACTTACTACTACAACTTTCCTCCATTTCTTTACTTGGTCAATACAAACAATTGAGCTTCCAAGAATATATTTTCTAAGTGATTGAATCGGATGTTGTCAGCTTGGCACACCTTCACACAATATTGTCAAGTGTGGTGATCGGAGTCACGTAAGCGAAAAATTCTTTTCAATATGTACACTTCCTCGAAAACTTTCTTATCACTACTCACTACATAGTATAAAACAAAGTCGCTTTCTCTGTCCCTATGTCCCTTTGTATGCTTAAATCTTTAAAACTACGCAACGGATTTTGATGCGGTTTTTAGTAATAGATAGAGTGATTCTTAAGGAAGGTTTTAGTATATAATTTGTTAAGTTTTTGTATTTATTTCTGTGTACATTAACTATATTTGTTGAAGATGTCGGCAAAAAGTATGCTGTCTGGGAGCTTTCAATGACAACGCTGCCTAAACCCTTTAAGATACAACAAAATAATGTATGGTGTAATTGTGTATCTTATATAGGTCCACAGAAAAGTCAGCGGTGACATATGTCTATATCTTAAGGATAACATACTATATCCATTTTAATACTTTAACAAATGGGCAATTATAAAGCGCTAACTTGGAAAGCTATTTACACAAATACAGTATTAATCCTTATCATTTTAAATAGGTTGGTTGGCATGAACATTTCATGAAGATTATTTTTTCCTTTTACATCATGCAGATTAAATAAATACTTTAGGAGATATAGCAAAATCAATATAACGCGCAACAAAATTAATTTCATGTCGCCGTGACTAGGCTGGCCCGCTCGCGCGCGGTGTAGGGAACAAGTCGCTCATCGCTGAGTGCGCGACCCGAACACGGGCAGACGCGTGAGCACAGAGTACGTTGAGTTGACACGTTCCTTACAAACTAAATTCAAATCCTTTATTTGTGAACATATAGGTACAATAAGATCTAATTACATAAAATGTAATAAAACATAGGTTTTATGAAGTTTCATAATACATACCTATTAGTTAGATTCGTACCATTACCTATGGACGGACGGACAGCGAAGACTTAGTAATAGAGTTTTTACCCATTGGGGACGTAACCTTAAAAATGAGACGTACCTAATTTTATTTATACTTCGATTTTGTTATTTTTGCTATAGGCTGCTTTTTATCAACACACCACGCGGGCGAAGCCGCGGGCGGAAGCTAGTTTTTAATATATGATGCCCTTGGATAGGACCCTTCTTTGGGCCCTTCTTTGGGCTGTTTGTGATGATCTTTTGCCTTTATTTCTCCTTCAATAAGAGAAGACAAAGCGCGGGCAAATCAAATTAAATCATAGTTTCATATTGATTAATGACAAAAGTAGTTTTTGTTCAACTTTTTGTTTAATTTCTCCGTAGTGTATTGAAAAGCGTCGTTTAATTCACGTGAGAATTTCTCACTGCTCCTTTTACGTGAGATTTTGTCTGTTCTCAGCTCTAACGCTCTCGCCTGGCTCGTGTGTTAAATCCGCGTCGTCTGCAATAATGACAAAGTTTCCACACTTGAATCAAAATGTACTTATTCTTCGTTGGCTTTCCTTTTTTAAACTGAGTATAAGTCTTACCTAATTACAGTCAGTTAATACTTTATAAGCGTAGATGCTGCTCCAATTTTCAGGAATGATATGAAGGAGAAAGGAGTAAAATGATGCCATGACGTCTGATAGGGGAGAATGGAAGAAAAAAACGTTTTGCGCCGACCCCAAATATAATGGGACAAGGGCAGGAAAATGATGATGATGCTGCCATGCTGCTCCAATTTTACAGGTTGTTACAATGACTAAATAATATCTACTGATTCTGCAGCCGATGAAGTCGCGCTGTAACGTTAATTTTAAAGCGTTTGCGTTTGTGGTACACATACCAATGTGTTTACGTAGGTACCTACTGGAATTGGTGATGGAAGAAAGATTTTTGGAAGTAAGTATTTATTTGCATATAATGTGGTATAAAAGGATGTTACAAATGTGTTTTCGAGCAGGTCACATTCAGTCATAATTATCGGTCGGCGGACCAATCTGTAGAATACTTTCTTGTATAAAAAGTCCCCAGGCTGCAATGAAAATTTTTGTTTCGTTTTCGATTCCCTTTTTTTGGGCAGTCGTGTAAAAAGAAGAGATTAGTTGTGGTAGGAATTTGAAATTGGAATTCCGCTTTTCATACCTAGTACGCAACTTGACAAGTCATACCGAGTTACTCAAGGTGAATAGTTCATTGAACTCAACGTATGATGTTGGGGATGCCCTTCCTGAAATCCTAGGATCCAGTAGCGGGAGCTTTTAATTAAAACCGTCGATGTGGTTGAAATGAACGCGATCGTAATTTAATAATTTATGTCTATCAGTATTTTACATCATGCATAAATGAGTCAAACGTTAAATACCTATAACATCGATTTCTATCGCGAAACGTCGGAAAACTGACTAATTACCACAAGGCGGTAACCTAGTCAACGTCTAGACTACCGTTTTATTAAAAAGTATTAAACTTTATTTCAGGTAATTTTACTCTATATACTAATATTATAAATGCGAATGTTTGTGAGAATGGATGGATAGATGTATGGATGTTGTGTGGATGTTTGTTACTCTTTCACGTCAAAACGGCTGAACAGATCTTGATGTGGATCTTGGTGTTATTCCAGACTATATTATAGTCTGGAACAACACCACCACACAGGATATTTTTTTTATATATCACGCGGGCGAAGCAGCGGGTGCCAGCTAGTTTTATTATAAAGTACTAGCTTCCGTCCGCGACTTCGTCCGCGTGGCATAGTTACTTTCGGCCAACGGTAACTTTAACCCGCGTGATGATCGAAAAAAATCTCTTTCTCTCGCCTTATCTTCCCTCTTTCTCCTTCTTTTCTTAATTTTTTTAGCCATTTAGGCGTGAAGACGTAACAAACAAACTCACTTTCGTTTTTATAATACATATTAGTAAGGATTGTACTTTATTTCAGGTAATTTTACTCTTTAATTTATACCAACTATAAAGTGCGCCAATAGTATATTTTGTGTTGATTGATTGAAGTGAGGAAACTTTGTCATTGCGTTCGAGGCGGAATTAGCACACGGGCCGTTAGGCGAGGTAGATATAGAGCCGAGAACAGCAGTGACAAATTCCCACGTAAACAAAGGACGTTTTCCAATACACTTCGGAGAAATTAAAAAACAAAAAATGCTTTATCAATACACTTCCTCCAAAACTGGCTTATTGCACGATGATTAGGTTCAACATGGAATGTATTTCACACACGTGCTTTTTCTTATTTAGCACAATAAGGACTTTAATTTTGTTCTGCTCAAATTCCTAAAGCCGGCAGATTAGGAGGAAGTGATTAAGGGCCCGAATAACCGGGGTTCCAGGTTGTTCGAAAGAGTACAAGTCTGACACTCCCCCCTGCTCCGCCCAGAGCGGGAAAAGTTATTTGATGATTAACCATCCGCAAAAAAACAAAAGTGCCAGAGTAGCCTCAAATTATGAATTTTGAATGATTCTTGTTTTAATAATACGGCTTCATTTATGTTGTGATACTTGTGATTCCATAACTTTTTCTCAATAGAAAAATAGGACGGCCCATACAACAAAACAATTACAAGTATCATAGAACAGCTACCCTACCATGACGTCTTAAAGCAGAACTTATTCCACTGAGGGAAAGAGACAGAGCTATACAGGGTGTCTAGCACCATCTCTTTCTCACACAGGAATAAGAACTGCTATAAGATGTCATGGTAACCCTTCAGGAATTTACAACATAGCTCACAGGATAAGTAGACTGAAGTGACAGTGAGTACACATTAAAGCCGTAGAACTGATGACCTTTGGGGTAGACGTGTTCTTGGGTGGAGACCGGATTGGGTAAGGCCCTCAGGCTCGGTGGAGCGACGATGTTCGCAAGATATCAAGTAGCAACTAGATAAGACTTACCGAGAGTCGAGTAAAGTGGCGTGCGATTGAAGAGGCCTAGTCCAGCATGTGGACTGGCTGTACTGTGAGTACTGTGTCTGTGACATTCATATTATTTACAGAATTTGGAAAATATGTACTTTTCAACTAAGTAGTGCATAGACATGCAACGAATGACCTTCTATGTCCCGTATGAGGAAAATGGAAATGTGACACTATTTGTAAACAGGTATTATTTAGAACAATCTTCTACATGTCGGTGTGTGGAATGTGTGAAATGGAGCGTCCATCGTTCATCAATCAAACTAAACATTTAGTCCTTACGTATACATAGCTGTTTACATTGCGTTAATTATGGCAATATTTGTTTTATTTTTCTTACGTAGATTATAACGTAATGGCATTATTGTCTTACGTGATACTACCGTACACGCTAATATATTTGTCAAGTATGTGTGTATTGCCGACTTTTATGGGCCGGTATGATGTAGATAATGGTAAGCTATGATAAACGATATTGATATTGCTATGAGTTGAAAAGTTCGTTGCCGAATATTGCCGGAAGCATGCCATTTTTATGGAATTACCCTCATTTTGAAGCGTGTGTATGTTACTTCGATATCGTTTTTGCACTCTATTTTCACTTCCAAGGCCTTAAGAAACCGCCCACTACCTGAACGCGCCCCAAAAGGTGGTAGCCATAAGGCTGATCCGGGGCTACCGCACGATCTCCGGCGAGGCAGCAAGCCTCCTTGCCGGACTGCCACCGTGGGATCTGGAGGCGATAGTCCTCGCGCGCCTGTTTGAGTGGCAAGTTGCCGCTCGGCGGGCAGACCTCCGGTGCGATCTCATGGTGGCATGGAGAGAGCGACTGTCGCAACCCCGTGCAGGGCACGCCACAATAGCGGCGGTAAGTCCCCTCTTTGAGGAGTGGCTGGAGAGGCGTCATGGCGTCCTCACCTACCGCCTGACGCAGGTCCTCACCGGACACGGAAGTTTCGGGAGGTTCCTGCAGATCATCGGGCGGGAGGAAGCGCCCGGGTGTCACCATTGTGACGATCGCCCGGAGGACACGGTGGAGCACACTGTGGCGGTCTGCCCAGCTTGGGCGGAGCACCGCCGTGCCCTCGTGGAGGCGATCGGCGGCGGCGATCTCTCGCGTCCGGCCCTGGTTCAGGCCATGGTCCGGAGCGAGAGGGAATGGGAAGCGGTCACCACCTTCTGCGAAGCAGTAATGCTAGCAAAGGAGGTGGCCGGGCGTTTGAGGGAGAGAACATCTGCCCAAACCAGCCGCCGCGGGAGACGCCCAGGGCGCCGAGCGCCGCGAGACGACTTCCGGCCATCGTAGATGCGGGCCTGCGGACGGTGAGCAATGGGTAGCTCACCGTCCGTCCGTCTATTGACGACAGGCCGTGTCGACGGCGCGTTCGTGTTTCACGCGCACCTCAAAGAGAGTCAGCAAAGCAGAGGGGCTTGCCAGGGCCTCCGCCTGCCGGGGTTGCGGGTTGTTCGAAAGAGGTACCGCGGCCCCGGAACGTAAAGGGCAATAGAAGGAACATAGGTGGGTTTTAGTCAGTACAAGTCTGACATGCCCCTCCGCTCCGCCCAAAGCGGGGGAAGTCATTGGATGATTTCCCACCTGAAAAAAAAAAAAAAAAAAAGGCCTTAAGAAAATTCTCACAACAATTCCACATTGAGGGTTGTTCGAAAAAAATACCGCGGCCCCGGAACGAAAAGGGCAATAGAAGGAACATGGGTGGGTTTTAGTCAGTAAAAGTCTGACACTTCCCCCCGTCCGCCCAGAGCGGGGGAAGTTATTTAATGATTTCCCACCCAAAAAAAAAGGCCTTCCTCTTCTACCTCCCGTTAACTGTCGGTAAGAAAGTTATCCTAAAAGTATTTTAACTCATGTATTAGTTGTAACTAGCTTTCGACGGTGGCTTCGCTCGCGTTAAATTCGGTATAACACACCAAGCAGACCTGCAGTTTTTGCTCTTGCGCCTGATTGATTTGTAGGGTAGGAAGGGCGAATACCGCTCAGCGGGCAATGGCGCTCACCTCTGTATTTCTGTCAAAATAGTACGTAGAAGCACGCTACGTCGTATGAAGGGCGCGGGGAGGGGGTCTCTAACGGACATCGATGCAAGCGGACGGTCAGCCCGCGTCATGTGACAGTGAAGTACGTTTCTTTGTTTGGGACCGCGCTGATCTAATTTTTCGTCTAGTGTTTTTAGCCGGTAAGTCTAATTCTTTAATGATTTTTTATTGTTAATGTTTCGTTTCAGAATAAAAGATTCTATTTTAAAATAATGTAATAAATCTTCACCAATCGTGTACATTTTTTTAAAGATTTCAAATTATTTACCTAACAACCATTTGGGGCTATACCGCTCACCTGAGCGCCATTACCCCTTAGTGACTTATTTTTTTATTGTTGTAGGTATGCAACAAAATCGTCAAAGGACCACCGCTAAAGCGGCTTGGACTGAAGAAAACCTTCAATCGGCTTAAACTGCGATTGAAGGAGGTTCTTCCATAAGAAAAGCCGCAAAGAAATATAATATACCGTTTAGTACTTTAAAAAATGATTAAAAATGAAAACATGGGCAGTCCAAGGCTAGGTTGCAAGCCCATTTTTCTCAACTTATTATTTTATTACATACATCTCCTTTGCCAATCTGTTTTGGCAGTGATTTCTAACCAAGAACTTCCTGATGGGCATGAAACTTCGGTATCTTTTGCTACAATAGCAAAGACACCAACTGTTGCAGCATCTCCAAAGCCAGCTCAATGAAAGCGAAAACAACATGCTACCATATTGACTGCGACTCCTTTAAAAAAAAATTGCGAAACTCATTAAGATTGGAAAACATGATAGACCAAAGAATGTTGTCAAAGAAAAAAAGAACAAAATAAGCAACAAAAATCTTACAAGACAAAAAAAATATTATTCTTTTATTGTATAAGGGTCATTAATATTTATTTAATTAAAATATGTCTTACTTGTTATATTGCAAAAAAACTGTTGGAGCGTTAGTACCCTGAACGGCATTACCCAAAGTCATGGGCAACGCCGCTCAAACATGTTTTTTTTTTAATATATTTAAACAATTAATCGGTCATAGCTATAAGTTTACGTTGTTAAATTTTTGATTACTATATAATTAAAGACTTTATTACATTTCATGATTTTAATTTATAATAAATAAATAAAACAATATGCCATATTTTCATTTATAATAAATAAATAAAAATAATTATATGCCATATTTTCTTTAAGTGAACGCCATTCCCCCTTCCTACCCTAATAGCAACGCTAAGTTTTCCCTTTTCTTCCCTCGTTCTCCCTCATATCCCACTTTTTTTAATAAAAATTATAGCCTATGTCCGTCTCCTGGTTCCCAACTATCTCTGTACCAAAATTCATCAAAATCGGTTTATAAAACAATGTTGTTGGCATAATAATAAAAAAAACCATTAACAAAGACTTATGTGGTTTAGTTTCCCGACCCAAGAATTGTTTCTCACGCTTTTCCTCAGTTTTCAATTATTAACATAACTAACAGGAAAACTAATATGTACTGAACTAAGTGTACATTTAATGCAAGCAACAATATCGTTTCAATACCGAGTCACATTCATATTTTTTTTTGCTACTTTGATTTTTTGCGGATGGGAAATTATCAAGGGGGGAGAGTCAGACTTGTAGATACTGACTGTAACACACCCATGTTCCTTCTTTTGCCCTTTATGTTCCGGAACCAAGTATCTCTTTCGAACAACCCGGGCCGCAACCCCGGCAGGCGGTGGCCCTAGCATTCCCCTCTGCTTTGCTGACATCTCTTTGAGGCGCGCGTGGAACACTAACGCACCGTCGACACAGCCTGTTGTCACTGGACGGACGGACGGTGAGCTACCCATTCCTCACCGTCCACAGACGGACTGCACGCATCTACGGTGGCCGGAATTCGTTTCGCGGCGCCAGACGCCCGGAGCGTCTCCCACGGCGGCTGGGTTGGTTTGAGGAACACATTGGTACTGTATGTATCATCTGCTTAACCTCTTCTCAACAATATTGGGGTGAGTTTTCAATCGTAGGGCCTACCCTTAGTCACGTGAGGCTTTTTGGGCCAGTTAAAGAATACTTATTGTACCTGACAGCTCACTTTAGACACAAGATTAAACAAATAAATAAAAATATTTATTGCCAGAAAGAGACTTGTACAATACCACTTACAAACTAACAATATCTTTATTTTAACATAACTTCATTTGGTAAGTAGTGAAATGAAGTCTGGTACCCAAAGTAAGATTTAACTTGTGTTATGCCAGAGAAACATGCTTGTAGTTTTTCATGTCCGCAACTCTGCCGCGCTAACTAAAAGTGCAGTAAGGACTTTCTTTGTAAGAACAGCACGGCAGAACATCACTCGATATATTTTCAATTATAGGGTCTACAATATTGTTCTAGTCATATTACTAGGCAAATAAGAAGAACTTACAAAGAAATTAAAGAACATTGCTAATACTCTTGGAAAAAAAAACTTTTTCAAAAAGTCGGTGGCATGAAAATCAACGAAACCAACAAAAGTTCCGAAACTGACTTCCGGAAGTAGTCATTTTCCAACTTTTAATTTTTTTTTTGCAAGTCGGTTTTATTTTTGACAAAAAACGATTTTTATTTCAGCGGTTTTTAGTTATGGTATAATAATATATCACATATTTTTTATCGAACATTCATTTTTTTATTCATTGTTTCTAAAAGATTAGCAAATGGGCCATATAGACCTAGCCGAAAAAATATGTAGGTATTATAGACGATAACTCATAAACTACCTAAGTAATATAAATAAAATTGATTGGGAACAACCTGGAAAGTATACCATATCAAACAAAAAAGAATTTTGCAAACCGGTCCAGGCGTCTTTGAGTAATCGGTGAAAATACATAAAAAAACAACGAATTGAGAACCTACTCCTTTTTTGAAATCGGTTCAAAAGGTCAGCAATTCTCATGTGTTCACACCATTGACAGGCACAGGGAGGCCAAACTTACTGCTCAGTATGTTCGTGTGTTTCCAGAACGGAAATCATTATTCGCGTGAAGTGAAACCAAAATACCCATCCTTATTTGGTTTTAAGTTTTTGGCACCACTTCAAACGAGACTAAAAGATTCTCCTCGCTTCTGACATGTCCTGAAATGAAGTACTAGAAGATGCCTTTAAGTAGGGGCGCCAGACTGGAGTTTTGACTGTCATGCCTGTTCCTAAACTACCACTACTTTCCATATCCTACGCGTTTTCAACCCGGACCCATCACAGCTGACTCGGAAAAAACACTACGATCTTCATACAGATCAATTTCTTATTACTGAAAAGGATTACTATTATTGAACTTCAACTTTTAATATATCCTGGCCTTTCGACAAATATGCGTAATTTTTTTAAATTTTATTTTAAAAATAGTTTGCTTAGATTTCTAGACAAATAATCGTCTGTTCGTGTTTTAAACTAAGATAATTACATAATTAATAAATATTAATATTTTACACGCCTAAAAAAATACACGTGATTATCAAATTATCCCCTCTCCCCTCCCCATCGTGATTTATCGTGATTTTCTTTAACGAAGTTAATGAACCCACCAAAATCACAGACGTGGGCTTCGTCCTGTGACCTTCCCGCTTTCAAGGACGGGAGCGGGCGGGACGCGTCCAAAATAAACAGAAATTCTATTTCAATTGGTAAAAAACAAACGCTAGTATTTTTTATTTAATAAATATTATTTACATTCTCTAAAGCTTTAGTTGACTTGTATAGGAGAAAACGTGAAAAAATATTTAAAAAAAAAACAGCACAGAACAAAATAATTCATAAAGAAAAATATTAATTAACAACTTACGCCATATAAAACATTTATTTAATGGAACCTCTGGAATCTCCGGAACTTCTAGATCCATATTTCAGTCTTATTTGATCTATAAACTTTTACTAAATAAAATATAAGTTAATTTAATTTTTACTAACAAACACGCGGGAACGGGATATCTCCGTCAAAATAATAGATCCACTCAAAACAACGCGCGCTTATGTTAGTGTCCAACAAACCACTGCGCGTCCTCTACGCAACGCGTTCGTATCATGGCGAAATGATCAGTCATACTGGTGCAACGCTTATTTACTTTATAATATATCAACGAGGAGGAACGTGCTGAGCGCCATGTACCAAACGATTTGGGGCGTCGCGTCACTCGCGTCATATTCGAGCTTTCGCGCCACTACAAGCTTCAAGGTGACCTTCTAGTCGTAATCGATGAAAGGATTTTTATGAAACTCAGGAGAAATGCGCAGAGTCGACTTTATGTAGTAGACATAGAAATAAAACTATAAATGAACAGAAAGAAGGAACAAGATACCATGCCCGTAATCCCCTAAAGATAAAGCAGGGGTGTACCTCCCGGAGTTGCGGGTTGTTCAAAAGAGATCTCGCGATCCCGGAACAGGAACACAGGTGGGTTTTAGTCAGTAGAAGTCTGACATTCCCCCCGATCCGCTCAGAGCAGGGGAAGTTATTTGATGATTTCCCATCTGCAAAAAAGGAGTGTAGGTACCTCACAGTACACACAGTAGTAGTACATCTCGACTTCGTTTTAAAACCCATGTAACATGGGGGCGAGCTTGTGGCTTCTCATCCAACGAGGCAGCCAGTCAGAAAAGAAAAAGGAAGTCGAAAAGGAGTGAGCAGGGTACAAACGAACTCTTCTCGAAGCCGCCATCCTTGCATTCTCTATATCAAATTAAGTAACTCAACGCAAAAATATTGCTGGAAAACGACTATTTTGGGGTGAAAAATCACGTTATACGTGAAACTTAATGTTAAAACATTGTGCTGATGGATAGAAGGTGCGGGGTTCGGGGATATATTTAAAGTTATAAGTATAACATTTAAACAGGGATTAAAAAAAATACTTGTGTAAAAGTTGGAACTTTGACCCCAAATATCTTTGAACTAGAATGTTGCCAGGTATGGTGTGGCGAGAACAAGTGCCTTTCTGTTTCTTCAAAGATGACTTTTTTACACCCATCGTACTTATATTCGCATATCTCAAAAGTTTGTTTGTTTGTTTGTACACGCTAATCTCTAGAAGTGAGTACCAGTCGGGTTTGAAAAGGCTATTTACTATATTGTTCGAAGAAGCACAGCTGTTACGTACCAAATGACGTTAAAGATTGTAATAATATAAATATATTCAAACTAAGTAATCATGTATGTACCTACTTATATGAAATGTAGTCATGCCGCTAATCACCAACACGCATCGGAGGTATATATTTACTAAGATTCTAATATCGCATTTTAATTAACCTATGTGTTATTTTTATGAGAATATATATTTTTAAACCTATTATGTACTACAACTCTGGTGCGTCTACCAAGGGTACCTAACAGATAAGTAGACAGACAGACACAATGACAACAATTCTCTTTGGACAGACAGGTGTGATAAGTAAACGATGTTGAGTGCTATTGTAAACCGAGACACAGTTTACAGAAACATCAAGCAAAAGATAACGCAATAGGTGTAATTTTGTTGTAATGTTTGTAATAAATTCATTTATTAGTAAAGGTCTTAAACAATAAGCTCATGCTGTTTACGATATAGCCAATATTGTACATTTATGTAATAAATTTTGGATTACTCGTGGACTGTGAAGTCTTGGGTGCTGTGGGTGTGTACACCGAAAATCCCAAATATAAAAAAGAAGATTCGGTAATACCCGAAAAGCAAAGATGTCTTCTCGAGGATTTTACAATTATTAAGAAGGGTATAGACTCCGAGTTCCAAAATGCCACTACTTCTGACATTGTGGAATTGGCGAAGGAAACAAGCCTTTACTCAGTATTGACTTGACCATGCGAAGTCTGCCAATAAATTGATCAATTTAATATAAATTATACACAAGCTTTGCCCAGCATGCGTTGAAAAGCAATTTTTAACCATCCTATCCTACCCTACTTTTTCATAAGAACCCTCTTCTGACATTAACTAAAACAACAAAAAAGAATTAGCGAAATCGGTTTAGCTGTTCTCGAGATTTACGCTTAGCAACAAATTCATAGATTCGAAACCGAAACCTGAAACTTCCGTGCCCGGTGAGGATCTGCGTCGTGCGCCTTACACATTGATTATACACAGATACAAAAAATGCTCACATAAATTAAGCAGGCGTTTCAACTAAAAAATCTTTGAAACATTCATCATGATGAACGTGAATGTTCAGCTCAGCGTGTTTTTTAATTATTAATAGATGAAATGGACAACTAAGCTATAACTAGGCATTTCGATAATTGGATAAACTAACTATTTACATTATAATTATTAAACATGGTTCAATAAACTAAACTATAAGAAGGCATCGACAACCTTCCCCTCATCGATATCAGCCTTTAAGCTAGTAATGTGCCCAAAAAAACTGGCGGTGTTGTCACGCTGTATGGCAGCACTTAGCCAATAGCCTATTATGTCGGGTTTTTCCTTTGCTTGTGCAAGACATGGGCGTTACTCTGGGCAGAGGAAGTAACTGCAGAGGCTCAGGATTTTTGAATAGTTATTTATGTCCTGCCTAATGCCAAAGGGTTAATAAGTACGTGCTGATTTGTGGCGTACTTTCTAAGGCATAAAAATGTGTTTGCACCATGTGATGCACCAAATATATTACTTCCACCTTTTTTAGAAGTTAGTTAAAATAAAATATAAACTCAGATCATCTTTCCAATGCACTCTTCGTAAACGAGCCATAGACTATATACAATCTGTCATTACGACATTGACAGGCAGAGTTGACGGTGGATTTGTCATTACGGAGAAATAGTGTTTTCCATTTTTCAAGGTTACGGAAAAACGAAAATATTACTCGTTTCTGCCGCATTTTCACGTTTTCTTCCGCATTCATGAATGAAACATCGTACAAATATTGTTCGAATATTTTCCGTTGCAATGACCTTATATGGAAAAACAAACATTACTGGTGTTTGAAAAAGCGCATCAAACAGCTGACTGCCAGACACGATCAGCCGACAAGCAATAAATACCGACAAGTTTTGTACATTCAAATTGGAGTCAGGTTCGTCCCGTCAAGCGTGGCGCTCGCTCACTCGGCCGCTGGCTCGGCAGGCGGCTAATGTGTGTGTAAAAGTTTTCTGTGCGCTCATAATCGGTGGTGAAAGTAGCCGCAGATGTAGCGTGAACAATCGTCAAGAAATGTCCACTGTCCGTTCGTACTTTGAATAAATTAATCAGACAATTTCTAAAGCGTGCCATGGTGTTAACTGGTGATTTTCTAACGAATATTTGCGTACAAATGTGAAGGTCCAATGAAAACAGTGATTATACTTCTTTGTTTCTGTAAATATATTTTTTGTGAACTGAAGGAAATATGGCTTTAACCGTGGAGCAGAAAAATGATCTTGATTTTATTCTCAAGAACTTGTTGGCTGGAGGTAAGCATATAAGAGTTTTTTTTTAGTATATTGTGAATGCTATAACAAGATTAATACACTAGACATGAAAGAGTTAGATGAGTAGGTAAAGAGGTCAGAGTATATTGAACTTTACACTAATATTCTTTAAAAAAAATGCAAAATGTCATATGGTTTTTAATATTTAATAACAAATTATTAATTGTTAACTCGCTATTCAAAATAGGAACCTCTTTAAATATGGATACTTCAAAATGTCACCTACAGTAAACTAAGTAAATGTCACTACAGTCTTTCAGTTTCATCTATTTTCTAAAATATAGTGTAAGATTTTAATAATTCCGGGGTTGCTATTCAGCTGAGAGGAGACAATAACTTCACAATTTGAAGATAATCTCCAAATATTGTTTTCAAATATTTTGTAGAAATAAAAAAAATTCAAACTATAAGTTATCAATCAAAATTATACTGCAAAAATACAACTATTTTTAAACTCAAATCTGAGATGTTATCTGGTACTGTTGATAACAGCTGTCATTTATTCTCTCAAATTATATCCTTGTCTTACAATGAATATAATGCATTGACAGCAAACCTTTTTTTTTTTAGGGCATGGATAACAATCCACGTTGATATCAGAAAAAAATATATGTTTAGTGCTTCATAGTATCTCATCATTAAACATGTCTGTGCCCTGTGGGTAGTCCTATAAGACTATGACATTCAGAGTAAAGCCTTAAAAGCTTTCAGTCATGATCAAAAATCGAGGTAACATTCCAGATTGAAAAGGAATTGTACATTTTACTAATGTCACCGGCACCATGCTACATAGCAACAGTATAATTTTTAAACATTTATGCTAGGTAATTATATGTAAGACGAAAAGTAAGAGAACCCCCGCCATGTCCAATTGACCAAGTCAAATTCCAATAATGAGGATATTTTCGTTTAATCAAACTTTATTAAAGTAACTTAACAAAATAATTGGCTAATTAGCATTGATCACTGTCAAATGTCTATTGCGGAAGTTGTACAATATTTCAAAAACATATAATATATATATATTTTTGTATTAAAAAAGTATATACTTACTTCAAATTTCTACTGTATTGTGGGTGTGTGCAAACATTTAAACTCACATACGCAAACAGCCACACCTGAAACAACTACTTGTAGGTCATACAAATATTTGTTCCATGCTGAGATCGAATCCACGACGACACGCAGCACAGCAGTCAGTCATTCGCTCAGCCACTGTGCCAACTGTGCCGAAAATAATTAACCTTAAAATTAATTTATCATCACCTAACTAGCCTTTTCCCAACTATGATTGAGTCGACTTTCACTCCAATAAGAAACAATAAAATTCCAAATATTTTACATGGAGCATAAATCAATCTAATAATACTCACATCAACACAGTCTTATCAAAATATTCAATACCTTCCTTCCAGGTAGTGTTATCAGTCAAAGCCAGGCAGACACACCAACCAATGTTGTCCTTATCATATCAATAAAAAAAACAACCAAGTCAAATATCCACCTCAAATTAAAATGATAGTTGCACTATTGATGTAGGTAAAAGAAGTAAAGAAGAAAAAAATTTTTTTTGGACAAGCCACAGAATACACAAAAAAAAAACATAAAAACAAAATATAATTATTATGTGCCTACACTACGCCAGATAGGCCCTGTTCTGTTTAGCAAATTGACGAGCAGCTGATGGCCGTATTTAACTGGACCTAGAGTTAGAAAGAGGAAAGAAAAAAAAATGCATTTATTCAGCATTATTAAAAAAAGAAACAAACTTGAAATTAAACTAAATAAAATGATTAATGCCCAAAGGGCCTCAGCTCAGCATAATGCCAGATGGCAACACAAAGCCGCCACCTGGCGCTGAAAAACATCCTGCCGGGGTTGCGGGTTGTTCGAAAGAGATACCGCGGCCCTGGAACGTAAAGGGCAATAGATGAAACATGGGTGGGTTTTAGCCTGTACAAGTCTGACACTACCCCCCGCTCTGCAAAAAAGCGGGGGAAGTTATTTGATGATTTCCCATCCGCAAAAAAAAAACGCTTAATAAACAAACAGAAAGGTATAAAAGTCTAAAATATTCTGCAGAAAAACCAACTGAAACGAAAATGTTACGACTCAGTGTCCAGTAAGTCAGGCTGCTACTACTGAGCCCTCACTGCGCCCAACTGGAATGATATTAAAAGTATTAAAACATTTAACTGTGTACCTACGTGCTTTGCTACCATAGAAATATTTAAATCTGAATATCTATGTATGCTGCTCAGCTAGGAGACTACCTTACTTGAAATGGCAAGTGTTGTGAATAAAAATTGTTTTAAATTCTTTGTGAGTAACTTGTGACTCATCATAAAATGCACTTCTGAACATGAAGTTACCAACTTCCCTGTACAAAGATGCATACAAAATTATCAATTTTAAACTTAACATCACTTCTGTTTTTGTCCATCACCGTCATGTAAAACGTCAGATAATCAAATACAATCTTCGGGCTGCAACTCAACTTTAAATTTTTGATAAAAGTTTGATAGCTGGCACAATGAGTTTTATAAGAGACAAAATCTTCTAAATGTCACGTTTCCGCGCCTTTTAGTTATCAGAAAAACATATCTGATGTTCAATTCTTGCAAAACACACAGGAACACGTGTTCCCAATACCCATCCTGTTCAAAAGTCTACACGTAATTCGTTTGTCGTCTTTTACACAACCAACGGTGGAGGATATAATTTTACATGTAACTACCACAACAATTCACATAGTCATATAAAACCGTGATCGCAGTTTTTGTTTCCAAAAATATGTAAACATCTAATAATGATCTGATCAAAATCCTCGTGTCGCGGTGTTTGTTATCAAACTCCTCCGAAGCGACTAAACCAATTTGCATGAAATTTTGTGTGCATATCGGGTAGGTCTGAGAATCGGCCAACATCTATTTTTCATATCTTCGAGTAAGAAGGGGACTTGAGCAGTGGGTGAAACCGCTGGGCACAGCTATACCTACCTATAATTTTGTCTTTTTACAAAAATAACTATAATACCTAAACATTTAAAGAATTTGCACATACTTAACTGCAAAAACCTAGTCTAAGATATTTTTTACTGAAATCGTAATTTTATTTTTTAGTCATAGGTACTTACAGTCTTTGGAACCAACTTGTTAAATATGGTTTAGTTTCGGTCGCGCTACATTACGTTCAAATTCCTCCGCAAGAGCGCAGTTACGATAACAATGATAGCGATAAGGCCATCTACTTGAAACGTATTATAAAATATCGTAAAACTAATTATAATCCTCACAGTAAAAAGATTAAACATAACCTTACTTTATTAAAACAATTATGTCAGAAATGGTTATAAACTCGTTATACATTTGACAAAATGCAAAACGGCTTAGCTTGGGATCAGATAGCCGTGTGTGAGTTGTCCCAAGATATTTATTTATTTATTTATCTTGACGACTGCCTACAATACCTACCTACCTAATTATTTTTTCTCTTTCCAATTTTTCCCTCAAAACCCGCCACAAATCTTCCACTTGTCTATTGTCGTTTGGGACCTACTGTCTAATTGCGCTAGATACACGCAGTAAACACGAAATTGTAATTCCCAAATTTAGACAAAGACAGTTACAGAACTACCGATGGAAAGTTTCAAAACTACATCAAACGTGTCCTTATTATAAAAAAACAAAATCAAAGACTAAGTTGAAGATAAATAAGTCTGGCTATAGTTCCTTCTGCGCATGCGGCTTCCCTGGTAGTACTTGAACGGCACAAATTTGTGGATGTCTCCAACTATTCTTATTTTACTAGCCGGTTCTTCTTCATAGGAAACGTCAAACCCGAACTGTGCACCTTTTCTCCACGTTTTATAAGTGCCCATGGTCTGTGCATAATTTAAAAAAAATGTTGCCCGTGGATTTTCAGACATGGATTTGATTTAGTAACAATTCAAGCATAAAGCTTTCATTTAGCGAAATGCGTAATGATATTCATACAATATTTTCCCTCTAGGTGTGGCAGGCATGTGCGCCAAAACGACAGTGGCGCCACTAGACCGAATGAAGATCCTGCTGCAAGCACAGTCATCACACTACAAGAACCATGGAGTAATCGGTGGGCTAACCGCCATAGTCAAGAACGAGTCCCTAATAGCCCTCTATAAGGGTAATGGGGCTCAGATGGTCAGGATATTTCCTTACGCAGCCACGCAGTTCACTAGTTTTGAAATTTATAAAACGGTAAGATTATCTTCATTTTTTTTCGTACTTTATCTGCTAATTATTGATTATTACATCTAGAAAGAAAGGTCCAGTGTTTCAGGTTTCAGTGTGAATATTCAAAATTAATCCTGAACATCTGCATATTAGAGGACTTTAGAATCCCTGCTATTTTATTTTATGTATTCCCCCACTCTGCGCAAAACGGGAAGGAGTGTCAGACTTTTATTGACTAAAATCCATCCATTTTCGGGGCCGCGGTATATCTTTCGAACAACCTGCAACCCCGACACAACGCTAGAATCGCTGCTGACGCCATGATTAACTTAATGATCCACACAATTTAATACCATAGAACTTGGAACTTTTCTTCAAGTCATTGGCAAATGTTTTGTTATTCTTGGCAATTTTATGTCATTTATCTGATGTCAAGGCCTCCGAAACACCAAACTTTAAAAACAAACTTCACAATATCAAACAACACCTACTTACGGATTAAAATTAACCCCCATTACATTCCATCCCATTCCCATCTGCATTCCGTATACATCGGGAGATTTATTTGCTTAATCTTTACCAGGTGTACTACGTCAATGCAAATGCGAACTCTAATACTGGATTTTAGAATTTGCAAAATGTAGCACTTTCTAGAAACTGTTTTTGAAATACTTTTGGAAGGAATGTTGAGCTAACAGTTTTTCTTGCTGATATTGAATTAAGCGATCGTCAATTTGAAGTCTTATTTTGTTTCACAGATCATTTACATTAGTGGAATATCTGTTATTAAATTTAAAACGCTCCCTACATTTCATGCGGTATTATGTAGGTCATCTGTTTCTGGAAATGTTCATCTGCCTTTAAGAAACGTCAGAGATTTTTAACAAGCTTTTATTAATTTCTATGTAAAAAATCTTAAAAGTTTTTTACTTTTTGATAGAGCTGAAATGTTGTATACACATATTGTTTAATGACAATGATAATGCAGGGTTATGCCGAACTAGTAATTTTATATGTACTCCTATGATGAAGGTATCAAATGCCCTTTCATTTGATTTACTGAAGAATACGAGAAAATATTATTTAATCTTTTATAAACTATAATATTTATTTCTTCAACGAATTGTAGAATAAATACAGCCACGAGAATTAATTTGTAAACACATACTAACTTTGCAACACTACTTTCATTAAACAGTATTCGACAATAGTGTTTTGTTAGAACTTTCTAAATCCAATGATTTTACTACAATTGCACATCACAAAGACGGAATTACACCACATACAAATGAATTTCCTTTACCCCTTTCACCGTTTCAATGATGTTAAACATGACACATTCGGAAACTAATGAGGTTTTCTATTCGATTGCATCTATTATAATTTCCACATGTTTGTTTGCCGACGCGCGACGATCCGCTAGATTTTTTGTCCTGGCTACACTTTATTATCGATCAGTGCTTGTACAAATAGCTTATATTGAGCATGTTATACAATGTGTCCGGTCATGGACTAGCGATATTCTAGACACTTATGGAACGAGTGTTTTAAGTTTTAATATACTATTACGATACACACTTGGGTCTAATTCACTTCCGCGCTTTTTGGCAGCCATTTTGAGATATTCTCTATGCGTGTACAAAAAACAATCATATCTCTCAAAGTGTTGGTTTTGCTGAGACGAAAATAGGTTTATTCAGAGGGCAACAATATTATCTATCGTTGACATTAAGAAATGATGAGCTTACATTTTCGTAACTTTAGAAAACAAAATTAAAGTCCAAAAAAATATGCAAATCAACGAAAGTTTCGTAAACTTTTTTGTGAAAAAAATGGTAGTTTTTTTTTTGAAAATCAATAAATTTGAGTACTAGAATGTTTGTTATATGAGTACATAGAATATCGCTAGTCCGTGACCGGACACATTGTATAATAACTCATGACCTTCAGAAGGTTAAGGTACCAGTCTATTGGTGAATTAGTTCATTAATGACAAAAAAAAACAGCAAATTTTTTAATGACTTTTAAAATTTTGTCGTTTCAAATAAATGGGCCATACAGGCCTCTCTGCTTTAAGTGCTTTATTGACATCTCTTTGAGGCGTGCGTGGATTATGAACGCGCCGTGCGACGCGGCCTGTCGCCACTAGACGAACGGATGCTAAGCTACCCATTGATCATAAATGATCATATTAAAGACATAGGAAAGATTGGGCGGTAACTGCGGGGTAGTTATAGTGCTATTATTTATTCTGCGACATAACACACAAGTATAATGTCAATACCTTTCAATTTGAAAATTTAACATCATACGTAGCTTTATTTTGGTACGTCGTCGAGTCATAGTTCATCAGACAGTGAAGTAACCAATGACTTACTTTGATTTTTACAGTAAGTGCGCTACGTGATTAGCGTGCCGATTTTTTTAATTAAAGAAAAATCAGAACATAGATTTCATCACCTTAAAAGAATACAAAATAACATTATGGCTTATCAAAAAACATGATAATACTCCGTTACAGTCAGTACATAATAAAATAAAAATAGCCTTTATTCTACCACAATTATTTCTCTTAATGCTTTATAAAAAACTACAAAAAATTACATTCCTAAATACATTTCCAAATTGGTCATTTTGTACATAAATATAAATAAATTTATTTAGTCAGTACATATTAGACAGTTATTCACTCCTAAAACATACTCCAAGCCCATAAGCAAAAAAGATGTACAGACGCCAGCAGGTCAAGCTACCCGAAACTGTAAATTTTTCCCAATGAACCTTGAACCTAATACTTTAGAAATAAAGTCGAAAATCTGACAGATTGTAGTAGCTTGATGTGCAGGCGTCTGTACATATATTTAGTTAGAAGCATGCAAAACATACTCATCAATATTCACGTTCATACTCCAAACAGTATTGGTTTTACTGTTCTAGAGAAGCTATTCAACATTCCATAATGACTGTGCCATTGAATTCATAGAATCTAAAATAAACTATGATGAAGTCTGTATTTATTTTACTTAAAATAAAGTAGTGGCAATTAGCCATCCTTAGAAGCCGTAGAATCTAACCGATATCTGCTGAGGTAGACTTTTTCTTGAATTTAGACTGCGAATCGGCAAACGTCATCAGACTGTATGCTAAAATGATCTTCGCAAGTTTAGCTGCAGTTGAACGAGTAATACCAAATCACAAGATAAATGGCGTACGGTTGAAGATCCCTATGTCCAGGCGAATGCAATGCAATCATATTCATCAATACAAGGAGTCTTAGTATTTCATATTCATAAAAATACACATGGTACAAACCTCCCGCTGGAATTCGAACGATCATAATGGCAAAGAAAAGATAAATCCTGAACTGAGGCAACGGTTAATAGAGATGTAAGAATAATTCACACTACACAGTTTAAAAATCTGCCCATTGAACCGTATCAAAACATGAACGTCTCCTTTACGTAGAATTGGTACCTCCAAAATGCACTGATAGATGAATCGTCATTGTTTATTTTATTGCAACACTAGCGACCTGCCCAGCGGTTTCACCCGGTGCTCACCTCCTAAGAGTCATAGCGTGAAGTATTATACATATAAACCTTCCTCTTGAATCACTTTACCTATTAAAAAAACCGCATCAACATCCGTTGCGGAGTTTTAAAGATTTAAGCATTCATACAACATAGCAACAGACAGACAGCGACTTTGTTTTATACTATGTAGTGATGTTCCGGTTTAACAGACTATAATTATACCGTTATCCGTTTTAAATCATACTGTCACGATTAATACCTACTCCATGTAACGTCTGTTTATATCGTCATAGTGCGTTCAGTGCCAGCACAGGTCTCTAATTCAGAATGTTTTAAAATAACTCGCTATTTTCGTTGCACTACCTAAAGGCGGTCGCAAGTTCAAGGCTATCTCTCTGCGGATGCGTATTTCATTGATTGTATCAAAATGTTACGTTGCTCTTGTTTTTGTTTCTGTGGAGACTTTTCGATCTCTAGAACAAAGTGTTTGGTTCATGTAGGGAGTATATTTGTTCATTTTAGTCGTTGATTTGGTACCGTTAACGTGTCTACGGAAACTAAGATATTCATTCATGATCGACTCTGTTTGCGGATTCGGAAGTTTAATGTTTGAAATGGTGCACAATAATAATTTTCATTGTGGTCCCACAAGGTATCAATCTGGGTCTGTTTTTACTTCTTCGTCTCAATTATGGTAACAAGGAGCTTTTTTGTACTCTTGCTCTAATGGGATAGTTTACAATGTTTGGCCAGACGCCTGTTTATCCTTCATCAACCAAATTTTCTCACAGCTCATAAACCCGTCTTCGTGCCAAAAAATATTTGGGCTAATAGGCCGATACAATCTGATTATTAGAGATTATACTAACGCTTGTTTTCTTCGGTCCAGAATTAAATAAATAAATAAAATAAAAATAAATAAATATCTTGGGACAACTCACACACGGCTATCTGATCCCAAGCTAAGCAGAGCTTGTGTTATGGTAACCAGACAACTGATATACATACATATATAATTTATAAATACATACATATTATAGATAAATCACACCCAGACACAGAACAAACAATCATGCTCATCACACAAAGTTTGTCCTGGGTGGGAATCGAACCCACGACCTCCGGCTCAGCAGTCAGGGCCACTAACCACTAGACCAACAGGCCCGTCAATTAAAAATAAAATAGTTTATTTGCACCTTCAAGTAAAAAATATAGTTTACAATAAAGTAAATAATGTTTCATATTAGAGTTGCAGTCAATATCTAATCTAAGATAACTTAATATCTTGTAATTATAGGTATCATCGTGTCAAATCAAACATAAAAAATGCAAAAATTTAACTGCATCCACCAGGCAATGCAAGGAGTTCCAAAATCCCGTAAAGGTCAAAAAGGTTGTGTAAATTAAAAGAAGAAAAAGATATTTCGGTTCCAAGAACACGGCATTCTCCACCTTCCAGCCTAGTTCCAGCTTCACTTTCAAAAGAACCGGTGTTCGGTCCCGGTGGGGCCGCCGACCGTTAACTGGCACACTGCGCGCGCGCCGGTGGCTACGATGACAGATTCTACCGACAAGTGCTTATGTACCTGACCTTGTATTTTGGAAGTTTAGTGTCGATTGAATTGATTAGTTGATTATCGGGTGTTACGAAGTTCATGGCCTTTTTGCTGGTGGTATGAAAACTTTTTGGTGCAGATTTCTCTTCTGTATTGTACCTGTCTTCGCGTTATAAGGTGTTAGCTCGCCTTCCTCTCATACTTAAATACTAATGCTGTTATAACAACATTGTAAAACCAAATAATTTTAAAAGAGTAACCTTGGAGTTTCTTGCCGGTTCTTCTCCATAGGAAACGACCAACCACCATGCACCTTTTCTCGATGTTCTATAAGTGCCCATGTAGGCCTATGTAAAATAAAAATATTATAATTTTAGACTTTCTGACTTTTTTGCTCGTCTTTTGGTAAATCTATTATAATATTTGAGTTACATTATCTGTAAGTCTGCAATTGTATCCTGACTGAAGAAGCCTGATTGATTAATGATGCTAATTACCTCATCCTTAACTTCAAAACCACAGAAACATCAAACACCGGAATTGTACTGTACAGTACCCAAAGCACAAGTTTAATCCTACCTTGGGTACCAGAGTTCATTATACTTCTTACTAAATTGAGTTATAATAAAATTTACAATATATTATTAGTTTGTAAGTGGTAATGTACAAGTTTCTTCCTGGTATGTTTTTTTTCTTCACTACCCCGTTTCAATAAAAAAATTGAATATTTTGTAACTTCAGTTCTTACTATTGGAGATGATTCATCGTAAAAAACATTTTCAGACTACAGAGAACAACCTTTGGTCACCATTATATAGTGACACCATTTTGGTTAAACTGCTGCGTCAGTAACAGTACCTACAACTCTCTCCTATACAAACTTGTATAAAACTAGTCCTTCGTTTGTTTTAACTTCAGTGCCATCGTCTGACCGAGAACAATGAGGAATTTATTACATTTAAATGTTTAAAACACTGCTAGGTCACTGATATTAGTATATTATTTTGGAAAGGGTGTTTGGCAATAATCTACCACGGGGTCTAGGGGGGGCTGTGTCTTTTCGTTGTTTAAGTTTTTCGTACCTCGATATAGTCTAGTCGACAAGTTGAAAACGGTACAAAATAGAGATACTGCTCTTAAAATTATGTGCGATAGCTCATTGGATCCGGAATGACGCCTAGAAAAATGTGCTAAAAGCGTGTATTAGCACATAAAAAATTGCAAAAGTTATAAACAATTAAAGATGAAAAAATATGGCATTTCGTTTTTTGCCAATATTTCATAAACTTTTAATATTTAAGAAATTTTAAAAAAAGATTCTGAAAGAAGAGAAAATTTCCAATAAAAAACTCCTAACTCCCGGAACTCTATCTCCATTATTTATAACTTTAATTTAACGCTGAAAATAGGTCTGCGCGCGACATTTTTAGGTTGCGCGCGTGGCGTCAAAAGCGAGTACGGCACATTAATTTATTTATTTAAGGTATTGAATATAGTTTTTTAAATTTGAAAAAATTATGGTGTGTTCTGAACACTATAAATAAATTATTCCCGTTGGAAATTTTTCTTAAAGTTAATTTTTCAACAAGTTAAACAATTGTTAACTTACAAAATTTTCTCGAACTAGCGTCTTAATTGTAAGTGAAAAAAATGTTTAAATAAAAAAAATTCGCTTCGTAGAGCCTTTCTTACATACATACTTAACAAGATCGTGCCATAAAAGTTAAAAAAATATTTATACTTTGTTTATAACAATTTTTTTACTTGAACTAAAACTTAAAAATCCAAGTAATGTTGTTAAAACATTTGTTTTGTTCTTAATCATTATATTGTCGTTTTTTTATTAATACAAAATATTTATTGATTTGCAAAAAAAAAACCCACCATTTGTTGATAAATTTTTTATAAACAAATTGATTAAATCAATATTTTTTTAGTCAATACTTTTTGGGGTGGGAAATCATCAAATAACTTCCCCCGCTCTCGGCGGAGCGGGGGGAGTGTCATACTTGCACTGAGTAAAACCCACCCATGTTCCTTCTATTCTATTGCCCTTTACGTTCCGGGGCCGCGGTATCTCTTTCGAACAACCCGCAACCCCGGCAGGCGGAGGCTCTGGCAGGCCCCTCTGCACCTGTATGGCATCACTGAAGATCATTCTACTATTAAGGCGCCAAACGATACCGTAGACAAACAACAGTACGCATTTGTAATATTAGTATAGAAAAACGTTGTACGTACTACGTAACATGGCTTTTTATTATAATATACGTTTTCCCTGTACCGAACAATACGTTATTTTCTCAAGGAAATCGTATATCTTGCGGTTTTAGCGACCTCTTTCTTATTTCTAGCAAAATGAATATGAATACTGAGAATTTATATGAAACGGGTATAAAGTCAGGGGTCATCTGCGTCATTTATTATTTTATTTGATTGAAGGGCCTCCTGCATTGGGCTATATGTTCGCTAAGCCACAAAACTTACCATATCGCCCAATTTAGGAAAACAATTTTGTTAAATATAACAATCTATATAAAACTAACTTAAGATCTGATTATGACTAGTTTATATAATTAATATGCTTTCTCGGACTTTGGAAACTCAAAGTATTGCAAATGCCAATATTATTTTTGTAACGAACAAAAACATTAATTACTTCTACTTTCATTCCGGACACATTCCATCAGAATATGAAAAACATTCACAACAAGTCACAATTCCAAGACAAAACTTTCTTCGTTATATGCGTCATGATCGCATAATTCATATACAACACCACCCTTTAAAAAAAAATACATATATGTATGACGGTTTTAAGGCTTCTGGGAGTAATAACTCAAATTTACTTGTCTCTGGAGATCTTTCTACGTATCCTATGTGTTATTCCAGACTAACTAACTCTGTGCCAAATTTCATCAAGATCCGTTCAGCCGTTTTGACGTGAAAGAGTAACAAATATCTATGCATCCATCCTCACAAACATTCGCATTTAAATATTATTATAATATTAGTAGGATCATGAGTTTTACAGTAAACCAATCACATCGAAACGAATTGTGTGGAGCCCCTTTGCACGATATATCCCCACCTCTAGTCCCGCTCATCCTGCACAACCACTTGCACCTATCACGATTTAAAGGAAGCAAATGTTAGAACTGTGCAGGTGGCTACATACTGGGGCCTAAGTCTGCTATTACAATAGTGTCAGAATGGTCGATCACTGATCGCATAATGGTTGATTTTGACAAATTTAGTATGTAGTAGATTACCAAACTTGTCAAAATTAACCATTTTGCGATCAGTGATCGACCATTCTGACACTATTGTAACAGCAGACTTAGGCCCCTGGTCTAACACAATATGAGTTTCATTGACACACTTAGAAAAAATGATTTCCAAAAAAAAAGTGGAAAGTAACTTTACTTCCGGAAGTCGGTGGCTTTTGTTGGTTTCGTTTTTTTGCCACCGACTTCTGTAAGTACAGTTATTTTCCACTATTTAGTTTTTTTATTGGAAGTCGGTTTTATTTTTAACAATTTTTTTTTTTTTGCATTTTTTGTTATACATAGTTATGAATTAATGATATATCACATATTTTTTATCGAGCATTCATTTTCCATTGGTATGAAAAAATATTAGCAAATAATCCATATAGACGTAGAGAAAAAAAAATGTATTAAGGACGAAAACTCATAAACTACCTAAGCATTATAAATAAAATTGTTATGGGACCACCTGGGAAGTATACCCTAGATATCAAAAAGAATTTTGCAAATCGGTCCAGGTGTCTTTGAGTAACAGGTGAACATAAAAAAAAGATTCCGACGAATGGAGAATCCCCCTTTTTTTTAAAGTCGTTAAAAAGAAATGAAAAAAAAAAACTATAAAGAATGAACGAAAATGAAACTCCGTTGACCTTAAGAAAGAGAGAGTGTGAGGCGTGGCCTGTGCTGATGACATTATGACATGGTACGTTGGGGCACGACCTACTAACGACTTTGTACGCGGAAGTATGATATTATATGTTACGTGTGACATAAAACATTAATGATGAATGGTTGAGGTGGAATGTTAAGCTCTATGGTAAGGGCAAGTCATAAGCACCAGAGGTATGACCTGCCTTTTAGCAAGATTATGATTTAATTTTTTAATATTTTCACATATTTCTTAAAAAAAAAAAATTGTAGTCCACCAGCCTCGAGAACAAACTCCGAGCTACCGGTAGTCAGGGCTCTTCAGAGAAGAACCTCCTAACAATACGTGCTGTGTCCAGAAGTATGGCTTTCTGAATCAAGCCCTTGATCCAGCTGCCAAGCGAGAGCCTTCTATATGTTGGTCGAGGCTATTGCCGATATTGGCCGACACGACTATCGGCACAATGACTGCTGTATTCACGTGTCATATGTCGACAACCCCGCGAACGGATACTTAAATTTAGCAAAATTATTATTATGCCTGGTGTGTCCCGCTATAGAGTAAAGGTCTCCTTAATTTTTTTCTATCTTCTCCTCCAAGAGAGTTATTTCAACCCAGTCGTTTATGTAGCGTCCAGTTCATCACGCCATCTCGTTCTGGGCAGGCCGCTTTACCTCAAACCAATCTGTAGATAATTTCGCCCGATTCTGGTGCGACATGCGGCTAAAATACCATGTTTTAATTGTAGCTGTGTAGTGTATGTATTAGGGTAAAAAACTCATATATTTGCTCAGCTGTATACCCAGCTATGCAGGGTTCGGCCTCCAATATAAGTGCATGTACTTAAATACCGGTATTTCACATGGGGCATCTGCCTATATGACCTCTACAACCCAGCTACTGGTTGAGCTCTTGGTAATAGGTGTTGTCCGACTTTCGCGACTCTGACTACCGGTAACGACTGTCAAAGATCCACAAATCACAGTTAGTCTGTACGAAGAAAAGGATTTTGTTTCTTCTCTGATATGCCAAAACCATACAATTGTACAGGAAGAACATCTTTTCTGATGTACACCATCGGGTGATATTAGTTCTCTACAATGATTACCAGACATCCAGATCCAAACCTTACGAATAAAGCACAGTCTTACAGAGTTTTTTTTTAAACCTCGAAATTTCTCCTGTATTGTGGGTGCATTTACAAACATTTAAGCTAACATACACAAACAGCGAGACCCGGAACAACTACCTGTAGGTCATACAAATATTTGCTCCGTGCGGGGATCGAAACCGCGTCACGCAGCGCAGCAGTGGATCGTTCAGATACTGCGCCAGCCCTACGCCTACCGTTGAAATAGGACTACCTCAAATGCCACTGACATTAAAAGACCTTCGCTCAACTCCATATTTCTTAGTTTTTTAAGTCGATGCTAAGTGATCTTCAACACGTAGAGACGTATGTGCAATTGAGCATTAAACATAGCTATACGGAAAAACGAAATCATTATCTTAAAATTATATATTATATACAAAATATAGTTTTTATTTTGCACCATTGCCCTTTGTTGATAAAGTATATTTTAATTTAATTAGGTACGGACGCGGAACATCAATGTAACATATTCATCAAAACAGCAATAACTACTTCACATTATAATATACAAAGTTTCAAAGGTTATCGAACCATACTATTTACTAAGCTTTGGACATCGGAAACGGCAAACAATTTTAACAGATATTGGTACATGGTTAAATTCTCTCCCATAACGTTTGGTTTCCTTCCATATCTTTATGATAAGAGACAGACCATAAAGCTATTTATATCAGAGCCAAGCCCCCAAATAGATTACGTTGTTATTTGCCACGATATAATACATATAGAACCAATTGATTCACACATTAATGGAATGCGTGTTGACTTATCTGTTTATCTTGCGGGCGCGAACTAAATAATATTAGAGTCAATATTTTGGCGTTACCGTGGTAAACGGGTAATCACGATTTCAGTGAATGTCGTTATTTTTTAGAGTTAAAGAAAAATGGAACTCATATAGGATCGCTTTGTATTCCGTCTGTCTGTGTGTCTAGACCCTTTTATCTCGGATACGTGGAGATATCCAGCTAAAATTAAAACCATATTTCATTCACATAAATCGGTGGTCCCATAGAGCTGTCAAAATCGACCTTCTAAGTCTATGCAGTCAAAAGATATGGCCGTTTATATGGGAAGTTTGTACGGAACCCTATGTGTCCGACTCGTTATTGACCGGTTTTATTGTCTGTTATGCTACTGAGTAAATTCTTCAAAATTGTTTTGTTTGCACAGTTATCAAGTCGTTTATGGCTATGACAATGTTCTTTTACTTTTATTCCTTACATCAGCATCTGCTGAGCCTTTTCCTAACAATTTTGGGGTTGGCTTTCAGTCTAACCGGATGTAGCTGAATACTAGTATACCCGACCTCCAGAACCCAGTTAATAATACGATACCCCTTGGTAAGAGTGGATGTCAGACTTTCAGGCTACCAACTGACCTGTAACGACGTTCAAAGATCTACAAAAACCACAGCCGGAACCAACAGCTTGACGTCCTTTCCGAAACACGAAGGGGCGTCGCTAATATATGGATGTGCTCTGAATGTTTTAATGATCCTTCTTAACGTTGTGGACAATCCATGCGTTCGTTATTATTTAGGCACGAACCCCACAAAATCTTAATATATACTTCTGTTCTTGTGTCCCCTAACTCCTAACAGCCTCGACCGATTTCGAAAAAAAAAGTGTTTATATTTCAATGAGTTTTTGGATGGTTCAAAAACACAATTGGACCCGGTAGGCCGTCAGAATGTGAACAGATTTGGTCCACTAGTAAACGTTAAATCTAACAACCTAATTTCCTCCTTTTCAGTATCTAAGTCACATAAATCTGCCAATCATCCAGCACGGTGACAAGTTCATCGCGGGCGCCGGCGCCGGCGTGACAGCTGTCACTTTGACGTACCCGCTGGACACGATACGAGCGCGGCTCGCGTTCCAGATCACGGGCCAGCATCGGTACAAGGGTATCGTGCATGCAGCCACCACTATGTTCCGTACGGTATGTTTAAATTTCCCTAATTTAATTATCTGACCGCGATCAGCACAACTATTAATGGGTGTAATATACCCTTAAAGAAGCTGAAAGGCACTTATGCTCAGCGTAAGTGCATTTTTGGTGCACTGAATCATACCTTGGGACGTAGTAACTAGAAGGTTACTGAGGTAACGAAGATCAAAGTTCCAACTTTTTTTAATAATCTATATCCACATTAAATATTTTATTTTAGCGGAGAAGATACATTCTGGATTCGACTGATCACAGGATTGCACAAAACACGTGTGTATTCCCACACGTCCCTTATCCACTATACTCGACTCCGTTTTGTTGGTGTCGCTAGCGTTTTAGAGCCGAGCAGTAGAAGATCAGAATACCCTAATTTCGAGACAAAACATAAAATCATCCACCAATCCGCACTGAACCAGGATTACGGCCCACTCCCTTACAAAGAGGAGGCCTATGTGCCAGCTATGGGAACCTCATAGGCTGGTTATTATGGTACCTATACTAGCTCATGACCGCGTGAAGTTCGTTTGGGTCGTTCTACCGGGATCAAAAGTAGCCTATGTGTTAATCCAAGATATATGCTTTCTACATACCATATTTTATCCAATTGAGCGTAAAGGAGTGACAAACACACACATACAGACTTTAATATTATAGTGTGATAACCAAAGTACATGTGACTAAAAGATTGATAGATATGAAGGTTTGATGGTCGGAAACGGACAGAGAGGGAGGCCAAAGAAAAAATGATATGAAGGAGAAAAGAGGAAATGATGCCCTTACGTCTGACAGAAGAGTTTGGAAGAAGAAAACGTATTGCGCCGACCACTAATAGACTGGAAGTCTGGAACCAGAGCAAGAAAATAATGACAACTAAGGAAGGCGCTAAAATAACACCGATATTTTCTTTCGATTGCAGGAGGGCGGTATACGCGCGCTATACCGGGGCTTCGTGCCCACCATGTGCGGGATGGTGCCGTACGCAGGCTTCAGCTTCTATTGCTTTGAGTCACTCAAGTACTTATGCATGAAGTATATGCCCAGCCAACTCTGCAAGAAGTGCGAAAGGAATACCGGTATGTACCTGTGCCCTAGAATAAGTTTTCCTTTGGATTTTTGTAAAATCGACCTGTATAGACCAGGGGTTGGCCGTTTTAGCAGAATCTTATAAGGATAGTAATATGTATTACGTTAAAATTCTTAAAATGGTTAACTTATTATGATTGTTTAATTGCCCATTGTAGACCCCTCGTAGAGGTCTTAGGCAATTATGCACAATACACCAATTTGCGAATTTAAAAAATAGAGCATGCGGATATTTTGATTTCTATATCGAAATTTATTTCAGGCAAGATAAAAAAAAATCTCTTAAATTTTCACTTATTATTTCATCATTCTCTTAGGCCAACTAGAGTTATCATCCAAAATGTAAATCGTAATACATATTACCACAAAAGAAGTCTGCTTATTTGTAAACTACAGGCTGTGTTATAATTGTTGCAATTCAATTCATTTGAAATCTGCATAATTACATTCTTTGTTATACAAACACAATCAGTTTTTATGCCCGTGTTTCACACAAAGACTGCTTATACTGACTACTATATTTAGTTTATTATAACTTAAGCCACCAGAGCTCAAGCTGTACTTGACTCGTACTTCGAGTTAGGTGGGAGCACGCTCTAGTAGCTGGCTAGCCTGTGAATTTTGGACTCGACAAGAATCAGCCTGAATTTGCTGTCCTTGTCCTTCTTGTTGCGTTCCAAATGCTTCCTCATGGCAACACCTTTCTTGATCAGGTAGTATAGAATTTTACATACATCATCAAAGTATATTTTGTATGGGGGACTTGCACCAGAAACCGCGGAAGACGCTCCGGGCATTAGGTGCCGGGGGACGAGTAACGGCCACCGCTGACACAGGTCTGTAGATGATGAGCAATGGGTAGCGAGCCGTCCATCAGTCGACGCGACGACAGGCCGGGACGAGGGCGCGCGACAGTTCCACGCGCTCCTCAAAGAGATGTCAGCAAAGCAGAGGGGCCTGCCAGGGCCACCGCCTCCATGGATTACGAGTTGTTTGAAAATTATCATAGGGCAAAAGAAGGAACATGGATGGGTTTTAGCCAGTAAAAGTCTAATCCCCTTCTGCCTCCCCCAGAGCGCACCAGGTTTATACCCAAGAACATGAAATGCATAGAAATGTAAAGGAGGTATAAAATTATGCATCTTCACGTTCAATATAAACCAATAATGGACAATTTCCGGATTCGTCTCGATTGGATGCAAGCCATTTTGCATGCAACATGCCAGATAATTACAATGGCATTCTGATGTGACGGAATAGCTCTTGGCTAAATAAATAAAGCCTCTCCGGTTGATGTTTAGGTTAAGCCGCGCTTGCCTGTGTTGGTCCGTGGATGGGTGGCCACCCATTCATAACATACCTTGTTCCCTCCGTGTCTCGTGGCTGTCAATTATAGGTCTTTGACAGTTGCTGCAGAGAGTCAGTGGTCTGAAAGTCTGACAATCAGTTTTACCAAGGGGTAACGTGCTTTACCCAGTCGCTCCATATAAAATATTGGTATTCGGCGGCATCTGGTTAAACTGGAAGCCGACCCCAACATAGTTGGGAAAATTCTAGACAGATGATAACAATTTAGATATGCGGAGAAGTTAATATCTTATGGCTGGCATAGAAAAGGGCGACACGTTTTTATTGCCAACATAATAAAAAAATTATTGATACGTACTATAAAAAGTATTTATGCAAAATATACAATCATAAAATTCATATTGAATAACGCACAGAAGTTGAATCACAGTCTGCATTAGTCACATTTTGCATCATTTTTTATTTTCTCTGTATTTTTTTCAATAAACAAAATATGAATAAACTATTACTGCAAGATTTAAGTTCATGAATCAAAGAATTGTGTATTATGGGATTTTTTGTAGACTTTTTAAAGTACTAGGTACTATTTGAAAAGCGTATACTTTCAAAGGGATAAACGGTTTGCTTCGATGTTTCCACGGATCAAACACAATGGAGTTTAAGAATGCTGATTACAGTTGAGAGAGTTTGAAAATCGAAATATGTATTTATTTATTTGAGAATAACATGTAGGAACAATATTACAGAAAAAAAACTAAGTCATTGCACAGTCAAGTGATGCATATTTATATTATGGAATGATAAAGGGTATTGTGTATGTTTAATCGGTCGTTGGTCCATACGTTAAGCAACGGTAATAAATGAGGCTCTATTTTTGAATTGCAAATCATGAAATAACTGCTCCCGCTGTGTCAGACTTAGAGTAACTAAAACGCACTCATGTTCCTTCGTTTGCCCTTTGTGTTCCGGGGCCGCGGTACCTCTTTCGAACAACCCGCCGGCGGTGGCCCTGGCAGATCCATCTGCTTTCCTGGCATCTTTTTGAGGCACGCGTAGAACAAGAACGCGCTGTCAAAACGACAAATGTGCTCCATGAAGTGTAATAAATAAGAACCCATTAAGACTTATGTACTTAAAGTTTGAATCTTAAGCAAGATTTATGATTTTAAATATGTCTGTCTCATAGGAACTTAGTGACAAGGTAATTCTTATGAATAAACAAACTTCATCAAAAAATTAAGGTTGCACAAAATCTGGTGACAAATTTTTATTTTATAATTTGTATGTAGTGATAATTTTGACTCCTTTCTAGTATTTCTCAACCGCCTCGATGGTCCAGTGGTTGCAAGCGTGACTGCTGAGCATGAGGTCCTGGGTTCGATACCCGGGTCGGGCAGTATTATTGGGGTCATCAGGAATTTCTCAATGGCAGCCATAGAGACTGGATTTGTACCGGGTTGATAGCAATAGGCTCGACCCTTAGTACATGCGTCTTAAAACATTTTTTTGCGAAATGCAGTTGTACTCTTCGGGTCTAATCCTCCATGGATTAATACTTAAATAAAATAAAAATAATACTTAATAAAAATAAAAAGAGGAAGCTCGAGGAAGGAGGGAGGGAGGAGCTCTTGGCTAAATAATAGCAGCCGCTCGGGTCGATCTTTAGGTTAAGCCGCGCTTGCCTAGGTTGGTCTGTGGATGGGTGACCACCCGTTACATACCGAGTTTCCTCCGTGCCTCGGAAAGCACGTTAAGCCGTTGGTCCCGGCTGTCATTTGTAGATCTTTGACAGTCGTTACAGGTAGTCAGTGTTCCAAATGTCTGATAACCAGTCTTACCAAGGGGTATCGTATTACCCAGTATTAACTGGTTATGGAGGTCAGATAGGCAGTCGCTCCATGTAAAATACTGATATTCAGCTGCATCCGGTTAGACTGGAAGCCGACCCCAACATAGTTAGGAAAAGGCTAGGCAGATGATGACTAAATAAAAATAAAAAAATAAAAAAGCCTTAATTTGACCTAACTTACAAAAAAAAGTTTTTTCTTAGATTACTATGTTAGTTACATAAATCTAGATAATACATGTTTATACTTATAACTACTACTATTTAACTTTCTTAGTTTCTTTATATTTCTTTCTTTAAGCTCCTAATAAAATGGTCATATTTAGAAAACTACTATTTTACTTTTCTTAATATAATATTTACTTAATATTACTTATATCTATAATAGTGTTTATAACTGCTATTTAGCTAGTTACCTCCATGGATTACAAGCTTTTAATCCTGAAGGGTTAGACAGAGGAATACCTACCGCCGTGTAGCGCTGTGTAAGTAACATCACTGTTATGTAATATGTCGATGGCCCCTACGTAATTCATGGAAACTAAAACATGAAAAAAAATACTTGATTACGGATGGAACGAAGTTATTATTTATTATGTACAAAAAACCTGTAAACACTCAACAAAATTAATCGTCGCGACACCACACTTCAATGCGAAATAGAAAGACGAAATGAAAATAACTGGCTATTAGTTTCTATGAGAGAGAGAGAGACAGATAGAGAAACACGCGCACACCGCACGGCTTACAACTATAGCAAAAAGTGTCGTTACAACTTTTGGTCTTAATTTTTTCCGTCTAGCCCCAGACGCCCCAGATAAGGAACTTCGTTCCAAAAACTAAGAAAGGACTTTATGCCCTTAAGAATAAAGGTTGTCAATTTTTTAGTTTTGATGAATTACATGGGGCCGTCGATGTGTTTCCCAACTATTTTCAGGTCGGTGTCCCGTCTAAGCGGATGTAGCTGAATACTATTATTTTATATTGACTTTTATATAAGTGATCTGAATACAAGGCTATATGATTATTATTTTAATAGCCACGAGCTCTTCACCTGAATAATATATTTATGTACTAGCTGGCGCCCGCGGCTTCGCCCACGTGACGATCGAAAAAAAGTATACTATGTGTTATGCCAGACTATAATCTACCTCTGTGCCAAATTTCATCAAGATCCGTTCAGCTGTTTTGACGTGAAGGAGTAACAAACATCCATACATCCTCACAAACATTCGCATTTATAATATTAGTAGGATTTTAATATCTTTCATAAACATTTCCAGGAGGTCTAGTACTAACAGTGCCAGGCAAGTTGGTGTGCGGTGGGCTGGCGGGCGCGGTGGCGCAGTCCATCTCGTACCCGCTCGACGTCACGCGCCGCCGCATGCAGCTGGCTTGCATGGATGCGCAGACGGAGCGGTTCGGGTATGTCTGCATTCTTACTATACTTGTAATATACGTTATTAGATAAAAATGATAGCCGCTCGAAAGTTAGAAACATTTCTAGTAGTGTGTAGTAATTCCATGAAACAAATAACAACCTTTTCGGGTCCACTGCAGTCAAAAAATATTTGACAGGAAGTTCTTATACCAAAAAGTTGGTGGAGGTTGTTGTACAATGTACAGCCATGTACAGCCAAAAAATCTAATAGGTATAAAGGTCTGAGGGATGCAGTTAGTTGAACTTTTCTTAGAAACCGAACCGAAATCATCTACTAATTTATTTGAGTTGTTGACTGTACCCACACGATATAGCGACTGGTGTGTGTTTTGGGGGAGTATCTTGTGTAAATTACGTTCAAAAAGTGCTGTTCTTCAGCCTAGTTCGAATAAATAACTTTTAATTTTGACATAAGTATTATGTTTTACGAAGCAATTGCATGGGGCTAGTATTTAAAATTTTAAGTAAATAATGCAATTCGTTGATTAACTAATGATTCTCAAATAATGATTAATATGAATATAATAGCTAATAACCACGGCCCATGAGAATGCCACTACTGACCTCTATTTCTCGTTACCGCAAGTTGCAAATATTAAAATCTGCATATTTATGGAAATGTACGAAGAGCGGCCATTATTTTTAGAAAACAAGACCTAAATCTTTTTGTATCTATCTAATCCAGATGACAAGATCCGAATATTAATATGCGGAATGCCTGATAAGTGTTTTGTTACTTTAATATCACAATATCTCATCTATCTACAGGGTGAGAGAACGTGCCTACTTCATCAATTCATCAAACCGGTTAAAATTATTTGTTGGTTCGAAATGCCGTAGGTACTGAATACCTAGCAACCATTTGTATGTAAATATTCCTTCCAGGCAAAGATATTCAAATATTTATAAGTGATAGATGGGACAAGATGAAAAAAAAATATAACTCGATACCTTCACGCGTTCCCGAGATAGATTGTCTTGACAAACGGATAAAAAAGTGATGTAATAAGGGTTCCGGTTTTTCTTTTGAGGTACGGAATCCAATACTTGTTAACAAACCGTTCTATCTAGTGCCACACGGTCGCTTCTCAGAATTCGTGTGTCAAAATCGAAAAATTTCGAGATCAAAAGTTTTGTACGAAAATATTCCCAATGTCCGCTCTATAAGTTCTTCAAATTTCTTTACATCCAAGTTAAAGATAAATGGAATATGGTGATATTAAAAAACAAACATTAAACAGGCAAAAAAATATAATATATCTACTAAATGCATAACTGCAAGATCCCACAAATTATGTTATTGACTAACTATTCCTAAACATGTATAACATACATACATGTATAACATAATTGTCAACAGAATAATACAAAGTCTATCAATGTGAAAGCACCGCATTAATTACAGCATACATAATAATAAATTCTAAGTGGCAATAATACACAGTTCACATTTGCTATTTAATTTGATCAAGGATCTTTATGTGCTCGAACGATGTTGATGGCACCTTTGGTAAAAATTTGCAAAATAAATCGCACAAAAGTCTTCCACACGCGCCTCAAAGAGATGTCAGCAAAGCAGAGGGGCCTGCCAGGGACATCGCCTGCCGGGGTTGCGGGTTGCTCGAAAGAGATACCGCAGCCCCAGAACACAAAGGGCAAAAGAAGGAACATGGGTGGGTTCTAGTCAGTAAAAGTCTGACACTCCCGCAGCGGGGGATGTTATTTGATGATTACTCATCCGCAAAAAACAAAACAAAATTTGTAGACACGTGACATCCATTTCGTTTTTTTTAATATTCATTACAGACTGATTATAATTATACGGCATTAGTACAGTACCGTTTTTTGCCACGCACGAAAGACTCTTGATAATTGTAATTATTTCTGCTCTTTACTTTATCTTAATGAAGTGATTCGTGTAAAATTGCCGAAAATGATAATATGTATTTATAAGCACCGTGCACCTTTCCCTATGTATTCTAATGTATATTATTCTATTCCTAACTAATGCAGCAATGTTTCTGATTGCATGTTATTTACACGTGGTGTTGGCAACACTTGCAGGAGGTTGGTTTATCACATTTTTGTATATTTTACCTGATAAGATTTATTTTTAACGCTTCTAACATATTATCTCCTTTTAGGAAGTGTCTTTATCGTCAAGAAGCTTTATACTTACGAATGTAATATATTATTCTTTAAACTAACAACACTATCTAGTTGGTACTTTATTAAAGGTAAATTTCTAGAAATGGTCTAGCGCCGGCAACAGGCATTTTAGCTAATAATCAAGTTTCAGGAGCCAGGGCCAATGGGCCACAAGCTCTGGACTAAATATCGGGACTGTATAGAAGGCCTTTGCCCAGTTATAGGGTGGTATTACTTAGGGCGACTGCAGAACGCTGCGATAGTTACTGGTACCGTAGTAACTCGATGCCTCGCAAAGTTAAAGGGCTGGTGAAGTTATAAGATTGTGTTGCAAACAACATCGTCCTTTTTTGGTTATTGTCAAACACACTGCAGTGTCCAGCACTAATCTTGCACGATGCTCTTCTGCATTGCACTTATTTATATTGGAAGCTCTTTCTTTGGTATAATCTATTCTACCTTCGAGCACTTTAGTTAGGTCAAATATCACTTTGGGCGTGACTGACTTTACGAGGATGCATCCTTATCCTCCATCAAAAATACTAGCAATGGTGAAGGATAACTTCGTGAGGAAACGCATGTTGGACATGTCGGAACCAAAAAATCTATTGTGACATCTCCACCGTGGCACCCATTTTCTCTTTGAGAAGAGACCTGGGCCCCAGCAGTGAGATCTTGCTGAAATGCTGATACTGTTAATACAACTCTCTAAATTCCTCTAATATTTCCAGCACTGGCATGATCAAGACGCTTACCCTCATATACCGTGAGAACGGGATAGTGAAGGGTTTGTATCGCGGCATGAGTATCAACTACATCCGAGCGATACCCATGGTTGCCACCTCCTTCTCAACTTACGAACTTATGAAGCAACTGCTGCAACTGGACACAGGAATGAAAGTCTCGTAATGACGACAAAATGGCGGATATGTTCGGTGATTTCTGTCTTCGCATCACTGTTTGGAGTGTGGCTTTTGCGCAAAATGATTATGGATAAGCGAATATGTACTCATTTGAAAATTGTAGCGTGCAAAATTCTTAGGCTCGCTTCCACCACAAATTACGTAACGTTTAGCGTGAAACGCATTTAATTGTTTGCGGTGCAAACGGGCTTCTATACTTTGACTTTTTAGTTTGGTAATAAACATCATAAATTATAATTGCTTGAAACCAATTGATGCAAGCTGGATTTAATATTCCGATCATTATACGCAAAAACGAAAGCCTCAAATAACTTTAAATAACGATAGGCGGACAATAAAAAATATTACTTTTAGTGTAATTTTTAGGTAAACTAAACTCATGCTTTGGTGGATACTACTTAAAGGTGAATTTCACCGATGGAACTAAACAGGATCAACAAACTTAAATCACGTTATTTTTGACAGTGACTGATCCGCACTTTCTTAGCGCGTTTATTTTACTCTTATACCTATGTAGTTATTCCTGCTCAATTTGAATGAATGGACAAGTTAACTGCGCACACTACTTTTCTTCAGTACTTACATACAATCAGTATTTGTAACTTTTAATGCTCATTCCATTTTGTATATTATGTTTAGTAAATAGATGTAAATCAGAGTAAAATGTTCTTAATTTGCAGCATAATATATAATTCTAAATGTCGCTACTTATGACCAAGATAGTATACATTAGCTTCTAGACTTTCGCCACTTGTACAGTCTCAGTAGTGGCGAATTAGGTGTCAATCCGGAGACTTGTAAAGTGTATATCCTGTCAAATAATAATTATATTAGACATAAAATAGTTTTAATATAGTAATAAAATAAATTCCGTGCCTTTGCTGCTTTCCACAAAGTATATTTAATAGTAAAATATTTAGTCTAATACATATTGGCACTTCAATATTAATTGGAAATTCCTAATTATGATGAATGCTAAATGATACCATTCGGAATCGTCACTTTTTAACCGTCAACAAACATAAGAGACCTCAATAAGTAGCTTAATTATTCCAATTATTCATAAGATACCATTTACAAAATATATACCTATAATTCCAGTGCTAGATATGAACCATTACTAAGTTCAAAGAACTTGTTTTGGCCTGCTGTCGCTTTTTAAATATTCATGATCAACATGGATTCCATTAGTTATACCAGATTAATCTATTTTGGACTCATTTCTTTCAAAAGTTGAGAGATGATAACCGGTAATATATCTAGCCTATTAGGGTTGTTACAAAGAACTAAAGTCAATGTGTAGCTTGACTGTGGTACGAATACACCCGGCAGCTATAGATTACTCGTACAGTCAAACGGGGTGGATAGCAGGGCTGTTATGGAGCTCCGTAACCGATAACAAGTTTTGGATAAAGGCGGGTGATTCCGCCCTTGCAGGTGAATCGGAACAAAATTTTAACATTTTTCGCCAATGTCTTTTGGCGTTACATTACTTTCGACGCCAAACCTAGTAAAAATGTATTTATGGCATTTTCGCTATGTAATTATTTAGTTTATTATAATTTAAACAACTACAGTTGTCGCTGGCGTCTCAGCTACGCGACCGTTTTCCAGCTAAAGTTGTCAACGTTAACGATAGCCTGAAAATACCCTATTCTTTATTCAAAGCAATACTTTTGTTACAAAATATTTGTAGTTAGCGTTGCAATTTCGTTCAGTTTCGTCGCGATTCACCCCGTAGTTCTGTTCACTCCGTTTGACGTTATCTAGCCCCGCATTTACTAAGGGAGGAGTTGCGATACTTGTTCTTACAACACGTATTTACGTTGTTTCATACATTTACTGTGTTTATTAAGTCTCCTTTAAAGTTTAAAAAATAATGGTAAGCACAAAACATACATACCTTGCGGTAAAAACGGGATAATGAAACATCAAACGGTTAACATAATAATTGCCAGCTTTAAAAAAAATGTTGTTGTTTCCAAACAGGGTGAAATGGCTAGTATATAAGATGATTCATTCCACGCGTATGTGATGCGTTTTTATGTTAACACAAATATTATACGGTTCAGCACCGCACATCAAATGTGACATTTTAAAACAGTTCTTGTGTTTCTAAAGCACTGATAAGTTTTTATGTTTTATGACCATTTTCTTGGACACTAATCATTTTTCGCCAAACATGATTAAAAATTTGAACATTATTCTGGCCACCTTCCTCGAGAAAAAATGATATTGCTATAATGGCCAAATACATTCGAGGAGCGGGCCAGCAAAAGTTGTATGAAAATCCATATTGGTCTTGTTTTAGCCGCCTAATTAATGACTAGGATAACTCATATTTGTCGTGTTAAACTTTTTAAAGGTTTTATATTAATTTCAACTGGCCCGTAAATAAAAAGCTGTTTATTGAAAAAAAAAAAACAAATGAACACTGGTGCGTGAAAAATGAATGTTGTTCATTGACGTTTTCTTTTTCGCGCCTTAATTGAGAAAATTATTAAAGTTATGGCCCAGTTGTGGGAACTTACGTATGTGTGCCGCAGCTTTGCCTCTGCCACGTTCGTCCATCAATGCCTCTTGCTGGCCGCTGCAGTAATGTTGTAACTTATTTTTCCATTTTTAAATGAATAAATTATTAGCGTCGAAGAAAATTGCACCCAAACAACTAATTATTATGACTACCCGGTTTTTGCGTTGAGTACATAAAAAAAAATCCGGGTGTAAGTTCGAATCTTTCGTACTTTTGTTTTTTTTATGCTGTACTGTAATGTTGTCGCACCAAAGGTAAACAGTATAACAAAAATATGTTACATATATAATTTGTCTACTTGACAGAACGCAAAAGATAGGTAATGTTAATGTGTATGTATATCGGTCTATTGTATAAAGATAAATGGACTGCAAAAACAACGTGTTTGTAATAAAAATAATAAATTATTTTCATGTAATGTTGTCTTTTATTTCTACTTCGGAACGGTGAAAGAAAACCCCTTATTTTTATAATTAATTTTATTTATTATATCTAATTCCTATCAACAGGCATAGTACACGTTGCAAGAATAATTATTTTACCGTACTGTGTTTACATTTTAAATTATTGCCATTGTGTAGCGAATCCAGATGGAAGTTTGTATATTTGTCGGTAGACGGCGCATTATCAACAGTATCCAGTCCCACTTAAAATGAACACTATGCATACAAAAGATCAAGATTTTCTCAAGTTTTAAATGTCAATCGCCTATGCAGTTTGCCAGGAAAGCCTTAATTTTAAATTTACACGAGCTTCGATTGGGTGAAATAACGCCAAAAGCAGAGAAATCAAACTTGTGCTACAGTTATTGTTTGTTTTATTTCACGCGAACGAGGCTCGCCATACATTCTCATTTTTTTGTATTTTTTTTTTCTTTAAGGATATTATATTTATTTTTTTATCTATAACTTACATACTTAATACTTAGATCAAACGAAACGTGTGGCTTCAGGTGTCATTGGTGGGTAAGGTCTTTGTATAATTAGTACGCACGTTTAATTTAGGAAATAAAAACAAATATAACAATTATTTTAAAAATCTGATTTTTTTATTTTAAATTGAAAGATGGCACTGACAAAAGAAACTGTCCACTGTTCAGATTCTAAAATAAGTACACGTTTTCGACATGGAAATGGAATATAAAAATTGCTTTTGTCAGTTGTTCTATAAATAGAAGAAAAAAAAATGCTTTGTAAAGGAAACCAGGGCTATCAGTGAGTATGTATTCTTAAAAAACATGCTTTTAACACTTTTAATGTAACCCCCTGTTATGAATTTCTATCCTATGATGTTATAAAACAATTTCCCAGCTCGCAGTGGTCTCTTATAAAATTGTTATTAATATATTTAGTTACTTACCTCCTTCATGAAATGAGTACATTAATGGGAAAATATTCGACACTTAGTTTAAACAATAACAACCTATCGGGCGCCTTGATCTTTAGGTATTTACAAAATTACCTAAAATTATTTTTTAATCAATTATAGAACAAATATAAAATAAAAAAAAAACTTAAAGCTCCACTCTTGTGAAACACTATTCCTTGTTATACAGGTACTGTGGCACAAGAAAAGGAGAATTTTGAATAATAAATCTCAAAATGCAAAACTCATTCTCTCTTAGACATTTTATGACAGAATGATTGCACTGGGGTATAAACAATAAGAATTCCTAATACTTTTACGCAGACTTACAGTCGAACTAAAGATATTATATATATGTATAATAGTTATATAATAAAAATAATTACATAATACCATTCTGTCATAAAATTAAATGCTTGCTATTGCTTTGTAGACCTCGATCAATAACCCCCGCAGTACGTGTAGTAATTGTGTAATGTAAATATCAAATTGTAAAAAAAACTTTAATATTTCATTTGTAAAGCAACTAAAAATACAAAGTTTATAGGATGCGACTCGTAACAGATTTTGATCTACAGTAACTTAACTCGAAAACCATCATTATATTTACTAGATGACAATAATCATGTTGTTTTCACTAATTATAAGTTCCATTACTGCACATTAGATGTAAGATCATAAGCTTTATGGGAATCCAATAGGCGCACATTTAGTCACCAAAGATTACATTATGATGGTATGTCCATTGCTCGCCTGTCGATCCATGGTGTCCGCGAGACGAGTGCGAAATAAAACTGCCGTTTTAGTAAATGTACGAGTTTAATGAGGTCCAATCGTCTTCGATACATGTCATAGTGTATAGAATCATAACGTGCGGGACGTAGCGCTCCGTCCGGCCGCGGGACATGAACATACCAGCATAACTAGCGCGGAGCGAATGCACAGTGAACGGCAAGAACCTAACTTGCGACTGGTGACAACCACTTACAATTTAAAGCGCGACTCGCGCCGCCGCCTGGCAGCCGGGTGCAGCCGGCGGCGCGAGCACACGCGCGTGCACGTGCGGGCGTCACACGTGCGCGAGCCAGCGCGCCACCCGGCCGCGGCCGCCGCGGCGGTGGCGGGGCGGGTGGCGCGTGGCCCGCGCCCGCCGCCCGAGCGCCGCCGCGCCCGACACCCGCGCTGCGCCGCCCACACTGCCGGAGCCCCGCACACTCTCCGCCCGCTTGATATGCGCCTCCTCTGCAACAAACAAATACCTGTCATAAGGACCAGATGATCACCACCGAGACAGATCTCGCTCAAGACTGCGCAATCCGTACCGTATTATCATAGTTATGCATACATAGAAATGAACCCAACCATATTCACAACTTTACATCTAATGGACTGGTGAAACTTCGCTTTATCGTTATTATAGAAAACAAAACGGTTACTTACGTGCAGCCTACATGAAATAATCTGGCGTCCGCCGCGTGACATGCGGCTCGCCGCGTCGCGGAGCCGGGTCAAACTGAAGGCTGAAAACGTAACAAATGCATTAGCATCACATTCTAGGACAACCTTACTTAATGAAGGGGTAACAATTAGGTCATATTTTCCAATATCCATGGTTAGATATCGACTATGTCGATTTTATATTTGATGTTGAATATCAAATTTTTGTCATCACTTTGCGCTGATAATCATACCAAAACCTAAGTAGTTGTGTAGCTAAAATTTCTCCAATGGTTCGAAAATCTATAGGAAGATACCTATCCACTACGCGACAATCGGATAGCTAAGTGAGCAAAGTGTTTTATCCAAGCACTGCATACTCAACTACACTAGATATTTCTTTTTCCTCTATTTACAGTAATATACCGCTATATTATAACAAGCAACTAAAACTGTCTATGGTCACTATCGTCCCTCATTACCTCCAAGGCTAAGTTCGTACTCGTGACAATCACAGCACCTTGAAGCAGGGAAGCCCTACACAAGCCAGACATACTAAAACCCACCTACTTACATTGTCAAGTATTATGTTGTTCTAGAAATGTCTTCACACATGCTTTACATTAATGACGCTGTTTACCAACATGTGTGTAGGCGAGTTTTCTGCCTAGCCTTTTCCCAACTATTCTTTGATAGGTTGAATATGGTGCAGTTAAATACCTGTATTTTATTTACATGACGTGACTGTTTATCTAACTTTCACAATCCTAAATTACACGAGCATTAAAAAAAAACTCACTAGGGTGTCATAATTTCTCTTCCCATAGCTCGAGTAGAACTTTAGATCAAGTAAGTACAAAGCTTGCATTTACCTTTTACATGACCTCAAAATAAGCAGATAAGTAATAGGGTAGTTTCCAGGGTCAAAGTAATAACATTCTATTTAGTCCGTCTTTAGATTATTCAAAAATTACAAAGATATAGCCCATTAAAGTTACGTGTGACATCACTCATTGCGAAAAAATGCAGCAACGCGTGTGTGAATAATCTAAAAGTCGGACTAATCTTTTTATTTTTGTAAACTAGCCTATTGTCAATACTCGAACTTCATAAAATTGGCTCCCAGAATAATCTAAATCTCTCGGAAATGAGACATATGTTCAGTAATAGAAGTTGTTGAACTATCCACGAATTTCATACACCTAGACCCTCTTTCATAGAAATGTGTAAGGCTAGACATAAAGGACAAAAACAATACTTACAATGAGTACTTAAGCGCATCATCCAATTCCATAATGGCGGCTTGGTTACCGCATCTGAAACAATCGTGTTTACATTATAGCGTGTTGCGTAAGAGCAGATTGTTCGCGACAGGAAATCTTTATCTAATCGAATTAAATCGTGTTGAGATTATGAGTGCCCACGAGGTGACTTTCTCTTGTTTTGTTGGAAGATGTCTATCGTCTTTACGATATTTTATTTTAATTTTTTGAATGAAATTAGTAGTATTTGTTTTAGTTATCTTTTATCCTGTTTAGGGGACTGAAACGCGGTTTTGGTTATGGGACCGAAACCTGGTTACGGTTTAGGTGACCGAAACCCGGTTTCGGACCCCTAATAAAAACCCAAAAAAATGGGTTTTACTAGAGAACCGATTGGCTGAGACATCATCATCATCTGCCTACCCTTTACCCAACTCCAGCTTGGAGTCAGCTTCCAGTCTAACCGAATCCAGTTGAATACCAGAATTTTAAATGGACCGACTGACTATCTGACATCCACAACCCATTTTTAAGGTCCATTTAAAAAAAACACTGTTTTATTATCAAATTAACGGTACAACTACAAAATCAAACAACAAATTTGGTCGTATCACCTAAATATAGAAGCGCAAAAATGATACGGTTTTTAAAATATCGATTCAGGTGTATTCAACAAAAAGAAAACTTCAACTATGTCTTTCAAACCACTATACTTTTTTGTTTGTTGACTCTACGTGACCCTATCTTCAGATTTTGCATATAACAGAACATTTATAGACACAATAAATGTGAGCCTAGCACAGTTAAACAGTTTTGTTTAGAACATTTCGCAGTTAAGTTCATTTAAATTTGTATTGGAGGATTTATGCAAAGCAGTCAATTTTGTTCATTGTTAAGATCGAGCGACCTCAATGTGCGAATCATGTTGCTTTACCGTTCTCTAGAACCTAAACCGAGGTCAATTGTAACGTCGGAGTCAACATTTGTAATGTTATTGTTGGACAACATTATACACACACAAGCTATGCGTTGCAATGCAATTTTTCTACCTACCTACCCTATCTATCTACCGGAACTACACAAAAATCTATACTGCCTTTAGCTTTTCTTTTTTCGCTGTAAAAACCATCCTTGGACAACGAATATTTAAAAAAAGAAGCGAAATTTGTCCAGCCGTTCACGCGTGATGTCGTGACCAACAGAAGAAGAAACAGTGATTCATTTTTATATATATAAATATAAACTCCAGCAATAGGAAAACACGGAACCCTTATTGGATCATTTTGTTCCCCGTCTATCTGTCTGTCAAGATCATTTATCAAGGGAACGCGTGAAGGTATCGAGTTGAAAATCCTTACTAATATTATAAAAGCGAAAGTGAGTTTGTTTGTTTGTTTGTTTGTTACCTCTTCACGCTTTAATGGCTACACCGATTTTGATGAATTTTGGTACAGAGATAGTTGGGAACCAGGAGACGGACATAGGCTAACTTTTATTTAAAAAAAGTGGGATGTGAGGGAGAAAGAGGGAAGAAAAGGGAAAACTTAGCGTTGCTATTACAAATCAATAAGGCGCAAGAGGAACTGTGTTACCCCGAATTTAACGCGAGCGAAGCCGCGGGCAAAAGCTAGTATAACCATATATACTCCAAGTCTGTGGTCCCTTGAAGATGTAGAAAAATCATATCTCTAATACTACTCAGCCAAAAGAAATGGCCGTTTATATCGCAAATTTGCACGGCAGGAGTATGCAGATACTAGAGAACTCCTTATATTAGTTAGTTGTATTGTAGAAGGTCCTCAAAGCACATATTACTAAAAGAGTGATGGATTTGAATGTTGATGGATGGAGATGGAGGGGAAGGCCATAGATTGGATCTGGATTATTATGATACTAGCTTTTGCCCGCGGCTTCGCTCGCGTTAAATTCGGTAGCGCCTTATTGATTTGTAATAGCAACGCTAAGTTTTCCCGTTTCTTCCCTCTTTCTCCCTCATATCCCACTCTCAAACTCATATTCCACTCTCAAAAAATGCCTTTGCGCTGTATTTATTGTAATAGTAATACTAAGTTTTCCCTTTTCTTCCCTCTTTCTCCCTCATTTCTCACTTTAAAAAAATAGCCTATGTCCGTCTCCTGGTTCCCAACTATCTCTGTACCAAAATTCATCAAAATCGGTTTAGCCATTAAAGCGTGAAGAGGTAACAAACAAACTCACTTTCGCTTTTATAATATTAGTATATAAGTATGATAAGTATGATATTTTGATGGATTTTGTAAGGTGTGATATGAAGGAGAAAGGAGTAAATGATGCCATGACGTCTGACAGGGGAGAATGGAAGAAGAAATCGTGTTGCGACGACCCCAAATAGAATGGGACAAGGTCAGGAAAATGATTGTAAAAGGGCCTTGCTAAGAGAATAGTTCATGACAATGAAAGTGTTTGATTTCTACAGAAAATTCATGAATAATTAAAATCGGAGTGCATTCACACTCATTATGCACTGAATAATTAGCATCGGAATCAGTGTGGTATGTACGTAGCGATCGTTAAGGAAAAGTAAGATTGAAATGACATAGCATTGACTGGTTTTTCCTTAATATTTATCAAGGTACTCTCAAACAATAATATAAACCCAATCACTATGTACCTTTACAAAAGCGACATCATATGGGCCTCAGGTATATAATTAATCATCATCTGACTTAAATGCAAAATAAATCTACAACTGCCTACCAATTTTTTCCAAACCTATGTCATTTCAAACTACCACAATTAATAATTATTATAGCTCATTCATCATCGAAAAAAACACACACATAAACCTTGTATTTGCATCATCATTGATTCAAAATTTCTCGACGACGCTTTATTATTATAATCATAATTAACAATTTTGTAGAAATTCTCAATTTTTTAAGAACTTGAGCGATTGATCTCTGCTCGGGTAAAAATAGACAAAAGAAGTTCTCAGACTCGAACCTTATATTACTATTAAACATACAGTAAAATCGTTGAACCCGTTTTCAAACATATTTTCTAATATTACCCATTTAATTTTACAGGCTAGTTAATAGTTCTGTATTACTGTTGCTGCACCAATATTTTAATTGAAATAAATAATCTTTTAGATCCGAACGTCATTTAAAATGATCGGAGAGGTAGATAAGGAGGTGGACGGGCCTCTTGGTCTAGTGGTCAGTGGCCCTGACTGCTAAGCCGGAGGTCGTGGGTTCGATTCCCACTCAGGACAAACTTTGTGTGATGAGCATGATTGTTTGTTCTGTGTCTGGGTGTGATTTATCTATAATATGTATGTATTTATAAATTATATAAGTATGTATATCAGCTGTCTGGTTACCATAACACAAGCTCTGCTTAGCTTGGGATCAGATAGCCGTGTGTGAGTTGTCCCAAGATATTTATTTATTATTATTTATTAAGTATAAGTTATTTTTTCTAGGATTGTCGATTGCGAAAACCTACACTAGTAGCTATGCTAAAATATACGTCTGGTGTTCCCTGTGCCATGATAATATTTTAACATAATATTTTTCCACAGTATTAAACCGGACATGGGGAAACGGGCGATGTTGCTTGAAAAAGCCTATGTCCGCATTAGTCCATATATGCAGTGAACTGTAAAGGGCTGAGTTGGTTAGTTGATCGGATATTCTCAAAGAGTTTAAGCATACCATAAACAGTGAAAAAACACCTTTAGCCAGGGCGATGGGCACGTGTTCTTTCCGACACTGCAAGTATTTTTGGTTTGGACCATACTTAGGAACTTTCTAGATTTGAAAGGTCAAGGTTCCAAAATTTTCACGTTAAAAAAAGAACACACAAATTTTTAATGTTATAACTTTACTGTGGATACACTACCATAGGCCCTGTGTGTAAATGTTTCGTTCAGCATAATGATTTAAGATAGTTACATTGAGCACTACCATAAAGCGTGATTTTATACAGACGTTTACCAGCGATAATTTCTTTGTGAAGCGTCCGTTATGATAGTATAAGAAAAGATACATAAACGAAGTAGCAAAACTTACCTATAGCAGTAATTGGGTGCTGAGAATATAGTGACGACATTTCTATCGTGGCACCAGTTGTAGCCCTCCATGACGAGCTGGTGGGCCCTGGAGACCAGTGTCAGCCCGTTGCTGTGGTTGAACGTCTCTGAGATGTCCTGGCCGAACGTGTAGCCGGCGCCACGCGGCGATATGCCCCATCCGCCTCTGTGGAAGAAGGAAATTCATTAGTACATAATTAACGTCAACTTGACGAACGGCTTCGTTGGTTTAGTGGTCACAGCACTCACAGACTACTGAGCAAGGGGGTCGCGGGTTAGATTCCCAGGTTGGGATGTTCCATTAAGAATTTCAGTAGCAGTTATGGTGTCTAGATTTATGTCCAGTTGATGGCAATAGACTGACTCGCTCCCTATTACATGTGCATGGACAGACTTAGACATAACTGGCGAAATATGGGTGCATTATTAGGTACACCTTTTTTTGTGAAGATGGGAAATCATCAAATAACTTCCCTGCGGCGGAGCGGGGTGGGAAGGGGAGTTCCAGACTTTTACTAACTAAAACCCATCCATGTTCTTTCTTTTGCCCTTATGTTCCGGGGCTGAGGTATCTCTTTCGAACAACCCGCTACCCCGGATTCGGTACACCTCTGTCTGACTCTTCGGGGATTACACGCGTGAAGTTATGTGAAAAAGCTGACAGCTAGCTACGTTCTCACGTTTGCGGTGGAACAGGTACCTTAAGCTCGACCAAAAAACACACACAGACGAACATAAAATTTTTCATGATAATTTTGTGGTTTCCATATTTACTTAGCGTATCAACAGCAGTGCAATTCTTGGAATATAAAAGTCACGTAAGGTGCATGACGCCATACTAAATTAAATAACTTACACAAATTAACACCTCAATGGCAATAACAGCCTTGTAATGAGCTATACGACAAGATTTTCTTGTAAATCGCCTTAAATACTTTACGATATGTTGGACGACAGTGCTAAGCGGCTAATTGAGGCTTATTTTTTTATTGAGCTATGGGTAAAAATAAATAAGGTAGCCCGTAAAATTCTTTTTATTACATTTTCTTACGCTTTTTGCAATGTGCAGATCATCGTTAGGTTATTATAATTATGTTAATTAAAACATAATTTGCGACCGTAATAAATATGGTTTTACCGAGTTATATTCATTAAAATCATCAACCCTCCGAGTTCATTTAATCACAATGATTGGCTTTTCATGGAATAGTTTTTTTTCCACATACAGCCTAAAACTGGCAACACAGCAAATGGCAAAAAAACATGAGAAAATTAAATTTCGCGGGCTACCCAGGCGCTTGTAGCTTTAGGAACTTTTCAAGGCACACAACGATATAACATCAACAAAAAATCTTGTTGTGACTATATAGTTTTATTTCTTTTTCTGGACGCCAATTTTTCAAGGTCATGAAGCCAGCGTTCATAACACCAAGTTTTTGTTATACTAAACTAGTTACACCCCGCATTTTCACTCACGTAGACTGGGATATTTTACATTTAAATCTTCCTCTTAAATCACTATCTATTACTATAAACTGCATTTAAATCCGTTAAATAGTTTAAAAGGTCTAAGCGAACAGACTGCGGAAGTGACTTCATTTTATACTATGTAAAGATAGGCTAAGTTTATTAGATAGTTCTGAACATAGCCAAAAGCAGGAAAGTAAGTTATTAACTAAAGTTACCATTCAATTCAACTTCTACGATTAACAAGATAAACCGCCGTCATCACCCCATTTGTAAAACAACAAAGATAACAAGTTGTTTCCCTTTATAAACTGACTTGATAACTACTTCTAGTCTATATATATTAATTAACTAGCTTTAGCCCGCGGCTTCGCTCGCGTTAAATTCGGGGTAACACAGTTCCCCTTTCGTGATTTGCAGGTATCTGGCACCTGTAGTTTTTCCCCTTGCGCCTTATTGATTGTAATAGCAAAAGCTAAGTTTTCCTTTTCTTCCCTCTTTCTCCCACATTATCCAGTTCTTTAAAAAAAAATTGCCTATGGCCGTCTCCAAGATCCCAATTATCTCTGTACCAAAATTCATTGAAATCGGTTTAGCCATTACGGCGTGAAGACGTAACAAACAAACTCACTGTCGCTTTTATAATATTATATAGTAAGAATTATCTTTTTGCGGAACTCGATCGATTAACGTTTGGCTCCCAGACATTGCGTGAAACAACTGAACTAACTTTAATCGGAGAAGAATCTGGCCATACCAAGGTAAAACACAGAATTAACATGCAAGGAATTAAAAACATATAATATCATAGCGTATACCCCAAAAAAGTAGAAAGATGGATAATGTGTACCCATTTGAAGATGTTTAGGGACGGAGCGTTTTCCCTAACCGGTGACAAATGGGGATAAATTCCTTTTGGGTAAAACCACCTGGTACTAATCCAGACTACTACAAATTCTTGTATGAAAAACCCAACAGTATTTAATGCGACAAGGGAGTCAAACCCCAGGTCCAAACTTATAGTCCACTGGCCCAAAAAAACGGTACAAGAATAATGTAGATGTAGCACACATAGTCGATATCGGAAAATCAATAAAATAACCTAGTTAAAGTCACCCAGTTCGGAAGATAACGCTGAACGCGTCGTGTCATTAACGTGGCTATAATTAGTTCGCGGATGATACGATGTACGTCCTTGACTCCAGAGGTGTTCATTGTCGTACAAATACTTTATTTTCGTTATCAGATGCATTTGTACCACGCATCTCCTGGGTGTCTGCCCAGTGCACGACTGTGAATGATCTTACCACGTTAGCGCTAGTTACATACAATGCATTGACCTTAAGTGAACTTTATGTTTTGTTGCAAAAAGTCAGCTGTAGTACCTTCAAGGTCAAAATGTTTCCGCACATCAAAGGAAAAACGGAACCCTTATAAGACCACTTTCTTGTCTGTCTGTCTGTTTGTCAAGACTCTTTATCTCGTGAACACGTAGGGATATCGAGTTTAAATTAAAACCACACAAACACTCAAGAAATGACGAAAAAATGACTACACGGTTGGCGCAGTGGCTGAGCGATCGACTGCTGCGCTGCGTGTCGCGGGTTCGACTCCCGCACGGACCAAATATTTGTATTACAGATAGTTGTTCCGGGTCTGGCCGTTTGTGTATGAGTTTAAATGTTTGTAAACGCACCCACCCGCGATATAGGAGAAATTCCTAGTGTGGGGCAACGTTTTATTTAAAAAGAAAAAAAGTAGTTGTTCCTTTGTGTTGTGAAAAATCAACGCTCTAACTACGCAGTCATAAGATATATTATGGTCGCTTAAGTCGCAAGTTTGTACAGAACCTTCGGTGTGCGAGTTTTTTTTTTTAATAACAGATATTTAATATTTCTATGCTTGTAGGGTCTAGAATCATCTAAATTTGTGGTCAGATTATGCGTCTATGCCCTTTACGGTTTACCTACCCTGTATAGTGTGCAACGCGGTGTGGACACGTAAGTATCACTCGTTATAAGGTCTCATGACGATTTGCTGTTACGCATCCTTGCTTTGTTACACAATTTGTGGTGTACAAAAATATTTACAAAATTACGTCATACAATTATAATGGTTTACTTAATTTTAATGACTAAGACGAAAATATTTATAGTCTGTACATGGGTGTTGACTTCTCTTTGAACAACTGAAACTACTTTTGTTAGAATATCTAGTCAGACAAAATAAACATACCTATTTAGGTACCTTTTATCTAACTTGTTATTTATAATCCTAATAATGCAGCCTCAATTTGCTGAAAAATACCAATGCCCATTTATCAACATGCAAACTCCATTATTCGATATAGATAAGATATTGGTCTGTTGTTAACAAGCGTCATAGACCCAATGTCATCTACATATCCTTGCAATTTCGGTGCTCCCCACTAAACCATGGCTTACTAACTATCCAGGGTCCCTACATCATGCACATTAGAGGACTAACAGACGTTACGAACACCGTGATTAATGTGATTTGATACGAAAGCAAAACTCACCTATCATCAGGGTCACTCCAGAGCAGATCACACATAGGACCTTCATGAGGCACCTCCTGCAGGCGATCGAGGGCTCGGATGTGGTCCAGGGTATCAATTGAGGGACTCAGCCCTCCGTGCAGGCAGAAGATCTGGCCGTCAACCAGCGCAGTCAGGGGCAGGAAGTCGAACAAGTCGGTGAAGTGCTTCCATACGGAGGCGTTGCCGTATTTGCGAAGACATTCGTCGTAGAATCCGTATACCTGGGTGATCTGTCTGGACTCGTGGTTTCCACGGAGAATTGTTATTCTCTCGCGGTATCGGACCTGGAAATTTTGGGAGGTTTTAGCTGAGTTAAGGGTTTTTGACAAGACATAGAAGATTAGATTACCCGGGCAAAAACAGGTTGAGCTTTAACATCAGACTAAAATTTTTCGGGTGGGCCTGAATCGGCACTGGTTAAGCGGCAAAATATGGATGCATTTTTGCCGCCCGACTGATCCAAATCGCGCCGAATTAGGCCGACCTTTATGAGTGAGAATGCTCTACATAAACTTTATTCTAAAACTCATGTAGATTAAGGGGCGGTTACTGTATTAGAATTAATGCTAAGCAAATGTTCTGTGGCATTTCTTGGCAGTAACACGCGAGTTTACATAAAGAATTCAGGTAACACATTTTTCTAAGTCACTAAGTATAGTTGTACAGTTTCGTTTTGAAAGTAAAACGGTTACATATGGTAACAACCTCGGTTAAAATAGTTTTGTCCTTGTAGCCACGAATGACGACTAATTTTGTAAACGCATACATGCCGTTTTCAACGTTGCTTCTGAAAACTTCGCTTCAGTATATCTGAATGGTAATTTATTACTTAATTTTACATGTCGTCAAGGCAATTCCATATGTGCTTGAACAAAAATACATATTTAACACAATATGACATCAATTCGTTTTAAGTGTTCATTTGACATTAGCTGCACCGTTCGTTGCTAAGTAAAGGTCAATTACGATACTTATTAACATTCTAAAGATGACCGACTCACGTGAGTTCAAGAACATACTTTGGATCTTAAATAAAAACTAGTTGTATCCAGCGGTTTTACCCGGGGCTGGGGTATGAAAAAAGAAATGAATGTTGGCCGATTCTCAGATCTACCCAATACACACAAAAAATTCATACACCGATTTGTATCCAGCCGTTTCGGAGGAGTTTGGTAATAAATACCGCGACACGAGTATTTTATATATAAGATTACAATGTTGAAACATAATAATAATTAGCAAACTATGCAAAATATTAATTAAACAAATAAATAAAACGCTACCCACATGACAATTATCGCTATTGTGCCGTGACACCACCCAACATAATTATTAATTGGAAAGTGGGTAGTTGTTCCTTCACACATACTTGCTTCCCATTTCAATAGTTCAACATACACGAGGTCAAATGCAACAAGTATTTAAGACTAAAATAATATCAAAGAACATAATCTATGTTTTAGAAAAACATAGTTATTCCTATGTGTTATTTTTACTTCCGTCATGTGGATATCCTAAACCAAGAATTTATTGTCTAAGCTCTCTTTTACTTTCATCGTTCCTTTTTATGTGGAATTTCGTCTCATAAAACTTTAAAAATAACGTGCCTCATTTAATGAAAGTATCTTTGATAAGAATATGTAAACAGTGACCAAACTTTATCAAAGATACCGGCTGATAACCACTCCCCTTCCTCGTGATTGACAAACAAAGAAATTGTTTACGATACTGCTTTTCACAATTTTGAAAAAAAAAAGAACGAAATTCGATCATGTAGGTCACACGAGCCGACTTTGAATCGCATCTAGTAAACCGGGATCGAGGACCTAATTGTTTTTATTTTTTATCAATGCTATATCGATTGAGAACAGATTCTTCTAAATGGCTGATCCAATTAAAGTTGTGTTGATACAACCGTGTGGTGGCGAGATAGTTTTTTAATACTTTTTAT